>CM028129.1:460172500-461657500 GCA_016271365.2 Neoceratodus forsteri
AGTTCATGAATTTGTAATATTTTCAGTCCAGATTTTCACCAGTGGCATTTTTGTACACTTCCTTATGAACAGCACAGCTGTCATTTTTCACAACATGGCCGAAATGTGTTTTCACACTTTCAGCACAGAAATGCGTGGTCGCTGTGGGAAATCATTGTTTGAGACAGATAAAGAAAATCACAGGGACACTGTTCATGACCGGAGGTCCCAAAATGCCTGTGTTGACAATCTGCTGTAAACAATTCCCAAACTAATTACATTACGGGTGCACGTTGCACACTTTCTACGCTCACTCGTGACTTCACCAGTTTTTTAATATTTTCACTGCAGATTTTCAACATTGCCATTTTTTACACCTCCCCATGAAGAGTACAACTGTCATTTTTCACATCCTGTTCAGAATGTGTTTTTGCACCTGTGGTGACAAATGCCATAGTCGCTGTGCAAAAGCAGCTTTCGGCTAACAAACTAAGATTGCCACTGTTCATGAGGTGGGGGTCACAAAAAACCCATGTTGAAAATTTGGAGCGAAAATACCAACAAATGCCTGAGGCATTAGGGTTTCTGACCATAACACCCCACCCTGTAGAGAATGACAGGCATCAGGGCTGTGACTTGGGATTGTCACCTGCAATGCTCATACCATTCCACCCCCACCCACACCCACACCCTACAGACACTGAGAGGCATCAAAGTGTGCCTTGGACTCTTCGGCTCCAAAGTTCACCCCATTCTCCTATACCACACCCATCTCACAATATTTCCTGATGGAATGGGGTGCGCATAAGGGCCAAAGACCCCAAGGCACACCGTGACACTTGTTGGTGTCTGCATGGTAGGTTGTGGTGAAATGGCGTGGCCATTATGCCTGATGACCCAAAGGCACACCCCAATGCCTGTCACTATCTGCAGGGTGGTGATGGGGTTGGCTTCAGTTCAGTACTTCACTGCCATTCCTATTATGCAGCTCTGTAACTCCTACACTACCAATGCCAATGCCAGCAAGCAAACATTCGGCATTGACAAATGCTTGTTTTTCCTGAGTTGGCCCACTCCCTATTGCAAGTAGTTATTGTTGCCAGTACTGACATTATAAATGTCTTTTATGTGAGATATGAAAATTTTCAATGGGTAGATGATAGGCTTTAGTTAGGTGTGGAGGTGTGTACAATAAAGATTTCCTCACTGTAAATACAGTATGTGGCTATTTGCCAAGAAGGCAGCTCGACTGTCAAGTCTCACAACTTCTGTCAGCTCAGATATTCCCTGTGAACTCTGCCTCCTGCTCAAAATCAGGAAAGTGCTTTCACTGGGGGGATGTGAGCAGATGGAACAGCTGACAGGAGATAGGGAATTAACCTGAGCTTTGTCGTCATGACAACAGAGGCTGACAGTTCTGGAAATGGAGCTCATGAAGCCCAAGTTTTTTTCTGGAGCTGATGGAGGTAATGCTTGGGATTCATGGCACTCTGAGTCATGGAACAATAATGTTGTTGACTTCCTACTGTGGAAAATTACAGATTTGCTCTGGAAAGAAAGAGCACAGTAAATAAAATAGGCAAGACATGGAAAATTGATAGAAAAATGCTTGCTGCAATGGGCTCAGCAGTGACACACCTCTGAAATGTCATTCATTGTAACAAAATGTTTCTTGCACATGCAAATATAAAAATAAATGATCAAAACATGCAAAATGTGAGGACACTTGCATGGACTCTGAGAATGATGGCAGCCTAAACCATACCAGATGTTCATTTTCTCTTCAATATTATCTCTTGTGTGATGAAACTGGCAATTCAGTAACTGCCTCTCACTTGACTCTCACTGGATTATCCAGAGAACTGACTGCCGGAGTTTGCACATTCTAGGAGCTCTTTTTCACTAGTTTATCGAACTTTTGCCAACAGAGCAGACCAAGCAATCAGGCCATCTTCACACCTTCTTGTGGGCATTGTGTTAAGCCAGCAGCAAACAGCAGCATTGCAGCTGCAGGAAAAAATATCTCGTCGGAGGGCGTGGAGAAAAAAAATCACTGGATTATATTACTACCCTTTTAGAGACTCTGGTGGAAGACATGGCTGAATTAAAACTCTCCAACAAGGCTACAGCTGATGAAATTAACTACAGTAACTCAATAATTGTATGCATGCCAGCGATCAGCACGTTATGGATTAAGAAGAATGCAGTCCTGAAGTGGCTTGAAGAGCATGAACGAAGGCTGACCAGGCTTTGGGAAAGGGTGGAGGACCAAGAAAATAGCCATAGAAACAACCTCAGAATAATCAGAGTGTTGGAAAATGTGAAGGGAGGGATCATGGAGTTATTTCTGGTAAACATACTAGTGTAGCTGGCTGGCACAAGGTGGCAGGAACCCATGGAGGTGGAACGGGTTCACAGGACAAGAGACCCTCTGGCAGCAACAGGCTCCCACCCCAGACCCATTGTGGCTTATTTGCTCCGATACTACATGAAAGAGAAGCTTTGTTTGGCACTCAGAGACAAAGTTGAGCTTTTTTGAGAGCGGGCATGTATCTCCTTTTACTAAGACTTTTCGTATGAAGTGGCACAAGCTCACAAAGCATTCAGTCTGATCAAAGCAGTGCTTAGAGAAAGGGGGATTCAGTAATGATTTAAGAGTCTGACCAACCTATATGTTCTATGGAATGGTCAGATACTCAAAGAGAAGTCACCCAATGAATTGCAAAATATGATTCAAAGGCACTTGCCAGATATCAGGTTCCCAAACACTAGTCACAGAAAGTTATGGGAGGAGCGCTGGAGCAAACAGCCTGAACGTTGAAACCCCCAGAGACTGCAGACACCCCAATATGTAACTAGCAACCCTGAACATGACACCCACAAGCTCATACAGGCTGACAATGAAACAGTCAGCACTCATCACTCTGAAGGCTCCACTGAAGGGAAAAGTAATGCTGTTAGCCCAAACTCCCCCTTCATCAACTGCCTTTGGCTAAGTTCCAGGAGCGCACAACCAGGCACTTGCACATGGAAGCAGCACTGACCTCCCCTCCAGTGAAAGCTGCAAGAGACTCACCAAGGCAACAGCACCAGAGCAGAGGGCCAAAGGACCAACAGCACCAGTACCCAGAGTGTTTTCCTGAAGGTCATCTTGCATCTTGGGCAGACATCACAGAAGACTTGTCCAACATGAAGTGCTTGTTGGGGGCTGCTGACTATTCTGTGTCAGGAGACAGAACATTTGCTGAGGTACCGGCAAGCACTGGGCTCTGAAAGCACCTCTCCCGTAAGGCTGGGCTCAGTTGAAGAAGCAGAATTGAAGTGCTGTGATAATTGCATGAAGAAATACCACATATCCTTTTCTTAAATGTTGTCATTGGTATTTTTCCTTTTTCAATATGTTCATTTCCACTAATGTCACTGCTTGGTTGTACTTTTGGGAGGAGGATTTTCACAGGGCAGAAGACTAAAGGTAGTGTGTCATCAAGGCACAGGTAAGGAAGCATAGGAAGACCAGGAGCAGGTATAAAATTTGAAAGTAGCATTTTATTTTTCTCAATAAAAGTAAAATAAAAAATAAAAAGTATTCAGTATAACTGTTTACAAAGGCAGTACAAACAGAAAACTAAGTTGTTTTTCAGAGGTTATCTTTTCTCAGTCTCTCACTCTCCTTGTCTCTCTAGCATTGCTGCTCTTTTTATAAGTATTTGTCTGGGAACTCATTAAGAGCCTGCTTTTCTCAGAATGTTCTTGAAAGTTTATATAATGTTTCTGTCAGTTTCGTTCCTTGCAGGTGCAACAAAACAGTACATAGTGACCCAGAACTGACCTCTTGTTTACAGCTCTGCAAAAGGCTTAAAAACTGCATCTCAGGTTAACCCCTTGGGTTCCAAAGATTTTTTTTGCAATCATTTTAACAGTATTACTATATACAGTTTTAGACAAAGGGATCCCAGTATCAGTGACATTTCCACATAAAGATTAACATATATTTTTTATAACTGCAGATATGCAAGGGAGAAGAAAAGACAGAAATAACAAGCGAAGGCAGAGAGATAGCGAGAGGTGGAGAATCATGAAACTGTTGGAGTTATCACTTCCTAGGTCGCACACAACTATTTGGTTGCACAACCAGACAGTTACGAGACAGAAAAGGAGAGGATAGAACAAACCCTTGCATTTAAACTCTTTCTGCAGAACAAATGGGGCAGGGCCTTATTCAACCCTGTCACATAGTGTAAATATGGCAGGGGGGTGAACAGGGAGAAGAGGCAGGATTTGGGTCAGTACTAATGGAGTTTGCAGCATTTAACTCCAAACATTTAAGGAATTATTTTAGCCTCTTCCTCCCAGAGCATTTGGGTCGCCATACAGGAGGGCAATTATCTTACCGCCTCCCCTCACACTGGTTCAAATATTGTGCCCTCACCTTCTATCAGTGAATTTGAAGGGTCTAGCACAGAAAAGAAGTTATCAAAACACAGCTGTAAATTACCTCCAGCCCTGACCTACTGCTATGTGCTAGCAAATCTTGTCGGCTCCCATTAAAGAAGAGATGTGCACTGCATGGCAAGAATGTGATGCCCCCTACATGCATGACAGCCAACTGTCAAAAAGGAAATGCCTTTCCTCAATTTTGTTTCACCCCTTCTTCTTTGACAGGTAGACCACTGACATGAAAGCAGGATGAGGCAGTTGGCCCCATCTGAAAAGCTCAGTGATTTTAATATTGGGTGCTGGGGAAGGGGAGAGGGGGATGCATACTGTGAATTGCAGGGCAGTTGGTGAATGGATCGTGAATCCCTCTACTCCCAGGTACTCTCCCATATGAAAGGACAACTCCCTCAGACATGTGATGAATACAATTATCAGCACAGTCTATCAGTACTTTGCCCCCTCCCATTACCCATAGCTGGAAACATTTTTCTCATTCCCTATATCATCTCCAGGCTGCACAGTACCCATATAGGGCTTACTTGTGTGTTTTATGAGTCAATGAGACAGTTAATATTATGTATATATAGAGTCAGGTGGACAGCAAGGCAGTGGACCACCCGGTAGGCGGAGTGCCCATTACTATGAGAGGATGGGGTGGGTCGATCATCTAACTTGTACCTCCATCTTCATAGTTGTTCTCAGTGGTGGAGCTGACTGTACTGTTACAGCCTGTCTACATACACTATAGCAACTTTAAACAGTTGTGCATTGTTTTATTTTTATTGTTCACAGTTTACTGTCATTTACATATTCTTATTCACTTTAGTAAGGACTCTGAGGAGCCCAGACAAGGTACTAGTGCTAACTACAGTTATATTGTGTTGTTCTATTTGCCTCCTGATACAAGACAGCCAGGGCATTACCGCCCACCCCTTACATCTGTCAGTAGCAACAAGGTCCATAACGTTGGTGGTATTTTCTCAGTTTTGGTCAGTGTCTAGTACACAGAGCTAAGAGCAATCTAAAGTGACCCACCCCCTGGAAGTGACTGGTAATCCCTCTTAACATAGCTCTTCTGTTCCGGGGACACCCTTCTTGTATTTCAGGCAATCCATTGGCATGGCCAGGGGCATTCTTGACCACTGGGGTGCTGCTGGGAAGCAGACCAAAGCAGGTGGTGTACAAGTTCCCTCCTGCCACTAATGAAGATAGCAAATCTAGACAGTAGTGCCAAGGCCTGTGGGGTGAGATGCATCTCCTGGAATGCTAATGGTCTTAACCACCCAGTAAAAAGGAACAAAGTCTTGCAATAACATAAGATCATTAAAACAAAAGTAGCACTCTTACAGGAGACCCATCTCACCTCAAAGTGTGTCCAATGGTTAAGGAAAAGCTAGGTGTGGCATGTGATTCACAGTTCAGCCACCTCCAAATCAAAGAGAGTGCTAGTTCTGATTCACAAGGCACTGCAAATGGATGGAAATCAAAACCTTGACAGATGACCAGAGCAGATGGACTGTGTTACTCCTCCTCTCAACCCCCGGGGGAAACTCATCCTTTTCAAATGTATATGGTCCTAATGCTGACTATCCTATGTTTTACCACAAAGTAAACCAGACCATTGCAGACATACTGAGGGGCACCAGGGCAAACCAATTCTTATTGGTGGAGACCTCAGCTTGACCCTGGATCCTTTCCTAGACAAATTTACAGCAACTTTGGACTCCCATCCCAAGGTCAGAATTGCACTGCAGATTCTTATGGATGAGTAGGGACTGACTGACTGACTTATGCAGACAGGACAATCCCACAGGCAGGGACTACACTTTCTTCTCCCCTGTGCACAACTCATACAGCAGAACTGATGCCAGTGGCGGAGCCAGGTTTGGGAGTGTTTGGGAGCCAGGGGGCCATTCAGTCAATCACAGGCTCCACAATGGGCACTAAACAGTGAATAAAGATGGTGGCAGGGTGCCACTACTCACACTGGGGCAGCCAGCAGGGGCGTCCAACCCCCCAGCCCCCCCTCTAGCTCCGCCACTGACTGATGCATGTTAGCCAAAAACATAGCTACTAGTGGCAGCGTAAACATCCCCATAGATTCTGTATTAATTTCAGACCATGTGCCTTCCTCCAACCCCCCCCCCAGGAGCTTCCCTACATCACCTAGATGGGTCTGCAACCTCCTTCTGCTTAATGACCCCGCATTTAATGTCTGGATAGATAAGGAAACCAAATTCTATTTTCAGGAAAATGCCACCAAAGAAATTTCACCAGGTACTGTGTGGTAGGCATTCAAAGCATACCTGTGGGGTAGGATAATTTCTTATTCAGCTGCCAGTCACAAAAAACAGACACAAGAGGTGACTGCACTTCATTAAGTCCTCAAATCTAAAGAAGCACAGTGTAAGGAAAACCCCCACCACCTCCGATTGTTTGTAGCAGAGATAATTGGGCTCCAATACAAGATTAACACTCTATTGCAATGCAGAACTGAGTGACTTCTTCTATGTTTCAAGCAAAAAATTTGGGAAACAGGGGATAAGGGGGGGAATCTTTTAGAATACCATCTCAAAAAGCAGAAAGCAGATTCACAGGTAGCAGTTCTCCACAACAGAGAGGGTGAGGTAGTGTCTGACAGCTCAGGGATTAATGAGATTATGTGCCAGTTCTGCAAACACTTTATGGCCCTCAAACAGCTAGCAGCAGAGCAGCCTCCCACTCCATATGTAATTTTCTAGGTAATACCCCAACCCTCATTCTATCCCCAGAATTACAGGAAGCCTTAGATAAACTGCTGACAGAAAGAGAACTGTCTGACATGCTAAAACAGCTGAAATCCGGTAAAGCCCCAGGTAAAGATGGATTCACAGTAGACATATACCAAGCACTGTCACAAACTATTATCCTGCATCCATTAACAGCACTGAGCAATGCCAGAGAGCACCAAATTTTCCCTCCCATCATGAGAGAAGCACTCATAATTCTGCTCCCCAAAAAATCCAATGACCCCCTCGATAGTGCTAATTACAGACCTGTCATAGTGGACACCCCTTCTCTGTTGTGAATCTTCTGTTGCTTTCTTGATGACTACTGCAGTAGCATCTATCCCGCAAACCTTTCTTTTCTTCTTTTTCTTCTTTTGCTGTAATTTTCCCCCTACTGGAAGCCACCTGTAGTGGGTCTTCTGCTATCCCTTTTTGATTCCCTCTCTGGGTCCCGAGAAGGTTCTGTGGTCCTGTGTCCACTATGAAAACCCCCTGCCTATGTTTTGTTGTTTTGTTTATCTTCTACTGTACATTCCCCCATAGGAAGTCTGCAGCAGTCTGCCTGGGAATCATGTGGTCAGAACACTGTTCGAGTCTGTGAGCTGTTGCTGCAGCTCACAGCTCACAAAATGAAATTGTTTATTTAGGTTGGTTTGAATGCAAGCAGCAAGTCACGGCTGATTTCTTCACTATGCCCTGGGGAAAATAAATGTTAAACAGATTGGGAGAGCACGCAGAAAAGAAAAAAAGAAATATACATCTGTGATGCTTCCAACCTGTTGTAAACTTTAAAAATATAAGGAAAGAATTTGCCTCCTCGAATGCTTGGTCTGGACTGAAGCATGCTGTTCGAGGTATCTATGCTCTGCGTTCCTCTGGCCAATCCTTAATATGGTTATTAGCAAACGAATTAAAGGAAGCAGGAGAATTAAGTGTCCGCTTCACTGCTTGTTTGTTTACTTGAAGGGCCTTATGTGTATAGCTGTAGCAGTTTGAAAGCTCCTTGCCACACGCTATGAGGAGATAAAGCGGCATTTCGAGATGCGACTTGTGGTATAAAGAGCAGTATCTCTCGCCTGTCTATCCTTCGCTCCCTGCGTCAGCCCAGTAATATATGTCCTATGTAAAAATAGTACTTTACTTGCATTCTGGTAGCTTTTCTAGAGTTTAGGGCACCTTAATTTCTGTCAAAAGGGGAAACAAATGTTTTTTGTTTAGGACTTTAGAACACAATACAATATATTAGCGATGCCTTAATGTTATGCATTTTACAGGGACAAACTCCTATTATGCTTTCATTGTTCATTCACTTACCGAGGCTTGTGGAGTAGCATCACAAGGTCCTACCCCAGTGTTGTTCAGTTGTTATTAAAGAGGCGGCCGACCATATTTCACTATACTTATACACTGACAGGCTGAGGGAGGAGCCTGTGTGAGCTACATCCTATGAATCTACTGTTATCTTTTATTATTTTAAGCCATGAAGCCTTATATAGAAAAATACTAACCCAGTGCATTGTACAGTAATTAGTTTAAAATAAAAACTGTGGTATTTAGAAACTTTTGTATAATAAAATAAAAAGTGGGTGGAGCCTATGGTAGTCACTTGACAGCCACCAGATATAAAAGACTGTTCTCAGATGGATAGGATCAGATGTGTTGAAGGTTCAGTGCAGTGCTGAACCTAAGAGGCCTGCAGCTCTATTCAGACCTTGAGGAGACATCCTGTGATGTTATAGCCTATATCAGAAGCTGAACAGTGATTGGAACTGTGATGTCATTTTGAGCAATTTTTTTTTTATTTTCATTTTTCATTTTTTGACCAAAAGTCTGCTTATCTGTTATGTTTTGTTGATAAAATAAAACACTCGGCCTGGCAAAGTTAGCCTTACTGCACCTACTTGCTGTGTCTGTGTCCTTCCTTTCCCACGATCTCCTACACTGGTGTCAGAAGTAGGATTGGTTAAGATACTGGTGCTAGCAGTGTTTCAGCTTGGATATCTGCTGATATCCAGGAAGACAGCAGATGCAGTCAGACCGAGCGGATGAAGTAATTCCCCCCATACCCAGTGGAGTCCTTACCCAGATGATGGCGGAGAGGTTCGGAGTGACACCCTTACCTGGCCTTGGAGACATCAGACAAAAGATGACCAAAGAGGAAGAGACTGTAAAGAAACATGAAAGGGAGGAAGAACTAGAGGAAGTCATTACAGAGGTACCCCCTGAGGACATGCAAGGGATACTGTGCTGGTTGTGCTTGAAACAGCTGGCTATGGACCAAGAAGGGAGTCTGATCACCAGAGGAATGAGGCAAGATGGGTGGATACATTAAGGGCAATACAGACTGTGGGAGCCCGGAACCCACCCCCTACTGATAACCCAAAGGACATAAAACTGACCAAGTTGTGTGAGTCTGATGATATTGAAGCATACCTCACCACATATGAAAGAGTGTCTCAAGCTTGTGGATGGCCTAGGACACAATGGGTCATCAGACTGGTACCATACCTCACTGGTAAAACACAGCTAACATATAGCCACATGGACAGTCAACAAGCTGAGACTTGTGATCTGGTACTTCAGGAGATTTTGCGCCGTTACAATATCAACCCTGAGACCTATCATCAAAGGTTTAGGACTTAAACATTCCATGCCAATAATGCTCCTAGTGAAGCCTATGTGAGACTGAAGGATTTATGTCATAAATGGTTGCAACCAAAATCCAAAACTCCTGATCAAATGCTGGAAATGGTCATCAGTCAACATGGTCAACAGTTTGTTCAGGTTTTGCCTTCCAATGTACAAATGTGGGTGAAGGAGCACCGACCCGAGACATCTGAGAAAGCCGTAAGTCTTGCTGAGGACTATCTTGCTGTCAGACCAAACTGTCAGAAAGGACACACTGGGACTGGTTCCCCTTCTCCCATGATAATACCCATTCCATCTTCTCCTTCTTCTGTGGGGACTGCGGGGAACAGAGTAGCAAGAACAGGAACACCATTAAATCCAGACATCATATGTCATGAATGTCAGAACAAGGTCCACATAGCTAAATTCTGTCCCAAAAAGAAAACTGTGCACAACAACCTGGTCCTAGCAAACTGGGGGCATTTTATGGTGCCTGTTACCATTGGAAAAAGGACAGCTTCTGGACTCATTGATTCTGGGAGTAGGCAAACGTTAGAAAGGGCTGATCTTGTACAACACAACCTAAGCAAAGGAGCTAAGATTGATGTGGTCTGTATTCATGGAGATGTCCATCATTATCCCCTTACTACTTTGGATATGCAAATCCATAAAACTGTACATCAAGTAACAGTTGGTTTGGTTCCACATCTTTCTGTTCCTGTGGTCATAGGGTATGACCATCCTGAATTCCCTTCTTTGGTATCATCAGATAGTGACTTATGTGCAGTTACCACCAGGGCACAAGCTAAACAAGAGAAATAGTGGGCACAATTATTTCCTTTTGATGAGAACATTTATGGTATCCCAGGAAAGACACGGAAAACAAAAAGAAGAAACATGGACAAATTGTTATGGACTCAAAACAATAAGGGTTTGAATGATAATGAATTACTACAGAGGGTACATATTAAAGAATTTGATATTGAACAAAGTACTGACTTAACCCTGAAACCTTTTTTCTAGATGGTAGGGCAAAAAGATAAAAAGGGGTCCAAATGCATGCAAAGGTAAGGTCTCTTGTATTGGCGATGTGTAAACCCCACCACAGGGGAGGTAACAGAACAACTTCTAGTCTCTGAGAAATACAGGGCTGAGTTGCTACGTCTTGCCCATGATATCCCCCTAGCAGGACATTTAGGGAGAGACTGCATACTCAGTAGGTTACTCCGAAGGTTTTACTGGGTGGGTATACATAAACAAGTAGCAGAATACTGCAGAAGTTGTATGGAGTGCCAAAAGGTGGCAACTGTTACAAAAAAAGGTCAAGGTCCCTTTGGAATCCTTGCCTTTGATAGAGAATCCCTTCCTTATGATAACAATGGATATAGTTGGGCCATTACAAAAGGTAAGGGAAATGGGTTCATTCTGCATATCTGTGATTATTGCACTAAATACCCAGAAGCAATACCCCTGAGAACTGTTACAGCTGAGAAAATAGCAAGTGAATTGGTTAAATTATTCAGCAGAGTGGGCATACCAAATGGGATCTTAACTGATAGGGGCAGTCATTTTTGTTCCAAGCTATTGAAACAACTGTATAAGACCCTGGGGGTTGAGGCCATATACACCTCCCCTTATCATCCACAAACTGACGGATTAGTTGAAAGATTTAATCAGACACTGAAAAAGACGTTATGGAAGTTTGTGGAGGATGACGGTAGAAGTTGGGACGTCTACCTGCCCCTGTTGATGTTTGCATATAGAGAGGTACCACAGGCCTCAATGGTTTTTTTCCCTTTTGAATTGTTTTATGGGAAGAATCCACGAGGACCCCGGATGTTGTTAAAGAAAGCTGGTATGATGGAACAAAGACAGGTCCCACTGATACTCTGACATATATGTCTGTCATAAGAAAAAGGCTGATAAAATATTTTCACATGGCTCACCAGCAGATTGTTGAAAAATAAACAGTCCAGAAAAGACATTATGGCATAGGGGTGGGCAGCAAAGGTTTTCAATCAGGTGACTAGGTTTTATTGCTTCTACCCTCATCAGAAAATAAACTGATGATGAAATGGCAGGGGCCCTACACTATTCTCTGTCAAACTGGTTCAGTTAATTATGAAATTGATTTGCCTGATAGATGCCACAAAAAGGGGGTCTGTCATGCAAATCTCTTACAAAAATGGCATGACAGGCCCCAAACTAGCATATATGTCTATGCTGAGGAAGACAAGAATGAGCTAGATCTTGCTTATGAAAGGTTGGACTTACAGGATTTGAACATCAACCCTGCCTTAGAACCATTTCAAAGGCAAGCATTAGATACAGAGTTATGTCAGTATCAGATTATCTTTACCACCATCTCAGGAAAGGTTGATGGTATCACACACCATATTGAAATGACACAAAAACAACCTATATGTCAGAAACCCTACCGATTGCCTGAAAAGGTCTGGGGTGAGGTTATAGAAGAAATAAGGAAAATGGAGAAGTTGGCAGTTATTGAACTATCCAGTAGTGAGTGGGCATTCCCAATCATAGTCGTTCCTAAAAAGGAAGGAGGCATCAGGATCTGCCTTGACTTCAGACGACTCAACTCCATCTCTAAGCTTGATACCTATCCAATACCAAGGATAGATGATATCATAGATAGACTTGGCAATGCCCACTATATCACCATGTTTGATCTCATGAAGGGATATTGGCAAATCCCTCTGAATGGTTCTTCAAAAGAAAAAACAGCATTTAGCACACCGGTGGGCCTTTATCAGTTTAAAACCATGCCTTTTGGTTTATATGGCACTCTCACTGCCTTTCAACGGTTTATGGATCGCACACTACGTCAGCATATGGCATACTGTGCCACATATTTACACAACATGGTAGTGTTTAGCCCTACCTGGGAGACACATTTAGAACATCTGGCTGTGGTACGTCAGGCCATTGCTAAGATTGATTTTACTATAAACTCAGCAAAATATGCTGTTGCTATGCAAGAGACCAGGTATCTGCGGTTGTTATAGGCAATGGGCAGGTGAAACCCAAGACAGGTAAAGTGGATGCAGTAGCTAATTGCCCATGATCTACCACCAAGAAACATGTTAGGTAATTTTTGGGGTTGGTGGGGTATTATTGAAAGTTTGTCCCCAATTTTGCTGCTATAGCCACACCACTCACAGAACTTACAAAGAAAAACAATCCTATGAAGGTAAAATGGACACCAGCATGTGAGGAAGCCTTTTGCACTATTAAGGCTTGTTTATGTTCTTCACCTGTCTTATGAAGTCCTGACTTCAAGTCATCCTTTTTAGTGCAAATGGATGCCTCAGATATGGGTATAGGGGCAATCTTATCACAATATATTGATGGAGAAGAACATCCTATCATTTACAATAGTAGGAAGTTACACGTGCATGAAACCTGATATTCTGCCATAGAAAAGGAATGTCTAGCTATAAAATGGGCTATTGAAGCACTCAAATTACATCTATGGGGTGCAGAATTCGAGGTGGTCATGGATCACAACCCCCTATGCTGGTTGAACGTTATGAAAGACAAAAACCCTTGAATCATGTGGTGTTACTTAACTTTGCAGCCATACAAATTCACTGTTCTGCATAGGCCTGGTACCACCAACAAAAATGCAGATTTTATGTCTCAGTTTGGGGCAGATCCAAACATAGGCACAGTCAGACCTTGGGGGGAATTTCTTAATGGTATAGAAGGACTTGTATGTTCTTCTATTGTTATGAAAAAGTTTAGTTAGGGACTCTGAATTGGAGCTTTGGGAGTGGGAGGGCTGAAGGTCCATCTCTCTCTCCTAGATAGAGAGGGAGATCTGACGATGTGCCAGTTAGAGCATATTACGGTTATAGTTATACAGAGCACGTAGTGCATGTAGCAAAATCACTGCTAAAATATAATACTGGTTTCCTCTTAGGCATGGAGGAGTCTGTCATAGTGAACCCCTTCCCCTTCTCTGTTGTGACCTTCTGTTGCTTTCTTGAAGACTACTGCAGTAGCATCTGTCCTGCTAACCTTTCTTTTCCTCTTCTTTTTTTGCTGTAATTCTTCCCCTACAGGAAGGCCACTTGTAGCGGGTCTTCTGCTATCCCTTTTTGATTCCCTCTCTGGGTCCCAAGAAGGTTCTGCGGTCCTGTGTCCACTATGAAAACCCCCCTGCCTATGTTTTGTTGTTTTGTTTATCCTCTATGTTCCCCCGTAGGAAGTCTGCAGCAGTCCGCCTGGGAGTCATGCAGTCAGAACACTGCTCGAGTCTGTGAGCTGTTGCCACAGCTCGCAGCTCACAAAATGAAATTGTTTATTTAGGTTGGTTTGAATGCAAGCCACAAGTCGTGGCTGATTTTGTCAATATGCCCAGGGGAGAAGAAATGTTAAAACTGGTTGGGAGAGCATGCAAAAAAGAAAGAAAGAAAGAAAGAAAGAAAGAAAGAAAGAAAAAGAAAGAAAGAAAGAAAGAAAGAAAGAAAGATAGACCTGTGCTGCTCCCAACCTGTTGTAAAGTTTAAAAATAGAAGGAAAGAAATTGCCTCCTCTAATACTCGGACTGGACCGACGCACCCTGTGCGAGCTTTCTATGCTCTGCGTTCCTCCGGCCAATCCTTAATATGGTTATTAGCAAATGAATTAAATGAAGCAGGAGAATTAAGTGTCTGCTTCACTGCTTGTTTGTTTACTTGAAGGACCTTATGTGTATAGTTGTAGCAGTTTAAAAGCTCTTTGCCACACGCTGTGAGGAAATAGAGCAGCATTTCGAGATGCGACTTGCGGTTTAAAGAGCTGCATCTCTCACCTCTCTATCCCTCACTCCCTGCGTCAGCCCAGTAATATATGTCCTATATAAAAATAGTACTTTACTTGCATTTTGGTAGATTTTCTAGGGTATAGGGTACCTTAATTTCTGTCAAAAGGTGAAACAACTGTTTTTTGTTTAGGACTTTAGAACACAATACAATATATTAGCGATGCCTTATGTTATGCATTTTAAAGGGACAAACTCCTATTATGCTTTCATTGATCATTCACTGACCGAGGCTTGTGGAGTAGCATCACAAGATCCTACCCCAGTGCTGTTCAGTTACTATTAAAGAGCCGGCCAGCCATATTTCACTATACTTATACACTGACAGCCTGAGGGAGGAGCCTGTGTGAGCTACATTCTACAAATCTACTTTTATCTTTTATTATTTTAAGCCATGAAACCTTATATAGAAAAATACTAACCCAGTGCATCGTACAGTAATTGTTTGAAATAAAAACTGTATTATTTAGAAACTTTTGTATAATGACATAAAAAGTGGGTGGAGCCTAAGGTAGTCACCTGATGGTTATCAGATATAAAAGACTGTTCTCAGATCGATGGATCAGATGTGTTGGAGGTTCAGTGCAGTGCTGAACCTAAGAGGTCTGCAACTCCATTCAGACCTTGAGGAGACAGGTGGGATAATTACCTATCCTGTGATGTTATAGCCTATATCAGAAGCTGAACAGTGATTGGAACTGTGATATTGCTTTGAGCTATGTTTTTTTTATTTTCATTTTTAATTTTTCGACCAAAAGTCCACTTATCTGTTATGTTATGTTGATAAAATAAAACACTTGGCCTGGCAAAGTTAGCTTTGCTGCACCTACTTGCTGTGTCTGTGTCCTTCCTTTCCCATAATCTCCTACAAGACCCATTTCACTTATCTCAACTGATACCAAGATCCTGGCTAAAGCACTTGCAAATAGTCTGGAAAGGGCCCTGCCCTTGTTAGTACTCCATATGCAGGCAGGCTTCTGCAATGGGCAGATGGGGACATATAGTATACGTACACTGCTAAACCTTAAATGGACAGTGAGGAAATCAAACAAGCCTATGGTGGCAATGGCCATGGATTTCCATAAAGCTTTTGATCTGTCCTATGGGTGCACCTTGACTTAGTATTGGAGACATACAGCATAGGTTCATATTTTAGGACTTAGATTGCAGCTCACTATAATATGCCTCCAGCCTCTGTCCTAACCAACAACACTACCTATTCCCCATTTGTACTACACAGGGGTACATGACAGGGTGGCCCTCTGTCCCCCTTTCTCTTTCTACTAGCCCTGGACCCTCTCACCAGGAAATTGATGGACTCACAAGGTATTCAAGAGATACAAGTCAACACCTTGTCCTACCTTGTGAGTGAATATGCAGACGATATGCTCCTTACTGTGGCCCACCCCAAAGATTCAGTCCCACAGGTAATGCAAGTGCTCAAGGCATTTGCAAGCACGTCTGGACTCTTGGTCAATTGGAACAAGACAATGATCTCCCCTCTCAATGGGGTCTGTGATAACCAATGCACACAAGAAACAGACATAGTATGGGCCCCAACAGGCTTTACGTACCTGAGGGTTCATATCCCTACGAGATGGTAAAGAATCCTTCCAGGGAATTACTTGCTGCTGTTACTGGTTCTTGAACAAGAGTTCAAAAGATGGGGACAGATGCGTCTCTCACTCAGGGGCAAAGTGAAGGCAATAAGGATGCTTATCCTGCCCTGGTTGGCCTACTTGTTCCTGAATATTCCCCTTATAGTACCGGACGAAATCTTGCAGAAGTTCCAAAGGCTTATAGCAAGCTTCCTCTGGGACAACTAGAAACCAAGGTTGAGTAAAGCTAAGTTGAGGGCACATTGATCAAAAGGGGGGGGGCTTGGCATCCCATGGCTTCTAGGGTATGTGTATGCATACCGCATGGCACAAGCCACTAAATGGTACCTCCAAGATACAGATTCTGCCCCCACCTGGGTATGATTGGGAAAACAACTGGAAAAAACATATTAGATATCATCTCTACTTGGGACCAAGAACAAGAAGGTACCCGGAGACAACCCCATCCTGCACAATACAAAAGCAGCTCAGGTAAAATGCCTCAAACTTTCTCACAGCCAAGGGTCAAGCACCCCCCCCCAGATGCTTTATGGTTATTTGGCACAACTCTAACATTCTAATAGGAGGGAAGACCATCAAATGGGGTAACTAGGAACAGAAAAACATCCAGATAGTAGCGGACATATCCGTAACTAATTTGGATACCCTCCTATCTTTCGAGCAACTCCAAGCCAAATTTGGTCTTAGAAAACAGGACTTCTGGCAATATCTCCTGTTTAGGGGAGTACTAGGTAGTCTCAATAGAACAGTAAGCCAAATCTCCAGAGTGGTCCTGGGTTCTGATGGGCAATAACCCAAGGGCGGCCAAGGGGCTTGCTACCCTCAGATGCACTCAACCAGATACAATGATAAATGCAAGGCTGACTGGGAGGCAGAACTGCAGCTGAAATTCTCTCAGACTCAGTGTGAGGCTTGTACTCACAAGGCACATTCAGCATGTAGAGATGCAAGAAGTCAACTTATACAACTCAAAATCTTACACTGTTGGTACAGAACCCCCAAAACCTTACACAGGTGGGAGCTATTACCACACTGTCAAGGCTGGAGATTTCAGACGCCTAATGCTGACCTATTGTACATCCTATGGCACTGTCCCAGACTTAAACAGTTCTGGGTGGATATACTCAGTGATTGCTCAGCGGTCCTTCACATGCAAATCCCAACACATCCTGCACTGGCTGTCCTAAGGGACACATCACAGCTCACACAAGGATACCCAATGGATGCAATCTGGCTTCTTCTGGCCTTGATGGAAGCCAAAAGAGTGATCCCTATGAAATGGAGACAGCCCACCCACCCATCGGTCATGCACTGGCAATCCACCCTGGCCCAAACTGCGGTGTTTGAAAGATTTTCCTTTAATGCTAATGGAAGGCTACATATGTATGCAAAGAAGTGGACCTCTTTTCTGAATTCCCACTTATTGAAGATAGTTTGTTAGTAGTGTAACAGAATGCTCTTTATGGTTATGACCTTTTCTTGGTTTAGAAAAACATCTTGTATGTTTTTCTTATCTTTTCTACTCTGTATGACTCTCAGCATGGAAAAGGAAGTATGTCTGTCTGAAAATAGAGAATCAATAAAATTTTACAAAATAAAAAAAAAAATGCAACATGCTCCCTGGCCCTTGAAATGTGGTAGTTATGAAAAATGGAGATACAAGCTCAGATCACTGGAAAACAATGCATTATTTTATTTGTGTAAAGTTTCGTTTTGATTTTAGCACCTTTGAATATTATGGTTTAAGTTAACACTTCTCTATGAGACCAACACCTTTTCCCTACAACAGAAAGCCTTTTTGCGGGGTGAAATCTTGAAGTACTTCCCTTCTAATGTGTATGATCAGTATGCCCATGTTTTGTCTCCTTCCACCACACTGTGTCCACTCCCATGTTTGGGTGACAATACGTTATAAGCCCCCTTGTGCCATCTACTCTGCATACGCCACAGATACAGTTGCTCAATATGGTTAGCATATAACATACAGCGAAGGTGTATCGTACCAGTGACCTTTGGCTTCTTTTTTTTAAATTGAGTAAACTTTATTGAAAAGTTTTGATGTACATATAGGTATACAGTAAAGTACATTTGTGAAAAAGAACTCTCAAGCACTAGACCTTCCCGCCCCTACTCCCCAGACCTTCAGCTTCTTGATTGAGGTTTCCTTGAGGTACCAGAGAGAAGGCCATTGCTAAGTTACCACATTATGACTGAAGTGTTGAGTCTGCAAATGGGCAAGGCTGTTTCAGAGAGCTGGGGTTATGGTTGACAGGAGAAAAAAATTACAAGATGTGATGGCCCGGTGGAGTGGGTGAGCTCTTTATGTGCATTTGCAATGGCACTGGGGGCCCTGGAGTGAATGAATCTGAGATGTTGAAGTGTCAGGCAGTGTGGTGGAGCATGGCACCTGTGGCACGAATGACAAGTTCAATTAGCAGGAGGTGGCTCCTACCAACAGGTAACGAGGACACAGCTTTGCTGGAATGGTTGGATAACTGGGTGGAAGGAGGCCACACACAGTCAGATGAACATGGAAAGCAACATACTGCAGCGGTTTCAACTCAGAGCTAACAGTCACAGAGTCACGGGTGCACATTCCGCTGCTGGCTCTGTGACCTCTATTGTCCTTTTCAGAACATCAAATGACCTCCCAGTTGTAATCTTGGATACAAGCAGAAGTGCAGGATGTCACTGAAAACAGACGTACCCTCAAAACCTTCACACCAGTTATCCCAACTGAGATGCAGCATCTCATTTTCAGTGAAGCTCTTGTTTCTACCACGTTTTAGACCCGGGAGGGACCGAAGAGAAGAGGGTCAAGTAACTTGCTCAAGGTAACACTGCGAGCCACTGACTGGGTGGGATTCTCGTCTGAGGTCTTAAGTTTCATTGTTAAGCGATCAGACCATGAGACTGCACTGCCTTCCCATTTTGCGTTAGCCTGAGTAATTTAAAACATGAAGGCTGTGGTCTTTTCAACATTGTACCATGTAGCTTGCTGCAGTTGTTACATACAGTATAAGTCACTTTCATGGTTGTCTACAAGAAAACTAAATTTGCAGATCCTGACCCTGTTTGGTGCCCAGTTCCCCAGATGTATACATGGTCTGTTTGTTGGTCTTCTGCCCTTATCTGGTGCATGTCCTTATATAGTGCTGCTTGGGGAGCTCTGTCTCAAAAACATTAACCTGCATGGTTCTGTTCTGGGGACTGACCTGTCTTTGAACTGAGGAAAGTGAGTTTCTATTTCTAGCGCCTGGATTTTTATCTTCAGCATTTACAAATCTTTTCAGCTCTTTTGCAATTCTATTTTAAATAAACTCCTTCCTTCAAAAGTAGATTAGAATCATCAAAAATCAAGGTTTTATTTTTCCAGAGATGACTTTTTCTGGGTTTGTTCCCCATTTTGAATAGGTGCTTGGCTAAATATCCAGTATTGACCATTCCAGCTTCTTGTACACTGCAGCACCATATTGATCTGAAACAATGTTATAAAGCCAACCAGCTGCTTGCTGATGGGCATTATGCAAATGAAAGGACCGAAGTGCTCTCTCATGAGCAGCTTTTGTCCTTTCAACTGTACTAAGTTTCTGCCCATCAAGCAGTAGTAGTATCATCAAACAGTGTGCCTAAACATTGGTCTGTGCTGCCAAGCCTATTGCAGCTTGAGCTGCAATGGGCTTGGCAGTGACACACCTCTGAAATGCCATTTGTAACAACATATTTCTTGCACAAGCACAAGCAAACATAAAAGTAGGTACCCTGCCCCCCTTTAACCAGGACAAAAAAGAACAGATAGATAGATAGATAGACAGAGAAAGAGAGAGAGAGAGAGAGAGAGCGAGAGAGAGAGAGCTATCCATAACAAAAACAGAACAGTAGAAAATCATATTTGTCTCCACAGTGCATGAACATTTCTAATTGCCTCAATTTGCTGCTAATTGTTTTACTTGTTTTGCTGGTAAGATGAGGTGTAGGGATTTCTGCTGTGTGATAAAGGCTGTTTTTCACAGCTACAAACTTCAAAAAGAGATTTTTTTTTAAAGAAAAGCGAGACTATTTCTAAAACCCCACAAAAATCATTCTGGTCTATAAAATCATTAGACAGACCGGCCATCCTTCACTACAACAATGAGCTTAAAATGCCAACATATATGATTCATGTCACTGATGCTGAAAGTCTTTTATGAAGTATAAACCTAGAAACTGAGTATAGCTTGCAGTGATCCCACGAACCCCGTTGCCTCAAGGCTGGCCCTGTAACTTTCTAATCCAGTGTGGAGTATTTTCTTTCTTTTCTTCCCTTTTGCCGTGCCCCTTCCCTCTCAGCATTGTCAGTTCTGCAGCATTTGTGATCAATGTGAATGTAAATATTACAGCATTTTATGTTGGATAAATAAACAGACAGATAGAGTAGATGGATATGTAAGCCCCCCTCCTCACAAGAGGGCTAATGATTCACCCTTAGGGACCCCCCCCCAATGCTTAGGGATTTCTGGTGCACTGGGGGTGTATTTGCTGCTTTCCACCACTTGGGAGCAGCAGTGTGGGTGGCTATATATATAGAGGGGTCTGGAGAGAGTTCAGGGAGAGATCGACGGGTTCTACAGCAGGGCAATTTTGAAGGGGCCCTACCCTCTTCTTAGGCAGGTCGGCGGTTTCAGTGGTGCAGCAACAGGTTCCTGGGTTTGGGGCTCTGAGGGAGGTGAGCAGAAAGGCAATTGTGGTTGTTTGGGTTCTGGGTCTACTTGGGGCTGGGTGGTGGGAGCATCCAGGGAGCTTGGAGGGCAGGTAGAGTAGGACTAGGGGGGTGTTGGGCCCAGAATCAGGGAGTGGATTTATTGAGCTGTCAGGGGCTGTGGAGGTTGTGGCAGGGCCTCTACAGGGGATTGGGGGTTGGTGGCAGCTTCCCCTGGTTCTGTTCCCCAGTGGCACTTCAGCTCGGTGTGGAAGATGTGAGTGGGTGGCAGCCTGGACTCAATGAGGCCTGTCATTTTGCATGTGCTGGAGGAAGGTCCCAGGGCCTACATGAGGTAGTAGGCCTTTAGGTCAATGTAGGCTGTGGCTCAGCTCGGACAATAAGGACTAAGAGGTGAGGGAGCCACTGTGACTGCTGTGGGAAGCTCAGCTTCAGGGAGAACTTCAGCAGCCAGTTGAGAGAGAGAGAGAGAGAGAGTGAGAATGAGAGAGAGAGAACGCGCAAGAGGCCAGGCCGGTCCAGGGCAAGGGCTAAATTGAGTAAAGTAAGCTGTGTTTGTGAAGAGGCAGCCATGGGATTAGCAGGCTGTGAAACTTCTGCCCTGAGTATGAAATAGCTCTGCGACATCAGAGGAGCACATCTCTCCCCTGGTAGAGGTGCTTAAGCAGAAGAAGTGAATGGGAAAAAGCCCAGTTTTTGAGTTGAAGCTCTGTGTAAAGTGAGACAGTATCAGAGTTCCAGGTACTTACTAGTGCTGGTGGTCTATTGGGAGCTTCACCCTTCTGGGGAAAAAGTCAAGTGCAAACTTCTTGTCCTGAGTACAGTGTTCGCTGCTGGATTTGTTAAATGGAAAAACTATGCCTAAGAAATGCCCATTGTTATCCCTCTATTTCATTAGTTCAATGTAAAAGGTTTAGCCCCATGGAACAGTAGCATTTCCAAGTTAAAGTAATTGGAACCCTGAGTTCTTGCAGTCCTTAAGAGTTCAGGAGAATAAACCTGATTCATTTTGGGGAGAAACTGGGGTTCAGTTTCATCATTTCTAATGAAGGATTTAAATAAAATAACAAGTCCTTTAGTTTATAGGGATTTCCATGGTTTCCATGGGATCTTGAAGTGTTTGTTTCCCTGCACCCTCCTGCTCTAGGACTGGTGGATGAGAAGCCTGAAAAATGAACTCTTTGGTCCACCTGTTGGTCTGATGTGAGCCCTCTTGGGGCTCAGAGATGGTGGGCTGAAGACGTCTCAAGGTAAGAAGAAAGAGAGAGAGAGAGAGAGAGGAGAAAGAGAGAGAGAGAAGAGAAGAGAAGAGAGAAGAGAGAGAGAGAGAAAGAGAAATAGGCACAAGCTGTGAATCAGTGTGCTCATAAGAGTGTTTGTCAGCTGCCGGTTTATGTTTCTGGTTCGGGGAAGGGTTGTAGAAAAAGTGAGTAATGTATTTATTCCAAGAATGTTCAACACCAACGGCAAGGGACCAGCATCTCCCTCCACCTCCCATCCTCGTGGACCCGGCTGGTGAATTTCCAGCCTCTGAAATTTTCAACACCTATGGTGAGGGACCCGCATCTCCTCCACCTCACCTCCCCTCCTCATGGACCGAACTGGTGGATTTCCAGCCTCTGAACATTTTCAACACTGAGAGCGAGGGACCCACATCTCCCCCACCCTCCTCATGGACCTGGCTGGCAGATTTCCAGGTAGTGACTGCCACACTAAACTTGGTGTCTCAGTGACATCTTTACTCACTGAACCCACTGCGCTATAGCTGATTGATTTTTGCTGCTGCTACCTGTGCACATGTTCGTGTAACCTCTAGGGGGCACCATCCCAAGGGCTACTATCCCTGCCTGCTTGGCTAGTAGCAGGTTAAGGGTTCTGAGTTCTGAAATGGGTGCCTCCACCCAGAGGTCAGGATTGGTGGTGGTCAAGCTAACCTGGGCACAGCACTCTGGGACACTGTAACCCCCCTCTTTCCTTACTAGTGCCCAGAACAATACACAATAATCACTTTCACAGTACCCCTGATACTCCACACAAGTACCCACACTGTTTGAACTTACCATCAGGACTTTCCTCTGGTTCGACCCTGGGGACCCCCTGTAAAACAAGGTTATACACAGCAAATAACAGCAGTACACTACTCTTGCAAAAACTGGAACCACAGTCAGGATAAATGCAAAAAAAGTTAGATCTGATTTATTTAAGGGACTTGAACAAGGGAGGGGAATAATCAGGTTAATTTGCTTAAAGGCTTGTATCAATCAAACAGTTATGCATGTACTTCAGGGTCCATAAACAGTCACACACTCTGGGTACCCAGGTGAAGAAGAGGTGGGCTAGCCAGGATCATTGCTGTGATGTGATGGAAGAAAACAACATGCACCACACACACTAACTGTAATCCGGAGCTGGAGGGCTCAGTTTGTGAAAGAAAAGAAACAGCAAGACAATCAGATGACACACTTAGATTAAGCTGTTGTTGCAGGTAGCTACCCTGATGGTTACACAGGATACTCAAGACTGGACACAGGCTGGACGAAAACTGACACTGCAGGTGGTTGATCTGGAGTGCCAGGAGAAGCAGGGCCCACATGATTCGCCAATGCATTGTTCCTGTTCAAGCGTGGAGCAGGGGGCTGATCCCTAGGCAGGTCTCTCATCGATGGCTGTCTCTGTGCAGTGGGGTAGTCTGGCAGGGCCAGTGTGGCAAGACCCAGTTTGTATGGAGATGAATGTGGATTCAGTCCAGTCGAGCTGGATACAACTTACAGCAGGCAGAACACAATTCACACAGTGGGGAACCAAATCACGACCCACTATAGACACACAGCACATTTACATGTAAGGGATTCTACTATACCAAGCAAACCGCTCTTCGGTCACAATTGTAAAGTCTCTGCACACACCGGGAGTTTAGAGGTAGCTGGAAATCCTGACAGGCCAATGCATTCAGCAAATCTTCAGTCTTCTTCAGGTTGATCCTGGTCTCAACTCAGTGGCTTACTTCATTCTCACAAACTCAGATTCAGTCCAAACTGATTCTCTTCTCCCCCTCAAGGGCAGCAGGCATGCAGGCCAAAACTCAGACCTTTCCACAGAGACTGTCTCGAGCTATTGCTTCTTCAGCTTCCAACTTAGATTTGACTCAACGGCCAGCAAGCCTGGGAATTTCCTCAAGATCCAAAAGGTTCGGTTGGCTGATTCATCTGTCAGTCACAACAGGAGCGCCCCCTTCAGGTGCAAAAAGGCGCCAAATGCCCAAAACTACAATTCCTACAGATTCTGACTCCAGACAGCTCCTGTAGTCTGGCTCCATTTTAGGTTCCACGAGTACTGATTGGTCCAGTTCGGCAGTCCCAGACCAAAGTGGTGGGGATAAACAAAACAGTCCTTGCTGCAAAGAAGGCAGGTTAGACAAATTGCATTATCACTCTAAATGATTTTCAGCAAATAGTTACATCTTTCAACAGAGCTCCCTCTCAGATTACTTATGACTGCAATCCAGGCAGCTCTTAAAGAGACAGTACACAGAGGCTATACAGGCAGTCTTTGCCAATCACATTTAAACTGCAGGACACCAGCCTGGCAGTGAGCATTTAGTTAAGCTCAAGGAAGACTTTTCAGGAACCCCCATTTGTAGGGGGGTTTCATGAGCATCTTCAGCTGTGAGCTCCAGCACCCAATAGTCAGCCTTTTTTTTTTTTAGTTGTTTCACCAGGAGTAGCACACTAACCTGAAAGCTTTTTTACAGGTGCGACCTGGGAGCACAGGGAAGTTAAGTGACTTGCGTCACACAGTATACAAGTGGAAGCTGTGGGATTCAAGCCCAGGTCTGGTCTGCTGGATGTCAGCAGATTTGCAGCTCAGAGCCTTAAACCACTGCACTACACTGCCTGCCCTCCTTTTCAATTGCCTTTGTAATTGGACTAATGCAGCTAAATAAGTATTAATTTGAAAGTGCTTGAGTTCAGTTACGAAAACTAAATTATTGAGTTGTGCCATGGACAGTGTCCCATAACCAGGCATACGCGGCCTTGATATGCTTTGTTAGTAATGAGACAGCCCAGTATGTAGAACTGAATATCTAGTATAGTCCCTAAATTTACGTGGAGTGGGTTTAGTGCTGAATGTTACTAATAGTGAACTCTAAAACACTCTGTGTGAAGTTCTAAATGGTGTTGCTTATATTGCCTTGTACCTGCAACTGTATATGTGAATCTGAAATGGTACCGTGAGCCACACATTCTGAAGTTTGCTAGTGCATAGTGCTGCTTCAGATAAAGTACCTCTGAGCCCCCTGGACTTAAATCAGTCCCCACAGTGGAGTTCAAGGTGCAGAGCACAATGCTGGACTACCTCTGCTCTTCTGTCAATGCAGAAAGTGCCAAGCAGCAGTCTCCTCCATTACTGGGCCTTGCCCCATGAAACCCTGTTGCACTATAATTGTCTGAGCCAGACTAGTGCAACCTTCCTCTCCTTCATCCCACACTTAGAGCCCCTCCCCCTCATTGGCTCCTGAGTTGTGAAGGTGACCACTGGGATGTGATTTCCTAACCATATTTCTCCTCCCTCCTCGGCCTCTGAACATTTTCAACACTGATGGCAAGGAACCCACATCTCCCTCCACCCCCACCTCCCCCCCAATGGACTCAGCTGGTGGATTTCCAGGTAATGACTTCCATGCTTGACTTGGTGCTTCAGCACCATCTTTACCCACCGAATCCACTGCTCTGTAGCTGATAGTTTTTTGCTGCTGCTACCTGTGCATGCTGCACTGATAAATGAATAGCCCAACCACTCGCCCTGGTTAGTGCTCAATTTATACTCTTCTGACTCATTCCACTAATGTCTCGCACCTGTCTCAACTTCCCTCCTAAATTTATCATCCTTGCTAATCTGCCTTACCTGGCCAGTCTTGGTGAACTCTCCCACCCACTTTCTATTGTTTTCTGATTTAATCATTTACTATGTCCCTGTTGTTCTCAGCCCTGCCTCTCACCTCCCTACTAGCATCCACCTCTTCTCCTAGTATTCTTAGTTGGTCATCTCCTCCCTACCCTCCATAACTACTCTACCTCTGCCTTCTCCTCAGCTCATCTGCTTCCCCTCCTTATCCTACCTTCCATCTATCCCCCCACTATGTATCTCTCCAGCCTCCTTCCTTTTGTCCTGCTGTTATCCCTCTGCCTGCTTCCAACTACTTCCCTCCCTCCTGCCTCCTTTCTAACCCACCACTACTCTCCCCACCCATCCATCTCCCCCCACTATGTCTTCATCCTCTACCCTCACCACCTTCTGGCTCCCCCCTCTTTCCCACTTCCCCTGGCACCTCTCTTCTCCCATGCCTCCTCCTGGCTCCATCTAATCCATTTCAGACTTTCCTTTCGTTCCCACCCTCCTACCGCTTCAACACCTTAGTTTCAAATGTCTAAGAAACTCTGTAACCTTTCCTGATTGTTTGTTGTATTGTGTCTCAAATGTACAAAAACTCTGTAACCTTCTTGATTGAATGTCTGTACTCTGTTCACATGATGTGGAAACTTTAACGAGCCTTGGTTCAAAGGTTATTTATGAATAAATACATAAATAAATAAATAAATAAATTAATTAATTAGTCACTCCTCCTCCTCGATCAGACATTTTTCCCCCTCTTACTCCTAATGGCTAGTGATGTTGAGCTCAACCCAGCCCTGTCCATGTCCTTCCCACCAATCTTCCTAAAGGGCTCTGGGTGGTGCATATCAACATTCACAGTCTCCTTTCCAAAATTGATCTGCTTCAGCCACTCATTACCTCTGTCCTATATGATGTCCTCATTGTTTCTGAATCCTGGCTCTCCCCAAAATTCCCAACTCTGTAATCATAATCCCAGGGTTCTCTCTCATCCATCAAGACTGCCCCAAAAAGGGTGATGGTATTGCAATAGTTCTCAGACTTTGTTACAGTGAGCCTCCCCAAATCCATGGAAAAGATTTTGAGCCTCCCCAAAAATTGAAATAATCCTGGGCCTCCCAGAGAAAATAACATACTGTACTTTGCTGCACACCATACCCATGGCAAATCAAACCTTTGAGTACTTGGCTCACATTCAGTTCTTTGTCTTATACTGACGTGGAGCCTTTGAAAAAGAGCTCAAGTGCTCAAAGGTGTTATCTGAATAACAAATAAATAAAATAAACAAATACTATTATTCAGCTTATTGTGAACCCCCCAACCAGGCCAACCTACGTACTCTGCTATTTTCATTCTTGAACCATTGTCACCCCTTGTTGCAGTACCTTCATGGGTCAGACTACTTTCTCTGTTTCCTCTCTATATAAAACAACCTTTCTACATGCTTTGCCTTTCCCCATCCTTCCCTGCTCCTAAACAACTTCTCAGGGATTATTTTGCTCCTTCCTGCTATTGCTGTTAGCACTTCTATGCTCAACCCTTGTATTTAGGCTGTTCTACCATCAGGCTACAAATTGATCAATTACCACCACTCATTATTAGTTTATTGTTTGCATTACTTTGCACTATTGTTCACTGTGTATTTCTTGTTTGTTTTGCAGTTACCTTTTGAAATGTATTCACTACCTATCCTTCCCTGGATACTCCTGAAATGAGCCTTTCATTCACCTTCCCTTGTCACCTATTAGTAAATACATTTAATTCACCTACTATTATCCTCTTTCAGTTTGCATCATCTCTTCACACAAAATATATAAAACTCAAAATTTAAATACAGTACTTTTTCAGACTTGCTTGAGCCTCCCCTGGAACAGGTTGGGGCCTCCCAAGGGAGACTGGCCTCACCATTTGAGAACCCCTGTGGTATTGCAATATACCTCTCCTCCTCTATTCAGTTCTCCACAGTACTATCTGTTTCTTCTGCTGCCTATGATCTCCTTGTACTCAAGCTTTCTCTCCCTTTGTCTCTCCTGATCTACATGGCTGACATTTGCTGCCGCCCTGGCTTATCTACAGTACCATGTCGGCCTCTGAGCTCCTGACTACCATATCTGCTCTTGCCCCTTCTGGTGATCTTCCTGGGTGATTTCAAGATTAGCTGGCTCTCCCCATCCAGCTCTAATTTCTGTCAAAAGATCGAAACACTGAATCTTACCCAATTCATCACCACCCCAATCCATCTAAATCAGAAATTCCAAAACTGGCAGGCCCTGTGGTGCTGAGGGTTGAGGTGCTGGACACCACACCTCGCGTCTCACCAGCGACCCAGGTTCGGGAATGAGCCCGGGAGCTGGGGGTTGGCAGGGAGGGAGTAGGATTGATCATCCGGAGAACAGCTCTCCTCTCCTGGGTGGGATCCAGGGCATCCCGGTGCAGTGGTGACCTCAGTGAAGCCAGAGGCATTGTGGCTGCAGGAGCCCAGTGGGGATGCGCTGGCTGACTCCACGGTAGCTCTGTGTTGGTGTCACTGCGGCGCATGCATAGGAGCAAAGAAAGGAAAAAAATTCACCGTGGCGCCCAAATGATGGCGGCTCGGCACCACTCGGCTTCAGCCTGGGATGTTCCCCTGATCGGGACCCCCCCGGATCCCATGGTGGTGGTTGCGTGCCCGCCTCGGTGGATAGTTGTGCAGGACTGAGGAAGGGGTAAGAGCTTGGGGTGTGGGGAAGAGCAAGGGCTTAGAGGTCAGGCTGGACTGGGGGGGAACCATAGGTAACACCCCCCCAGCCTCATGAGGATCTATAAATAAATAACAAAAAAAAAAAAAAAAAAATTCCAAAACCACTCTCTCCTGGACTGGGTCCTCACTAGCCATCCTCACTGCTTCATTGATTCTACCTGAGGCACTCAGCAACCACCACATGGTACATTGTGTGTGCAAAATTTACCACCCCAAATCTCCCTCTGAAGTTAGCCACATCTACTCCTTCCGATCCTTAGACCTATCCTCTCTCCATGCCGGTCTACTACAGTCCCCTATATCCTATGCCACTGACGTTAACATAGTCCTTGAATACTTTCACTCCAAATTTGCACAGATTTGGGACCAGCATGCCCCCCCATGTAAAACCACCTTTCCTGGATCTCAGTGGAACTTCTAGCTTGCCATCATGCTTGTGACCGGGCTTGGGAAACCTACAAGGTCTCCGGTTCCCCGGCTGATTTCAACAGGTATCACACCATGAGAAACTCTTGCACCAGGGCCACTAGATTAACCTAAGCTGAGTTTTTCTCTTCATCTTTCCAGAGGAACATCAGTCACTCTTCTAAGTTCTGGAAAGTTATTCAGGACCTATTCTCTCCTCCAACCCAGTCTGCCCCTACCCACACTCCATGTAGAGACCTCCTCAGTCTCTGACCCCCCCATCTGTGACCTCTGCTTTCAACACTTACTCCACCACTTGTTCCTCTGCCCTCCTCTCCTCCCTTCCTCCTTCTAGCTCCCTCCCCATCCTCCTCCCTCCCTCCCCTATTGCCTCTCTTTCATTCTTCTTTTCACCTGTTTCCCTAGCCTCCTCTCTGAAAGTCCTTCTAGCCCTCAACCCCTTGCAAAGTAGCAGCCCGGACAGGTTTGACTCCAAGCTCTTGCACCTCTCTTCCCCTGCCATTGCCTCTCATATTGCCTCTTTATTAAGTCTTTCCTTCTCTCTAGCCTCTGTCCCTTTTTCTTGGGAACATGCTACTGCCATCCCACTCCACAAAGGTGGCGACTACTCCTAGCCTGGGAATTTATGGATGATATCTCTCCTCCATACCATCTCCAAACTATAAGAGCACATAGTTCTATCCTAGCTATCCCTCTTCCTTGACTCCTCTTCCTTCTTCACCCCTTTCCAGTCTGGCTTTTGCAAACTACACTCCACTACTTCCTCCCTCCTCTGACTCACAGATTCCATCCACACAGTTATGGATCAGGGTCTTCCCACTGCCACTATTTTCATTGGTTTAGTGAAAGCCTTTGACACCGTTTCTCACTCACTCCTACTACACAAGTTAAGACATGCAGGTCTTTCTGTCTCCACCATTCAATGGCTCTGCACCCACCTCATGGATAGATTTCAGTCTGTGAAGTTTGGAGACACCATATCCCTTCCCCTGCCAGTCACCACCAGTATCCCTCAGGGCTCAGTACTTGCCCTCTCTTACTCTCCATATTTCTAAATGACCTTCCATTTGCCTGCTCTTCTGCATCCATCCACATGAACGCAGATGACACACCCCTGTTTGTCTCTGGTTCATCTCCTGCAGAGCTGAGATCCAAGCTCCAACCTGATGTTGATTCAGTTCAACAATGGTTTCAGTCAAATTAGTTGTCATTAAACACCAAAAAGATGCTCTCTATGTGCTTTGGCACCAGACCTAGCCTTTCTAAAGTCCCATCCCTCCCTTCCTTCCTTCCACACCTTAGATGGAGTCCCAATTAATGACATTCCTGCCTTCAAGTACCCTAGTGTCTGGCTTGACCGCCACCTCCATTTCTCCCAGCACATTGACACCATTAATAAAAAGCTGCACCCTAAATTTGGTGCACTGTACAGGCATAAAAGCTTCATCCCTCTCCTTGCCCGCCGAGTCACCCTAACCAAGATGATTCTCCACATGTTTGATTACAGAGATATAGTCTATTGTGGTGCCCCTAAAATTGTCTTGGCCAGACTGGATCTCTTCTTCCACTCCATCCACTGCTTTGCTCTTAACTCCCCTTCCCTCACCCACCACTGTACTCTCTACTCTGCTCTCCCTCTTCTCTCTCTGGATGATGACTGTCTGTCCCACTCTGCCTCCTTCACTTCCAATTTCTGGTTTTCCTTCCTACCCCCCTATCTTGACTCCCTACTCTCACCCTCCACCCACATCTCTACTCCCTCTGAAGCTCTGGTTTCGCTCCCTTACCGTGAAACTCTTGCTGGGCAATCAGCCTTCTCTTTCCGCTTTCCTAAACTCTGGAACTCTCTCTCTCCCTAAACATTCGCTCTGACTCCTCTAAACCATCCCTACTCTCTCTCCTCTCTCTCCTCCACTCCCACACCTCTCCCTCCTGTCACTGCCCTCAACATGCCAATGACATTTCTTATGTCTTCCTGCTTCTATTTCTTATATGTCAGTCCCTGTATTCGATTTAATTGTCTTATGGCTCTTATAATCCCAATTCATTACTTATGATGTTTTTTTGGCCTTCTGCTTAGATCCCCAGGTACCTGAACTGCTGTTAAAGTGTAATTATTGTATATACTGTCTTGTAAAGTGTAAATATTATTTTTATACCTTCATTATTTACCTACTTTGTTCTCATATTACTATCTTTATATTGTCATACACAGCTGTTCTCATTATATTCTCTGTATTTTTGCTTTCATGCAAATGTATATATTGTTGTATTTTGTCTGCATATGCATCTCCCCATCCCTCCAGGACACATCTGGAAATGAGCTATTTGAGCTCAGTATATTTTTTCCCTGGTGAAACACTTTAAATGAATAAATAACTAAATCAATGAGCATATAGCAGCAATGATTGATGTATGTATTGGCAGAATACAGAAATAGAGAGTTCAACTGGCTCTACCATGAAAATATGAGAGACATTGTTTGTGGTTTGGGAGGGAAGGGAGGATGGGGCTATGTCTGAAAGAGAACACAGCCTTTTTTTTATTTCAGCATATACATAGCACAGTAATTATGTATAGCAGTACAAGTTAGCTTAGTCAGCTGTACATATTGGGAGACAGAAACAGAATGTAAAACAGAGTACAATTCCAGCCAGTAGACACAAGAGGTTCTGTTAGATTCACAGCAGGAAGGTCATGTCAAACAAATCTAATAGTTTTTTTTTTGATTGGGTGACTAGGGAACTTAATCAGGGAGGGGTGGTAGACATTGTCTCAAACACACCCCGTAGGTTAGGTCCTCTGCTCACACAGTGCCAAACCTCAAAGTGTAATATGTGAACAGGAGACAAACAGGGTAACCCGCCTGTCTGTTTTGTGTCCAAATCACCTACTAGCTTCGAGTCCTGGGATCAAATATGAACTCTTTCTCACTGGCACACTCAGTTAACAGGCTCAGATATCACACTGTCTTCGGGGGATGCAGTGCAATACTTCACCCAGTGGGCACCAGCCTGGTTCACAATTTTACCCTTTTGACTCAATTTGAGACCTAGGTATATTCTTACCTTAGCAAGATAGTAACACACTTTTAAGCCCTTAACAGTTTGTGTTAGATCTTACCCAATACTGTTTCAGCCTTCACATGCAAAAGAAACTGGGAAAGGCACAGGCAGAATTTGAAGAAAAATAATGTTTACTAAAAAGTTAAAATAGAACTCTCAATGTGTACACCCCAATTTGATTGGAAATAGAGAGAAATTTAGTGAATGGATCACAAATTTCCCTTCCTGCAACAATGTACTTGTCCCATTCCCAACTCCCTCACCATCTGAAGAACACCCCAATTGGTTGGTCCATAAGAGTTTTACAACAAATTCAAACTCATTTGATGAAAAATTAGCACCACTCACCCACCCAACCCATCTTATATAACCCTTACTTTCAAATAGGCCACAGAACTATCCCAGTTTTATTCCTCCACCAGCTGATGGATTGTACCCTTGCCACTTTCCTGCTAGAAGATGATCAGGTCACTTTTCCCTTCCTCCAACTCCGATTGCAACTTAGGCACAGGGATATTTTTAAATACTTGCAGATTAAAAATGCAGCCCTTTCTTTTATGGGGCTTAAGCCCTGGACCCCTTCTCCAGCATAGGATTTTTCCTCTTTACTTTAGATGGTGAAGCAATCGCATACAGTATCCAAAGTTTATAAGTATCTACAAACCTCAGACACATCTCTCCCCTCTGGAATTTGTTATTACTGGACCCAGGAATTATCCCTCCCAGCAGAGCCTTCCTTCTGGCAAAAGGTTTGGAAAACTGCCTATAAGTATATTAAGTAAGATAGGCTCTGTTTGATCCATTTCAACATTATGCATCATCTGTACTACACCCCTATTCAATTGTATAGGATGGGTAAATTTGGATCCCCCTTTTGTACACATTGTAGTGGTGCTCCTGGATCTTTATACAATCTCCTATGGAGTTGCCCGAAATCACAGCTTTATTGGAAATCTATAAAACAGGCCCTAGACCCTTTGTTAGACCTTGAACCCCTGTGAACTATAGAATGTTGCCTTCTATCAATGTTTCCATCTGGGACTTCCAGGATTAGGAAGGCTCACATTGCATTGGTGGCTGACACAGCAAAGCTGATAATGCTAAGGCACTGGAAAGAAGATATGCTCCCTCCAGTGCTGGAATGGTATCGAGAAGCTCTACTGGCAATCCAGCTGGAGAAGCACATTGCAAACATGCAGCATAGGCCCCACTCCTCCCAGTCTATCTGGGAGCCCCTCTTAGCCCTGCTTTCCCCTTGGCAACCCTACATTTTTGGACTTGATTATCATTTTGACCCAGGATATTTCTTTCTTCCTACTCCCTCAGGTACTGGTGCAGAACATGGGGTTGGGGGGTAAAGGGACAAGGGGTTCATGGTTTGTTTTGTATCTGTTTTTGTGTAATGTGTTCTATGTTGTGTTTCTGACTGTTCTGTGCAGCTCTAGCCAATTTCAAAGCTAATCATGTACTTGTTTTACTGCACAAAATGCAATAAAGTATATTGAATTAAAAAAAGTAAAAATAGATAAAATACAAAACGCAGAACATATAAAATTGGGTTTACAGTCTTTTAAAGTAAATGGATAATTATACCGAAACAATGCCTTATTACTGAATTTCTACTACCCTATGTTTCAAGTAATAAACAGATGGTTGAATTTACCCAAAGTGCTGTGAGAGGTTGTCAGGAGTCCTACCTCAAAAACAGAGGCAAAATGCACAAAGCCAAAAATCAAATGCCATGCTTTTTTCCCAGCTGGCTGGTGATATATTTCTTTCAAACTCCTCCTCTCTGATGACACAGCTCCCAGATACTGTCTGTGAGGTGACTCAAACCTGAGAACTTGAATTAATTTATCAGTCACATGTCTCAGCCCACTGCTAAAACATTCCAAAAATATATGTATCTTTCTTCTTAATTAGTGAGGCTTTATGACAAATAGAATTATCCCTTTGATCTCTCCACAAGCTTCCTGGCCTTCAAAGTATGGGGGAGCTGCATCATACATTGGAGGAGATGGTGAAACTGAGGGGGAGGGACCCTTGCCGATCACCGGATCTGGGGAGAGGATGGGCCATCACTGGCAGGAGGGGGGAAGCAAGGCAGGGGGACAAGGTAGCAGAGGTGGAAATCATGGCAGAGAGAGTGAAGGAAGCCCTTAGGTCCCTTAAGATGAAGAAAGCACCGGGGCCAGATAAATTATTTCCCAGAGTGCTGAAGAAACTGGTGGATGTCCTGGCGAAAACACTGGTGGAGCCTATCAGCATCTCTCTGAGGACAGGGTGGGTGCCCCAGGACTGGAAGGTGGTGCATATAGTGCCTATCCACAAGGGGGGATCAAGAGAGGTGGCAGGGAACTACAGAGCCATCAGCCTGACATCGGTGGTGGGCAAAGTGATGGAGGGCATAGTCTAGGAGAGGCTGGGGGGACCTGGAAAAGTCAGGGTGCCTGGATGATAGACAGCATGGATTCATCCCAGGAAATCGTGTCAGACAAACCTTGTGGAGTTCTATGACTGGGTGACGAGAGCCTTGGACCTAGGTAGACAGGTGGACATCCTCTATCTTGACTTCAGCAAGGCATTTGACTCTGTTCCTCATGGGGGCCTGTTGAATAAGATGGGAGAAATGGGGGTGGGGAACCAGATGATCAGATGGATAGGCAATTGGCTCCAGGACTGGAAGGTCGTGGTTGGAGGGATAATCTCATCCCCAAGGAGGGCCATTAGTGAGGTCCATCAGGGATCAGTCCTTGGGCCCCTCCTGTTCAATGCCTATGTCTCTGACATAAGGAAGGGTATCAGGAGTGAGATGAGTCTCTTTGTGGATGACTCAAAACTGGGGGCGTGGTGGATGGGGAGGAGGGAAGGGTGGCCCTACAGAGGGACCTGGAGGCTCTGGAAAGGTGGTCTAGAAAGTGGAAGCTGAGGTTTAATGCAGAGAAATGCAAGGTACTGCATCTGGGAGCCAGAAACCTGGGCTGAGAGTACACCTGGGGGGGAATGCTACAAGTCTCAATGGCTGAGAGGGACTTGGGGGTGGTGGTGGATGTCAAGATGAACAACTCTGAGACTTGTAGGAGGGCAGTGGCCAAGGCCAACAGGATGCTGGGATGCATCGCTAGGGGCATCACCTCCAGAAGGAGGGGAGTGATACTCCCCCTGTATAACTGCTTAGTGAGGCCACACCTTGAGTACTGCATGCAGTTTTGCAGGCCACACTTAAAGAGGGACATTGAACTCCTGGAGAGGGTCCAGAAGAGGGCAACCAAAATGATCTGGGGCTTGGGGGACAGGGCCTATGGGGTGAGGCTCGAAGAGCTAAATATGTACACATTGGAAGAGAGAAGAGACTGGCAGGACATGATAGAGGTCTTCAAGTACATGAAGGGGTTAAATAGGGAAGAAGCAGTCAAGGTGCTTTGAAGAAGGGGGCAACTAGAGGGCATGGGTGGAAGCTGGGGGGAGATTCAGGAGAGAAAGGAGGGGGTACTACTTCACTGAGAGAGTGGTGGAGCCATGGAATGTGCTGCCCAGGGAGCTGGTGGAGGCAGAGACAGTGGAGAGGTTCAAGAGGGGGTGGGACAGGTACAGGGGAAGGGTTCTGAATGCAAAGTCCTGTGCAGTGGGAATATCTGGGACTGGGAAGGGAGAAGCCAGAGAGGATGAAGGGGGCAGCAAGGTCAGCTCCCAGGGTGGGGGCTGACCAAACGAGCAGACACGAAAGACCATTAGGCCTATTCTGCTGTCATTTTAGTATGTTAGTAGTAATTGCAGTTTTACAAGCTAACAGGAACCAGTTAAAATGGCTTTTTCCTCAGAGGCCATAAAATGCATACTTTGTCCCTGTAGTTTCAAAGTAGAGACTTAGTTTATGACTGTTATAACCTGGCATGAAGGAAGTCCTGAAACTATGTGTCTGAACAGAGAAGGAAGCTAGCCATCTAGCAACTGCAGTTACTGTATTGGGGTCAAAAGGTAAGGTTTCTTAAAAAACTGTTGGCTGCCCTTTCCCTAAGCAGACATTCAAATAAACAAATATTTATTTCACAAATATGAATATAACTAGCAGAGGGTTAATCACATTACAGACATTGCCTACTTAGATTCCAGCAAAGCTTCAACACCGTCCCACATAGAAGGCTGATTAACAAGATGGGTAGTCTGGGCATAGAAGACAAGGTGGTGAACTGGGTTAGGAACTGGTTAACAGACAGGAGACAGATGGTGGTGGTAAATGGGGTACAATCTGGGGAGAAGGGGGTGACCAGTGGGGTACCACAGGGATCAGTACTAGGACCATTACTATTCAATGTCTTCATTAGTGACATTGCAGGGGGCTGGAAGGAAAGGTCTGCCTGTTTACAGATGACACCAAGATCTGCAACAGGGTGGATACTCCAGAAGGGGTACAGAAAATGAAGAGGGACCTGGAGAAACTTGAAAGATGGTTGGAGATGTGGCAACTGAGGTTCAATGTAAAGAAGAACAAAATAATGCACCTGGGTAGAGGGAACCCTGGGGAGACTTACAGGTTGGGGGGGAGCTGACTGTCACCAAAGAGGAATGGGACCTAGGGGTTATCGTCTCTGATGACCTTAAGATGTCAATGCAGTGTATAAAGGTGGCAAGGAGGGCCAGTGACATGCTGGGGTGTATAGGCAGGGGTGTCACTAGCAGGAGGTGGGAGGTGGTGATGCCATTGTATAAAACATTGGTAAGGCCTCACCTGGAGTACTGCATGCAGTTCTGGAGACCACACCTGCACAAGGACATAGATAAGGTGGAAACTATCCAGAGAATGGCAACAAAGATGGTATAGGGCTTACACCACAAAACATAAAAACTGTTGGCTGCCCTTTCCCTAAGCAGACATTCAAAGAAACATATATTTATTTCACAAATATAAATATAGCTAGCAGAGGGTTAATCACATTACAGACATTGCCTACTTAGATTTCAGCAAAGCCTTCAACACCGTCCCACATAGAAGGCTGATTAACAAGATGGGTAGTTTGGGCATAGAAGACAAGGTGGTGAACTGGGTTAGGAACTGGTTAACAGACGGTAGACAGATGGTGGTGGTAAATGGGGTACAATCTGGGGAGAGAGGGTGACCAGTGGGGTACCACGGGGATCAGTACTAGGGCAAGTACTATTCAATGTCTTCATTAGTGACATTGCAGAGGGACTGGAAGGAAAGGTCTGCTTGTTTGCAGATGACACCAAGATCTGAAGCAGGGTGGATACTCCAGAAGGGGTGCAGAAAATGAAGAGAGACCTGGAGAAGCTTGAAAGATGGTCAGAGATGTGGCAACTGAGGTTCAATGTAAAGAAGTACAAAATAATGCACCCAGGTAGAGGGAACCCTGGGGAGAGCTACAGGTTGTGGGGGAGGAGCTGACTGTCACTGAAGAGGAAAGAAACCTAGGGGTTATCATCTCTGATGACCTTAAGGTGTCAAAGCAGTGTACAAAGGTGACAGGGAGGGCTAGTGGCATGTTGGGATGTATAGGCAGGGGTGTCACTAGTAGGAGGCGGGAGGTAGTGATGCCATTGTATAAAACATTGATAAGGCCTTACCTGGAGTACTGCATGCAGTTCTGTAGACCACACCTGCGCAAGGACATAGATTAGGTGGAGACTATCCAGAGAAGGGCAACAAAGATGGTACAGGGCTTACACCACAGAACATATGAGGAGAGACTAAGGGACCTCAATATGTACTCACTAGAGGAGAGGATACAGCGGGGGGCACGATTGAAACTTTCAAGTACTTCAAGGTGATAAACAAGGTGCAGGCAGGGGATCTTTTCCTATGTAGAAAAAGTACTAGAACAAGAGGGTATGATATGAAATTGGAAGGGGGTAAATTAAGAGGTAATGTGAGGAAGTTTTTCTACACAGAAAGGGTAATCGACACTTGGAATAGTCTGCCACAGGAGGTAGTGGGGGCAAGCACAGTGGAAGGGTTTAAGCATGCTTGGGACAGGCACAAGGGAAGCCTGAGAAGGGAGGGAGTGATGAAAGCCATTGATCACATAGGGTCAGAGGCCACATACAATGCATAGGGCCTAAAGGAAGACTGGATGGGCCTAGTGGTCTTTATCAGCTGACAATTTCTGTTTCAATGTTTCTAGAGGTTTTGAGCTCAGGTGAGGGTATGTACAAAAGTGCAGAGAGCTTCTTATTTATTTAAATAATTCATTATTCACACTGCATCTGAAATGGAGTTTAATTCAGCTCTTGCAAGTAAATACATGAGTCTACATTTCTGGTTGGGGGGGGGGGCTATGTTCAAAAGTGCTGACAGTCCTTACTTATTTCACCAATGAATATTAAATTGTGGACTGAAATTACTTTGGATCCCTGTCACACAGCATCTTTGCATGCAAGATTTATTTTTATTTTATTTAAGTCTTTGGTAACCAGGTAAGGCCCACTAGGCACAAGTGCCTGTTTTCAGAGGCGACCTGGGAGCACTGGGCAGTTAAGTGACTTGCTCAGAGTCACACAGTATGCAAGTGGAAGTTGTGAGAATCAAACTCAGGTCTGGTTTTGCTGGCTGTATCAAGCTCATTCACACTTTGTTCCTCTAACCTCTAGGCTATACTGCCAGCCCATATATCTTCACATCTTGCAGTAAATCATTGTATACCTTATTACTGTGCCATGTGAATGTTGAATTCTTTAAAATAAAAAAGGTGCTGTCTGCACTATTAAACGTAGTATCCATGCCCCCAAACAGCAAACAGGGACTCTCATGCTTACTTTCAGGAGGCAAATTTAACTCTGTGTTACTATACCATTTGGACTCTGAATTATTCAAATAACTAAGGATCTGCCTGCACTTTTGATCATTGGTCCCCACCCCAACAGACTACCATGTTTATTTGCAGGAGCCAAATATAACTTAGAATTATTGTACCATATAAATGATACATTATTTAAATAACGATGGAGCTGCCTGTACTTTTGAATATAGCCTCCCTCCCATCACAAATGGAGACTCTCCATTTCATGTGCAAGAGATGAATTTAACTCAGTTTTACACATCATGTAAACGATGATTTATTTCAATAAATAAGGAGCTCCCTGCACTTTTTAATATAGCCTCCTCCCCAAACCACAAACAGGGACTCTCATGTTTACTTGCAGGAACCAAATTTAACTCTCTAAAGTTGTGTCCACTAAGTTATTTTATTTACTAGCTGATTCAGTTTTAACCTCTTACCTCCGGAGTACACCTTCCAGCTGGGGAGTGATACATTAAGGCATTCTAGGTGGGAGAGGCATTTCTGTGTACTTAGATGTTGAGCTGAGCAGGGAGAGGTTGCCAGGTACAGAGCAGAACACCTTGCTGGTATTCACTGCAGTGCCCCCCAGGAGGTAATCTTTACTCATCATCAAAGATGTGATTTAGACTGACTTCAGAGGGACAGGAACTGATGAGAAAACAATACATACAGTCTGGGGTTAAACTGGGCAAGAACCCATAGGAACTCAGTTCCCTCATGTCTTTGCAAAAGGGTAGACTCACTGGGATATGCAGGTCTTATTCAATGGTATGATGTCATGGAAGACAGTGGCTTTTGAACGTTGAACCTTCCTCTACATTTAAAAAAAAAATGAATCTGCATGGCACATGAGTGATGGTCTTGGCATATGTCATTCTTGATACCACCTAACAACTGTCCTTTATTACTAAGTACCACATATTGTTGCCTGTTTAAACATTTTCTTGACTAAGTTTTCATGTTAAAGCAAGCATTTGTCAATGCCAAATGTTGTCTCTCGCAGGCATTGGCATTGGTAGTGCAGGAATTAGAGATGCATAATAGGAATGGCAGTGAAGTACTGAACTGAAGCCAACACCACCCCCACCCTACAGAGACTGACAGGCATCGGGGTGTGCCTTTTGGTCATCAGCTATAATGCTTATGCCATTCTACCTCACTCTACCCTGTAGATACTGACAAATGTTGTGGTGAGCTTTGGGCCTTATACTTATTCCATTCCATAAGGAAATATGCTGAGGTGGGTACAGTGTAGGAGAATGAGGTAAACTTTAGGGCCAAACACTCCAAGGCAGACGTCGATGTCTGTCACTGGCTGCAGGGTGGAGGTGGAGGTGGGGTGGGGGTGGAATGGCATGAGCATTACAGTCAATGATCCCAAGTCACACCCATGATGCCTGTCTCTACAGGGTGGGGAGTAACAGTTGGAAACCCTAAGGCTATAGGCGTTTGTTGGTATTTTCACACGTCACATTTTCAACATAGGCTTTTTTGACCCCACCTCATGAAGAGCGGCATTATCAGTGTATTAACTGAAAGGTAGTTTTGTACAGTGGCCATGCCATTTGGTGACACAGGGATGAAAACACATTTTGGGCAGGATGTGAAAAATGACAACTGCATTGTTCGTGAGGAGGTGTAAAAAAAACTGCGACTTTGAAAATCTAAAGTGAAAATAGGAAAAATTGGTGAAGTCATGAGCATGCATAGAAACTGTGCAACACACATCCGTAACCCAATTATTTTCTGGATTTTGTTTAACCACATTTTCAACATAGGCATTTTGGGACCTCCCCTCATGAACAGTGGCACTGTGATGTTGTTAATTTGTCCCAAAAGTTTCACACAGCAACCACACCATTGTGCGCCACAGGTGTGAAAAAATGCCAGTTTTGAAAATCTGGCATGAAAATATTGCAAATTTGCGAAGTTGCAAGGGTGAGTGGAAACTGCACAACACACGCTTGTAACACAGTCACTTTATGGATGTTCGGCACCAAATTTTCAACATAGGAATTTTAGGACCTCTGCTCATGAACAGTGTCACCATCATTTCCAAAAACTGTCCCGAAAACTGATTTCACATAGCCACTGTGCTATTGTGTGCCGGACGTGTGAAAACACATTTTGGCCAGGATATGTAAAATAACAACTGTACTGTTCATAAGGAGGTGTGGGAAAATGCCAATTTTGAAAATCTGGAGTGAAAATTTTACAAATTCACGAAGTTATGAGCATGCGTGGAAACTGTGCAATGCACACTTGTAAAACAGCCATTTTTGGGATTTTTCCACCAAATTTGCAACATAGGATTTTTGAGAGCCCCCCTCATGAACAGTGGCACTGTCGTTTTGTTAATCAGTTCCAAAAGGTGATTCCATGCAATGACTGCAAAATCACCTTTTGGGAATGAATAACACCATGACAGTGACTGAATTAATGAGAAGGGGTCCCAAGAACCCCATGTTAAAAATTTGGTGCCAAAATTCCCAAACATGGCTGAGATATGCTCCAAAGTTGAAAAAAACCCTATTCATGCCAGTATACAGCTTACCGGCATTTCTTCAGTTCGTGGTCGGCTTTGAAGAGTGCAGACGTTTTTCCTGGTCCACCAAATATAGTCGTGCCAGGCTTCAGAGGTAAGTATGGGGTGAGGTGGGGTGTCGGGAGGCAGGGCACGCAGAGGATGGGCGTGGGTTGGGAGGGGGCAGGGAGTCCATGAGGACTGTTCTCTTCTTTCACAGGTTAAAAAAAACATCATGGTATGGTTTTGGTTTACAGGGAATTTGGCACACTGGGATGGGGTCCCAGCATGCAACCTGAGTGTTTTGCAGCGGGATGCTGTAGTCGATGGGGACTGAGCACACCCATCAACACATACACGAGGGAGGGAGACAAGAGCCGAGGGGGATTGGGCACTCCTCTTGGCACACAACAAAAGTGGGGGGACATTATGCTGATGGGGGGTGGGCTCTCCCCTTTGGCAAAATAAATGGGAAAGGGGGACTAAAGCCTATGGGGATTGGGGCCCCCGTTGGTAAAGAAAGACTGTTGGGTGCTTGATGCCAAGGGGGATTGGGCACCCCTTCAGCATACATTTTAAATGGGGGGGCATTATGCCAACAGGAAGTAGGCTCCCCTATCAGGAAATGAAGTGGGTCGGGGCACTGTTCAGGAGGTTTCACCAGAACAGGCACTTCGGGAGGGCGTGTTACAGTTCCACTGCATGATTGCAGCGGACTTTTCCTTAGATCTGCTCGCCACTTGACGTATGCCTGGTGTCACCCCCTGTAACTGCCTTATTGTGGAATGAGGGACGCACATTCTGATGCATGCCATGCATTCACCCACAGTGTCCGCACCTCCAAATCTGCTACTAATGCAATATGTTGGCTGGCGCGCACGCGCAAGCCACCATAAAAATGATCGGCATATAGATCAGGACATGATATACTACAGCATGTCATATCACTTGCAGTAGGAACACATACAAATGATGCAGTAGGATACATGCTTCCTAGTAATGAAGAAGCATCTAAATGCTCAGCTTCATACCATTTAAAAAAAAAAAAAAGTAATATAAAAAGACCCAAAACTGCACACCTCCCACCACATTTCTCTTTTTTTTCTTTTTATCTCAGTACAAATAAGATTCAGCTATGCACTGGAAAATATTAAGTGAAAGTCCAGTCTGTGATCCAGCTTATTGATTTTTATCACTAAATTAAGCATATACATGACCTGAAAGCAGTGCCTGCTGCATTAAATTAAATAAAATAAAGAACAATTATCCTCTTTATTTCCCCCTCTGATCTCAGCCTGAGAGGAGCCCATGAGAGATAAGGGAGATTGAATTCAGTTTTGTAGTCTCTTCATTTCATATACTGTAATGTTTGCAAAGCAGTTGAAGTAATATATACTGTCTTTTATTCCGTTTTTTTGTGTAATCTTTTTATGAATCTAAAACATCGTTTTACACTCTTTAATGCAAACTCAAAAACATGATTTATAAGTTGGGATTCACCCTACTCACCTTAATTGTATATCAGATTAGGGGAGCATATAAGACATCAATTGGAAAGTTCAGATTTTTTAAAGGATAAGCATTTAAGTAGTAAACAGGGGCCGGATATTCAAAACTTTGCCCGGACACAAAACCGAGTTTGCCCATGCAAACTGGGTTTTACACGGAATGGAATTATTCAAAAGCCCAGTTAGCATGGTCAAACTCAGTTTGGGCTTGGAAAAAGGGCAGGGGGGCACAATGTAAATGAGGGTGCAGGAACCTGAATATTGGCGCAGTCCAGTATTCAGAGTATATGCACTGTGCAAAGCCGTTTTGCTCAGTTCCCTTGCGCGGTGCACAGACTGCCAAGTCAAACCCTGACTTACTCCCACACAACCCTAGCAGTTGGCAAGGTACTGCTGCCCCCCACCAATTGCCGTTCCCATAAGAAATAGTAGCCTTAACCCTGGTAGTCTAGTGGTCTCTCCCACCCTTCCCCAGTTATGAATCACTGTCCCGATAGTAAAAAAATAATTCTCTTGTGGTCCAGTGCACTCTCCCCTGTTCTCCGATCACCGTCCTGATATTAAAAACATTATTCCCTGGTAGTCTAGTGGTCTCTTCCCCCTCTCCAGTCATTGATCACTGTCCCGATATTAAAAAAAAATCATTCCTGATGGTCCAGTGGTCCCTCCCTTCCCCCCATTCTCTGATCTCCATCTGGATATTAAAAAAAATATTCGCTGATAGTCATGGGGTCTTTCCCCACCCCCAGGTGACTGATCTCCATCCCAGTATTAAAAAATGATTCCCTGTTAGTCCAGTGGTTCCTCCCCCCGGTCACCAATTGCCGTACTGAGTAAAAGAAAACAGTCACTCCCTGGTAGTCCAGTGGTCCCTCTCCCAACCTTAACACCGTCCAATAAATATATCTAATTTTCATTGGTGTCCAGTGTACCTTCCCCCCACCCCACCTCGCTCCTTTGGAAAAAACTAAAGTGTGCCATTTCCCTGGTGGTCTAGTAGACCCCCCATCCTCCCACCCTGGCAGGCAGTGACCTACCACCCTGCTCCCCCCATCCCAAAAGCCAGCCAGTAACAAGCACAGTCTTTCTCCTACCACCACAGCTGGCCACCAACTGAGCTGTGAATGAAGAAGTACAGGATACACTACATGTTCATTGGCTTTTTGCAATGAATTTCTTTACTTTTTGAGATAGCATAATCATGTTATTATTTGTGTGTGGGAGTGCAACACTGCCATTAATACGTATTTTTTTTCAAATAGTGTAACCATATCCTTATTTGCCTGTCTGAGCACAGGGACCTCAGGGCCTGCACTCCCCTTCACTCCATAAAGGCCCTGCACTAACAATTTTAGGGAAACCACAACCTAATTGTCATTAAAACCTTCTTATTACCCCACGTCATACACTCGGTACTGGCAATTTTCAAATCCCTGGCAAAACGTGATTCTGTGCAACCACAACAGCATTCCACATCTAAGGTGCAAAAACACAGTTTGGCCAAGATTTGAAAAATGACAGCTGTGATGTTCATGAGGTGGTGTAAATATATGGCTATACTGAAAATTTTCAGTCACAATATTTAAAATTACCAGGCTTACGAGCAAGCATTGTAAAATTTAAATGAACAGACATAAGTTTGGCATTTTTTATTTTTTATTTAATTCTAGGATTACAAGTACCTTTGAGCCAAGGCTCTTTTACAAAGGTTCCACGTCAGTTTGAGACAATATGCAGTACATTACAAGGTAAATGCAGTTTCAGACAGAGTATACAGAACAGACACACCAAAAAGTGAGCATAAAAAGTTTCTAAGCTACAAAAGGTAGGGTGGGGAGGGAGTACAGGAAGTAATGAAAGGGACTTAGGAGGTATGAGGTATGGTAGTTTGCGTGGTTGGTCTTGTCACCAGTTTTGTGAACGGGGTAACGATTGTGGATTTCCATCTGTCAGAAAACTGGCTAAGGCTGAGGGAGAGGTTGAAGATCTTAGTGAGTGGACTTATGACTTCGTCAAGAGTAAGGGACAGCAGTTTTAGGTCCAGAGAGTCCCCGCTATGTCTCGATTTGACTATTGCCTTCCTAATGTATTTGTAGGCTTCATGTTTTTTGATAGCTTTGAAGTAGAAAGGTGGGAGTGCCGGAGAGTGTGGGGCTTCGGTAGTGCTATCGGAGGTATTGATTTTATTGAAGAAGTCAGGGGGGAGGACAGAGCTGAGATCTGTGAAGCAGTATTGAAGGTATTTGTGATAGCCATAGGGTCCAGCGTTATATCTCCATCTGTAACAAGGATGTTTTTGGCTGCTTTCATGTCACTTCTTTGATGTTGTTCCAGAACTCTGTACCATTTCCCCATGTATTAGTGAGGGCATCCCTGTACCGGGTGCTTTTGCGAAGTCTGATGGCTTTTGTGCAATCATTACATGTGCATTTATAGTTCTGGATATCTGTTGGCGACCCAGAGTCTTGAGACAAAAGCCAGAGGTGGTCCCTTGATTTTATCTGCATTAGTAAGTCAGTGGTAAGCCTGGGGTTGCAGAGTGACTTGACTTTATGTATTTTCTGAGGAGCGTAGATGTCACAGGCTGCGTTGAAGATGGAGTTGAAGGAATCCAAGGCTGTTAACATCAGTAGCGTTGTAAATAGTCAACCAGTACCGCTGCCTGAGGTTTGATTTAAGGAGGTTCGAATTACCATGGGGCAGGATTCTGCTATTGATGACTGATGGTGGGGGTTTTCAGAATTTGTTAGACCATTCTCCGATAACAGGGGAGTGGTCACTAAGAGAGTCTGGAAGGATGGAGATATTAGAGATGCAGGCAGGCTGGCTGGTAAGAATCCAATCAAGGAGGGAGCTGGTACTGGTTCAGTAGTTGTGCCTGGTAGGGGAGGCAACCATTTGGGTGAGGTTTATTGTGGAGATGGCATCCTTGAGTCCACCAGGATCTGGGGCAAGCCAGTTGATGTTAAAGTCACCAAGCATGAAGAGCTCTGTTCCAGGTGGTTGCACTCGGGCAAAGTCCAGGGCAACATTGAGACATTTTACTTGCTCCCTAGGTGGGATGTAGACTGCAGCAATTGTGAGGGCTTTACCGTGTGCTCCAAGGATGATCCTAATTGGGAGGATCTAAGTGGATGAGTCAGTGGAAAGAGTGGTTAGGAGGTGGCCGAGGAGGGATTCCTTGAGGTAAATTGCACATCCCCCACCTCTTTTGGCCTGTCGACCGAGCCTGAAGACAATGTAACCTGGTAAGGCAATTGACGTATCAGGGACTTTTGTTGTAAGCCAGGTTTCAACAACAGCGATGATGTCGAGTTTATGCTGGTTTGTGAAGATTTGTAAGTCATCCAGCTTAGGGAGGAGGCTACAGATGTTCATTGGCTTTTTGCAGTGAATTTCCTTACTTTTTGAGATAGCATAATCATGTTATTATTTGTGTGTGGGAGCGCAGTGCTACCATTACATATTTTGATCTCAAATTTTAAACATAGCCTTCTTATGACCCTACCTCATGAACAAAGGCAGTGGACATTTTCAAATCATGCTCAAAATGTTATTTTGCCAAGCGACCGCAAAGTTGTCTTTCGGGATGGATTCACGAAATTCCACTGACATTGTCCATAAGGTGGGGTCCCTAAAAGGCCATATTGAAAATTTGGTGAGTAAACATACAAAAAAAGGTCAAGTTATGCAACAGTGTTGAAAATCCCATTGAAATATATTGAACTGCATTTACCTTTCTTTCTCATATTGCAGTCATTGGTTCCAGCAGCAAGACATGTCTTGGACTGGAGAATGGATCTTCACCCTGTCACCTATTCAGGTGAGTGAGGGTGTGTGGAGGTGTACTGGGGGTATGGGGTGGTGGGTGCTGAGCAGGAGGTGGGGTTGAGAGGGTCAGATCGGGTCAGAGAGGGTCAGCAGGACCATTTTCTTTTTTGCAAAGACAGTGAACAGTTGGCAGGTTGGAGGTACCACTAGACACCAGGGAAACAGAAAAATAAAAGGGGAGAGCAATCAGAGGGTAGGAGGTGCCACTAGACATGAGGGAAAGAGGAAAAAAATTGTGACAGCAATCGGAGGATGGGGGTCCCACTAGACACCAGGGAAATGGGAAACAAAATGGGGACAGTATTTGGAGGGTGAGGATGCCACTAGACACCAGTGAAATGGAAAAGAAAAATGGGGGCAGGAATCTGATAGTGGGAGGTGCCATTAGACACCAGAGAAATAGGGAACAAAATGTGGACAGCAATGTGGGGGGGGCTGCCACTAGACACCAGGGAAACAAAAGAACAAAAGAAAAACAGGAGCAGTATTCAGAAGTTGGGGGGTGCCACAAGACACCAGGGAAACAGCAACACTTAACAGGAACGGTGGCGGAGGGGGGGGTTGCCACTAGACAATAGGGAAACAGTGTTGTGCTAGTCAGGAATATTTCTGTGTCTTTTTCCATGCTTGGGAATCCTTTGCTGTGCTCTTTTTTTTCGCAATTTATGAAAAAAGAATTATTTTTTCACAAAGTGCAAAAAAGGATCATTTTTTGTGTTTCTTTTTTCACAAGTTGTGAAAAAGGATTCCTGAGCATGGAAAAAGACACAAAACTGGATTTCAAAATGCTGAAAGAACTCATTTAAAAGTCAATATATGACCACCCCTTTTCCTGGTCCTGTCCCCTGCTCCAAAGACATGTTGTATGCTTTCTCTCCAAAAGAAATGACTTTTAGAGGGTAAAAGATGTGTTTCTTATAAAAAGGAGACATGAATATCCAGATGCTTTAAATGTTTAATAATCTGTTAATGTTTAACCATGGAACGTGCCTCTTTGATATTCCAAGAGGCATACCTAATGGTGTTACTCATGGCTTCCTTAAGATAAGATGCAGCTTATACATGCTCTGTAATAAGGTAAGGTACCCCGCACAATGTAAAAGTGCAAAAACCTCACTCCACCTCCCCACCCCACTAACAGTACTAACAGGAACAAACAAGTAAAACTGAAGAACTGATAACAAAAACACGTATCTTACTACAGAGGGTAAGCCTACTCCAGTCCCTGGTCCACTCTCTAAATGTTAGGTCTGCTTTGGAACTGACAGAGAGGTCCCTGGCTATTCCTCAAGCATTTAGACCATATAGCCTAGTATAGGCTGGAAACACTAGAAAAATACAGACCAGATCAAAAGGAGAGGGGAGAGATGTATATCCACCCCCCACACACCAGCAGAAATGCAAAACATTTTCTGAGGCAAAAATTAACTGAATGCTTCACCCAGATATGTATCTGGCCTATATAACCAAAACAAGAGAACCTTCTATTCCTTCATCCTACCCTCACTCATTCTAATCTACATGAGGTATGAACCAGTAAAAGTTTACCAATGGTATAAAATGTCCAGCAACAATAATAGGCAAGAACTGAAAAGGAAGAAACATATTGGTGCACAATCCATGTAAAATAATCAGACTGCCTCTCAAATGAGAATGCTTCTGTGATCCCACATCGATCAGACAGATGAAACCACAGTAAGCTAGCCTCCAACACAATACTGCATTTGGTGCAGAACTTGACTGGGAAACTACTGATGCCGCAAAGTACCAAAGCCAATATGGTGTCATGGTATGCAGTATCTTTGACCAACTGCACTAGTAGACAGTCCTGTACAGTATCCAGCAATGTGTGGCTCCTGTTGCGCCTAGCTGCCAGGAAATCCCAATCTATATCTGGCAGATTTAGGTCCCCAATTAACACCAGATCCCCCTTTGCAATTCTCTTTCTGATTTTTACCATCAGTTCTTTGTCACCTATCTCCTCCTGCCTGGTACAATAATACTTTGTACAATATTTGGTTTTTTTTTTTAGACAAAAGATGGTGTTTGCTCATATATATGGTCTTCCACTCCTAGGGGACATAATTTCCATGTCCCTAAGAATGTATTCATCAATCTTTTTTTTGAAAATCTGAAGGGATTCTGCCTCCACCATTTCCCTTGGCAGGATATTCCATTTCTTCACTGCCTTTAGTATAAAAAATTACTGTCTAGCATTCTTGTATACATGTTCATGCTTTAATTGCTCAGTTCTTTGCCACCTACCTCCTCCCGCCTGGTATGGTCTCCCACTCCTAGTGGGCATAGTTAATTTCCCTGTCCCTAAGAATATATTCATCAATCTTTTTTTTCAATCTGAAAGGATTCTTCCTCCATCACTTCCCTCAGCAGGATATTCAATTTTCTTCACTGCCCTTTGTGTAAAAAATTCCTTTCTAGAATTCCTGTATGCATATTCATGCTTTAATTGCTTCTTTTGTGATCATAAATATATTCCTCTGTCTATGTATTGTATGCCAAATTCAGTCATTAATTCACTGTCCTTTAGAACTTTATACAGTTGCAACATGTCTTCTCTAATTTAGCTGAATAAGTATACTGCAGTGTGCTTTCTCTTCTGCAATGCTTTAATACAGTTTCTATGGTTGAGGTATAATTTAACATGTATATTAAGATTTTAGTTCTCATAAAATGTATATTAAGGGGCTCAGCATGGTTAGAGAAGCTTTTGATCTCAACAGCGAAAGATTAGCACTGTAATAGTAAATGTTGCTCAGTCTTTTTTAAAGTAGAGTAATGGGGAATTAAACCCAGCTGTTCCATATAGAGTACATGATATAGATAACACATAATTAATAGGATTCCCCGCTCGTGGCAGACTGTGGCTTTTTTGATATTATTAGTGCAGAGGCACTAAAGTAAATTTGATTTGATACCCCTCCCCCCAGTGATGTACCAGAGTTTTTCGGGTATAAATGATCCTTTCTGTAATAATTTTATAACGTGTTACAATGCACTATATTGTAATATGAAATACTGTGAGATGTCTACTAATGATGCTTATGTTGTACTGTGTATAAGTAAAGCTATAAATAAAAGTTAAAAAAAAAGTCTCCTCTAAGTTTTCTTGCTTCCAATGGAAAGAGATCCAGTTTTACCACCCTTTGTTCATATGTCACCCCTCTTAAATTTGGAATTAATTGTTTTGCCCTGTGTTCCACCTTCTCCAGCAGTTCCCTGTCCCTCTACAAATATGGGTTCCAGAAGGGAGTTCCATTGTCCACATGAGGCCTTACATATTTCCTATACTAGGACATAACACACTGCTAGTTCCTAGTAATAAAGGATTTCCTTATGTAACTGATTATTCTGTTTGCTGTTATCTTTATATTTCTACATTATTTTTTTCGGGACAGATTGCTTCTCATTAATACCTCCAAATGTCTCTCGGTCTCCACTTTTTTCAGCAGGTATTCCTGTATACAGTATTCCCTCCTTGGACTATTTTGTCCCAGATATAAAACTACACATTTATCTGCATTAAGCTTCATTTTATGAATTTTTTTCACATCATTCAATCTCCTTTAAATCTATTGTAAGTGATTCATATTTACTATCCGTCTCCACCTCACCACTAACCTGGTGTTATCAGCAATTTTTTAAACCCAGATATTAATGTTAGTATGTATGTCACCAATGTACAGAGAGAAAAATGTGGGTCCAAAGATGAACCTCTAAGGCACCCCACAAGAGACCTCCCCTATATCTGAAAGTGGATTTTTTGCTCTAACCTGCTGAGGTCTGTTAATATAACCATTTATTCACCCAGGTTACTATTTTCCAATCTATCCCCATATGTTCCATCTTCCTTATCAATTCAGTAATACTTGGCATGGAACTTGATTGAAAATGAGCATTGCTCAATTGAATGTATCCATTATTCTTATGATTAAAAAATGATTTACTACTACTTACATAATGAGGTACCTTATCAAATGCCTTAGTAAAATCAAGAAAATCTATGTCCACTGGGATACTTCTGTCGAGACTGCTATTGACCTTTTCACAAACAGCAATTAGATTTGTTATGCGTGATCTGCTGGACATAAAATCATACTGTGTACAGCCCATCAGCTCATTTTCCCTAATTTCCTTTATTGATTTCCCCTTTTCAAGTGCCTTACACAGAATAGCTGTTAAGTTGACGGGTCTATAATTTTTCTTCATGTTCTTTTTTCTCCTTTTTTGATACTTGGGACAACAATAGTGCACCTCCAGTCTTCAGGAACCTCTCCTTTATAATAAGATATATTGCATAGCCTAGTTTATTTATTTATTTATTAGAATTTTGTTAACCAGGTAAATCTCACTGAGACAATGGAGTCCCTTTTTTCATGGGCCACCCGGGTTAGTTACATGCCATAGTAACTCACAGTGATAGTACATTGCATAGCCATTAAAGTACTGAAAGTTATACAATTGGTAAGGACAAGAACAAGAGACAAAATTACTCAGCAGGTAAGGACATTTATTGGTCCTATGATACAATTGTGTGTTTCCTTCAGTAATTTAGGGTGTAATCCATCAAGGCAATGGAACCTGATGGCATACATCCCAGGGTACTAAAGGAGCTAAGGGCGGAACTAACAGATCCATTATCAGAACTGTTTAGTGAGTCTCTGAGCAGATATGTCCATATTATTTATGTTTATCTCCTTTTCGGTTTGTACTGTTGTTTTACTTTTTTTTGCTAACTACAGAGCAGAATAAATCATTTATGTTATTTGCCATCCTCTGAGCAGCTGTTATCAAATCTTTCTTACACATTATTGGTCCTACAGTCCTATCTGATCCTTTGCTGTTGTTTACATACTGTATGCAACAAAGTGTTGTTGTTGTCTCTAGTGTGCTGTCCTAAATTCAAATTTCTTTCTTTCCCTACATATTTTTTTTAGCTGTAAATTGTGTTTAAGTCTACTGTCCTTACTGGGCAGAGTCATTGATTTGGCATATGCTTTTTCCTTTTCCCTAATCTGTTTTCGTACCCTGTTAGATAGCCATAGAGGACTTTTCCCTCTTCAGTTGTAGATCTGCTTAACTGGAACATACTTACTTTCCACCTCTAATAATTTACTTTTGAGTGTTAACTGATTTTCATTCTAAGTCATTGTCACATTCCCATTTTTGCAGGCTAGCTCTAATTTTCTTCCTGTCTGCCTTAAAGCAGCAGTGCAATGAAAATATAGACTAAAATTAGACCCCACCTTTTTTTCTTTCTAATCGATGACAGATGTCTTCCAGTTTATTTTGGTGGTAACATTTTCAGTTTCTGTCATCATTTAGGAATTTTATGAAAGTTTTAAAATAATTATTTCTCAAGAAAAAAAGATGACTGCCTCATTTTTAAATAGAAATAATATTGAGAACTTGAGGAGGGTAAGAATCCAGACAAAAATGAAGATAAACAGTACACAGCATAGGAAGCATCTAGAAAAACCAAATCAACAGTTCTGCCAATGTTTTTGATAACCATTGCAGAAAATTAGCTTTTTGGAAGAACTTTTTTCATTGTACTGCTGCTTAACATAGAAACATAGAAGCTGACGGCAGATAAGGACTGCAAGGCCGTCCAATCTGCCCATTTTCTTTTCTACCTTATAGATAAGTGCCAATGGCCTTTGCTCTGTCAATGGCCTATCTATTCATACTCGTCTGTATTGCTCCCTTATGCATAGCCCATGCCTGTTTGAAGCCCTGCACTGTATTCATATCCACCACTTCCTGAGGTAGGCCATTCCATGCATCCACCACCATTTCTGTGAAACAGAACTTCCTCATATTACCCCTTAATCGGTCTCCCTCTAATCTCATGCTGTGTCCTCTTGTCCTGCTATTTTTCTTACATTGAAACATGTTAGTCTCTTTCACCTTGTTAATGCCCTTAAGGTGTTTGAATGTTTCAATCATATCACCTCTCTCCCTCCTTTGCTCTAGGGTATACATATTGAGCTCAGTTAATCTGTCCTCATATATTTTCTGATGCAGTCCCTGCACCATTTTGGTTGCCCTTCTCTGGACTGCCTCAATTTGGTTAATGTCGTTGTGAAGATGTGGCCTCCAGTACTGCATGCAGTACTCCAGATGGGGCTTAACCAGTGTCTTGTAAAGAGGGGTTATTACCTTCCTCTTCCAACTTGTGATACCCCTACTAATACACCCCAACTTCCCACTAGCCTTACCTACTGCTTTAGTGGTCTGCTTGGATGATTTCAGGTCATCGGTGATGATGACGCCCAAGTCTCTTTCTTCCCTTGTGACTGCCAGCAACTCCCCTCCCAGCCTATAGGTGGCTTCAGGGATTCTCTTCCTTATGTGCATGATCTTGCACTTCTTTGCATTAAACCCCAGTTGCCACTCTTCTGACCATTTTGCTAGTTTATCCAGATCTCTTCTCATTCTGCCCACCCAGTCTGGATCATCTACTCTGTTGCAGATCTTGGTGTCATCTGCAAACAGACAAACCTTACCCTGCAGTCCATCTGCAATGTCACTGATGAAGATATTGAAGAGGACTGGCCCCAGGACTGATCCCTGAGGTACCCCACTTGTGACTTGCATCTCTTCTGACTGTATACCGTTTACCACCACTCTGTTTTCTGCCCATCAACCAGTTTGCCACCCAGTTGACCAGCGTGACCCACCCTGAGCCTACCCAGCTTATTAATCAATCTTCTATGTGGAACAGTAAAAAAAGCTTTGCTGAAGTCAAGGTAGGTGACATCAACTGCTCCCCCTTGATCCACCACTCTGGTTACCCAGTCAAAGAAATCTTTGAGATTAGTTTGACAGGACCTTCCTTTTGTAAACCCATGTTGTCTTGGATCCTGTGCTCCTATGGATCCCAGGTGTTGCACTATCCTTTCCTTAAGGAATGTCTCTATAATCTTGCCCACTACTGAGGTAAGACTGACTGGTCTGTAGTTCTCTGCCTCCTCCCTGCTACCACTCTTGTGATGCAGGATCACATGATCCCTTCTCCAGTCTTCTGGGGCCTCTCCTGTGCTCAGAGACTAACTAAACAGGTCTGATAATAGCCCTGCTAGTTCCACCCTTAGCTCCTTTAGTACCCTGGTATGTATGCCATCAGGTTCCATTGCCATGTCCACCCTGAGCTTATCGAGCTCTTGTAGGACCCTTTCTTTTGTGAAGGGACTAATGCACACCTCCCTCCGCCCTGTGTCCATGGTGCTGAGCTGTGGGCCCTACCCTACCTTCTCTTCAGTAAATACTGAACAGAAGTATCTATTTAGGATAGATGCTTTTACATGGTCCTCCTCCTCACACACACCCTTATCCCCTTTGATCTCAGTCAGCAACACCCCCTCTGGACTTTCTCCTTTCACTGATGTATCTATAGAAAGTCTTGCCACCTTCTTTTACTGTTCATGCTGCTGTTTCCTCAGTTTGGGCCTTTGCCTGCCTTACTACCTTCCCTGCTTCCCTTAGGGAAGTTTGGGTATGCCTCCCTATCTTCATCCTGCTGTGTTCCCTTATATTTCCTGAAGACCAGCCTTTTGTCTTTGACCTTTTCTGCTACTGTGTTTGAGAACCAAAGTGGTTTCCGTCTTCTTTTGCACATACTTTTCTCACTAACACATGGGATGTTGCTTCAAATATTGCATCTTTAATGCTTGCCCACTTTGCCTGTACCCCCAAAGTCAGTTCCTCTGAAGTCCCATATTTATGCTTTAAAATCATTTTCCATAACTGTTGTTCCTTCTGCTCTCACCATATTTGTCTGTGTTAAATCTTATTCTATTATGATAATTTGTGCTTAGGTTATCTCCTATCACTAAACTATTTATTGCACACAGTAAGCTGGTTAAAATAAGGTCTAGAATATTACCTTCTCTTGTTGGTTCTATTGCTTTCTGCTCAAGGACCTCAACTAACAGTGTCTCTAAAAAGTATTTTTCATACTGTGACCTTCCACTTAGATTACTCCAGTTAATGCCTGGTAGATTACAATATCCCATAACAGTTAGATTTCCCATCTCAGCTACCTATGTAATCTCCTGCATTAATTCCTGATTATAGTTATCACTGCTAGGTGGTCATAACAGATTCCTACTGCTATTTTTTGTCCCTATCAGTTATCAGCTGTACCCAGATACTTTCCAGCTCTGAATCATCTTTGTTTATACCACTTAATTCCAAACAATCTACTCCCTCCTTAAGGTATACACATACTCTTCCCCCATCTGTCTTTTCTATTTCTATTTAACAGAGTATAACCTCATATGTGCTTGTTTCAATCATTTTTACTGCCTCACCATGTTTCAGTAATTGTAACTACTGTTTATCTTTTGCATTTTTTGGACAATATTATTTCACGTTCTGATTTTTTTTATTACATTTAAACTGCGTGCACTGGCTAGATAGAAACTTGTTCCTGCCACTTTCTTGTTTAATCCACCTTTTTAATTTTTCTTTTTATTATATTACTTTGAACCCGGGCTCCCATTATTCCTAGTTTAAAGTACTTGTACTCAGCATTTCAATTTGTTTCCCCAGTTCTACACTACCATGCTTATCTAAATGCAAGCCATCCCAACAATAATGATGGTTTTGGTTTTCAAATCTCTCCCAGCTTGTGATACATATATAACCTTTGCTTATGGTCCATTTCCTGAGCCATTCATTTATGATCTTGGTCTGTCTACATCTCCATTTGTTTTCCCTGTGCATTGAAAGTATTTCAGACAGCACAATTTCGAAGCTGCTCTTCTCTAGTTTCTCACAGAGCTTCATATATTTATTTTTATTTATTTATATAAGTTTAGGAATTACAACCCTTTGAGTCAGGGACTCATTTGTAAAAGCTCTGCGTCATACATTGAATGAGGACAATACAGAGTTATATAAGGTACAGAGACTAAGAACAGAGACAAAAAATGGGATAATACATAAAGAGAAACTATATTCATTTTTTATGTAACCTCTCTTGTCATCTCTTTTGTAGTGGTCCCTGTGTTATGGTGTGGGGGGGGGGGAGCACAGACCTGAATTCTTCCTGGCATTTTCCACATTAAAGGAAGAAAATAAGGAGGCCTTAACTGGCAGTTGTTTTCAAATGCAAGTCCTTCCCTTACACTTGAGACAGATTTCAGAGATGGCATCCGCTGATCCTGAAAATAGGGAGGAGGGCAGGAACTTTACTCAAAAGGCAAGAATAAAAATTTGTGCAGAGGCATCAGTTCATTGACCACACAACATGTGCAGAATCACTCAAAACATAAAATCCTTTATTTTGGACATGAAATGATTGTGTCCAAAGGGTAAATCAAATGGAGCAGCTCCATGGGGTGAGAGAATAGACATGAGCACAACGGCTTTCAGAGTTCACAGGAAATGGCCACAACTACCAAGATTTAACACGGCCTAAAGAACAGACCAATCTGGCTCCACACTAAACTTCCCTTGGGCAGAGATTTTACTTATTTCTAACCTGTTTTCCATATGATGTACACTTTTTCCTTCACTTGGGAGTGCCTAATTGTTCCCTGCCACCAGGGTCTAAGATGGACCCCAGGCAAAGCAGCCTAAATGCCTCCATGGCTGCTCCCAAATCAGTTAACCAAACACCCCAATTGAGCAATAAACAGTGCAGAAGCACTCCTCTTGCCCTGAGAACCAACCCAGGACTGTATACAGAGCCCGGATTGAGGGCTCCCTCCTGCACAGATACTGGTTCCCAGAGCCACGTCCTTTACAGATCTGATGGGCCTGCCCCAGACACGGGCACAGCAGGCCCCAAGGTGAATCCCAGGATATGGATCCCCATCCTTGCCTTACTTTCCCGACAGTGTGCCACATGGGAAAAGCTCACCAGACCTGCCACCTCTGGTAGACCCTGCTGTGGTCCAGTATCCAGTGAATATAGCAAACCAAAATGGGCACCCCATCAAAACGGCAACTTATATTGGGCAATATACTTATGGGCTACCCTGCAAGAGTAATGAACCTACACGATGGTAAGAGTAGGGAACAGCGACTGGAATGGGGGAATAGTGAGGGAAAGGGGAGGGACAGAGAAGGGGTTTTTAGGAGACTGGTGTGCCTGCTGCTGCTGAGCTAGCTGTGTGATGTGGTGGTGAGGGTGGCTAGCTGTAGCAGAGCAAGTACTGGGTCCAGGGCTGGAGACTGGCACAAAACATTTTGCTGCTGCCTGCGGCTGCCAACTTTATTTTTACTATGGCAACCAGAGTATTGCCCCCTCCTCAATAGGCATCCCCCCCGTAGTTATTAATCTAAATTCAGAGGGTGCAGGGGGCAAAGCAAAAATACTTTTTAGGTTGCCAGATGTTGGGTTGCTGTGATGTATATATTGCTGATTTGCTTTTCTGCGATATACACTCACCATAATAGCGATCGTTATTTTGTGATCGCTATTATGACATGGAACCCGGCGGTCCTGCCACCACTGCAACAGTCCCACTGCCTGAAAACCTCATCCAATTGCTGGTTACTGGGACTGCCTTACCTTCAGAAGGTTCCAGCTTCTCCTTCATTCCTCCTACAGCAGCAGATGGAAAACACCCCAACCTCCACGACTTCCAAGCTCCTAACAGCACTCACTCGGAGACCTCCCTACATTGCACTGATGCTGCCAGATAAATTCTTTTGGGCCAGAGGGTAATACCCCCCCGGCCACCTTGTCCTACTCAATACTACCATCTCCCCATCTCTTTCCCTCCCACCCTAGGGAAAAACCCAGAACTGAAATACTAATGAACCCTTACCCCATTGGCAGCAAGGGGGAAATGCCACCTAGCAGACTAAGACAAAGGGGCCCTACCACAAGGGGAAGGCCTAACCTGCCAGGGTAGTAAGCCCACCTCACAGGGGGTTACACTCTCCCCTCCCTTAAAAAATCATTTTCTCCTGGAAATGGAGCTGAAGGGCACCTCCATAAAACCTCCAAGGACAGAGCGGGTACATGCACTCCCCACCTAGCCCAGATCTCTCTTAGGGATGCCTAACCCCCACCCCACTAATTAACTGCCTACTGGCCAGTAGAGCAAGTTTGGTCTAGAAAAATAACAAATCACTTGAAAATTTTAATTTTTCTATTCAAGAATAACAATTTCAGAAACTTTTAAAAAGTAAGCTGTTTCTATTCTAGCCAGGCTGTCTCTGTCACCTTATTAGCCAACAACTGGAAACATTTAAACATGCAGATTAAATCTGTATTTTACCTTCTAAGCTAAACACACACACACACACACACACACACACACACACACACACATATGCACCAATCTCACAACCATTCACTCACCACTCATACAGAGTAGTGGTTGTATAAGTTGAAATTATTTTTCTTGTTTACTTCAATGGGACTAATAATAATCTTTTTTTTCCATTTTAAAACATGAAACTTTAAAGACTTTGGGGGGATAGCCACAGTCCTGGATCTTCAATGGTGAAGCCTGCACTTTTCCTGGGCACAATGCTTTAGATCTGAGAATCTTATGACCTGTCTTTCGTTTAACCTCCCAACAGAACCGGACAGTTGGGGTAAATTACTTTAGAAACACACAGTCATTCTTCCCTTTAAACAGAGGGTCCACCACCACAGGGGAAATAATAGTCAGGATCTGGTTTGTTGTTTCTTCTCCAAAGGAATCCATGAAATGACATAATATTTCATGCTGCAACCTGCTAGATCCTGCACCATAGCAAAGTGCTTAAAGAGGGTCAGCTCAGTCCAGGGCATGGAGAAGCACAGAGAATGGGCCTTCTGAATAAGCACCTGACCAGATTTCTGAGGAGCTCCTGGTCACTGTTGTAATTTCTGGAGCATAGCCCTAAAACCAATCTGCCTTTTCTCCTCATTATGTCCCAGAGTCTTTCTGGTATGTAGGGATACTCCATGGTGGGGTACTCAACATGGATATGCCTCCTCACCCACCTCCCAGCCTATGAGCACTCTGGCAGATCTCTCACACTAGTGCACTGAGCAGCCCCCCGGCTCCAACCACACCTGGGTCTGGTAAATGATATTCAAAGGGTTACTCCTCAATAGGTCATCCATCCTCTCTCTTAAGGCCTTGCTCTACACCACCGGGCATGGGCTGGTACCAGGCAGTGTGATGGCAGACTATTGATAAGGCCATGGGATGGTTCTCTGGATCTCATGACCAGCAAACTGTTACCTCTGAAGTTGTCCTCCCTGGGGCAATGGAGCAGTTTCTCTTCAAGCTAATTCATCTTTGACTTCTTCTTTTACTGCTGGCTGCAGTGTACTGGAAAGAGGAGCCTCAGCTTTAACAGTACCATTGAATCTGCTGTCACCAGGCAGGAAATCCATGGGCAACCTCCTGGGACCTGTGGGTCCCCAGCTGAAATCTGCAGTCCCCTGCCTCTACTTCAGCCATGGGGATAGTCAATGGCCAGTGGGTTGGAGCTGGGAAGATGGCTATGCTCCACCCTTGCCTCTCTCTCTCTCAGAACTCCTCGACAACTTCTACCTTTATATCTGCGGTCTCCTGCTGTAATTTCTCAGTTGGCATTTCAGATTTCGCCTTTACTCCCATATCCAGGCTCCTCTGGGAGATTTAGGAGGCTGTGCCCACCGATGCGCTTATGGCATTTGGTCAGGGGTAATCAAATGGTGTGCCTTCAAACAGTCCCCCCACCATGGCACTCAAGCAAATTGAACAAAGCAGCAGCTTTACTACCCCCTCTCCACTATAACTGCACTGGACACATCTTTCCACAGCCTTCCCCTTCCCTGCAGAATTCCATAGCCACACCTGCAGGATGGCTGGGACAGTTGCATGGGGCTCCTCCTCAGATGAAATCCCTACTTTCATCTCCATTTTCCTTTTAACACCTCTTCCAAGTGTGTCACTCTCTTTTTACCACATACAACAAAATGGTGCCTCCACTCCACTCCCTTGCAGCTTGCCTCACAGAATGAACCAATCACAGTAGTTGTTTTGCCTCACCTGATCCATCCTTAGATGCAGGAGGCACCAGAGTGATACCTTACAGGGAAGTTTGCCGCCATGTCACAACAGCCCACCAAACTGCACCATCATAAAGCAGGCCTCACTGCCACAGTTGGACCCTTCAGCTCCATCTCCTCCACAGTCAGTGGGGCCACAAACTGTTCAAACACAAAATGTGATATTCCGGACAAGTCCCACATCTGTAATCCCCATTGTCCTCATCTCTTGTCTTGGGGTCCCGATGTTACAGCAAGGGGGACACAGACTTGAAACCTTCCTGGCATTTTCATTAAGTGAAGAAATTAAGACCTTACCTGGCAGTTGTTTTCAAATGCAAGGCCTTCCCTTACCCCTGAGGCAGATTTCAGAGAGGGCAGCATCCCGCTAATTCTGAAAAATGGGGAGGTGGGGCTGGAACATTACTGAAAAGGCAAGAATAAAAATTTGTGTAGAGGCATTAGTTCATTGACCACACAATATGAGCAGAATCACTCAGAAACATTAAATCCTTTATTTTGGACATGAAATGATTGCATCCAAAAGAGTAAATTAAATGGAGCAGCTTCATGGGACTGAGAAAATAGGCATGAGCACAATGGCTTTCAGAGAACACAAGAAATGGCCACAGCTACCAAGATTTAACACGGCCTGAAGAATAGACCAGTCTGGCTCCACACTAAACTTCCCTTGGGCAGAGATTTTGCTTACCTTTTAACCTGTTTTTTACATGATGTATACTTTTTCCTTCACTTGGGGAAGTGCCTTACTCCTCCCTGCCAGCCAGCCTAAGACAGACCCTGGGGCGATACAGTCTAAATGCCTCCATGGCTACTCCCACACCAGTTAACCAAACACCCCAGTTGAGCCATCAATGATGCAGAAGCACTTCTTCTGCCCACGTAGCCAACCCAGGGCTGTACTCAAAGCCTGAAATGACAGCTCCCTCCTTTCCCAGATACTGGTTCTTGGAGCCACGTCCCTTACGTGTTTGATGGGTCTGCCCCAGACACGTGCATGGCAGGCCCCAGGGTGAATCCCAGAACATGACTCCTCTTCCTTGCCTTACCTTCCTGACAGTGTGCCACATGGGAAAAGCCCACTGGACCTGCCACCTCCAGTAGACCCTGCTGCAGTCCTGCCACCACCACAACAGCCCCACTGCCAGAAAACCTCATTCAGTTTCTGGTTACTGGGATAACTTTACCTTCAGAAGGTTCCAACTTCTCCTTCTCCTTCACTCCTCCTACAACAACAGGTGGAAAACACCCAGGATCTATGGCCACAAAGCTCCAAACAGCCCTACCTTGGTGACCTCCCTGCATCACACTGATGCTGCCAGCTGAACTCTTTTGGGTGGAGGGTAATACCCCCCCAGTCACCTTGCCCTATTTAATATCACCATCTCTCCATCTCTCTCCCTCCCTGGGGAAAAACCCAGGGCTTAAATACTAATGAACCCTCCACCCCAGTGGCAGCAAGAGGGAAACTCCACCTAGTAGACTAAGACAGAGGGGTCCTACCAGAAGAGGAGGACCTAACCTAAGTCAGTGTAGTAAGCCCACCCCATGAAAGAGGGTTTACATTTATTTCATCTATATTTTGTCTTCCAATCTTGTTAGTGCCTACATGGACCACCACTAGTGGGTTCTCTCTTACATTCTGCAGTATTCTCTCAGACATCCTATCAATATCAGCAATCCATGCCCCTGAAATACTGCTGGTTGTGCGATTTAGTTTAGCTGGCCCACAAGTAAACTTGTCTGTATATTTAATTATAGAGTCATTAAAACAAATACTTGGCATGCAGTTGCAATTTTTTTTTTAGACTATTATGTTGGATTAGGTTTGATTCATTTTCTACATCAATGACATGCAGAATATTGTATGGGTGGCCATACACAACAAGGCCATGTTTAATCAGGATGATGCCATCATACAGACTTCTCAAGCTTCGCTCTCGAGGTCTGTATGATGGCATCACATCCCCAAGATGGAAATATAGCCATGTTGTGTATGATCACTCATACACTGTTCTATACAGTATATTATTCCCTGAAATTTAAAAAGTTTAATTTCACAAGGTTTCATACCTTGTGTTCATGCTCCTGCTTGCTCCCGGCAGCTCAGTCTGCTCTGAAGTCACATGCTGCAGTCCTGCTCTGCACCTAACCTGCTGAAGATAAACAGCAGCAGTGATTTACAAAAAACTGACATATTGATACAGTTTGGAAACACGGCGTCAACAATGGCAGTCCATGCCCAAACTATCTCGGTGAACCGCTCGCTAAGCGGTGCTGCCAGTTTACACTGTATTTTTTTGTGAAGAGTGCTGTTTCCTCCTATCAGCTAGCAGGTCAATGGGGAAGAGTTGTTGACGTATTGTTGTGATGTCAGAATAATACTATAACAACTTTCAGTGACCTTTGAACCGTCCTACAACAACATTTTGAAAGCCATGGTTTTTCATACACAATAAGCCCAAACCATATACTATATAGAGAATACTGGATGGGCAACTATGGACAACAAGTGTGTTCTGCCACAGCAGGGATCTGATTCCCTCTGATCATGAAGCAAAAGTGAAGCTGGAAGAGGTCTCGGGGAATCAGAACCCTGAGGTGGCAGAACACACTGATTGAGCATAGAGTTGCCCATCCAGTATTTAGTGTATAGTGCCCCCAAATCATTTAATATTATTTTATCACTTTTTTTCATAAAAAAAGATTGCTCATGGCTGCATTTCATTCCAGGGCTTAGGGCTGGTTACTAGGCACAGTAGTGTGGTTGTTAGGGAGCAGACAGCTGTATGTGTACTGTCTTGTATTTGATTGATTGTAAATTGAGTTTGGGAGGGATTTATGGAAAAATTGTGGTGTCTGAACTTCTCGCTTAGCGAGAAGACAGTTATCAGGGTGAATGGCATTACATTTTGTGAGTAGATTATAATTTCTGGTTGACCGTGCATTTGTTTTTTTGTAATGAAGATATCTGGTTGATCCTGCACTTTTTTTTACTCTCTAGTTGATCCTGCATTGGTGGGATTTTTTGAGTGATCGTGCCACCGCAAGTCTCTGTTTGGTTGATTCTACAGTTTCTGTTGCCTGAGGTAAACTGTGGCTCGTGTGCTTAGAAAAACTGTTGAAATGTTGTACCACAGTAGGGTATTACCACATTCTATGACCTTTGAACTATGGTACAACAACATTTCAGCTAGGATGGATTCCAAGAACAAGCCCTCACCGAACACTATAACAGAATTTTCATTCTGTGTTAATGGCTCAAAGGTATTTTGAAGTTCAGTTTTGGAAGACATGGCCCTCCTACTTTTCTTGATTCTTCAATTAAAATTAAAATTTACTAATGCCCAATCTGTCTTAGTTTCATGTGTGTCATCCCTCTGCTTTTTTTTTCTTGCCATTATTCACTTGTGGTTCAACATCAATATTATGCAGTTGAATTTGTGTGCTGTTTGTGCTTGTGTATACATCGCTTGAGTCCTGTGTAGTGCTTATGTAAACATTTTGTTATGCTTTCTTCTTCAATTTTTTTAACTAAGTTTAGACTCTCTGCTTATCTAATTTTACTTCAAGCTCTAGAATTTTTATTTTCAGTTCCATAATCTCTTTAAATTGTGTACATGTAAAGGCATCAAAATCAGTAACAGAGCTGAGGCTGAACTTATTACATACTCCACATTTTATTCCAATCTGTCCATTAGTTGGGATAACATATCCCAATTCACTCTCTATAGTTATGTGTGCTGTTGTACCAAACATTACTGTTTGAACTACCTTAGTACTTTAACAAAGTGCCTGGCCTCTTGGCTGTCCCTGGCTGATGCTGGCATACAAGCTTGCCTCTGCCAGCATGGCTTCCACCCTGCGCTCACCTTAGCTCACTGAGGCTGCTGTTTAAATCTCAAAAAACTGGAAGTGCTACCCGTGTCACTTCCAGTTTTGCTAAATACGTACAAAGTGTTAAAAACAATGTAAAAAGGCACTTAAAAGTTCCAAAGTCAGACATTTACCACCTCTTGTAAAAAGGCACCAGTCTCTGTAGCTCTCCATAGGTTTATTAGACTTTGTAGTCCATTTTATTTCAAACAAACAATCATTGTAACATGCAGATGATGACTGTGCCTGCCTGACACATTTCAGATTTTAAATCCTTTGATAAAGGATTTCAAACTTGAAAAGCAACAGACAGGCACAGCCATTGTCTGCATGTTACATTGTTTGTTTGTTTTAAAAAAAAATGGACTATGAAAAACATGATATATAAAAAAGCCTTCCTTAGAACCCTAAGAGAGCTTAGCCAAGTAAGTATAAGACTGTACTGAAAGTGACAGGGTAATGTCCGAATAGTTTTGTACTAAATGTTTGAATAACTTATCTGAATGTTTCATTACATTTACTGCTGATGTATTGTAACTTATGTACTGCATAGTACTGTTTATATTGTCTATATTTAGCAATGAGTCATGTATACTGTATGCGTTTATTGTTTATATTGCTTATATTTTTAGTAACTAGTCACAATGCACAAAGGATCTCATTGGAAATTAGCTTGTCTCAGTGGAGCAATCTGATACTTTCACTGTAAAATTAAATGAATAAAAGTTTTATTACTACTACTACAAAGTCTAAAAAGCTATGGAGACTGGTGCCTTTTTACAACAGGTAGTAAGTGCCTGACTTTGGAACTTTAAATTGTTTACTCACTAGCCTGTGCTGCAATGATGCTCAGAAGGCTAGAAATCTTTGCCAACAAAATTGAGTGAAGTTTCTATCCTCCACTATCCCACTATGCCCTGCACCGCCAACAAAGTATTAGCCAGTGGAGAGTGGCCCCTGACTGTAGACCACACATAGTCTAATTCTCTTCCCAGCAGTTGTCTTTAGCTGCACCCAGATAGATTCCATGGTCCCTTCCCCATCTTTTTTTATAGACACATCCTCTGTCACCTCTATCCCATCCTTAATGTGTAGAGCTACCCTCTCCCATGATGCTCCTATCCTCCTAAGTAAGGAATGCCTTGTAACTACTGGCATTAAGGCAAACCAACTTCTAACCCTTCCTCGTAGTCTCGTTCTCTTCTTTTCTGCTTCTTCATTTTGCTGTTTAGTCCCTCTGCAGCCATTTTATCATCCACCCTTTTTAATGTGTCATTGTTGTCCAGTCTCACATTTGTGGTAGTAATAACTTTTTACTCCAAACAAATTTGCCACTGCAACTCTAGTGGTGCAGGGCCATTGCAGATAACAGAGGTGGCCCACCTTCACACTCAAACACAGAAACCTACAGCTTATAGCACCACAAGGACAAACAAAAACACCAGTAGCTGCAAAACAGACACACGGTGCTTACTTTATTGCAGGAGTCAGCCCAAATACAGTGGCACACGTTGATCAAGGTCCAACACCAGATGTTGTGAACAAGTGATCCAAATTGTAATCGAAAAGGAAAATGCAGGTCATAAAGAAATTCCAAAAAGCACTCACACTTTAACAGCTCAGCACACTGTAGAGCTATCGCACATTCATCCCAGCACTTCGTCTCAACATAGATTTCATGAGGTGACCATTGTCACAACCTCACTCAGCAGGTTAGGACCTCTGATCCCACAGTGCCAACCTCAAAATGCAGTAGTGTGAACAGGATAACAGAACAGGGTAACCCTCCTGTCTGTTTTGTGGGTCCAAATCACCTTTGGTCTCAAGTTCTGGAGGGATTCAAACTGTGAACCTCTTGCTATCTTATCCAACTGTACAGGCTCAGATAATTCTGCTCTTTGGGGAATGCCAGATATCTTTCGCCTATGGCCACCTAACCAGGTATACAAAATTACCCCTTAAAAACTCTGTGAAGGACCTTAGATAAATTCTTACCTTTTCCCAGTTTGGTATACCAATAAGCTTATGAACAGCGTTGTTGAAATCTTAACCATCCATACATCACAGGCAAAAAGGAAGGACTTGGAAGATGCAGGCAGTCTCTTAAAATAAGAGGTTTTACTTAAAATGAATCAAATTTGTAAAATGTAACCACAGAACAATATATCACAAACATACAATCACTTAAAAGAACAAGGTAAAATACAAACATAAACTCCTACCACAATACACTTAGACTTGTCTATCTAATGTATATCTTCTTACAGTGCTTTAGTTAGCTGTTGTTTCAAGAGAGTCCAAACAGGAATGTCTCTAATGGAAATGCAGAATACAGTTAAACTGTCTCTAAACCTGCCCTTCCATGATGTCACCTAGCTCCTCCCTGTAAAATATAAAAATTAATACACACAGGATGTCCCATTACTCAGGGGTATATTAAATAAACTGACATCAGCAAAACTTGTTTATATGACCCTTTGATGTTGTGTATTTCCTTTGATCTAGTGTGTTTTGTACAACCCTGCAGTTTTCTGACCTAGCTGCAACATAGTTTTTCAACACCAGTTGAAATTAACTGTCCTTCCTGAGGATGTCATAAAGTGGATATTTTAGTTCCTGACTTCAAGCAACACAGATCCTAAACAAGGCTATTAAATGCGAGTTCTTGGAAATTAATCACATACAGAGCTTTGCTGTTTAACATATCCTGTCCTTTGAACTGAAACCTGGGGGGGGGTCATCCCAGGAGCACAGGATGTCTCATGAGAGACACTGAATAACACATTTTTATATTACAAAATCATAGAGCAATCAGAACCAGCTGTCCAAATGTCATAATCCTCCCCACCTAGACTGAATTTGGGGGCTCTATCCCTGCATGAGATGAGCTTCCCAAATCAGTTCACTCCTTATAGACACGAGACAAGCCATCTGAGTTCTGATTGGTCACTCCAGCCCTATGTAAGATTGTCATGTCACACCCTTGTAAAGCAAGACTCCATCTTAACAATCTACCATTAGTTTTTCCCATTTGCGTCAGCCAAACCAGGGGGTTGTGGTCAGTTTGTACCACAAAATGCTGCCCATATAATTATGGCTCAAGCTTCTTTAGGGCCCACACTATCGCAAGACACTCCTTTTCCACAGTAGAGTATGTCTGCTCCCTGGGAAGTAACTTTTTACTCAGGTACACTACCGGTTGATCTTTCCTTTGGTTGGATGTCTGACTCAGAACTGCCCCAAAACCCACATCTGAAGCATCAGTCTGAACTACGAAGGGTTTGCTATAGTCGGGACTTGTCAATACAGGAGCACTGCACAGTGCCTACTTCAGTCTGGTAAAGGCTTCCTCACAGGCTGGTCCCCAGATAATTTTCTTTGACATCCTTTTCTTTACCAGGTCAGATAGGGGAGCAGCCAGGGCACTGTAATTGGGTACAAGTTTCCTATAGTACCCTGCTGTCCCTAGAAAACTCCTGAGCTGCTTCTGCATTTCTGCTCTGGGCCATGCCTGGATCAGCTCTATTTTTATTTGGTTAGGGCGGAGCTGTCCCCGGCCTACCACATGCCTGAGGTATGCCACTTCTCCCATGTCCACCTAGCACTTTTCAGCTTTGACAGTGAGCCTGGCCCTCTGTATTCTGCCCACCACTTCCCTAAGGTGGGACAGGTGTTCCTCCCAGCTGGCACTAAAGATGGCAATGTCATCCAGGTATGCCATGGCGTACTCCTCAGCACTATTTAACACCTGGTTCACCAACCTTTGGAAAGTGGCCAGGGTGTTCTTCATTCCAAAAGGCATTACTTTAAATTCAAATGAGCCTTTTGGAGTGATGAAGGCCAACCTCTCCCTAGCTCTCTCAGTTAACTCTACCTGCCAATACCCCTTGGTCAGGTCAATAGTTGTAAGGTAGGTTGCCCCTCCCACTTGTCCAGGAGTTCATCCATCTGGGGCATCGGGTAGGCATCTGACTTCGTGACTGCATTCAGTCCATGATAGTCCACATAGAAATGAGTAGAGCCATCTGGCTTAGGCACAAGGACTAATGGGTGAGGCACAGGGACTGTGGTATCTCAGGATTACCCCTAAATCCTGCAACTCCTCCACTTCCCTCCTAATGTCCTTTTGGACAGCATCTGACACCCGATATGCTGTCTGCTTTATGGGCGTCTGTGTCCCTATCTCCACATCATGCGTTGCTAAGGGGGTTAGTCCAGGCTTGGTACTAAACAGGAGGGCAAAGTCTGCTAAAACCTCTGGTACTTCCTGAATCTTGTCCAGGGCCAGTTGGGGAGACAATTTTACTGCCTCCACAGAGGACTCACGCTAGCTTTTTTCCAGCAAGTCCAGAAGGGGGGGTCTCCTTTGTCCGTCCCTTCCCCAGGACTACAAACTGCAAACACCAATCAGCCCTATTAGCTTATGGCGTCATCATGTTGACATGGTACATCCTTTCTGTCTGTCTTCTGTCAGGTAACACTATATATAGTTCACTCATTTACCTTCCTAACTTCACTTGTATGGTCCTGCCCATTCAGCCTGCAGCTTGTCTTTCCAGACCGGAATAAGGACCATGACTTCCTGACCCACCATGTATGAGCAAGCTCTGGCTCTATGGTCATACCACACTTTTTGTTTCTGTTGGACAGCTGCCAGGTTGCTCTGGGCTGTCCCCATATGCTCCTTCAGCCTTTCCTAAACCTAAGGATGTAATCCACTATGGAGTTGCCATGGTTGGTGTGCATACCTTCCCAGTCCTCCTGGATCAAGTCTGGGGCTCATGTTCCCGATGTCCATATAAGAGTTCAAAGGGAAAATCCTGTTGACTCTTTGGGCATCTCCTGTATCCAAACAACAGGTGAGGAAGGTTTCTCCCAGTCCTCTCATGCTGTTCAGCAAATGCCCAGAGCATTGACTTCAGGGTACCATTAAATCTTTCCACAAGCCCATTGGCTTGTGGGTGATATGGTCTTGTGCACTCTGCACCACCCACACATCTCCAACAAACATGTCATCAGGTCCAACATGAAGGAACCCCTCAATTGGTGATAACCTCCTGTGGAAACCCAACATGGGAGAAAATCCCCAAGTAAGGCATCTGCCACTTTGTCCATCCTCAGTGAGGATAGGACAACTGCCTTTGAGTATCGGGTGGCATAATCCACCACAGTTAGGATGACTCTCCTCACTGAGGAGCTAGGGGTATTTAAAGGCCCCACAATATCCATTCCCACCCACTGGAATGGCTCCTCCACTATGGGCAAGAGAGTCGGGTGGCTTTGGTTTTCTTGCCCTTCTTCCTTACTTCTTGGCACCAGTGACAAGACCTTTACTACTCCTTCACCTGCTGGGTGAAGTTGGGACAGTAGAAATTCTGGGCCAACCACTGTGTAGACTGTGAACTTCCCAGATGACCAGACAAGGGAATATCACGTGCAATCCGGGGCAACTGCTCACGATACCCTTGGGGAATGACAAGCTGCCTGCCTAGCACCTCTCCCTCTGTCTGCACAGCCTAAGTATACATCAATCCATTTTCCCAACAAACCTTAAGTTTACCATCACCTCCTTGTGCTCCGGTAGAGTCTGCTTCTCTAGACTAGTGTCACTTTTCTGAGCAGCTGCAAACTCCTTACACATTCCCAAGGTATGGGACAGGTCCCCTTCAGTCTCTAAACTAGGGTCCCTAGCACTAGCATCAGGGCATCTCAGGATCACTTTCATTCCTAACCCTCTGACAATGGGTCAACCTTCCCTCTTCGAGTAACCTCTATAACTGTGTGGTTAACTGCTACTGGGGAGATTTCTACCCCCTTTTCATTAGTCTCCATATCAGGAGACACAGGCTGGGGAACCAGCCTCCAAGTGGTTTCCACAATGACTTCTGTGGGGTTCAGGGAGCTACAATTTTCCCTTGCTGCTTGGCTACAGGTAACTACGCACACCATCCCCTGTTGGAGATTGTTGCCAAGGATGATGTCCACTGCTAACATTTTGACTACAGCCACCTGTTACACAGTTCCTCCTGTTTCACCCCAGTCTAGAGGAACACTAGCGAGGGGCAGTGTTTTCTCCCCACCAGTAAAGTCTTGTACAGTGACATATTTATTGAGTATAAACTGACCAGGCTGTACCAGATCCCCTTTTACCAATGTCGGGGATGCCCCTGTGTCCCTTAACCCTTGTGTCTGTACATCATTCACCATGACTGGGTGCATGTGTTCTCTCATGTTCACAGGCATGCTTCCAGGGACACACACAAACAACCCACTTCTTTCTAGCCCCTGGTTGTGTATTGAGCCCTTTTGGGACACTGCCTGGCAATATGACCAGTTTCTTTACACAACCAACATTCATTTCTTTTCTCAGAGAAATCTTTTTCTCCAAACTTGGGACTAACTGGTTTGGTGGAGCAGTCAGGGGGTTTAGCTGCCCTGAAGGTGTGCTTTTCCTTTCTGCACTGCCACGCCCACCCAATTTGCTCTCAGAGCAGGTCTGCTCTTGGCATGGCGGTCCGAGAGTTCAGCATCCCCTTGCACTGTTTTGGGATCTCAGTCCTCCAGCCAGGTTCTCAGCTCTGCTGGGTATGCCCAGAAAAACTGTTCTAACAGAATCACATTTTCAATTTTATCTACAGAGTTTGCTTCAATTCCTTCCCACCAATGTTTTAAAAACTGATGTTGTTTTGTGGCTAGGTCCTCGTAGCTCTTGTCGTGGCTTCTCCTGAGCTTATGGAATTTAGCTCTGTATGATTCAGCAGTTAATTCACATTTTTTTAGCAGTGCAGCTTTTAGTTTGCTGTAATCATTACTGTCCTCATTATCCATTTGATCCAATGCATCCCGAGCTTTCCTGGTAAGTAGCGGGGATAACTGGAAGTTCCAGGACTCCCTAGAAATTTTAGCCTGAATACAAACTTTTTCAAAAGAATTTAAAAAGGCATCCATATCCTCCTCCTCTTTAAATGCAGCTATCAAGATGGAATTCAATTTGTAACCCAGTCCTGCAGTTCTAGTTAAACGCAAGCCACTTACCTGCTCTGGTGCTGGTGGTTGGAGTCGTAGCTTCTCCAGTTCATGTTGTCTCTGGCACTCTCACTCCTCTCGGTCTGCATCTCACTGTTCATGCTCCCTCTTCTCCTCTGCAGCTCACTTCTCTCTCTCCGCTTTTCACTGTTCACGCTCCCTCTTCTCCTCTGTGTCTCGCTTCTCTGGCTCTGCCTCCCTCTGGAACTCAAATTCCATTCTGTGCAGCTCAATCTGAAGCCTGAGTACTTCTGGCTCCAGAATGTTGGTGACCTTCCCCTTCTGCTGTGGCCCTTCGTTGGCACTGGCCCTGCCCCCTCCTCATTGGATCTGGACACTGCACTGGCTGCTAGCCCTTCCACACTCAAGGTTCAGTCCCTTACAGTCACTGTCTGTGTCTTGATGCTCTGGTATCTGCTACCATCAAGGCATCCACAGGTTCTGCTTGGTGCCTTTCACTCATACAGGACTCCTCTGTCCCTGCACAGCTGCTTTAAGAAGTCTACAGTGTGCCCGCTGTAGTTGGAAACCATCTTCTTCCCTAACTACAGCTACTCTAACTTGCACTTTAAAAAATAAAACAGGTAGGAACTTGACTGTAAGCCAAGTGATATAGTTCTGTGTCCTTTTTAAAAAAAATAAATCACTGCCTTGTTTTGCAAGTGAGCTGACAGTATTAAGCTGACACACTGAACAATAAAAGCTTGTATTACCAAAATTATGCACACCGCTGCCAACCAATCTGGAAATTATCAGCACCACTGCCACCAATCTGGAAATTATCAGCACCGCTGCCACCAATCTGTCACAACCCCACTCAGCAGGTCAGACCCTCTGCTCCCATAGTGCCAACCTCTGAGCACAGTATTGTGAACAGGGTAACAGAACAAAGGTGACCCTCCTGTCTGTTTGTGGGTCCAAATCACCTTTGGTCTCAACTCAAGTTCTTTCTAGTATTCCCAGCTGTACGGCTCAGATAATTCTGCTCTTGGGAATGCCAGCTATCTTTTGCCTATGGCCACCTAACCAGGTATACAAAATGACCCTTAAAAACTCTGTGAAAGACCTTAGATAAATTCTTACCTTTCCCAGTTTGGTATACCAATAAGCTTACTAACAGTGTTGTTGAAATCTTAACCATCCATACATCACAGGCAAAAGGAAGGACTTTGAAGACACAGGCAGTCTCTTAAAATAAGAGTTTTACTTAAAATGAATAAAATATGTAAATGTAACCACAGAACAATATATCACAAAACATACAATCACTTAAAAGAACAAGGTAAAATACAAACATAAACTCCTATGACAATACACTTAGACTTGTCTGTCTAATGTATACATTCTTACAGTGCTTTAGTTAGCTGTTGTTTCAAGAGAGTCCAACAGGAATGTCTCTAAGTGGAAATACAGAATACAGTTAAACTGTTTCTAAACCTGCCCCTTCCATGATGTCACCTAGCTTCTCCCTGTAAAATATAAAGATTAATACACACAGTATGTCCCATCACTCAGGGGGTATATTAAATAAGGTGACATAAGCAAAGACTTTTTTCCCCATATGACTCTTTGATCGTGAGTATTTCCTTTGATTTAGTGTGCATTTTACAACTTTGCAGTTTTCTCACCTAGCTACAACATAGTTTTTCAACACCAGTTGAAATTAACTGCCCTTCCTGAGGACGTCATAAAATGGATATTTTAGTTCCGGGCTTCAAGCAACACAGATCCCAAACAAGGCTATAAAATGTGAGTTCTTAGAAGTTAATCACATACAGAGATCTGCCGTTTAACATATTCTGTCCTTTGAACTGAAACCTGGGGGCATCCCAGAAGCACAGGATGTCTCATAAGAGACACTGAATAACACATTTTTATATTACAAAATCATAGAGCAATCAGAACCAGCTGTCCATGTGTCACAACCATAACACTGTGTGGGTAGAATGGACATGAAGGAATATTGGTCCTTTTGGATTACCGTTTGAATTGCTTGTTCACAACATCTGGTGCTGGACCTACAGCAAAGTGTGCCATTGCATTTGTGATAGTAGTAGTAGTACAGTAGTTTATTTATTTAGCGGTCAGTTCCGAGGCACTTGGCACTCTACAGCATAAATTAACACACAATTAAAGGAACACCTTGGCTAAATAGGTAGGTCTTAAGGCCTCTTTTAAAGGCCTCCACCGAGGGATCCTCCCTCAGAAACCTGGGGATTGAGTTCCACAGGGCTGGACCAGTCACCTTGAAGAATCAGTCCCCCAATGACTTGAGAAACACAAACCGCCACATGCTCATGGGCAGGAGGGTGCCAGCTGTCCATACCAACAGAACAAGCACCAATTTGGTTGTGCTCAAGCAGAAAACTGTCAGTTTTCTCTGGAAATTAATACAATTTGTGCTTACCCTGATGACTTGAGCCTTGCCCTGGGAACGCTAGGAGGCTCACCTCAGAGGTGTGGGGAGGGTGAGCTGGGTGGTAAGGGATAGGAACTCATTCACTCAGATAACCCAGGATTAGGTTGGCTTTAGCAATAAAAGCAAGCACCTATGTCTATTTTTCAGGTACTGGTGTGTTTGTATGTCCATAGAGTGAGATAACTTGTGAGTTTCTGTAGTAAGAACTTCCCCTGCCTCCCTTTCTGTATCTGGGGTAGGATTTGCTGGATGTACCCTGTATCTACTACCTGCGGAGGAAGGGTCCCCAGCATCCGCTACTCTTCTTTCAGTTTAAAGAATGTGCCCATGTAGACATCTAGTTTCTGCCCCAGTGCACTAGGTCCCTCTCTAGTGAGGTGAAGGCCATTCCTCTTAAAAGTCTTCTATCCCAGAATCCTCCCCAGTCCCTCACAAATCCATTACCATCTTCCCTACATCATTCCCTTAACCAAATAGTAAATGCCTTTGTTTCATGCTTCACCCTGTGCCCTTCCTTGGCCCATACAGACATCACCTCTGGGAAAGACAATGTGGCTACTTTCTCCCTCAGTACCCTTACCAATCTTCTGAAACTGGACTTTGTATCATGCTGTCTGGAATTTTCCAAGCTGTTCATACCCAGGTGCACTAAAACATGTGGGACACCCTCATCCTGTCAAGCATTCTGTCTATCCTAACTTCACCACCTTGTGGTTGATCCACCAGGAAGGCATCTGACCTACCTTATAGATGACCTATCTTGTGCTCACCCCTTTTCTACACCCTCTTAATACTGAATACCCAACTATGAAGACACTACCTGCCCTTTCACTGTTTCTCTTGAACCTGTATAATACATTTCTAACTCCCTGATTCTGTATTTGGCCCTCCCTAACTGATGAACCAAAAGCAGTTCCTTTTTTTGTTGACTTATTGTTTTTTTTTTCTCTTCAACTCAGTCTGGCCACCATCAGCCCTGTCTCGCACCCAGTCCTGTCACCCACCTTTTACCTCTCCTGTAATCCTCCTTGGCTTGACCCAGGGTGACCCCTCAATGAAGTTAGAGTGTGGTGTTGGTAAAGCACCACGGTCAGCAGTGTGGGGCCAGTGATGTGAGATGGGTGTCATCTTGTATCAGTCAGGGGTGTTTTTCTCTGTTCTTTCTCCTGACCCTGTGATATCAGTAGTGCATGTGATATGCACTCTTACACATATGCTGACATCTGCCTTACTTGAGCCTGGGATGCAATGACACAACCCTTCCTCCCCTGAGGTTGACAGTGTCCTGAGGGGATGCTCAACACACTTCCCCTGGCTGGCCCTCAAATGTCTCAGGCTCTTTCCTGAACCCAGTTCCTCAGTGTTGCAATAGCAGTTCCTGATTTTTGCTCCTCCTCTGAGGCAGGTGTCTGCACTTTATTCAGGAGTGCAAAATTGTTGGCTGTCATTACTGTCAAGCTGTGTCTTGTACCTTGAAACACTTTCTCAGCTCCTCTCCTTCTCCTCCTCCTCCTCACTTCTCCCACTGCCCTCCAACTCCCCTGGCCAGTGGGCCTCGATGGAAGGGGGATACCGGGTACCTGTTCTGAATCCCAACTCAGCTGCCTACACTGCTTTAGTGTTTCATCATGTGCTGTCCATAACTGTACTTGGAGCTCCTCGAATAACCTACAGATTGGGCAGTGACCAAACTTCCATATCATAACCTAGGGTATGATTGCTCCACTATTTCTACAACTAGGAAACCCTCCACACTGATTGTTCTCCATCCCATCTACTAGCTAAATTTCCTGTTCCCTTTGTTCTGGTCTGTTCAAGACAGATTATGCTGGTTTTTGTGGTTTAACTCTCTGTTATTGTGGACTAGTCCACATACTGTAGATGCAGTGACAATTTATAGTTTAACCTTCCTTTCATATTTTTACTCACACAGTCTACTCCCTAAACTCTTGTGAGCTGACCTTATTTGTTTTTTAACTTGACAGATATCCCTTACTGCAAACACTAAATTGAGACCTATCCAGAAAGTGTATTTTCAGATCTAGTCAGATATCTAAAGTACCTTGTAATTGTATTATAGGCCTACCTTGGATAGGGTGCTGCAATACTTCCTAGTTTATTATATTTATTATACTATAAGCCCACTCCAGATACAGTGCTAAGCCCTCCAGTTTATCATTCACTATACACTTATTTATAGTATAGTCCTGTCCCAGATAGTGTTGCTACCTTCCCAGTTTATTACACCACAGCTAAACATAGCCTAGCCAGAGAGAGTGCTAACAGCCATCCCAGATAATCATACAACTATACACTTTTTATATTGTAGGCCTACCCCAAATAGGATGTTGCAGCCCTTCCAGTTACTTACAGAACTATACACTTTAAGCCTGGCCATAATCAATCCGAGCACCAACCCCCCTCCCCAAACAGATACATATATAGTGTATCCTCCTTACCTTTAGCACAGCATATATTGCTACACAATTTCGTTAACTCCTCCCCAGAACAAAGCTGAAGAAAAACATTTACAATCATGTATTACAGTATGAATGTTATAGTAAAATATGCGAGCGTCACACCTGGGCAGCAGCATCTCCTGCTGACTGCCACCTGCCGACTGCTATCCCACACTGCCGCCCACAGTATGACACCCTTAAAGAGCAGCTGATGCCTTTGGGAGAACTATAACAAAATATAATATGCAGACAAAGTTCAGCATGTATTTCACATTAGTTCAATATTTCTCCTCCCTATTATTTATTACTAAATAATTTGTATGGAAACAGGATCTTTGCTCTTGAAGATTTCATCTGTTCTTGCTGCTTTCTCCCTACCTGAGGTAATAATGCACTCCTTGTGACATCCCAGTTACTCCCATGGCAACAGATTGTGTAGTCACAACAGAGGATTGTAGAGGCAGAGAAACTCTAAGTGATAAAGATCATGTATTCATGCAAATTTCTTCAGTGATAAACAACAGGGATAAGAAATCTGTAGAATATATATGGAGTGCAGGCTAAATTGTACTAAATGTCATGTGTTTCAAAGATTTATCTGAAGCGATAGCGGCTCTTTAAGCTTCAGCCCTTTTGCAAAGGACTGCAGCAAGGACCACTAGCAAAATACACTAAATAGGGGAGGAGACGCCCACTAACACAGCAACCCCCCATTAGGGATGGTTAGAGCACAGGGGCAAAGTCAGTGACAGCAACTATAGCAAAAGTCAGAGAACAGATGTCACTAACTGCAGCAGTCCACTATCCCCACCTTTGTGGAGAGGAACCACATCCCAAACCCTCCAGTCCAGTGGAGCTTTACCCATTTTAGGGACTTACTGAACAGGTTCATATTGGGAGCTGCTAGGGCCAGCCTTGTCTCTCACAGCACCCTAGAATGTGCAGTAGCTCATCTAATCCAGGGAATGTTGTTTACTTTAACATTCCCTTTAACATCTTATTTGCCAATATTACCCCAGCATCCACATTTCGTTCCCTGGGATCCTTAAACTTAACTTATTTCATTTTTGGTTAACCGGGAAAGGATGGCTAGGCAGTTCTGCTTATTTTCAGCCTCTTCCTGGGGGATGGGATACAAACTGAAATATGGAATTAGGCTAAGCTGTTTAAGGTCAATTTGTTTAGTGAACTAACTACTGTCAGATAAGGCGCCAGATGCCTCAACCATTAGCACAGAACTGAAATATTAGATAATATTATCTTTCTTTTCTATTTCATCATTCACACTAACCCCATCTTTCCTCATTCTATTGATACTTTCTGTCATTTGCCCTTTTCCTCATGTACCTAAAAATGGTCTTATCATCTTTCACCCATTCACTATCTGAACTTCTGTGCCAGCCTTGATTTTATTTATTTATTTAACTATTGGTAACCAGGAAGGCACACTGAGCAGACTCATTTTCAGGTGCGACCGGGAGGGAGGGGAGAAAAACAATACAGAGGTGACTGCAAGGAAATAGGTACAATAAAAATAGGATGTTTTCAAAATATATACAACAAAGTACAAGAATTTTGCAAATGCATACCATGGGCTAGATATTCAAAGGAGCTTCAACAGTGCAACTCCAGAAATGTGTCCCAAGGCTATATTAAAGGGAAATCGCTGCACAATCCCCATTGTGCTACAGTGCAAAGATAATGTATGTAGGCGCATCTCCAGTGAGCCTGCCCATGCATGTGCAGCATATCCTGATATTCAGTTGAGATGTGCGGTGCATCTGCTGCACATCTCGGAGATGTGCCACAGACATGGGCACAAAATTACACCTGTGAAACAGGCCTAACTGGTAGCCACCACAGGCAGGCTGCTGTACTGCAAGGCACAACACAACAGCCACCAGCCCTGGGTGGCTACCCCTCAAGCACTGAGTCTGATCCCGACAGTGCAACATAAAGAGCCCTGAAAGTTTAATGGTACCCCTCCCCGCTATGTAACCTGATCCTGTAAAATATGTATTGTAATATCCCAGTTAGTCCAGTGGTTCCTGCTCAGTACTAAGATCTCCATAGACTATGTATTGTAACATCGCTGGTAGTCCAGTGGTTCCCCCTTCCTGCTCAGTACTCCGATCTCCATAGACTATGTATTGTAACATCGGCTGGTAGTCAGTGGTCCCCCCTCCCACGAACCCAGATTGTAGTGATATCAATAAAAATCCCTGCCCTTGGTGGTCTGAGTGGTACCCCCCCCCCTACACAGGACCCCCATCCCAACCCTCCCCACCCAGGTCATCGGCAGGCGGCAAACCCACCTGCTCATCTCCATGGCTGCCCACCAAATAACAGCTTACAGTAACACCTACAAGCACATTGGTCCACACTGTTGACCAATGTGCTTGCAGTGTATACTGTAATAGTCATTCATAACTTTGTGGATGTTCATTTACAAAGCTGTGAATGACTATTACAGTACACACTGCAAGCCCATTGGTCAACGGTGTGGACCAATGTGCTTGCAGGTGTTACTGCAAGCTGTCATCCGGCGGGCAGCTGCAGAGGTGAGTGGGAGGGTTTGCTGCCCGCTGATGACTTTGGAGGGGGAGCGGGGTGGAATGGGGGTCTTGTGTGGGTGACGGGTTGGGGGTACTGCTAGAACACCATGAGGGGGATATTTATTGATGTAACTATGATTGGGTTCATGCAGGGAAGGGGGAACCACTGGACTAACAGGGATATTAAAGCAAAGCAAAGCAAAGTAGAGCAATCTTTATTTCTATATGGCCTTTCTCAAAACCAAGGTGCTTCACAAACAGCAGTAAAATACACATCAATAAATACAAATATAGAACTATGAGTTAATTAAAATCATCTCGGAATGCTTTTTTGAAAGAGGTAGGTTTTAAATTCTGACTTAAAACTCTTGAGCGGGCAGGCATTCTCAACCGACGAGGTAGAGAGTTCCACAGGTTAGGGCACTAAACAAAAGGCACATACACCAGATGTCTTCAAGCGTGCCCTGGGAACCTCTAGCAATCCCTCATCGGTGGATTGGAGAGGACTTAGGGTGTGGTAGGGAGTCAGGTGTTCTTGCAGGTAGCAAGGTCCCAGTTCGTGTAGGGCTTTAAAGGTCAGAAGCTGACCTTAAAGGTGATCCACCACTGTACAGGCAGCCAGTGCAGTCCACACAGCACAGGCATAATATTACTGTCCCTAGAAGTTCCAGTCAATAGCCTGGCTGTCACATTCTACATTAGCTGCAAGCAGTGGATATCAGTCCCAGGATGCCCTAGGTAGATGGCACTGCAGTAGTCAAGGTGGGAGGTGATGAAGGTGTGGACCAGTGTTGGAAAGTGATCTGGAGGTACCAAGTGTTTCACTCAGGTGATGTTCCTCAGATGGTAAAAACAGGATTTGACAATGGCAGACACCTGAGATTTCAGGGTCAAACCATCATCAAAAACAACACCCAAGTTATGCACCCGTTTGGAAGCTGTGAGCTGGACACCATCGAGCCATATGCCCAATTTGTGCCCAGCCCCAAAACCCACCCCAGGATGACCAGCATCCACAACCATCACTTCAGTCTTGTCCGGGTTCAGTCTCAGCTAGCGGGTGCTCATTCAGTCCTTGATCTCAATGAGACAATTGTTAATTACAGAGGCCGCATCCCTCTGTTCAGGTAGAAAGGAAAGATACAGTTGAGTATCATCTGCGTAGCAGTGAAAACTCAAACCGTATCACCTAATGACATCTCCTGGTGGCAGCATATGCACTGTGAACAACATGGGTGCCAATAGAGCCCTCGTGAACCCCACAGGTCAGGAAAAGGTCAGAAGAATAAACTCCAGTGACTACCTTCTGAGACCTGCCCATGAGGAAAGATTGAAACCATTCTAGGACTGTCCCTGTCAGTCCACAGAGACATTGCAGGTGCTGCAGAAGCACCCTATGGTCCACAGTGTCAAATGCCACAGAGAGATCGAAAAGGACCAAGATGGTATGTGCCCTCACAATTAGGAGATCATTCAATACCCGAACAAGTACGGTCTCGGTACTATGTCTCTTCTGAAATCCAGACTGCAGAGCATCATAGACATTGTGGGTCAAAAGGTGATTGTCCAATTGCATCTCAACTAGATTCTCAAGAACCTTCCCAATGAAAAGAAGGTTAAAGACAGGTCTGTAGTTAGCTAGAGAGTCTGGGTCCAAGGAAGATTTTTTTAGGAATGGTCGAACTATTGCCTCCTTAAGGGGATCTGGAAAGACACCCCTCTACAAGGATCCCCACATAATTTTAGCTAGGACTGGATAGATGGCATCTACACAACCCACTAATAGGGGTGTAGGGCCTGGAACCAAACTAAAACTGGTTGGGTGCAACATTTGGATGATATGCACAATGTCTATGAATTCCAGCTGGCTAAAGTCTGCCCAGACAGACTGAGTGCTCATCACCTCCCGCCGACCTCTGCAATCCCTCATAGTGACAGCAAGGCTGATACTAGACCAGATGTCGGCAACCTTATCTGCAAAGAATCGAGCAAACTCCTCACGTTTTGCCTGAGAAAAAGCCCTTCCGATCTGAAGACATACTGGATTGCACACAGAAATCTCCCTGGACAGGAATTTTGCCTTCTAACAGGTGATAACTTATTGATAGCCTTGATAATATTCTGTCAATCTAAGCCTGTCAGCATCCAGGCCAGACTTCCACCATGCTCTCTCTAGCCTTCAACCAACTCTCCGCGACTCCTTCAAGGAACCATCACACCACAGGGTCCTTGGGTGAAGAGTGAGGGGTCGAACATGAACTGGAGCAATCTTGTCCAGGGCCTCTCCCACCAATCTATTATAGGCCAGTACAAGGTTCCCTGGACTCATGCATTCACTCGACAAACCGATAGGTCTTGTACTGCCATCAGACCTTCTGGGGTAACATCCTTTAAAGGGCTGTACTGGACCATCTCTGTAGAGGCAGGTCCATTCAGGAGGGCCATGAAACTGAACCCTATGGTGTGATGGTCAAACCAACTAACTGGTTCCACCCCCAAGTCAGTTATCTCCAATCCCAGGAGGTACACCAGATCCAATGAATGACCCCCTATATGGGTTGAGGAGGTAATCACCTGGGCAAGGCCCATCATAGTCATTAGCTGGAGGAGATTCTGACCAAATTACGAGAGTTCATTGTCAACCCAGACATTGAAGTTGCCCAGAATTAACCATCTGGTGGACTCCAGTGCCATGTTGAAGATGAAGTCCACTATCTCCTGCAGGAATCCTCCACCATCACTGGGTGGATGGTAGATGAGAGGTATCCTGCAACCTACACCCTTACCCAGGATACACTCAAAGGACCTGGTGAGCCCCACTGGCACATCCACAAGGCACAAAAAGGCCCAAAATACATATTTTACAGAGATCAGGGTATGGAGTCGGGTGGGAGAACCACTGGACTACTAGGGATATTAAAATACATATTTTATGGGGATCGGGGTTTCATGCAAAGAAGGTGGCAGTACTAGACTACCAAGGACATTAGTCACGCTGTGTAGGGTGCCCGGCGCATTCTGCCAGCCAGCCCTGTACAACTCATGCAAATGGGTCCATAATGACATGCAAATGGCCCCATCTGCATCTTGCATTTTCAGTCTGAATATCTTGAAACTGCACCTGGCTCATCTCCAGATGCACTGGCGCATTCCCTTTCCAGGTATTCAGATCTGGGGGGTTGTGCAGGTGCATTGTGATTGCACCAGCAGCATAGTTTGGGATATTCAGCAGAAATGCACTATTGTTCATCTGTTTTGAATATATCCCTTTGTTGCTCCGGTGCAACTCAGTTGCACAGTGCAATCACATGTACTATTGATGGGTGCAATTTCAATATCGGGGCCACATGTACAATAAATACAGATGAGAATGTATAATGTTTTATGATCAGGCAATAGTATAAGGAGGGAAGTACAATTTCTTTGCAATCTGTAATTTAACTTTGTATTCCTCACTGTTTGCTCCAGTCCAATCCCCCTTATAAATCTAGACAACTTATTCTTATCACTAATTGCTGGCCTCATCTGGTTGCTGAATTAGAAGGGTTTCATGTGCTTCTTCACTTTTTAAATATACAGTATTTTGTACACCTTTGTGTCACAATTGTATAGCACCCTTAATTTCTGCCCATTTTATTCTCCACCCTTTTCTAACTCCTTAATACCCTGCAACCTATCCTTAAGTATACCTAACATCCTACTGAAGTAAGCAGTCTTAATGATCATGGCCATGGCACTTGGTTTTATTTGCTGAACTTGCAGAGTTATGTTAAACTTCACATCACCATGTTACTCTGACCTAGTTGGTCCTCTGTTCTCATACATATGATGTCCTGATTACAGAATACAAAGTTCATAATTGCATCTCCCCTATTAACCTCTCTCACCCTTCTCAGCAATTAGCTCAGAAGGGAGTCCTGCAATGTCTCTACAACCTTCTGTATTTTCTGGATCTTGGCTACTGAAGTGACTCAGTCTACATCTGGGAGTTTGAAATCATAGGGGTGTAATTGTGGTCCAAAAATCCTCATTTTCATCTAGTAACACCAAATCTTCTAGGAAGATAATAAACAGAAATGAATCATATTATTTGCAAATAGAACTTGGACTACGCTCACAAAAGTTCTTAAAAGAGAACTAAGGTCAAAATTTGCAAAAGCATATGTTATGCAGAATGTTTGGATTTGTGTATATAGGCCTAGTGTTTTTCCTTTAGTTTGTTTGCTTTTATGAATTTTTTTTCTCAATTTGCCTTCTAGTTTTTTTGGCCACCTTGGGACCTCCATGTTTGAATATTTTATTGCTTTGTTTCCTACAATGCCTCCCATCCCATGTGACAGTGATGCATCCAGGACCAATGATTCAGTGAGTGATAGCTGCTGCTGCAGCAATCTGCTGGTAGGAGTCTGATGTTCTGACCTCAGATAAATAATGCTTTCTAACGCAATCTTTTTGTTTTCTAGGTATGTGTCTTGGTCTAAACAGCAGGAGTTCAGGTTTTATTTAAAAATTTTTGTCAAACCAAACACAGCCATAAAACACATATCGTCACCCAGGTGCTATAATTAGTGAATACTCTAACCACTTAATTCTAGAATAGTCCACTCAATTATCCCTCAGGTGTTTGTGAAACTGTAAATGTAGCCTTTATTAGAGCTCACTGGTTAGGGAGAGACATTCAGAATCACAGCTCTACTGCTGTAAACTTTACACATAATGGCCACTTGCTGAATCGGTGGCCATGGAGTTATCATTGTCACATGGGACAGGAGGCTTTGTAGGAAAAAGAAAATTAATAAAATATTCAAACATGGAGATCCCCAGGGCCATAAAAGTAGTAGGCAAATTTAGAAAAAAAAAACCTCAACAGCAGACAAAGGAAAGAACAGATAAGGACTACACCCTCAAATCAAAATACTCCACACAACATATTTGTTTGTACATTTTGACTGTAGCTCCTTTTAAAACAATGAGATACAGTATCTTACTACACTGCATTATAGTTGTTCCTGCTGTCATGTCATGACACTCTTGAAAGTGAGGGTTATCATTACCTCAAAAGCCATTTTCCTGGTTCAATGAATGAATGAATGAATAAAACTGCTAAAATTAACATAATGTAAACTTCATTTTTTACAGTGCATTTTGACAAAGACACAAACCCACTCATTAGTCATGAATCATGCTTTATCTGGGGAAGCAACATGTATATACAGTACATTTGCTGCCACCCCAAGGAACTTCATCAAAACAAGATGTTACATCTTATGACACTAACAGGATGAGTAAAAATCTAAATATAGAAATAAAAAAATCTCACATTTACTACTATATTTGTTTTAAATACAACCAACTATCAAATGAAGCTGTTATGGTAACTTTATTTTACCAATAAGAACTAATATAGGAATCCTTTATTGTAGAATAAGGACTTTTAAATATTGCTTGCTATGGTAACTATGGCCATATTGGGCTTATTCTAACAACACAGAATCAGCACAGAGGTCCTTATTGACATTATAAACCTAATAGAAGTTCTTTTTATTTAAATGCTGCTAAAAACTCAATCATGTAGTTTAAGTGTGGATGTAAAACAAAGTAACTGGAACTCTGATATTAGTGCAGTGGAATGTCGGCATGCAGTAAATGAAAAATCAATGTTTTATTTATTTGCCAGCCACCAACTTGGCCTGAAGTTATGTAACCTTGAAAGTCACTTTAACAAGGATGTAGTCTTTAAATTATGTTAAGTATTTACACTATAAGTGTTAAGATCACATTCTCAGTATTAGTCTTTATTCAGATTCTTGACTACATCAGTAAGGTATAACCACATTATGTTGCCCATCTTTCACTTGCCTCATTGACTTCTAAACTCTTTTTTACATGGGAACTCTACTAGGCTCCCCAGAGGACACATGTGAAAACAAGTTATTTTCTGCTCAGTTCAACTTCCTGGCAAAATATTGTAAAATAAATAAACAAATACATAAATAATTCCTCATGTTTTTGTACAGAAATGTAAACCCATTAAGAAAAAAACCTGTCTTCAGAAATAGGGTTGGTAAAAAAATTCCAAACATGAATGAAGCTTTGTGTCAGAAAATGTTCTTTTAGTTCAGAATGTTCCTCCATACTAAAATAATTTGGAATTCTCCCTCCAGTCAAAGGCCTCCACAACAGAAAATGTTGACTCCCTCAAGTAACCCAACTGATCTACCCAACCCATCTGAGCTAAAAGATGCAGACTCTTCTGTTCTCTTCATTAACTGACCATGAAAGCTCCTGTAGCTGAGGTAGAGGTGGGCACAGCTCTCTACAGTATACTGTACTATATGTAGAAGAACAAAGAGTATTGGATTCGGACAGGCAGGGATGGCTACTATAAGCGCATTCATTTGAAGAGGACCAATATACAAGGAATTTTGGGATGCGGATTGGCCTGTATTGGTTTAGAATTAGATAATTTGCTTGTCTACCCTGTCTTCCACCCTCATTTTGCTGAGGGCCTACTCTGGTGCATGTTAAGACTGCATGTTTGCCTCCAGTGGCTAGGCATTAGATCACAGTGGAGAGTGTTTTCTCAAGTCCCTCTTGGATGAGGAGTGCTGCCAGCTAGAACAGAAAGCAGGCAAGGGATGATCAACTTTAATCCTATCAACTTTATTTCTAAAGCACCCTTCCCAAATAATGCTCAGAACACTATATAAACAGATAAAATACACAGTGTTGATAAAATACATTTTCTAACAGTTTCTGCTAAAACCAAAAAGATACAAGAAATGAATGTATTTAGTATTAACAGTATGTCAAGTTCTGAAGGCTTGTGAAACACATATAGCTTTTAAGCAGTTTTAAATGCATCAAGTTATGATTCCTGTCTAATACTCTTGGTGAGAAAATCCAAAGAATGGGGCTCAAAAGATAAAACTCTTCCTCCGCCAGGTTTAAGTTAAATTTGGTAACTGTCAGAATGCTTGCTGCTTGGGACCCCAAGAGATCTTGTTGGAGTGTGCTCTAAAAGGGGTCTGGTTGATATTTTGGACATTGACCATGGAAGCATTTATGTGCTGCCAACAAAACCTTAAAATCACATCTGAGAACAACAGGAAGCCAAGGAAGGTCTTGAAGTGTACAGTAGGTGAAATATATGGTGTCACATAGAAGTTTTACACATAAGTTGAAATGAGGATTCAAATATACAGTAGGAGGTGTATGAAGTAAAAAGTAAATGATGTCCTGTATCAGGAAAATTGACAAACCTGGTGAATTTACAGTCCAACACCTAGAATATCCAGTGTCCATAATGTTTTTCCACTTTCCGTGGCCCATGGCTGCTTTGCTGTTGGAGCCCTTTTGAGAGAAAACAGTGTGGTCTAGTGATTAATAGTATACAGTGAAGCTTGCCAATTCTGCAGCATATGCCAGTAGAGTTACTGCAGCAAACAATGGAGTTTCAATGGGAGTTAATCCCTTTTGTCATGCAGCAAACTGTGACACTGCAATTCATCATGACAGGCTTCACTGTACAGTACTGTTGAACAGGAGATCACAGGTTCACATCTCACCAAACCATTGGCTTGCTGTGTGACTTTGATCAAGTCACTTCACCAGTACATTCTTCAGTCCTCCCAGCTGTGAAACTAGGTGGGAGCTAGAAACTCATGGAGGATAAGACAGTGTAGTCTAGTGGTTACAGTATCAGCTTAGGAATCATAAGATCACATGTTCAAACCTCACTATAGCCAAATACTCCCTGTGTAACTTGCGCAAGTCATCTAACCTCTCAGTGCTTCAATCCACTCAACTACTAGGACAAAAGAGAACCTCACTGGAAGTGAGATGTTATAGCCCAGCTGAGTTGTCATTGGTGAACATATTGTGAAAACAAAATAAATAAGTTGGAAACTAAAAAAAAACAACTAAAATGTATCATTAAATCTTAACTCAATTTTGTTTTGTAGGGTGAGGAGTTTAAGGACTGCTTTGTTAATCTAGGTGAAAAATGGGTTCCCTAGTGTCACTTCCTTTAGTCTTGGAGCTGAAAGTGAGGGTTTCTCTGAACTGCTGAAACAGAATAATGTGTGAAGAGCAGAGAGTAATACAATATAGCTGACAGATGCAAGGCATGCAGTACCTAACCACTAGCTTTACATCAATGTCAAAGAGATCATTCTGAAAAAGTACTTTAGGAGAGCACCCTTGCCACAGGTGTTATCGAAACCTTTTAACATCTGAGCAGGCCTACAAATACACTGTACTTCTGGAGTGCTGTTGAGGTGAGGGAGAATGTAAATGGGACAGGGAGGGCTTGCATTTGATGATGTGAGCCGCATCCCGGGCCAATAATATTTTATATTACAGTGGTTAACAAGATGTTAAAATTAGCACTTTTCTTAAGTGACCTAGAAAGAAGAGGGCATTGAGATTTAATTACCATCTCACTCTCACAGAGGGTGGTCATAGAGGTCAAGAATTACAAATAGGTAGTATGGTAAAACACTAGATAGACAGACAGACAGACAGCTAGTAGATAGCTTGATGAATAGGTAGTCAGATGCATATATAGTATGTAGTCCCTCCCATATCATGGGGCTGTCAACCTTCATTTGCTCTGACATTGAGGACACAGTGAAAGAAGGAGTCAGGATGGCATCAGGACACAGTCTGCACCATGGCAGCAGCTGGGAGTTTAGGAAGGACCCAGGTGTGCTATCAACAGTGACAGGCACTGGCAGCAGCCCTTTGACCTGATCCTTATGGTGTCAAGCAGGAGATTGGAAGGGACACTGCCCCAGCACTTGTTTCTTCTTGCCAGAAAGGCAAAAGATCCAGGATATGGCCTCTAACAGAGACATTGAGAGAGGCTAAGCAACAGTGTAGCCAAGTTGGTGAACTCTGAGCCACAACTGGTCAGTGTGGAATCAGAGGAACAGATCAGTAAGCCAAGGAAAACGGTAGCCAATCAGTGAAGAGCAGATGTAGGCAGGACCTGCAGACTCAACAGAGGACTGTGGGAAGGAAGGCCATTGAAAAGATTAGGAATTAAGAAACAGTCAAGAGGCTGCCCAAGCCTCTTAGCCAACCTTACATTCAGTGCAACCAATGAGAAGCTGGAAAAAGAAGGTTGGCAGGACTGATGAGAGAGACTGTAGCAAGCTGCCAATGGATCACTTAGCTAGATCATCCAGACCAGAGATCTGTGAGTTGCTCCCTGGTAGGACTCTTGAGTGAGTGCTTGCTAGCTTTTGGTCTGCAAAAGTGTGAATCCAGTACAGAGGCGGCCCATCTTTCAGGAGGAATAAAAGTACAGTTGTGGCTGTCCTTCAAGAACTGTGATTTACCAAAGAGAAAAACCTAAGTATACAGTAAGTGAGATGACCAAACAACTTTTTCACTGGTGGTGTGAATTATTTTGCCAACTGCTAGTTCATTTTCTGTAGAAGTATGCAGTCCAGGATACATTATGCAACTGTGATAAAAAAAAAAAAAAACTAACCAATTTAAGGGGTTTTCAATAGCACAGTAGGATTTCTTAAATAGTGTTCATATCTTCATTGTAGGGGATAATCTCTGAGGCACTGCAGGATCCATCCTTACAACTAGGGTATAGGTTCACCTAATAGGTTGTGAATGCACATGTGACTCACAAGTGAAATCCAAGCCATCTTTGTCCTGCAACCTGATGACACTAGCTTAGTTTCAAATGTGCAGCTGATCAGGTTGCAACACAGGAGCTTTACTCCTGCTCTCAGTAAGTTTGTTGAGCCAAATTTCAGCAGTGCAAAACTAAAATACCTATGGTGGTGGCTTTTCTTGGCTTGTAAGTACTTTACTTGGCAGGAATCTTTGAAATACAGTATTTACCTTTTCCTAATTTCTAGTCCCACTATCTCTGTGAGGTTGGCTACTGACTCTATCCAGGGCCATCAGCATGATGCTGTGTTGTGTACAACAGTTTATAGTAGTATGGATTCAGGCAGACTACAAACACTCCCTATATGATTTACTGTTAAAACTGCATTAGCTATACTATACTAGAGACTGCCTAGAGTTTACATTTGCTGCTCAGTCCCTAAAGAGCATACAGATGCCTAGACAGTGTGCTGGTGCACAGGTGACCCCTCATGTAGTGGTCACAGTCTGTGCTGTGCTGTACTGGTGCTGGAGAGCCATCCTGGCAGCAGGGCTCTCACTGCATGGAAATAGCTCTGTGGCATCCACAGGGCTCTCATTGCATGAAAACAGCTCTGTGGAATCCTGGAATCCCTGCCAGCTATTCCAAAATTAGCTACACCACACAATTACCCAGAGTGCATGTATTATTCCAACAGTGTGGATTTGGGGGAATCCTGCCCTGATCGAGCTCGGTATCTATACATGATGGATGGTATTACAGTCTGCCTTGAAATGACCACAATACCTTATTGCTGAGCTAGTTGCATTTCTTTTACAGCCCAAGTTCCTTGTGTGCTTGATTCTGCCCTCTGTCCTATACCTGCTGTGAGCTCTGCTGGCATCTGATGTTATGCGTATCATGTCGCGGATGCGCATGCATGCGCAAACCAGCAGCCACCATCATATGCACAGCGAGTCTGCAGTACCAAACCCGACTGAGTGAACAGCAGACACCAGATCGAGCTATACCTCCTGATCACTTTTGGAGGTGTCCCAAGTACTCATCAGAGACACGATCTGCATCTGGAGACCCGCTGCTTGTCCTGGGCCATTCGGAAGATGTTTGACCCTCTCGCCACAAGAAGTGACCCAATTCACGTCACTTTCAGTAGCCATCTTACTGAGGGGCAACTAATATGCGCATGACAATATTAGAGGCTGACTGGAGGAGGCCATCAACTCTCTTCTAGCAGCCATCTTACCTGGGGCACATTCCTCAGTACAGAGCAGCCTGAGTGGGATATGTATATTTAGGGCAGAAGTCACAACTCCCTAAGTGGATTATCACATATCTGAGCATGATGATGATGATGATGCATAGGGGACCCACGATCTTCTGTTCCCCCTACAGCAGCTATTGCTTCACACAATTAGTGCACTACTGTACATGCTTCACACTAGATAGGGGACCACTGCTAGCTCGCTTCCTGTATGGTTATATTGCCTCATAGGACAAAAAGGTGTGAATCCTGCAGCGTGCCACTCCCAGCAGGCCAGTTGGGATACTTCTGCCCCTCTTACACTGAATATCCCCCACAATTGTTCAAGCCTTCACATGCCAGTGACAAAGTCAACAGATCCTCCCAACAGCCATCTACCTCCAGAGCTGCAACACTTAATCCATCCATTGCCTTCCCTCAAGTGATCAGAAAACTCAGCTCACTTACAAACACCACATTCATTATCCTGAAGAACCAGCAGATAATACAAGCACAACCGTACTTTATGACAGCTGTGCTGGAGAAGCTATCTGAGACAGCTGGTCCACGAAACCTTACTTCACCTAGCCAAGCAACAACTCTCCCACCACCCATTCCTGCCATCCCTACTAGGGCACTCCCCACCCCTGCAGAACCATGCACAGGTTCTCCAGAGCCCAGTGGTGACTCAGGTAAAGAGCCTGAGGAGGAGGAGGCCAGCATGGTGATAGAGCCTCAATCACTGTCAGCCAAGTGATGCAATATAAAGGAGACTGTGGGGTTTGATGTCTCACTACCCCCTTCATAGTCTGAGCTAATGCCTTCACCACTACCCTTAGTCAGACAAAATGATATATTCCTGGTGTGTGAGTCCATCGACAAATTGATGACTAGACAATGGAAAGCAGGGGACCCAGCTCGCATCTCTGAACGCCATTCATGGAATAAGATATAACCATTGTATACTGACAAGCTATAGCTGTGGTGCACGCTGTTCATGGTTGACCCACAAATAGTGGCTCTAAACAAAAAGGCAATCCTACCTTCAGAAGGTGCTGCAGGTCTCAAATCCCCTGAAGACACAAAAGTAGAAGATATCTTGAAGAAGAATTTAAATTGGCAGTGCTAAGAGCTACAGTAGCCATGACCACTATTTACGCCCTCAGGGCATGGCTAGCCTGAATACAAGATGTACAAAAAACACTAACACCAAAGTCAGCAGAGGCGCAGCTACTGGAACAGGTAATATTATCCACCAAATACTTGGTGGATATGGCAGTGTATTCCCTCAAAATCAATGACAGGGCAGTGGCACTGATCAACCGTGGAAGTAGAACTCTGTGGCTGAAATTATGGGATACAGATAATGAGTTGAAGGCAGTGCTACAAAAACTACCATTTAAGGGGTTCCTGTCATATGGAGAAGGCCTGGACAAATATGTCAAGGGCAAGGAAGGGGGCAAGGCCCTGGGAAATGAGCTCTAGTTACAACTATCTACTGTCCACACTGCAATTCAGTTCAAATAGCAACTTTTGCAACAGACGAAGGGGCCACTATGGCAACAAAGGAAACAGGTTTCTTCCCTCGTAGCCCACCACCACCACCAGCAAAAACAGGTTTAAGGAATGAGACAGATCCTACAGGGGCAGGTTCTCAAATAACTTCAACTGTAAACCACAAGCAAAGCAAAGCCTACCCCGCATCGCCCCAATCAGAACTCATACCAGTAGAAGCATGACAGTTGCAATTCACACACAAATGGAAGACAATAAATAGGTGCTGAAAATAGTACACAAGAACTATGCCAGAGAGGTGGTGGAGTACCCCAGGATAGACCACCTCATCATTTCACCAGTCTCCAAGCACAAGGTGCAACCATGCCAGATCCAATAAATTCTGCAGGGATTGGTACGGAATAAGGCAATAGCAGATGTACCACCAGAGGAAAGACAGCAGGGAATTTATTCCATCTTCTTTACAATGCTCAAGAAGACCAGTGGTCATCATCCGGTACTAGATTTAAAATTCTTAAATTGCTTAGTTCAGTACAAGCCCTTCAAGATGGAAACAATCACAAGCCCTTCAAGATGGAAACAATCAGTTCCACCTTGAGAGTCACATGGTCAGGGGACTTCCTCATGTCAATAGACCTACAGGTTGCCGACCCACACATTCCCATCAGGCCATCCCACTTCAAATTCCTCTGGTTTCACATTCTGGGAAATACTACTGGTACCAGTCACTACCCTTTGGTCTGGCCTCAGCACCCTGAATATTCAGAAGTTTCCATAGTACTAGCTGCCAAATGAGAGAACAGGGCACCCAGGTCATTCTGTAGCTGGATGATTGACTGATAAGGATAAGATCCCACAACAGCCACTACGGAGACCCAAACAGTGATACAAAGTCTAGAAAGCACGGATGGATAATCAACCAAAATGAAAGCAGCCTTATACCCAGCCAGTCCATAGAATACCATGGCATTTTATTAGACATGGCAGCAGGCCTAGTATGCCCCTTGGACAAACAAATTAACAGCCTAATAGTTTAAGTGTCTGCCCTGCAAAGAGCAAACAACCTCCACTAGAACTGGTTTCATGAGTACTGGGATTAATGACATTTGTATAGACCTGATCCTGTGGACCAGGTGAGCAGGAGACAACTGCTTCTTCTGGCCATCCAGCAAAGAGAACTCCTCGACCACAACTTAATGGCAATTCTGACCATGCCACCTTAGGTAGTCACCTCACTAACAAGGTGGACAAACAATCTTTCTAAGAGGATGCTCTGGATGTCCAATATGATGTGATAATCAACACAGATGCCAGACTAACATAGTGGGAGGCAGCAACCAGCCAACTCTCACCCAGGGAAATGGTCACTGATAGAGTCAAAATTTCCAGTCATCATTTTGGAGATGAAGACAGTGCTCTTAACCCTGCTACACTACAGTCACCTCATCAAAAACAAAAACATTCTAATAAGCTCAGACAACAAAATTACGATGGTTCACATTGTAAAGCAAGGAAGAACCAAGAGCAGAGTCATGCAAAAGGAGTCTGCAAAGGTTCAGATCTGGGCACAGAGCCACTTAACCAACATCTCAGCCATTCACTTAGCCAGCAAACTGAATGCCACAGTGAACTGGTTGAGCTGCCAACAGATACATCTGGGAGAGTAGAGAGTACATCCTCAGGTCTTCTGCTACATCGATAGACACTGGGGAGGCCTGTGGATCTGGATTTAATGGCAACCAGCAAGAACACCTAATGCCCCAAATTTTACTGAAGGTTCAAAGACAACCAGCTGGCCTATTGATGTACTAGTAGCGCTATTGCTTGTGATGCCAGTGACCCAGGTTCATAAAAAAAAACTTGGGGCATCAGAGGACTGGCCAGGAAGGGGAAGGATTGAGTGCCTGGAGGACTTCTTTCCTCTTCTTGGGGGGTCAGATTGCAGAGCCTGGTGTTTGCCTGGCACCTACTGGAAGCTAGGGGAAAGGTGCTCAGGACTGCCTAGAAAGGAAGAAAGGGCAGGGCTGACACTGACATGCAGTGTGTGGGAGCATGCAGCACACATCATGGTGTCATTGCATGCCACGACACTCAGGGGAGAAAAGGAAAAAAGCTATCAGGGGCAGGTTGATGCCTGGAAACCAGCAGGCCCTGCACTCAACCAGCTGGGCTTTCCAGATCAGAGACCGGATGCATTTCCTAAGGGGGGATTGGAGGACAAAATTGACCCCACCCGGGGGCAAGCCTTGGGGGTACTGACTGGTATGTAAGTCCTGAAGGACGTCGGGGTGACAGGACTGGGGTGTCTGGGCAGATAGGGGCTATCCAGCAGGGGTGGCAAAAAAGAAAGTTTCAAAGATGGGAGTGAATGTTCTATCATCAGAATGGCACTTCGATGTGCCATACATATTCCCTCCACTTTCACTGCTCCCATAGATCTTGAAGAAAATTCAACAATCCAGATTGAGGGTGATTTTGATCACCCCATTCTGGCCTAGTAGATCATGGTTCGTGACAGTGGTGACTTTGGCTCTGGATCACCCATGAAGGCTCGCACTTAGGCACAACATACTGCAGCAAGGCCAGTATGTCACCTCAACAGTCAAAACCTCAAGTTGCGAACTTGGCTTCTAACTGGGAGAGAATGCTAAAAGCTGGCTATCATCCTTCTGCCATAGACACCATGTCCAGGAGGAGGTCCACCATATCAACATATCAAGGACAATGGTCAATATCCTTGAAATGGTGCTTCACAAAATCCTTATCCCCACTGAGCACCTCCATAGCAGATATTCTCCAGTTTCTGCAGAAGGGCCTAGACAAGAAGCTGTCCCCATCATCCTTACAAGTGCAGATGGCAGCAATTGGGGCAATGAAAGGTCAAATAGATGGGATGACACCAGGAGCTCACCTGGACATACTGAGCTTTCTGAAAGTGGCCACGAAGATTTAACCTAAAATAAATCAGACCACAGCATGCTGTGATCTTCAGACCATTAACCACAGTTGATCTAAATGGATGAATCTAAGGACAGTGTTCCTGAATGCAGTCTGCCCAGTCAGGAGAACAGGTGAGCTACAAGCCCTTTCATGCAGAGAACCGCATTTGGTCTTTCATAGGGATGGAGTGAAGCTGAGAACAGTTACATCCTTCTAAAATTGCCTTAGACTTTCCACGTAATACAAGCAGTTGAATTGTCAGCCCAACTGCCCTTCTCCAGAGAGCACAACAGATCCCAAGTTTCATTCTCTGGGAATGAGGAGCATAATCATGGCATACATGAACAGAATAAGGGACTTCTGTAAAATAGACAAACTGTTTGTAATTGCTCAGGGATGCAGAAGAAGACACATTGCTTCCACATCTACCACAGCCTCATGGCTCAAAGTGGCTATCTGGGAAGCATACCAGGCTACTGCAAGACCCCCTTCCCAGACTTAAAGCCCTTTAGACCAGAGCAATTGCCACTTCATGCACTGCAAGAAACCTGGCTGCAACAGTGGAAATTTGTGCAGCCACCCCAGGGACCTCGATTCACATGTTAATTCAACATTACAGATTTAATGTTTCTCATGATGCTGAAACTAATTTCAGCTGCTCAGTGTTTCAAGTGGCCATGTCCTTTCCATCAAAGCATGACCCATCCCCCCTTCCATACAGCAAAGGTACTGCTTTTTATAAACCTAGATGTAAGGATCCTGGAGTGCTTTAGAGATCAGTTCAATCACTCACTGGAGACTGGAGTAGTTCCGGAGGACTGGAGGAGGGCAGATGTAGTCCCACTTCACAAAAGTGGTAACAGGGAGGAGGCTGGGAATTACAGGCTAGTCAGCCTGACTTCAGTGGTGGGAAATTAATGGAATCACTACAGAAAAGAAAAGGATTGTGGAATATCTTGAATCCAGTGGCTTACAAGACCCGAGGCAGCCATGGATTCACTGGGGAGGTCATGTCAAACAAATCTGATAGATTTCTTTGATTGGGTGACCAGGGAATTAGATCAGGTGGAGCAATGGATTTGGCCTACCTAGATTTTTATTTTTTTATTTTTTTTTAACCAGGAGAGACACACTAAGCTGAAAGCTTGTTTATAGGTGAGACCTGGAGCACAAGGAAGTTAAGTGACTTGCTCAGAGTCACACAGTATGCAAGTGGGGGCTGTGGGATTCAAACCCAGCTCTTCAGATTTACATCTCAGAGCCTTAAACCACTGCGCTATACTGCCTCCAAAAGGTTTCAGTAAGACCTTCAACACTGTTCCACATAGGGGACTTATAAACAAGCTGGGCAGCCTAGGAATGGGTCCATAGGTGGTAACCTGGGTAAGGAATTGGTTACGGAACAGGAGACAGAGGTTGGGGGTAAACAGAGTTCACTCCAAGGAAGGGAGGGAGGTTGACCAGAGGGGAGCCACAGGGATCATTACTGGGACCGGTCCTCCTTAATGTCTTTATTAGTGACGTTGCAGAGAGGCTAGAAGGCAAGGCATACCTCTTTGCAGATGACACAAATCTGCAATAGGGCAGACACTCTGGGGGGGGGGATGAATAGAGATCTAAGAAAGCTAGAGGAGTGGACGAGGGTGTTGCAGCTAAGTTTCAATGTGAAGAAGTGCAAAATCATGCACTTGGGGCACAGAAATCCAGGAGTGGTGTACGAAATGCATGGAGTGGTATTAATGACCACCAAACAGGAAAGAGGCCTGTGAGGGTAATCATATCAAATGACCTAATGGTGGCCAGACAGTGTGACAAGGCAGTGGGGAGAGCTAGTGGGATGTTGGGGTGCATAGGGAGGGTATCACCAGTAGAAAGAAAAAGGTGGTGTCATCACTGTATAAAACACCAGTAAGACCTCACCTATAGTATTGTGTCTATTTCTAGTGACCATATTTCTGAAAGGACATAGACAGAATAGAGGCAGTCCAGAGCAGGGCATCTAAAATGGTGAGGGTTTGAATCAAAAGCCCTATGAGGAGAGACTGAAGGACCTTAATACGCACACCCAGGAGGAAAGAATGGGCATATGATAGCGACTTTCAAATACCTCACTGGTATTAATAAGGTTCAATAGGTAAGCATTTTACAGAAAAAAAAGTTGCTCAAGGACAAGGGGTCATGCTATGAAGCTGGAGGGGGTAGACTTGGGGGAGATATGAGGAAGTATTTTTTCACAGAGAGAGTGGTGGATGCCTGGAACAGACTCCCAGCAGAGATGCTTTTAGTGGTAAGGAAGGGGGGGGGAGCCACAAATGGGCAGACTAGGTGGGCCAAGTAGTCATTATCTGCTGTCAAATTTTATGTTTCTGTGTTTCTGTTCCACACAATGGTTGTTTACAAATTTGGTAGAGGTGATTGTGGGGGACTATATCTCTGAGACACTCCACATCCCATCCTTGGGAGACACTCATGTTTGGACAAGGAATGACATTCATCTCCGGCATGTCATATGGACTGGATTCCTTTAGAATGTATTATTCGAAATAAATATACCTGATTGATGAGCACTCTTTTAACCCATAGCCTAGTACGTAGTCCCAAGTCAATAAATTAACCAGTTTTTATTTTAGGTAACAGCTTTGGAAAACATTGAAACTGAGCTAGTATCATCAGGTTGCTGGACGAGATGGCTCAGATTTCACTTTTTTTTCATTTTGTTTATTGAATTTCAAATACAAGACAAATACAGGTCCCATACACATATATTAAAAACATCTCTTAGTGCATATGTGCTTCAATCCATCCCAAATTCCTATCAGTCAGTATTAATAATACACAATGATGTATCATAAATCCCAGCAAGGGATAGTTCTAATAACATTTACAAACCTATGCCAAGTAAAAACAAGACAATAAACACAACCACTAACAGTGTTGGCTACATAAAATGATACCCTACTAGGTAGTGTATTTTATAGATGGGCCATTAGGATGACACAGTAAAATAGCCTAAACTGATAAAAAGTATATGTACTCACAGTCTTATAGTTAGATGTTATATCAACTTTAAAGGACTGCATTAAGACGCATTAGGGTCGCCTCTGCTGGTGGGAATGAATTCATGAAGGTCCCCCATGTCTGTTCAAAGAGATCATCTCTGTCTTTAAGCTCATATGTTACCCTTTCCAAGGGCAACATTCTAGTCACTAATTCCAGCCACATGTTCACTGTGTTTTGGTGTGTTTTGGTTTTGTTTTGGATACATTTTCAGGCTAATACTAATAAAACATGTATCAGCCGGGGTGTGGATCCAACTCGTCATCCACAAATGGTCTGTCCCAGCAGCATAGACAACTGTGTTTCAGGTATCCCATGACCGGTCCTTTGTTCAATTTGTGCTCTAATCTCTGTCCCAAACTGACGTAGTGTTAGGCATTCCCATAGTAATGGAGATATGTCCATCTCACACCGTGAGATCTACAGCAGAGAGGTGAAACCATTGGAGAAAATGTATACACTACCGCTGGGGGAAGGTATAACTGGTGGATGAATTTAAACTGGGCTTCTTTGAATTTGTTGAACCAAAGCAGGCCCATATAAGACTCATAGATACCTGACCAGTTTACATCTGAAATTCCTACCCCTAAATCCTGCCCCCAATGTCTATGTATCTTCAACGACTGGCTTCGCATGGCCTCACTCAGGTGCAAATAAAACCCTGGCATAGAACCTTTTGGGGCTACCCTGTATACCTAATCTCCTTTACCAGCTTATAAAGATTGGAAAGCTCAGGGTACAAATCTCTGTGCAGTCCTAAGGTAGGATCTTACCTGTAAGTACTGAAAGTTATGCTGCCCCTGCAAGGCATATATACGCCTTAGTTCATCTGGGCTATATAGCCCAGCAGACCCCATCAAATACACTAAATATCGCACTCCAATTTGTTTCCAATGGGCAAAGCTTATCTCAGACATTCTTGGGAGAAAGTCTGGGTTGCCACTGACTGGTGCAAGGATAATCTTGTCTCTATCTCCTTCAACATCTTGGCTGCCATTCACCATGCTTGTAGAGTATGAATAACTAGTGGGCTTGGGTTCTGCCTGGTCCTATACCTGCCCTGTCCACCCTTATCCAAGTAAATCAGTGGAAAGAATTTTCTCCTTCTACCTCCAGAGTCACCCAGCTAGTCCCCCCTCACCCCCCACAACCATTCCCTGATCAAGCAGAGTTAAGCTGCCACATGATACCATTTAAGGCCAGGAATTTGCAGCCCCCTCTTAGATATCACCCTTTTCAGATGCAGCAGAGCTGCCTTGGGTCATTTCCCTAGCCACAAAAATGCAGTACACTGAGCTTCAAAGCACTGAAAATCCCTTTTAGTAAGTCTCATGGGGAGCATTTGAAGAGGATAGAGTACCCGTGGGAGAATATTCATCTTTAATAAATTGAGACAGCCAAGCCCAGTAGATGAGCAAAGATTTCCACTGCTCCAAATCTCCCTCTAAGGTCTTGAGTAGTCCTATACAGTTCAACTGATATAAATTATTTAGCTGAGGGCTCACTTTAATCCCCAAGTATGAGAGGAAGGTAGTAACTCTTTTAAAAAGGGATTTCTGGAGTGCAATTTGTGGGCCCCCCACCTGCATCAGCTTGGATTTGTCCAAATTGATTTTATACCCCGAAAACATGGAGAAGCTATTCAACAACACAAGAATGCCAGACAAAGAGCGTGCCGGGTCAGTTACAAGCAGGAGGATGTCATTTGCATATAACAATATTTTGTGTTCCTCTCCCCATCTACCCCATATTCTAATAATAGCAGGACTTTGCCTTATATACTCAGCAAGTGGATCTATAACCACAGCAAAGAGGAGAAGGGACAGGGGGCAGTCCTGTCTTGCACCTTGCTCAAGCTCAAACTCATTTGAGAGTCCTCCTTTAACCAGGACACAGGCCTCAGGTGCAGAGCGAAGCAATTTGACGTAGTCTACAAAACCTTCCCCCAACCCAAATTTATTTAATACTCAATATAAGTAAGGCAATTCCACCCTAGAAAAGGCCTTCTTGGCATCCAAGGAGAACACAAGTGCCTCTCCTGGATGCCAAGAGCCCCACCACACTACATTCAGCAGCCGCCAAATGCTATTGTAGGAGTACCTCTCTTTTACAAAGCCAGTCTGGTCTGGCTTTACAAGAGTCAGAAGAAAGTCCTCTAGCCTCTTTACCAAGGTCTTTACTATTATTTTAGCATCACAACTGAGGAGTGAAATTGGCCTATGGGCAATGCATGTCGTAGGGTCCTTTCCAGGCTTGGCTAGTACTACTATAGTTGCCTGAGTGCATGATTCAACAACGCAGTCCTACTCCTGTGCCTCTTCCACCATGGCATGAAGGCTCTGCAACACTGGAAGACCCAAAGCCTTATAATAGTCAGCACTCAAACCATCCGGGCCTGCCACTTTTCTTTTTTTTTTTAGTGTGGCTACTGTAGCAGCCAGCTCAGCAGCCATGAGTGGTGCTCCCAGTTGGATACACTGTTCTTCCCCCAAATGTGGTAGATCTAAATTTGTCAAAAAAGCCTCAGCCTTGTGCACAGACTATGTACATTCTTCCATATACATTGCCCTGTAATATGCCATAAACTGTGCCCTAATATCGAGGCTTTTATTATAAACCTGGCCCCTTCCATCTTTTAAAGAAGTAATAGTGGTAGTGTTGTTCCTGTCCCTAGCCAGTCTTTCCAGCTGGGGACTGGGTTTATTACGCTACTCATGGATACTTAGCTTTGCATAAAAGACAACTTTGCTGGCTCCCATCAGTAATGGCTAGGTTTAATTGCTCTTGAGCCTCCCTGAGTTGGCACATAGTCTCTGTGGATGGGTCCCCATATGCTTTTTTCTCTAGAGCCTTTATAGTGTCTTCTAACTTTTGTAACTTGTCCCATTTTGTTTTGGCTTTATGGACATGTAAGATATTACCAACCCCCACATGTACGCCTTCCCAGACTCCTAAAAATTCCCCTTAGAGGGGGCTGTAGCCTGATTGTTCCTTACATAGTGCCCCCACTGTTCCTGTAGGAACTCTACAAATTACTTAGCTGAAAGCATGTAGGCTGGAAATCTCCAATTCCCCTGTTCCTTTTCCCACTCTGTAGTGCAGAAGGTCATTAACACTCTAGCATGGTCCAAGAGTAGGATGGGTGTGATTTCAGCCTGGGTGACCCTGGAGTACAGATTTTTGAGTACAAAAATATAATTAATCCTCGACCACATGCCATGGGGATTTGAGAAAAATGTATACACTCTGGAGCCGGGATTAGCTCCCTCCAGACATCTACCATGTCTAATTCTGTTAGGTCCACAGCCCATTGTCAAAATCAAATCAATCAAATTCTTTATTTATCCAGGCGAACACCATTGAGCAAGCTCATTTACAAGGTGGACCTGCATTACTCAAGTCAAGTTACAATGCATTTATACACAGAAAAATATACAGTAGATGCAAGAGTACAACAGTACAGGTAGGCCTGCAATAGACAGGATAAGTAAAAATATATTTAGGTTCAGGTAAAAGACAGTCGGTAAGGGTATACATAACAATAGGGTAGCAAGTCAGTAAAAATTTTTATCAGATACAACAACATACATGGTTTAGTATTCCTGTAAGGTAAAGGAATTATAGTCCAGTGAGGACATTAGTTGAAGTGGATGCTACAAGCGAAGAGACATACATAGTCAGTTTAAAAAGACCCAGGTGTATCAAGGGGGAGACATGTGTCGGAAAAAGTGGGCAGTCAGTGGGGGGGGTCTGGAACTGGGATAATACTAGGAGTGAAGGAACGAGATGCTGTGGGTATGCAAGGAATAGGTGGGTGAGGGAGGGTGAGATTTAGGGAGGTAGATAAGTAGGGGGCTCAGGGACAAGTTATGCACTGATACAAGAAGGAAAGAGGATGGGAAAAGCAGGGAGGATGTGGAAGGGGGTGTAAGTAAGCTAGGATCATTGGAAGCAGTTGCAGGCTTCTGTAATATATTTTGAGTATAAGGTCTTAAACACAGTAAGACTAACAGGAGTCCTCAATTTCAGTGATTTCTGTAGCACATTCCAGAACCAGGATCATTGGAAGCAGTTGCAGGCTTCTGTAATGTATTTTGAGTATAAGGACTTAAACACAGTAATACTAACAGAAGTCCTCAGTTTCAGTGATTTCTGTAGCACATTCCAGAGTGACAGTAGAATGAATCCTATGGCAGGTCTCCCAAAACACATTAGGGCTTTGGGCACTTTCAGAGAAATCAGTGAACAGCTTCTAGGGCATAGGTTCCAGGCATATTGAGAGTCAGGAAATCAACAATGTACTAGGAAGTTTGCCAGTGATAGCTCTGTATGTCCAGAGAGCTGCAATTTTTTCATCTGTAGTGTAGGGAGGTCCAACCTCGGCCGCATATAAAGAGCAGTGATGGGTGGAGAAGGGGAGACCAGTGATGAAGCGCAGGGCTCTGTGGTAAAGTATGTCCAATTTACCGAGGTATGAAGTAGCACATTGGCTGTATATAAAGTTGCGTAATCAATTAGGGAAAGGAACATAGACTGAACTAGCTGTCTCTTGGCCTCTGTAGTTAGTAGGCAGTTTAACCTGAAGAAGAGACCTAGTCTCTGCCTCAGTTTTTTTAACAAATCCTCCAGGTGATCTGCAAAGGAGAGTTTGAAGTCTAGCCAGACCCCCAGGTATTTGAATTTCGGCACAAATTCCAGGGTTTGTCCTAGGAGGGTGGTGATGGGGGGGTAGAGCAGGGTAGGCTGCATGGTTAATAGGTGAAAATAGCATCACCTTTGTCTTTTTGGCATTAAGTATAAATTTTTTACTAAGGAGCTGGTATTAAAGTATGTTGAAGTCAGCTTGCAGGTCGCTAAAGGCAGTTTCAGGAGTTGTACGGCTTAGGTAGATCACTGTACCATCTGCGAACAGATGAATTTTCACCTCATTGATGCCTGAGTCTACATTGTTGATGTAGATGGTAAATAGGAGTGGCCCCAGGATGGATCCCTGCAGGACACCTCTTTTTAACAGATTTGAGGGGGAGAGTTCACATTCGGCCTTGACCTGTTGGTGCCTATCAGTAAGGTAGTTGTGGAACCAATGCATGGAGGTATAATCTAGACCAATAGCTATTAATGAAGAAAGAAGGAGGCTGTGGTCAACAGTGTTGAAGGCCTTACTTAGGTCTAGAAAAATGGCGCAGAAAGATTTTTTGTTCTGTAGCTCACGCTGCCAGTCATTTGTCACCTTGGCCAGGGTCGTGATTGTACTATGTTCAGTTCTGAAACCAGATTGCATTGGGTTTAGCAGGTTAGTATCATCTATGAAAGATTTCAGCTGGGCATTCATGATTTTTTCCAGAAGTTTTGATAGTACCAGGAGAAGGGAGATGGGCCTGTATTTGTGTAGATCACAGGGGTCTCCAGATTTAAACAACGGAATAACATGTGCAGTCTTCCACAGTTTGTGGGGGTCCCTCGAGAAAAGGACAAGTTAAATAGATGTGTAATAGGTACGGCAAAGACATGATAGGCAATCTTTAGGTAGTATGGATCAAAGGTGTCAGTGCCAGCACTTTTTCTGGTATCCAACTGGAGGAGGAGATCTTGAACCTCTTTTAGTGAGGCAGGAGAGAATGGAAAGACTGCATCTGAGGGACTAGATTCTGAAGGTTGCGTGGTAAGCTGGGAGTGTAGGTTGTGCAGGTGAGTTATCAAAGCTAACCCTGCAGTAACAAAGTGATTGTTGAAGGCTTGTAGTATCTCTTTATTGTTGTGATAGTTACATTGTCAGAAATAATTTTTGAGGGGAGAGTGTTTCCTGTGATATTACCAGAAAGTTATTTTATTGTGGACCAGAACTTGGTAGGGAAGTTGGAGGCAGTGTCTAGTTCAGAGCGATAGAAGTTGGACTTGGTTTCCCAAATTAGCTTTGTACAGTGGTTTCTGGCTGTTCTGAAAAGATGCCAGTCTTCAACTTTGTGGGATTTGCATGCTAGCTTCCAGAGCTTGTCTCTTTTTAATAGTGCTGCCTTGATGTCTGCTGTAAACCAACAGCACTTTCTAGCCTTTATACGGGTTTTGACTAAGGGTGCGTGTGTGTTAAGAGCGCTGGATACAATTTAGTGGAAAATGGCATATACTGTTTCTACTGATTTGGCTAAACAAAAGGTCTGCCAAAGCAGGGAGGCTTTCAGGTCATTGATATATGCAAGTGGGTCAAAATTCCATTTTGATCTTTTGGTAGAAAACTTTGTTGAGGCTGTTGGTTTAGGGACTACTCTTATGCCAGCAATAAAGCAATGATCACTAACATCAGCAGAAAAGATCCCAGCATGGGAGAAGAAATGGGGTTTGCTTACTAGAAGTACATCTAATAGTGTACTTTTTGTAGGATTTTTCTTATTAATATGAGTAGGTTCATTAATAAGTAGAGTGAGCCCATGAGAGTCACAGAAGGATTTAAGTGGAAGAGATGCGCTTGACAGCCAGTCGAAGTTAAGGTCCCCTAGTATAATTGTTTCCATTGTGTCGGTATCATAGTAAATGGTAGGTGGGACAGGAGCTGTGACCCCAAGGACGGGGTCTATAACATCCTATGACATGGAGGGCCATTGATGTAGATATTTCAATTTTAAGGACAGGCATTCAAAAGCATTGGCAATTGATGTAGTGTTGAGGGTAGAGACCGTAAACTTGTCCTTAACATAGATGGCTACACCACCACCTCTGATTAGTCTATCAGCTCTGAATAACAGATAGTTGGGGATATTGACCTCTTTTGGCTTCATTGGGGACTGGGGGTCCACCTGGAGTGATGCAAGCCTATACTGGCATGATGGGCTGCATCTGTCCAGGAGGAGGACCAGGATCCTAGGTGATAGGTTTAAATGCTTCATTGGCAAGTATTTAAACTAGCCAAGGGAGGAGGCACTGAAAAGGAGCAGGGAAATCCTAGCCCCCCCAAAAAAGTCACGGTAGTAAGTGCAATAAAAACCAACATAGAGATGTCAATAAGGAGAAGGGCAAGGGTAAATGGAGAAAGTGACAAAGGCAAGAAGGACAGGGATGGGGCAAAAAGGAGTAAGGTCATCAGGGAATGGAGGATAATGAGTACCAATGCCCGTAGCCTGGGCAACAAGTTCCCTGAACTGGTGGCTTGATGGAAGAAGGATGCCTGGATATTGTAGCAGTCACAGAAGCATGGTACACAGAGAACCATGACTGGGATGTTGACATACCAGGGTACGTAACCTACAGGAGAGACAGGGAGTGGAGAAGAGGGGGAGGAGTAGCTCTCTATGTAAAGGAAGGGATAAAAGCAACTGAACATAAGAGTAAATAGGGAGGAGAGGAGGCACTGTGGGTCACCTTGGAGACTGGAAGTGGCACCACAATCTGCACAGGGGTTGTATACAGACCCCCAAGTCAGGGGGAGGGAATGGACAAGGATATGATAGAAGGCATTCTTAGGATGGCAGAGAAAGGGAAGATACTGTTGATGGGAGACCTGAATATGCCAGATGTTAACTGGAGCACACTTGCTGCAGCCACATCCAAGAGCAGGGCCATTCTCAATGTCCTACAGATGGCATGCCTCAGACAGCTAGTTTCAGAACCCACTCATGAGGGAGCAATCTTAGACCTCATACTCTCAAATGGGGACAGTGAGAGGATCTCAGATCTAGAAGTGGTTGCCATCTGGGAACAAGTGACCATCAAACAGTGTGGTTCACATTAAACTCAGCTACAGAGACAAGCCATACAAAAGTGAGGGTACTGGACTTCAGGGAGGGCTAACTTTGGCAAGATGGGAGAGTGCCTCAGAAAGTACTAGCAAACAGGCTAGAAGGAGGGTGGGTCAACAATGGGGAATCATCAAAACTGCCATCACAGAGGCAACAAGCCTTTGTGTGAAGCAAATAAACAAATCAAAATGAAAGAAAAAGCCACTATGGTTCTCAAAAGAGGTGGCGGAAAAGTCAGGGAGAAAAAGACAGCATTCAGGAAGTATAAGGAAACACAGAAGGAGCAGGACAGAGAGCTGTACCAGTTAAGGCAGAAGGAAGCAGGGAGAGAAGTCAGAATAGCAAAGGCCCAAACTGAGGAAAGGATAGCCAACTCGTAAGTAAGGGAATAAAACCTTTATAGGTACATCAGGAGCATAGAAAGACAAAGGGAGGGATAGTGAGGCTGAATAGAATGAACGGTGGGTGGGCAGAGGGGATAGTGAAAAGCAGGATACTGAAGAATATTTCTGCTCAGTATTCACAAAAGAGAGGGGAGGTGCCTAATCCAATTAACAGAAGCACTCTTGATAGGGGTGGGGTCGATCCCAGTCCATTCACAGAAGAAAGGGTTCTGAAAGAACTCCTAAAACTGAAGGTGGACAAAGCAATGGGGCCTGATGGAATTCACCCCAGAATTCTAAAAGAATTGATGGGAGAACTAGTGAAACCACTGACTACCCTTTTTAACAAATCATGGGAGCATGGTGTGGTACCTGAGGACTGGAGGAAGGCGGATGTGATTCCCCTTCACAAAAGTGGGACCAAGACAGAAGTAGGAAACTACAGACCTGTCAGTTTGACCTCTGTGGTAGGGAAAGTGATGGAATCACTTCTGAAAGAAAGAATTGTTGAGTACCCAGAGGCCAGTGGGGCACAGGACCCAAGGCAGAATGGGTTCACAGCGGGAAGGTCATGTCAGACAAATCTACTTGATTTCTTTGACTGGGTGACCAAAGTAGTAGAACAGGGAGGGGCTGTGGACATGGCCTACCTAGACTTTAGCAAGGCATTTGACACAGTCCCACACAAAAGATTAATAGTCAAATTAACCAGCCTGGGAATGGGTCCCAGGGTGGTAGCCTGGGTAAAACATTGGCTGGACAACAGGACACAGAAGATAATTGTAAATGGAGTCCACTCTGAAGAAAAAGGGGTTACTAGTGGTACCGCAGGGTTCAGTACTGGGTCCAGTCCTTTTAATGTCTTTATAAGTGACATTGCAGATGGACTGGAAGGAAAAGTATGTCATTTGCAGATGACACAAAGATCTGCAACAGGGTTGTTACACAAGGTGGCATGGAAAGGAAGAGAAGGACTTGGCAAGGTTGGAGGAATGGTCGGAAGTATGGCAGCTAGATTCAATGCAAAGAAGTGCAAAATAATGCACCTGGGAGACAAAACCCAGGGAAGATTATACAATTGAGGGGGTAGTAACAAAAGCAAAAAAGGAAAGGGACCTGGGGGCAATCATATCAGATGACCTTAAGGTTAGCAAGCAATGTGAGAAGGCAGTAGGGACAGTTGGGGGTATACTGGGATGCATAGGGAGAGGCATCACCAGAAGAAAACAAGAAGTTGTTATCCCTCTGTACAGACAGTTGGTGAGACCCGTTCTGGAGTACTTCATCCAGTTCTGGAGACCCCATCTCTGATAGAGGCAGTCCAGAGGAGGGCAACTAGAATGGTGCAGGGTCTGCAAGAGAAGCCATATGAAGAGAGACTAAAGGAGCTTAATATGTATACCCCTGAGGAAAGGAGGGAGAGGTGGGACATGATAGAAACGTTTTAAGTACCTCAGTGGAATCAACAAAGTCCAAGAGGATAGCATCTTTCAGAAAAGAGACATGCAAGAACAAGGGACAATTTAAAGATAAGGGGCGTTCAGGGCAATGTGAGGAAATATTTTTTTCACAGAGAGGGTAGTGGATGTATGGAACAGCCTTCCTGAGGAAGTCGTGGGGTCTAAAACTGTTGGAGAAATCAAGAATACATGGAACAGACATAAGGCAATTCTTGGGGGGGTTAGGAAGAAATAGGCTGTTGGTTAACTAGGATCTGCGGCTTATCCTGTAGGTAGGGAAATGGGCAGACTAGGTGGGCCAAGCGGTCCTTATCTGCCGTCAAAGTCTATGTTTCTATGTTTGTCTGGTGTGGATGGACGAAGCCAGGATTCAGATATGACAAGTACTTCCAGCTCCATGGATAGCCCAAGCCTGTATTGAGGTGAGTTTCTTTAAGAGGCTACACACATTAACATGCATAAAGCTGATACCTTTATACTTCATGACTTCGGACGGTGAAGGAATTGCTTGTATAGGACCAGGGTTAAATTTAACATTTTCTCAAACGAGTCATGCACAAGGTAGCTGTGGTGCTCGCAGCTCTACACAATCATTTCCAACAAAAGCTGCTGCACACACACACCAAATTAATCCTTGGAGCCAATTCTTCTGTTATAACATTTATTCACCAACACAACACCACACCTGACGCGTTTCGGACAGAAGTCCTTTATCAAAGGTTGAAAAGAAAGCCCATCATGGCATCAATTTATAATGAGTAGTCTCTGACGTCATAATGATACAATACAAATCCATTGGTTCTCTCCAACATTAAAGTGCCAACACCAATCTACTAGACATTGAGAAAAACATTTTTAAAAGAATAAACAACATTTTAATAAATATTAAAAGGACTAACAAAACATCTTGTGTGTTATTTAATATTCATAGTTAATAATCTATACTATCTACATTCCAAATACGGTTTAAGTTCTAAGTGTGCATTAATGCCTGGCTGTTTATGTGCATTTAATCTAAGAATCCACTCATTTTCTTTTTTCAATATTTTATTACGATAGTTACCCCCTCTTGGGCTATAGAAGACTTTTTCAATGCCCAGGAATTTAAACTCATGTTTTTCAGTTTTATCTCTATTTTCAAATATATGCATTGCTGTAGCATAAGTCAAATCTTGTTTATTGATAGCTCTCATATGTTCTTGTACTCTGATTTTAAAAGTTCTCTCAGTTTTTCCAACATAAAAGGTCCCACAAATACATTGTGCCAGATAAATAATGCCTTGAGTGTTACAGGTTATCAATTGTCTTATAGTAAAAGTTTTATTTCTTCGTCCAGCCACATCAAATTCTTTTGCTTTTACAATAAAATTACATGCACTACAGTTTTTACACTGTGTACAACCTAAAGGATTTCCAAACCAATTGTTGGTGTGTTTCACTACAGGTGTAAAATGACTTCTTACTAATGTATCCTTTAAAGTTGGTGCATATCTGTAAGTTAAAATCGGGGGTTGAGATGAGATTTCCTTTAATCCTAGATCAACAGCCAGTACATGCCAATGTTTTTTAACAATTTGTCCCACCTGCCAACTTTGTGCACTATAAGAAGTAACAAAATAAAATCTATTCTTATTTTCCACCGTCGATGTTTTATCTTTTAACCATTCACTTCTATCGACTGCTGCAGCTGCTTGATATCCCTTCTCTATCACCTTATTTGTATAACCTCTACTTTTGAAGCGATTTTTTAGACTCCTTGCTTCAATTTCAAAATCAGAGTCCTACTACAATTCCTCTTAATTCTCAAAACTGTCCTTTAGGGATGTTTTCAACTATATGTGTAGGATGGCAACTTGTAGCATATATAATAAAGTATTACCATCAGTGGCCTTTCTACATAAGTTACTACTAAGTTGCCCTTCTTCCCCCCGAATAATCTGCAGGTCCAAGTAATTAACAGAATCTGGGCTCGTGTTATATGAAAATCTCAAGTTTGCATTGGTTCCATGCATAAAACTCACAAATTTTGTCAACATTTTTTCATCTCCTTTCCAGATTAACAAAATATCATCAATAAAACATTTCCATAACAAGACATTGTAAAAAAATGGATTTCTCTGGTCATTACAAATGACATCAAGTTCCCAATGTCCTACATATAGACTAGCCACTGACGGTGCACAGGTAGCCCCCATTGCAGTTCCCTTTATTTGTCTATAAATATTGCCATCAAAAGTAAAGGTATTTTTTGTAAGTACATGTTCAAGCAGTTTCAAAATAAATTCCACCTTCGTCCTGTTTTATCTGTAGATCCATTTAAAAGATATGCAATAGTATCCAAGGCCCCATCATGGGGTACATTCGTATAGAGAGATTCTATATCCAGTGTGACCAGTAAGCAATCATTTCCAATTGATGTCTTATCTAACAATTTTAATACATCTTTGGTGTCTTTTATATATGATTTTAATTGTTTTACATAATCATTGAGAATAGAATCCACATATTTAGAAAGAGGTTCAGTTAGACTTTCAAGTCCACTTACTATTGGACGGCCTGGAGGGTTCTGACTATCTTTATGTACCTTCGGTAAAATGTAAAATGTAGGCTGTACCGGGAATTCAACCTTCAAATATTTACTTAGCTGAGATGTTATAACAGACCGTCTCAGTGCCTCTGTCACTGTTTCATCAATACAGGTTTTGTACTCCCAAACTGGATCATAGCTTAATTTTTGGTAAAATGTGGTGTTGTTTAGCTGTCTCAATGCTTCTTGCGTATATTTATAAACATCCCACAGTACTATGCATCCCCTTTATCCGCTGATTTAATAATTAGATTGGGGTCATTTGTAAAGATTTCAGTGCCTCACGCTCACCTTTAGTAAGATTATTAAACTTAGAATATGCAGGGGTTTCAAACAACCTTCGAGGTCTTGTTCACATAAATCTCTAAACACACTTACAGCATTGCAGAGGGCGGATTAAAAATGGAATTTGGTCTAAACACTTTGGACAAGACACTTGTTCCAAACTAGATTCACCGGCTTACACTTATTAAAGAACGCCTAATGTTCAGGTTACGCACATCAGGTGTAAATCAATGATAGTTCTTTCAGGATTCAGTGAAATCGTCAGAGAGAAGGATAAACCCTTCTTTAACAAAAGTCTCTCAGGTTCAGTTAACACATGCTCTGAGATATTATCGACTTGAATGTCCCGACTCACCTCCTCGCTGTCCCGAGCTCCACCTGTTGCCATTCCTCTTCCAACCATACCTGCCCTCTGCTCGTGATATATCACATTTTTCTTTTCCTCCTTGTCCGCTGATGCCATAATTGACCAATCGCGGGCTGCGCCTGTAATCCCTGTGATAGTGGCTGTCTTAAAACTTCTTGATCCCTGCAGGAAAATTATTTTCCCACAATCATTTCATCTCCTTCAGAGGCACTTTCTTCCGTGTTGTAGTTAAATGTAACTCGGGTTGGTCTCTTCAATATACTTTTTCTTGTGTCCTTTTCCACGTAATAAACTCGATTATTTTCGTAGTCCCCCTTGTCTCGGATAAATTTGACTTGTTTAGCACTTTTTAATTCCCGGTCCAGTTTATCAATGAATTCTTGTAACTTTTTATTGCAAATTTCAAAACCTTCAGTGTCTTTATATTTTAAAACTTCCCTCTCAATGTCTTTTAACTCTGTTTTCAATGTAACTTCTCTTTCTTTACTAAATTTAACTATGAGTTCCATTAATTTGCCACTGGCCTCACTTAATATATTCTCCCATTCTTTCATAAAAATTGGATTATCAGTACCAAATGCAGGATTTTAATTAGTCTCAAACCTCTCGTATTCTTTTTAGTTGTAAATATGCCTCTAAATTAGCGACATTCCAAAATATTTTCCCTAACTGTTGCATGGTTTTTCAAGTTCTCTAAATGCTCCTTTTAAGCGAAGCCATGTCTTTAGGTATATTGTCCATATCACTGCTTTCTAATAAAAAGGATTAATGCCATTTGATTCTATAAGCAATCTTTCCACATAAAATAAGGGATTCTCACATTGCGGCTGACTTGTTGGTGTTGTTCCCTGTATTCATTTTAACAGAATATGCTCTCAATATCCAGGTTTTACTTGAAGTAATATATTCACCACTATGGCCAAAACCTGTGCAATGACTCAATTAATTACAACTTCTCAAACGAGTCATGCACAAGGTAGCTGTGGTGCTCGCAGCTCTACACAATCATTTCCAACAAAAGCTGCTGCACACACACACCAAATTAATCCTTGGAGCCAATTCTTCTGTTATAACATTTATTCACCAACACAACACCACACCTGATGCGTTTCGGACAGAAGTCCTTTATCAAAGGTTGAAAAGAAAGCCCATCATGGCATCAATTTATAATGAGTAGTCTCTGACGCCATAATGATACAATACAAATCCATTGGTTCTTCCAACATTAAAGTACCAACACCAATATACTAGACATTTAACATTACCTGAGCATAGCAAGAGGAGAGTACAACTTTCCTCAGGGCAACAAGTGGTAATTTAGAAGAACTAAACCTTCTTTGGCTAGTGGAAGTATTGGTGTAGAAATGCAAGGACCTATTGTTTATACTGTTCAGTCCTAGTGATACACATGCTGAGACCCTAACAGTATGACACCAGTAGATGCAGGTACTGGGCCGAGTAGGTAACATTCCTGGGTAGGTAACGAGATGCGGTGGCTGTCCGAGAGGGAGACTCAGCTGAAAGTAGATGCAGGCAACTTGGGGCATAGCACGAGTTGTATAGGGACTCCATGAGTACACATTCTTGTGGTAGGGATACGAGTCCTCTTTTGGGGTAAATTCCATTCATGGTGCCCTAATATGGGTAGGGGTATATAAGGTAAATAGGGTAGAGCCAGATTGTAAGTTCCATGGTTAAAGTCTGGGGGTCAGAAAGAGAAACAGTTGTAAGGGCTTAATCTGGGCAAGGTATCACCAGGTAAGGCCACGCCACGGGGTCTGGAAAAGGGATATAGGTGCCGATACCACTTGAAGGGAACAAGGAGATGTTTCTATAGCACAGCAACTAGAGATAGTTGCAAGAAGCGTAACCTGAAGTTTAGAATTATAACCCTTTGAGTCAGGGACTCATTTGTAAAGGCTCTCACATACATTGAATGAGGACAATACAGAGTTATATAAGGTACAGAGACTAAGAACAGACAAAAATGGGATAATACATAAAGAGAAACTATATTCATTTTTTATGTAACCTCTTGTCATCTCTTTGTAGTGGTCCCTGTGTTATGGTGTGGGGAGCACAGACCTGAATTCTTCCTGGCATTTTCCACATTAAAGGAAGAAAATAAGGAGGCCTTAACTGGCAGTTGTTTTCAAATGCAAGTCCTTCCCTTACACTTGAGACAGATTTCAGAGATGGCAGCATCCCGCTGATCCTGAAAATAGGGAGGAGGGGCAGGAACTTTACTCAAAAGGCAAGAATAAAAATTTGTGCAGAGGCATCAGTTCATTGACCACACAACATGTGCAGAATCACTCAAAAACATAAAATCCTTTATTTTGGACATGAAATGATTGTGTCCAAAAGGGTAAATTAAATGGAGCAGCTCCATGGGGTGAGAGAATAGACATGAGCACAACGGCTTTCAGAGTTCACAGGAAATGGCCACAACTACCAAGATTTAACACGGCCTAAAGAACAGACCAATCTGGCTCCACACTAAACTTCCCTTGGGCAGAGATTTTACTTATTTCTTAACCTGTTTTCCATATGATGTACACTTTTTCCTTCACTTGGGGGAGTGCCTAATTGTTCCCTGCCACCAGGGTCTAAGATGGACCCCAGGCAAAGCAGCCTAAATGCCTCCATGGCTGCTCCCAAATCAGTTAACCAAACACCCCAATTGAGCAATAAACAGTGCAGAAGCACTCCTCTTGCCCTGAGAACCAACCCAGGACTGTATACAGAGCCCGGATTGAGGGCTCCCTCCTGCACAGATACTGGTTCCCAGAGCCACGTCCTTTACAGATCTGATGGGCCTGCCCCAGACACGGGCACAGCAGGCCCCAAGGTGAATCCCAGGATATGGATCCCCATCCTTGCCTTACTTTCCCGACAGTGTGCCACATGGGAAAAGCTCACCAGACCTGCCACCTCTGGTAGACCCTGCTGTGGTCCAGTATCCAGTGAATATAGCAAACCAAAATGGGCACCCCATCAAAACGGCAACTTATATTGGGCAATATACTTATGGGCTACCCTGCAAGAGTAATGAACCTACACGATGGTAAGAGTAGGGAACAGCGACTGGAATGGGGGAATAGTGAGGGAAAGGGGAGGGACAGAGAAGGGGTTTTTAGGAGACTGGTGTGCCTGCTGCTGCTGAGCTAGCTGTGTGATGTGGTGGTGAGGGTGGCTAGCTGTAGCAGAGCACTGGGTCCAGGGCTGGAGACTGGCACAAAACATTTTGCTGCTGCCCAGGCTGCCAACTTTATTTTTACTATGGCAACCAGAGTATTGCCCTCCTCAATAGGCATCCCCCGTGGTTATTAATCTAAATTCAGAGGGTGCAGGGGCAAAGCAAAATACTTTTAGGTTGCCAGATGTTGGGTTGCTGTGATGTATATATTGCTGATTTGCTTTTCTGCGATATACACTCACCATAATAGCGATCGTTATTTTGTGATCGCTATTATGACATGGAACCCGGCGGTCCTGCCACCACTGCAACAGTCCCACTGCCTGAAAACCTCATCCAATTGCTGGTTACTGGACTGCTCTTACCTTCAGAAGGTTCCAGCTTCTCCTTCATTCCTCCACAGCAGCAGATGGAAACACCCCAACCTCCACGACTTCCAAGCTCCTAACAGCACTCACTCGGAGACCTCCCACATTGCACTGATGCTGCCAGATAAATTCTTTGGGCCAGAGGGTAATACCCCCCGCCACCTTGTCCTACTCAATACTACCATCTCCCCATCTCTTTCCCTCCCACCCTAGGGAAAACCCAGAACTGAAATACTAATGAACCCTACCCCATTGGCAGCAAGGGGAAATGCCACCTAGCAGACTAAGACAAAGGGGCCCCACCACAGGAAGGCCTAACCTGCCAGGGTAGTAAGCTCACCTCACAGGGGTTACACTCCCTCCCTTAAAAATCATTTTCTCCTGGAAATGGAGCTGAAGGGCACTCCATAAAACCTCCAAGGACAGAGCGGGTACATGCACTCCCACCTAGCCCAGATCTCTTAGGGATGCCTAACCCCCACCCCACTAATTAACTGCCTACTGGCCAGTAGAGCAAGTTTGGTCTAGAAAAATAACAAATCACTTGAAAATTTTAATTTTTCTATTCAAGAATAACAATTTCAGAAACTTTTAAAAAAGTAAGCTGTTTCTTATTCTAGCCAGGCTGTCTCTGTCACCTTATTAGCCAACAACTGGAAACATTTAAACATGCAGATTAAATCTGTATTTTTACCTTCTAAGCTAACACACACACACACACACACACACACACACACACACACACACATATGCACCAATCTCACAACCATTCACTCACCACTCATACAGAGGTAGTGGTTGTATAAGTTGAAATTATTTTTCTTGTTTACTTCAATGGGACTAATAATAATCTTTTTTCCATTTTAAAACATGAAACTTTAAAGACTTTGGGGGGATAGCCACAGTCCTGGATCTTCAATGGTGAAGCCTGCACTTTTCCTGGGCACAATGCTTTAGATCTGAGAATCTTATGACCTGTCTTTCGTTTAACCTCCCAACAGAACCGGACAGTTGGGGTAAATTACTTTAGAAACACACAGTCATTCTTCCCTTTAAACAGAGGGTCCACCACCACAGGGGAAATAATAGTCAGGATCTGGTTTTGTTGTTTCTTCTCCAAAGGAATCCATGAAAATGACATAATATTTCATGCTGCAACCTGCTAGATCCTGCACCATAGCAAAGTGCTTAAAGAGGGTCAGCTCAGTCCAGGGCATGGAGAAGCACAGAGAATGGGCCTTCTGAATAAGCACCTGACCAGATTTCTGAGGAGCTCCTGGTCACTGTTGTAATTTCTGGAGCATAGCCCTAAAAACCCAATCTGCCCTTTTCTCCTCATTATGTCCCAGAGTCTTTCTGGTATGTAGGGATACTCCATGGTGGGGTACTCAACATGGATATGCCTCCTCACCCACCTCCCAGCCTATGAGCACTCTGGCAGATCTCTCACACTAGTGCACTGAGCAGCCCCCGGCTCCAACCACACCTGGGTCTGGTAAATGATATTCAAAGGGTTACTCCTCAATAGGTCATCCATCCTCTCTTAAGGCCTTGCTCTACACCACCGGGCATGGGCTGGTACCAGGCAGTGTGATGGCAGACTATTGATAAGGCCATGGGATGGTTCTCTGGATCTCATGACCAGCAAACTGTTACCTCTGAAGTTGTCCTCCTGGGGCAATGGAGCAGTTTCTCTTCAAGCTAATTCATCTTTGACTTCTTCTTTACTGCTGGCTGCAGTGTACTGGAAAGAGGAGCCTCAGCTTTAACAGTACCATTGAATCTGCTGTCACCAGGCAGGAAATCCATGGCAACCTCCTGGGACCTGTGGGTCCCCAGCTGAAATCTGCAGTCCCCTGCCTCTACTTCAGCCATGGGGATAGTCAATGGCCAGTGGGTTGGAGCTGGAAGATGGCTATGCTCCACCCTTGCTCTCTCTCTCAGAACTCCTCGACAACTTCTACCTTTATATCTGCGGTCTCCTGCTGTAATTTCTCAGTTGGCATTTCAGATTTCGCCTTTACTCCCATATCCAGGCTCCTCTGGGAGATTTAGGAGGCTGTGCCCACCGATGCGCTTATGGCATTTGGTCAGGGGTAATCAAATGGTGTGCCTTCAAACAGTCCCCCACCATGGCACTCAAGCAAATTGAACAAAGCAGCAGCTTTACTACCCTCTCCACTATAACTGCACTGGACACATCTTTCCACAGCCTTCCCTCCCGCAGAGAATTCCATAGCCACACCTGCAGGATGGCTGGGACAGTTGCATGGGCTCCTCCTCAGATGAAATCCCTACTTTCATCTCCATTTTTCTTTTAACACCTCTTCCAAGTGTGTCACTCTCTTTTTACCACATACAACAAAATGGTGCCTCCACTCCACTCCCTTGCAGCTTGCCTCACAGAATGAACCAATCACAGTAGTTGTTTTGCCTCACCTGATCCATCCTTAGATGCAGGAGGCACCACAGAGTGATACCCTTACAGGGAAGTTTGCCGCCATGTCACAACAGCCCACCAAACTGCACCATCATAAAGCAGGCCTCACTGCCACAGTTGGACCCCTTCCCAGCTCCATCTCCTCCACAGTCAGTGGGGCCACAAACTGTTCAAACACAAAATGTGATATTCCGGACAAGTCCCCACATCTGTAATCCCCCATTGTCCTCATCTCTTGTCTTGGGGTCCCGATGTTACAGCAAGGGGGGACACAGACTTGAAACCTTCCTGGCATTTTCTACATTAAGTGAAGAAATTAAGACCTTACCTGGCAGTTGTTTTCAAATGCAAGGCCTTCCCTTACCCCTGAGGCAGATTTCAGAGAGGGCAGCATCCCGCTAATTCTGAAAAATGGGGAGGTGGGGCTGGAACATTACTGAAAAGGCAAGAATAAAAATTTGTGTAGAGGCATTAGTTCATTGACCACACAATATGAGCAGAATCACTCAGAAACATTAAATCCTTTATTTTGGACATGAAATGATTGCATCCAAAAGAGTAAATTAAATGGAGCAGCTTCATGGGACTGAGAAAATAGGCATGAGCACAATGGCTTTCAGAGAACACAAGAAATGGCCACAGCTACCAAGATTTAACACGGCCTGAAGAATAGACCAGTCTGGCTCCACACTAAACTTCCCTTGGGCAGAGATTTTGCTTACCTTTTAACCTGTTTTTTACATGATGTATACTTTTTCCTTCACTTGGGGAAGTGCCTTACTCCTCCCTGCCAGCCAGCCTAAGACAGACCCTGGGGCGATACAGTCTAAATGCCTCCATGGCTACTCCCACACCAGTTAACCAAACACCCCAGTTGAGCCATCAATGATGCAGAAGCACTTCTTCTGCCCACGTAGCCAACCCAGGGCTGTACTCAAAGCCTGAAATGACAGCTCCCTCCTTTCCCAGATACTGGTTCTTGGAGCCACGTCCCTTACGTGTTTGATGGGTCTGCCCCAGACACGCGCATGGCAGGCCCCAGGGTGAATCCCAGAACATGACTCCTCTTCCTTGCCTTACCTTCCTGACAGTGTGCCACATGGGAAAAGCCCACTGGACCTGCCACCTCCAGTAGACCCTGCTGCAGTCCTGCCACCACCACAACAGCCCCACTGCCAGAAAACCTCATTCAGTTTCTGGTTACTGGGATAACTTTACCTTCAGAAGGTTCCAACTTCTCCTTCTCCTTCACTCCTCCTACAACAACAGGTGGAAAACACCCAGGATCTATGGCCACAAAGCTCAAACAGCCCTACCTTGGTGACCTCCCTGCATCACACTGATGCTGCCAGCTGAACTTCTTGGGTGGAGTGGCACACTTCAGTCACCTTGCCCTATTTAATATCACCATCTCTCCATCTCTCTCCTCCCTGGGGAAACCCAGGGCTTAAATACTAATGAACCCTCCACCCCAGTGGCAGCAAGAGGGAAACTCCACCTAGTAGACTAAGACAGAGGGTCCTACCAGAAGAGGAGGACCTAACCTAAGTCAGTGTAGTAAGCCCACCCCATGAAAGAGGGTTTACATTTATTTCATCTATATTTTGTCTTCCAATCTTGTTAGTGCTCACATGGACCACCACTAGTGGGTTCTCTCTACATTCTGCAGTATTCTCTCAGACATCCTATCAATATCAGCAATCCATGCCCTGAAATACTGCTGGTTGTCTGTGCATTTAGTTTAGCTGGCCACAAGTAAACTTGTCTGTATATTTAATTATAGAGTCATTAAAACAAATACTTGACATGCAGTTGCAATTTTTTTTTTAGACTATTATGTTGGATTAGGTTTGATTCATTTTCTACATCAATGACATGCAGAATATTGTATGGGTGGCCATACACAACAAGGCCATGTTTCAATCAAGGGGATGTGATGACATCATACAGACTTCTCAAGCTTCGCTCTCGAGGTCTGTATGATGGCATCACATCCCCAAGATGGAAATATAGCCATGTTGTGTATGATCACTCATACACTGTTCTATACAGTATATTATTCCCTGAAATTTAAAAAGTTTAATTTCACAAGGTTTCATACCTTGTGTTCATGCTCCTGCTTGCTCCCGGCAGCTCAGTCTGCTCTGAAGTCACATGCTGCAGTCCTGCTCTGCACCTAACCCTGCTGAAGATAAACAGCAGCAGTGATTTACAAAAACTGACATATTGATACAGTTTGGAAACACGCGCCAACAATGGCAGTCCATGCCCAAACTATCTCGTGAACTCGTCATTAAGCGGTGTTGCCAGTTTACACTGTATTTTTTTTGTGAAGAGTGCTGTTTCCTTATCAGCTAGCAGGTCAATGGGGAAGAGTTGTTGACGATTGTTGTGATGTCAGAATAATACTATAACAACTTTCAGTGACCTTTGAACCGTCCTACAACAACATTTTGAAAGCCATGGTTTTTCATACACAATAAGCCCAAACCATATACTATATAGAGATACTGGATGGGCAACTATGGATAACAAGTAGCTCTTACTAGCAGGGATCTGATTCTCTGATCATGAAGCAAAAGTGAAGCTGGAAGAGGTCTCGGGAATCAGAACCCTGAGGTGGCAGAACACACTGATTGAGCATAGAGTTGCCCATCCAGTATTTAGTGTATAGTGCCCCCAAATCATTTAATATTATTTTATCACTTTTTTTCATAAAAAAAGATTGCTCATGGCTGCATTTCATTCCAGGGCTTAGGGCTGGTTACTAGGCACAGTAGTGTGGTTGTTAGGGAGCAGACAGCTGTATGTGTACTGTCTTGTATTTGATTGATTGTAAATTGAGTTTGGGAGGGATTTATGGAAAATTGTAGGTGTCTGAACTTCGCTAGCAGAAGACAGTTATCAGGGTGAATGGCATTACATTTTGTGAGTAGATTATAATTTCTGGTTGACCGTGCATTTGTTTTTTGTAATGAAGATATCTGGTTGATCCTGCACTTTTTTACTCTCTAGTTGATCCTGCATTGGTGGGATTTTTTGAGTGATCGTGCCACCGCAAGTCTCTGTTTGGTTGATTCTACAGTTTCTGTTGCCTGAGGTAAACTGTGGCTCGTGTGCTTAGAAAAACTGTTGAAATGTTGTACCACAGTAGGGTATTACCACATTCTATGACCTTTGAACTATGGTACAACAACATTTCAGCTAGGATGGATTTCCACAGAACAAGCCCTCACCGAACACTATAACAGAATTTTCATTCTGTGTTAATGGCTCAAAGGTATTTTGAAGTTCAGTTTTGGAAGACATGGCCCTCCTACTTTTCTTGATTCTTCAATTAAAATTAAAATTTACTAATGCCCAATCTGTCTTAGTTTCATGTGTGTCATCCCTCTGCTTTTTTTTTCTTGCCATTATTCACTTGTGGTTCAACATCAATATTATGCAGTTGAATTTGTGTGCTGTTTGTGCTTGTGTATACATCGCTTGAGTCCTGTGTAGTGCTTATGTAAACATTTTGTTGCGCTTCTTCTTCAATTTTTTTTAACTAAGTTTAGACTCTCTTGCTTATCTAATTTTACTTCAAGCTCTAGAATTTTTATTTTCAGTTCCATAATCTCTTTAAATTGTGTACATGTAAAGGCATCAAAATCAGTAACAGAGCTGAGGCTGAACTTATTACATACTCCACATTTTATTCCAATCTGTCCATTAGTTGGGATAACATATCCCAATTCACTCTCTATAGTTATGTGTGCTGTTGTACCAAACATTACTGTTTGAACTACCTTAGTACTTTAACAAAGTGCCTGGCCTCTTGGCTGTCCCTGGCTGATGCTGGCATACAAGCTTGCCTCTGCCAGCATGGCTTCCACCCTGCGCACACCTTAGCTCACTGAGGCTGTTGTTTAAATTCAAAAACTGGAAGTGCTACCTGTCACTTCCAGTTTTGCTAACACGCATAAAGTGTTAAAAACAATGTAAAAGGCACTTAAAGTTCCAAAGTCAGACATTTACCACCTCTTGTAAAAGGCACCAGTCTCTGTAGCTCTCCATAGGTTTATTAGATTTTGTAGTCCATTTTATTTCAAACAACAATCATTGTAACATGTAGATGATGACTGTGCCTGCCTGACACATTTCAGATTTTAAATCCTTTGATAAAGGATTTCAAACTTGAAAAGCAACAGACAGGCACAGCCATTGTCTGCATGTTACATTGTTTGTTTGTTTTAAAAAAATGGACTATGAAAAACATGATATATAAAAAAGCCTTCCTTAGAACCCTAAGAGAGCTTAGCCAAGTAAGTATAAGACTGTACTGAAAGTGACAGGGTAATGTCCGAATAGTTTTGTACTAAATGTTTGAATAACTTATCTGAATGTTTCATTACATTTACTGCTGATGTATTGTAACTTATGTACTGCATAGTACTGTTTATATTGTCTATATTTAGCAATGAGTCATGTATACTGTATGCGTTTATTGTTTATATTGCTTATATTTTTAGTAACTAGTCACAATGCACAAAGGATCTCATTGGAAATTAGCTTGTCTCAGTGGAGCAATCTGATACTTTCACTGTAAAATTAAATGAATAAAAGTTTTATTACTACTACTACAAAGTCTAAAAAGCTATGGAGACTGGTGCCTTTTTACAACAGGTAGTAAGTGCCTGACTTTGGAACTTTAAATTGTTTACTCACTAGCCTGTGCTGTAATGATGCACAGAAGGCTAGAAATTTGCCAACAAAATTGAGTGAAGTTTCTATCCTCCACTATCCCACTATGCCCTGCACCGCCAACAAAGTATTAGCCAGTGGAGAGTGGCCCCTGACTGTAGACCACACATAGTCTAATTCTCTTCCCAGCAGTTGTCTTTAGCTGCACCCAGATAGATTCCATGGTCCCTTCCCCATCTTTTTTTATAGACACATCCTCTGTCACCTCTATCCCATCCTTAATGTGTAGAGCTACCCCTCTCCCATGATGCTCCTATCCCTCCTAAGTAAGGAATGCCTTGTAACTACTGGCATTAAGGCAAACCAACTTCTAACCCTTCCTCGTAGTCTCGTTCTCTTCTTTTCTGCTTCTTCATTTTGCTGTTTAGTCCCTCTGCAGCCATTTTATCATCCACCCTTTTTAATGTGTCATTGTTGTCCAGTCTCACATTTGTGGTAGTAATAACTTTTTACTCCAAACAAATTTGCCACTGCAACTCTAGTGGTGCAGGGCCATTGCAGATAACAGAGGTGGCCCACCTTCACACTCAAACACAGAAACCTACAGCTTATAGCACCACAAGGACAAACAAAACACCAGTAGCTGCAAAACAGACACACGGTGCTTACTTTATTGCAGGAGTCAGCCCAAATACAGTGGCACACGTTGATCAAGGTCCAACACCAGATGTTGTGAACAAGTGATCCAAATTGTAATCAAAAAGGAAAATGCAGGTCATAAAGAAATTCCAAAAGCACTCACACTTTAACAGCTCAGCACACTGTAGAGCTATCGACATTCATCCCAGCACTTCGTCTCAACATAGATTTCATGAGGTGACCATTGTCACAACCTCACTCAGCAGGTTAGGACCTCTGATCCCACAGTGCCAACCTCAAAATGCAGTAGTGTGAACAGGATAACAGAACAGGGTAACCCTCCTGTCTGTTTTGTGGGTCCAAATCACCTTTGGTCTCAAGTTCTGGAGGGATTCAAACTGTGAACCTCTTGCTATCTTATCCAACTGTACAGGCTCAGATAATTCTGCTCTTTGGGGAATGCCAGATATCTTTCGCCTATGGCCACCTAACCAGGTATACAAAATTACCCCTTAAAAACTCTGTGAAGGACCTTAGATAAATTCTTACCTTTTCCCAGTTTGGTATACCAATAAGCTTATGAACAGCGTTGTTGAAATCTTAACCATCCATACATCACAGGCAAAAAGGAAGGACTTGGAAGATGCAGGCAGTCTCTTAAAATAAGAGGTTTTACTTAAAATGAATCAAATTTGTAAAATGTAACCACAGAACAATATATCACAAAACATACAATCACTTAAAAGAACAAGGTAAAATACAAACATAAACTCCTACCACAATACACTTAGACTTGTCTATCTAATGTATATCTTCTTACAGTGCTTTAGTTAGCTGTTGTTTCAAGAGAGTCCAAACAGGAATGTCTCTAAGTGGAAATGCAGAATACAGTTAAACTGTCTCTAAACCTGCCCCTTCCATGATGTCACCTAGCTCCTCCCTGTAAAATATAAAAAATTAATACACACAGGATGTCCCATTACTCAGGGGGTATATTAAATAAACTGACATCAGCAAAAACTTGTTTCCCCATATGACCCTTTGATGTTGTGTATTTCCTTTGATCTAGTGTGTTTTGTACAACCCTGCAGTTTTCTGACCTAGCTGCAACATAGTTTTTCAACACCAGTTGAAATTAACTGTCCTTCCTGAGGATGTCATAAAGTGGATATTTTAGTTCCTGACTTCAAGCAACACAGATCCTAAACAAGGCTATTAAATGCGAGTTCTTGGAAATTAATCACATACAGAGCTTTGCTGTTTAACATATCCTGTCCTTTGAACTGAAACCTGGGGTCATCCCAGGAGCACAGGATGTCTCATGAGAGACACTGAATAACACATTTTTATATTACAAAATCATAGAGCAATCAGAACCAGCTGTCCAAATGTCATAATCCTCCCCACCTAGACTGAATTTGGGGGCTCTATCCCCTGCATGAGATGAGCTTCCCAAATCAGTTCACTCCTTATAGACACGAGACAAGCCATCTGAGTTCTGATTGGTCACTCCAGCCCTATGTAAGATTGTCATGTCACACCCTTGTAAAGCAAGACTCCATCTTAACAATCTACCATTAGTTTTTCCCATTTGCGTCAGCCAAACCAGGGGGTTGTGGTCAGTTTGTACCACAAATGCTGCCCATATAATTATGTAATTAAGCTTTAGGGCTCACACTCACGCAAGACACTCCTTTTCCGCTGTAGAGTATGTCTGCTCCTGGGAAGTAACTTTTTACTCAGGTACACTACCGGTTGATCTTTCCTTTGGTTGGATGTCTGACTCAGAACTGCCCCAAAACCCACATCTGAAGCATCAGTCTGAACTACGAAGGGTTTGCTATAGTCGGGACTTGTCAATACAGGAGCACTGCACAGTGCCTACTTCAGTCTGGTAAAGGCTTCCTCACAGGCTGGTCCCCAGATAATTTTCTTTGACATCCTTTTTTACCAGGTCAGATAGGGAGCAGCCAGGGCACTGTAATTGGGCACAAGTTTCCATATAGTACCCTGCTGTCCCTAGAAACTCCTGAGCTGTTTCTGCATTTCTGCTCTGGGCCATGCCTGATCAGCTCTATTTTTATTTGGTTAGGGCGGAGCTGTCCCCGCTCACCACATGCCTGAGGTATGCCACCTCCCATGTCCACCTAGCACTTTTCAGCTTTGACAGTGAGCCTGGCCCTCTGTATTCTGCCCACCACTTCCCTAAGGTGGGACAGGTGTTCCTCCCAGCTGGCACTAAAGATGGCAATGTCATCCAGGTATGCCATGAGCACTCCTCAGCACTATTTAACACCTGGTTCACCAACCTTGAAAGTGTCAGGTGTTTCTTCATTCCAAAAGGCATTACTTAAATTCAAATGAGCCTTTTGGAGTGATGAAGGCCAACCTCTCCCTAGCTCTCTCAGTTAACTCTACCTGCCAATACCCCTTGGTCAGGTCAATAGTTGTAAGGTAGGTTGCCCCTCCCACTTGTCCAGGAGTTCATCCATCTGGGGCATCGGGTAGGCATCTGACTTCGTGACTGCATTCAGTCCATGATAGTCCACATAGAAATGAGTAGAGCCATCTGGCTTAGGCACAAGGACTAATGGGTGAGGCACAGGGACTGTGGTATCTCAGGATTACCCCTAAATCCTGCAACTCCTCCACTTCCCTCCTAATGTCCTTTTGGACAGCATCTGACACCCGATATGCTGTCTGCTTTATGGGCGTCTGTGTCCCTATCTCCACATCATGCGTTGCTAAGGGGGTTAGTCCAGGCTTGGTACTAAACAGGAGGGCAAAGTCTGCTAAAACCTCTGGTACTTCCTGAATCTTGTCCAGGGCCAGTTGGGAGACAATTACTGCCTCCACAGAGGACTCACGCTAGCTTTTTTCCAGCAAGTCCAGAAGGGGGGGTCTCCTTTGTCCGTCCCCTTCCCAGGACTACAAACTGCAAACACCAATCAGCCCTATTAGCTTATGGCGTCATCATGTTGACATGGTACATCCTTTCTGTCTGTCTTCTGTCAGGTAACACTATAATATAGTTCACATCATTTACCTTCCTAACTACTTTGTATGGTCCTGCCCATTCAGCCTGCAGCTTGTCTTTCCAGACCGGAATAAGGACCATGACTTCCTGACCCACCATGTATGAGCAAGCTCTGGCTCTGCGGTCATACCACACTTTTTGTTTCTGTTGGACAGCTGCCAGGTTGCTCTGGGCTGTCCCCATATGCTCCTTCAGCCTTTCCCTAAACCTAAGGATGTAATCCACTATGGGAGTTGCCATGGTTGGTGTGCATACCTTCCCAGTCCTCCTGGATCAAGTCTAGGGGCTCATGTTCCCGATGTCCATATAAGAGTTCAAAGGGGGAAAATCCTGTTGACTCTTTGGGCATCTCCCTGTATGCAAACAACAGGTGAGGAAGGTATTTCTCCCAGTCCCTCTCATGCTGTTCAGCAAATGCCCAGAGCATTGACTTCAGGGTACCATTAAATCTTTCCACAAGCCCATTGGCTTGTGGGTGATATGGTCTTGTGCACCTCTGCACCACCCCACACATCTCCAACAAACATGTCATCAGGTCCAACATGAAGGAACCCCCTCAATTGGTGATAACCTCCTGTGGAAACCCAACATGGGAGAAAATCCCCAAGTAAGGCATCTGCCACTTTGTCCATCCTCAGTGAGGATAGGACAACTGCCTTTGAGTATCGGGTGGCATAATCCACCACAGTTAGGATGACTCTCCTCACTGAGGAGCTAGGGGTATTTAAAGGCCCCACAATATCCATTCCCACCCACTGGAATGGCTCCTCCACTATGGGCAAGAGAGTCGGGTGGCTTTGGTTTTCTTGCCCTTCTTCCCACTTTGGCACCAGTGACAAGACCTTTAATACTCCTTCACCTGCTGGGTGAAGTTGGGACAGTAGAAATTCTGGGCCAACCACTGTGTAGACTGTGAACTTCCCAGATGACCAGACAAGGGAATATCACGTGCAATCCGGGGCAACTGCTCACGATACCCCTTGGGAATGACAAGCTGCCTGCCTAGCACCTCTCCCTCTGTCTGCACAGCCTAAGTATACATCAATCCATTTTCCCAACAAACCTTAAGTTTACCATCACCTCCTTGTGCTCCGGTAGAGTCTGCTTCTCTAGACTAGTGTCACTTTTCTGAGCAGCTGCAAACTCCTTACACATTCCCAAGGTATGGGACAGGTCCCCTTCAGTCTCTAAACTAGGGTCCCTAGCACTAGCATCAGGGCATCTCAGGATCACTTTCATTCCTAACCCTCTGACAATGGGTCAACCCTTCCTCTTCGGAGTAACCCTCTATAACTGTGTGGTTAACTGCTACTGGGGAGATTTCTACCCCCTTTTCATTAGTCTCCATATCAGGAGACACAGGCTGGGGAACCAGCCTCCAAGTGGTTTCCACAATGACTTCTGTGGGGTTCAGGGAGCTACAATTTTCCCTTGCTGCTTGGCTACAGGTAACTACGCACACCATCCCCTGTTGGAGATTGTTGCCATGATGATGTCTCACTGCTAACATTTTGACTACAGCCACCTGTTACACAGTTCCTCCTGTTTCACCCCAGTCTAGAGGAACACTAGCGAGGGGCAGTGTTTTCTCCCCACCAGTAAAGTCTTGTACAGTGACATATTTATTGAGTATAAACTGACCAGGCTGTACCAGATCCCCTTTTACCAATGTCGGGGATGCCCCTGTGTCCCTTAACCCTTGTGTCTGTACATCATTCACCATGACTGGGTGCATGTGTTCTCTCATGTTCACAGGCATGCTTCCAGGGACACACACAAACAACCCACTTCTTTTCTAGCCCCTGGTTGTGTATTGCTAGCCCTTTTGGGACACTGCCTGGCAATATGACCAGTTTCTTTACACAACCAACATTCATTTCTTTTCTCAGAGAAATCTTTTCTCCGAAACTTGGGACTAACTGGTTTTGGTGGAGGCAGTGAGGGTTTTAGCTGCCCTGAAGGTGTGCTTTTCCCTTTCTGCACTGCCACGCCCACCCCATTTGCTCTCAGAGCAGGTCTGCTCTTGGCATGGCGGTCCGAGAGTTCAGCATCCCCTTGCACTGTTTTGGGATCTCAGTCCTCCAGCCAGGTTCTCAGCTCTGCTGGGTATGCCCAGAAAAACTGTTCTAACAGAATCACATTTTCAATTTTATCTACAGAGTTTGCTTCAATTCCTTCCCACCAATGTTTTAAAAACTGATGTTGTTTTGTGGCTAGGTCCTCGTAGCTTTTAATGGCTTCTCCTGAGCTTATGGAATTTAGCTCTGTATGATTCAGCAGTTAATTCACATTTTTTAGCAGTGCAGCTTTTAGTTTGCTGTAATCATTACTGTCCTCATTATCCATTTGATCCAATGCATCCCGAGCTTTCCTGGTAAGTAGCGGGGATAACTGGAAGTTCCAGGACTCCCTAGAAATTTTAGCCTGAATACAAACTTTTTCAAAAGAATTTAAAAAGGCATCCATATCCTCCTCCTCTTTAAATGCAGCTATCAAGATGGAATTCAATTTGTAACCCAGTCCTGCAGTTCTAGTTAAACGCAAGCCACTTACCTGCTCTGGTGCTGGTGGTTGGAGTCGTAGCTTCTCCAGTTCATGTTGTCTCTGGCACTCTCACTCCTCTCGGTCTGCATCTCACTGTTCATGCTCCCTCTTCTCCTCTGCAGCTCACTTCTCTCTCTCCGCTTTTCACTGTTCACGCTCCCTCTTCTCCTCTGTGTCTCGCTTCTCTGGCTCTGCCTCCCTCTGGAACTCAAATTCCATTCTGTGCAGCTCAATCTGAAGCCTGAGTACTCTGGCTCCAGAATGTTGGTGACCTTCCCTTCTGCTGTGGCCTTCGTTGGCACTGGCCCTGCCCCCTCCTCATTGGATCTGGACACTGCACTGGCTGCTAGCCCTTCCACACTCAAGGTTCAGTCCCTTACAGTCACTGTCTGTGTCTTGATGCTCTGGGTATCTGCTACCATCAAGGCATCCACAAGGTTCTGCTTGGTGCCTTTCACCTCATACAGGACTCCTCTGTCCCTGCACAGCTGCTTTAAGAAGTCTACAGTGTGCCCGCTGTAGTTGGAAACCATCTTCTTCCCTAACTACAGCTACTCTAACTTGCACTTTAAAAAATAAAACAGGTAGGAACTTGACTGTAAGCCAAGTGATATAGTTCTGTGTCCTTTTTAAAAAAAATAAATCACTGCCTTGTTTTGCAAGTGAGCTGACAGTATTAAGCTGACACACTGAACAATAAAAGCTTGTATTACCAAAATTATGCACACCGCTGCCAACCAATCTGGAAATTATCAGCACCACTGCCACCAATCTGAAATTATCAGCACCGCTGCCACCAATCTGTCACAACCCCACTCAGCAGGTCAGACCCTCTGCTCCCATAGTGCCAACCTCTGAGCACAGTATTGTGAACAGGGTAACAGAACAAGGTGACCCTCCTGTCTGTTTTGTGGGTCCAAATCACCTTTGGTCTCAACTCAAGTTCTTTCTAGTATTCCCAGCTGTACCGGCTCAGATAATTCTGCTCTTCGGGAATGCCAGCTATCTTTTGCCTATGGCCACCTAACCAGGTATACAAAATGACCCCTTAAAAACTCTGTGAAAGACCTTAGATAAATTCTTACCTTTTCCCAGTTTGGTATACCAATAAGCTTACTAACAGTGTTGTTGAAATCTTAACCATCCATACATCACAGGCAAAAAGGAAGGACTTTGAAGACACAGGCAGTCTCTTAAAATAAGAGGTTTTACTTAAAATGAATAAAATATGTAAAATGTAACCACAGAACAATATATCACAAAACATACAATCACTTAAAAGAACAAGGTAAAATACAAACATAAACTCCTATGACAATACACTTAGACTTGTCTGTCTAATGTATACATTCTTACAGTGCTTTAGTTAGCTGTTGTTTCAAGAGAGTCCAACAGGAATGTCTCTAAGTGGAAATACAGAATACAGTTAAACTGTTTCTAAACCTGCCCCTTCCATGATGTCACCTAGCTTCTCCCTGTAAAATATAAAGATTAATACACAGTATGTCCCATCACTCAGGGGGTATATTAAATAAGGTGACATAAGCAAAGACTTTTTCCCCATATGACTCTTTGATCGTGAGTATTTCTTGATTTAGTGTGCATTTTACAACTTTGCAGTTTTCTCACCTAGCTACAACATAGTTTTTCAACACCAGTTGAAATTAACTGCCTTCCTGAGGACGCCATAAAATGGATATTTTAGTTCCGGCTTCAAGCAACACAGATCCCAAACAAGGCTATAAAATGTGAGTTCTTAGAAGTTAATCACATACAGAGATCTGCCGTTTAACATATTCTGTCCTTTGAACTGAAACCTGGGGGCATCCCAGAAGCACAGGATGTCTCATAAGAGACACTGAATAACACATTTTTATATTACAAAATCATAGAGCAATCAGAACCAGCTGTCCATGTGTCACAACCATAACACTGTGTGGGTAGAATGGACATGAAGGAATATTGGTCCTTTTGGATTACCGTTTGAATTGCTTGTTCACAACATCTGGTGCTGGACCTACAGCAAAGTGTGCCATTGCATTTGTGATAGTAGTAGTAGTACAGTAGTTTATTTATTTAGCGGTCAGTTCCGAGGCACTTGGCACTCTACAGCATAAATTAACACACAATTAAAGGAACACCTTGGCTAAATAGGTAGGTCTTAAGGCTCTTTAAAGGCCTCCACCGAGGGATCCTCCCTCAGAAACCTGGGGATTGAGTTCCACAGGGCTGGACCAGTCACCTTGAAGAATCAGTCCCCCAATGACTTGAGAAACACAAACCGCCACATGCTCATGGGCAGGAGGGTGCCAGCTGTCCATACCAACAGAACAAGCACCAATTTGGTTGTGCTCAAGCAGAAAAACTGTCAGTTTTTCTGCTAGAGTGAAGCCAAATTTGTGCTTACCCTGATGACTTGAGCCTTGCCCTGGGAACCGCTAGGAGGCTCACCTCAGAGGTGTGGGGAGGGTGAGCTGGGTGGTAAGGGGATAGGAACTCATTCACTCAGATAACCCAGGATTAGGTTGGCTTTAGCAATAAAGCAAGCACCTTATGTCTATTTTTCAGGTACTGGTGTGTTTGTATGTCCATAGAGTGAGATAACTTGTGAGTTTCTGTAGTAAGAACTTCCCCTGCCTCCCTTTCTGTATCTGGGGTAGGATTTGCTGGATGTACCCTGTATCTACTACCTGCGGAGGAAGGGTCCCCAGCATCCGCTACTCTTCTTTCAGTTTAAAAGAATGTGCCCATGTAGACATCTAGTTTCTGCCCCAGTGCACTAGGTCCCTCTCTAGTGAGGTGAAGGCCATTCCTCTTAAAAGTCTTCTATCCCAGAATCCTCCCCAGTCCCTCACAAATCCATTACCATCTTCCCTACATCATTCCCTTAACCAAATAGTAAATGCCTTTGTTTCATGCTTCACCCTGTGCCCTTCCTTGGCCCATACAGACATCACCTCTGGGAAAGACAATGTGGCTACTTTCTCCCTCAGTACCCTTACCAATCTTCTGAAACTGGACTTTGTATCATGCTGTCTGGAATTTTCCAAGCTGTTCATACCCAGGTGCACTAAAACATGTGGGACACCCCTCATCCTGTCAAGCATTCTGTCTATCCTAACTTCACCACCTTGTGGTTGATCCACCAGGAAGGCATCTGACCTACCTTATAGATGACCTATCTGTGCTCACCCCCTTTTCTACACCCTCTTAATACTGAATACCCAACTATGAAGACACTACCTGCCCTTTCACTGTTTCTCTTGAACCTGTATAATACATTTCTAACTCCCTGATTCTGTATTTGGCCCTCCCTAACTGATGAACCAAAAGCAGTTCCTTTTTTTGTTGACTTATTGTTTTTTTTTCTTCAACTCAGTCTGGCCACCATCAGCCCTGTCTCAGCTCCAGTCCTGTCACCCACCTTTTACCTCTCCTGTAATCCTCCTTGGCTTGACCCAGGGTGACCCCTCAATGAAGTTAGAGTGTGGTGTTGGTAAAGCACCACGGTCAGCAGTGTGGGGCCAGTGATGTGAGATGGGTGTCATCTTGTATCAGTCAGGGTGTTTTTCTGTTCTTTCTCCTGACCCTGTGATATCAGTAGTGCATGTGATATGCACTCTTACACATATGCTGACATCTGCCTTACTTGAGCCTGGGATGCAATGACACAACCCTTCCTCCCTGAGGTTGACAGTGTCCTGAGGGATGCTCAACACACTTCCTGGCTGGCCCTCAAATGTCTCAGGCTCTTTCCTGAACCCAGTTCCTCAGTGTTGCAATAGCAGTTCCTGATTTTGCTCCTCCTCTGAGGCAGGTGTCTGCACTTTATTCAGGAGTGCAAAATTGTTGGCTGTCATTACTGTCAAGCTGTGTCTTGTACCTTGAAACACTTTCTCAGCTCCTCCTCCTCTCCTCCTCCTCCTCACTTCTCCCACTGCCCTCCAACTCCCTGGCCAGTGGGCCTCGATGGAAGGGGGATACCGGGTACCTGTTCTGAATCCCAACTCAGCTGCCTACACTGCTTTAGTGTTTCATCATGTGCTGTCCATAACTGTACTTGGAGCTCCTCGAATAACCTACAGATTGGGCAGTGACCAAACTTCCATATCATAACCTAGGGTATGATTGCTCCACTATTTCTACAACTAGGAAACCCTCCACACTGATTGTTCTCCATCCCATCTACTAGCTAAATTTCCTGTTCCCTTTGTTCTGGTCTGTTCAAGACAGATTATGCTGGTTTTTGTGGTTTAACTCTCTGTTATTGTGGACTAGTCCACATACTGTAGATGCAGTGACAATTTATAGTTTAACCTTCCTTTCATATTTTACTCACACAGTCTACTCCCTAAACTCTTGTGAGCTGACCTTATTTGTTTTTAACTTGACAGATATCCCTTACTGCAAACACTAAATTGAGACCTATCCAGAAAGTGTATTTTCAGATCTAGTCAGATATCTAAAGTACCTTGTAATTGTATTATAGGCCTACCTTGGATAGGGTGCTGCAATACTTCCTAGTTTATTATATTTATTATACTATAAGCCCACTCCAGATACAGTGCTGAAGCCCTCCAGTTTATCATTCACTATACACTTATTTATAGTATAGTCCTGTCCCAGATAGTGTTGCTACCTTCCCAGTTTATTACACCACAGCTAAACATAGCCTAGCCCAGAGAGAGTGCTAACAGCCATCCCAGATAATCATACAACTATACACTTTTTATATTGTAGGCCTACCCCAAATAGGATGTTGCAGCCCTTCCAGTTACTTACAGAACTATACACTTTAAGCCTGGCCATAATCAATCCGAGCACCAACCCCCCTCCCCAAACAGATACATATATAGTGTATCCTCCTTACCTTTAGCACAGCATATATTGCTACACAATTTGTTAACTCCTCCCAGAACAAAGCTGAAGAAAAACATTTACAATCATGTATTACAGTATGAATGTTATAGTAAAATATGCAGGCGTCATTCCTGGGCAGCAGCATCTCCTGCTGACTGCCACCTGCCGACTGCTATCCCACACTGCCGCCACAGTATGACACCCTTAAAGAGCAGCTGATGCCTTTGGGAGAACTATAACAAAATATAATATGCAGACAAAGTTCAGCATGTATTTCACATTAGTTCAATATTTTCTCCCTATTATTTATTACTAAATAATTTGTATGGAAACAGGATCTTTGCTCTTGAAGATTTCATCTGTTCTTGCTGCTTTCTCCCTACCTGAGGTAATAATGCACTCCTTGTGACATCCCAGTTACTCCCATGGCAACAGATTGTGTAGTCACAACAGAGGATTGTAGAGGCAGAGAAACTCTAAGTGATAAAGATCATGTATTCATGCAAATTTCTTCAGTGATAAACAACAGGGATAAGAAATCTGTAGAATATATATGGAGTGCAGGCTAAATTGTACTAAATGTCATGTGTTTCAAAGATTTATCTGAGGCGATAGCGGCTCTTTAAGCTTCAGCCCTTTTGCAAAGGACTGCAGCAAAGGACCACTAGCAAAATACACTAAATAGGGGAGGAGACGCCCACTAACACAGCAACCCCCCATTAGGGATGGTTAGAGCACAGGGGCAAAGTCAGTGACAGCAACTATAGCAAAAGTCAGAGAACAGATGTCACTAACTGCAGCAGTCCACTATCCCCACCTTTGTGGAGAGGAACCACATCCCAAACCCTCCAGTCCAGTGGAGCTTTACCCATTTTAGGGACTTACTGAACAGGTTCATATTGGGAGCTGCTAGGGCCAGCCTTGTCTCTCACAGCACCCTAGAATGTGCAGTAGTTTATCTAATCCAGGGAATGTTGTTTACTTTAACATTCCTTTAACATCTTATTTGCCAATATTACCCCAGCATCCACATTTCGTTCCCTGGGATCCTTAAACTTAACTTATTTCATTTTTGGTTAACCGGAAAGGATGGCTAGGCAGTTCTGCTTATTTTCAGCCTCTTCCTGGGGATGGGATACAAACTGAAATATGGAATTAGGCTAAGCTGTTTAAGGTCAATTTGTTTAGTGAACTAACTACTGTCAGATAAGGCGCCAGATGCCTCAACCATTAGCACAGAACTGAAATATTAGATAATATTATCTTTCTTTTCTATTTCATCATTCACACTAACCCCATCTTTCCTCATTCTATTGATACTTTCTGTCATTTGCCCTTTTCCCTCATGTACCTAAAAATGGTCTTATCATCTTTCACCCATTCACTATCTGAACTTCTGTGCCAGCCTTGATTTTATTTATTTATTTAACTATTGGTAACCAGGAAAGGCACACTGAGCCGGAGCTCATTTTCAGGTGCGACCCGGGGAGGGGGAAGGGGAGAAAAACAATACAGAGGTGACTGCAAGGAAATAGGTACAATAAAATACAGGATGTTTTCAAAATATATACAACAAAGTACAAGAATTTTGCAAATGCATACCATGGGCTAGATATTCAAAGGAGCTTCAACAGTGCAACTCCAGAAATGTGTCCCAAGGCTATATTAAAAGGGGGAAATGCGCTGCACAATCCCCATTGTGCTACAGTGCAAAGATAATGTATGTGGCGCATCTCCAGTGAGCCTGCCCATGCATGTGCAGCATATCCTGATATTCAGTTGAGATGTGCGGTGCATCTGCTGGCACATCTCGGAGATGTGCCACAGACATGGGCACAAAGTTACACCTGTAAGAAACAGGCCTAACTGGTAGCCACCCACAGGCAGGCTGCTGTACTGCAAGGCACAACACAACAGCCACCAGCCCCTGGGTGGCTACCCCCTCAAGCACTGAGTCTGATCCCCGTACAGTGCAACATAAAGAGCCCTGAAAGTTTAATGGTACCCCCCTCCCCGCTATGTAACCTGATCCCTGTAAAATATGTATTGTAATATCCCAGTTAGTCCAGTGGTTCCCCCTTCCTGCTCAGTACTAAGATCTCCATAGACTATGTATTGTAACATCGCTGGTAGTCCAGTGGTTCCCCCTTCCTGCTCAGTACTCCGATCTCCATAGACTATGTATTGTAACATCGCTGGTAGTCCAGTGGTCCCCCCTCCCCACACGAAACCCAGATTGTAGTGATATCAATAAAAATCCCTGCCCTTGGTGGTCTAGTGGTACCCCCGCCCCCCTACACAGGACCCCCATCCCAACCCACTCCCCCACCCAGGTCATCGGCAGGCGGCAAACCCACCTGCTCATCTCCATGGCTGCCCACCAAATAACAGCTTACAGTAACACCTACAAGCACATTGGTCCACACTGTTGACCTCAATGTGTTTGTAGTGTATACTGTAATAGTCATTCATAACTTTGTGGATGTTCATTTAAAAGCTGTGAATGACTATTGTAATACACACTGCAACCCATTGGTCAGCGGTGTGGACCAATGTGCTTTAAATATTACTATAACTTCAACTCATCGGCGAAGGCAACTGCAGGCATTGAGTGGGAGGTTTACTGCGCCGATGACTTCTGGAGGGGAGCGGGTGGAATGGGGGTCTTGTGTGGGTGACGGGGTGGGGGTACTGCTAGAACACCATGAGGGGGATATTTATTGATGTAACTATGATTGGGTTCATGCAGGGAAGGGGGAACCACTGGACTAACAGGGATATTAAAGCAAAGCAAAGCAAAGTAGAGCAATCTTTATTTCTATATGGCCTTTCTCAAAACCAAGGTGCTTCACAAACAGCAGTAAAATACACATCAATAAATACAAATATAGAACTATGAGTTAATTAAAATCATCTCGGAATGCTTTTTGAAAGAGGTAGGTTTTAAATTCTGACTTAAAACTCTTGACGGGCAGGCATTCTCTCAACCGACGAGGTAGAGAGTTCCACAGGTTAGGGGCCGCAAACAAAAAGGCACATACACCAGATGTCTTCAAACGTACCCTGGGAACCTCTAGCAATCCCTCATCGGTGGATTGGAGAGGACTTAGGGTGTGGTAGGGAGTCAGGTGTTCTTGCAGGTAGCAAGGTCCCAGTTCGTGTAGGGCTTTAAAGGTCAGAAGCTGACCTTAAAGGTGATCCACCACTGTACAGGCAGCCAGTGCAGTCCACACAGCACAGGCATAATATTACTGTCCCTAGAAGTTCCAGTCAATAGCCTGGCTGTCACATTCTACATTAGCTGCAAGCAGTGGATATCAGTCCCAGGATGCCCTAGGTAGATGGCACTGCAGTAGTCAAGGTGGGAGGTGATGAAGGTGTGGACCAGTGTTGGAAAGTGATCTGGAGGTACCAAGTGTTTCACTCAGGTGATGTTCCTCAGATGGTAAAAACAGGATTTGACAATGGCAGACACCTGAGATTTCAGGGTCAAACCATCATCAAAACAACACCCAAGTTATGCACCCGTTTGGAGCTGTGAGCTGGACACCATCGAGCCATATGCCCAATTTGTGCCCAGCCCCAAAACCCACCCCAGGATGACCAGCATCCACAACCATCACTTCAGTCTTGTCCGGGTTCAGTCTCAGCTAGCGGGTGCTCATTCAGTCCTTGATCTCAATGAGACAATTGTTAATTACAGAGGCCGCATCCCTCTGTTCAGGTAGAAAGGAAAGATACAGTTGAGTATCATCTGCGTAGCAGTGAAAACTCAAACCGTATCACCTAATGACATCTCCTGGTGGCAGCATATGCACTGTGAACAACATGGGTGCCAATATGGAGCCCTGCGGAACCCCCACAGGTCAGGAAAAGGGAGTCAGAAGAATAAACTCCAGTGACTACCTTCTGAGACCTGCCCATGAGGAAAGATTGAAACCATTCTAGGACTGTCCCTGTCAGTCCACAGAGACATTGCAGGTGCTGCAGAAGCACCCTATGGTCCACAGTGTCAAATGCCACAGAGAGATCGAAAAGGACCAAGATGGTATGTGCCCTCACAATTAGGAGATCATTCAATACCCGAACAAGTACGGTCTCGTACTATGTCTCTTCTGAAACTAGACTGCAGAGCATCATAGACATTGTGGGTCACAAAGGTGATTGTCCAATTGCATCTCAACTAGATTCTCAAGAACCTTCCCAATGAAAAGAAGGTTAAAGACAGGTCTGTAGTTAGCTAGAGAGTCTGGGTCCAAGGAAGATTTTTTAGGAATGGTCGAACTATTGCCTCCTTAAGGGATCTGGAAAGACACCCTCTACAAGGATCCCACATAATTTTAGCTAGACTGGATAGATGGCATCTACACAACCCACTAATAGGGGTGTAGGGCCTGGAACCAAACTAAAACTGGTTGGGTGCAACATTTGGATGATATGCACAATGTCTATGAATTCCAGCTGGCTAAAGTCTGCCCAGACAGACTGAGTGCTCATCACCTCCCGCCGACCTCTGCAATCCCTCATAGTGACAGCAAGGCTGATACTAGACCAGATGTCGGCAACCTTATCTGCAAAGAATCGAGCAAACTCCTCACGTTTTGCCTGAGAAAAAGCCCTTCCGATCTGAAGACATACTGGATTGCACAGAAATCTCCTGGACAGGAATTTTGCCTTCTAACAGGTGATAACTTATTGATAGCCTTGATAATATTCTGTCAATCTAAGCCTGTCAGCATCCAGGCCAGACTTCCACCATGCTCTCTCTAGCCTTCAACCAACTCTCCGCGACTCCTTCAGGAACCATCACACCACAGGGTCCTTGGGTGAAGAGTGAGGGTCGAACATGAACTGGAGCAATCTTGTCCAGGGCCTCCCACCAATCTATTATAGGCCAGTACAAGGTTCCCTGGACTCATGCATTCACTCGACAAACCGATAGGTCTTGTACTGCCATCAGACCTTCTGGGGTAACATCCTTTAAAGGGCTGTACTGGACCATCTCTGTAGAGGCAGGTCCATTCAGGAGGGCCATGAAACTGAACCCTATGGTGTGATGGTCAAACCAACTAACTGGTTCCACCCCCAAGTCAGTTATCTCCAATCCCAGGAGGTACACCAGATCCAATGAATGACCCCCTATATGGGTTGAGGAGGTAATCACCTGGGCAAGGCCCATCATAGTCATTAGCTGGAGGAGATTCTGACCAAATTACGAGAGTTCATTGTCAACCCAGACATTGAAGTTGCCCAGAATTAACCATCTGGTGGACTCCAGTGCCATGTTGAAGATGAAGTCCACTATCTCCTGCAGGAATCCTCCACCATCACTGGGTGGATGGTAGATGAGAGGTATCCTGCAACCTACACCCTTACCCAGGATACACTCAAAGGACCTGGTGAGCCCCACTGGCACATCCACAAGGCACAAAAAGGCCCAAAATACATATTTTACAGAGATCAGGGTATGGAGTCGGGTGGGAGAACCACTGGACTACTAGGGATATTAAAATACATATTTTATGGGGATCGGGGTTTCATGCAAAGAAGGTGGCAGTACTAGACTACCAAGGACATTAGTCACGCTGTGTAGGGTGCCCGGCGCATTCTGCCAGCCAGCCCTGTACAACTCATGCAAATGGGTCCATAATGACATGCAAATGGCCCCATCTGCATCTTGCATTTTCAGTCTGAATATCTTGAAACTGCACCTGGCTCATCTCCAGATGCACTGGCGCATTCCTTCCAGGTATTCAGATCTGGGGTTGTGCAGTGCATTGTGATTGCACCAGCAGCATAGTTTGGGATATTCAGCAGAAATGCACTATTGTTCATCTGTTTTGAATATATCCCTTTGTTGCTCCGGTGCAACTCAGTTGCACAGTGCAATCACATGTACTATTGATGGGTGCAATTTCAATATCGGGGCCACATGTACAATAAATACAGATGAGAATGTATAATGTTTTATGATCAGGCAATAGTATAAGGAGCGAAGTACAATTTCTTTGCAATCTGTAATTTAACTTTGTATTCCTCACTGTTTGCTCCAGTCCAATCCCCCTTATAAATCTAGACAACTTATTCTTATCACTAATTGCTGGCCTCATCTGGTTGCTGAATTAGAAGGGTTTCATGTGCTTCTTCACTTTTTAAATATACAGTATTTTGTACACCTTTGTGTCACCAATTGTATAGCACCCTTAATTTCTGCCCATTTATTCTCCACCCTTTTCTAACTCCTTAATACCCTGCAACCTATCCTTAAGTATACCTAACATCCTACTGAAGTAAGCAGTCTTAATGATCATGGCCATGGCACTTGGTTTTATTTGCTGAACTTGCAGAGTTATGTTAAACTTCACATCACCATGTTACTCTGACCTAGTTGGTCCTCTGTTCTCATACATATGATGTCCTGATTACAGAATACAAAGTTCATAATTGCATCTCCCCTATTAACCTCTCTCACCCTTCTCAGCAATTAGCTCAGAAGGGAGTCCTGCAATGTCTCTACAACCTTCTGTATTTTCTGGATCTTGGCTACTGAAGTGACTCAGTCTACATCTGGGAGTTTGAAATCATAGGGGTGTAATTGTGGTCCAAAAATCCTCATTTTCATCTAGTAACACCAAATCTTCTAGGAAGATAATAAACAGAAATGAATCATATTATTTGCAAATAGAACTTGACTACGCTCACAAAAGTTCTTAAAGAGAACTAAGGTCAAATTTGCAAAAGCATATGTTATCAGAATGTTTGGATTTGTGTATATAGGCCTAGTGTTTTTCCTTTAGTTTGTTTGCTTTTATGAATTTTTTTCTCAATTTGCCTTCTAGTTTTTTGGCCCTTGGGACCTCCATGTTTGAATATTTTATTGCTTTGTTTCCTACAATGCCTCCCATCCCATGTGACAGTGATGCATCCAGGACCAATGATTCAGTGAGTGATAGCTGCTGCTGCAGCAATCTGCTGGTAGGAGTCTGATGTTCTGACCTCAGATAAATAATGCTTTCTAACGCAATCTTTTTGTTTTCTAGGTATGTGTCTTGGTCTAAACAGCAGGAGTTCAGGTTTTATTTAAAAAATTTTTGTCAAACCAAACACAGCCATAAAAACACATACGTCACCCCAGGTGCTATAATTAGTGAATACTCTAACCACTTAATTCTAGAATAGTCCACTCAATTATCCCTCAGGTGTTTGTGAAACTGTAAATGTAGCCTTTATTAGAGCTCACTGGTTAGGGAGAGACATTCAGAATCACAGCTCTACTGCTGTAAACTTTACACATAATGGCCACTTGCTGAATCGGTGGCCATGGAGTTATCATTGTCACATGGGACAGGAGGCTTTGTAGGAAAAAAAAATTAATAAAATATTCAAACATGGAGATCCCCAGGCCATAAAAGTAGTAGGCAAATTTAGAAAAAAAACCTCAACAGCAGACAAAGGAAAGAACAGATAAGGACTACACCCTCAAATCAAAATACTCCACACAACATATTTGTTTGTACATTTTGACTGTAGCTCCTTTTAAAACAATGAGATACAGTATCTTACTACACTGCATTATAGTTGTTCCTGCTGTCATGTCATGACACTCTTGAAAGTGAGGGTTATCATTACCTCAAAAGCCATTTTCCTGGTTCAATGAATGAATGAATGAATAAAACTGCTAAAATTAACATAATGTAAACTTCATTTTTTACAGTGCATTTTGACAAAGACACAAACCCACTCATTAGTCATGAATCATGCTTTATCTGGGGAAGCAACATGTATATACAGTACATTTGCTGCCACCCCAAGGAACTTCATCAAAACAAGATGTTACATCTTATGACACTAACAGGATGAGTAAAAATCTAAATATAGAAATAAAAAAATCTCACATTTACTACTATATTTGTTTTAAATACAACCAACTATCAAATGAAGCTGTTATGGTAACTTTATTTTACCAATAAGAACTAATATAGGAATCCTTTATTGTAGAATAAGGACTTTTAAATATTGCTTGCTATGGTAACTATGGCCATATTGGGCTTATTCTAACAACACAGAATCAGCACAGAGGTCCTTATTGACATTATAAACCTAATAGAAGTTCTTTTTATTTAAATGCTGCTAAAAACTCAATCATGTAGTTTAAGTGTGGATGTAAAACAAAGTAACTGGAACTCTGATATTAGTGCAGTGGAATGTCGGCATGCAGTAAATGAAAAATCAATGTTTTATTTATTTGCCAGCCACCAACTTGGCCTGAAGTTATGTAACCTTGAAAGTCACTTTAACAAGGATGTAGTCTTTAAATTATGTTAAGTATTTACACTATAAGTGTTAAGATCACATTCTCAGTATTAGTCTTTATTCAGATTCTTGACTACATCAGTAAGGTATAACCACATTATGTTGCCCATCTTTCACTTGCCTCATTGACTTCTAAACTCTTTTTTACATGGGAACTCTACTAGGCTCCCCAGAGGACACATGTGAAAACAAGTTATTTTCTGCTCAGTTCAACTTCCTGGCAAAATATTGTAAAATAAATAAACAAATACATAAATAATTCCTCATGTTTTTGTACAGAAATGTAAACCCATTAAGAAAAAAACCTGTCTTCAGAAATAGGGTTGGTAAAAAAATTCCAAACATGAATGAAGCTTTGTGTCAGAAAATGTTCTTTTAGTTCAGAATGTTCCTCCATACTAAAATAATTTGGAATTCTCCCTCCAGTCAAAGGCCTCCACAACAGAAAATGTTGACTCCCGAAAGTAACCCAACTGATCTACCCAACCCATCTGAGCTAAAAGATGCAGACTCTTCTGTTCTCTTCATTAACTGACCATGAAAGCTCCTGTAGCTGAGGTAGAGGTGGGCACAGCTCTCTACAGTATACTGTACTATATGTAGAAGAACAAAGAGTATTGGATTGCGGACAGGCAGGGGATGGGCTACTATAAGCGCATTCATTTGAAGAGGACCAATATACAAGGAATTTTGGGATGCGGATTGGCCTGTATTGGTTTAGAATTAGATAATTTGCTTGTCTACCCTGTCTTCCACCCTCATTTTGCTGAGGGCCTACTCTGGTGCATGTTAAGACTGCATGTTTGCCTCCAGTGGCTAGGCATTAGATCACAGTGGAGAGTGTTTTCTCAAGTCCCTCTTGGATGAGGAGTGCTGCCAGCTAGAACAGAAAGCAGGCAAGGGATGATCAACTTTAATCCTATCAACTTTATTTCTAAAGCACCCTTCCCAAATAATGCTCAGAACACTATATAAACAGATAAAATACACAGTGTTGATAAAATACATTTTCTAACAGTTTCTGCTAAAACCAAAAAAGATACAAGAAATGAATGTATTTAGTATTAACAGTATGTCAAGTTCTGAAGGCTTGTGAAACACATATAGCTTTTAAGCAGTTTTTAAATGCATCAAGTTATGATTCCTGTCTAATACTCTTGGTGAGAAAAATCCAAAGAATGGGGCTCAAAAAGATAAAACTCTTCCTCCGCCAGGTTTAAGTTAAATTTGGTAACTGTCAGAATGCTTGCTGCTTGGGACCCAAGAGATCTTGTTGGAGTGTGCTCTAAAAGGGGGTCTGGTTGATATTTTGGACATTGACCATGGAAGCATTTATGTGCTGCCAACAAAACCTTAAAATCACATCTGAGAACAACAGGAAGCCAAGGAAGGTCTTGAAGTGTACAGTAGGTGAAATATGGTGTCACATAGAAGTTTTACACATAAGTTGAAATGAGGATTCAAATATACAGTAGGAGGTGTATGAAGTAAAAAGTAAATGATGTCCTGTATCAGGAAAATTGACAAACCTGGTGAATTTACAGTCCAACACCTAGAATATCCAGTGTCCATAATGTTTTTCCACTTTCCGTGGCCCATGGCTGCTTTGCTGTTGGAGCCCTTTTGAGAGAAAACAGTGTGGTCTAGTGATTAATAGTATACAGTGAAGCTTGCCAATTCTGCAGCATATGCCAGTAGAGTTACTGCAGCAAACAATGGAGTTTCAATGGGAGTTAATCCTTTGTCATGCAGCAAACTGTGACACTGCAATTCATCATGACAGGCTTCACTGTACAGTACTGTTGAACAGGAGATCACAGGTTCACATCTCACCAAACCATTGGCTTGCTGTGTGACTTTGATCAAGTCACTTCACCAGTACATTCTTCAGTCCTCCCAGCTGTGAAACTAGGTGGGAGCTAGAAACTCATGGAGGATAAGACAGTGTAGTCTAGTGGTTACAGTATCAGCTTAGGAATCATAAGATCACATGTTCAAACCTCACTATAGCCAAATACTCCCTGTGTAACTTGCGCAAGTCATCTAACCTCTCAGTGCTTCAATCCACTCAACTACTAGGACAAAAGAGAACCTCACTGGAAGTGAGATGTTATAGCCCAGCTGAGTTGTCATTGGTGAACATATTGTGAAAACAAAATAAATAAGTTGGAAACTAAAAAAAAACAACTAAAATGTATCATTAAATCTTAACTCAATTTTGTTTTGTAGGGTGAGGAGTTTAAGGACTGCTTTGTTAATCTAGGTGAAAATGGGTTCCTAGTGTCACTTCCTTTAGTCTTGGAGCTGAAAGTGAGGGTTTCTCTGAACTGCTGAAACAGAATAATGTGAAGAGCAGAGAGTAATACAATATAGCTGACAGATGCAAGGCATGCAGTACCTAACCACTAGCTTTACATCAATGTCAAAGAGATCATTCTGAAAAAGTACTTTAGGAGAGCACCCTTGCCACAGGTGTTATCGAAACCTTTTAACATCTGAGCAGGCCTACAAATACACTGTACTTCTGGAGTGCTGTTGAGGTGAGGGAGAATGTAAATGGGACAGGGAGGGCTTGCATTTGATGATGTGAGCCGCATCCCGGGCCAATAATATTTTATATTACAGTGGTTAACAAGATGTTAAAATTAGCACTTTTTCTTAAGTGACCTAGAAAGAAGAGGGCATTGAGATTTAATTACCATCTCACTCTCACAGAGGGTGGTCATAAGAGGTCAAGAATTACAAATAGGTAGTATGGTAAAACACTAGATAGACAGACAGACAGACAGCTAGTAGATAGCTTGATGAATAGGTAGTCAGATGCATATATAGTATGTAGTCCCCTTCCCATATCATGGGGCTGTCAACCTTCATTTGCTCTGACATTGAGGACACAGTGAAAGGAGTCAGGATGGCATCAGGACACAGTCTGCACCATGGCAGCAGCTGGGAGTTTAGGAAGGACCCAGGTGTGCTATCAACAGTGACAGGCACTGGCAGCAGCCCTTTGACCTGATCCTTATGGTGTCAAGCAGGAGATTGGAAGGGACACTGCCCCAGCACTTGTTTCTTCTTGCCAGAAAGGCAAAAGATCCAGGATATGGCCTCTAACAGAGACATTGAGAGAGGCTAAGCAACAGTGTAGCCAAGTTGGTGAACTCTGAGCCACAACTGGTCAGTGTGGAATCAGAGGAACAGATCAGTAAGCCAAGGAAAACGGTAGCCAATCAGTGAAGAGCAGATGTAGGCAGGACCTGCAGACTCAACAGAGGACTGTGGGAAGGAAGGCCATTGAAAAGATTAGGAATTAAGAAACAGTCAAGAGGCTGCCCAAGCCTCTTAGCCAACCTTACATTCAGTGCAACCAATGAGAAGCTGGAAAAAGAAGGTTGGCAGGACTGATGAGAGAGACTGTAGCAAGCTGCCAATGGATCACTTAGCTAGATCATCCAGACCAGAGATCTGTGAGTTGCTCCCTGGTAGGACTCTTGAGTGAGTGTTGCTAGCTTTTGTCTGCAAAAGTGTGAATCCAGTACAGAGGCGGCCCATCTTTCAGGAGGAATAAAAGTACAGTTGTGGCTGTCCTTCAAGAACTGTGATTTACCAAAGAAAAACCTAAGTATACAGTAAGTGAGATGACCAAACAACTTTTTCACTGGTGGTGTGAATTATTTTGCCAACTGCTAGTTCATTTTCTGTAGAAGTATGCAGTCCAGGATACATTATGCAACTGTGATAAAAAAAAAAAAAAAACTAACCAATTTAAGGGGTTTTCAATAGCACAGTAGGATTTCTTAAATAGTGTTCATATCTTCATTGTAGGGGATAATCTCTGAGGCACTGCAGGATCCATCCTTACAACTAGGGTATAGGTTCACCTAATAGGTTGTGAATGCACATGTGACTTCACAAGTGAAATCCAAGCCATCTTGTCCTGCAACCTGATGACACTAGCTTAGTTTCAAATGTGCAGCTGATCAGGTTGCAACACAGGAGCTTTACTCCTGCTCTCAGTAGTTTGTTGAGCCAAATTTCAGCAGTGCAAAACTAAAATACCTATGGTAGGTGGCTTTTCTTGGCTTGTAAGTACTTTACTTGGCAGGGAATCTTTGAAATACAGTATTTACCTTTTCCTAATTTCTAGTCCCACTATCTCTGTGAGGTTGGCTACTGACTCTATCCAGGGCCATCAGCATGATGCTGTGTTGTGTACAACAGTTTATAGTAGTATGGATTCAGGCAGACTACAAACACTCCCTATATGATTTACTGTTAAAACTGCATTAGCTATACTATACTAGAGACTGCCTAGAGTTTACATTTGCTGCTCAGTCCCTAAAGAGCATACAGATGCCTAGACAGTGTGCTGGTGCACAAGGGTGACCCCTCATGTAGTGGTCACAGTCTGTGCTGTGCTGTACTGGTGCTGGAGAGCCATCCTGGCAGCAGGGCTCTCACTGCATGGAAATAGCTCTGTGGCATCCACAGGGCTCTCATTGCATGAAAACAGCTCTGTGGAATCCTGGAATCCCTGCCAGCTATTCCAAAATTAGCTACACCACACAATTACCCAGAGTGCATGTATTATTCCAACAGTGTGGATTTGGGGGAATCCTGCCTGATCGAGCTCGTATCTATACATGATGGATGGTATTACAGTCTGCCTTGAAATGACCCACAATACCTTATTGCTGAGCTAGTTGCATTTCTTTTACAGCCCAAGTTCCTTGTGTGCTTGATTCTGCCCTCTGTCCTATACCTGCTGTGAGCTCTGCTGGCATCTGATGTTATGCGATCATGTCGCTGGATGCGCATGCATGCGCAAACCAGCAGCCACCATCATATGCACAGCGAGTCTGCAGTACCAAACCCGACTGAGTGAACAGCAGACACCAGATCGAGCTATACCTCCTGATCACTTTTGGAGGTGTCCTGAGTACTCATCAGAGACACGATCTGCATCTGGAGACCCGCTGCTTGTCCTGGGCCATTCGAAGATGTTTGACCCTCGCCACAAGAAGTGACCCAATTCACGCCACTTTCAGTAGCCATCTTACTGAGGGGCAACTAATATGCGCATGACAATATTAGAGGCTGACTGGAGGAGGCCATCAACTCTCTTCTAGCAGCCATCTTACCTGGGGCACATTCCTCAGTACAGAGCAGCCTGAGTGGGATATGTATATTTAGGGCAGAAGTCACAACTCCCTAAGTGGATTATCACATATCTGAGCATGATGATGATGATGATGCATAGGGGACCCACGATCTTCTGTTCCCCCTACAGCAGCTATTGCTTCACACAATTAGTGCACTACTGTACATGCTTCACACTAGATAGGGGACCACTGCTAGCTCGCTTCCTGTATGGTTATATTGCCTCATAGGACAAAAGGTGTGAATCCTGCAGCGTGCCACCCCAGCAGGCCAGTTGGGATACTTCTGCCCCTCTTACACTGAATATCCCCACAATTGTTCAAGCCTTCACATGCCAGTGACAAAGTCAACAGATCCTCCCAACAGCCATCTACCTCCAGAGCTGCAACACTTAATCCATCCATTGCCTTCCCTCAAGTGATCAGAAAACTCAGCTCACTTACAAACACCACATTCATTATCCTGAAGAACCAGCAGATAATACAAGCACAACCGTACTTTATGACAGCTGTGCTGGAGAAGCTATCTGAGACAGCTGGTCCACGAAACCTTACTTCACCTAGCTACAACATCTCCCACCACCCATTCCTGCCATCCCTACTAGGGCACTCCCCACCCTGCAGAACCATGCACAGGTTCTCCAGAGCCAGTGGTGACTCAGGTAAAGAGCCTGAGGAGGAGGAGGCCAGCATGGTGATAGAGCCTCAATCACTGTCAGCCAAGTGATGCAATATAAAGGAGACTGTGGGTTTGATGTCTCACTACCCCTTCATAGTCTGAGCTAATGCCTTCACCACTACCCTTAGTCAGACAAAATGATATATTCCTGGTGTGTGAGTCCATCGACAAATTGATGACTAGACAATGGAAAGCAGGGGACCCAGCTCGATCTCTGAACGCCATTCATGGAATAAGATATAACCATTGTATACTGACAAGCTATAGCTGTGGTGCACGCTAGTTCATGGTTGACCCACAAATAGTGGCTCTAAACAAAAAGGCAATCCTACCTTCAGAAGGTGCTGCAGGTCTCAAATCCCTGAAGACACAAAAGTAGAAGATATCTTGAAGAAGAATTTAAATTGGCAGTGCTAAGAGCCACAGTAGCCATGACCACTATTTACGCCTCAGGGCATGGCTAGCCTGAATACAAGATGTACAAAACACTAACACCAAAGTCAGCAGAGGCGCAGCTACTGGAACAGGTAATATTATCCACCAAATACTTGGTGGATATGGCAGTGTATTCCCTCAAAATCAATGACAGGGCAGTGGCACTGATCAACCGTGGAAGTAGAACTCTGTGGCTGAAATTATGGGATACAGATAATGAGTTGAAGGCAGTGCTACAAAAACTACCATTTAAGGGGTCCCTGTCATATGGAGAAGGCCTGGACAAATATGTCAAGGGCAAGGAAGGGGGCAAGGCCCTGGGAAATGAGCTCTAGTTACAACTATCTACTGTCCACACTGCAATTCAGTTCAAATAGCAACTTTTGCAACAGACGAAGGGGCCACTATGGCAACAAAGGAAACAGGTTTCTTCCCTCGTAGCCCACCACCACCACCAGCAAAAACAGGTTTAAGGAATGAGACAGATCCTACAGGGGCAGGTTCTCAAATAACTTCAACTGTAAACCACAAGCAAAGTAAAGCCTACCCCAGATCGCCTCAATCAGAACTCATACCAGTAGAAGCATGACAGTTGCAATTCACACACAAATGGAAGACAATAAATAGGTGCTGAAAATAGTACACAAGAACTATGCCAGAGAGGTGGTGGAGTACCCCAGGATAGACCACCTCATCATTTCACTCAGTCTCCAAGCACAAGGTGCAACCATGCCAGATCCAATAAATTCTGCAGGATTGGTACGAATAAGGCAATAGCAGATGTACCACCAGAGGAAAGACAGCAGGAATTTATTCCATCTTCTTTACAATGCTCAAGAAGACCAGTGGTCATCATCCGGTACTAGATTTAAAATTCTTAAATTGCTTAGTTCAGTACAAGCCCTTCAAGATGGAAACAATCACAAGCCCTTCAAGATGGAAACAATCAGTTCCACCTTGAGAGTCACATGGTCAGGGGACTTCCTCATGTCAATAGACCTACAGGTTGCCGACCCACACATTCCCATCAGGCCATCCCACTTCAAATTCCTCTGGTTTCACATTCTGGGGAAATACTACTGGTACCAGTCACTACCCTTTGGTCTGGCCTCAGCACCCTGAATATTCAGAAGTTTCCATAGTACTAGCTGCCAAAATGAGAGAACAGGGCACCCAGGTCATTCTGTAGCTGGATGATTGACTGATAAGGATAAGATCCCCACAACAGCCACTACGGGAGACCCAAACAGTGATACAAAGTCTAGAGAAGCACGGATGGATAATCAACCAAAATGAAAGCAGCCTTATACCCAGCCAGTCCATAGAATACCATGGCATTTTATTAGACATGGCAGCAGGCCTGGTATGCCCCTTGGACAAACAAATTAACAGCCTAATAGTTTAAGTGTCTGCCCTGCAAAGGAGCAAACAACCTCCACTAGAACTGGTTTCATGAGTACTGGGATTAATGACATTTGTATAGACCTGATCCTGTGGACCAGGTGAGCAGGAGACAACTGCTTCTTCTGGCCATCCAGCAAAGAGAACTCCTCGACCACAACTTAATGGCAATTCTGACCATGCCACCTTAGGTAGTCACCTCACTAACAAGGTGGACAAACAATCTTTCTAAGAGGATGCTCTGGATGTCCAATATGATGTGATAATCAACACAGATGCCAGACTAACATAGTGGGAGGCAGCAACCAGCCAACTCTCCACCCAGGGGAAATGGTCACTGATAGAGTCAAAATTTCCAGTCATCATTTTGGAGATGAAGACAGTGCTCTTAACCCTGCTACACTACAGTCACCTCATCAAAAACAAAAACATTCTAATAAGCTCAGACAACAAAATTACGATGGTTCACATTGTAAAGCAAGGAAGAACCAAGAGCAGAGTCATGCAAAAGGAGTCTGCAAAGGTTCAGATCTGGGCACAGAGCCACTTAACCAACATCTCAGCCATTCACTTAGCCAGCAAACTGAATGCCACAGTGAACTGGTTGAGCTGCCAACAGATACATCTGGGAGAGTAGAGAGTACATCCTCAGGTCTTCTGCTACATCGATAGACACTGGGAGGCCTGTGATCTGGATTTAATGGCAACCAGCAAGAACACCTAATGCCCCAAATTTTACTGAAGGTTCAAAGACAACCAGCTGGCCTATTGATGTACTAGTAGCTTATTGCTTGTGATGCCAGTGACCCAGGTTCATAAAAACTTGGGGCATCAGAGGACTGGCCAGGAGGGAAGGATTGAGTGCCTGAGGACTTCTTTCCTCTTCTTGGGGGTCAGATTGCAGAGCCTGGTGTTTGCCTGGCACCTACTGGAAGCTAGGGAAAGGTGCTCAGGACTGCCTAGAAAGGAAGAAAGGGCAGGGCTGACACTGACATGCAGTGTGTGGGAGCATGCAGCACATCATGGTGTCATTGCATGCCACGACACTCAGGGAGAAAAGGAAAAAGCTATCAGGGGCAGGTTGATGCCTGAAACCAGCAGGCCCTGCACTCAACCAGCTGGGCTTTCCAGATCAGAGACCGATGCATTTCTAAGGGGGATTGAGGACAAATTGGACTTCACCCGGGCAAGCTCTTGGGGTACTGACTGGTATGTAAGTCCTGAAGGACGCCGGGTGACAGGACTGGGGTGTCTGGGCAGATAGGGGCTATCCAGCAGGGGTGGCAAAAAAGAAAGTTTCAAAGATGGGAGTGAATGTTCTATCATCAGAATGGCACTTCGATGTGCCATACATATTCCCTCCACTTTCACTGCTCCCATAGATCTTGAAGAAAATTCAACAATCCAGATTGAGGGTGATTTTGATCACCCCATTCTGGCCTAGTAGATCATGGTTCGTGACAGTGGTGACTTTGGCTCTGGATCACCCATGAAGGCTCGCACTTAGGCACAACATACTGCAGCAAGGCCAGTATGTCACCTCAACAGTCAAAACCTCAAGTTAACTTGGCTTCTAACTGGGAGAGAATGCTAAAAGCTGGCTATCATCCTTCTGCCATAGACACCATGTCCAGGAGGAGGTCCACCATATCAACATATCAAGGACAATGGTCAATATCCTTGAAATGGTGCTTCACAAAATCCTTATCCCCACTGAGCACCTCCATAGCAGATATTCTCCAGTTTCTGCAGAAGGGCCTAGACAAGAAGCTGTCCCCATCATCCTTACAAGTGCAGATGGCAGCAATTGGGGCAATGAAAGGTCAAATAGATGGATGACACCAGGAGCTCACCTGGACATACTGAGCTTGAAAGTGGCCAATAAGATTTAACCTAAATAAATCAGACCACAGCATGCTGTGATCTTCAGACCATTAACCACAGTTGATCTAAATGGATGAATCTAAGGACAGTGTTCCTGAATGCAGTCTGCCCAGTCAGGAGAACAGGTGAGCTACAAGCCCTTTCATGCAGAGAACCGCATTTGGTCTTTCATAGGGATGGAGTGAAGCTGAGAACAGTTACATCCTTCTAAAATTGCCTTAGACTTTCACGTAATACAAGCAGTTGAATTGTCAGCCCAACTGCCCTTCTCAGAGAGCACAACAGATCCCAAGTTTCATTCTCTGGGAATGAGGAGCATAATCATGGCATACATGAACAGAATAAGGGACTTCTGTAAAATAGACAAACTGTTTGTAATTGCTCAGGGATGCAGAAGAAGACACATTGCTTCCACATCTACCACAGCCTCATGGCTCAAAGTGGCTATCTGGGAAGCATACCAGGCTACTGCCAAGACCCCTTCCCCAGACTTAAAGCCCTTTAGACCAGAGCAATTGCCACTTCATGCACTGCAAGAAACCTGGCTGCAACAGTGGAAATTTGTGCAGCCACCCCAGGGACCTCGATTCACATGTTAATTCAACATTACAGATTTAATGTTTCTCATGATGCTGAAACTAATTTCAGCTGCTCAGTGTTTCAAGTGGCCATGTCCTTTCCATCAAAGCATGACCCATCCCCCCTTCCATACAGCAAAGGTACTGCTTTTATAAACCTAGATGTAAGGATCCTGGAGTGCTTTAGAGATCAGTTCAATCACTCACTGGAGACTGGAGTAGTTCCGGAGGACTGGAGGAGGGCAGATGTAGTCCCACTTCACAAAAGTGGTAACAGGGAGGAGGCTGGGAATTACAGGCTAGTCAGCCTGACTTCAGTGGTGGGGAAATTAATGGAATCACTACAGAAAGAAAGGATTGTGGAATATCTTGAATCCAGTGGCTTACAAGACCCGAGGCAGCCATGGATTCACTGGGGGAGGTCATGTCAAACAAATCTGATAGATTTCTTTGATTGGGTGACCAGGGAATTAGATCAGGGTGGAGCAATGGATTTGGCCTACCTAGATTTTTATTTTTTTTTAATTTTTTTTTAACCAGGAGAGACACACTAAGCTGAAAGCTTGTTTATAGGTGAGACCTGGAAGCACAAGGAAGTTAAGTGACTTGCTCAGAGTCACACAGTATGCAAGTGGGGGCTGTGGGATTCAAACCCAGCTCTTCAGATTTACATCTCAGAGCCTTAAACCACTGCGCTATACTGCCTCCAAAAGGTTTCAGTAAGACCTTCAACACTGTTCCACATAGGGGACTTATAAACAAGCTGGGCAGCCTAGGAATGGGTCCATAGGTGGTAACCTGGGTAAGGAATTGGTTACGGAACAGGAGACAGAGGGTGGGGGTAAACAGAGTTCACTCCAAGGAAGGGAGGAGGTTGACCAGAGGGAGCCACAGGGATCATTACTGGGACCGTCCTCCTTAATGTCTTTATTAGTGACGCTGCAGAGAGGCTAGAAGGCAAGGCATACCTCTTTGCAGATGACACAAATCTGCAATAGGGCAGACACTCTGGGGGATGAATAGAGATCTAAGAAAGCTAGAGGAGTGGACGAGGGTGTTGCAGCTAAGTTTCAATGTGAAGAAGTGCAAAATCATGCACTTGGGGCACAGAACCAGGAGTGGTGTACTAAATGCATGGAGTGGTATTAATGACCACCAAACAGGAAAGAGGCCTGTGAGGGTAATCATATCAAATGACCTAATGGTGGCCAGACAGTGTGACAAGGCAGTGGGGAGAGCTAGTGGGATGTTGGGGTGCATAGGGAGGGGTATCACCAGTAGAAAGAAAAAGGTGGTGTCATCACTGTATAAAACACCAGTAAGACCTCACCTATAGTATTGTGTCTATTTCTAGTGACCATATTTCTGAAAGGACATAGACAGAATAGAGGCAGTCCAGAGCAGGGCATCTAAAATGGTGTAGGGTTTGAATCAAAAGCCCTATGAGGAGAGACTGAAGGACCTTAATACGTACACCCAGGAGGAAAGAATGGGCATATGATAGCGACTTTCAAATACCTCACGGGTATTAATAAGGTTCAATAGGTAAGCATTTTACAGAAAAAAAAGTTGCTCAAGGACAAGGGGTCATGCTATGAAGCTGGAGGGGGGTAGACTTGGGGGAGATATGAGGAAGTATTTTTTCACAGAGAGAGTGGTGGATGCCTGGAACAGACTCCCAGCAGAGATGCTTTAGTGGTAAGGAAGGGGGGGGGAGCCACAAATGGGCAGACTAGGTGGGCCAAGTAGTCATTATCTGCTGTCAAATTTTATGTTTCTGTGTTTCTGTTCCACACAATGGTTGTTTACAAATTTGGTAGAGGTGATTGTGGGGGACTATATCTCTGAGACACTCCACATCCCATCCTTGGGAGACACTCATGTTTGGACAAGGAATGACATTCATCTCCGGCATGTCATATGGACTGGATTCCTTTAGAATGTATTATTCGGAAATAAATATACCTGATTGATGAGCACTCTTTTAACCCATAGCCTAGTACGTAGTCCCAAGTCAATAAATTAACCAGTTTTTATTTTAGGTAACAGCTTTGGAAAACATTGAAACTGAGCTAGTATCATCAGGTTGCTGGACGAGATGGCTCAGATTTCACTTTTTTTTCATTTTGTTTATTGAATTTCAAATACAAGACAAATACAGGTCCCATACACATATATTAAAAACATCTCTTAGTGCATATGTGCTTCAATCCATCCCAAATTCCTATCAGTCAGTATTAATAATACACAATGATGTATCATAAATCCCAGCAAGGGATAGTTCTAATAACATTTACAAACCTATGCCAAGTAAAAACAAGACAATAAACACAACCACTAACAGTGTTGGCTACATAAAATGATACCCTACTAGGTAGTGTATTTTATAGATGGGCCATTAGGATGACACAGTAAAATAGCCTAAACTGATAAAAGTATATGTACTCACAGTCTTATAGTTAGATGTTATATCAACTTTAAAGGACTGCATTAAGACGATTAGGGTCGCTCTGCTGGTGGGAATGAATTCATGAAGGTCCCCATGTCTGTTCAAAGAGATCATCTCTGTCTTTAAGCTCATATGTTACCCTTCCAAGGGCAACATTCTAGTCACTAATTCCAGCCACATGTTCACTGTGTTTTGGTGTGTTTTGTTTTTGTTTTGGATACATTTTCAGGCTAATACTAATAAAACATGTATCAGCCGGGGGTGTGGATCCAACTCGTCATCACGCAAATGGTCTGTCCCAGCAGCATAGACAACTGTGTTTCAGGTATCCCATGACCGGTCCTTTGTTCAATTTGTGCTCTAATCTCTGTCCCAAACTGACGTAGTGTTAGGCATTCCCCATAGTAATGGAGATATGTCCATCTCACACCGTGAGATCTACAGCAGAGAGGTGAAACCATTGGAGAAAATGTATACACTACCGCTGGGGGAAGGTATAACTGGTGGATGAATTTAAACTGGGCTTCTTTGAATTTGTTGAACCAAAGCAGGCCCATATAAGACTCATAGATACCTGACCAGTTTACATCTGAAATTCCTACCCCTAAATCCTGCCCCCAATGTCTATGTATCTTCAACGACTGGCTTCGCATGGCCTCACTCAGGTGCAAATAAAACCCTGGCATAGAACCTTTTGGGGCTACCCTGTATACCTAATCTCCTTTACCAGCTTATAAAGATTGGAAAGCTCAGGGTACAAATCTCTGTGCAGTCCTAAGGTAGGATCTTACCTGTAAGTACTGAAAGTTATGCTGCCCCTGCAAGGCATATATATGCTTTAGTTCATCTGGGCTATATAGCCCAGCAGACCCCATCAAATACACTAAATATCGCACTCCAATTTGTTTCCATGGGCAAGCTTATCTCAGACATTCTTGGGAGAAAGTCTGCTGCTACCGACTGGTGCAAGGATAATCTTGTCTCTATCTCCTTCAACATCTTGGCTGCATTCACCATGCTTGTAGAGTATGAATAACTAGTGGGCTTGGGTTCTGCCTGGTCCTATACCTGCCCTGTCCACCCTTATCCAAGTAAATCAGTGGAAAGAATTTCTCCTTCTACCTCCAGAGTCACCCAGCTAGTCCCCCTCACCCCCACAACCATTCCCTGATCACAGAGTTAAGCTGCCACATGATACCATTTAAGGCCAGGAATTTGCAGCCCCTCTTAGATATCACCTTTTCAGATGCAGCAGAGCTGCCTTGGGTCATTTCCCTAGCCACAAAAATGCAGTACACTGAGCTTCAAAGCACTGAAAATCCCTTTTAGTAAGTCTCATGGGGAGCATTTGAGAGGATAGAGTACCGTGGAGAATATTCATCTTTAATAAATTGAGACAGCCAAGCCCAGTAGATGAGCAAAGATTTCCACTGCTCCAAATCTCCTCTAAGGTCTTGAGTAGTCCTATACAGTTCAACTGATATAAATTATTTAGCTGAGGGCTCACTTTAATCCCCAAGTATGAGAGGAAGGTAGTAACTCTTTAAAAGGGATTTCTGGAGTGCAATTTGGGCCCCCACCTGCATCAGCTTGGATTTGTCCAAATTGATTTTATACCCCAAAACATGGAGAAGCTTATTCAACAACACAAGAATGCCAGACAAAGAGCGTGCCGGGTCAGTTACAAGCAGGAGGATGTCATTTGCATATAACAATATTTTGTGTTCCTCTCCCCATCTACCCCATATTCTAATAATAGCAGGACTTTGCCTTATATACTCAGCAAGTGGATCTATAACCACAGCAAAGAGGAGAAGGGACAGGGGGCAGTCCTGTCTTGCACCTTGCTCAAGCTCAAACTCATTTGAGAGTCCTCCTTTAACCAGGACACAGGCCTCAGGTGCAGAGCGAAGCAATTTGACGTAGTCTACAAAACCCTTCCCCAACCCAAATTTATTTAATACTCAATATAAGTAAGGCAATTCCACCCTAGAAAAGGCCTTCTTGGCATCCAAGGAGAACACAAGTGCCTCTCCTGGATGCCAAGAGCCCCACCACACTACATTCAGCAGCCGCCAAATGCTATTGTAGAGTACTTCTCTTTACAAAGCCAGTCTGGTCTGGCTTTACAAGAGTCAGAAGAAAGTCCTCTAGCCTCTTTACCAAGGTCTTTACTATTATTTTAGCATCACAACTGAGGAGTGAAATTGGCCTATGGGCAATGCATGTCGTAGGGTCCTTTCCAGGCTTGGCTAGTACTACTATAGTTGCCTGAGTGCATGATTCAACAACGCAGTCCTACTCCTGTGCCTCTTCCACCATGGCATGAAGGCTCTGCAACACTGGAAGACCCAAAGCCTTATAATAGTCAGCACTCAAACCATCCGGCCTGCCACTTTTTTTTTTTTAGTGTGGCTACTGTAGCAGCCAGCTCAGCAGCCATGAGTGGTGCTCCCAGTTGGATACACTGTTCTTCCCCAAATGTGGTAGATCTAAATTTGTCAAAAGCCTCAGCCTTGTGCACAGACTATGTACATTCTTCCATATACATTGCCCTGTAATATACATAAACCGTGCCCTAATATCGAGGCTTTTATTATAAACCTGGCCCCTTCCATCTTTTAAAGAAGTAATAGTGGTAGTGTTGTTCCTGTCCCCAGCCAGTCTTTCCAGCTGGGGACTGGGTTTATTACGCACTCATGGATACTTAGCTTTGCATAAAAGACAACTTTGCTGGCTCCCATCAGTAATGGCTAGGTTTAATTGCTCTTGAGCCTCCCTGAGTTGGCACATAGTCTCTGTGGATGGGTCCCCATATGCTTTTTTCTCTAGAGCCTTTATAGTGTCTTCTAACTTTGTAACTTGTCCCATTTTGTTTTGGCTTTATGGACATGTAAGATATTACCAACCCCCACATGTACGCCTTCCCAGACTCCTAAAAAATTCCCTTAGAGGGGGCTGTAGCCTGATTGTTCCTTACATAGTGCCCCCACTGTTCCTGTAGGAACTCTACAAATTACTTAGCTGAAAGCATGTAGGCTGGAAATCTCCAATTCCCCTGTTCCTTTTCCCACTCTGTAGTGCAGAAGGTCATTAACACTCTAGCATGGTCCAAGAGTAGGATGGGTGTGATTTCAGCCTGGGTGACCCTGGAGTACAGATTTTTGAGTACAAAAATATAATTAATCCTCGACCACATGCCATGGGGATTTGAGAAAATGTATACACTGGAGCCGGATTAGTTTCCTCCAGACATCTACTATGTCTAATTCTGTTAGGTCCACAGCCCATTGTCAAAATCAAATCAATCAAATTCTTTATTTATCCAGGCGAACACCATTGAGCAAGCTCATTTACAAGGTGGACCTGCATTACTCAAGTCAAGTTACAATGCATTTATACACAGAAAAATATACAGTAGATGCAAGAGTACAACAGTACAAGTAGGCCTGCAATAGACAGGATAAGTAAAAATATATTTAGGTTCAGGTAAAAGACAGTCGTAAGGGTATACATAACAATAGGGTAGCAAGTCAGTAAAATTTTATCAGATACAACAACATACATGGTTTAGTATTCCTGTAAGGTAAAGGAATTATAGTCCAGTGAGGACATTAGTTGAAGTGGATGCTACAAGCTAAGAGACATACATAGTCAGTTTAAAAGACCAGGTGTATCAAGGGGAGACATGTGTCGGAAAAAGGGCAGTCAGTGGGTCTGGAACTGGATAATACTAGGAGTGAAGGAACGAGATGCTGTGGGTATGCAAGGAATAGGTGGGTGAGGGAGGGTGAGATTTAGGGAGGTAGATAAGTAGGGGCTCAGGGACAAGTTATGCACTGATACAAGAAGGAAAGAGGATGGGAAAAGCAGGGAGGATGTGGAAGGGGGTGTAAGTAAGCTAGGATCATTGGAAGCAGTTGCAGGCTTCTGTAATATATTTTGAGTATAAGGTCTTAAACACAGTAAGACTAACAGGAGTCTCAATTTCAGTGATTTCTGTAGCACATTCCAGAACCAGGATCATTGGAAGCAGTTGCAGGCTTCTGTAATGTATTTTGAGTATAAGGACTTAAACACAGTAATACTAACAGAAGTCCTCAGTTTCAGTGATTTCTGTAGCACATTCCAGAGTGACAGTAGAATGAATCCTATGGCAGGTCTCCCAAAACACATTAGGGCTTTGGGCACTTTCAGAGAAATCAGTGAACAGCTTCTTAGGGCATAGGTTCCAGGCATATTGAGAGTCAGGAAATCAACAATGTACTGCGGAAGTTTGCCAGTGATAGCTCTGTATGTCCAGAGAGCTGCAATTTTTTTCATCTGTAGTGTAGGGAGGTCCAACCTACGGCCGCATATAAAGAGCAGTGATGGGTGGAGAAGGGGAGACCAGTGGAGAAGCGCAGGGCTCTGTGGTAAAGTATGTCCAATTTACCCAGGTATGAAGTAGCACATTGGCTGTATATAAAGTTGCCGTAATCAATTAGGGAAAGGAACATAGACTGAACTAGCTGTCTCTTGGCCTCTGTAGTTAGTAGGCAGTTTAACCTGAAGAAGAGATCTAGTCTCTGCCTCAGTTTTTTTAACAAATCCTCCAGGTGATCTGCAAAGGAGAGTTTGAAGTCTAGCCAGACCCCCAGGTATTTGAATTTCGGCACAAATTCCAGGGTTTGTCCTAGGAGGGTGGTGATGGGGGGGTAGAGCAGGGTAGGCTGCATGGTTAATAGGTGAAAATAGCATCACCTTTGTCTTTTTGGCATTAAGTATAAATTTTTACTAAGGAGCTGGTATTAAAGTATGTTGAAGTCAGCTTGCAGGTCGCTAAAGGCAGTTTCAGGAGTTGTACGGCTTAGGTAGATCACTGTACCATCTGTGTAACAGATGAATTTTCACCTCATTGATGCCTGAGTCTCACATTGTTGATGTAGATGGTAACAGGAGTGGCCCCAGGATGGATCCCTGCAGGACACCTCTTTTTAACAGATTTGAGGGGGAGAGTTCACATTCGGCCTTGACCTGTTGGTGCCTATCAGTAAGGTAGTTGTGGAACCAATGCATGGAGGTATAATCTAGACCAATAGCTATTAATGAAGAAAGAAGGAGGCTGTGGTCAACAGTGTTGAAGGCCTTACTTAGGTCTAGAAAAATGGCGAAGAAAGATTTTTTGTTCTGTAGCTCACGCTGCCAGTCATTTGTCACCTTGGCCAGGGTCGTGATTGTACTATGTTCAGTTCTGAAACCAGATTGCATTGGGTTTAGCAGGTTAGTATCATCTATGAAAGATTTCAGCTGGGCATTCATGATTTTTTCCAGAAGTTTTGATAGTACCAGGAGAAGGGAGATGGGCCTGTATTTGTGTAGATCACAGGGTCTCCAGATTTAAACAACGGAATAACATGTGCAGTCTTCCACAGTTTGTGGGGGTCCCTCGAAAAGGACAAGATTAAATAGATGTGTAATAGGTACGGCAAAGACATGATAGGCAATCTTTAGGTAGTATGGATCAAAGGTGTCAGTGCCAGCACTTTTTCTGGTATCCAACTGGAGGAGGAGATCTTGAACCTCTTTTAGTGAGGCAGGAGAGAATGGAAAGACTGCATCTGAGGGACTAGATTCTGAAGGTTGCGTGGTAAGCTGGGAGTGTAGGTTGTGTGCAGGTGAGTTATCAAAAGCTAACCCTGCAGTAACAAAGTGATTGTTGAAGGCTTGTAGTATCTCTTTATTGTTGTGATAGTTACATTGTCAGAAATAATTTTTGAGGGGAGAGTGTTTCCTGTGATATTACCAGAAAGTTATTTTATTGTGGACCAGAACTTGGTAGGGAAGTTGGAGGCAGTGTCTAGTTCAGAGCGATAGAAGTTGGACTTGGTTTCCCAAATTAGCTTTGTACAGTGGTTTCTGGCTGTTCTGAAAAGATGCCAGTCTTCAACTTTGTGGGATTTGCATGCTAGCTTCCAGAGCTTGTCTCTTTTAATAGTGCTGCTTGATGTCTGCTGTAAACCAACAGCACTTTCTAGCCTTTATACGGGTTTTGACTAAGAAGCGTGTGTGTTAAGAGCTGGATACAATTAGTGGAAAATGGCATATACTGTTTCTACTGATTTGGCTAAACAAAAGGTCTGCCAAAGCAGGAGGCTTTCAGGTCATTGATATATGCAAGTGGGTCAAAATTCCATTTTGATCTTTTGCAGAAAACTTTGTTGAGGCTGTTGGTTTAGGGACTACTTATGCCAGCAATAAAGCAATGATCACTAACATCAGCAGAAAAGATCCCAGCATGGGAGAAGAAATGGGGTTTGCTTACTAGAAGTACATCTAATAGTGTACTTTTTGTAGGATTTTTCTTATTAATATGAGTAGGTTCATTAATAAGTAGAGTGAGCCCATGAGAGTCACAGAAGGATTTAAGTGGAAGAGATGCGCTTGACAGCCAGTCGTAGTTAAGGTCCCCTAGTATAATTGTTTCCATTGTGTCGGTACTCATAGTAAATGGTAGGTGGGACAGGAGCTGTGACCCCAAGGACGGGGGTCTATAACATCCTATGACATGGAGGGCCATTGATGTAGATATTTCAATTTTTAAGGACAGGCATTCAAAAGCATTGGCAATTGATGTAGTGTTGAGGGTAGAGACCGTAAACTTGTCCTTAACATAGATGGCTACACCACCACCTCTGATTAGTCTATCAGCTCTGAATAACAGATAGTTGGGGATATTGACCTCTTTTGGCTTCATTGGGGACTGGGGGTCCACCTGGAGTGATGCAAGCCTATACTGGCATGATGGGCTGCATCTGTCCAGGAGGAGGACCAGGATCCTAGGTGATAGGTTTAAATGCTTCATTGGCAAGTATTTAAACTAGCCAAGGGAGGAGGCACTGAAAAGGAGCAGGGAAATTCTAGCCCCCCCAAAAAAGTCACGGTAGTAAGTGCAATAAAAACCAACATAGAGATGTCAATAAGGAGAAGGGCAAGGGTAAATGGAGAAAGTGACAAAGGCAAGAAGGACAGGGATGGGGCAAAAAGGAGTAAGGTCATCAGGGAATGGAGGATAATGAGTACCAATGCCCGTAGCCTGGGCAACAAGTTCCCTGAACTGGTGGCTTGATGGAAGAAGGATGCCTGGATATTGTAGCAGTCACAGAAGCATGGTACACAGAGAACCATGACTGGGATGTTGACATACCAGGGTACGTAACCTACAGGAGAGACAGGGAGTGGAGAAGAGGGGGAGGAGTAGCTCTCTATGTAAAGGAAGGGATAAAAGCAACTGAACATAAGAGTAAATAGGGAGGAGAGGAGGCACTGTGGGTCACCTTGGAGACTGGAAGTGGCACCACAATCTGCACAGGGGTTGTATACAGACCCCCAAGTCAGGGGGAGGGAATGGACAAGGATATGATAGAAGGCATTCTTAGGATGGCAGAGAAAGGGAAGATACTGTTGATGGGAGACCTGAATATGCCAGATGTTAACTGGAGCACACTTGCTGCAGCCACATCCAAGAGCAGGGCCATTCTCAATGTCCTACAGATGGCATGCCTCAGACAGCTAGTTTCAGAACCCACTCATGAGGGAGCAATCTTAGACCTCATACTCTCAAATGGGGACAGTGAGAGGATCTCAGATCTAGAAGTGGGTTGCCATCTGGGAACAAGTGACCATCAAACAGTGTGGTTCACATTAAACTCAGCTACAGAGACAAGCCATACAAAAGTGAGGGTACTGGACTTCAGGAGGGCTAACTTTGGCAAGATGGGAGAGTGCCTCAGAAAAGTACTAGCAAACAGGCTAGAAGGAGGGGTGGGTCAACAATGGGGAATCATCAAAACTGCCATCACAGAGGCAACACGCCTTTGTGTGAAGCAAATAAACAAATCAAAATGAAAGAAAAAGCCACTATGGTTCTCAAAATAGGTGGCGGGAAAAGTCAGGGAGAAAAAGACAGCATTCAGGAAGTATAAGGAAACACAGAAGGAGCAGGACAGAGAGCTGTACCAGTTAAGGCAGAAGGAAGCAGGGAAGAAAGTCAGAATAGCAAAGGCCCAAACTGAGGAAAGGATAGCCAACTCGGTTAAGAAGGGGAATAAAACCTTTTATAGGTACATCAGGGAGATAGAAAGACAAAGGAGGATAGTGAGGCTGAATAGAATGAACGGTGGGTGGGCAGAGGGGATAGTGAAAAAGCAGGGATACTGAAAGAATATTTCTGCTCAGTATTCACAAAAGAGGAGGGGGAGGTGCCTAATCCAATTAACAGAAGCACTCTTGATAGGGGGTTGGGGTCGATCCCAGTCCATTCACAGAAGAAAGGGTTCTGAAAGAACTCCTAAAACTGAAGGTGGACAAAGCAATGGGGCCTGATGGAATTCACCCCAGAATTCTAAAAGAATTGATGGGAGAACTAGTGAAACCACTGACTACCCTTTTTTAACAAATCATGGGAGCATGGTGTGGTACCTGAGGACTGGAGGAAGGCGGATGTGATTCCCCTTCACAAAAGTGGGACCAAGACAGAAGTAGGAAACTACAGACCTGTCAGTTTGACCTCTGTGGTAGGGAAAGTGATGGAATCACTTCTGAAAGAAAGAATTGTTGAGTACCCAGAGGCCAGTGGGGCACAGGACCCAAGGCAGAATGGGTTCACAGCGGGAAGGTCATGTCAGACAAATCTACTTGATTTCTTTGACTGGGTGACCAAAGTAGTAGAACAGGGAGGGCTGTGGACATGGCCTACCTACTTTAGCAAGGCATTTGACACAGTCCCACACAAAAGATTAATAGTCAAATTAACCAGCCTGGGAATGGGTCCCAGGGTGGTAGCCTGGGTAAAACATTGGCTGGACAACAGGACACAGAAGATAATTGTAAATGGAGTCCACTCTGAAGAAAAAGGGGTTACTAGTGGGGTACCGCAAGGTTCAGTACTGGGTCCAGTCCTTTTTAATGTCTTTATAAGTGACATTGCAGATGGACTGGAAGGAAAAGTATGTCATTTTGCAGATGACACAAAGATCTGCAACAGGGTTGTTACACAAGGTGGCATGGAAAGGAAGAGAAGGGACTTGGCAAGGTTGGAGGAATGGTCGGAAGTATGGCAGCTAGGATTCAATGCAAAGAAGTGCAAAATAATGCACCTGGGAGACAAAAACCCAAGGGAAGATTATACAATTGAGGGGGGTAGTAACAAAAGCAAAAAAGGAAAGGGACCTGGGGGCAATCATATCAGATGACCTTAAGGTTAGCAAGCAATGTGAGAAGGCAGTAGGGACAGCTTGGGGTATACTGGGATGCATAGGGAGAGGCATCACCAGAAGAAAACAAGAAGTTGTTATCCCTCTGTACAGACAGTTGGTGAGACCCGTTCTGGAGTACTTCATCCAGTTCTGGAGACCCCATCTCTGATAGAGGCAGTCCAGAGGAGGGCAACTAGAATGGTGCAGGGTCTGCAAGAGAAGCCATATGAAGAGAGACTAAAGGAGCTTAATATGTATACCCCTGAGGAAAGGAGGGAGAGGTGGGACATGATAGAAACGTTTAAGTACCTCAGTGGAATCAACAAAGTCCAAGAGGATAGCATCTTTCAGAAAAAGAGACATGCAAGAACAAGGGGACAATTTAAAGATAAGGGGGGGGCGGTTCAGGGGCAATGTGAGGAAATATTTTTTTCACAGAGAGGGTAGTGGATGTATGGAACAGCCTTCCTGAGGAAGTCGTGGGGTCTAAAACTGTTGGAGAAATCAAGAATACATGGAACAGACATAAGGCAATTCTTGGGGGGGTTAGGAAGAAATAGGCTGTTGGTTAACTAGGATCTGCGGCTTATCCTGTAGGTAGGGAAATGGGCAGACTAGGTGGGCCAAGCGGTCCTTATCTGCCGTCAAAGTCTATGTTTCTATGTTTGTCTGGTGTGGATGGACGGCCAGGATTCAGATATGACAAGTACTTCCAGCTCCATGGATAGCCCAAGCCTGTATTGAGGTGAGTTTCTTTAAGAGGTACACACATTAACATGCATAAAGCTGATACCTTTATACTCATGACTTCGGACGGTGAAGGAATTGCTTGTATAGGACCAGGGTTAAATTTAACATTTTCTCAAACGAGTCATGCAAGGTAGCTGTGGTGCTCGCAGCTCTACACAATCATTTCCAACAAAAGCTGCTGCACACACACCAAATTAATCCTTGAGCCAATTTCTTCTGTTATAACATTTATTCACCAACACAACACCACACCTGACGCTAAGTTCGGACAGAAGTCCTTTATCAAAGGTTGAAAAAGAAAGCCCATCATGGCATCAATTTATAATGAGTAGTCTCTGACGTCATAATGATACAATACAAATCCATTGGTTCTCTCCAACATTAAAGTGCCAACACCAATCTACTAGACATTGAGAAAAAACATTTTTTAAAAGAATAAACAACATTTTAATAAATATTAAAAGGACTAACAAAACATCTTGTGTGTTATTTAATATTCATAGTTAATAATCTATACTATCTACATTCCAAATACGGTTTAAGTTCTAAGTGTGCATTAATGCCTGGCTGTTTATGTGCATTTAATCTAAGAATCCACTCATTTTCTTTTTTCAATATTTTATTACGATAGTTACCCCCTCTTGGGCCATAGAAGACTTTTTCAATGCCCAGGAATTTAAACTCATGTTTTTCAGTTTTATCTCTATTTTCAAATATATGCATTGCTGTAGCATAAGTCAAATCTTGTTTATTGATAGCTCTCATATGTTCTTGTACTCTGATTTTAAAAGTTCTCTCAGTTTTTCCAACATAAAAGGTCCCACAAATACATTGTGCCAGATAAATAATGCCTTGAGTGTTACAGGTTATCAATTGTCTTATAGTAAAAGTTTTATTTCTTCGTCCAGCCACATCAAATTCTTTTGCTTTTACAATAAATTACATGCACTACAGTTTTACACTGTGTACAACCTAAAGGATTTCCAAACCAATTGTTGGTGTGTTTCACTACAGGTGTAAATGACTTTTACTAATGTATCCTTTAAAGTTGGTGCATATCTGTAAGTTAAAATCGGGGTTGAGATGAGATTTCCTTTAATCCTAGATCAACAGCCAGTACATGCCAATGTTTTTAACAATTTGTCCCACCTGCCAACTTTGTGCACTATAAGAAGTAACAAAATAAAATCTATTCTTATTTTCCACCGTCGATGTTTTATCTTTTAACCAATTCACTTTCTATCGACTGCTGCAGCTGCTTGATATCCCTTCTATCACCTTATTTGTATAACCTCTACTTTTGAAGCGATTTTTAGACTCCTTGCTTCAATTTCAAAATCAGAGTCCCTACTACAATTCCTCTTAATTCTCAAAAACTGTCCTTTAGGGATGTTTTCAACTATATGTGTAGGATGGCAACTTGTAGCATATAATAAAGTATTACCATCAGTGGCCTTTCTACATAAGTTACTACTAAGTTGCCCTTCTTCCCCCCGAATAATCTGCAGGTCCAAGTAATTAACAGAATCTGGGCTCGTGTTATATGAAAATCTCAAGTTTGCATTGGTTCCATGCATAAACTCACAAATTTGTCAACATTTTTCATCTCCTTTCCAGATTAACAAAATATCATCAATAAAACATTTCCATAACAAGACATTTAAAAATGGATTTCTCTGGTCATTACAAATGACATCAAGTTCCTAATGTCCCATATATAGACTAGCCACTGACGGTGCACAGGTAGCCTCATTGCAGTTCCCTTTATTTGTCTATAAATATTGCCATCAAAAGTAAAGGTATTTTTGTAAGTACATGTTCAAGCAGTTTCAAAATAAATTCCACCTCGTCACTGCTTTATCTGTAGATCCATTTAAAAGATATGCAATAGTATCCAAGGCCCCATCATGGGTACATTCAGATAGAGAGATTCTATATCCAGTGTGACCAGTAAGCAATCATTTCCAATTGATGTCTTATCTAACAATTTTAATACATCTTTGGTGTCTTTTATATATGATTTTAATTGTTTTACATAATCATTGAGAATAGAATCCACATATTTAGAAAGAGGTTCAGTTAGACTTTCAAGTCCACTTACTATTGGACTGCCTGGAGGGTTCTGACTATCTTTATGTACCTTCGTAAAATGTAAAATGTAGGCTGTACCGAATTCAACCTTCAAATATTTACTTAGCTGAGATGTTATAACAGACCGCCTCAGTGCCTCTGTCACTGTTTCATCAATACAGGTTTTGTACTCCCAAACTGGATCATAGCTTAATTTTTGGTAAAATGTGGTGTTGTTTAGCTGTCTCAATGCTTCTTACGATATTATAAACATCCCACAGTACTATGCATCCCCTTTATCCGCTGATTTAATAATTAGATTGGGGTCATTTTGTAAAGATTTCAGTGCCTCACGTCTCACCTTTAGTAAGATTATTAAACTTAGAATATGCAGGGTTTCAAACAACCTTTCGAGGTCTTGTTACATAAATCTCTAAACACACTTACAGCATTGCAGAGGGGCGGATTAAAATGGAATTTGGTCTAAACACTTTTGGACAAGACACTTGTTCCAAACTAGATTCACAGCGTTACACTTATTAAAGAACGCCTTAATGTTCAGGTTACGGCACATCAGGTGTAAATCAATGATAGTTCTTTCAGGATTCAGTGAAATCGTCGAGAGAAGGATAAACCCTTCTTTAACAAAAAGTCTCTCAGGTTCAGTTAACACATGCTCTGAGATATTAACGACTTGAATGTCCCGACTCACCTCCTCGCTGTCCTGGCGTTCCACCTGTTGCCATTCCTCTTCCAACCATACCTGCCCCTCTGCTCGTGATATATCACATTTTTTCTTTCCCCTCCTTGTCCGTTTTCGATGCCATAATTGACCAATCGTGGGCTGCGCCGTAATCCCTGTGATAGTGGCTGTTCTCAAAACTTCTGATCCCTGCAGGAAAAATTATTTTCCCACAATCATTTCATCTCCTTCAGAGGCACTTTCTTCCTGCTGTAGTTAAATGTAACTCGGGTTGGTCTCTTCAATATACTTTTTCTTGTGTCCCTTTTCCACGAATAAACTCGATTATTTTGTAGTCCCCTTGTCTCGGATAAATTTGACTTGTTTAGCATTTTTAATTCTCGGTCCAGTTTATCAATGAATTCTTGTAACTTTTATTGCAAATTTCAAAACCTTCAGTGTCTTTATATTTTAAAACTTCCCTCTCAATGTCTTTTAACTCTGTTTTCAATGTAACTTCTCTTTCTTTACTAAATTTAACTATGAGTTCCATTAATTTGCCACTGGCCTCACTTAATATATTCTCCCATTCTTTCATAAAAATTGGATTATCAGTACCAAATGCAGGATTTTTAATTAGTCTCAAACCTCTCGGTATTCTTTTTAGTTGTAAATATGCCTCTAAATTAGCGACATTCCAAAATATTTTCCTTAACTGTTGCATGGTTTTTTCAAGTTCTCTAAATGCTCCTTTTAGCGAAGCCATGTCTTTAGGTATATTGTCCATATCACTGCTTTCTAATAAAAAAGGATTAATGCCATTTGATTCTATAAGCAATCTTTCCACATAAAATAAGGGATTCTCACATTGCGGCTGACTTGTTGGTGTTGCTCCCCGTGTATTCATTTTAACAGAATATGCTCTCAATATCCAGGTTTTACTTGAAGTAATATATTCACCACTATGGCCAAAACCTGTGCAATGACTCAATTAATTACAACTTCTCAAACGAGTCATGCACAAGGTAGCTGTGGTGCTCGCAGCTCTACACAATCATTTCCAACAAAAGCTGCTGCACACACACACCAAATTAATCCTTGGAGCCAATTCTTCTGTTATAACATTTATTCACCAACACAACACCACACCTGATGCGTTTCGGACAGAAGTCCTTTATCAAAGGTTGAAAAGAAAGCCCATCATGGCATCAATTTATAATGAGTAGTCTCTGACGTCATAATGATACAATACAAATCCATTGGTTCTCTCCAACATTAAAGTACCAACACCAATATACTAGACATTTAACATTACCTGAGCATAGCAAGAGGAGGAGTACAACTTTCCTCAGGGCAACAAGTGGTAATTTAGAAGAACTAAACCTTCTTTGGCTAGTGGAAGTATTGGTGTAGAAATGCAAGGACCTATTGTTTATACTGTTCAGTCCTAGTGATACACATGCTGAGACCCTAACCGTATGACACCAGTAGATGCAGGTACTGGGCCGAGTAGGTAACATTCCTTGGGTAGGTAACGAGATGCCGGTGGCTGTCCGAGAGGGAGACTCAGCTGAAAGTGGGTACGACAACTTGGGGGCATAGCACGAGTTGTATAGGGACTCCATGAGTACACATTCTTGTGGTAGGGATACGAGTCCTCTTTTGGGGTAAATTCCATTGCATGGTGCCCTAATATGGGTAGGGGTATATAAGGTAAATAGGTAGAGCCAGATTGTAAGTTCCATGGTTAAAGTCTGGGGGTCAGAAAGAGAAACAGTTGTAAGGGCTTAATCTGGGCAAGGTATCACCAGGTAAGGCTACGCGCCACGGGGTCTGAAAAGGGATATAGGTGCCGATACCACTTGAAGGGAACAAGGAGATGTTTCTATAGCACAGCAACTAGAGATAGTTGCAAGAAGTCGTAAACCTGATCTAAGATCTATCACCAGCTAAGGCTACACACCACAGGGTCAGCAAAGGGATATAGGTGCTGAAACCACTTGTAGAGAGCAAGGAGAATTTACTATGACACAGCGACAAGGGACAGTAATAAGAAGTCACAAATCTGATTTGAGACAAGTGGTAGGGGAGACTGCGGCAGGTTAGTTAGGATGGGACACTTCAACCTGAAACGGCAGCCCAAAATTTATATGTATGTGGTCATCCTAGGGAGGCGGGAGGATAGATTTGTAGGAAAGCCAATGGCAGGGAGGGCGGGCAAGGAGGTCATATAATAATGGTCAGGGAGGGGATGGGTGGGTGGGTGTAAAATTTGCAGCTTTGCCATATCTCTCTGGGTCAGGAGTCGAGCAAGTGGTCTCGGATGGCGGCTTCCGAAGCGCCAACTGCCCGGCAACCGCGATTCTTGCGGCGGATGAGCTGGGAACCCTGGAGGGTTCTCAGCTGAAGGGGAAGAGAAAGCGAAGCCAATTAGTACTGGTCCCAGACAATGATCGAGCTACCCAGTGACAAAACTAATTTACAAATGAAAGGGGTCGATTTCCTTGGTGCCCTGAAGTCTGGGCGGCAGTTACAGAGGCAACGGAAAGGGCTGTTTCACTTAATCAATCTAGCAAGGGCAGTTTACAAGTATTACAGCTTTTTTTAAACAGTTTACAGGCAGATTCCAACAAAATAGGCATACATTAGCAAGCATAAGTAAAAAAAAAAAACAGTGCCTTTTTAGCTCAGGAGACAGAGAAGAGATAAGAAGGGGTGATGGACCAATCAGAGCAAGCCTGGAGAAGGCGTTTGCAGTCCGGTTGGTCTGCAGCTTTGCTGTACCTCTCTGGGTCTGGAGTCTGAGCAAGTGGTCTCGGGTGTCAGCTTCAGGACTACCGACCGCCCGGTGGCCGCGGTTCTTGTGGCGGATGAGCTGGGAACCCTGGAGGGTTCTCGACGGAGTAGTAGGAGACAATTAGCGTGGTCAACCTTATGAAGGGGGAGAGGAGGGAGTGGTGAGGCAAGGGGCTGTTAGAAATGTAGTTCTGTGGGGCAGCACCGCACTCTAGGAGGTGTTCTGCAGCTTTAAATTTGTGTAGGGCAAGATGGCCAATGGGAGGAGGTGCACAGAAGGGGGAGTGGTTTAGGTGTATTTAAGAACTTGTGGAGGGGTGGGAGGAGGGCAAAAAAAATCACACAAAGAGACACACAAAGGAGAGAATGGGAAGATTAAGGGGTCTAGCTAGGCTAAAACAAAACAAACAAACAGTATTTTACTCTTTTTTTGTCTACCAGAATGAGCAAATACAGGCTAATAACAGTCCTTAAACAAACAAGAAATCAGCAGTAGGAATCCCGGTTTTCAGTTTAGCTGTAATTGGTATTATGTGCACACACTAGTAACAAGTGCCAGGCAGCACAGACTACAAAATTTGTGCACGGGCATGCAATTAATTCTGGTAAAGCAGCCACGCTGGATTCCAGAGCTAGCCACTCAAGGAGTTCACCAAGATGGTGAGCAGCCAATGGGTGCACTGCAGTCAGATGGCGCCAGGAATTCGGAAAAACAATCCAGGATCTTCACTGCAACAGCCACTGAGGTCTGAAGATCTGGCTTTGGCAATTACCTGTGCTTGGAGAGCAGTGAGTGGGTGGCAGCAGGCAGGCACCCGGTCTCGCCGCTGTAGTCGGTGGGCAGCTCAAGCTTAAAAGCAGCTACGAGAATGAGGTGCTTACCCGAAGTGGGCAGCAAGCCTGCAGAGAATGGGACAGAGGTCAGATATAAATAGTCTAGAGACTCAGTGGGAGGGTTACGAAATTAACAATAAAACAAAGGGGTAATGCACAGAAACAAGATTAAGCTAAATCAGGGGGCGTATCACAGACCTCAGGCAGGTGCCAGCTGAGGACTGCTGGGGGAGGAAGACACACAAAAATCACACAAAAAGACACACAAAGGAGAGAATGGGAAGATTAAGGGGTCTAGCTAGGCTAAAACAAAGCAAACAAACAGTATTTTACTCTCTTTTTTTTTCTACCAGAATGAGCAAATACAGGCTAGTAACAGTCCTTAAACAAAGAAAAAATCAGCAGTAGGAATCATGGTTTTCAGTTTAGCTGTAATTGGTATTATGTGCACACGCTAGCAGCAAGGGCCAAGCAGCACAGACTACAAAATGTGTGCATGGGCATGCAATTAGTCCTGGGAAAGCAGCCACGCTGGATTCCTGAGCTAGCCACTCAGGGAGTTCACCAAGATGGTGAGCAGCCAATGGGGGGCACTGCAGTCAGATGGCACCAGGAATTCAGAAAAACAATCCAGGATCTTCGCTGCAACAGCCACTGAGGGCTGAAGATCTGGCTTCGGTAATTACCTGTGCTTGGAGAGCAGTGGGCGGGTGGCATCAGGCAGGCTCCTGGTTTCACCGCTGTAGATGGCAGGCAGCTCAAGCTTAAAAACAGCTACGAGGATGAGGTGCTTGCCCAAAGTGGGCAGCAAGCCTGTGCTTGGAGAGCAGTGGGCGGGTGGCAGCAGGCAGGCTCCCGGTCTTGCCGCTGTAGTCGACAGGCAGCTCAAGCTTAAACGCAGCTATGAGGATGAGGTGCTTGCCCGAAGTGGGCAGCAAAGCTGGCTTCCTGTTTCCCTGCACCTCTCACTGACCTATCCAATGCACAAGTCAGGGCTCAGTTAAAGTCTCCTGCAAGGATCAGGTTGGGATTTCATTTTTTTTTTTTTTGTAGACTTTGTTTATTCTCTCTGGGCCTCGGGCATCCTTTGGGAGTAACCAATCAGCTGCTGCCTCTAACTCTGGCCTGAACCCCCGCTTCCCCCAGGCACTCCCCCTGAGAGACTTTGGTAGGTCCAGCCCCCGGATCACCCTCTGGGGGAGGGCCTGCCCCCTTCCCCGTGGTGGCTCTTTTTGAAATTAAAGGGACCCACCTCATCGCCAGGTCAGCTGTGGGAGTCCTGGGTGCGCTGGGCCAGCATTGGGATGTGGGCACGCTCCTGGGGTCTCTGTCCTCTCCCATGCTCCAGAGTTTTTTTTTGCATTTTTCTCCCCTGTGGAGTATGGACGTGCAATGGCGTCCATGGTGAGAATCACTGATGCCTGCCATCACCCCCCCCCAGCGTTTGTTTTGCACCACAAGTTCGGTGCTGCCCCAGGCCACCACCAGGAGCCACTCTAGAGCAGCACATCCCCAAATCCCTCCCTGGGAAGGGAGATCAGTCCTCCAGATGCTCAATCCCTTCCCTCCCCTGCCGACCCCTGGCAGCCTGACTCTGTTCCTGAACCTGGGTTGCCAGTGTGGAGTGAGGTGTGGCATCCAGCTCCTCAGCCCTCAGTGCCACCAGGCCAATGGGATTTCACTTTTGAAGTCACATGTACATTAGCAACCTATCAGGGGAACATAAACTCTAGGTGTATGGATCCTGGAGTGCTTCAGAGATATATTACCCCACAATCATCTTTACCAGGTGAGTGAACTGCCATTGTGGAGGCCTCTGAAAAGGGTGATGGGGATATTAGCAGACAAAGGTTCAGAGATACTGAGTCTCATCAGAAACCATCCACAGTCTTTCAGCTGCTAAATAATCCTTGATGGAAAGTTGGGTTTCTGAGATTCAGAGATCAGATAACATTGCGTGGTAGGCCTCACCCAATTTCCATGTCTGAATTGGCTTCAGTCAGTCAGATGAGTTTGGGTGCAGGGAAGTGATGTCACAGCCTTGCTTGGCCAAGGCACCAGAAAGAAAGAGTGGGAGAGGACATAAATGCTTCAGCCCAGGTCTGCTCACACTCTTTTTGTTGGAGTTTCTGTAAGAGCGGTTCCAAGGGAGAAAGCCAGACTGTGTGCCTGTAGAGAGAATTAAGGTAATAAAGGGCAGCGTGGGCAGTAAGGAAAGAAGACTTTATAATTGGTGAGAAAGATAGAATCATTTACCTGCACAAGCATGCAAACTTTCTTTAGTAATCCTGTATGTGTTCTATTGTTTGACTATGTACTGTATAAATAGAGTAAATTGCTGAATATTACTGCAGCTATGGATATGAGAAACAGATTTTTAGATAGGGGCTATAATTGTTTGGATATTGAAAATGCATATGAAGCCTCGAGTAAGCTGGATAGAAATGATTTATTACAAAATGAAAAATCAAAAGCAAATAAAACTGAGAGGTTTACTATTGTTACATCTTTTTCAGCCCATGCAACACATGTTGAGAAGATTTTAAAAGATAAATGGCATATATTGAAAGGTGATCCAGGTTTGATACAAGTTTCTAGTAATGTACCATGGATTACGTACAGGAGAGCCAGCACGTTGAAGGACACACTGGTACATAGTTTTCAGAAACCAAATTTGCTAGAGAATGCCTGGTTAATGAATAGAGTTGTGGGATGTTTTACTTGTAAAAAATATTCTTGTTGCAAACATGTATCAGCGGGGACAAGTTTTGTTAATCCATGTAATGACAAGAAGTTTGAGATTCGTCAGTTTATTACATGTGAAAGTATAGGAATTATTTATGTAGCAATGTGCTCTTGCAGCATTTTCTATATTGGGAAAACCAAGAGAAAGTTTAAAAATAGGATTGCTGAGCACTGCAGAGTGATAAAAAATTATGATTTAAAGTATGCAACAGCTTTACATGTGAATAGTTCTGTAACTCCTCTAACATATTGTTTTTCTTTTAGAGCTATAGATAAAGTGTGCATGAATCCAAGAGGTGGGAATTTTGATAACTTAATTAAAAAGAGAGAGGATTTTTGGATCTATACATTACAAGCATGCAAATTATCCTAGTCTCAATGGGATGTTTGATGTTATGCCATAATGTTATGTTTTAAATAATTACCTAATGTTATTTGTTTACATTGATTTCTTGTTTTGCAGAATAGAAATGTGTTATGTCTCCTCAGTAAATATATATGTTGGATGACCAGTGCAAGATTTCTCAAGAAGTGAAAAGAAATGAAGCAATGAATTGCTTGATTGAATTCTTGTGCAATATTTTATGCAATTTAATAAAGAATATAGTGTTTATGTATATGTTTTTTATGTATTTATTAAAGAAATGAAGTTTTAAATTTTGTATTTAAATATAGATGGATGCACTGTTATGACGTCACTTGATGGATGTGTATATAAGGCGACCTGTTTGTAATACCATTAGCCTTTTGATAAAGGACTAAGATCCGAAACGCGTCAAGGTATTGTGTGTGGCACTCTGAATAAATTTTTGGACATTTAAACAGATTCTCAGAAAGTAGCATCTTGTATTATATGTGGTGGTGAGTGCTTGACTATTCTTGTAAGTAATATGACTGTTGTGTTTATAGCACCTCCAACCGAGTGCGTATACTGTTTTTTTGGACATATTACTGCTGTACTTGAACAACCAGTGTTTAGTATTAAATCAATTATTTTTCTAAAGACTGGAGTAACTGGTTGTTTGCAATTCTGAGGAAGAGCACCTGAATAAAGGGGTGCATAGTAAACATCTGTGAGAGAGAGAGCAGAGTGTGTCCTACCCAGAACAGAGACCCTCACTTGCAGGGAGTGTAAAGAGTAGAAGGTGGTGGAAAAGGGATTATCAGAGCACTGGGGTTTGCAATCTTGCTAAAAAGGGAACCTTGATGGCGGTGATGCTGGCCCAGATAGTCTCAGAGATAAAGGCCTGAAAGAGTAAGAAAGAGTCCCACTGGGGACTGTAAGATGCTATGACCATTAAAATAGGGCATCTGTCCTGTGTGACTGTTCACGATACAGATGGTTGACATAGGAAGGGCATGCCTGGTTCAACAGCACTGAGTGTTGAGAACTCCCCTAACTGGGGCAAAGAGAATTGACTACCAACTAAGTTCCTGCAATCCAGATTCCAGCCAGAGCTATTTGACCATCCTGTGGGCACCATAACCATGAGTACTATAAACTGGACCTACCCCTGCCATGTGTAGATTAGTTAGCTTAACTAGACTAGAATTAATTCAGTCCTGGGAAGGATTGTGCCATAATGCAAGACTCAGGTGAAGACCTTCGTGTTTGCCTGTATTTTTGCAGTTTGGTATATTGTTTTTCCTGTGGATTACAAGCAGCCTGGGCTTAAAATGGTACCCAACAAGATGTAAGCCTCACCTGCTCAAAAGAACAGTCTATGTCCTGGAATGATATACATTATACGGGACCTGGTGGTTATGTCCAATTGGCAGAAGGCCCTGGATTCATGGTGGAGAGTTATTGGTTTGATTTATATGCAATGCCTCCATCCAAGCTGGTTCCTTTTCTCAGGGTAGACCTAGAGGTTCTGGTGCTCAGAAACGTACCTTAAGTACAGTGATACTTGGCATTAGCTACCCCAGGGGTTGTAAGGTCTCTGGGGCAAACTCAGAGACTACAGGCTATGTTATGGCTGGACACTTTCTATACTACATGGTGAATACAGTAGTTGAAACTTCATTAAACTACAATACTCCATTTACTCTCAATCTTCAGTGTATCCCCCAGCACTACTGAATCTTACTCCACCATCATTAGGCAAAGTCTAGCGGGGCACACAGATTTCCAGTTGTAACAAAATGAGGACAAGTGTATTTACAGTATACAAGGGTCTTTTTTTTTTTTTGATGCTTCTCTTGCTTGCTAGCACCCCACTCCTTTGGGCACCAAAACTGTCCCTTAACCCATCAGCCAAGTCCCTGCTGTGGTTGGACACCAAACCAAACTTCTCTTGCATCCTACAGGACTAGCTTGTCCCTGCATGGGCCTCATCTGGCTTAATTACGGTATAAAGCACCTTGCCTGACTTCCTTCATGACAAGCTTTGCCCCTGGTGAGGGCCATCTTTGGCCTAGTAGATATATAAAGCACTTCTTCTGATTTCCTCTATGGCCAGCTTTGTCTCTTCTGCTGCCCTCCTTGGCCCAGAAGAGGAACATCTATGAACCTTGGTGCTGACTGGAGGAGTTCTGATGGCATAGTAGATAGCTGCTAGCATGGGAGTGACTAGTGTTGTCATCTGGCACACTGGTGTGGCATTTCCACTGCTTGTCTCCTACCCCTCCTCCCCACATCACTCTATGGCATGTGGTCACTAAGACTGTTAATGGCACATCCATCACTCTGCAACCAGAAGCCACTGTAACAGCAATGCAGCAAACACCCTATCCATAGGAGGACAGCATTCATAAGACCTCTGATCCCATGCTGCTGGCCTTCACTCCTGATGTCCTAGGCTTGGGATGTGAAATCAGGTCACTAGCATGCATTGCCAGATTAATCCCCCATCACTCAATATTATTAAAGCAGCCCAGACAGACCTTCTAAGGTGATCATTTGTCACATGTCATACAGTACTTTTCACAGACTCACAGGTGCTCTCTCTCTCTCTACATAGAGCAGTATGCTCTCAGGTAATGGTATGTCCAGGTATAAGGTATAGGTTAGGGATCACCATTCCCATTAGAGACTACAACCTGCCACAACAGTAGTGAAACCAGAAATCCACAGTTTACTTTGAACATGAAACACTCTGGTGGTGCCTCCATTCTATCACTATTAATAACAGGTACATTCAATTACTGTTAAAACATTCCATGACCCTCTCTTGCCTGGAACTGTATATTACACCTCTGCTTATTTCATTACCTCCTTTAGGCAACTTTTAAGTGTAAACACTTCTTCTTAAGTTCAGAGGACTCTCACATAGTATCAGTCATACCTGGACACTCTAAAACTTCCTCACAGGTCATTGACTCTTATAGCCCTTTGATGGTTACCTCTTGACCATTGCCTTTACTTTCACAGCCTACTGTACAGCCAAACCTAAAGGCCTGGTTCAACTCACTCATCAATTCCCTGATTGAACCTCATGCTGTTTTATTTATATCTGGAATACAGACTCCTGTATTATGGTTGAGCACCTATACCTTAATTTACACCTAGTAACTATAGCCACTGGCCTTCCAATATCTCCAAATCAGGGTGGAACACATAGTGGAAGCCATCTGGATAAACTCCATGAGGGGGACCTGCAATAGGCCTCTCACCATCCTTCTGACATCATCTTCTTTGAGTTTAGAGTGTAGAATGTCTGCCCAGGGATGGTACCTGATGGAAAACTTCCTAGATTCAGATCCTCTTGACTTGGAGTGGTTATTAGGGTCAAACCTTGAATGACGTGTCCTCTCTCTACTCTAAAATTTGCAACTCTCCAATCATGCAAAATATTCCTGGGCTACCCTATTTATAATCCCACTGGCTACAGCAATCCTGACTGGATCTTGGCAATACATTTCCTAGTGGGCCACTAATTATTTTTTTTCTTTTAGTAAAAGCACAGAGCCTCCTGTAATTAACACTTCTTACCCAGAGGAGACTCGTTTGTGCAGAACTATTGAACCCACCCCTTGCCTGAATGGGGTTACAGAGATACTGTATGTGGACCATCTGGGGTCCTCCAGACTCCAACAAATTCAGTTCAATGTTTTTCATAGATTTTATCACATCCAGGCAAAGCTTCATAAGTTTAATGCAGCTATCTCAACTAGATGCTCAAGGTGTAAAACTGAAGATAAAACAGTATCTTACATGTTTGTCAGATGTCCTAACATGACTCCAGTTTGAGCAAATCAATCACAAACACTATTGAACAAATTATTGTTCTAGACTTTCTGTTTAATTCAATAACTTTATTTACAAACACAAAATATATTTATAACTTAACTTTGTCTGGAAAACAACACACATTGATAAATATACTGCTAGCCAATACTTGTAGGACAATTCTTATGCACTGGAAGAAACAGAATTCCCACAACCTACAGTGTCAACAGTGACTAAATTTAATGCTAGAATATTCTAATTTGGGAAGAACTTCCTATTCCATGAAAAAGAGTACCAGAAATTTGATCTTATTTAGAACCTTATTTTTCACATTCCTTAACTAGGAAAAAAAGACGTCAACACAAGAGTATCAGAAATGTTACCTTATTTAGAACCTTAGTTTTCACATTCCTTAACTTGGAAAAAAGATGCTAACACAGAAACTTAAAGTATATCATAGCGGCATGGTAGCACCACCATAGTTAGGGTTGAGTAGGCTGTTTTATGTAAAACCCCTAACTTTTCACTTAAATAGATTCACCCCCCATTCAATAGATTTGCATGAAAGTCTGCGTGCACAGTCTGGGGGGGGGGCACAGTCTGGTTGGATGTGCGGATTCCTAGATCTGGACAGTGAAAAAAGTGAAAAAAACCAATCTGTTTTCTGGCAGTTTTTTTGTCATTGCCTAGTGCCCAGATAGTTTGGAATTTTGCTCTGAAATTTTCAGGGTAGAAAGGGATTGCCCCTGAATGGTGCCTTTCATTGGTTTAGTGAAAAAAATATTAATCCGTTCCAGAGCTACAGTATAAGGATTTAAAATGTTCAGTCTGAGCATGCTCAGTATGGTCTTTTGGATAGCTGCTTCATATGAAAAAAGAATTTGGCCATACAAAAAGGGATCCTCTTTTGTGAGGGAGTAATCCTCTTTCATGAGAAAAAATTCTTATTTTGTATGGCAGCCATCTTGTTTCCTTTTTTGGAAAAAAAATGTTTTGAAAACTCATAAAAAGCATATCCTGCAGAGACAGCAACACACATGTCTTGCTAAATTTGATAGCATTAGCTGGGTTCTGCAGTTATTTTTTGGAAAAAGGACCCAGAAATGTGTTTTTAAAATATTTTAAAAATCATCTTTTTTGAGACGATTTCCTTCTTTCGTATGGCCTCACAAAAAAGGAACAGGGCCATACAAAAGAAGATTAGGTTCATACAAAAAAAGAATCTGGACTTGGTATTTTTTTCACATTCCTCTCTTGTATGAATTAATCCTCTTTTGTGAGAACATTACAATCTCACAAAAGAGGATTGGTTCATACGAAAGAAGAATTTGGACCTACTTTGTCTTCCACATTTGAACTTTAACAAGCCATAACTCCATCAAGATTTGAATTTAAAGGACAATTTATATATCAAAAGAAAGGTCTCAATGACTACTATAATACTAATACAATAATACCTACCATGAACATTGAGGAGCCATATAAAAACATCAAAATGTAAAAATAAAAATTTCTATAGTATAACATTGCAACTTTAACAAGCCATAACTCCATCAAGATTTGGAGTTAAAGGACAAGCTATATATATATATATATATATATATATATATATATATATATATATGTATATATATATATATATATATATGTATATATATATATATATATGTATATATATATATATATATATATATAGTCTCAATGAGTACTGTACCACTGACACATAATACACCCCTCTAAAAAAAGTATGGGCCATATAAAAAAACAAAACATCAAAATTTAAAAATGAAAATTCCCATAGGATAGCATTGCAACTTTAACAAGCTGTAACTCCATCTGTCTTTGGTGTTAAGGGACAATCTATACATCAAAACAAAGGACCCCGTGAGTACAAGACCAAGTCTGTACAAAACAGCAACTGAAAACAGACATATAAAAAACATAAACATTATTTTTCATAGGATAACATCGCAACTTTAACAAGCCATAACTCCATCAATAACTGGAGTTAAGGGAGAATCTACATATCAAAGAAAAAAGGTCTTAATGAGTATTACAACACTAATGCATAATCCCCTCAACACATTCAGAGGGTGTACACTATATCCCAAAATTACCTACAAATTTCACCATGGTGTCAAATCCACAATGAAAGTCCAATCATCATTAAAAACACAAAAAAAGATGTATCTCATCTTGGACTACAGCCATAGCAAATTTCACAGTAGACAAAAATTTAACTGACTTATGGGAAAAAATCTGAAAAACAGATTTTGCCCATGTACAATCAACCACTGGCAGATAAGAGGGGCACTTAATGTATTTTGTTCTTTGAAGTGAGCCCCAGAAAAAACCAATTACAACCAAGCAGATAAACTGCTTTTCTGGAGGCATTGAAGTGCAGGGCCCTCTGCAGCCAGATGGATGTGTGCATCTATGGAGAGAAGAAAGTGCAGGGCACCTGGGCCCTGTGCTTCCATAGCCAGATGGATGTGTTCACACAGGTCCCTTAGCCAGATGGATGTGTTCATGTAGGTCCTAAAGGGACCTGTATGAATGATAATATCATTCTACTATCTTAAAATTAAGGAAATTCTTTGCACAAAAAAAACCCCTGTGTTAATGCACCAGTTAGGATTCAGATTAAAGCAGCAAAAATTGGGAAATGTGGTGTTAGGGTTTCCAACCCTAACTCCCCACCCCTGAGCAGCAAAAGGAATAAAAAAAAATTATGGTTTTTGCTTTACTGACTCTTGGTGAATCAGGGGTGGGGTCTCTCTTGGGGTTCTTAACCCTAATGCTCACCCAAACCATTACCAAATAGAGTGAGATGTGATCTGTTTTCTTCATGCAGGGCCTACAGGTTGTTGGCGACATGTGAGGAGACACTGTTCTGTATTTTCCAAGACTATTTCACAATGGGTTGAGCGTTAGGGTTGAGAACCCCAAGGAAGACCCTGCCCCTGATTCACCAAGAGTCAGTACAGTGAAAACTATAATGATTTTTTCTTTCTGCTGCTTGTGGAGTGAGGTGGAGAGATAGGGTTGGAAACCCTAGCACCACACTTCCCTACTTTTGTTGCTTTACTCTGAACTGGTGCATTAAAGCAGTATGCAAAGAATATCTATCTGTCTGTCTATCTATCTATCTATCTATCTATCTATCTATCTATCTATCTATCTATATACAGGTCATGCCACACTGTCCCAGGTTTATGATGATTTGCTCTTTCATGAATAAGAGGCTTTTTTTCAATTTTAATATACCTTATTAGTTTTCACCAACAATATTACAATATAAACAGGAAACACTTCAGTACAACTAGTATAAGTCTCCTGTAAACTGAATTGAAACAGCAGTAACCAAAGTCCCCACCCCACCAAACTAAAACCACCCCCACCCTTTCCCAAAAAACGCTGGCTATGAGTAATACAATCCTGGCTATGAGTAATACAATGAATGAATACTTTTGCTCAGTATTCACAAAAGAAGATGAGGAGGAGTTACCTAAACCAGACAATAGAAGCACTCTGGGTAGGGGGGTTGACACCAGTCCATTCACAGAAGAAAGAGTCCTGAAAGAACTCCTAAAACTCAAGGTGGACAAAGCAAAGGGGCCTGATGGGATTCACCCCAGAATCCTAAAAGAACTAAGGCAGGACCTAGTGACACCACTGACCACACTTTTTAACAGATTATGACAGGATGGGGTGGTACCTGAGGACTGGAGGAGGGCAGATGTGATTCCCCTTCACAAAAGTGGGAGCAAGGCAGAAGCAGGAAACTACAGACCTGAAAGTTTGACCTCAGTGGTAGGGGAAAATGATGGAATCACTTCTCTGAAAGAAAGAATTGTTGAGTACCTAGAGGCCAGCGGGGCACAGGTCCCAAAGCAGCATGGATTTACAGCAGGAAGGTCATGTCAGATGAATCTAATTGATTTCTTTGACTGGGTGACCAAAGTAATAGACCAGGGAGGGGCTGTGGATGTGGTCTACCTAGACTTTAGCAAGGCATTTGACACAGTCCCACACAAAAGATTAATAATCAAGTTAACCAGCCTGGGAGTGGGTCCCAGGGTGGTAGCCTGGGTAGCAAACTGGCTATACAACAGGACAAAGACGGTAATAGTGAATGGAACACATTCCAAAGAAAGTGGGGTTACTAGTGGAGTACCTCAGGGCTCAGTACTGGGTCCAGTCCTCTTTAACATCTTTATAGGTGACATTGCAGAGGGTCTGGAGGAAAGGTATGCCCTTTGCAGATGACACAAAGATCTGTAACAGAGTTGATACACAAGGGGTAGAAAAGATGAGAAGGACTTGGCAAGGTTGGAGGAATGGTCAGACATATGGCAACTTAGATTCAATACAAAGAAGTGCAAAGTAATGCACCTGGAAAACAAAACCCAGGAGAAGAGTACACAATAGCAGGGAGGTACTAACAACAACAAAATGGAAAGGGACCGGGAGTAGTCATATCAGATGACCTAAAGGTGGGTAAGCAATGTGAAAAGTCGGTAAGGAGAGCCAGGGGATACTGGGATGCATAGGAAGGGGCATCACAAGTAGAAAAAGGGAAGTGGTTATCCCTCTGTACAGACAGTTGGTGAGACCCCATCTGGAGTACTGTGTGCAGTTTTGGAGACCTCATCTACACAAGGACGTAGACCGGATGGAAGCAGTCCAGAGGATGGAAACTAAAATGGTGCAGGGTTTGCAGCAGAAACCATATGAAGAGAGACTGAGAGAGCTTAATATGTATACTCTTGATGAAAGAAGGGATGGGGGGACATGATAGAAACGTTCAAGTACCTCAAGGGAATCAACAAAGTCCAGGAGGGTAGCATCTTTCAGAAAAAGAGATGTGTAAGAACAAGGGGGCACAATTTAAAGATAGAGGGGGGACGGCTCAGGGGTAATGTGTGGAAATTTTTTTTCACGGAGAGAGTGGTGGTTACATGGAACAGCCTTCCTGAGGAGGTCGTTGGGTCTAAAACAGTGGGGGAAATCAAACATGCATGGGACAGACACAAGGCAATTATAGTGGGGGGTTGCAGGAAGTAGGCTGTTGGTTAACTAGAATCTGCAGCTTATCCAGTAGGTAGGGAAATGGGCAGACTGGGTGGGCCAAATGGTCCTTATCTGCCGTCAAAGTCTATGTTTCTATGTTTCTATGTTTCCATCACTGGGATTCCAAGAACAAATATCCTAGTTGAAAATAATGGAAATCCATGTGCACAGGTATCTTGCTGTGCATTGATAAAATCAGAAAAGGTATCGTTTGGCATATTTAGAATAATAGGTTGAGAGATACACAAAATTGCATCCTTTGCACAGATGAAAATTCACACAAGGTATGAAATTTGTCCCACCTTTTATGACGTGCTAAGGATTTGTCTCTTATGCTAACTATTGTTTTTTCCATCCTGAGATTAGCCAAAAGTTTGTTTCTCCACTCTAGATATGGGATACTCATTGGATCTCTCCAGTGATGTAGCACCACCTTTTTGACAGATAAAGAGATAAGGGATATATAGTACCACCACTTTTTAATTCAAATTTGTGAATAGTCTCCCACTAGGCAAATTTCTGGTGTAAACAAGTCTTGGAGCCCCAAAAGAGGATCCAACCTGGATTGAATTAAATTCCAGAGGGACCTCACCTTGGGACAATCCCAGAAAATGTGAAATAGGGAGCCAGTATCCTGCCCACATCTAGAGCAGATAAGGGAAGGGAATTTCCCCATAGCACTCAACTTGACAGGCATATAATAGATGTTGTGTAATATGTAAGACTGCATGAAATGGAGTCTGTTGTCTGAGATATATGTGTAAAGGTCCCACCATATCTGTTCCCAGTGAGAGGCCAAGGCAGGAAAAATGGAAGACCAATGAGGGGGTTGCCCCAGCACCTCTGGATAAAATTCAGAGAATAATACCAATACAAAGTGGGACACCACATGTGGTTGCCAGGCCAGAGATCGAAGTAGGTGGAGGAGGTCACTATGGGCAGTGAGCCATGGGTTTGTGCCAAACCGGCTGATTAGGAGGTGCCAAATTTGGTATACTTTGAATGTATACTTAGGTAGAAGTTGGAAAAGAGTCAGTAACTCTGATGTGGAGCTGATCTGCCCTAGGGTGACCAAGTCACTAACCTTGGTGTCAGCTTTGGGGAATGTTCCACTAGGGATCAATAGCTGTCCCCCAATTGAAAATTTAGGTTGTTGGACAATGGTTGTGATTCATCATTGATATTGTCATATTTTAAGGACTTACATAGCTGGCTATGGACTTTAAGTGAAGTGTGGATGACTGTATGCTGTAGGGACTCTGACACTTTGTTTAGGGCAGCATAAAGAAGATTATGCGGGAAAATATTCAAGGCAGCCAATATATGGCGTTCAATCTGAAGCCAAAGAGAGAGGTATTGGGATTCCACTTCAGAAGGAGGGGGTGCCAACCAATGAAGATATCTGGCCATATGATTGGTTAGATAATAGTGGTAGAAGTTGGGTAATTTAAGGCCAACATTTTGTTTGGGGGCTCCTAAGTGAGTATACGAGTGCCTGGCGGGCTTTTTGTTCCAGAGAAATCTGGAAATAATATTGTGAACTTTTTTGAACCACCATAAGGGGAGGTAGAGATTTAGCATATTCAGTGGGTAGAACAAATGGGGACGAGCATTCATTTTGATGATGCTAACTTTTCCCTGAAGAGAGAGATAAAGGGGAGACTATCTATCTAAGTTTTGTTGAATGATAGTGAGAAGAATGTCTAAGTTAACTTTCCTCAGCTGGGCTATGGTTGGAGCCAGGGTGATACCCAAGTACCTAATCTAGTGGGCCCAGGATAAGTGAAACACTGCAATATCAGATTGGAGGATACGGTGGTTCAGTGGCATTACCTCCAATTTGTCCAAATTCATTTTATAGTTAGAGAAAGTGCCAAATTCTCTGATTATAGTCAGCATAGCTGAGATGGAATCTACTGGATTAGAAACATAGAGAAGTACATCATCAGTGTATGCAGAAAGCCTGAGATCAAAGGGACCTAGAGGGATGCCTTTAAGAGAAGGGGAATTATTAAGTAGGCAGAGGAGGGGTTTGAGATATAATTTATTTATTTTTATTTATTTATTTGTTCTAGGATTACAAATACCTTTGAGCCAAGGCTCTTTTACAAAGGTTCCACATCATTGGTACAATTGAGACAATCATAAGCAAAGATAACAGTTTATAAAATTAAAAAGAAAACAACACATAGTCTTGTAGATGAAAAAAGAACAATAAGGTGAAACTTTGGGGAAGGGAAAGGGAAAGGAGGAGGGTGAAATCAGGGAGACTAAGTGGATGGGAGAGAAGGGGAGGTAGGTTGGGTGGACAGAGAGAGGAGATGTGGAAGGTGGATAAGAATAGAGGTAGTGCAGCCGGGTGGCATTTGTCATGGGCCAGCAGGGGAGGTGAAGATAGGAAGGGGTGCTGGCAAAGTGCAGGAGTAGATGTGGGTCCAAAAGGGCATCTTCAGCTGTGGAACCAAAAGATATGTTTAGCCACAACAGTCACAGAGGTTGGAGGCAGTCAGTGTTAGGCGGAGACGAGTCTTAAAAGTGCTGAGCGATAGTGAAGATAAGATGAGATGTATAAGTTAAACAACAGGGGTGATAAGGGGCATTCTTGCTATGTACCCGAACAGAGAAGAAATGTTGCTGAGAATACCCCATTACAGTAAACTTCAACACTGGATTGGGTGTATAATATCTGTATTCACTGAATAAAGACTGGGGGAAACCAAATTTATGCAGCGTTTCAAACATGAAGAGCCAACTGACTCTATCGAAAGCCTTCTCCGCATCCAGGGAGACCAATGCCATAGGTTAGGTGGCCTCCCCGGCCACAGAGAAGATATGGGAAAGTTTTCTTAAATGATCAGATTAGGATTGACCTTTTACAGACCCCATCTGCTCGGGGTTGAGTAGGTCTACACATACCTGTGCAGCATGAGCTGCTAATATCTTGCCAAATATCTTAAAATCATAGTTCATGAGAGAAATGGAGCAATAATTCGTCATCCTATCTTTAGCCTTACCAGGTTTTAAGAGTACCACAATTAATGCCTCCAGAAGAGTAGGATCTGAAATTCCAGAATTATAGAGATACGTAAATAGTTGGTGAAGTAATGGAGTCAGTTCTTTCTCAAACACTTTATAAAAATTAGATGGGAAACTGTCTGGTCCTGGAGCCTTGTTCAGTTGTAAGGAATGGATGACGTCTACAATCTCCTGCTGAGTAATAGGTTTAGTAAGGAAAGCTTGTTGAGCAGGATTGAGAGAGGGGAGGGGAATATTCACCAGATAGGACTTAATTTCTTCTCCTGTAGGAGCCCGGTCAGGAGACCCATACTGCTGATGAGAGTAGTTTTCAAATTTTTGGGCAATCTCTCTCAGAGTAGTAAGTAGGGTACCATCAACCATGGGAGAGAAGGCAGTCACTATTCTGGACTCCTCCTGTTTTTTGAGTCTCAGTGCAAGAAGGTGACTCGCCCTGTCTTCCTGTTCTACATAACGGGCTTGAGTTTTAAATAGGGCATATGATTAAGAGGCTTAGAACCTCGTAACTTGAACATCCCTCATTGCAATCTGAAATCATAAAAAAGACCATCTGGGCTCAATGGACTTCATAACAGTAGCCACAGCTAGACTGGGGTGGGGGTTAGGTGGTGAACCACTTAAGTGAGGTATTCGTATTCTGGAAATGTTTTACCTGATATCAGTAACAATTCAGTGTTGCATTAATTCTTTGATTACCCCCCCGGCCCAATAAATACTGGTGATTGTGTCAGCAGGCCTTGTTAATTGCAATTTTGTTTGTGGTCAACATCATTTAGAGCATTTTGTGTTGTACTATTTTGATACCAGAGTACTATGTTAGATACTGTAGACAGATAGATAGATAGATAGATAGATAGATAGATAGATAGATAGATAGATAGATAGATAGATAAGCAGGCAGCTAGACAGACAGACAGACAATTGCACGCTATTCAAGGCACTTCACAAACTACAATATACAACAGAAAAGCCACTGATTAGTCACTATATAGATGATATGCAATGACCAGACTCAAAATATACAATTTATTTTCATGTGGGAAGGGGCAGGACCAAAACATCAGGTTACTAATAGCTTTCAAATCTGCTTTGTATGAAGGCTTAACTGCTTCCCTTTGATTTCAACTGCTAGCTTCAGTGCTGTACAGTGCTATTGTCATGTCATCAGTATTGTAAATCTACTGTCTGATTGTTTCAGTATTCCACTGTGATATAACCAACAGGGCGATACATTATCTGTTACATACCCAACTCACAAGATATCATTATATCTCTTAAGTTTGGTACAGTACAAGATATCACTTTCTGGCAGGGATATTCGAACAGTGGCTAATTGCAGTTGAATTCACCATTAGCGATCGCAAATCATTGGCAGTTGCTAAGCAGTGGTATATTGGAACGATCACAGATTGACACAGCATTCACAAAATGTGTTCCAGTATAGCAGACAAAGCAAATGTCACAAATACATCCATAAACACTGCTACAGTGCACTCCGCAAACCCTCCTTTGCAATTGCAAAGGGAATCTACAGAAAGCATTCCCAGTCCTCCTGCACATCAAAAGCACACAGAACCATAAAGCACAATAGACATGTATGTAGAAGCCATAGCATAATATATATATATATATATATATATATATATATATATATAATAGTCTTTGCAAAAAACTTTATCACACCAGTTAAGATTCAAGTTAATGCTACAAAAGTAGAAAAATGTGGTGTTAGGGTTTCCAACCCTAACTCTCCACCCCCAACCCCTTAGCAGCAAAAAGAAAAAAAAACATTAGGGTTTTGGGTCTCCAGAGTCTTGGCAAGTCAGTGATGGGGTCTTTCTTGGGGTTTTCATCCCTAATGCTCAACCTCCCATCTGAAGCCTCTGTCCGAAGCACAAGGTACAACTCCAAGGCAATACCTCATAGTGATACACTCTTCAGAGGTAGAGAAGTACTGTAGAACTGGAAATGATCACATAAAGTGTTTTTCACAAGTCAGGATCAGGTGGCATGTTAGTGCACATTTATGATCATGCTGTAGAGATCACCTAATGCAAGCAGCATTATCAGAAGCTTTAGCTTTATTCCTTAGCTTGTGGTCGCTTAGGATCATCTGATGTGTTTTAAAATCCCCTTTTTTCCCTGACTGAGCCCTGTAATGAGAGTGACTGTAAGTGTATCTTGCAAAAAGAGAGAGAGGGGATGGCACTTCTCATTTCACAGGCAGGACATTTTCCCTTTCAGTCCTTTTCAGTCTTTTTTGTTTGTTTCCCTTTGGGTTTGAGCAGTCATTCTGCAGTCAGGCAACTGTTCTTTTTAACAGCATGGGGGCCATACAGTGGAGTTGGGCCCAGAAGAAGCTTTGGCATAGAAGGTACTGCATGAGAGGGTTGTTAGGGAGAGTGTTATGAGAATGGAGCTACAAGTTACTGTACCACTTGGTTTGGCATTACTGGTGATTGCAGTCCAGTTCAACTGTTAATTTTCCATGTAGTTATTGTATTTATTTCTTTTTATCCTCCTTGATTTGCTTCAAGTATGCTTATCGTGGTTACGATGTGTGCTACAAGCAGGGCTTGGAAACTGAGACAACAGCAAGACTAATTCACTAATAGCAAACAGTTGGTGGTCAACTAGAAATTTTCACTATAAACACATTTTTGCTGAAATGTACTCACCCATGAATGTAACAGAAATGATTTACAGCAGATATTTCTAGTTCCACAGTATGTCCTGCCACATGTTGCTAAAACAATCTGTTATAGCTTTCTTCATGTAGAGCCCACAGGTACCTGTGTGAAGAAAGGAGAGCATGTCAGACTTTGTTTCTTCAGTGAATAGGTGGACATTAGGGTTGACAAACCCATGGAAGACCCCACCACTGCTTTGCCAAGATTCTGGAGACCCAAAACCCTAATGTTTTTTTCTTTTGCTGCTTGGGGGTTAGGGGTTGGAAATAAGGGTCGGAAACCATAATGCCACATTTCTCTACTTTTCTGGCATTAACTTGAACCCTAACTGGTGTATTAACAGAATTTTTTTCACAGAAAATGTCCTTTCCTTTTGAGACAGTGGAATCGTATCGTCATTCATGCAGGTCAGTTTGGGACCTGCATGAACAGAGGCAGATGTGTAGGGCCAGGGAAGAGTCTATCTGCCTACGGAACTACAGGGCTCATGCAGACCATGCACTTCTATCCAGTGAAGGATGTCAAGATGTGGTCACAGATACAGATGCACAGGGCAGAGTCCATTTGTCTGCCAATGCACAGGACCCTCGTCCACCTACAGGTGCAGAGGTGCAGGGCCCTATGCCAAGAGAAGAGCTGGATTCACTGTGTGGTACCTGGGCTCATGCGGGCAACCCTGCAACTTTCATTCTATGGCAGGGGGGAGTGTCATATAACAGCGCTATTCCTCCACCCTCACCCCATGTAGCTTAGTCATTGAGCTCACTCCTGAACTCAGCTCACTGGCACAGGATCATAAAGCATATCCTCTCAGAAAAGAGCATGCACACACACTAACTGAATACTGCCACTATTATTTATTAAACACTCATGGGATGGCAAAAACATCTATGTAGCACCTCAAACCAGGTGCTTTGTCAGGGAGTGGTGCTCACATACAAACAGCCTCATTTTAAACAGTAAAATTAATTATGTCAATATGTACTTAATTAGAATTATAAAATGGGTTTTAAAAATCATGAAAACTGATTGACTCAGGGCCATCACTACCAGTGCTGTTATCTCAGCACACCAGTACTAGATAAAGATCCAATAGTCTTTTCACACTAAAATCAATACTAACGACCCGTCGGTCATCCCTGAGTGCCATCGCAAACATGGCTGTCACCTTAACTCACAAAATCCTTCAACTAGGCCCCAAAAATGAAACTGCCTTAAATTAAAAAAAAAGAAGAATTAAATGTTATTTATCCTCATAATTCTCATTTTACACACAGACATGCATTTTTAAAAATGAAATACTACAGTACTTACAATTTTAAATTCTGGTGTTTCTTTGCAGACCATGAAAAATCCACCTCCCATCCTCTCCTGCTTACCAGAGAAATACTGCTGTGTAACTTGCTACAGATAAAACAAAAGCCCTGGTTCTGAGGTCTTCTGTTGTGTGATTGTGGGGTCAACATTCGAGCAGATGTATGAATTCTTGTTTTCCATCCATAGTAAACATTCCATCTTCTGAATGTAGGAAAGAAAAGAAACAAAGTGGGGAAAAGGAAGGGAATAATATTAAAGAAGAAGAAAGAACAGTAAGGAAGCAGGTAAATGGTGGTGATTTGGGGGAAAATGGAATGTTTAAGGGCTAATTAAAAATAAATGTATTTTACTGTGCATAATATTTAAACCTGAGATGCCACATCACTGTTGGGATGTGCTGGGTCTGTTTTGCTGGGGTGGATGAATATTTTTTTTTAAATGTCATAAAAATTATTCTTTTTTTTTTATTTTTTGCGCCTTTTTTTCACTCCCCTCAAAAAAGATAAAAAAATAAATCCTGGACCCATTTTATAATCACAATAAGACACTCCAGGGTGTGTGTTGTGGTGGGATAATGGCACTTATCAGGTGGTTGAAGGCACTTGCTGATGTCTCATGCCTCACAACATGTCTGATATGTGCCATTATCCCACCACAACACACACCCTGTCATGTATTTAGACATAATAATAATAATAATAATAAGTTTATTTATAAGGCGCCTTTCAATTGCCAAGGCGCCGTACATAAATAACAAATCAAAACAGTAACTTAATGTTTACTGTATATGTGAAAGAAATAAGCCATTTACCACACCAACATTCAGTGCCCCAGTTAATATAAAACATTTGAAAACCACATGAAAACCTATAAATAGGACATTCAACTACAGTATATGCTCAACCACTTGCCATAATTTTATCCTGTGCAATCCCATAACCTATGTAGGGATATGGAACATCACCATTAAAATACATAAGCCACAACTGAGCCCAAAATTGCTAATGAGATGGTCTCAAGTGGGATGCATAGTCATATGGCAACATGAGGCTAAGAATCACTCCTTCAAACCACCAAAATCCTTTGTAGTTTAACTACTACTACTATATTAAGGCTGGGGTGATCCAATCTCACACTACCTGCGTTTTATCATGAATACCAGTTATTTTTCAAATCCAAAATAGACCTTAATGTATCCCATCAATATCAGCCCCAGCAAATATGAGAAATAAATATCATCCACCACAACATTTTTCACATTAAAAACCAATATTAAAAACATTTCACATGTTTCTTATTGCACACTAACCTCATACAATAATGGATAATATATAGTAACTGTACATTATTTGTAAAATAATTTTCCAGAGTGTTCACTTAATTGAACACTTAGAGCAGCTACTGTATCTGAGCCATTACAAAAAGGACTAAAAATCCAGTTCTGTGTTTAAACCACTGGGATAAAAGTGATTTGAGATGGTAAATCCATTCTGTTTCCTTTTTAATAGCATTTTAAGCTGGTCATCTCCCCTTTCATTTTGGGGCACATGATCAAGGCCACTGTTTTTCAGTTTTTACCGGAAAATCCGGTAAAATTCCGGAATTAGGGCTGCCTGAAAACCGGTTAAAACGAAGATTTCATGGAATCTGGCATTTTCTATCAGATCAGTAAATCTACAAAAAAATCTGTTTTTCTCTTAATTTCTTCCTGTACTGTTTTCAGTTTGCTTTATTTAATGCTCTGTATTTTAAGCCTTCTTTAATTCTGGGTATTTATGTACATACTAAAAGAATGATAACAGAATCCCGGTAAAATCCGGAAATTAGAGTAACAATCACCGGTGAAATTCCGGAATCTTAAGTCTTGAAAATGGAATTTAATTGTTTTAATCATCGTAAATCAGTGGCCTTGCACATGATCCACAGCCCTGAAAGAAAAGGCAAGGGTGTTGCACCTCTGGCAAGTTCTCAGGTGTTCTCCCGGGGCATTTTCAGAATTCTGTTGCTGAACTGTGGTCTCTGCACTCCTGTGCAGTGACAGATGGCAAGATGTGGCAGCAGATGCAGACACACACAGGGCAAAGAGTCCATCTGTCAGCCAATGCACAGGACCCTATGCCACCCTTGGGTGCAGTGGTACAGGGCCCCATGTAAACAGAAGAGTTGAATTAATTGAATGGTACCTTGTCCCTTTTGGCAAGCCTATACCTTTCATTCCATGGCTGGGGGGCGTCGCATAACAATGCCATCCCCTCATCCTTACCCCAGGTAGCTGGGTCACTGAGCTTGCCCCAGAACTCAGCTCACTAGCATGGGATTACAAAGCACACCCACTGGGGTGAAGACTGGCACTACAAAGAAAGTTTCTTAATAATTATAGCTTTTTTTTATATTGTTCCCAAATTTTCAAGATAGTCATTGTATGACTCCCCTTATAAACGTGACATGTGGCATTTATAGTATATTGTCCAAAATGTCATTTCACACCACAAGTGCAAAACATATCTTGTCCAGGATTTAAAAAATGACTCCTGTCATGTTTATGAGGTGGTGTGGAAAAATGGCTGTGTTGAAAGTTTGGAGTTAAAATACTGAAAATTAGCATAGTTATGAGTGAATATTGAAATATTGCAATGTAAACTCCTAACCTTATAATTTTACCATATTTGTACACAAAATGTGCAGCATAGCTTCTTGTAACCCTACGTCATGAACCCGGTGGGTGAACATTTTCAAATACCCACCAAAATGTCATTCTGTGCCACAGGTGCAAAAAAAAAAAAAACATTTTGGCCAGGATTTGAAAAATGGCAGCTGTTGCATTCATGAGGTGGTGTGTAAAAATGGCTATGTTGAAAAGTTGGGGTCAAAATATTGAAAATTACCAAAGTTATGAGGGAGCATGGAACAATTTCAGTGCGCATGTACAACTTTGTCACGCTTACGTATTTTGACCCCAATTTTTCAACATAGCCTTCTTATGACCCCACCTCATGAACAAAGGCAGAGAAAATGTTCAATTCCTGCCCAAATGGTGATTTTATAAAGCAACTATAAAATCACGTTTTAGACCAGATTTGCATAATTCCACTGCCATCAGTAATGAGGTGGGGTTCCAAAAGGTACATGTTGAACATTTTGACAAAGTTATGAAAAAAGTTCAGACCCCATTGAAATACATTAAACCAAGTGTATTTTCTCATACCACAGTTGCTGGTTCCAACAGCAAGACCTGTCTTCACATGGAGAGTGGATCTACATCATGGAACATGTTCAGGTGAGTAAGGATGTGCTTGAGGAAGGGTGGAGTGGGATGTTGGGTGCTGAGTGGGGGTCGGGGTAGGGTGAGTGGAGATGTGTGTGGGGGTCATATAGGCAAGGGACCTTTTTTTTGTTACAGGTTAAAAAATAATCAGTTGAGGGGTGTTTTTCTTTATTTCAGGGGTCATACACATTTACATTCCAACACTGGGGATTGGGAACCCTAGTGTTGGGCTACTGTTCTGGGAATGGGGGCAGGTGACCTGGAAGGGATGGGGGTCAAGAGAGGTGGTACCAGGGGTGGGCACCCATTCCACTTACATTAGATACAAAACAAGCATTTGTCAATGCTGAATGTTTGCTTGCTGGCATTGGCAGTGGTAGTGTAGAAGTTACAGAGCTGCGTAATAGGAATGGCAGTGAAGTATTGAACTGAAGCCAACCCCACCACCACCCTGCAGAGAGTGACAGGCATTGGGGTGTGCCTTTGGGTCATCAGGAATAACGGCCATGCCATTTCACCACACCCTACCCTGCAGACACTGACAAGTGTCACGGTGTGTATGGGGTCTTTGGCCTTATGCGCACCCCATTCCATCAGGAAATACGGTGAGATGGGTGCGGTATAGGAGAATGGGGTGAACTTTGGGTCCGAAGAGTCCAAGGCATACCTTGATGCCCTCTCACTGGCTGCAGGATGTGGAATGGTATGAGCATTACAGGCAAGAATCCCAAGTCACACCCCGATGCCTGTCATTCTCTACAGGGTGGGGCGTTATGGTTGGAAACCCTAACACCTCAGGCATTCATTGGTATTTTCACTCCAAATTTTCAACATGTTTTTTTTGTGACCCCATGTCATGAACAGTGGCAATATCAGTTTGTTAGCCGAAAGCTGCTTATGCACAGCGATTAAGGCACTTAGCACCACAGGTGCAAAAACACATTCTGAACAGGATGTGAAAAATGACAGCTGTACTGTTCATGGGGAGGTGTAAAAAATGGCAATGTTGCAGATCTGCAGTCAAAATATTAAAAAAACTGGTGAAGTCACGAGCATGCATAGAAACTTTGCAACGCACACCTGTAATGTAATTAGGTTGGGGATTTTTTTACAGCAGATTGTCAACACAGGCATTTTGGGACCTCCGATCATGAACAGTGTCACTGTGATTTTCTTTATCTGTCCCGAACAATGATTTCTCACAGCGACCACGCATCTCTGTGCTGAAAGTATGAAAACACATTTTGGCCATGTTGTGAAAAATGACAGCTGTACTGTTCATAAGGAAGTGTGGAAAAATGCCACTGGTGAAAATCTGGACTGAAAATATTACAAAGTCATGAACTTACAAGGGTGCATGGAAACTCATAATGCTCACTTGTAACACAGTCATTTTATGGACTTTTGTCACCAAATTTTCAACATAGCCATTTTAAGACCTCTGCTTATGAACAGTGTTACTGTGATTTCTTTAATCTGTCCCAAACATTGCTTTCGCACACCGACTGCACCATTGTGCGCTATATGGGCGGAAACACGTTTTAGGCAAGATGTGAAAAATGACAGCTGTACTGCTCATAAGGAAGTGTAATAAAATGACAATGTTGAAAATCTGGAGTGAAAATATTGAAAATTCGCAAACTTACGAGAGTGCGTAGGAACTGCGCAACGCACCGCTCGTAAAACAGTCATTTTTAGGAATTTTTTCACCAAATTTTCAACATAGCCATTTTAAGACCTCTGCTCATTAACAGTGTCACTGTGATTTTCTTAATGTGTCCCATACATTGATTTCAGCACACCGACTGCACCATTGTGTGCTACATGGGCGGAAACACGTTTTGGGCAAGATGTGAAAAATTACAGCTGTACTGCTCATAAGGAGGTGTGGTAAAATGGCAATGTTGAAAATCTGGAGTGAAAATATTGAAAATTCACAAACTTACGAGCATGCGTAGGAACTGTGCAACACACGCTCATAAAACAGTCATTTTTAGGAATTTTTCCACCAAATTTTCAACATAGGCTTTTTGAGAGCCAACATTATGAACAGTGGCAGTGTCATTTCATTACTCAGTCCTGAAAGGTGATTTTGCGCAGTGACTGCGAAATCACCCTTCGGGCCCAATGAACGCCATGACAGTGAGAGCACTCATGAGAAGGGGTCCCAAAAACCCCATGTTGAAAATCTAGTGCAAAAATTCCAAAAAATGGCTGAGATATGCAGCAAAGTTGAAAAAACCCTATTCATTACATTATACAGCTTACCGGCATTTCCTCAGTTCGCGGTCGGCTTTGAAGAGTGCAGACGTGTTCCCAGTCCACCGAAGATCATTCGCTGGAGTCTGGAGGTAAGTATGGGGTGAGGGGGGGTGTGGGAGGCAGGATGCACAGTGGGTGGGTGCGGTGGGGGCAGAGACTGCAGGGACCGTTTTCAGTTACAGGTTTTTTTCTTTACATGACAACGCGTGGACATTTGCCACACTGGGGTAGACTCCCAGCGTGGTACAAGGATGGCTGGTGGGGGCGTGGAGCTGACAGGGGATTGGGCACCCCTGTTGGCAATAGCATCTGTTGCCACACTGGGGTGGGCTCCCAGCATGGCACCCTGTACTGGGGGGGACAGTGGAGCTGACGGGGGATTGGGAACCCCCATCGGCTATACAATGTGTGGCCACGCTGGGGTGGGCAGCCAGCATGGCATATGTAACTCTGCTTGGGGGGCACAGCACAGCCCGCTGAGATGAGGCACTCCCAGTGACTACACAGTGTGTGTGGTGGGCGCAGCATGCAGTATGCGTGCCTGTGTGTGTGTAGGGGGAGCGCACATGAGCAGGCGATATCTTATCGTTGCTCACTGAAGTGTAGCTCCCCCTTTCAACTGTACTCCACTGCATTTTGGAGCTGTCATAGACAGCTCCAGCAGGCTTTGGAGAACTGCGGCCACGCCTGCAAACACGCTGACTGAATTGGAAGAGGGCTGCCACACCTCCGGAAACTCAGATGATGGCACTATGTTTCTTGCACATGTGTGCAAGCAAACATAAAACAGGAACTTTGGGAAGGACAGATGACCTAGAGGGGAGAGAGGAGAAAAAAAGCAGTAATGAGGTGGGCAACATAGTTTTCTTAATGAATATTTTAATTAGATGGATTAGATAGATAAACAGATAACATCCAAAGCATAGGAGTACACCAGTCACAGGAGCAATCATGGACTCACTTCAATGAAAATAAAGATTTCAAATGGTAGCCTGTGATGTTGGCACCTGAAGTAAGGCACCATCCAAAATGGCGATGCATTGTGGGCAAAAGCCCGAATGGCAATGAGGGGGGTGGAGTGACTGGATGTGGTAGGGTGGGTGACTGCAGCGACAGGATGTTGCTATATGTACACGTGCGGGGGAAGCGAGCATGGTGAGCATGGGCTGGGAAGGGGTGGAGGGGATGTAGGGCGTGGTGCTGCGGTCAGCTGCTGAGCTGCACTGTGGCATTGGGGATTGGGCTCTGCTTGCGGTGTGGGAGGTACTGGGTTCGGGTCTGGGTCTGGGAGCTACTGCAATTTTGTTGTGCCTGGTCCGAAACTTGCATGTTTTGCTTTTGCCCCCCCCGACATGCACCCTCCTCGGAGTTGAGAAACCTTTAGTAGGGGGGTGCTGGGGGTGAAGCCTCCCTCATGGGGGTGTGTGGGGGGAACAGTCCCCCCACAGAAAGCAAAACAAGTAGGTCCCCGGTGCCGTTCTTCTGTGCCGAGGATGTCAGGGTGGCAAAAATGTTTTCACCGCCCTGACGTTGTGATAATGTGACTCGCCATTCGGCAGTCGACATTATCACATAGAACCATTTCAAACTTTAATAGTGCAATTTGAGTCCATTACCATACAGTCACCATCATAAGAAGCAGATCACCTCAGACGAACAGAAGAGGAGATTGCCAGCTCACTGCTTGAACTTAAATCGGCAGACAACTCCAACTGCGGCTTCAGCATTGAAGATCGTCCCGCTGTTCTCATGTAGAGAACATGGGTGAACAGATGTGTCTTCAGTTGGGGAGTGAATCTACATCATGGGACATGTTTAGGTGCATGAGGGTGTGTGTGGGAGAGGGGTGGTGTGGCGTGGTTGGTGTTGGTGGGAGGGCAGGGTAGGGTATGCGGGGGTGAGTGGAGGGGTCAGATTGGTGAGGGATAGTTTTCTTTGTTACAAGTTAAAAAATCAGCAAGGGATGCTTTCCTTTATTTCAGGGGACATACACATTCACATTCTGACACTGCGGATTGGGCACCCCAGTGTCAGGCTACTGTTCAGGGAACAGGGGTTGGTGACCTGGAGGTGAGGGCAGAGAAAGAAGCAGTACCGGGGGTGGGCACCCCAGTCCTTTTAACAAATATTTTAACTAGATAGCTAGATAAGATAGCTAATTAGAAAGAAAGATAGATAGACAGACAGACACACATATCGATCGAGGGACAGAACACAGGCTCACTGCTCACTGCTTCAAGTGAAGCTAGCAGCATGACTCCAGCTGCAGCTTCATAATTCAAACAAGTCTTGCTATTCTGTTACAGAGAACATGGGTGAATTGCTTTTCTCACTAAGCAGGGCACCCTGGATTTTTAGGTGCCCATAAAAGGTATTTCCAGCCACTTTATTCAAAAACATATACCAGAATCCCATTTAGCTAGGGTCAGGTGTTTGTTTTTTTAAAATGACACCCTTTTTATGTATTTTTCATGTTTTTTAGATTGAGGGAAAAAAAAAAGATTGCAGCTGTCATGGCATGAAAATGTTTTTTTCGTGTTGTGAGAAGCAAGTGGTGAGAAACCGAAAACGGTCTTGTGATGTGGAATTTCTCATGTTGTATCAGAATGTTATCTAAAAAAAACACAGAACATGCTTAGAACAGGAAAAAAACAAAACTTTAAATCCTTTGAATTCAAGAGTCATTTAGTATTTTTTTCACGAAACCTTCCAAAGGCACAACCTTGACACAGCACATACTTCTACCCTGAAAGTTCTGAAAAAAAAAATCCATTCCGTGTAAGCTGTTCATAAGAGCAAATCTAAAAACTCATGTTATGTATAGGAAAAAAAAATTAGGTGTCTACAGGAAAATTATATATATGCATCTCAGAAACTGCACAAGCTACCATTACGTAACTTTCCACATATTTAGACATTTGTTTACGAGACAATGCATGCAACATTTCTGCTAATTTTATCTAACACTGCCTAAGCTATTAAGGTGCAAAGTGAGGGGTTTAACATAGAATCTGCCACTCAACTCTTACTGTACTGACACTTCTGCACAAGTATTATAACAGAAATGGGTAAAAGGCTGTAAACAAATATAATGCAGCACACTGACGAAAACAAACTTAATGGCATACAGCCAGTAAATAAAAGATATGTGGCAAACCACCATAAAATAAAACAAATGTTACACATGGCCATAAACAAAAGTACTGTGGCACACTGCCATTAACAAAAGCTGGCACACAGCCAGTAAAAATAAAAGAAATGTATACTGCTGTAAATAAAAACCCAGGCATACAACCATATATCAAAGTCTTGCAAACTGCCCTAACTCAGAAAAAGGCTAAGCCATCATAAATTAACTAAAGTTTTGAAAAATGCACAAAATAAAAAAAAGGAAAACTGGCAGAAAAAAGAAAATGTTGGCAAGGAGCTCTACAAAACAAAAATGGTGCACTGCCATGAAAAAGAACCCTTCCAGTGTCTGAGGGCTTTGTCAGCCTAACATATCCCTAGTGGGCTTCATCTAGCCCATATGGCTGCTGTTGTTGGTGCTGTTCAGGTGTCACGGCAGGCACCTGCAGTCTGGCTGCAGTGTCACAGAGAAGGTCCATCACCTTCTCCAGCAGGGTTAGTCCCCTCCCTTAAATGAGGCAGGGTTCTCCTTTCCATGGGTCATGGTGCCTCTTCACTGGGCCTGTTGTGGATGAACACGTGGAATGACAAATGAAACATAGCAAACATGTGTGCTATACATGACACAGGTACAGATCTGTGGCAGGTGATTTACAAGGCACAAACAGCAAGCATGCAGCATGCATGGCCCTCTCTGGGCAGCATACAATATATACACCTGACAAATCACCTGTGTAGTGCACAGTGGCACATATGGATGTGTCCTGTGCCAGGCATGCACATTGCAGGTCCTGCTAATGACTGAATGTGTACTGTGGGCATTGCCATCCACAAGGCTGGTAGTATGTCTGTGGTACTGTGCTCAGTGCTGTGTGTGACACCATGGACATCCACCCCATATCAGGTACCCTAAGGTGAAGCACTCATGCCCAGTGGTCACATGACACAGTGTCAAGTGTATGTGACAATAATATTCCATGTGATGCAGGTGACACAGATGAAAGTGGTGATGCACAGGGTGGGTGGTATGTAACAGACCACTGGTACAGTGATATGCACCTACCAGAGTGTTGCACCACAATGTGCAGTCCAGTGGACATATACAGGGGCAATAGCCTGAGTGTACAGTAGGGTGGTGCCACATTGGGATGCCACACTATACAGTAGCATACTCAGAGAACACATTGTGTACAGGTGAAAATGCCACTGGAAACAGCAGTGGCACACAGGCAGTGCATAATGCACATTGGTATTTATATATATCTTGACCCTCACAATGTCATTCTGAGGTACATTGCTACATGTAACATAGACTGTGCAATGGCTGTAATGTGATCTTGCTCTAGCATCACCGCAGTAAAAATAAACAGGTGTAAGACTACAACAGGGGCATATGCACTGGGAACACCAGACACAAACTAGAGGCATGGACAGCATCAGGTGGTACAGATCACATACATGTGCAGGACACACTGGCACATCAGCAGCATGGCCATGCAACACCATAGTGATGTGTGTCCCAATGGTCAGGATGCAGATGGCCTTTGTGTGATGTGTGCACTGGCACAAGGCACTGCAGCACAGATTGAACAAATGCAGCAGGGGGACTGGGGTAAAGAGAGCACCATATGGCACACCCACATGGTGGTGCAGATAGGAAAGCCTCACACATGTACCAGAACCCCGTGGGCCACCACTGGTCCCCCCATGGGCATGGCCAGTAGAGAAGCACAGACACCATGTGCACACCATTACGGTGTGTAGTGCATCACATATAAACTGGACAAAGCATGGAACATTGCCCTTTGCAGTGCATTTTGGATGGAACACAGTGGGCATAACAGGTATAAGAAAAGAATGGTGTTGGATGCTGGACATTGGTCACAGGATGCAGCACCACACCAGGGTCAACATTCAGTCACACACTACCTGTAGTCTGCACATTCTCAGGTAATGCATACCAGCAGTGTGGGAGCATACACAATGATGGTTACATGTGTCCCCCCCAGCGTATGTATGTTTCGTGTATGTGGGACATGGTATGTTACCAGGGATGCTGTCATATGTTACAATTCCTGGACGTGCAACAGTGCTGTAGTGTTACACAGCGGAATACACACAACAGAAATGCTGCAGCCAAGGTGGGCCCACATATGTGTACAGACCGTGTGGCATCATGATGAATGGTACTGTGGTGACTGCACATTTGCCACACTATCTAGTGCCACGTACCAAGCCCACCTGTGCATCATGGAACATGCATTAGTCAGTTGTGCCAACACCAGCGGCACCACTGCTGGCCTGACTCGGCAATTATGGTAATCAGGCATACCTCAGGGATCTGTGTTCCAGCAGCACATAACCAATGACAACACAACAATATCATTGTAAATGTGTCCCCCCACAGGACACAATGCAGATGATGCAGTGCATGTGCTATGATGCACACAGGGCTGCTTCAGATTCCAAAGTACAGTCCACCAGCATGTGTGCATGGCACACCCTGTCAAACTAGATGAGCCAGCGTAGCCAATGTGTAGACATTGCACAATGCTGGATAGTGGCAGTAGACATGCATAGCCAAATACTCTTCATGCGACATGTATAAGGAATGTACAGTAGGCAGCATTCCTACAGTACACATGGGGATGGATGGTGCTATATGCCAACAAATGGAGACATTCCTCTTGATGTGTCCCGACCTGGGACCAGACCCGTGATGTTTCAGATCCTCCTCCACACTGATAGCTGTGCTTCCTCTCCCATGGACTGTTCTTCTCTGTGTTGGGCCTGTGCATGTTGGTGGCCCTCCCCATTGGGCGAATCTGGTCATGGGTGACTAAGATGTGGGTAACCCATCCATCTTCCTTTCTGTTCTATCCTCTGGGATGTTGCACCCCTGCTGCTGCAGCTATGGAGACATGGAGCACAGAAAACAGTATGTAAGTGAATGACAGGGCATTGAGGGGCACCACAACCATATGCCATGCACACCCATGTTGCACAGATGGCATGTAGCAGACAGCACTGCACAGCCATGCACAGGTACCTGGCTGGCCACGTCTGGTATGTCGTTTGACAACACTGGCACTAATATACATACAGTGGTGTGGATATGAAAGTGCTGCAGGCATGCCTGGTGACCCACATTGTATCTCCTTATCAGGAGGCCCCACAGATGGACATCAGGAACAGTGCACACATCATACTACCTGCAGCCTAAACACTACAGAAAATGTAGAGCACACACATTCCCATGTGTGGCTCATATGAATTAAAGCTGTCGATGCATATTGTAGTTGCCCATGGATGCAGGTGTAAGGACACACTCACTGTTTCCAGGGGTATGTCTGGTGATACCTGAGCTCTGGTCATGGAAGGGACACTGCACAGTTCTGTACCTCAATATGTAGAGCACCACTGTGTATACAAACTATACCTCCTCCAACTAGGTACTGACCTGTTGTTCTGCAAGTCAGAGCTGGTGGTGGACCCCAGCTAACAGGCCCCAATACAACTGTCCACAACTGATTGATGGTATAATCCGTTGACAGGGCCAGATGGCGTGCCTGGGACACTTGAAATATTTAAGTTGTTTGAGATCATATATCTGTCCCACTGTCCTACAAATAGCATATAACTTGCTCAGTGGGGAGGGGATGTGCAATTTCCTTGGAGCACAGGTACAGTGGTCTGAATAAGCATGCCTAATGGGGGGAGCAAATAATGGGCTGGGGCATGTCCATGTAGCAGTCCAGCAACAGTACCATTCACATGAAATACATGTACAGTTCCATAATACTGTACAGGATATGAATACATAAATACACGCTGCAGATCATGCACTCTTCAGACTGTCAAAGACAATCACAGTAATCAATACAGTGTTGCTTCCCAACAGCTGCTATCAGTTGTTACAGACCATGCTTGTGCACACTCCTAAACAGCTGCAGCCATGTGACTCATAGACAGTGTAACATATGACACTGTCTTACCTGACCATATCCTTCCTGCAGCATGTTGTGTCTGCAGCCATTGCAGGTGCTTTCCCTCACATCAGGTCACATCATCCCAGCGGTGTCAGCACTGTTCTGGTGTCCTGTCCAGGCCCTGCATCCAGGAGACCCTCCTGGCCACAGTCTCCTAAATATGGGCCTTCTCAGCCCTGGCTGTGTCCTTGAAGAGGTCTCCTTAATAAGGACCTCCCTCACTAGGACTTACACCTCACAAAGGGTGAAGCACCTGTTTCTCAACCATTCCTCCTCAGGCACCCTGCTACATTCAGATGACATTTTAACCATCTCTGTGTCCGACTCAATTATATGTATTTTCAGCACCAGTGCTCTGGCCTGTATGCTGTTTGCAAGTGTAACTTCCACAAACAATATTTTGTACATGTGTAGCATCTGCAAACACCATCAGACAATGATGCCATGTGGATGCCAATCTGCCATGTGCCTTGGGAACAGGCACTTCCATGTCTTTCGCAACTGCTAGCAGCTGCATGTGATCACAGTAATGTATGCTTGCAGAAATTGCCTCATGTTGTCATCAGCAATGGCCCTGATGTCATCAATGCACGTGGCTGCCAAAGGCACATGTTTGCAGATGATTCAGAGCAAACATCATTTGTGATCACTAATACAGTAGCAATAGGCACAAACAGCTGCATATTGGAAGGCAGCATGCAAATGGGGCTACTCTAACGTTCAAGGTGCACAGCTTAATTGGTTTGTCATTACTGGCATATTATACAAGGGAACCTCCCCCAAAGGTCAAAATCCATGCTGTTAACACAGCAGTCTGGAGCAACAGCATTTGGAGAATATTATGAAGAGAATATACAATTTGGAAAAGGTAAGTTGCAACAGACAACTAACACGTATTATCCTCTCCCACTGGCATTGTACACATTACCATTACTATTCTGTTGTATACTTGTGTGTTGCAGAATGGCACAGAAAAAACAATAAAATAAGAACAGCAAGAGGCGACACAGATGGATGTTTAGACCACGGGAACTACAGGTAGGTGGCTATTGTAGCCCATACATTGTGCAGCATGAGTCACGCAGTTGTAGCTGCACTGTCTTGTTCACACCAGAAAGTACACAGTTCTATGATGCTCATTTACAAGGGGATTCTGTGATGACAGCAAATGGATTGTATGAATGTCATCTGTTTTCACTGATGTGTCACTGTCTGTCTATCTGTGTTATCAGGTAAGGCACACTAGGCAATCTGTAGTCAGTGGCAGCATGGGGTCACTAGGGAAGTTACATGCGTTGCTCAGGGTCACACAGTATACATGTTAATTACATGTCACACTAACCCAGGTATGCTTGTTGTAACATGATTAGTATCCACAGCTCTGTAATCTATACTCTTGCCAATACTATCAGACCACATTATACAGCCTATTGCTATGTAAAACACATTGGTATGTGAAACACACACATTTATGGCGAGCACATACAGTGCTACCCACTGGTAGTAGTAGTAGTAGTAGTAATAGATTTTATTTATTTGAGGTGCTCTTCCCTGAAGGCTCAGGGTGCCCTTACAACATGTAACATCATAAGCATCATACTGTGATCTAGTCAAACATCTAACATCCAACACATATAAATATAATACAATCTAATATATATAGTATGTACCCTATGTTATAAAACAATGATTATCTCTAATCCCCAAAGGCTTGTTGAAATAGAAATGTTTCCAGTTTTCTTTAAAATTTTTGTATGGAGGGGGGCCTCCCTCAGGTGCCCAGGCAACAATTTCCAGAGGATTGACACTGCCACCTCAAAAGACTGATCCCCTGAAGATTTCAATCTCACACTGGGGTCCTCCAGGAGACCCTCCTCTGCTGATCAGAGAGAGTGTCTTGGGTTGTAGGGATGCAGGAGCTCCCTCAGGCAACCCAGATCCAGCCCATACAGGGCCTTATAGGTCAGTAGACCTATTTTAATGGAGATGTGCCAGCACACCGGCATCCAGTGGACTTCACATAGCACTGGTGAAATATGACATGATCTTGAGAGACTCATCAATTTCTGTGCCGCAGCATTCTGCAGCAGCTGCAGGTGCTGCAGCACACTCCCTTTGACCCTGAGGTAGAGTGCATTATGGTACTCGAGCCTCGAGGTAACAAATGCGTGTATCAGTGTGGCCAGATCATCAGGAAAGACAAGGGATGTTATTCAGGCAATATTTCAAAGATGGTAAAATCCATTCCAGACAACCACAGACACCTGGGCATCTGGTGTCAGCTCGCTGTCCAGAAGTATGCCAAAATATTTCACCTTGGTGGAGGTCTCTAGTTTGGACATGCCAATGTAAATCCCTAAATACTCTTCAGAGGCCTCCACTCCCCCACACTGACCCGGCTCACCCACCAATACTTCAGCCTTCCCTGGGTTGAGGCCCAGTCAATTTGATGATATCCAAGACTGGATCTCAGACAAGCACTTATTTAGCACATCAACTACACCTGCTCTTCTGGATACCCTACGTTATCTGGAAACTCGGTATCCTGATGCTCAGGATACCAAGTCCAGATGCCTGAAATCCACAGACCCGATGGCACCACTTGCCCGATGTAATGTCGGGCAACACAGCAACATATGCTGTGTATTACAATGCAGGGGGCCAGCACCCCCCATGTAGAGGGCTCTGCTCCCCATACCCCCCTAACTAAAATATCTAACTCCAAGGGGAACGGACCCCAGAGTCAAATATTAAGAAGTTACAGGGGTGCAGTGTGTAAAATGACATGACCCAGACCAGAACTGGCGTCACACAGAGCATGCTGGTTTACCTAACAGTGATTTACCCCTCCACACCACTGGGGCATCTTGGCCAGCAGCCCCATCCAGCTGTCTTTTCCCGTACTGCAGAAAGGGTACGGTGTAACAGGGGGTCCTGTTGTGAAGTATAACCAATCACTTAAAGATGCAATAACACCCCCAGTTATTTCTTCTCACTCTATCCTATCCTCTATTATATTTCAATATCTATCCTATACTTTCTTGTCATGGTGGCCAACCTTGCAATCTTCTATCTATCCTTTACTGTCCTTTTTGCTTTCTGTCAGTAATTAATTGCATCTTATTAAAAACAAATACTGAAAAGGCTATGCTCAGCAAAACTTCAGTGGCTACTGGGAGAAGCAGTCCATTATCTTTTTTTTTTCTGCTCTCCATGTTGAAATGGTGTAAAAATGAGACATTAACAGGTTAAAAAGTGCAGGACCAACAATCTCAGTGTCCCAAAACAAATGTCAAGAAGGAGCTGTTTCATTTGTAAACAAAAGAGCCTCTAAACAGCAGAGGACTGAATTGTGAAACAAGTATCTGCTGCAATTTCAGCTAGTAAGTTAAGAAGCAGTGGCTGTAAAACTAAGGGAAACTGGAACAAAAAGGGTTTTGTGCAGTACAAGCAAAGAATAGGGCTGTAGGAAGTACTGAATAAAACTGAAACATTGCTATATGAATTAAATATATTTTTTTTAATGTATTATAACACAAATAGAATTCTAGCACCTTACAGGAAATCAGATAGGGAGTGCGCCCCTCATCTGTATTCCCTGTTAAGGTTATAGAATCTTTGGTGTGTTAAAAAGGTATTGTACTAAAATAAACTGTTACCTAAGTGCCCACATTAGTTGCAGAGGTCCTTCTATAAGGGCACGCAGCCCATAAAATGGCAGCTTATATGGTATCAAGGAGGAGTGATGTCAGAAGGGGGAGGAGCTAAGCTAATGCTCTGACATCATAGTCCTATAATTAAGTCTATATTTTTGTTTTAGGACCTTGTGAGGAAATAAATGCTTATTTGAGTAAACCCTCAAAGTGCTAGAATGATACTAGTTGGTTTAATATATATATATAGATATATATATAAGCTTGAAAATGCCATTGTTCATCTTAATTAACGTATCACATGACTGATGAGGTCACCCTGTGGTATTATAAAAGGTTCCTCTAGGAGAACCAAAGTAGATAGGTGGTTAGTAGGGTTCTGACCAAGGAGAGAGAAGGTTCTAAGAAGTAATGTGCAAGTTTCCACATTGCTTAAGAGAAGGGAAAGAACTCAGAAATTCTGAAGAGTATTTTTTTTCCTTTGTGAGAATTATCTCCTGATGTTTGAAGAGGTGTGACAGATTAGCACCCTTTATTTTTCCTTTTTTGTATATATTGAACTTAGCATTTTTTTTATTATTTTTTTCTTTTCTTTTTTCTTCTTCTTGAATAAAATGCTAAATGCAGACATATGCATTTTTTATGCATCATATCTGGTTGTATGATCTGTTTATTGGGACCCACACTACCACAGGTATGGTAGCATTCTATCACATCCGCTACCTTACCCCGTCGAGAGGAATACTGTCGGGTTAATTACTGATGCAATTACTCGTCTATCGGGCAATGCTGACCGGGGTGCTAGATGTCAGGATAGTGAGCTTCAGGATAATATAAGTATATCATTCTTCCCAGTGTGAAAAACAGGTAAAGCTGGGTATCATTAGCATAGCAATGAAACCCAAACCCAAACCGCCGTATGACCTTACCCAGGTGCAGCATATATACTGCAAATAACATGGGAGAGAGAGAGAGAGAGGAAAAAACCTTGGGGCACGCCACAGGACAGGGCCACTGGGCTTGAGCGGTAATTCTCCAACACCATCCTCTGATCCTGCCCTAGATGAAGAACTCAAACCAGCTGATAACCTTGGCAGTGAGTCCAAAATACTCCCTCAGCCTGTACATGAACACCCGATGATCCACAGTGTCAAATGCTGATGAGAGATCGAGGAGGACGAGGATAGATTGTTCTCCCCATCCCTCACCCTGAGCAGATCCTTCAGCACCTGTACTAGTGTAGTCTCCATGCTGTGCATAGCCCTAAATCCAGACTGCAGAGGTTCATAAATCTGGAAGTCTGTAAGGTGAATTTCAAGCTGGTAGTTCCTGTCTGACAGACTGCATATTGCACGTGGACGCAGGCAGGGGTGAATGCATGCTGGGGCCTGTGTAATGCCAAATGTAGTGGTGGACACATGTTTAAGAAAATGCAGAAGCATTATTATGATAATTATTATGATATGAGGAGGTGCACCAAGGAGAAACTGGTCAGGGCAAGACAGGACCTATAGGCCACTGGTGGTGGCCCACCAACCCAGAGCACCTTTACACTGGAGGAGGAGCTCATTGTTGTGATCCTGGGATGCAATCAGGTGGTAGGTGTGGACAGTGGAATTGACACAATGAGCACAAGCAGCCACCAGGTTGAGGACATACACTTGAATGTGTAATATCTATGTAGTTGCTTTTAGCCTTACAGCCTATATTTTTAAGGGCAGTGCTGTGAGCCACAGGGATAGGACACAGTATACCTTTACCTACTTCCTAATACCACCATGTGGCAGGGGTCTGGGTTCCACATGGGCAGCATGGGCATTTGCTGTGCATGCAGTGATGTAGGTGTTGATTCTTTCACCACATGTCAGGACATGCATGCTGTTCAGGGTGTGCATTGGTGCCTGCATGGCACGAGTGCCTGTGGTTTGACCTTAGCCTGTAGCGTTGATTGGATTGGTGGAAATGTGTAACAGCTATGCTGTTGGCTGTTTGTGACACATTGCCCTGTGTTCCCTTCCTTCCATATCCATTGGATGGGGATGATGGTGATGATAGCAGCCCAGATGACTCCTGAGATGGTAGTGACAGACAGACCAAGTAGAAGAACGTGGCCAGGGAGGACAGGGATGGGAAACAGGAGGTGGAGAAGGGGAGGAGCACACAATACTCCTCTTCTCATACACAGAGATGGGGAGATGGAGCTCCTATAAATGCTGCTCAAGGAGTAGTGGGTGGAGGAGCAGAAGGAAGGATGCACTAAGCACGAGTCACCTGTCCAGGCAACCCATGTGGCATGGGAGGGGACACACAGCCCAGGCATGGTACACAGTCTCCTCTATGCAGCCACCAAAAGGGCATCACAACAACAACGTTCCTCACCTCCACCATCTTGGTACCTCTATATGGACACCATGTACCAGGATATGTAGAGGTGGGATTTGGGGGCCCATGAGTCTGTGGCACAGAAGCAGTGGGCACAGACAGAAGAGGTGCGTGAGCAGACTGACAGGCAGGTGCAGGCTTTGGCAGACTGCAATGATTCCATTCAGGCCATCCCTACCACCATGTGCCTCAATGGTGGTCTATTACAGATTGCTGTAGAACAGGGTGATCAGTCAGATCTTCTGGCCCATAGTACTGTGGTTGCACAATCACAGGCTGCATCCCTGGCCCACTTGGTGGTGGTAGCCATGGCAATGTGCCAGGGGAAACATAGAAACCTAGAATTTAATGGCAAATAAGGACTGCTTGGCCCACCCAATCTTCCATTTTTTTCCCTACCTACATTATTACCACAGAATGTACTTGATATATACAGCTCTTCCTCCCTTCCTCCCTTTCTTTCCTTGTGGCTATCCCATGCATTCTTGAACCCCACCACTTTTTCTGGAAGGCTGTTCCAGGAATCCACCACTCTTTCTGTGAAGAAGTACTTCATTACATCTGTTCTGAATCTATCCCCCCCAGCTTCACAGCATGTCCCCTTGTTCTTGAGTACCTTTTTTCTGAAAAATGCTTCTATCCTGTACCTTATGTGCCACTGTGAGGTATTTAAAGGTCTCTATCATATCCCCCCTTCCTCTTTTCCAGGGTGTAAATATTGAGGTCCTCTAGTCGCTCCTCATAGGGCTTTTGATGCAGACTCTGCACCATTTTAGTTGCCCTCTTCTGGACCACCTCCACTCTGTCTATGTCCTTCCGGAGATTTGTTCTCCAGAACGGGACACAGTACGCTAGGTAGGGTCTTACCAGTGATCTATACAGAGGCACCACCACCTCCCTCTTTCTGCTGGTAATAGTAAAACATATAAAAAATAACAGGGACGACACACGAGATTCACTTTATTGGTATTGGACAAGTAAATCTGGGACTAAGGTGGGGGGGGGGAGACCTGGAAAGGAAAGCAGGACAGAGGGAGAGTTATTGGATGTATAACTTGAGTGCAAGGAGAGGTAGGGGTCTGAATGATGCATTTGATCTTCCTACTTTTCTGAATAAATTGTAATTTATTTATAATTATATATGGATGAATTACTGATGTGCTATTAATCTGAAAAATGCTTATATTATGTGTATTATTTAGATGATATAGGAGAATGAATATGGATGTTTTTTTTACAAGAGAACCAATATATTTATTTAATGAAGGCCGTTGATATACTGTAATGTGATGTGAATTAAGGAAAGCATGTTACTGATTAATGTGCTGGGTCAATATGCTGTATACAGTATGGTGCAGGTCAAAACCATGCAGCACAGACAGCGAGGGCGGATATAGCAACAGGGTGCAAAACTGCGAAATTGTGTAAGCAAGGTTGTGCACCCTGTCGCTGTTGCCTGGGAGAGGATAAGACTTCTGCTGGGAGGAGGGTCCACTGAGCAGCTGCTGTGGCTCGACAGGATGAGCCACAGGCAGTAATGGAAGCGGTGCGTCTCTGGACCCAGAGTTGAATCCCAGTCCCAGATAAATGGACATTTATTTTTTATTTCGCACTTTGTGCGATATATATTTTCAACCCCACCCCCGAGTTGATTATTTAAATTGGGAGTTTCGGGGGTGTGGTGGGCAGAGCCCCCTACAAAACATAAAGAATTTTTGCTGAGCAATATACCATGCTATATTGACAGCATGGTATATTGCTGCACTATTTTGGTGTGCAGAAATATGACCCCGTGCCATTCATTAGGGCTTTCTGTGCTGTGCTATGTAAACTAATTAATTATCTGCTTTAACGTTAGAGTAGCAGTAATTACATATAATGTGGTTGCTAGTACATGGATGGGTTCTCTTTTTCCATGTGATCTTGCACTCTGATTGATTAATTGTGCCTGGTGTAGTCCATTTGTGCTCATATCATGAAATGGATACCACACAGTAAAAACATGTTTATTTAAATCACATATGTAAAGCATACTACAAAAGATGGTTTTGTATGCACAAGCACTTAACTCTGCTGAAGCAAGGAGCCTCCTTGTGAAACGTTCATTTTTTTCTTTGTCCATTTTTTCTGCTTCTGACCCATGATGTTATATGCTGCACTAAGTTTAAATAAATGATAAATAATGTAATCATCTGTATGGTGTTTGGCCTATGGAGGGTGCTCATTTTTGTAGTTTGTTCTATTGATTGATTATATATATACCACTGGCTTTTCGTGGTGCTGTTTTTATTTGTGCTTGCTTTTAATTGTATACAACACAGGTTTTCCTTTTTTTTTAAAGGGGGTGAAAAAGGCCAAATCAATGTGGTTCATTTTTGTAGTGCTACACGAGCCAAATAATCTTGCAGCTTTCATGGTGGTCAGATATTGGGCAATAAAATATTGTCCTAAATTGAGGTGTCAGTAGTTTCCCAACCATAAAAGTTTTTTTTTCTCTAACAAGATGATGGAGGAGAATGTGAATGGGGGTCTGAGTAATAACCCGAGCACATCAAGAAGCTTTGCAGATATATTGTTTGAGTCGAAGAACGGAGTGAACCCCATCCTAATGACTACTGGCATATCCACTGGAACACAAGATGGTTCAGAAGCAAAGGTAACTTCCAAAACATTTAAAAGTTAGTGATTCATGGCAGAAGAATGTACTGGCATAAGGTAACATTGGAAGCGTATCTTGAAGTGAAGCGAATTCCACGTGGACTTTGAATTAATTATAAGCCTGCATTTGGAACTGATGACACTGATTTCATAGCTCTCTGGTGGGTTAATATGGATGAGGCTTCCTTTAAGAATATTAATTTGATCCTCACCTGAGCTGGTCCAGTTCATGAACCACTGTCTCAAGAAATTGCTGAAATGGAATCTAGTTTAAAACAAAGTACATCGAGTGAGGAATATGAGAAATATAATATGGCACTAATGGACAAAATAACATGATATGATATAAAGTTGCAGAAGGCAAAGAAGAAAAAGTTTATATGTGATGCAAATTATTATAAATTGAATAGAGTGCATGACTGGTCAACAAAAAAGAAAGACACTGAAAATCTGAAATCAATTTTAAAAGGTGACACTAATGCTAACATGACTACTGGTATGGATAAAGATGGGACAGTCCTTGATTACACCACTGGGCAGTCTGACACTGATGACTCTGATCTTTTTTTAGAACCAGAGGAGAAGGAAGAGGAATTGCAACTGAGATGCAGCCAGGGCAGAACAAGATTTCAGGTCCCTTATTCACAAAAATTCAGAGGCGGAAAAGGGCATTGGGGACTCACTTGGAAGAGGCAGAAGGAGAAAGAATTAGTGATTCAGCAACTAGAAAATGATATGCAGCCCCCCCCCCATTGATTTTCTTCCAGTTGTTAATATATCTGGACACATTTTAACAGATATTGAAATTAATGTGATCAGCAAAGGTTTGTCATTTGTCCCCTCTGTAGGCATTAACTATTTTAATACAATAATTGATTTTCTTAAGTTTGCAAGAAATCTTATGTTCCAATGTATTTACTCTTCTGAAACTAATAACACAGAACAAGTGCCAGTAGACCATTCCTCAGCCCCTTTTACAGTAGGGCCCGTTCTACCTACTGTCCCAGTTTTAACCCTGTGGTCTCATTATTTACTTAGAAATGTGAGATGGATTTAGATCCAGAAGCAAATGGTTTGATACCTTTTATTGAGCCAACATAGATGTTACAAAAAGAAAACAAAAAGAATGTTGGTCCAATAAAAGGTATCAAACCATTTGCTTCTGGATCTGTTCTTACAAGGACCAATACGGCAACTAATTTATTTCTGTATGTCAGATGGATTTAGAGAATTTAAGAACTAGCCAGAATTTTGTCCCCCCCAATTGCATGCAGGGGGAGAAAAAAATGCTTTGAATGATTTAGCTAATAACAGAGATATTGTTATTTGCTCTGCAGATGAAGGGGGAGTAGTGGTAGTCAAGAGTAGAACTTACCATGTGGAGGAAATTATGAGACAATTGGGAGACACCACATTTTACACAAAGTTAAGTTTTAACCATACTAAGCAGTTCAAAAAGAAGGTAAATGAAATTCCTAGTAGGGACTTTGTGAAGGGCTACATCTCAGACATGGAATACAGGGCTTTAACTGTTGCACACCCAGTAGTGCTGGTTATATATATTTTGCCTAAACTACATAAAAACATACAACAGCCACCAGGCAGACCTGTAATTTCTGGTCTTGGCTAGCTAACTGAGCCCCTGTCTATGTTTGTGGACAATTATTTAAAGCCCTTTGTTAAGTCCACCAGGTTGTATATTAGGGAGTCAATGGAGGTCATTAATCTAATGGAGAATTTGGATTTCCAAGATGGGTGGTTTTATGCCACCCTGGACATAGATTCTTTATATACTGTTGTCCCTGATTCTGAGTCATTGGCCTCTATTGAATATATCTTGCACCTGCATGCTGAGGAAAGTGTGGTCTCTTTGCCAGTCTGGTATTTGCTAGAGTTGGCATGTTTAGTGCTTACAAAAAACATGTTCCTATTAGAAAAATATTTTTATATACAGGTTAGAGGAACAGCGATGGTGGGCCACTGTGGCTTCCAGCTATGCATGCCTGTTTGTGGCACACTGGGAGGAGGGTTCTATATAGCACCATCACCACAAATCCATTTTTTCCTTTTTTGGACTTGTGGTGGCACTATATTGACAATGTGCTTATAGTTTGGAAAGGGGCAAGAGAGCAGTTTAATCAGTTTGTGCTATGGTTGGAAAGTATCAGCACTTGTCAGAAATTTAAGCAAAATGTCCATCTAACTGAAATAGTTTTTGTAGATTTAAAAATCTATAGGAACCCAACAGGTGATATTTGCACTGCTCTTTATCAAAAAGAAACAGACTGCAACAGCTTGCTAATGTCTGATAGCAGTCATCCTCATCATACTACTTATAATATACCTAAGGGTCAGCTTACCAGGATGAAATGAAATTGTATTGAGGAGCACACATTTGCTTTGAAACAAGCAGATCAGCTAGCCGGATTTAAACAGAGGCTATAGTAATAGATCTGTCTCAGATGCTGTTACTGCGGTCTCACAGATTGATAGGTCACAGACTCTTGTTCCCAGGGCTAGAATGAGCAATAACGAGCTTTGTCCTTTTGTCACCATATTTTCCACCTGGTCTAGGGAGGTTAGGAATATTATAATTAAAAATTGGGACATACAGAAATTAGAACTGAAATTAGAACAGATGGTAAATGATGGCCATAATGGGTGCTTGCTCACCTGGTAAAGGTGATTGTGTTGGTTGACATCCATGGCATTCCAGACATCACCTCATGGGTTTTAGCCCACCTGATAGGCTAGTGATGCACATGACTCTAGGATCACATTTCTAGTATGTCCAGGTCCCAGAAACCCCTGTTCTCCAGTTCAAATCACTAGTTGCCTTATCAGATGCACAATTTAAACTGGAGAACAGGGGTTTCTGGGACCTAGATATACTAGAAATTTAATCCTAGAGTCATGTGCATCACTAGCCTATCAGGTGGGCTAAAACCCATGAGGTAGTGTCTGAACTGCCATGGATGGTCAATCAATCACAATGTTGCATTTAGGAGACCCAGAAACATATGAGACAGGGTAGCTCCCAGTATGTTGCCTGAAGGAATTGAAACAACTCACACTTGGTTACCTTCCTCGCTCCCAAAGGGAAATTTTAGGTGTGAAAACTGTACATTCTGCAAATACATAAAACAATGTAAATGTTTTGTGAGCCCTATCAGGGCAGTTTTTGAAATTGGAAAATGTATGACTTGCAGAAGTCAGGGGGTAATGTATCTTTTAAATTGCAGTTGTGGTCAATTTTTATATGGGAAGAGTGACTAGGATGTTTAAATTAAACATTGGGGAACATGTCTGTGCTATTCAAAATGAGGACGAAAGTTACGCAATAGTAAAACATATAAAAAATAATAGGCATGGCACACATGAGATTCACTTTATTGGTATTGAACAAGTAAATTTAGGACTGCAAGGGTGGGGTGGGGGTGCCTGGAAAAGGAAGCAGGACAGAAAGAGAGTTATTGGATTTATAACTTAAGGCAAAGAGTGATAGGGGTCTGAATAATGCATTTGATCATTCTGCTTTTCTGAATAAATTGTAATTTATTTAAAATTATACTTGGATGAATTACTGATGTGCTGTTAATCTGAAAAATGTTTATAGTATGTGTCTTTTTATGTTGTCTTGCATATGCGTAAGCAACATTTAGTGGTAGGAGAAATGCAGAGGTGTGTCAGTGTTGACGAATGCAGGGCATGCTTAAGTAGGTGCGTTCTCATTCTCCAATCAGCCAGCATGCTAGCAGTGACACAAGTATTATACGAAGTGCCACCAACTTGAAACAAATGTGCCTCTGCAATCTGAGACAAGCTCGTCATGCAGTGGCACAGATGACACGCTTCCCCATGTGCCTTACCTGGTGAAACATTTCAATAAACATGGTGGCAGCTCCTGCCATCCACCTCTCACAATCCCCAGAAAGCCAACTTCAGGGTTGCCCAATCCCTCTGTCCGCATGCCCCCTCCCCAGTTCAATTTGTTTGCCGATGGGGGTGCCCAATCCCCATTGGCATAATGTCTCTCCAGTTTAATTTGTTTGCCAATGGAGGTGGCCAGTCCCTGTCAGCATCATGTCCCCCCCCAAACACAGACAAACTTTCTTTGCTGATGGGGGTGCCCAATCCCCATTGGCTTCAGTCCCCCCCAAAAAACCTAGGTGGCACACTGGGGTGGGCTCCCAGTGTGCCACCTGTTTTTTTTTGGGGGGGGAGGACTGAGGCCAGTGGTGATTGGGCAAATGTATGTTTTTTTAAATCTAGAAAAAAAAACCTTCCCCCGACATTTTTTTTTTTATTTGTCCCTGTAAACAAGAAAATTGTCTCTTGTCCTCAGGACACCCCTGCTCCCCCAACCCGCACCCACCCTCTGCACACCCCACCTCCCTGCATCCCTGCTCACCCAATACTTACCTCTGGAGGTCTGGCACGGCGATCTTCGGTGGAGCAGGAGATGTCTGAACTGTTCAAAAGCCTTCTGAGAACTGAAGAAAATCACAATAAGCTGTATAACGGCATCAATGGCGAGATTTCAACTTAGGTGGATATCTCAACCTTTTTTTTGACTTTTGGCACCAAATTTTCAACATAGGGTTCTTGGGATCCCACCTCATGAACACATGCACTGCCATTTTGTTATTAGGTCCCAAAAGGTAATTTCGCGGTCACTGTGCAGAATCACTTTTTGTGACTGATTAACAAAATGACAGTGCCACTGTTCATGAGGTGGTGTCCCAAAAAACCAATGTTGCAAAATTGGTGAAAAATTCCCAAAATGACTGTGTTATGAGCATGCATTGCACAGTTTCCATGCACATTCATAACTTTGGCAATTTCTAATATTTTCACTCCAGATTTTCAACATTGCCATTTTTTCACACCTCTTTATGAACAGTACAGCTGTAATTTTTCAAATCCTGCCTGAAATGTGTTTTTGTACATGTGATGCACAATGGCACGGTCGCTGTGGGAAATCAATGTTCAGGACACATTAACACAATCACAGTGACACTGCTCATGAGTGGAGGTCCCAAAATGCCTGTGTTCAAAATTTGGTCAAAAAAATTCCCAAATTATTGTGTTTCGGGGGTGTGTTGCACAGTTTCTATGCACACTCGTGACTTCACCAGTTTTTGATATTTTCCCTCCAGATTTTCAACAGTGCCATTTTTGTACACCTCCTTATGAACAGTACAGCTGTCATTTTTCACATCCTACCCAAAATGTGTTTTTGTACATGTGGCGCACAATCAAATCAAATCAAACTTTATTTATAAAAAGCGCCTTTCTAAAACCAAGGCGCTTGTACAATACTATAAATAAACAAAAAGGCATAATAAAAATTCCAACAAATTAAAACCAATGCAAACAGTATTAAAAATCAGAATACGTTATACTAAATAAATATGTTTTAAGAGCAGCTTTAAAACTTTGGACGGTCAGACAATCTCTCACCCTACGAGGTAAAGAATTCCACAGGGTCAGGGCCATAAAACTAAAAGACCTGGCCCCAGATGTCTTCAAACAGACTCTGGGAATCCCTAGCAATCCCTTGTCAGTAGATTGGAGAGAGAGGGAGGGAGGGACAGTAAGGGTGAAGAAGATCTTGCAGGTAACAAGATCCCTGGCCGTGTATGGCCTTATAGGTCAGAAAGTTGACCTTGAAGGTGATCTGTGTGGCATTGTCACTGTGGGAAATCAATGTTTGTGACAGATTAACAAAATCACAGTGACACCATTCATGAGCGGAGGTCCCAAAATGCCTATGTTGAAAATCTAGTTAAAAAAATTCCCCAAATAATTTGGTTACGGGTGTGCATTGCGCAGTTTCAATGTACGTTCGTGACCTGACCGATTTTTCATATTTTCACTCCAGATTTTTAACATTGCCATTTCTTTACACCTCCTCATGAACAATACAGCTGTCATGTTTCACATCCTGACCGAAATGTCTTTTCACACCTATGGCACCAAATGGCGCAGTTGTTGTGCAAAATCACCTCAACACAGTAAGTGTAGTGCCTGTAATAGCAGCTTATTTATGTGTATTGTAACTGCAAAGGATTCATGATTTATAAAATGGGATTGTATTTGAGGGAAATAAATGAACATAATTTATTGGTAACTTTGTTGAACATTATATATTATACAGATGGGTTGGAGCCTAACATAGCTTTCTATTGAATTCCACTTCTCAGATAGCCCCTTCTCTCCATTTCAGGATCACCTCTATCCATCTGCCCCATCTCTCCTCTCCTACCCCCAGGCCTCTGCTACCCTGCAGCCACCTCTTTCACACCCAACCCTGTAGCCACCACTCTCTCATTCTCCACAATCCCCTACAAGCCTACATCTATTGACCACTAGGAGTCACTATTTAGCACCCCATTTTCAGGCCCAAACACTGCCTGTGGCCAGCACCTGGACCATGGATCATGGCTCCTACCCAGGTCCATCTCCAAATACCCTGGGAGAGTTTTGAACCTGGTATCTTGTACACCAGAGGTGGTGTCACTACCACTGAACCAAAGTGGCACTAACTCTTACTGGTAGGCAACTAACTATTTCTTTCTACCTTGCCTGCCGATCTCCTTAGCATAATGCCTGCCCACCTCTTATTGATATGCCTCTCTCTCATCCTCTTTCTGAGGCCACTGTCCCACCCATCTGTCACAGTGTTGCCGCAGTCTCACCTAACTGATGTTCCCCCATGCTCACTGGCACTACCCAGCTCCTGTGTCCTAGAGTTGGCACATTCCCACCCTACTCTCACTATGTGCTCCAGCTCACCATACCCACCTTCCAGTCTCCACCCAGCTCCCCCACCAGCTCCTACTGGAAGCTTACCGTCCTAGCCTTCCCAGCCTGTGCTATCCTGCCTACCCCCTGTGCCCTGAAGCTCCCCTCCTCTCCCAATCATGTCCGTCGCAAACACACTTTCCACCGCCCCCTGTCCAGGGTGGTAGTTATTCTACTACTCCTGACAGGTAATATACATTCCAACCCTGGCCCAGCTCACAACAGCTCAACTGCAGGATCTCCTGGGCTTCATATTGCGTCAATGAATATCTGTAGCCTTCTGAAAAAATTTGTCTCACTCCAATGTTGGGTCACACTCCATAAACCTGACATTATTACCCTGGTGGAAACCTGGCTATCAGAGTCCACCCCTGACTCCTTTGTCTCCCTCCCAGGTTACTCCCTTTACCGGGAGGACTGGGTTGGAAGACGGGGTGGGGGTTGTGCCATCTACACTAGAGACTCTCTCACCAGACTAGCCCTCCCAGCCCCTGCCCTCGATTTCGAGGCACAGGCGCTAACCCTAAAACTGACCCCGGATCCCTCTAGGGGCTCCCTCTATCTAACTACAGCCTACGTACCCCCAAAAAAATCAAGCACTGGCACTGGTCTCGCTAACGGAGTATTTTACTTCTCTACACCACTCATCTGACCAAATCCTAGTAGGCGATCTAAACATTAACTGGCTTAGCCCCTCATCTTCTACTACCTGGGACTCCTTTGCAGAAATTGATCTGACTCAACTCATTGCCCAACCTACAAGAGTGAATCCTAAGAGGGGCTCAAGCACACTTCTAGATGTGGTCCTCACCAATTGTCCTAAACAAATCTGCAATATCCAAGTCCTTCCTGACTCACTTAGTGACCACTCCCCTATACTTTTCTGCTGGACAACCTCCATATCCAAACCCACAACACAGCCCACCCTACGGCAGCGCCTAAGACCAGGTGGTCTGAAAAGCCTTAAGCAACTCCTGGCCCAAATTAATTGGTCTCCCATACAGTATGCCCCTGATATTGATACAGCGCTAACCTTTTTCACCCAAACATTCAACAAAGCCTGTGACATTTTCACACCTCTAACTGTACTATGTTCCAAAGTGCAGAATGCACTCTGGGTTACCCCTGCCCTGCTTCAACTACTTAAGCACAGGGACAATTTATGGCACCTGGCCACTGAAACTGGATGGCCCACAGACAGACAGGTGTATGCTGCTGCAAGAAACAAATGTACCTGGGCCATCCGAAAGGCTGAGACTGATCACTATCAGTCCTCACTCACCTCCTCTTGGGGGAATGCAAGAACCTTCTGGGACAATATCAAACAACTAAATGGGAGCACATGCCCCCCCTCCCAGATCAACATTAATGGCTCTGTCTCCACTGACCCAGCCCTTATTGCCAACTTCCTTAATACATCCTTCACAGACCTTCGCCCAGTCCTCCCTAGTGACTTTTTTGATCCTCCCTCCTCCCTACCTGCCCCTGACCTCATACGCCCTTGCTTCCATTTACACTGGGTTACTGCCCAAGAAGTCAGCCTCACTTAATCAATGTCCTAAAGAGCAATAGTACTGGCAGTGACTCCCTTGACCCCTGTCTCCTCCGCTGGGTACTGGATATGATCCTCGCCCCAATCACTAGTCTCCTCAATAAATCCCTCTGCCTGGGGCAATTTCCCCTCAGCTTGGAAAATTGCCACAGTCACACCCATACACAAGGGTAGTGACAGGTCCCTTGCCTGGAATTACCGGCCTATCTCCATTCTCTCACCCCTCTCCAAAGCCTTAGAAAAAGTGGTGGCCACTCAAATTATGGATTACCTAACCAAATACAACATCCTCTTCCCTGAACAGCACGGTTTCCGTACAGGGCACAGTACCAGCACTGCCCTCCTAGAGTTTTCAAATTTTCTACACTCTTCTCTGGACTCGGGCTCTCTGGCAGGGGCAGTGTTCATTGATCTATCAAAAGCCTTCGACACTGTTTCCCATCCCCTCCTGCTGGATGCCCTCAGCCACACTGGCTTTGCCGCTGGGCCTGTCTCCTGGTGCTCCAGCTACCTGTCTACCCACTCTCAGCGTGTTAAAATTAATGGGACACTCTCCAATGCTTGTCCTATCCACTCTGGTGTTCCCCAGGGCTCCATCCTTGGACCCTTGCTCTTTTCACTATACCTCAATACCCTGCCAGGTGCATGTACTGGAAAAATTTTGCTGTATGCAGATGATGCCGTCATGTTTGCCTCTGACTGTAACCCTATCACCCTCCAGGATTCCTTGCAAATATCTTATAATGATGCTGAAGCCTGGTTCAAAGAGCATAGACTTGTAATAAATCTCAAAAAAACAAAAAACATGCTCTTCGCCCACCCCCAAAACAAAGCCAGCAAATTCTTACTCCAGGTCCTCTCTAGCACCAAGTTTCCACTCGAGCAAGTCTACTCGTATAAGTACCTTGGGATCTCTTTTGACCCTGCCCTCACATTCCATGACCACATCACTGCCCTAGCCTCAGCTTCCGATATTCGGTTGGGTATCCTATACCGCTACAAAAATTTTCTCCCCCCTGACGCCCTCCGACTCGCTGTCACATCCTGTATACTGTCCCTTGTGGACTACGGATTACCAGTTTATGGTGCTGCATTCCAGACCGCCCTCAACAAAATCTGCCTCACATTAAATAAGGCTTGTAGGCTAATTACAGGGGCCCCCAGGTTAACACATACCTGCCAACTATATGCAAAGGCTATACTGCTTGACCTAGATGAACGTCTCAGATATCAAACCTGCCTCACAACAAAAAAACTCTCCTTGGACTACCCCCACCAGGGTTGACAGCCTCCATCCACCAAGCAAAATCCCTAGTACAAACATGAACCTCCTGCAAAACCACACTGTTAGTCCCCAGGGCAAGGACCACACATGGTCAAAGGGCCTATTGCTACAGAGCCCCATCCTGGTACAACACACTCCCCACCTCTATCTCTGCTGCCTCCATGATCTCCTGTTTCAAAACCTCCCTTCAAAATCACCTACTTAATACGCGTAGCTGTGACTGTTACTAAGTTGTTCTTGCTCAAACGCTCTGACAAAGCTCCCTGAGTGGCTGCACCCAACCTACTACCAACCACTTCCCATTGTCCTATCAATTATCACCTCCTCCTGTCTCCACACCCCTCTGCCTGTATGCTCATACCATTGTTTGTCTATGAAGTACTAAACATCTGTACCAACCTGTGCTCTGCCAATCCTGTAACTTTAAAATTACAACCAATATATGTCAGCATGTTTTACCAATTGTCGTATTCCATTATGATGTAACAAAATTGTTGTACTGTATTTGTCCTCTTTGTGACGAGGTACTTTTGAAAATGAGCCTCTGGCTCAAAGGTTTGTAAACTGATGTACAAATAAATAAATAAATAAATAAATTGAACCCTCATAACAAATAGGCAGCTCAAGACATCTGCTGTTGTTCCACCCTCTTTGTTCCTTCAGTTATGGATTCATTTGATTCTGTACATGGATTATAGGTCAGAAATATTTAAATAAAATATGAGGTAGCAAAACACAATATAATGAGGTGTTGCAACTAGCAATGCATGAGTGTGGTAATTGTTTTAGTTTTAAATGGCAATAGTGCAATTTAAACAAATGGGTTGGAGCCCAACATAGTTTTTTATCCAAACCTCACAACAAATAGTCAGTTCAGGACATTTGCTGTCATTGCACCCTCTTTTTCCTCTATTCACAGTTTTTTATTCTTTATATGGATCATAGGCCAGAAATATTTAAATGAAATATGAGGTAGCAATATGAAATAAAATTAGGTGCTGCAACTAGCAATATATAAGCATGGTAACCCATGTAAAGGACAACAGTGTGATTTAAATGTACAGTTTAAAGTTCTACACAAACCTTACTGCTATTTCAAGTCTGATTAATGGTTACTAGAGTTGTTTATTGAAAACTGCTTTTAATAATAAAATTAAATTGTTTTTAGTTTATGATTGGTTAGAATTAATTAGTAATATGTAATTTAATCACTATTTATATGGAGGCACTGTTGTGATGTTTTAGATTCACTGTGATGATGCCTGACAGTGGTCAGGGGAAATGTTAGTGTTGATACAGTTTTACCACTTATTTTTGGGACTTGGTTTGCATGTAATATGCAGTTTTGTATTTAAATACAAGGACTTCATTTTTCATCAAAGTCCGGTGCTCTCTGATTTTTGTTGGTGCTCTTACTACTTTCTCTATTACAGCATAATTAATAAGTTTCATATGCATAATCTTTCCATTCATGTTATTGCTAGACATACTGCAGCTAACTTGGCTTGAGACCCCTTAGCAATTGAGATGCATATGCAGCAAATAAATCCAGATGTGCTAAATGCCTGCTGAATAAGGAAGGGTTGCAGAACTCAGGGAATGATTAAGGGGGGGGAGCTGATGGTCATCAAAATGGAAATGGATTTTGGGGTAATCATATTGGATGACCTAAAGGTGGCTTAACAATGTACCAAAGCTGTGAGGAGAGCCAGGGGAATGCTGTGGTACATAGGGAGAGGTATTATCAGCAGAAGGAAGGAGGTGGTGATGTCACTGTGTGGATCACTGGTGAGGCCTCATTTGGAATATGGTGCCCAGTTCTGGAAGCTGCATTTCTGTCATTCAACTTTAAATCATAAATGGGTTAAATGGCTCTATTTTAGATTTCTGTCCCTTTATCCTACTTCTCCCACTGGTTAGCCTTATGGAACGCAACCAGAGCATATCTTGGCTAGCATGATGAATGCACCTACACAAGTTGTTTCTCAGTCTACAGCACTGTCTTTTTAAAATGCAAACGTCTTGTTGAAAATATGGCATCATTTTTCCATCCATGTTATTGTTAGACATACTGTAGCTAGCTTGGCTTGAGGAAGGGTGAACATGGTCATGACCCCTTAGCAACTGAGATGCATATGCAGCAAATAAGTCCAGATGTTCTAACTTACTCTATAACTGTTAAATGTCACAGTTTGCATTTTCTTCTTGAAATGGTTACTTTTGCATTTTATGTTTATTTTAAAATATTTAATATTCTGACCATGTGGTTATGTCATGGACCATAACTGATCTTCAGCCTTAACCCCCACCCCGGTGCTCCAACTTGCATAGAAAATAATGCTTGTAGACAAATCTAATCATTTTGCCACAGTGTTTTGGCATGTTCGTGTGTGTGTGTTACTGCTACTGAAGCAAGAAATGTAAAGCTGTAATTTTTTACATCCTGTTCAAAAGGTATTTTTGCACCTGTGGTGCCAAATGGCACAGTCACTGTGCAAAATCTCCTTTCAGCTAATGAAATGATAATGTAACTCTTCATGCGGTGGGGTCATATAAAGCCCATGCTGAAAACTTGGAGTGAAAATACCAAGAAACGCCCAGGGTATTAGGGTTTCTGACCATAACACCTTGCACTGTAGGGACTGAAAGGCATCAGGGGTGTGACTTGGGATTGTCAACAGTAATACTCATGCCATTCCACCCCCATACCCAGCCTGCAGCCAGTGACAGGTATCGAGGTGTGCTTTTGACTCTTCAGCCCCAAAGTTCACTCCATTCTCTTATACTGTACCCACTTCAGGATATTTCCTTATGGAATGGGGTGAGTGTAAAGTTTGAAAACCCCAAGGCACACCTCGACTCTTGTCTGTGTCTGCAGAGTAGGGTGAGGTGAAATGGCATGAGCGTTATGGGCAATGACCCAAAGACACACCCCAATGCCTGTCCATGTCTGCGGGGTGAGGGTAGGGTTGGTGTCACTTCAATACTTCACTGCCATTCCTTTTCTGCCTGTCTGTCTGTGTGTGTCTCTCTCTCTCTCTATCTACATGTCTATGTAATTATCCATCTTTCTATTAATTGCATGTATTGCTATTTTTAGCTATTTCTAAAACAAACCTGCATATCACATTCGCCTGCACTCTGAGCACATACTTATGAAACTGTGCATATTGTACGCCACTTCTGCATAGACCTCATACTTTCCTAATATTCCCATTATCACAAGCATAACTACCTTGCCTTTATCAAAAGCAACCCCCTCTGAAACTTAATATCACATTTTCTCTAACAGTCTATCATTATTACACTTGACTTCCTGACATCAACACATTGCTTAAATATAACTTAGGAAAGGGAACATTGTTTATCCAGGAGTAGCACACTAAGCCAAAGCTTGTTTCCAGATGCGACCTGGGAGCACAAGGAAGTTAAGTGACTTGCTCAGGATTGCACCTAGGCGGCTGTGGGATTCAAACCCAGGTCTCCAGATCTGCAGCTCAGAGCCTTAAGCCACTGCGCTTATACTGCCTCCTTACTTACATCACCTCATGGACAAAAACCCTGTTTCTCCTAAAAAAATAAATACATAAATAAATAAATAATAAATGTGTAAATAGTCCCAAGGCTAAACATATGCCAGCCATTACTTTTTCATGTACTGCCCTACCATCATGGGGATTTGCATATGTTTCCCTTGATGCTTTGCATTATTGGAATATGTGCAATTATGTTTTCTTTAAAATTTGGCTGCCTGGCCAATATCATCCAGGATAACACATACATCAGTGGCATTTGCTCTGGGGTTCTTTTGTAAGCTTCCTATTCCTTCCATTAAAATGTACACCTCAATATATTTTCCTAATAATGTGTATGCCTTCCTTAGAACAGAAGCTAAAACAAATCTTACTACTTACGAATCATTGTGTTGTTTCTTCATATCTCCTTAACAATTCCACACAACTTCACTAACTTCATTATGCAGCCGTGCTGGATCTGACCAGGATTTGTTCCATGTGATCTTGTACTCAAATTGATTAAGTAATTGTGCCTGGTGTAGCCCATTTGGGCATATACCATGAAATGGATACCACACAGTAAAAACATGTTTATTTTAACCACATATTTAAAGCACACTATATAAGATGGTTTTGTAGGCACAAGCACATAACTCTGATGAAGCTAGGAGCTTCCTTACTAAACATTAGTTTTATCTCTGTCTTGATGTAACTGCATTTTTTTCCGCTTCTGACACATGATGTTATATGCTGCATTACGTTTTAATAAATGACGGAATAATTTAACCATCTGTGTGGTGTTTGGCCTATGGTGGGTGCTCATTTTTATGTTTGCTTGCGTGCATGCGCAAGAAACATTATGTGGCAGCTTAGGAGAGAAGTGGGTTGTGGAGGTGCAGCACTGTGGCAGCCAACGGCAGCACTGCATTTTGGGGCTTCACACTGGTGGACCAATGCAGGCCCAGTGTCCTGATGACACTAGTTCTGCAGAAGTGCCACTAAGTTGACACATTTTTGCCGCTGCAATCGGGCTACCACATCATTGCAGCATCAGCCATTTCGCTACAATGGGGGGAGCGACCAATCATTGCAGGGCAGTACCTTGCTGTCCGCATGACCCCAACCCAGTACATTTACTGACAGGGGAGCTCACTCCCCATCAGCATACTGTAACCCCCTCCCCATTTGTTGTGTGCCAAGGGGGTGCTCAATCCCCCTCGGCATCATGCACCCCCAACAGTCTTTCTTTGCTGACGGGGACCCAATCCCAGTCGGCTTCAGTCCCCCCTTTCTAGTACAATTTGCTGATGGGGGAGCCCACTCCCCATTGGCATAATGTCCCCCCCAATTTGTTGTGTGCCAATTGGGGTGCCCAACCTCGGCTCCCGCCTCCACTCGAGTAGTGCTAAATGGGGAAGCGAACTTCACAGCTACAGCCCCCCAAATAGGTGGCATGCTGGGATCCCACCCCAGCATGCCAAATGTCCCTGTAAAAAAATCCAGCGATGGGGAGTCACGTGATGCGGGACGGAGTAGCTGATCTCCCCAAAAGAGCTCCGCCTCGCCTGAAATTCTGTTTAATCTCGCTGTTTTATCACCCGCCCCTGAGTATTTTGACGGCATCTGGCAGAGGAAGTTGTGCTCTAAACCACTTATGGAGGCTGAGATGAGGAAGCCGCCCAAAGCACACCCCACCCGAACGCCCGAGAAGGCGGCCAAAAAGTCAAGGCCTCCGCTGGTGGCGCAGTACAGGTGTGTTAATCCAGCCTCTCAGAAGAGCCTCTAACTCTAACGCGCCCTGGAGGAGATCAGACCCCTCAAAACCACGATGGCAGACATGGCAGGGGAGCTCAAAAACATTAAAACCATGATGGAGGATCTCTCTCGTAGGGCTTCTGACAGCGAAGCCCGCGTCAAATCCCTAGAGGGAAGCAGGGAAAGAACCCAGGTGTCGGTGGTAAAGATTTCACTGAAGATCCAGAAATTAGAGATGAAGGTGGAGGATTTAGAAGGCCGGAGCCGGGCGAATAACGCGCCCTCATTGGGCTGCCTGAAAGGTTGAAGCTCAGGACCGATTTCATTTGCCCAAAAACTAACGGAGAAGATAGCGGGCCTTCACCTTTTGGGCCTAAATATATCGTGGAGAAGGCCCATTGAGCGCTGCGCCCGCTGCCGTCGCCCGAGCACCCTCCAAGGCCTTTCATTATAAAATTTTTGAATTACCAGGAAAGGCAGCTGATCATCAGGAAAGCCAGAGAGGATAAAGAGATTCTTTGGGATGGATCGCAGGTAAGAGTGGTACAAGACCTCCCTCGGTCTATAAGGCTAAAGCGAGCCACCTTTTACCCGCTTGTCAAAAAGCTGATAGCGGCCGGAATTAAATTCAGAATGGGATACCCTGCCAGATTACAGGTGCTGATGGGAACGACTGGAAATCTTTCGATTCTGTGGACTCGGCTTCTTTGGCTCTGCGAGGGGCCTATCCTGAGTTATTCAAGGATGTAGGAGGAGGCTGAAAGAGTCGGGTGTTCTTCATCTGGGATGCATTATCGCCCTACAGCTGAGTCGACTTAAGTGTTGATTGCATATTCCAATGGACTAAACCTATTAGACTTTAGTTACAAGGGCAATTTGGGCATTATTTCGATTATTTTGAGGGGTTTTATGATCCTCGGGGACTTTATAGTTTTGGGGACTCTTTGCTATTCTAAGATAGTCAATATACGTCTGAGCGGTTTGGACTTGCACAAACTTTTTTGGACTTGGACATTACCTTATTTCAATATGCCCAGGAAAATGGTCTTGCATTTGATTGCATCCTATTTTTTTTTTTTTTTTTTTGGATGGCTTAACTTTGCCCTAGGTCTTACTATGGGGGTGTACGTTTGCCTTATTTTGCCCAATCTGGGGCTGGGTTATAATGTCTTTTATCTTTTCACAGTGAGGGACTTAATTCTTGTTTGTAAGTCTGGGGGCGAGAGGGGGGAGAGGGGAAAGGTAAGCCAGGCATCCTGGTGTCATGGGCATAAGGCAAAGTGGTTGGGTTTGGGCGGGCAGGGAGGAAGGGTTTTGGGGTTGAAGGGGTGATGGGGGAGTCTCTTCATGTGTTTGGGGTCATGGGTTATGGGGACTTCCGGTTTTGTGGGACTGGGGGCGGGTTTATGGGGAGGGGGCAAGGTCACTGGTGCTAGATGTACTAGGGTATGCCTACTAAGCCTGTCAAGTTATATTTTGACTATGGGGACTGACACCTTGATCAAATTTTGTACATGGACTGTTAAAGGGGCCAGACATAAGGTAAAACAATTTAGAATCTTGAAATATTTAGAGGCCGCTAAGATCAGAATTGCTTTTTTGCAAGAGTCCCACTTGCTTCAAGAGGAAGTGGGATGTTTGAGGAGAATGCAATTTGGGAGTGTACTTTCATCCCAGGAAACTCTAAGAGTAGGGAGTATTGATTCTACTGCATAGATCGGTTCCTTTCTGTCCTATTAAAATTATTACGGATGGAGAAGGGAGATTTCTATTAGCACAAGGGAAACTATACAACATGGAAATCTTACTAGGGGTTGTTTATGGTCCTAATTCTGACAGTCAAGACTTTCTGACTAGGCTATTAAGAGCGTTGCTCCCATTTAGCCACCTCCCCATGGTAATTGGGGGGGATTTCAACCTGGTATTAGACCACCGGATGGATAGGTCCTCGAGAGCACAAGGGTATTCTACTCCGGCTGCCCTGGCTTTGGATGACCTAGTGGTCCGCCTGGGCCTAGCGGATGTTTGGAGAGTGCTCCATCCGCAAACAAAAGAGTACACCTACTATTCGCCAGTGCACAAATCGGGTTCGAGGATCGATTACATACTATGTTCTCGTTCCGTCCTGAAAGGTGTCGTGGGGGCTGAGATAGTGGCTGCTCCCCTGTCTGATCACTCAGCAGTTGAAGTTATGATCTCTTTCCCTTCGGTGAGTGGTAAAGGTAATAGATGGAAAGTTAACAACCAGCTATTGAGGGCCCCCCAAGTAATCAACAGCCTGACGTCCCAAATAGAGGAATTCATTTTGTTTAATGATAAGGAGGGTATAAGGCTGGATATTTTATGGTCTGCGCTTAAGGCATATATGAGAGGTCTATTAATAAGTCAAGCCACCAGGGCTAAAAAGGAGAGAAAGGCCACTATGTTACATCTGTTAGACCAAATCAAGGGCCTGCAGTTAGATTTGGTTGCTAATCCCCTGGAGGAGACCGAGGTTAAACTAATAAAAGTCAGAGACGCATACCTTAAAATGCTGGGTGACCAGGTGGAGCTGGCTATGATTAACTAGGGCTAAATATACTGATCAAGGGAGAAGCCTGAAGGCTTTTGGCTCCGCGCATTGCACAGCTAGAAGCATCCCAGTAATAGAATGGATCTGGTCAGATCAGGATAAGTGTATAATAACTAACCCGGAAGGGATAGCTCTTGCTTTTCGAAATTACTATGAAGCGTTATACGGGAAAATGCAGTCTCCACCCGCCCAATCTGAGATCCAACACTATTTGGACCGGTTGCCATTGCCTAATCTAGAGATGGCAGATCAAAGGTCGCTCATTGCCGATATCACTCACAGTGAAATAGAATCGGCTATTAGAAGCCTGCCCATGGATAAGACACCTGGACCCGATGGTTATTCGCCAAATTTTTATAAAATCCTTTCTCATCAGTTGATCCCTTTACTATCCAGGGTATACCAACATATTCTCTCGGGAGCTGATACGGGTAAAAGTTTATTTGAGGCACTTATAGTACTTATACCCAAGCCAGATAAACCCCTTGAGAATCCAGGTAGTTACCGGCCTATTTCCCTGTTAAATTACGATCTTAAGATTTTATCTAAAATCCTGGCCGAGAGAATTAGTAAATCGCTGCCAAATCTAATAGGCCCGGAACAGGCGGGTTTTATGAAGGGCAGATCCTCGGCAGACCATTTTAGAACATTATCTCATGTCTTCTCAGTCGCTGAAGAGGCCAGCCTCCCATTGGCGCTGGTCTTTGGACGCTGAGAAGGCCTTTGACAGGGTCCACTGGGCTTTCTTGTTTCGGGTTATGGAAAAGGTGGGGTTTCCTGAGAAATTTATTAGTTGGGTCAGGGCCCTATACTCAACCCCCACGGCAAGAGTGACTTGTAACGGTGTGATCTCCTCACCGTTCAACCTACATGTAGGGACTAGACAAGGGTGTCCCTTCCCCCCTTTTATTTAACCTGTACTTGGAACCATTGATTAGGCAGATTGTTCAGTCTACCAGGGTCAAAGGGATAAGAATCAGGGATCAGGTGGTGAAAGTGACAGCATTTGCGGATGATTTATTAATTTATGTCGCCAACCCTGACTCATTGGTCCCCGTCTTATTGGAAGTGATACAGGAGTTTAGCACCCTATCCAATTACAAATTAAATCAAGAGAAGACGGTGGTATATCCATTAAACAGCAGAGTTATCAAAACTGATATCACAGGATTGGGTTTGGGATGGAGTCCCAAGTCTCTTAAGTACTTAGGTCTTAACTTGAATAGCCCTGAGCGTATCGTCATCTTAATCTAGATACTCTAGTGTCACCTTGGAGTTGGACATGAGGAGGTGGGCGAGCTCCCTATGTCACTTTGGGGCAGAATAAACATAGTTAAATGAACGCTTTCCTAAGCTTTTTACCCTTAGCTATGCTTAATATCTGGATTCTCTGGCATGGTTTAACAGGGTACATAAACTGGTTGCCGACTTCATTTGGAATTTCAGGAAGGCTAGAATGTCCTATGTAAAACTTGTGGTGCCCAAAGAGCTAGGGGGCTGAAATTGCCCCATTTTACCCTTTACTTCTGTATGCCCATTTAAACAAATATGGCAGATGGGCCCTAGTTGAACACCTCCCCACTCTAAAGAATATGTCCCACTTTGGTTAACTTAGAGGTTAGCTGGGTCAAGAGTCAGGGTCTTAATCCTGAAGCCTTGTATTATAGTACCCTGGGTGCTCCATTCCTTTAGGGACTCTCCTTATAGGGACCTCCCTAAGGATACATAACCAACTCTGTAACTTTTAAAATATGAGCATCTCATTGACAGCGCCAGCCAATTGTTGGTAACCCTCACTTATTAATTGGGCATCAAACTATTAGACAGGGTTGGTTATCTAACCTAGAGGATTGTTCGATTCGAGATTTCCTAGACGCGGATGGTAAACTAATCTCAACCTCTCAAATATTAAGTAAACTTAATTTATCTGGAAAGGACTGTTTCAAAACCTATCAACTGCATCACTTGCTTATTCAGAAAATAAGACCAAACAGGGTCACTCCACCCCGTATTACTTTTTGGGACACTGTGCGCCCCTTGATAGGAACCCCCATGCGATCTCAAAACTTTATCAGGTCCTGAGTCAATGGACACTCACTGAAAATCTGGTTTTATTGACATGCTGGGCCAGGGCTTTTCCTGATATTGAATTGGATTGGTCGATATTTGGACGTAACTGTCACAGGTTTCTTAAACAGGACCGCCTCAAGTTAACCCAGTTTAAAATTTTGCACAATATCTACTACTCCTCAAAAACTAGTAGACCTGAGGGTCTCGTCCACCCTAAGTGCTACAGATGTGCCTCGGGGTGGAGATTTGCTCTATATCTTTTGGGAATGCTCAAGAATTACACCCTTGTGGAGAGAGATTAAAGATAAAGCTAGCCCACTTCTTGGTTTGAGGAGATGTTCACCCGAGGTTTGTTTACTTGGCGTAATGTCAGACTGCCAGGTCAAAGCAAGGAAGTACCATATGTCATTGATTTCAATTACTGTGAAAGATTAGTCCTAAACATTGGAAAGACTTCACATTTATTTCCTATTCGAATGGTTATCCGAGCTATTAGCGAGTCTCAGAGTGGAAAGAATGATAGCTACTCACGTAATCAGTTGCCTCTTTTCGAGAGAATCTGGTCCCCTGCTATTAGTTGCATACCTAATCTAGTAGACTTAGCTTTCCATTTCTGATGGAGTATAGCACAGTGCCTTGCAGGGGGGGCTTGGGAGGAGGCCGGGTGGGGGGCTTACAGAGACCAAAGTTTACGGTGGTGACTTGTTTGGATGTGTTGTATTTTATATTTTTGTACACTGGTATTATACTTCTTTTCGTGTCTCTGTATTAACTGGTTTAAAATTTAATAAAAATTGAATTGCAAAAAAAAAAAAAATCCAGCGATGTTTTTCATTTTTTTTTTCATTTACAACCTGTAAAATAGAAAATGGTCCCTCATTGAGTTCGGTGGCCCCTCCCCCAACCTGTGCCAACCCTCTGTGCACCCTGCCTCCCCATGCCCCCTCACCTCATACTTACCTCCGGAGACCAGTGCGATGATCTTTGATGGATCGGGAACTCGCCTGCACTCTTCAATGCCGACTACGAACTGAAGAAATGCCGGTTAGCTGTATAATGGCATAAATAGGTTTTTTTAAACTTTGATGCATATCTTGGGCATTTTTTTGAATTTTGGCACCAAATTTTCAACATGAGATTATTGGGACCCCTCCTCATGCATTCAGTCACTGTCATAGCGTTATTCAGTTCTGAATGGTCATTTTGCGGTCACTGCGTGGAATCACCTTTTGGGACCAATTAATTAAATGACAGTTCCACTGTTCATGAGGTGGGCTCTCAAAAAGCCTATGCTGCAAATTTGGTGAAAAAAATCCAAAAAATGACTGTTTTATGAGCGTGTGTTGCGCAGTTTCCACGCACGCTTGTAATTTCCCGATTTTGTAATATTTTCACTCCAGATTTTCAACATTGGCATTTTTACACACCTCCTTATGAACAGTATGGGAGGATAGAACATGCATTTCAAAGCTACCTGCATGACTGCAGGCCAGACTGTCAGTATTGTAGGCTTGCTCCCGCCTGACTTCCAATGGGAGTGGAGGAGGAGGGACTGCACGCTGCTCAGCTGGGGAGAAGCTGAAGGAGCAGGACTTATATAATGCTTTTTGCTGCCTAGAAAAGGTATACCACTGTTGCCTCATCTGATTGTACCTGTGGCAGATACATCTTTCCAGAACAACTTATGTACCTGATTTAGAATTGCAGTCTGCATTGAACTTCCATTCCAGTGAAAGCTAGGAGTGCCATGGCGACGGGGGCAGCCCCCTCCACCCAGAGTGTATGGTTTAGCATTCGGACTGCTAACATGCAGACTGTCTTTCCTATTCAGAGCCTAGATCCTAGAGCTTAGAACTCTTGAAATCTGTTGATAATTGTATATCCCCTCTCTCCGGTTTTGTTTACCTCTCGTTGTTTCTGCCTACTTCTGTTTGATATTTTATTTTTTTTGTTGTTATTTATACTTCATTTTATTTACAAGGGTCAGAAAAGCATTTTTATGTAACTCATTCTTTGAGAAAGTGGTTTGTGTGAAATACATAGCGAGTGTATAGATTTACAGATTTATTTGATCTACGGACACATAACACAGGTTTATTTTTAATATTAAAAGTATGTAATTATAGCAGTAGGTTAGTCCTACATGTTTTATTAGATTGTAAGAGAGTCTTACAAAGTTTTATAAAATCATATAATTACTTGAGTCATATAAGCTGTAACTTAACAAGGTTTTTAATTTTAGCAATCAAGCTAATCATTAAGCCAATTACCAAAAATCTAATAGTTCATTTAAGCTTTCCTCAAACACCCTCTTTAATTAGATCTTAGGCTGTTAGTACTGCAGCTCATGCTGTGATTGCGATATTGCGATACTGCGACACTGGTTATGGTTTAATTGATCAGTGTTTTAAAGCTCTTAACAGGCTATTAGAAACTGGAAGAATATTTTTTATATTGTTATACAGACAATTAAACAATTTGATGAACTGATTAATTAATCTGAAATTAGCTTAATTGGAGCATGAGCAGCACAGGAATACTGAGGTAATTAAAGTAATTTGTAATCAGTAATCAGTAGTTCGACCACTCCTAAAAAAATCCTCCTTGGACCCAGACTGTCTAGCTAACTACTGGCCTATCTCTAACCTGCCATTTGTTGGTAAGGTTATTGAAAAGGCAGTTGCACTGCAATTGGATGATCATCTCACCTCCCATAATGTCTATGACAGTCTCCAATCTGGCTTCAGGAAAAGGCATAGTACTGAGACTGCCCTTGTTCGGGTATTGAGTGACCTCCTAATGGCCAGAGATTGAAAGGCTTGTACAATTCTGGTCCTTCTTGATCTTTCTGCTGCATTTGGCACTGTAGACCATGAGGTGCTACTGGAGCGACTGCGGGTTTTTTGTGGGCTGTCTGGTACAGTCCACAAATGGTTTCGTTCTTACCTCACTGGTAGGTCTCAGAGAGTTGTCACCGGAATTTATTCCTCTGACGCCTTCTCCCTACCATGTGGGGTACCACAGGGCTCCATTTTAGCTCCCATGCTGTTTGCAGTGTATATGCTGCCATTAGGAGAAATCATCAGGAGATACAGCTTGAGTTTTCACTGCTATGCAGATGATACTCAGCTATATCTATCCTTTCTCCCCGATCAGAGTGATGCACTCTCCATACTTAACAACTGCCTGGATGAGATCAGAATTTGGATGAGTTCGAGCTGGTTAAAACTTAATCCGGATAAGACTGAGGTATTGGTTGTGGATCCAGGTCATCCTGGGAGGGGTTTGGATGCGGGACAACCATCAGGTTTATTACTTGGTGGTGTACCGCTCTCTAGCTCTCGACAGGTGTGAAATCTGGGCATTATTTTTGATGACAGTCTGACCCTGAAATCACAAGTGTCAGCTGTTGTCAAATCCTCTTTTTACCATCTGAGGAAAATCGCCCGGGTGAAACATCTGATTCCCCAGGAGGACCTTCCGACTTTGGTCCACGCCTTTGTTACCACCCGTCAGGACTACTGTAATTCCCTCTACCTAGGGCTACCAGGGGTTGATATCCACCGCCTTCAGCTGGTGCAGAACACTGCAGCCAGGCTTTTGACTGGGACTCTTAGAACCAGTCATATTACGCCTGTGCTTCGTGAACTGCACTGGCTGCCTGTGCGGTGGAGGATCACCTTTAAGGTTGGTTTACTAACCTTTAAAGCCCTACATGATCAGGGACCCAGTTACCTGAAAGATCTTCTGGTTCCCTATTGCCCCTCCGCCCCCTCCTACCTCCACCAATGAGGGATTGCTAGAGATTCCCAGGGTCCATTTGAAGTTGTCAGGATCTCGTGCCTTTGCCTTTTCAGCTCCTGCCCTGTGGAATTCTCTACCTCATTGGTTAAGAGAATGCCCGACCGTTGACAGTTTTAAAATTGCTTTAAAAACACATCTTTTCACTTTGGCTTTTTCTTTATAGTTCTGATTGTTTAATGTTGGATTCTCTTGTTTTATTTAATCTGTACAGTGCCTTGATTTTGAAAGGCGCTCTAAAAATAAACATGAATTGAATTGAACTAAATTGAATTAATTTGGAATTGATATATTGAGAGCAACATGCCCGATAATTAGAAGGTAGGTTTAAAAACTTCTGATGACTTGACTATTCCATCAGATACTCTGAGAGGGCACAACGTTTTTGCTGCTTGTGTTTCTAATTCAGCTAAGCTAAACTACAGTGCTACAGGATTTTGTTGTGAGTGTAATATTTTTATGAAGCTATGAAGTTTTAATTAATTTTATAAAAAACGATCAGACAATCTATACCAGATGCGCTTCCAGCTTTCAGCTTTTTATTATAAAACACATTTCTTGTCCTATCTGTCACCTGGTACTGGGGGAGATTCTTTTGGATTGTTGGTGAAATCTCATTGAAACTCTCTCCTAATAAGAGAACGTCAAATACCATCTTTTTTCTGAAGCAGTATCATGGTGTAGCATGGTAGAGGGTTAAACTTTCCCTCATAAGTAAGTTTGGTTTGGTTTGGTTTGAACTTTGAATTTCTTTATTGGGCAACATAAGCTGCATGCTCTACTATTGCTGTGCTGTTGCTTAATATTAGGTTCCTATATAGGCTTGACGTAGATTTAATATCAATATAATATTAGCTTTGTTTTAATCAAATCAATTCAGTTCAGTTTGGTATGATAATTATTACAACAGTATCAGTAATAATTACTAAATTAATACTTTTTTTTTTGGATAGCTGGATTTGATTGAACAGAGTCATTAGAATTTCAATACATTTTCCAGGTGCTGAGACTTAGTACTCTGATCTGTTTAGTTGAGTTTTTATGTTGGTTTTTTAGTTTATTTAGTCCATTTAGTAGTAGATCTGTTTTGCTGTGTTTATCATAGCTGTCATTCCCTGTTATTATGGGTTGGTCTTTTCTCGTACCCACAATAGTGACCAATTGGGAGTTTTGGGGAAACTCCTGGTGGAGTTCGACGGACATGGATGGGGTACAAATTGTGGAACTTGAAGGCCCCAATTGTCAACTTAGTCTGAACTTTGCACACAAAGTCTACAATTTGAACAACTGGAACAAATGGAACTACTCAAATTACAAGAATTGTATCATCTGGAAGCACAGTGTTTATAGAACATTCAACATCCACAAGGGTCTCAAGAGTTCACTAGCTGTAAAGGTGGACATCTAAAACTGAAGATCTTCATAACTATATTCTTTTGTTTTCTATTTTTTGGTATATATTCTACAGTAGACAATTACTAATTGAATTTAATAGAATTATACTGGATTATTGGTTACTAATTGGAGTTCATTTCTGGGATATTTGTATTCAAAAACTATCAGCGGGTTGCATTTTACAACTTGACTGACACGGTGGGCTAAAAACAGGGAGCCCAAGAGAATTGACACTAGAGACTGGAATTGAGCTAAAAGAGAGAGAAAATCGATTGGAAGAGTTTTTTTTTTACATCAGACTCATTATTGAAATCTGTGTTTGCTGTCTATTCTTTGAGGTTTGTTGAGTGTGGATTCAAGTAATTTGATTGTTTAACTAGGAAGAGCATTTTTCGCTCCTAGATTTGGTGTTGAATCCCTTTGGTATAATACTGTTGGATTTTTTTTTAAGTACTCTATAATATATCTCTCTAGCTTACAAAAAGTTTTAGTCAATGTTCACAAGAAGTGGTAAAATGTTCACTGGAAAGGCGGAAAAAAAAAGGAAAAGTATCAGGGGATAGATTAAAGAAAAGGAATGAAAATAATGGATGTGTTTTTAATGATACACTATGCATTACATCCACCCCTATTGAGCAAAACAATTTTCTTATGAAAAATACCACCAAACTGACTAATGAGAAGTTAGATAATGTGGGGTGAAAAATTAAAAAAGGACATAGACAGAAAGGAAAAGGATTCTTATTCAACCACCAATGACATTCAAGAATCAAATATAAAGACTCAAAGTTTGCACAAGAGGAAAATAAAAATGGAAAATAAACATTATATCAATAAGACTCTAAAGATGCTAGATAGACAAAGCAGGCAGAAAAATATTACAGATTTTTTTACTTTCAAATCCAAATGCAATATGAGGGAAAATAAAGTTCAGGAAATTAAATCTCCCCTGCAGGAAATGTTAATTATACAGTCTTCAGTGAAATGGTTTCCCATAGTAATGTACAGGATTCAACACTTGACTTATATAGCCCCTTAGAAATTTTGTCAGAATTAGATGACGATTTTGACAATCCTAGTCAAGATCTAGCGAATGACATTGGGGCAGCTAGAACTAACTGCTCTGTACTAACAGGATATCCAACTACAGTATTTGAAAAAATGGACAGAGAAGTTAAACAAATAATAATAAATGAAGATCTATTTGCTCAATGTCCGGATACATTATCAAAGTATACATGTAAAGCACTAACACACCCTGTCATGGCAAACGTAGTACTATTAGAAGCACTAAGGGATTTAAAATCTACCATGGAAAGTTCTATTAACACTCTGTTTTTGAAATTGCAATGATTAGAGGAAAAAATGAATGAAGTTATCTGCCAAAAAAGACAAGTAAGTTATCATTCTCATCAATCTGCATACCAGATAATAAACCAAAAAATAAGGAGAAAAGAAAAGAAAAGGGGTGGAAAGAAACATTTAATAAAAGTAACAAAGGTAACAAAAAATCAGAAAGAAGTAACTATAGAAAAACAACAAAAGCAGGACTTAGTAAGAAAGGAAAATCCAAAGATTCTGGAAAGTACTGTCAACAATAGCTTAGGAAAAGAGAGAGGGATGCCTATAGAAATTATATGCAAAGACTGTAATAATAAACCCCTTAATGAGATTACTGAAGTATGTAAGGAACCCGAAAGATTTCTTGATGGAAAGGAAGTTTGTTTGCAAATTGATGGTGTGTATTATAAGGTAGATGAATATCCAGAAACATTAAAGGATCTTATTGAGTACTTAATCGTCACAGAGCTAGGCATCCCCCAAGCCAAGGATAACATAATTATGGTATGTAGGGATGAAGGAATGGAGAATAAACCTGTGTATGTATTAGTTTCTGACATGCATTTAGCAAAGTCCATTTGGGCTAAATCATACAGGCTTTCCTCATTAGGGTTAGAGTTATGGGCCTCTGTCTCTTGGAAGACTATTATAACCCATACCAAACAGTATAGTGGGATTGGTGATCACTTAACTCTGAATAATTTTAAGGGGAACTTACTTAAACTTCAAAGAGATTTCAGTAAACTCACAACAGCTATTAGTGGGGATCCCAACCCCTATATTCTTTCTCTATTTGGTGTAGACAGACTTCTGGGAGAAAATGAGGAAATCCTGGATGCCTATATAAATTCCCTCATAGGGTCATTCCTCAAAAGACCAAAGGGTGAAAAGTGCATTAGATATGCAAAGAGAACATTATTGGACAAACAGAACAATCAGATAGATATATCATGTATATCAGTAGATCTATTTTCTCTGATAAAAAGGAATGTGGAAACTTTTGATAATGTTGGTATACTAATAGTGGATTTGCTGAATCTGAATGACGAAAGGACTAGGGGTTTGGATATAGAACACTGACTAGGAATAATAGAAGAAAATTCATCAAAGATTACTTTTGATTCTACACAAAATAATTATACCCTGAAAATGTTATCCTGGAATATTGCTGGATTTTGCAATAAGTTAGTAGATCAAGAATGTATGGAATTCCTTTCTAAATATGAAACCCTACAAGAGACATGGGCTTTAGAAAATATAAATATCAATGGATATCAAGCTATATTAAATTTAGCTGCCAGAAAAAAAAAATTGGCAGAGCAAAAGGGGGTTGGCCCTGTTTGTAAAAATTGGACCTACTACAACAATATTAGAAATCTTTAAAAATGTGCAACACTATATCTTGGCCATCACAGGCATACATCCAGTTGTGTTGATTTTGGTTAATGTATATTTTCCACCAGTTAACAAATTAGACCAGTCTAGAAATATCTGGAGTTCATTAGGGGCTGACATAGACGCTTCCCTTCTTAAATATCCAAAGGGTTTGCTTATTATATTAGGAGATTTTAATGCCCCATTGCAAATCATGATAATTTTATAAATTTAGAGACTCAGTTAAATCTTAAGTTTTATAAAAACAGAGTCAGTAAAGGCAAAGGTGTAAAAGACAGAGGTTGAAGTTCCTTGATGAAAATGCTTTAATGATTCTGAATGGAGGAATTGAAAGGGGGTTAGGGAGGGTGAATACACCTTCTCATCAGGGGTGGGTCGAAGTATAATAGACTATGTTATAATTAGTCCTGAAAGTTTAGAGAATTTTGTTTCATTAAAAATTCTCACCAGATCAGAAAGTGATCATGCTGCTTTAAGTTTACAAGTGAAGCCTGATAAAGATATTATTCTTTCTGAACAGTCCCCCTGTATGCCTTTGGCACAATTATATCAGGAAGGGAAACAGTGTTTGAATTATAAGGCTATTCATGGGAATAAAGTAAAAAAAATTGATAGAATTTGAAAAAAAAGGAAGCACAAAATTACAAATGGGAAAACATAGAATGGGTAAATGCACAATTAGATAAACAATTTGGACTTAAGAGCATCACTTTATACAAATGTTAATTCTGGACTAAAGAAACCTACTAAAACATGGTTTGATAAAGAATATGAAACTGAAAAAAGGATGCTCAAGAAACTCGTCAGAAGGATCAGAAACTATCCCTCAAAGGAAAATTGCACTTTTCTAAATAGGGCCATGAAGTCATACAATAAATTTCTGCAGATGAAGTTATCCTTCCAAAATGATACTTGGGATGAGATGCACCAGATCATTAAAAATAAGGATGTCAAAGCATTCTGGAGCATGGTAGCAAAGGGAACCAATCAATATTAGCCTGCCCTCTCAGCATATGTACCAAGAGATACTTGGGTAGAATAGTTTAGGGAAATATTTTGTAAGACTTCCTCTTTCCCTGACAGTACAGTATTGTATAGTCTTTGCAAAGCAGAATCTACATTAATTTTCTCCCGAGGAGATAGAAGTTTGTATAATGAAACTAAAAAATAATAAGGCACCTGGACCTGATTGCATTCCCCCTTCAGTACAAAGAATATAAAGAATTTTGGATCCCTTTACTCACAATGTTTTTTAATTTATGTAGCAGACATAATTTCATTCCTATTTCATGGACACATAATATTATAGTCCCAATTCATAAAACGGGATCATTATATGACCCCTCCAATTTTTGTCCCATTAGTTTATTAGATATAAGTTCCAAAATATTCACAAGACTGCTATTGAATAGGGTAAATGAATGGATCGAATTGACCTCGCAGATATCAATTTACCAGGCCAGTTTTAAGGAGGGTTTTTCTATGACTGACAATTTGTTCTGTTTAGCTTATTTGATGGAAAAAATATGTATTTCTTAGAAAATTCAAGTTATACATGGTCTTTGTAGACTTCGAATCAGCTTTTGATTCAGTAAACAGGTCAAAGATATGGGAATTATTATACAAGAAGGGTTTGGATCCAAGTCTCCTCAGATTAATTCAAAGACTCTACACAGATACATTTGCATATATTAGGTATGACAATGAAGGTAGGCTGTCCGAGCCATTTGAATCAAATCGCTGAGTTAAACAGGGTTGCCTTTTGGCCCCTGTTCTCTTTAATCTGTATATTAATGAATTACTAATATTCCAAGACGCTGAAGTATATGACTCTCCCAAAATAAATAGCACATTAATTCACTCATTGGCATATGCAGGTGACCTGGTAATACTTTCACTCTCTAGAGCTGGGATACAGAAGAAATTTGACATCTTGCAGTTGAAATGTAAATTATTAGAACTTCGGATCAATATAAAAAAACAAAAACAATTTTTTTTAGAAATGGGAACTATATTGTGAAAGGACCTAGGTTAAGATTTGGAGATGATAACATTGAGTTAGTAAAGGATTACTGCTCCCTGGGGGTACAACTAACTTCTACTGGCTGTTGGATGGCTCACATTACTAACCAAATAAATAAAGCTAAATTAGCTGCAAGAGCATTACTGAAATTTAATTTTGCTTATGGAGGAAATACAGTAGTACAGGTGCTAATTGCTGGTGAGGCAAAAATACAACCATTACTGTTATTTGGCTCAGAAGTGTGGGGGTATGTAAGCAAGACTGACTTGGAGAAATCCATGTTATGTTATTATAAAGCACTCCTAATGGTATCCACCTCTACCTCAAACACCATGGTAAGAGGGGAGTTAGGCAGAGTTCCGATCCACTTTCTTAAAGATCTGAGGTTGATTTTATATTGGATTAGAATAATAAATCAAGCAAAAAATATACTTCCAAAAATATGTTTAAAAGAAAAAATGCAATGGGCAGATAGAGATTTACCATCGTTTTGGTTAAACGGACTCTGAAGTAAATTAGACCAAATTGACGGGCCATCTGTGGACGAATTTCTCCAGAAGGATTCTGATCCTTCCTCAGTATAGACAATTGGTCAAAAAAATGTGCTCTTTAGGGAAAAGTAAAGACATGGCACAAATAAGAAAACAAAAATGCACAAGATGGTATAAAGAGAACAAAACTGATCATGAATTGGAATTATATCTCTCTTTTCGGATGATTCCATCATATAGAAAAGCTATTACATGGATGAGGATGGGGCTAGTAAATTCAAAGTACATGTACTTTAATACATGCAGTGCTGTTGATGATGCAAAAGGGTCAGAAAAGTTATGTCAGTGCAGTACTGGACGTGAAGAAACCCTGAAGCATATCTTACTATTGTGCCCTCTGTACAAACCGGCCAGAGATCAATTTTTAAAGAATTATTTATTAATTTATGCAGACTCTGGTTATGATGTGGTATTTATTTTGCTGCATCCGTAAACAGTAGAAGATGAAATTTTGTCTGCAAAATTTTTGAATTTCGTTATTAATAGGAAAAAGAAAAATCATAGGCAGTTAATTCTAAAGCAATAACATGTTATTATACAAAGAATGGACTGATACATCAGGAAATTTAAAATGTTTTTAAAATTGTCAGGTGAAATGTTATTTATGTGTTTGTGCATTTTATATCTAGTATGTCATATTTTGTTACATGTATATGTTGAAAATAATCAAGCTACTTGTTATCTTGATTGATCAAATAAAGTGTATATTGTGTATAGCTGTCATTTTACACATCTTGGCTAAAATGTGTTTTCGCACTTCCGGCACAGAATAATGCGGTCGCTGTGGGAAATCAGTTTTCAGGATAGATTGGGAAAATGACAGTGACACTGTTCATAAGCAGAGGTACTAAAATGCCTATGTTGAAAATTTGGTGACGAAAGACTGGCTAGCTGGACACACTCAGAAAGTAGTGGTCGGTGGGGAGCTCTCGAACCCTAGAGAAGTCGGTAGTGGGGTACCGCAGGACTCATTCCTGGGTCTGATCCTGTTTAATGCATACATATCGGACATCAGGGAGGGTATAGGGTGTGGAATGGATCTCTTTGCTGAAGACTTCAAGATGGGAGCAGTAGTTGAGGGGGGAAGAGGGGAGGTTGGCCCTACAAGGGGACCTGGACGCCCTGGAAAGGTGGGCTCACACATGGAAATTAAATTTCAATATCACCAAGTGCAAGGTATTACATCTTGGGTGGGAAAACCCTAAACACAGGTACACCCTGGGAGGGGAGGCGCTGGAGGCCTCAACAGGGGGAAAAAGACCTAGGGGGTCATGGTGGATGCATGTATGAATAACTCTGAGCAGTGCAGGAGAGCGGATAGCAAAGCAAACAGGATGTTGGGATGCATCGTAAGGGGGATCACTTCTAGGAGCAGGGAAGTGGTTCTGCCGCTGTACAATGGACTGGTTAAACCACACCTTGAGTACTGTGTACAGTACTGGAGACCACACTTGAAGAGGGGCATACGGCTCCTGGAGAGGGTACAGAGGAAGGCAACTAAGAAGATACGAGGACTAGGGGATTTGACGTATGAGGACAGACTTGAGGAGCTCTGCCTGTTTTCACTGGAGAAGAGGAGAGACAGGGGGGACATTATTGAGGTCTTCAAGTACCTCAAGGGAATAAATACGGTAAACACGGAGGGGATCTTTGGACTAAAGCAGGGAGGTGTCACCAGAGGGCATGGTTTGAAGCTGGAAGGTGGAAGGGTGAAGGGGGAAGACGAGGAGGAGGTTTTTCACTGAGAGGGTGGTGGATTCTTGGAATGCACTCCCTGGAGAGCTGGTTCAGAGATCCACAGTGGAGGACTTCAAGAGAGGGTGAGACAGACACAGAAAGCAGATATATCAGATGATGGCCTGGCCCAGGGGGGTTGGGATGGATGATAGGATTTCCTGGAACACAAGGGGGGAAGGCCTCTGTACCCAACTAGGGATCTGAGGGTTTAGCACACTCACTAGACCATAAGGCCTAATCTGCTGGCAATTAGTATGTTAGTATGTTAGTAAAATGACTGTGCTGCAAGTGTGCGTTGCGCAGTTTCCACGCACCCTTGTAACTTCACAAATTTGTAATATTTTCATGCCAGATTTTCAACACTGCCATTTTTTTCACACCTCCTTATGAACAGTACAGCTGTCATTTTTCACATCGTGGCCAAAATGTGTTTTTGCACTTCTGGCTCAGAATAGAGCGGTTGCTGTGGGAAATCAATGTATGGGACAGATTAAGACTGAGCTAGTGAGAGAGGGGGAGTGAACGAGCTCAATGGAGCTCTGTTGGGACTGCTGCGGATTTCTTTGTGGAGAGAGAAAAAGGCGCCAATGCAGGCAGGAGCCCAGTACAAAAGGGCAGCCTTCAGCGCCGGGAGAAACAGAATGAGCGAGTTATAGAGGGGGAATGAGCAAGCTCAATGGAGCTCTGTTGGGACTGCTGTGGATTTCTTTGTGGGCAGAAAAAGGAGCCAATGCAGGCAGGAGCCCAGTACAAAAGGGCAGCCTGCAGCGCCGGGAGAAACAGAATGAGCGAGTGAGAAAGGGGGAGTGAGCAAGCTCAGTGAAGCTCTGCAGGGACTTTAGAGTTGCCCACCCTCCCACCAATGTCCTCTGTGGTCCTATATTACATCAGGGTCTCTGGGGTGGAGACAAAGCAATGATTGGATACTTTGAGGATTGCTGTAATAATACAGATTTAGTTTTTCTGTTTATTTCTGTAACTGAGCTAAGTACTGAGCTATACTGTTATGATTGCTATAATAATACATATTTATTTGTTCTGTTTATTTCTCTTACTGAGCTGAGTAACACTTGGAGTGCAATAGGATTTCTAGCTGGGCTAAGTGAAACTATATGAGAGCTGAGAACAAAAAAGTATGGTAGCTGGGGGTGAAAAATGGACAAGGAGGCTTTAGAATTGCTACAGTAATACAGTATCTAACGGGTGAGATTTGAGACTGAATTACCCCGGTCAGTAAGGGGCCAGTAGGGCAACTAGTGTGTGGGGGGGACAGGAATTTGAGTAAATAGGGGCCTAACAGTTGTAGCAGGGTACAGAACCTGTGAGTGAGAGCCTTGTAACATAAGATGGGGGCCAAAATGGGGCAGGTGCCATATGTCAATAGGGCGGGCATCTTTGGAAGGGTGGCGGGGTATACAGGGCTGTGGGTCCACCATGATCTTGGACTGGGCTTGGAGGATAGGGGGGTGTATGGTCTGCAGATGACTGGCTAGTTTGTGAGAAGAACTGTGGAGGTTAGAGAGAGTCTAAGTGGCAGGGCAGATGAGTATGGTAAGCATCCTGGCTGGGGGGTGGGAGGGAACAGAGGATAGCAAGGGGACAGATGAAGAACAACTAGGGACTGAAACTGACCCCAATATCAGAGGCACTAGCAGAAAAGAGAGGAGAAGGGAGGAGGTGCCCAAGGTGAGGGGGCCTGCTGTTGGGGGAGGAAGAGACCATGAAGAGTACCAGGGGAGAAAGCAGATGGCTGCAGATAGGGAGGGACCAGGGGTGGCACAGAGGGGAACAAGTAGGATGGGGGATCCAATAGGGGACGAGATATAGGAGGGGTATCGACTAGGAATAGATTTAAGCCTCTGCTATGGGAGAGAAAGGGGGAGCAGGAACATACTGAAAGGGGGGAGGACAAGTGGGGCATGAGAGGGATGGCAACAGCTAGGGGAAGAGATAGCGAGGATGAAAGGGTAGAAGGAGGCTGGTAAGGAAAGAGGGGGGTGGTGACTGGAGGAGAGAAGGCTATGGGAAGTGGGAAGGATGGGAGGGGCATCACTATTGGGGTAGAAGGGAATGGGGGCTCTAAATTGACAACAGCAAGGATAGGAGAGGGGTTGGAAATCAGCAGAGGAGGAGGGGAGGTCAACATGGGAAGCCCAGTAGAAGTAGTCAGGCTGAGAAGGGCTTCAAGGGGGATGGGAGGAATAAGGAAGAGAAAAGGGGTGAGGCAGAAGTAGGGGATACGGATACAGAAGTCACAGAGGGTGCAGCTGGCGGGGGTAAGGGGCAGGGAAGAATGACTACTAGGGTGGTGGAAGGGGCATTAGAAGGGAAAGGGGCAAAGGGATGGGGGTACTCATCCTAGGGGTGAGATGGGGCAGAAGGAGGGAAGGGCACAGCCGTATTTGGGTTGAAGCTATTCCCAGGTTGGCTACAGGAGCGGCAGGGCAGGCACTGCTCAAGCGTGCAGCGAGAGGGAGGAAGAAACCTCATTTATTGTTGCGTGTGGGTACAACCAACTTGGTGGGGAAAACTGTGGAAGTAGTGAGGGAGAGGTTTGAGTAGTTGGGCAGGCAGTCTGAGGGGGTTGGGGAGTCGGTGGCATTCTTGGAGGTACTCCTGGTACCATGTGCAAGCATGGGGAGGAAGAGTAGGATTGAGTTCAATGAATGGCTGAGGGAATGGTGCCACACCAGAAATTATGGGTTAGTGACTAACTAGGGTAGGGTCTGGGAAAATAGTGACTTGTATGCAGGGGGCAGGGTACACTTGAGCAGGAAGGGGAAGGGAGTATTAAAGGCAGGATTAGAGGGGTATATCTCTACTAAGGTGGATTTAAACTAGTGGGGGGTGGCCAAAAGACTGAGGTTAGTAGAAAGTTCTGGACAGGGGAGCTTAATAAGCTCACCCCACCCCCCAGATATAGGTAAAGGCGGAGGCATAGTGACCCTCGGAGGGGGCGGGCAGAGTGGACTGAGTGTAATACAAAAGGCACCACCACCTGATAAGAATAAGGAGGAGAAAGGTTGCGGACTACCAGGAGGAGGGACACAGGCCAAGGAGGAGAAGAGTGAGGAGAAGGAGGGGTACAGGTGGCAGGTGGTCTCTCTCAATGTAAGAAGCATGGAGAACAAAATTGCGGAGCTTCAGGTGCTCCTTTCAGAGGGGAAGGTGGACATTGCTGCATTGACAGAGCACAGAGTACCATGATTGGGGCTTGGCAATACCAGAATACAGGATATACAGCAGGGACCAGGGGGTTGGAAGAGGAGGTTGCACTCTGTGTGATGGAAGGGATTCAATGCATAAGGGATGAGGGAGAAGAGGAGAGGACAGAGGTGCTTTGGGTGCAGCTCCTGGGCCCCAAGGCCAGAAAGCTGATGCTGGGGGTGGCGTACAGACCACCAGCCCAATCCAGGGAACTGCATGGGGAGCTGGCAGAGCAGATAAGGAGAGTGTGTAGAAGGGGGAATGTGGTGATAGTGGGGGATTTTAACCTACCACGGGTTGACTGGAGCACCCTGGCCACTAGCAGTACCAGGGAGCAGGTGCTCCTTGATGCATTCCAGAAGAGTCTTCTGACGCAATTGGTAAGTGGGCCTACAAGGCTTGGTAGCACTCTGGACCTAGTACTGGCAAATGGGGAGGCAGTGAGGGAGGTAAGGGCGGAGGACCCACTAGCAGGCAGTGACCACCAAACAGTGTGGCTCATTGTCTTGCTGGGCAGGGAGCCAGGAGGCACGGGCACTAATGTGGTGGACTTTATTAGGGTGGACTTTGGGGTAATGGGAGCAATACTGCAAGGGAGGCTCCAGGATATAAGGCCGGGAATGGATGCAGAACAAAAGTGGGGAGTCATAAAGACTTGGCTAACAGAGGCCGCAGTAGCCTGCACCAGGATAAGGAGTAAGAAGAGCAGAGGCAAGAAACTATGCTGGCTGAACAAGGAAGTGCTGCAAGGGGTGAGGGCAAAGACGGCTGCATACCGGAGGTGCAGGAGAACAGGGAAGGGAGAGGATAAGGAGGCTTTCTGGAGTTGGTCAAGGGAGGTTGCCAGGAGGGTGAAAAAAGCTAAGACCTCCAGGCAATTAAGTTCCACACAGGGCATAAAAGGAGGGGAAAAGGACTTTTTAGGTATGTCAGGGAAAAAAGGAAGTACAAGGAACATATTGTGAGGATAAACCGGGGAGGGGATTGGGTGCAAAAGGGGGAGAAGCAAGTGGAAATTCTAAATGAGTACTTCTGCTCCATTTTCACTAAGGAGAGGGATGGCCCACTACCAGAATGGGTTAGAGGGATGGGGAAAGGAGGCAGGAGGTGACGGACAAAGTGATCACAGGAAGTAGGGTGCTAGAGAGGCTGAGGGCAGTAAGGGAGGACAAGGCACCAAGTCCCAATGCCGTCCACCACAGGGTGCTGAGGGAGATGGCGGAGCTGTTGGCTGAGCCACTGGCAGATCTGTTCAACACCTCCCTGGAAATGGGGTGTGTGCCCAGGACTGGAGGGTGGCCCATGTGGTGCCCATACACAAGAGTGGGCCTAGGGAGGAGCAAGGAAATTATCGACCGGTAAGTCTCATGTCCATAGTGGGTAAGCTTGTGGAGGAGATACTGAAGGAGAGGCTGGTGGCATTCCTAGACAGTAATGGCCTCCAAGATGGGCAGCAACATGGGTTCATCTCAAGGAGGTCTTGTCAAACCAACCTAATAGATTATTGTGACTGGGTGACAAGGGAGTTGGAATGGGGCCATGTGGTACATGTCCTGTACTTGGACTTCAGTAAGGCCTTTGATACAGTGTCTCATGGGAGACTGGGGGGGAAGCTGATGGCAGTGGGGGTGGGAAAAAACGAACTAAATGGATACAGAACTGGTTACAGGGGAGGGTGCAGAGGGTGGTGGTGGTGGGGTGAGCTCTTGGCACCCACAGCAGTGACAAGCGGGGTGCCGCAGGGATCAGTGCTGGGCCCGGTGCTATTTGGTCTCTTTTGATCTTCGATAAAGCACATGGAGTGGGGAGCAGGGTTAGTCTGTTCACCCATTATACCAAATTGGGGGCAGTGGTGGAAGCAGAGGACAGATGGGAAAAACTGCAGGGGGACCTAACAAAACTAGAGATATGGTCGGTGGAGTGGCAGCTAGGATTCAATGCAAAGAAGTCTAAGGTGATGCACTTCAGGGCTAAGAACTAGAAGAGGGACAATTGGTTGGGGATCAGAGAGCAGGAGGAGGAGGACTTAGCAGTGTTGGTAACTGGGAGCTTGAACAACTCAGCCCACTGCACGAGAGCAGCAGTGAAGGCAAACAGGATGCTGGGGTACATCGCAAGGGGGTTCTCATCCAGACACAGGGATGTGATCCTACCTGTCTTCAGATCATTGGTCAGACCGCACCTAGAGTACTATGTGCAAAACTGGACGCTATATCTGAGGAGAGATATAAAGTTACTGGAGGGGGGTGCAAAGGAGGGCAACAAAATGTTAAAGGGGATGGAAGGAAAGGAATATGAAGTTAGGCTGAAGGAGCTGAATATGTACACATAAGCTTTGACTTTGATGGCAGAGAAGGACCACTTGGCCCACCCAGTTTGCCCATTTCCCTACCTACTGGATAAGCTGCAGATTCTAGTTAACCAACAGCCTATTTCCTGCAACCCCCCACTATAATTGCCTTATGTCTGTCCCATGCATGTTTGAATTCCTCCACTGTTTTAGACCCCACAACCTCTCCAGGAAGGCGGTTCCATGCGTCCACCACTCTCTCCGTGAAAAAGAATTTCCTCACATTACCCCTGAGCCGTCCCCCCTCTAACTTTAAATTGTGCCCCCCTTGTTCTTACACATCTCTTTTTCTGAAAGATGCTACCCTCCTGGACTTTGTTGATTCCCTTGAGGTACTTAAAAGTTTCTATCATGTCCCCCGTCCCTCCTTTCATCAAGGGTATACATATTAAGCTCTCTCAGTCTCTCTTCATATGGTTTCTGATGTAGACCCTGCACCATTTTAGTTGCCCTCCTCTGGACTGCTTCCATCCTGTCTATGTCCTTGCATAGATGAGGTCTCCAAACTGCATGCAGTACTCCAGATGGGGTCTCACCAACTGTCTGTATAGAGGATAACCACTTCCCTTTTTCTACTTGTGATGCCCCTCCCTATGCATCCCAGTATCCCCCTGGCTTTCCCTACTGACTTCTCACATTGCATACCCACCTTTAGGTCATCTGATATGACTACAACCAGATCCCTTTCCATTATTGTTGTTGTTAGTACCTCTCCTGCTATTGTGTACTCTTCTCCTGGATTTTTATTTCCCAGGTGCATTACTTTGCACTGCTTTGCGTTGAATCTAAGTTGCCATATGTCTGACCATTCCTCCAACCTTGCCAAGTCCCTTCTCATCCTTTCTACCCCCCCCTTGTGTATCAACTCTGTTACAGATCTTTGTGTCATCCGCAAAGAGGTATACCTTTCCTTCCAGACCCTCTGCAATGTCACCTATAAAGACGTTAAAGAGGACTGGACCCAGTACTGAGCCCTGAGGTACTCCACTCTTAACCCCCCTTTCTTCAGAATGTGTTCCATTCACTATTACCTTCTGTGTCCTGTTGTGCAGCCAGTTTTCTACCCAGGCTACCACCCTGGGACCCACTCCCAGGCTGGCTAACTTGATTATTAATCTTTTGTGCGAGACTGTGTCAAATGCCTTGCTAAAGTCTAGGTAGGCCATATCCACAGCCCCTCCCTGGTCTATTACTTTGGTCACCCAGTCAAAGAAATCGATTAGATTTGTCTGACATGACCTTCCTGCTGTGAATCCATGCTGCTTTGGGTCCAGTGCCCCAATGACCTCTAGGTACTAACAATTCTTTCTTTCAGAAGTGATTCCATCATTTTCCCCACCACTGAGGTCAAACTAACAGGTCTGTAGTTTCCTGCTTCTGCCTTGCTCCCACTTTTGTGAAGGGGAATCACATCTGCCCTCCTCCAGTCCTCAGGTACCACTCCATCTTCCCATGATTTGTTAAAAAGTGTGGTTAGTGGTGTCACTAGGTCCTCCCTTAGCTCTTTTAGGATTCTAGGGTGAATCCGTCAGGCCCCATTGCTTTGTCCACCTTGAGTTTTAGAAGTTCTTTCAGTACTCTTTCTTCTTTAAATGGACTGGTATCAACCCCACTATCCAGAGTGCTTCTACTGTTTGGTTTAGGTAACTCCTCCTCTTCTTCTTTTGTGAATACTGAGCAAAAGTATTCATTCATTATCTCTGCCTTTTCACTGTCTCCCTCTGCCCACCTCCCCTCTCCTTTATTAATCTTCCCTATCCCTCCCTTAACCTTTCTATGTTCCTAATGTATCTATAAAAGGTTTTATCCCCCTTCTTAACTGAGTTGGCTATCCTTTCCTCGGTTTGGGCCTTTGCTTTTCTGACTGCCTTTCCCACTTCTTTCTGCTTTAATTGATACAGTTCCCTTTCGTGCTCTGTCTGTGATTCCTTATACTTTTTGAATGCAGCCTTTTTCTCCTTAACCTTCCCTGATGCTTCTTTTGAGAGCCATATTGGTTTTTTATTCCGCTTTGTTTTCTTTATTTGTTTCACACAAAGGCTTGTTGCCTCCATGATGGGAGTTTTGATTTTTCTCCATTGTTCTTCCACCCCTCCTTTCTGGCCATTTGCTAATGCATTCCTCAGTATTCACCCACTTTGCCAAAGTCAGCCCTTCTAAAGTCCAGTATCCTTGTATTTGTATGGCTTGTCTCCATGGTTGTGTTTATTGTGAAGCACACTGTGCAGTGGTTGCTTGTTCCCAGGTGTCTACTGACTTCTAAGTTTATGATCCTCTCTCCATTTGAGAGTACCAGGTCTAATATTGCTCCCTCCTGAGTGGGTTCCACCACTAGCTGCCTAAGGCATACTCCATGTAGGGCATTGAGAATGACCCTGCTCTTGGATGTGGCTGCAGTCCATGTTGCCCAGTTAACATCTGGCATATTCAGGTCCCCCATCAACAGTATCTCCCCTTTTTCAGCCATTTTGAGAATGCCCTCTATCATTTTCTTGTCCATTTCCTCCTCTTGAGATGGGGGTCTGTATACAACCCCTGTGCGGATTGTGATGCTGTTCCCTGTCTCCAATGTGACCCAGAGTTCCTCTTGTCCTCCCCTTTACCTTTTAGTTCTGTTACTTTGATCCTTTCCCTTATGTGAGAGCTACTCCACCTCCTCTTTACCCTCCTGTCCTTCTGTAGATTGTGTACCCTGGTATGTTGACATCCCAGTCATGGTTCTCCTGTACCATGTTTCTGTGACTGCCACAATATCCAAGTGTTCCACTTCCATCAGGGCTACTAGCCCTGGAAGCTTAGTTCAAGACTACGGGCATTGGTACTCATTGCCCTCCATTTAATGTTGGCTTTATCCTTTTTACCCATCCCTGCTGTTATTGCCCTTGTCCATTTTCCATTTACTCCTGTCCTGCCCTCTGTCAAGCTGTGTACCTCAGTGTTTACCTACTACCTGCCATGCTTTGTGGAGGAGGCTTGAACTTTCTGTTTCCTATCAGCACCTCCCCCTTGGCTAGTTTAAAAGCTGCCAAGGAAGCCTTTAAACCTGTCACCTAGAGTGTGTTTCCTTCCTGGACAGATGCAGACCATCATGCCAGTATAGACCTTCATCTCTCCAGGTGGACCCCAGTCCCAATGAAGCCAAAGCCCTGTGCTCTGCACCAGTTTTGCAACCATTCATTAAACCGCATGGTGTGCAGTACCTAACCTCACCCTGCCATGGACTGGCAGCACCTCTGAGAAGGTTACCGTGCTTGCTACCTGTCTGAGGCCCCTCCCCAACTCCACAAATTCATCCTGCACTGCACTGATCTCATGCCTAGCTAGGCCATTTGTCCCGAGGTGGACAGTGATATCTAGTTTCCTCTCCTGTGATGCTGCTTCTGCAATCTGGAGGATTCGCTTCCTGTCCCTTCAAGCCATGGCACCAGGCAGGCACCTTATTTCCCTCTCCTCTCCCTTCCCCAGGTCTACACCCCTAACAATTGAGTCCCCTATCAGAAGCTGTTTCTTTCCCTTGTGTTGTCCCTTGCCACTCTTTTGTGGGTCTCCCTTGTGGATGTCCCCAGCATTCTTCTTGGTCTCCAATGAGGGTGTCATCATAGAGGAACCTTGATTTGCCAGACCGACATATGATTTGTGTAGAGGTGCAACTCGGGGCTACGCCTGTTCCACCACCCTCACCCTCCCAGAACCTACTGTGGTCCATCTGCTCTTCACATGGCAACCTCTGAGGCAGTGGTTGTGGAACTGGTGCTCCTTGGGTGGGGGAGTCCTCCTTAGTCCTTGCCAGTTCAGCCTTGAGGTGGGCAACCTCCTCCCTCAGAGCTGACAGTTGCCTGCAAATAGGGCAGCAACGCAGGTTCCAGAATGTTTCCCAGAAAATTGCTGCCCCACAGCCAGTGCATTGCACCACTCCCCACATGTCCCTCTTCTTTATAATATACAATGAGTAATATACAAATTTTTTTTTTTTTGTGGTGTGTGTATACTTACGCTTTATGCACTGTGCTGGGTAATTAAGAATATGACAGTTCTGCTCCAAGACCTGTTGAGAAGTGATATCAGAACCTTGGCTAAAAGGAAATGCCACGCCTGGGGTGGTGGGTGAGGGTAGGGTGGTGGGTGGCCACAACCACTGGTGACTGTTAGAAACAATCAATTACACCACTGCTCCACCACCCTGGTGAGTACTGCCCTTTATAGTAAGTCAACCAACACCACAATGTACTTACCACTGCTCCTACACAAACCAGTCTACTGAGTCCAGGGATACAAACAAACTCACTGTTCAGCCGGCAGGACACTTCCAAAATATTGCACAAATATCCTTCCAAATCCTATGTGTCTAGCACAGAAATCAAGCAACTTCAGTTGTATTACAACCCCTCTGGTTATAAAATTACTACACTTTACTAGAATCCTGCAATTCTTAATGCCAATAAGAAAATAATGAAACTTTCTGTAGAAAGTGTAGCTTACCTTCCTAGTCCCCTACAATATTATGTTTTACCAAGTTACTAGTTCCTCAAATGTGTTCTAGCTTGTTCTATGCAGTATAGCCAATTTCTCAGCTTCCAAAAGGAACAGGCAGGTCCTCTGACTGACTTTACTCTGTGTAGTATGCCTAAACAGAACAGTGATACAAGCCCCACCCAGAATCAATTGATTGACTAGTGACACCTGTGACGTAAGCAGGCCTTTCAGTGAAGACAATTTGCTATGTCTGCTTCTAATACACACACAAACCCTTTATCTGAAACCAGGGATAAACTCACTGCTTAGCCAGCAGGACACTTCCAAAATATTGCACAAATATCCTTCCAAATCCTATGTGTCTAGCACAGAAATCAAAGAGGAGGGATGGGGGATATGATCGAAGCATTCAAATACCTGAGGGGGTAAAAAAACCTAACATTGAAGGGGTGTTTAAACTGAGGAGTGGAACAGAGATGAGGGGGCATGGACTAAAGTTGAAAAGGGGAAGTTTCAAGAGGGAAATGAGGAGGCACTACTTCTCTGAGAGGGTGGTGTCTAGTTTGAATGTGCTGCCAGAGGGGTTGGTAACATGTAGGACAGTCAATAGCTTTAAGGAGGAGTGGCATAAAGCAAGAGGAAGAGTCAGGGGGCAGGGGCTGGGACAAGTGAAGGAGGAACTGAGGGAGGAAAAGGCTGGAGCAGCTACAATCTAGGGTGCTAGCTGCACACTCGGGCAGACTTACATAGACTGATTGGTGTGTTCTGCTGGCAGATTCGTATGTTCATATGTTCATTTGTAAAATCACTGTGACGCTGTTCATGAACAGAGGTCCTAAAATGCCTATGTTGAACATTTGGTGACAAATGTCCATAAAATGACTGTGTTACAAGCGTGCGTGATGCAGTTTCCACGCACCCTTGTAACTTCACAAATTTGTAGTAGTTTCACTCCAAATTTTCAACACTGGCATTTTTTCAGGCCTCTTTATGATCAGTAAAGCTGTCGTTTTTCACATCCTGCCCGAAATATGCGTTTACACATCTGGTGCAGAATATCGCGGTTGCTGTGGGAAATCAATGTTCTGGACAGATTAAGAAAATCATTACTGACAGTTTTCATGAGTAGAGGTCACAAAATGCCTATGCTGAAAATTTGGTGAAATAATTCCACTAAATGACTGTGTTAGCTCATGTGCTGCGCAGTTTCCACGTACGCTCGGAAGTTTGAGCATTTTTAATACTTTCACTACAGATTTTCAACATTGCCATCTCGTCACACCTCCCTATAAATGGTACAGCTGTCATTCTTCACATCCTGCCCGATCTGTGTTTTCGTACATCTGGTGCACAATGGCACGGTTGCTGTGGATATTCAAATTTCGGGACACATTGACAAAATCACAGTGCCACTGTTCATGAGAAGAGGTCCCAAATGCTTTCATGAGGTGGGGGCCACAAAATGACCATGTTGAAAATTTGTACTGCAAATACCAACACATACCCCCGGGCGGTACAGTTTCTAACCATAATGTCCCACCCAGTACAGACTGACAGCCATCAGGGGTGTGCCTTTGGATTGCTGACTGTAATGTCAAGCCATTCCAACCCCAACCCCCACCCTGCTGCCACTGACAGGCATTGAGCTGTGCCTTGGACTCTTCGGCCCCACAGTTCACCCCATTCTATATTGCATCCATTTCAGCATATATCCTTATGGAGTGGGGTGACTGTAAAGCCGAACACCCCAAGACACACTTCAACACTTGTCTGTCTGCAGGATAGGGTGAGGTGAAATGGCATGAACGTTATGGGTGACAATCCAAACGCATGCCCCAATGCCTGTCCATCTCTGCAAAGTGGAGGTGGGGTTGGCATGAAGTTCAATACTTCACTGCCACTCCTACTCTGCATCTGCCTAACACCTGCATTTCCAATTCTAATACCAGCAAACAAACATTCGGCATTGACAAATGCTTGTTGTATTTGGTTCTGGTGATACCTCTGCTTATGCACCCCAGCATCCTCTAACCCTCCCAACTGCCTTGTTGCACTGCCTGGCCACCTTTTGGTCATCAGGTATGATTAGCCCCAACTCTCTTTCTTGCTTGGTAGTCAGCAGTACCACTATACCCATTTTGTTCTCTGCCCCTGGGTTTCTGTGCCCTAAGTGCATGATTTTGCACTTTTTCGCATTGAAACCCAGCTGCCATATCCTTGACCACTCCTCTAGTTTTCTGTAGTCTCTGCTTATCCTTTCCACCCTCCTGGAGTGTCTACCCTAATGCAGATTTTGGTGTCAGCTGCAAAGAGGTACACCTTCCCTCCCAGCTGATTTGCAATGTCACTAATGAAGACATATAAAGAGGGTTACAAGTGAACCATGTGAACCCATGGTGCCTCAGGACTTGTAACCCACTGGATTCAAGACATTCCACAGTCCATTCCTTCTGTAGTGATTCCATTAACTTTCCCACCACTAATGTCAGGCTGACTGGCTCATAATTGCCAGCCTCATCACTGATCCAAGAGGCACCTCACTGGTCACTCTCCATTCTTAACAGAGAACTCCGTTTACCACCACCCTCTTACGCCTATCCCCGAGCCAATTCCCTATCCAGTTTATCATCATTGGGCCCACTCCTTAGTTACCCAGTTTGCTTACTAATTTCCTATGTGGAATGGTGTTGAAAGCCTTACTGGAATCTAGGTAGGCCACGTTCACTGCTCCACCCTGATCTAATTCCTTTGTTAGCCAGTCAAAGAAATCTAGCAGATTCGTTTGACATGACCTCCCCCATGTGAACCCATGGTGCCTCAGGACTTGTAACCCACTGGATTCAAGACATTCCACAGTCCATTCCTTCTGTAGTGATTCCATTAACTTTCCCACCACTAATGTCAGGCTGACTGGCCCATAATTGCCAGCCTCATCCATAGAGACATAGAAACATAGACTTTGATGGCAGATAAGGACCGCTTGGCCCATCTCGTCTGCCCATTTCCCTACCTACAGGATAGGCCGCAGATCCTAGTTAACCAACAGCCTATTTCTTCCTACCCACCACAAGAATTGCCTTATGTCTGTCCCATGCATTTTTGAATTCTCCCACAGTTTTAGACCCCACAACCTCCTCAGGAAGGCTGTTCCATGCAGCCACTCCTCTCTGTGAAATAATACTCCTCACATTGCCCCTCGAACCTCCCCATCTTTAAATTGTCCCCTTGTTCTTGCACGTCTCTTTTCTGAAAGATGCTACCCTCTTGGACTTTGTTGATTCCACTGAGGTACTTAAAAGTTTCTGTCATGTCCCCCCCCTTCCTTCTTTCCTCAAGGGTATACATATTAAGCTCCTTTAGTCTCTCCTCATCCCTGCTACTACTTTTGAGTAGGAGGACGTCATCCAGCCAGTGCCCCTAACAGTGTTGGTGTCCAGCTACTGGACAGAAGAGGTTAGTCAACATAGGGGTTTCCTACCCTTGATGAATTAGCTCTTAAGCTTGTGAAAAAGATGGGTGATCTTAAAGTCATCCTACTGCAACTGATGTGGTTTTACTTGAATTCCAGGTGTCTGCTGTGGTCAGAGGTAACTTTTATCATCTGCAGAACACCACATGACTAAAGAAGTTTTCTTCAAAAGTGATCTGACCAAGTTGATTAACACTTATTAAATAGCTTGGATCAAAAAAGAAATCTGACTGGTTGAAACTCATCACATGATCTTGCATGTATTTCACATTACTGCATGGTTCAGATATGGCATTCTTTTTTCTTGATTTTTAAAGTTATAAAACCATTTTATAAGCAAAGTATCGCTATAGGGTATGTGGTAATACAATAAATTATATCACTTTCTAGGTTGTTGAAGTCTGGCATATCCCACCTGGGGCAAGTAGAATTTAGCACTTACACACCTTGTCATGTGTTGTTGCTTAAATGTTCGCTCACATTAAGCCTTAACTACTGCAATGCACTGCATCTGGGATTACCAGCAGGTCAGGTCCACTGCCTGCAGACCAGACAAAAAGAATGTGGTAGTAAGTAAGTAAGTAAAACTTTATTTATAGCGTACCTTTCCAAAATCAAGGTGCTGTATAATCATAAAATCATGACCTTAAAACAATTTAAAACAAATAGTAACATCCATAGGCAACAGCAGATTTTAAAAACCATTAAAAAAAGTCAAATGAAACAGGTAGGTTTTAAACTCAGACTTAAAACTTGAGGCAGTCAGGCATTCCCTTAACTGAAGAGGTAGAGAATTCCATAAGGTTGGGGCAGCAAAAGAAAAAGCATGTGCACCCGATATTTTTAACTGAACTCTGGGAATCTCCAGCAATCCCTCGTCAATGGATAGGAGTGGGCGGGAGGAGCAGTAGGGAGTCAGAAGATCTTGCTTTGTGGGTCAGTAGACCAATCTTAAAGGTGATCCACCACTGTACAGGCAGCCAGTGCAGTTCGTGCAGCACAGGCGTAATATGACTAGTCCTAGATGTACCAGTCAAAGGCCTGGCCGCCGTGTTCTGCATTATCTGCAAGCGATGGATATCAACCCCTGGAAGCCTTAGGTAGAGGGCATTGCAGTAATCAAGGCTGGTGGTCACAAAGGTGTGGACCAATGTAGGAAGGTCAGCCAGAGGAACCAGATGTTTCACCTGGTAGCTGGGCTTTTAAGATGCATTGGAATGTCTGAGCAGATAATACCAGTGCTTCGTGAATGCACTGGCCTCTGTGAGATGTCTGTATCACAGTTTGATGAGAATAGTCCTCTTTGGATGGGGCAGATCCATGTCTTTTGAAATGGGTGGGGTTGGGGGGATGCAGTTAAAAAATGGCCTTGGGTATTACTGGTGGTTACCCCACCTTCTGTCTAGAAATGAGTCGTGGCTAAAGCTATAGCCTCAGTAGCTTGTCATTTGTTTTATTTTATTTATATAAAAGAAGAGGGCTACATCCAAGGGGCAATGCTGATAAAGTCAGTACTTGGGGTAAGAATCGGGTAAGAGCCTCAGTAACACAAGGATAGGAATCTTCTATTGTTTCAGAAGGATGGTGATGGTACAACTCTTGCTGCATTATTGTTGTCATGGAGTGGTAACAGCAAGGGACTGTTGCACAGAGCTGGAAAGGGATACAACTTTTTATACACAAAATACCCCAAAGCACTTTGCAAGCCATGAGTAGCTGCAGTATTCATTAGGTACCTACAGTGAAGAAGAAGGGGAAGGGGGAATTAAATGAGACTGATGTAGGTTAAGGACCGCTCTGAAAGGTTGAGCACAGATGGAGTGTAAGAGAGATGGAGAAGAAATGAAGCATTGAGAGATGAAATCACTTGTACTCATTGTACAGGTCTCACAGTGAAAAAATAGCAGTTTTGGGAATTAAACCTGCATCTGCAGGTGCGTAGCCATGTGCCATCACCACTAGGCTGTACTACTTACTTGTATGACACATTAATAGGACATTTCCTTTTTATGTTGCTGGGTGCACTGAACTTCACTGGTTTGCTCCAAACTTCATAAATGTGTGGCGCTGACTATAAAAGTGTTTTTCATTTGCAATCTGCATTTGTGCAAGAGACCAGGACCATAGTTGCTGTTAAATCACAAATGTTATCTCCCTGAGCTCTTTCCTGTCTATGTAACTGAAAGATGAGTGTCTGGCCACTGACAGGGGTCATAGGGCCAGTTAACATACTCGTCAATGACTTTCTTCTGCTCTCTTTCAGCCTTCTGGGGTCAGCAGGGCAGATGCAGTGAAGCTGTTCTGAGGTTTCCATTACTTAACAAACTTTCTCACTATAATTTGTGATTTAATTGCTAAGCAGTGGCTAATACCGCACCAAAAACATCTAATTGTCATTACTGAACAAAGTAATGATCCTGCCTTTTCTTCTCTGAGCATATATCAAGAAGGCTTCTCTCACCCACAATATCTTTCATTAATAGTAGCATTGGAAAGTTGCAGGAGTGTGACGAAGAGTCTGAGAAACCCCCTCACTGAGGAAATCTCTTCTCATTAATATGCCTCATCTTTATAGGTATTTGGGAGAATCATTTACTCATTGATATATAATATAAAAATAAGGTATGTCTCGGGACTCCGTGCCCTGCTGTGTGGAAATTCTGTGAATGTGGTCTACTAGTAAACCAGCCAGCAAGGCAATAGGGTTACCACCTATCCTAATTTTCGGAGGACAATCCTGATTTGGGCAGCTGGATTCTGCAAAAAACATGAAAAGTACTACATGTCCTGACCATATAGTAGATAAAATATTTTCTAACTTTCCTCTAAATGTTGCAGAAAACTAAAATACCTTAACTAAAATACCTTAAAATGATGAGAAACAATAGAAACAACTAAAAAATGATAGCACTTGGGGGGCAGAGCCTGGCAGCCAACATGGTGGCACACTAATTCTAGTAAGAGTGACCTTGTGAACCCCAAGCACCCATCTGACTGTCCCATCCAAGGATCCCTTGTATGAAAAACCAAGGTTCATTTACCAGAATACCCGCACTGTAAAATAAGCCATTTCCTATGAGAATCGAGCAAGACATCAGGCAGCTGCGTCGGACTGGCACTGTTGCGCAGTACCCACGATCTAGGCCACAACAGCAGCATCTCCCAGGTCTCATGGTGCCCATCCAGAAGTGTGAGAGCTCGGCAGCAGTCTGTAGATGGCAGAGGTGGCAATTGCTGCACCAAACTCCACCACGAGCATGGCTCAATACATCACTAAAATGACGGCGATACTGAGCAAAGTTTTACAAGACACAGCCAAACTTAAGCTCTCTTCCTCCAAAATAAACGAGGACTTACAGGTACTAGCCCACAGGGTGGAGAGTACGGAGAACATAGCAAAGGTGCAGGCTGAACAATTGGTCCAACAGGATGGTTACTTGCGGGAACATCATGGACAGATTCAATGCCTGCTGTCCAAAGTGGACAATGTGGAGAACAGGGCTAGGAGGCAAAATTTAAGGATCGTGGGCATCCCGGAAGGCATGGAGGGCAAGGACATATTCTCATTTCTGGAAAATGCTCTACCAGCAATGTTAAATCTGGAACATGAGGCACCACCAGAACTCGAGAGGGCCCATCGCTCGCTAGCCCCCGAACCTAAACAAGGCGAGTGCCCCCGTCCCATATTGTGCAAGTTTTTAAGGTATCCAGTGAAGGAAAGATATTTGCAGTTGGCAAGGGAGTGGAAAAATGTGTCATGACAGGGCTGCTTGACCCATTCATACCAAGAGTATTCGCAGGAGCTTGCAAGACAGAGAAGGGCATATGCAGGAGTGAAACAGCAACTCTATAAGATGGGCATTGCTACTTCTTTGAGGTACCCGGCTATGCTATGAGTCCAATGTAATGGGGTTTTCCATATGTTTAATACCCAGGGGAAGGTGGAACAGTTTTTACTGACAATCTAGCCTACAGGATGAGATATGAGGCAACCATTGCAACCGACACGTGGCACCACTTGGCAGCATATGGAGGGCCCTCCTGCACCCATGGAAATAACATCTGAAGCAGTGCCGATAGAACCAGAGCAAGGAGATGGGTGGCTCAAAGTTCAGAGGGGCCAACCGAGAAAACCGGGCAGGGTTACTCCTAGCAAAAAACCCATGTCCAGGAGGAACTGATCCAGGAGCTGCCAGAGGTTACAAAATGTATCCGATAACAGCAGAGTCTCCTCCACGAGCACGTCAGTCAAGGTCTCTAACAGATGTGAGCCCCTGAGAGACCTAGCTGCCACAGCCCTGGAATTAATGGGAAATCCTGAATGCATGGCCCCCAAAGACCTCACAGATCACAGCTTGCTGGCAGACTGGGCCCCCCCTCTACAAGGACTGGGCTGAATGTGGGGGGGAGACATTGGAAGAAACTCCGCCACCGCCGTGAACTATAGGAATGGTCTGACTTTGCCTTAAGCACAGGAAGAAGTGCTCCTAGAGCTGATGTGGGGAGGGGGGAATTTCCTCTCCCTCAAGGATCACATAGCTAGGACACAGCTAAAACTTGGCTGGCATCAGGCTGCTCACTTAGGCTTAGTTCTTTCTATTCAGACTTTTTGTTCTGATTTCCAGATAGAAAGCTTAAGTTTACTTCTGAGCATGCTTTGATCATTTCAACCACGCGACCAGTAGAAGTTAACAGTTGTCTCATCATTAATTAGCACCTGGCGAATGTTAAGTACTTGCCTTCTCCTGCACTGGTTGACCCCTGTACAGTATCACAGGTTTGTTTTTCTTTCTTTCATGCAGAAGCCCCCCCCCATGGCTAGAGGAAGCTCGCTGGAGTTAGTGCTGTCACCAGCTCTGCCATTGTTGTTCATTTGTTTCACATGGCAATACGATTTGGGGACAGCATCCTATTATAAGGCTCCCAAAAGGTTCTCCTCTACCATTTTAATAAGCAGGCTGGCATCCTGGGAAGGGGCAATCCGTTATATGTGGCAGGAATTATCCTGTGGAGTATGATGGCTTCCCCCCTCTCGTAGGCTGCTGCCTAGCTGCGATCCGCGGCTATGTGGAAGGGGGATAGCACGCTACTCATGTGTGAGCTGAATAGTGAGGCAGACCCCCCCCCCGCCCAGGATGTCAATGGGGATTGGTTTTGCTAGGGGGCACTTTATTTTGCAATCAGGTGCAGTTTATACTTCTTTCAAGGGAAATAGTTTGGTTTACTGCTGTTATGAAATTAAATGATTTTTACTGCATTAGCGGTTTATACAGGGGATCACAAGGTCCCGAGGTCTGTCCAAGGTTATGTGTGTATCAGAGCCTCAATTAGAGGACAGGATGAAATGTATGGATGTAGTGCCAAGCTCCACACCCAGGAGAGACCATTCCAACCCTGGGCTACTAAATTTGTTAGTGACTTGGTTGCTACGGGAGACCCTCTTAGACAAAGGTTTGGTACAGGTGTTAAAGGGTTAGGGGGGAAAGGAATATGGAGGTTTTCAAGCCTAAGCAAGGTATGGCTGGTGGGTCATTTGGGGTAAGGGGGTGGGGGAGGGGGGCAGAAGGGTTTGGCATGTCGGTAAATATTTTAATGGTGGTTTTCCTGCATTAAGGCTACGCCGTTTTTTGCTCTGGCTAGGGGCTCTGGAGGTTTTAATGAATCCAAGAGATGACGGGTAAGGATATGATAACAGCTACCCCCTGGAATGTGAGGGGGCTGAACTCGCATATTAAAAGAAAGAAAACTCTAGCCAGTCTAAATTCCCTGAGATCTCAAATAGCCTTCTTGCAGGAAACAAAAGTGAACCACATGGAAGCTCAAAAATTGGTAAGAGAATGGGTGGGCTGGGAGGTTCACAGTGCGCCTGTAAAATTAGAGGGATGTTTCTATCTTATGTCATAAAAACCTAAAATGGTAATTGTGACAGCATAGAGTGGACAGGGAAGGGAGATGGGTCTTAGCCAGGGTCAATACCCCCATGGGGGACGTTCTCTTAGCATATCTATATGCCTGAAATGATGACTCCCTGGAGTTCTTTCATAATCTCTCACAAGAATTAGTGGAGATAGCAGCAAGGGAGACAGATATCTTATTGGTAGGGGGATTTTAATCTGACGATGGACGCCTTCATGGACAAATCCAATTCCAAGCCTGACTCACAGCCCCGGTCCATCAGGGCTCTGAAGGACCTACTCACTCTGTACAAGCTGCACAACATTTGGAGGGTAGCCCACCCAAATATGAGGGACTACACTTTTTTCTCTGAAGCCAAAAAAGTTGCCAGCAGGATTGACTACTGGTTTACCTCCCCAAATATCTCGAGCAAGATCCTAGATGTTACAATAGCCCCCCCTGTATATGTTCGATCATGCCCCACTGACGCTCTCCCTGATGCCTTCTACCCCTGGCTCTAGATCAGTAAGTTGGAGGCTAAATCCCCTACTGTTACAGGAGAAAGAATTTAGGGAATGGTTTCAGAGTGAGGTGCAGACTTAATTCTCTGATAACCCACAAGGGTCTGCCTCAGCAGCTGCCGTATGGGAGGCATTTAAAGCTACACTGCGAGGCCGAATTATAAGCTATGCCTCCCACTGCAGGAAGCAGAGGGAAAAAGACTTCAGGGAGTTGGAAAATGTGCTAAGGGAAAAGGAAAATCTATATAAACAAGCATTTGTCAATGCCGAATGTTGATTGAGTTGGTCTGTTGAGCTCGCTTAGTGGCCCTTTGTTACTCGCTCATTCTGTTTCTCCCAGTGCTGCAGGCTGCACCTTTATACGGGGCTCCTGGCTGCATTGGCATGTTTTTCTACCCACAAAGAAATCTTCCGCTGTCCTGACAGAGCTGTGGTGAGGTGGGTCACTCGCCCTCTCACAGTCGCTCATTCTGTTTCTCCCAGCGCTCCAGGCTGCCCTTTTGTACTGGGCTCCTGCCTCTGTTGGTGGCTTTTTCTGCCCACAAAGAAATGTGCAGCAGTCCTGACACAGGTCCATTGAGCTACCTCACTTCCCCTCTCTTGCTCGTTCCATTTCTGCCGGTGCTGCAGGATGGCCTTTTGTACAGGGCTCCTGCCTGTATTGTCGCCTTTTTCTGCACACAAAGCAATCCGCAGCAGTAATGATAGAGGTCTGTTGAGCTCGCTCACTCCATTTCTCTCACTTGCTCGTTGTGTTTCTCCTGGCACTGCTGGTTGCCTTTTTGTACTGGACTTCTGCCTGCATGTGCACCTTTTTCTGGCCACAAAGAAATCTGCAGCTGTCCCGACACAGCTCCGTTGAGGTGGGTCACTCCCTCTCTGTCACTTGCTCATTCTGTTTCTGCTAGCGCTGCAGGCTGCCCTTTTTTACTGGGATCCTGCCTATGTTGGTGGCTTTTTCTGCCCACAAAGAAATCTGCAGCAGTCCTGACACAGGTCCATTCAGGTAGCTCACTCACCCTCTCTCACTCGCTCATTCCATTTCTGCTGGCGCTACAGGCTGGCCATTTGAACTGGGCTGCTGCCTGCATTGCCACCTTTTTCTGCCCACAAAGAAATCCACAGCAGTCATGATAGAGCTCTGTTGAGCTCGCTCACTGCCCCCTCTCACTCACTTGTTTCTCCCAGTGCTGCAGGCTGCCCTTTTGTACTGGGCTTCTGCCTGCGTTGGCACCTTATTCTGCCCACAAAGAAATCCGCAGCTGTCCCAACAGAGCTCTGTTGAGGTCACTCACTCTGCCTGTCTCACTCGCTCATTCTGGTTCTCCTGGCACTGCAGGCTGCCATTTTGTAGTGGTCTCCTACCTCTGTTGGTGCCTTTTTCTGCCCATGAACAAATCTGCAGCAGTCCCGACAGAGCTCCGTCCCCCTCTCTCACTTGCTTGTGCCGTTTATGTCGGTGCTGCAGGCTGCCCTTTTCTACTGGGTTTCTGCCTGTGTTGCTGCCTTCTTCTGGGCACAAACAAATCTGCAGCAGTCATACTAGAGCTCTGTTGAGCTTGCTCACTCACTCCCCCTCTCACTTGTTCGTTCTGTTTCTCCCACCGCTGCAGCTGCCATTTTGTACTGGGTCCCTGCGTGGATTGCTGCCTTTTTCTGCCCACAAAGAAATCTGCAGCAGTCCCAACAGAGCTCCATTGAGCTGCCTCACTCCCCCACCTCACTCGCTTGTTCTGTGTCTCCCGCTGCTGCAGATGCCCTTTTGTACTGGGTTTCTGCCTGCGCTGGTGGCTTTGTCTGCCCGCAAAGAGATGGGCAGCAGTCCTGACACAGCTCCGTTGAGGTCGCTCACTTGCCCTCTATCACTCGCTCATTCCGTTTCTGTGGGGGCTGCAGGCTGGCCTTTTGTACTGGGCACCCGCCTGCATTGCCACCTTTTCCTGCCCACAAAGAAATCCTCAGCAGTGATGATAGACCTCCGTTGAGCTCGCTCACTCCCCCTCTGTCACTCGCTCACGCTGTTTCTCCCGGCACTGAAGGCTGCCCTGTTGTACTGGCCTCCTGGCTGCTTTGGCACCTTTTTCTGCCCCCAAAGAAATCCGCAGCTGCCCCGACACAGCTCCATTGAGTTCACTCACTCTCCCTGTCTCACTTTCTCATTCTGTTTCTACCAGTGCTGCAGGCTGCCCTTTTGTACTGGGCTGCTGCCTCTGTTGGCATTTTTTTTTGCCCACAAAGAAATCTGCAGCAGTTTCAACAAAGCTCCGTTGGCCTCACTCACTCCCCCCTGTCTCACTTGCTCCTTCCATTTCTGCCCATGGTGCAAGCTGCCCTTTTGTACTGGGCTCCTGCCTGTGTTGCAGCCCTTTTCTGCCCACAAAGAAATCTCCAGCAGTCACGATACAGCTCCGTTGAGCTGGCTCACTCATTTCCCCCCCCCCACTCATTCATTCTGTTTCTCCCACCGCTGCAGGTTGCCCTTTTGTACTGGCCCCTGCGTGCATTGCTGCCTTTTTCTGCCCACAAAGAAATGTGCAGCAGCCCCAACTGAGCTCTGTTGACCTCCCTCACTCGCTCATTCTGTGTCTTCAGGTACTGCAGGCTGCCTTTTTGTACTGGGCTCCTGCCTGCATTGTCACCTTTTCCTGTCCACAAAGACATCCGCAGCAGTCCTGACAGAGCTCAATTGAGCGTGGTCACTCCCCCCCCCAGTCGCTCGATCCTTATCTGTTCCAGACACTGATTTCCGACAGTGACTGTGGTATTCTGCACTGGAAGCGCGGAAACACATTTCGGGCCAGGATGTGAAAAATGACAGCTGTACTGTTCATAAGGAGGTGTGAACAAATGCCAGTGCTGAAAATCTGGCATGAAAATATTACTAATTTGCAAACTTACAAGGGTGCGTGGAACCCGCACAACACACGCTAGTAACACAGTCATTTTATGGAGTTTCATCACAAAATTTTTAACATAGGTGTTTTAGGACCTCTGGCCATTTTTTAACTGCATCCCCCCAACCCCAACCATTTCATGAACAGTGTCAGTGTGATTTTCTTAATATGTCCCGAACACTGATTTCCCACAGCAACTGCGCAATTGTGCACCGGAAGAGCGAAAACACATTTCGGCCAGAATGTGAAAAATGACAGCTGCACTGTTCATAGGGAGGTGTGGCAAAATGGCAATGCTGAAAATTTGGAGTGAAAATTTTGCAAAGTTGTGAAGGTACAACTGTGTGTGGAAACTGCGCAGTGCACATTCATAACACACTCATTTAATGGACTTTCGTCACTAAATTTTCAACATAGGCATTTTAGGACCTCTGCTAATGAACAGTGTCACTGTCATTTTCATAATGTGTCCTGAACACGATTTTCCCGCAGCGACCATGCTATTCTGCCTTACATTTCAGCCAGGATGTGAAAAATGACAGCTGTACTGTTCATAAGGAGGTACAGAAGAATGGCAATGTTGGAAATCTGGAGTGAAAATACTATTAATTTGTGAAGTTATGAGCATGTGTGCAAACTGCGCAACGCACGCTCGTAACACAATCATTTTATGGAGTATTGTCACCAAATTTTCAACATAGGCATTTTAGGACCTCTGCTCATGAACAGAGCCACTGTCAGTTTCTTCATCTGTGTGGAACACTGATTTCCCACACCGAACGCGCTATTCTGCGCGGAAGGCGAAAACTAATTTCAGCCAGGATGTGGAAAATGACAGCTGTACTGTTCACAAGGAGGTCTGAAAAAATGCCAGTGTTGAAAATCTGGCATGAACATATTGCAAATTTGTAAAGTTACGAGCATACGTAGCAACTGCGCAATGCACGCTCATAAAACAGTCATTTTTTGGATTTTTCACACCAAATTTGCAACATAGGCTTTTTGAGAGCCCACCTCATGAACACTGGCACTGTCTTTTCATTAATCAGCCCCAAAAGGTGATTCTGCACAGTGACCACGAAATCACCTTTCCGAGCTGCTTAATGCCATGACAGTGCCAGAATTCATGAGGAGGGATCACAAAACCCATGTTGAAATGTTGGTGCCAAAATTCCAAAAATGACTAAGATATGCATCAAAGTTGGAAAACCCTATTTATTCCATTATACAGCTTACTGGCATTTCCTCAGTTCTGCAGTCGGCTTTGAAGAGTGCAGATGTGTTCCCGGTCCACCGAAGATTGTCATGCCCAGCTCTGGAGGTAAATATAGGGTGGGGGGTGGGGAGGCAGGGTGCGCAGTGGGTGGGCGCGGGTTGTGGGGAGAGCAGGCAGACCGCCAAGGGACTGTTTCCTGTTTTACAGGATATAAAAAAAAAGACATTGTGCAACTGTTTTTTCATTCACTGGGGCATGTGGCATGCTGGGGTGGGCTCCCAGCATGCCAACGGCATCTTGTTGTTTTTTGGGGGGCAGCTGTAGCCAATGGGGGATTGGGCACCCCTGTTGGCACACAACAGAAGGGGGTGCCGGGGGGGTTGTTACATTGTGCTGACAGGGATTGGGTACCCCCTATTGGCAGACAACAAAAGGGGGGGGTGAAATTATGGCAATGGGGATTGGGCACTCCATTGGCAAACAACCAAAGCGGATGGGGTTTACATAATGCCGATGGGAGTGGGTTCCCTGTCGTCAACATAAAGTGTGGGCACGTGCTGCTGAAGGGGATTGGGCACCCCCTGGGTGGTGGTGAAGGGTTTAATATTGTTTGAGAACACAGCGGCAAGCCGCCACCATGTTCAACATATAAACAATATCACTGTTTCAGGGTCCCACCCTGCAATGACGGGTCACTCCCTCATTGCACGAATGGCTGAGGTGACCCCTGATTGCAGCGGCTAATTTTTTACAACTTGGTGGCACACTGGCTGAACTAGTGTCAGCAGCAGTGTGCCACGGCATTGGGGGAAGCGGGACAAGCCTTTACAGGCTGTGGGGACATTGGCCACAACTGTGCCGTGCCTCCACAACCTTCTTGTGGAGAAACCTGCCGCAACATGTTTCTTGCACATGTGCGCAGTCAACATAATAGACCCTAAGAGACTTCAAAATCCAGAGCTCTTGCGAGAACTTCTGAATCTGATGATGAAGCTAAATACACTAGCTTCCTGTAAAGCAGAACTTCAGATCTTAAGATTGAAACATAAATATTGGGTGGAAGGGGAAAAGGCTAGGAAATTACTGGCATATAGACTGAACAAACAGCAAGCCAATAGGCTTATAACACAAATGCAGAACAAAAAGGGGGAAAAATTTAGTAAATCTGACTCCATGAACAAAATCATGCCATCTTTCTATGATTCCCTGTACAGCTCTCATACATCTTGGGATAAAGCCAAATTTGATAATTTTATGTAGTGCACTAAGCTTCCTAAGCTTACTAATGCCCAACATGAGCAGCTGGAGGGGCCCATAGAAGTGCAAGAAATCAGGGATGCAATTAATAAAAAGGCCATACAGAAAGCCCCAGGGGGCCGGGATTGCTACTCAGCTGACTTTTACAAGGTAATACAAGAGACTGCCTCTCTCCCCATGAGGGATATGTTACAAGAGGCTTTACTAAAGAAGACACTGCCTACCACCCTTAGAGAGGTGATTATTACAGTCCTCCTGAAGGAAGGGAAGGATCCCACTCTTCCAGCAAGTTATAGACCCATTTTACTTACGAACGTGGATACTAAGATCTTAGCAAAAGTGCTAGCAGCCCACCTGGAAACAGTCCTTCCATGCTTAATTCACACCTCTCTAGTGGGTTTTGTGAAGGGCTGAGCCAGTACAGATCACCTCAGATCTCTGGTTTCCCTCATACAAAGGGTGGGTCAAGTCCCCACTCTGGCTGCAACCATCTCGGTTGATTTTGAGAAGGCCTTCAATTCAGTTGAGTGGGACTTTTTGCATGCAATATTACAACACTACAACTTTGGCACTGTGTTTAGGAGCTGGAATAAAACTCTCTAGACAGCCCCCAAGGCCAGATTGTTGACAAATAATATTCTCTCAGACCCAATTGAATTACACAGAGGTACCAGACAGGGGTGTCCACTGTCTCCAATGTTATTTGTACTAGTCATCAAGGCCTTAGCCAGTGTGGTTAGGGAGCACTCCAATATTAGGGGCATAAGTATGGGGAATGTCTCTCACTATGCCCTGCTATATGCGGATGACTGCCTGCTCTTAAGTGATGATTTTCATGCCAGTGAGAAGCACATTGTTGACTTGTTGCAAGCCTTTTCAGATATCTCCGGCTTAAGGGTTAACCAAGGTAAAACAGAGGTCCTCCCCCTAAATGCTAAGCTTAACTCTGAGGACATCTCACAAGTGGGGCTAGTATGTGCTAAGGGGGGTATTAAATATTTGGGCATAAGGGTTGTACCTTCTGTGTCCTTCTTACCAGAGGCTAATCTTACTCCACTGGTCACTAGTCTAAAGGAGGAGGCTCTGAGATGGAAACAACAAAATCTTTCCCTACCAGGGAAGGTAGCCACAATCATAATGATGATGGCACTGAGGGTTTACTATATACTTTCTCACCTTCCAATTGAAATTAAAAAAAAATGGTTCCAGAAATTGGACACCGTAATGAGTGTCTTCCTGTGGGAGAATAAAATTCCCTTGATACAGTAGAGCCAAGCTTCTAGCTCTGTGGAATAAGGGGGGGGGTGCCTTCCTCATTTCCAACATTATGCCTATGCCTTCTCAGTGGCCAACACCTGTAAGTTGTTTTGGGACATCTCTGAAGCCCTATCAGCCTGGGAAGCAATTGAAAGAGGCACCCTACTCGGTAATCACCTTACAGGGCATCTGGGCAACCCTCTTCCTCCTATATTTTGACATTAGTTGACTGTTAAAGCCACCCATAGGGCTTGGCACCACATTAGGGGTCATTAGCGAATCATGCTTTAACCCAGGGATGTTCCTTAACCTTTGGAATAACTCCAGCTGGACAATTAACCAAAGTCCATTTTTGTTGGAAGGATGGAAGGAAAACCAGATCAATAGGCTGAGTGATATCCTAATGGGGGATGGACTCACCCTAGATAGCTTCACTTCTTTACAAAAAAGATACAAACTGGAGAAAAAGGAATTTTGGAGATATTTACAGCTAAGGCACCTATATTCAGGCTTGCTTAAAAGAGGGTTTTCTTGTGTCATATGTCAATCCAATGCCAGGACCACTATTAAGAAACTGCCTTTAAAAAAGGCTTCAACTGAACAAAGGCCTAACTAGCCAGATTTATAAGTTCATGAGAGAGGACTTGCCTGACCCCTTGTTGCCTGCTAAAGTGAAATGGCAAAAATGCTGGGCTCAGCTATATCAGTGGCTGAATGGAAGAGTAGCTGGACCACTGCTAAAAAGCTTGTGTAGATCCATAGAGCTTTCTTATTCAAAACAAAGTAAGACACCTCTGGTACTGCACTCCTGCCATTCTGCAAAAAATGGGCTTAATACAGGAGGATGTATGTTGGAGGTGTGACGCCAATGGGGCAGACCTCCTACATGTAATTTGGCAATGCGACCCCATACGTTCTTTTTGGTCTGAAGTAACTCAATGCTGCTCCAGTATTCTTGGCCACCAGATCCCCAACATGCCAGTGTTTTGGCACTGGGAATTCCTCCTTCTGTTTGTAGGCTAATGGGCCCACGCCTTACATGGCTCTTGCAGGCCTCTGTGAAAGCCAAATGACTCATACTCTGCAAGTGGAGAACTAAGGAGGTCCCTTTCCTTACGGCTTGGCTGATGGCCATGGCTAAGCTGGCTAGCTACTCCAGGCTTACTCACCTAAACAATGACACACTGTAGATTCACTTGGATAGGTGGTCCCCTTTCATGCACTACATTAAGTGCATATCCTCCACCCCCATCGATCCTATAAGCAAGGACAAGTTAAAGCCCCCCTGAAGGCCATCCTCCCCCCACATCTTGCCACCAATAATATATATAATAAAGGGAGAATCTCCTCCCACAAGACCACTTCTCCTAAAACATTCTCTTGTTTTCATGTTATTTTACCCGACTTGTTACATACCCATATCATATGCTTAGGGTTAGATGGAAAACATGAGATTATTTGATGTCTGTGATTCATTGTATTTTGCGTGTACTATATGAATTGTTGCTTGTATTTCCATTACAGTTGAGACATTGGTTGTATCTCCATAATTCAATAAAAAGTTAAACTGCAAAAAAGAAAATATATGACGTAATAAAGAAAATGAGATGGAGCTGAAAAAAAAAATAACACTTAGCCTTGATTCTGATTATTTAGAGGAAACAAGTCTGTTGCATTGGTTGCAGTTACATATTGTCCTGCAAAAAAATTATGTTTCAGTAAGAAATGTCCCACTTTGGGCTTCTTGAACAGTGTTAACCCTACAAGGGAAATGACTGAACAGGTTCAACTCCATGGATACTATACATTACTAAGAGTATGACTACAACATGGGTACTCACTCATACAATTTAATACTTATTGAATTAGCAATTATAAATGTTTGCTGGCAATCATTGAGCCATTAATTATTAGAGATGCAGCAAAGTTCCACTACGAATTCAAAGTGTAGCAGAAGTGGACCTCTTCAAGTTTGCGAAACACTACATGAAATATCCATTAAAAAGCCTTATTTTGCCATTAATGGTCTTCACGTTGTCCACTTCGGGTTCACTTCGAGTTAACTTGATAAGGTGAAGTTTGTAAGAAAAAGCCACAGATTACATGTGTGACTGTCTCGGCAGGTCTGCAGGTCACATGATGCAAGGAGGGAGTTAAACAGGCATGAAGTCAGTGTTTTACTTTCACTTTCTCATGAAAAAGCAAGTGGTAGGGTAGGCTCCAGTGAGAGAGAGAGAGAGAGAGAGAGAGAGAGAGAGAGAGATTTCTATAGATTTGTTTTTGTAGTTAGTGGTGGTTTTGTTTTGTAGTTATTTTGTGAGTTTAAAACTTTTCTGCAGCTGTTTTTTTATTAATTAGAATTTTTTGGTTTTTGTTTTATAGTTCGTTTTACTTAGTCTATGTCCATATAAGTTCTTTCCAACTAGTACTTTTACTAGTATTTTTTTTCTGCAGTGATGGATCTTGTTGATCATGGAGGAAGAAGTGGTGGTGGCTAGCAGGGGCCATAAATGTGGGGTGGCCTCATCCACCCAGTTAGTCTAAACTGGATGAGTTTTGGTGTGGTCACAGACAGCCCTGCAGTAGTGGTCTGTCCGGAGCAGCATCTGCAGCCAGAACAGCAGCAGCAGGCTGAGCATTAGCAGCCACAGCTGGAGCAGCAGCAGAAGGCTGAGCAGCAGCAGCCACAGCCAGAGCAGCATATGGAGCTACAGTAGGTGGAGCAGCAGCTGCAGCCTGAACAGCAGCAGCAGGCTGAACAGCAGCAGCCACAGCCGGAGCAGCAGCAGGCTGAGCAGCAGCAGCCATAGCCGGAGAAGCAGCAGCAGCAGGCTGAGCAGCAGCATCCACAGGAAGAGCAGCAGCAGCCACAGGCAGAGCAGCAGCAGGCTGAACAGCAGCAGCAGCCTGAGCAGCAGCAGCCACAGCCAGAACAGCAGCAGCAGGCTGACCAGCAGCAGCAACAGGAAGAGCAGCAGCAGCCACAGGCAGAGCAGCAGCAGGCTGAACAGCAGCAGCAGCCTGAGCAGCAGCAGCCACAGCCAGAGCAGCAGCAGCAGGTTGAGCAGCAGCAGTGACAGCCAGAGCAGCAGCAGGAGGCTGAGCAGCAGCAGCCACAGCCAGAGCAGCAGCAGCCACAGCTGGAGGAGCAGCAGCAGCAGGCTGAGCAGCAGCATCCACAGGAAGAGCAGCAGCAGCCACAGGCAGAGCAGCAGCAGGCTGAACAGCAGCAACAGCCTGAGCAGCAGCAGCCACAGCCAGAGCAGCAGCAGCAGGTTGAGCAGCAGCAGTGACAGCCAGAGCAGCAGCAGGAGGCTGAGCAGCAGCAGCCACAGCCGGAGGAGCAGCAGCAGCAGGCTGAGCAGCAGCATCCACAGCTGGAGCAGCAGCAGCCACAGCCGGAGCAGCAGCAGGCTGAACAGCAGCAGCCACAGCCAGACCAGCAGCAGCTACAGCTGGAGCAGCAGCAGCAGGCTGAACAGAAGCCACAGCAACCACCGCAGGAGGTTGTTGCCCCTCCGTCACTGGCAGCGCAGCAGGCGGTTGCCCCTCCATCACAGACAGCTCAGTCAGTTGTGCCTGGTGCCCCCCCTACTGCCTGTACCAGGCCCTGCACGTAACTCTCCCATGTGAGAATTTTTTGATAACATCCCTGGGTACCCCATGGTAGTGTGGTGCAAGATATGTAGTGTGCTGGTCCGAGGGGGGGTCAAGGGTGGCCACTTAGGCACTGGTGGGCCAGGGATGCACATGGTTGTCCACCACCATGATGAGTGGGATGCCAAGCTACAGGAGATAGCAGCCACTCCTGCAGCTGTGGCCGAGGGTGATTATCTGCCTGCGCATTTCCATAGTTGCAGGACCCTGGCCATTGAAATGCCAGAGGTGGCGGGGCCTGCAGCCGCAGCTGTCCATGCTCAAGCAGACCCGTCACAGCAGCTGGTGAGCCAGGCGACCTGGCTGTGGTGTGGGCGGAGGTGGCGGGCCTGAAAATGGCTGTGGAGGTGGCCATCCAGCAGCTGAGCTGCATCGAAGGGCAGAATGTGGAAATTATCCACTTGCTGCAGGGCATGAATGTTGGTAGCCAACAACAGCCCCCACAAAAAACATCTCCTTTGCTTTTCAGTTTTTTCTTAAGTAATGTTTATTTTTTCTGTCAGCTGAAGTATGACATTTCTGTTCAGTTAATGTTTTGTATGTCTTTTTGGTGGCATAATTTATACTGAAATGATAGCATACAGTGGACACAGTTGGCGACCACATTACTTATTATTACATAAAATAAACTAATGAGTAAACCAAAAAAATGGTCATTGTGGAAAGCATAATGGCATGTGTGTGTGTGTATGTGTGGAGGGACATTTGGAGTAGGTGCGGAATGGGATTTACCATTATGAGGGTCAAGAAATACAGGATTATGAAAATTTCACGCCCCAAAAAAGCTCTTTTCTACTTTTAATTGATTTCTTAATCCATATGTTTTTTATAGAATATAGTTTGACATTTAAGTTCAGTTTATGTTTTCTTTGTGATGCTACTTTTCTTAATCCTGTATTTCTTGTCCCTCATAATGGTAAATCCCATTCCCCACCTATGCAAAATGTCCCCCCCACACACACACGCGCCACTATACTTTACACCATAGAACATTTTGAGGTTCTTACTCAATAGTTTATTTAATGTAATAATAAGTAATGTGATCGCCAACTTGGCAGATACTGTGTGCTTTCCTTTCATTTTAAATTGTCACCAAAATGCTGTCTTTGAGACACTTTTATTGCATCATGCATAACGGCACAATAGTTTCGCCTGTAATGAAAGCATGCAGCAACCACCATTTTCCCTGACCATCAGTCATGTAAAAAAGAAAGTAAATTAACTAACAACCACAAACATACTTGTTACTTTTCTGAACATTTAGTTAAATCACCTGCACAATATTCACAATACCGTTATGCCGCCTAGCATGCCCCCATCAATGTGCTATCTTGTGTTTGAATGTCCTCGTTTTCATTTCATGAAAAGCCCAGATGAAAACTAACATTCCAGAAATGCGTCAAAATGTGTTAAGTGACACCATTTCCTTGTGATGCCACTTGCTGCTGCTGGTTCTTTTGGCCCTTTGTTTTAACGTCATGAAAAGCCAAGATAAAAATTAATAAAAGTCCACACATGCATCACAATGTGTTAAGTGACATCATTGTCTTGTGATGCCACCTGTTGCTCCTGCTGCTGCTCTTTTCCTGCTGATTACATGTCATGAAAACTCCCAATCAATAATCAAAGGACAGAAATGCCTCACAGACTTGTGTTAAGTGAGAGCTTTGCCTTGTGAAACCACCTGCTGCTGCTGTTCTCCTGCTGATGTTATTGAATTACAGCAAGTACAGATAAAGATTAAAATGTACCAAATGCTGCCTCACCAACACAGGCTGCCCCTGATGTGTGCCTTTGTACCAATGGTGAGTTGTTGTGCATGCCACTGTAAATGTCTTCCCATAGACACATCAAGTTAATTTCTATATAATCTGGTTCTGTGTTGTAAGCAGTCTGTCATTTTGTTCCTTTTCAGGGAATCTTAACTTTCTTTTTTTCTGGTTCCCAAATGGGATCGCTAGCATCATCATCATCATAATCATCAGCCCCTACTTCAGTTTGGATGCTGTCCTCCTGTGGAGATTCCATGTCCAACAGCAGCCTCAATATTATCATCCACACTTTTTTTGTCAACATCTGAATGTTTGGATGGGCTAATCTCAACATCAATGAAAACATGAAACTGTGACTCAGCATAATCAGAAACAGAATCATGTTCAAGTGCTGTTGGACTTGGGAGTGGGACATCAACTGCACTCAAGTCTGCAGATTCAACTACATTTTGCCCACATGATAAGTTTAACATGGTCGAACCTGGAGCAAAATTCATGTTATCAACCATCCCCTCACTAACTTTACTAACAGCAGGGATGACATAATCTCCAACCATCACTGAAGCAACTGATTTCACTGTGAAAAACACAGTTGGAGAAATCCCTTTACTTGCACCAACTACTACCTTGCCCCTCTGCTGCGCACTACTACAACCACAACCAATCTAAACACTGCTAGCCTTGGTAACCCCTGATGAATCAGACTCATCTTGACAACAAAAAGCACTGCTAATATTATTCTTGGCAGCAGTGCTGCATACAGAAACTGCTTTGCCTGACCGTCTCTTTGCCGACATTTTGTCAGATGACACAGACAATTTACAGCAACTTGATATTTCAGCACTTTAGGGTGGCTGGGAAGAAAAATAATAATTGCAGCTGCACAGGCACAACAAAATACCTGCCCTTAAATCCTTGAATCCTGAGCCAATGTTCAAAAAGCAGACACTCACAAAACAATACCTTGTTTTGATGGGGGGTGGGTGTGGAGAGGCGCAGTACCTAGCTGCAGAAGTAGGGAAATACATTGCAGGCAGGATTACAAATTCAGAGTACTACTACTGCGGTGATGCGATGACATGCATATCAAATGACAGGCAGCATGGACGCAGATTAAAGGTCAGGCACAGAAACTGTAACTGTTCAGTATACTGTATGCACAACACAGACAGTCCTGTAAAAAGACTCAGAAACTGCTCAGCAATCAGAAAATATTTAGAAACAATTCAGTTAAGTTGTACTGTGTCTACAGGAACACATAAATAATAAAACAATAGCTAACAACATTTGGAAAAACTCCCTTTCTCACTAATCTTCCTTCTATACCACAGATCTGCCCCTTCCCTGAAGCACACTTCTACAGTGTCTGTCACTACAGAGAATGAATCAACTAAATTAACATTCTATATTCACACAAAATCAATAAATGCTCAATGATATCACTATGTAAGGGTTTACTACAATCAATCTACTAAATTTTGTCACAAACTTTTGTGGCAAAAAGGCGTTTTTAACACTTTGAAGAGGGTTTAAATCTCAGCGCTCCGAGATCAAACTGTCTTCAGCTTTCCACTACGCACACTTTGATAAACTGAGGCTGTGCAAGACAATATAGATCCTATGTGACCTTACATCGCGTGAATCACTGTACAATTTGCCTTAAATAGTAAAAATGTAAGGCAAAGTAATGCGAAGTCCATAGAGAACAATGGGAACTTCGCATTACTTCGAGATGAGTAGTTATTGGCTTCAAGTTGCCTAGTATTATATGAAATTTGAGTTATAGGTGAAATACTACGCATTGCGTATTTTAGCCACTTCGCCCACCACTATTAATTAATCTGTATTCCTTGACAGCTTGGAAGGGAATGTCTGCAGAGACATTACATAGGTAAACTGCTTTCATTTAGGAAAGCTTTTCTTTTGTAGGTACTGCTAAATTGAAGAGCAGGTATCCAGTTCAGTATCTACATTCATAACTAGAATACTTAATCTATTATAATTTATCAATAATTAATGGGTCTTCCTTTTTCCAATAAGAAAACTGTGGCATAATTTTCCATTATAAAGGAGTATTTATAACGGCAAACACATGCCTGGTTTCCCTCACTCTGCTCATATGCCTGCCGCAGCTCTTCCTTTCCAACTGATAGCTGCATTGTCTTCCCCAGGGATGGAATCACCACTCAGACTCGGCAGTAAGTGACTGCCAAAAACAAAATCAAATACCATAACATAAAAAACTATGATTTCGGCTGCTGATACAAATAAATGAGTATAAAAAGTTTAAATGAATAAATAAAAGCGACTGCAGACTGTGTGCTCAAACCTAAGTGGACCACAGCTGCACAGAAATGCTTTTTTATTTTATGTAATTGCTGTGGTGAAAAAGGAAAACCTAGCAATTATATAACATGAAATATTGGATGGTGTTGGTGTTTAAATTCCAAGTTTGCATACACCTTGGTGCTAGATGCTTTCACAAATCCCTCAAGTGTCCTTCTTGAGGTTTATGCAGCATCTAATACTTTGGGTGTGTTTAAACTTCTCACTACACACATCATCCCCTACTTTATTTATATGTTATATAGCTGTATATTTTGGAATGTTCAGTTTCTGTTTCTTGTGTTTATAACTAAGCTTGTAACTTCTCAAAGAAGTTCATATACCATGCAAAGCATCTGACTGTCCCCAATTAACCTCATTGTCCTCTTCTTCATGACATCTGAACAGAGTCCATAATTTAGACACAAGAACCCAATATTTGCAGGCTCAGGGTCGTAGAGCCCCTGAAAGCTTCTATGCAAATTACTAAGTTTGAATATAAATTAAATAAAAAAAAAACAAGAAACATTAATGCGTTCAACTTTCAGTTAGATCTTGCTCTAAACAGAACAGGAAGTGATTAGGTCATCCCTAATACTAATTTTCCCCAAACTTCTGGGGGGAGGGTAATTTTTAGAAACCTGGATGCTGATGTATCTGTATGCTATGTGACGTGGACAGCCAGTTCTGAGTGCTGTATGATTATTTTGTAAAATAAAAAAAAATGTGTTATGAACTGTCTCTCATGAGAAATGCTGAAACAGCATGTGAGATCACACACACACATACACACACACACACACACACACACACACACACACACACACACACACACACACACACACAAGATTTAGATACAAGGTGATATGTGGAAGGCCAGAAGCTAATTACAGAGTAGAACAGGCCTTGATCAAGGATCTCCTGTTTTACATAAGTTAATTACAGGCTAGCAGAGGCTTGAGTTAAGCATTTCAATGTTAAAACATTTTAAGAGGAGGAAACCAGGTTTTGTATACTGTTGTGAAATCATAAATACGTTGGTGTCTGTGTGAGAGGGAAGCTTGATCAATAAGATCAAAGAAATGTCATTTGAGAAAGAACATGAGTTATGCTGAGGTTGCAAAATGTAATACTTGGAAAAGACATCCTGTTTTTATATAGATATATTTTTTATATGTTCTGACAAGGAGGAGCTAGGTGACCTCATTCAAAGGGGTTGGCAAATACAGTTTTCTTTAAGGAATATTCGGTTTTCCTTCAGAGACACTTCTATCTAGACTCTGACAAAGAAACATCTGAGAGCACTTTAAACAGGTATTTATAAAGATAGATACATCTAGTTACTGTAGTAGGAATTGCATTGTTTAAAACCTTGTTCTTTTAAAAGATTTGTATGTCTTGTGATATAATAGTTCTGTATTGTATGTTTTACATATTATTATCTATTTTAGTATAACTCTTTTTAGAGCTTACTTGGTCTGTCTTTGATTTCTTTCATTTACAAGTAGAGTATATATGGTTACAGCAGACACTGGGCATAAGCTTGAATGGTGACACCAAACTGGAAAAAGGTAAGAATAATCTGAGGTCTTTATTAAAGTTTTTAAAGGGTTCATTTTTGTATACCTGGTTAGGTGCCCGTAGGCAAAGATATCTGGCCCCTCAAAGACAGCTATATCTAAGCCTGTGCATTGTGTGTGCTAGCAAGAGGTTCATAACTTGAATCCCTCCAAGACTTGAGATCAAAGGTTGATTCAAACCCACAGAAACAGACAAGACAGTTACCTTGTTCTGTTAAACTGTTCACAAGACTGTGCTCGAAGGTTGGCACTTTTGAAGTAGAGGGCTGACCTGCTGAGTGGGTTTGTGACAGATTGGTTGGCAGTGGCAGCATAATTTTGGTATCACAAGCTTTTATTGTTCAGCGTGTCAGCTTGACCGTTAGCTCACTTACAAAGAAAGAAAAAGGCAGAGTTTTACTTTAAAAAGGAAACAGAACTATATCACTTGGCGGACAGTCAAGTTCCTACCCATTTCATTTTTTTTCTAAAGTGCAAGTCAGAGTAGCATTAGTGAGGGAAGAAGAAGATGACATCCGACTACATCAGGCATACTGCAGATTCCTTAAAGCAGTTGTGCGGGGAAAGAGGAGTCCCGTTCAAGGTGACAGCCAAAAAGCAGAACCTCATAGATGCCTTGATGGTAGAAGATACCCAGAGTGGTGAGTCACGGACCATGACTGGAAAGGACTAAATCTCGAGTGTGGCAGGGCTAGTGGCCGGTGTAGTGTTCAGATCCGATAAGGAGGGCAACAGGGCCACTGTCAGTGAAGGGCCATAGCAGCAGGGGAAGGTCACCAGTATCTTGAATCCAGAGGTATTCAGGCTGCAAATTGAGTTGTACAGGATGGAGCTGGAGTTCCAGGAGAAGAGAGAGTGGGAACAATGAGAGGTGGAGCGAGAACGCTGAGAGGCAGAGCGAGAACAGAGAGACACAGACCATGAGGAGCATGAGTGCCAGTGAGCTGCAGAGGAGAAGAAGGAGGAGCTCCAGAGGCAACACGAACTGGAGAAGCTACGTCTCCGACCAGCAGTACCAGAGCAGGTAAAGGTAGAAGAGGTAGAAGACTTGGTTTGCTGGCCAAGGCACCTAGCTTCACCTGAGCTCTTTCCTTCTAAGACTGCTTGAAAGGCAGAGTAGAGAAACTTGCCAGAGCAAGGGAGAAGGATTAAGACTTAGTTTGGCTAAGCAGATTTACTGTGTGGTGGTGTTTTTATATTTTTACTCACAGGGATTGCTACTGTTTGTTGCTAACATTTCATTGCTTTATTTTTTCTCTGATTCAAATTGTTGTTGCTGGTATACCTTCTTCTGCATTATTACAAGGTGTGCCTACAGGTGTGTGCTAACAGATTACTGCTGTAATCTTCTGATTCAAATTGTCTTTTGCAAGGTATATCTTCTGTTACTGCTTTATTTTTCTCTGGAGCAAAGTATTTCTTACAGGGTATATATTCTCTGAAATTATTACAGGTGGTGCTTTACAGGTTTTACAGTTTTATCTAACATTAGGATAAGCTTTCAGGGTTACTGCATTTATTGTTGACTGATTGTTTCTGCTCTTACCTCCTTGTTCTTTCGTCCGTGGTTCTTCTTTTTAGGCAGGGGAAGGGCCCAGACACCCAACCCCATCCCCAACCACCCCATGCTACACTCCTTTTATAGGGTACCACAGTTGTGACATTTCCTGTGGCAGAGCAGGAAGGGGCGGATCAGTGGGGCCTCCACAAGGTGATCTCATTTACAGGGGCACTAGTAATTTAACTTGTTATAACAAGTTAAACAAAGCACAATTAAACAATTACTTGCATTTTTTTTCCTTCTTTTTTTCCTTCTAATTACTCTGACTAGGTTACAAACCCAGCAACTTATTTGGAATGGATTTCATTAACTGCAGGTACTGTGGAACAATTTTCAGAAGGACAGTCTTACAGGATTTAGGACACTGTCCTACATGCTGGGCCTTTGGAGATCTTAGGTCTCAGCTCCGGGCAGCATGGGCAGAGATTGCACGCCTCAAATTTCATATTGAAGAGGAAATACATTATAAGAACCACCCGCCATTTCCCCAGCATCCAACAGAAAACCTCGACCGCAGAGGGTAGTTGGTCCAGGAGGTTGGCAGGTGGTTAGGAGGAGCAAATCAGGTGCCCCATCACTCTCTGCTCTCCAACACATTACCTCCAAAACCATATAAACACTACAAACAGGTATCTGCCTCTATCTCTGAAATCATATAAAGAGGCAGAAGACACTGCAGAGCAGGACACTGCGGCACAGGAGCTAGCACAACAATACTCACCCAAATCAGGAACCAAAACTAAACAAGCACAAAGGAAATCCAAAAACTTCTGATCATAGGAGACTCCATGATCGGGAGTTGATACCCATCTCCAGCCAGGGTGATGGTCAGATGTCCCAGGTACATCAGCATGGAGAGACACTGACCGCATTGCTAAAATTGTTCACAAAGCAGGAGAAAACATTGATGTCCTAGTACACATAGGGACTAATGATCTTCCAGCCCGGTCAGTTGTGGAGACCAAGGAACACCTGACTAGGCTGGGTGACAAACTATCATCTATTTCGTTCGGCATCTCCTTCTCTGAGATCCTGCCAGTCTGGGAGAAGGGAGCAGATGGACGGAAGGTCAAGAAAGGAGAGATAGGAGCTAAACACATGGCTCAAGGACTTGTGCCAGGAAAAAGGACACAGATTTGTAGGAACTGGCAACAGTTCTGGGAGCGAAGTTCTTTAAATTTGATGGACTGCATCTGACTAAAGAGGAGTCAGTGCATTGGGGCAGAAGTTTGACATCTTTGCAGAATATTTAAACTAGCAATGGGGAGAGGGGTGCAGCACCCCATACGTCAAATAGGAAGAACACCCCTCCCCCCTCAGCTAGTGGTCAAACAGGAATTCAGCATGTTTGCCGTTCATTTGCATCACCAGGTAAGAAAAAAGGTTTGTCTCCCCATATGATGCACAGGGGTAATGCCAAACTTCACTCAACAACTAACACACCAAAATCTGGCCAATGGAAAATCATGTACACAAATGCTCACAGCCTGGGAAATAAGATCCCAGACCTGCAGGCAATAATGTCGGAGGCTAAACTGGACATAGTAGCAATTAGTGAGACGTGGTTTACCAGTAACCACACTTGGGAGACTTCAGTACCTGGCTATGTATTGTTCAGAAGAGACCGAGGTGCAAAAAGGGGGGGAGGAGTGGCCCTGTATGTTAATGAAAATATCAAAGCTACAGAAATTCAGAATACACATAAGGAGCCAGAAGAACTGTGGGTCACCCTGGAAACAGGAAATGGGACAGCTATAAGAACTGGGGTTGTCTACAGGCCCCAGACCAGGGGAGGACATAGACACATTACTGTTAGAAGATATACAAAACATGACAGCTAAAGGAGGTTCTGATAATGGGAGACTTCAACATGCCAGATACAGATTGGTCAATACCAGCAGGAACATCTGCCAGAACTAGACTCATAGTGGATTCCTGCAGGGAGGGCCTCAAACAACTGGTACAGCAACTCACAAGAGACAGGGCTATCCTAGATCTAGTACTGACTAACAAAGAAGGGATCACAGATCTCCAGGTAGAAGGTCACCTGGGGGCCAGTGACCATCACATGGTATGGTTCAATTTGGCTACTACATCTAAATCATCCCATTCCAAGGCAAAAATATGGGACTTCAGAGGAGCTGACTTTGATAAGATGGCCAACAGAGTTAAGCTAGCCCTGGCAAAAAGAAACACAGGTGAGGAGGTACAGGCAAAGTGGGCAAGCATTAAGGATGCAATACTTGAAGCAACATCCCATTGTGTTAGACAGAAAAGGAAGTGCAAAAGAAGAAGGAAACCACTTTGGTTCTCAAATACAGTAGCAGAAAAGGTCAGAGCCAAAAGGCTGGCCTTCAGGAAATATAAGGGAACACAGCGGGATGAAGATAGGGAGGCATACCAAACTGCCCTAAGGGAAGCAGGTAAGGCAGTAAGGCAGGCAAAGTCCCAAACTGAGGAAACACTAGCACGAACAGTAAAAGAAGGTGACAAGACTTTCTATAGATACATTAGTGAAGGAGAAAGTCCAGAGGGGTATTATGTTTAATGGAGAAAAGGGAGCAAGTGAGGAGGAGGACCCTGTAAAGGCATCTATCCTAAATAGATACTTTGCTCAGTATTTACTGAAGAGAAGGTAGGGCAGGGCCCACAGCTCAAGCATCATGGACACAGGGGGAGGAGGTGAGCACTACTCCCTTCACAAAAGAAAAGGTCCTACAAGAGCTTGCTAAGCTCAGGGTGGATAAGGCAATGGGACCTGATGGCATACATCCCAGGGTACTTAAGGAGCTAAAGGAGGAACTAGCAGAGCAGCAGAATTGTTTAGTGAGTCTCTGAGCACAGGAGAGGTCCCAGAAGACTGGAGAAGGCTCATGTTATCCCGCTCCACAAGAGTGGTAGCAGGAGGAGGCGGGGAACTACAGACGTCAGTCTTACCTCAGTAGTGGGCAAGATTATGGAGGCACTCTTAAGGAAAGGATAGTGCAACACCTGGAATCCATAGGGCACAGGATCCAAGACAGCATGGGTTTACAAAGGAAGGTCCTGTCAAACTAATCTCATAGATTTCTTTGACTGGGTAACCAGAGTGGTGGACCAAGGGGGAGCAGTTGATGTCGCCTACCTTGACTTCAGCAAAGCTTTTGACACTGCTCTACATAGAAGATTGATAAATAAGCTAGGTAGGCTCGGGGTGGGTCAGAAGTTGGTCAACTGGGTGGCAAATTGGTTGACTGGCAGAAAACAGAGAGTGGTGGTAAATGGTATACAGTCAGAAGAGATGCAAGTCACAAGTGGGGTACCTCAGGGATCAGTCCTGGGGCCAGTCCTATTCAACATCTTCATTAGTGACCTCGCAGATGGACTAGAGGGTAAGGCTTGTCTGTTTGCAGATGACACCAAGATCTGCAACAGAGTAGATGATCCAGATGGGGTGGGCAGAATGAGAAGAGATCTGGATAAACTAGCAGAAAGTCAGAACAGTGGCAACTGGGATTTAATGCAAAGAAGTGCAAAATCATGCACATAGGGAAGAGAAACCTGAAGCCACTTATAGGCTGGGAGGGAGTTGCTAGCAGTCACAAAGGAAGAAAGAGACTTGGGCATCATCATCATGATGACCTGAAATCATCCAAGCAGACCTCTAAAGCAGTAGGTAAGGCTAGGGGGTGTTGGGGTGTATTAGTAGGGTATCACAAGTCGTAAGAGGGAGAATAATCCTCTGTACAAGACATTGGTTAGGCCCCATCTGGAGTACTGCTTACAGTATTGGAGGCCACACCTTCAAAGGACATTAACCAAATTGAGGCAGTCCAGAGAAGGGCACCAAAATGGTGCAGGGACTGCATCAGAAGACATATGAGGACAGATTAACGGAGCTCAATGTATACCCTAGAGCAAAGGAGGGAGAGGTGATATGATCGAGGCATTCAAACACCTTAGGGCATAAACAAGGTGAAAGAGTCTAACATGTTTAAATATAAGAAAAATAGCAGGACAAGAGGACACAGCATGAGATTAGAGGAGGCCGATTAAGGGGAATGTGAGGAAATTCTTTTTCACAGAAAGGGTGGTAGATGCATGGAATGGCTTACCACAAGAAGGGTGGCTATGAATGCAGTGCAGGGCTTCAAACAGGCATGGGATAGGCATAAGGGAGCATTACAAATGACTATGAATAGATAGGTCACTGACAGAGCAAAGGCCAATGGCACATTTATAAGGTAGAAAAAGAAATGGGCAGACTGGATGGGCCTTGCGGTCCTTATCTGCCATCAACTTCTATGTTTCTATGTTTTTATGTTTCTATGTAAGTGGCTTGGGTTTAAATGGGACTGCAGGACTGGGTTACAAATTGAATTCCAAATTAATAGATGAATTTAAAGAGGGGGAGGATATGGATGCCTTTTTAAATTCTTTTGAAAAAGTTTGTATTCAAGCTAAAATTCCTAGAGAGTCCTGGAGCTTCCAGCTATCCCTGCTACTTACCGGGAAAGCTCGGGATGCATTGGGTCAAATGGACAATGAGGACAGTACTAATTACAGCAAACTAAAAGCTGTACTGTTAAAAAAGTTTGAATTAACTGCTGAATCATACAGAGCTAAATTCCGTAAGCCCAGGAGATGCCCTGATATGAGCTATGAGGAGCTAGCCACAAAACAACATCAGTTTTTAAAACATTGGTGAGAAGGAATTGAAGCAAACTCTGTTGATAAAATTGAAAATGTTATTTTATTAGAACAGTTTTATTGGGCATGCCCAGCAGATCTAAAAACCTGGCTAGAGGCCCGAGATCCCAAAACAGTGCAAGAGGCTGCTGAACTCTTGGACCTCTATGCCAAGAGCAGACCTGCTCTGAGAGCAAATGGGGTGGGTGTGACAGTGCAGAAAGGGAAAAGCGCAACTTCAGGGCAGCTAAAACCCTCACTGCCTCCACCAAAACCAGTTAGCCCCAGGTTTCAGAGAAAAGATTTCTCTGAGAGAAGAAATGAAGGTTGGTTGTGTAAAGAAACTGGGCATATTACTAGACAGTGTCCCAAAAAGGCGAGCAATAATACACAACCAGGTGCTAGAAAAGAAGTGGATTGTTTGTGTGCCCCTGGAAGCATGCCAGTGAACATGAGGGAACACATGCAACCAGTCATGGTGAATGGTGTACAGACACAGGGGTTAAGGGACACAGGGGCATCCCTGACCTTGGTAAAAGGGGATCTGGTACAGCCTGGTCAGCTTATACCCAATAAGTACATCACTATACAGGACTTTGCGAGATGGGAGAAAACATTACCGCTCGCTAGTGTTCTCTTAGACTGGGGTGAAACAGGGGGAACTGTGCAACAGGTTGCTGTAGCCCAAACATTAGCAGTGGATATGATCCTAGGTAACAATCTCAAACAAGGGATGGTATGTGCAGTTACCCATAGCCAAATGGCAAGGGAAAATTGTAGTTCCCTGAACCCCACAGAATCCATTGTGGAAACCACTGAGAGGCTGGTTCCCCAGCCTGTGTCTCTTGATATGGAGATTAATGAAATGGGTGTAGAAATTTCCCCAGTAGCAAGAAACCACACAGCTACAGAGGGTTACTCCGAAGAGGGAGGGGTGACCCATTGTCAGAGGGTTGGGATTGACAGTGATCCTGAGGGCCCTGATGCTAGTGCTAGGGACCCTAGTTTAGTGACTGAAGGGGACCTGTCCCATGCCTTAGGAATGTATGAGGGATTCACAGCTGCTTAGAGAAGTAACCCTAGTTTACAGAAGCTGAGGACTTGGGCAGACTCAGACAGTACACAGGGAGGTGATGGCAGACATAAGGTTTATTGTGAAAATGGACTTATGTATACTCAGGCAGTACAGACAGAGGGAGGGATGCTAGGCAGGCAGCTTGTCATTCCCCAGGAATATCATGAGCTATTGCTCAAAATTGCACATGATATTCCATTGTCTGGTCATCTGGGAATTGCATGTACTATGCAGCAGTCAGCCCAGAATTTCTACTGGCCTAACTTCACCCAGCAGGTGAAGGAGTATTGCAGGTCTTGTCACCAGTGCCAAGAAATAGGGAAGGCAGGCAAGAAAACCCAAGCCGCCCTGATTCCATTGCCCATAGTGGAGGAGCCATTCCAAAGGGTGGGAATGGATATTGGGGGGCCTTTAAATACCCCCAGATTCTCCTGGAATAGATTCATCCTGACTGTGGTGGATTATGCCACCCGGTACCCAGAGGCAGTTGCCCTATCCTCACTGAGGACAGACAAAGTGGCAGATGCCTTACTTGGGATATTCTCCCATGTTGAGTTTCCGCAGGAGGTAATCACTGATCGAGGGGGTTCCTTCATGTCAGACCTGATGAAATGTTTATGGGAGAAGTGTGGGGTGGTGCAGAGATGCATGACACCGTATCACCCACAAGCTAATGGGCCTGTGGAAAGATTCAATGGTACCCTAAAGTCAATGCTCCAGGTGTTTTCTGAACAGCATGGGAGGGACTTGGAGAAATACCTTCCCCACCTGTTGTTTGCATACAGGGTGGTGCCCCAAAAGTCGACAGGATTTTCCCCCCTCGAACTCTTATATGGATGTCAGGTACATGGACCCCTAGACTTGATCCGGGAGGACTGGGAAGGCAAGCACACCACCCAGGGAACTCCCATTGTGGATTACATCCTTAGGTTTAGGGAAAGGCTGAAGGAACTTATGAGGACAGCCCAGAGCAACCTGGCAGCTGCCCAACAGAAACAAAAAGTGTGGTATGACCGCAGAGCCAGAGCTTGCTCATACATGGTGGGTCAGAAAGTCATGGTCCTTATTCCAGTCCAGAAAGACAAGCTGCACGCTGAGTAGGCAGGACGGTACAAAGTGATTGGGAAGGTAAATGACATGAACTACATTGTGGAGTTACCTGACAGAAGACAGACAGAAAGGATGTACCATGTCAACATGATGACGCCATATGCAAATAGGGCTGACATGGTGTTTGCAGTGTGTAGTCATGGGGAAGGGATGGATAAAGGAGACCCCCTTCTGGACTTGCTGGAAGAAAGTAAGCAGGAGTCCTCTGTGGAAGCAGTAAAATTGTCTCCCCAGCTGGCCCCGGACCACATCCAGAGAGTAAGGAAGGTTTTAGTAGACTTTGCCCCATTGTTTAGCACCAAGCCTGGGACTAGCCCCCTTAGCAACACATGCTGTGGAGACAGGGACACAGACACCCATATAGCGGACAGTATATTTGGTGTCAGAGGCTGTCCAAAAGGACATTAGGAGGGAAGTGGAGGAGATGCTGGATTTAGTGTTAATCCAGAGATCCCACAGCCCCTGGGCCACACCCATAGTCCTTGTGCCTAAGTCAGATGGCTCTACTCATTTCTGTGTGGAGCATCGTGGACTGAATACAGTCATGAAGTCAGATGCCCACCCGATGCCCCAGATAGATGAACTCCTGGACAAGTTAGGGGGGTGACCTACCTTACGACCATTGACCTGACAAAGGGGTATTGGCAGGTAGAGTTGACAGACAGAGCTAGGGAGAGGTCGGCCTTCATACTCTGATAGGATTATTTGAGTTCAAAATAATGCCTTTCAGAATGAAGAATGCCCCGGCCACTTTCCAAAGGTTGGTGAACCAGGTGTTAAATGGTGCTGAGGAATATGCCGTGGTGTACCTGGATGACACTGCCATCTTTAGTATCAGCTGGGAGGAACACCTATCCCACCTTAGGGAAGTGCTGGTCAGGATACAGAGGGCTGGGCTCACTGTCAAAGCCGAGAAATGCCAGGTGACCATGGGGGAAGTGGCATACCTTGGGCATGTGGTAGGCTGGGGACAGCTCTGTCCTAACCAAATAAAGATAGAAGTGATCCAGGCATGGCCCAGACCAAAAACACAGAAGCAGGTCAGGAGTTTTCTAGGGACAGCAGGGTACTACCGGAAATTTGTACCCAATTACAGTGCCCTGACTGCTCCTCATCTGACCTGACAAAGAAAATGATGCCAAAGAAAATTACTGGGGGCCCAGCCTGTGAGGAAGCCTTTTCCAAACTAAAGGAGGCACTGTGCAGTGCTCCTGTTTTCCCAAGTTCTGACTATAGCAAAACCTTTATAGTTCAGACTGATGCCTCAGACGTGGGTATTGGGGCAGTAGTAAGTCAGACACCCAGCCAAGGGACATATCACCCAGTAGTGTACTTGAGTAGGAAGTTACTTCCCAGGGAGCAAGCATACTCCACGGTGGAAACGGAGTGTCTTGCCATAGTGTGGGCCCTAAAGAAATTAGAGCCATACTTGTATGGGCAGCATTTTGTGGTGCAGACTGACCACAACCCCCTTGTTTGGCTGATACAGATGGGAAAGAACAATGGTAGATTGCTAAGATGGAGTCTTGCTTTACAAGGGTATGATCTGACAATCATACATAGGGCTGGAGCAGAAAACCAGAACTCAGATGGGCTGTCTAGGGTCTATGAGGAGTGAACTGATTTGGGAAGCTCATCTCATGCAGGGGATACAGCCCACAAATTCAGTCTAGGCAGGGAGGATTGTGACGTGGACAGCCAGTTCTGAGTGCTGTATGATTTTTTGTAAAATAAAAAAAATGTTTTATGAACTGTCTCCCATGAGAAATGCTGAAACAGCATGTGAGATCACACACACACAGGTTTTAGATACAAGATGTTACATGGAAGGCCAGAAGCTAATTACAGAGTAGAACAGGTCTTGATCAATGATCTCCTGTTTTGCCTAAGTTAATTACAGGCTGGCAGAGGCTTGAGTTGAGCATATCCATTTTATGACGTTACAAGAGGAGGAAACCATGTTTTGTACACTGGTGTGAAATCATAAATGCTTTGATGTCTGTGTGAGAGGGAATCTTGATCAATAAGATCAAAGAAATGTCATGTGAGAAAGAACATGAGTTATGCTGAGGTTGCAAAATGTAATATTTGGAAAAGACATCCTGTTTTTATATAGATATATTTTTTTATATATTCTGACAGGGAGGAGCTAGGTAACCTCATTCAAAAGAGTTGGAAAATACAGTTTTCTTTAAGGAATATTCTGTTTTCCTTCAGAGACACTTCTATCTAGACTTTGACAAAGAAACATCTGAGAGCACTTTAAACAGGTATTTAGAACGATAGATATATCTAATTACTGTAGTAGGAACTGCACTGTTTAAAACCTTGTTCTTGTAAAATATTTGTATGTCTTGTGATATAATAGTTCTGTATTGTATGTTTTACATATTATTATCTTTTTAAGTAAAACTCTTTTTAGAGCTTACTTAGTCTGTCTTTGATTTCTTTCCTTTACAAGTAGAGTATATATGGTTACAGCAGACACTGGGCATGAGCTTGAATGGTGACACCAAACTGGAAAAAGGTAAGAATAATCTGAGGTCTTTATTAAAGTTTCTTAAAGGGTTCATTTTTGTACACCTGGTTTGGTGCCCGTAAGCAAAGATATCTGGCCCCCCCAAAGACAGATATATCTGAACTGTACATTGGGTACACTAGCAAGAGGTTCACAGTTTGAATCCCTCCAAGACTTGAGCCCAAAGGTTGATTCGAACCCACAAAAACAGACAAGAGGGTTACCTTGTTCTGTTAAACTGTTCACAAGACTGTGCTCAGAGGTGGGCACTTTGGGAGTAGAGGGCTGACCTATTGAGTGGGTTTATGACATGCTGCATCTGGGATCAGCAGTGCTTAATGAAACCAGCATCCACCTGGATGCAGTGGGTGTTTATTTTTATACAATGGCTTAAAAAATTGAAACAATCTGATCGGCTGACTGGCATCTTTTGCCCATTGTAAAGCCTATCATCACCCAACAGGAAAACATGCTAGCCAGATGCATCCTTTTTGAAATCCATCTGACCCCCAGCATCAAACACGAAAAACTGCCATATTGAGTCCTCACAAAGCCCCAATGGTACATCGCAAATTTCACTGCTCACTCTGCCTAGCAAGACACTCACTGCCTTCCCAAAACAAGTGAAGCAATGTATAATCTTCCTATTTGAAATCATTCAGACCCCCCGAACACTACATAAAAAAAAACACTATTATTTTCTCCCAGCTTTCCAAAACTGTGAGTTTCAAATTTAGGAGTGACGCTTCTACATTGTGAATAACTTTCCTTTCTGATTGAGCCCTGAAACTGCCAGACATCAATGCAACTTCCCTAACTATATATTTTTATTTTATTTAAATCCTGTAATGTTAAATCACCTTAATGGACTCCTTCAGAAAGTGCTGGGATACCACTCCTCAGCCTGTCATGCGCTCCTAACATAAACCTCTCCCAGCTGTCACAACCGCTCGATAGAGATGCAGCGAATTGAAATTCCACCGGCGAAGTGAATGCGAAGTGGGCACTTTGTGTTGCAAGCGGAGTGGGCAATGCAAAGTGCTCACTTCACCTTGTCATTACAACTTCGCGTTAAGGCGGAATGGCAATGCGAAGTAAGGCAAAATCATTGTTTTTAATGGACTTCACGTTCCTCATTATGATTCTAAATGATCCACTTGGTGTTTCAGATTTGGCACCTCCCCCTCCACACATCACATGGCTTACAGTACTGTAAGTCACATGCTCTTTAGCTAGGCAAGAAGAAAGTGAGTCATACAAGCAGACACTTTTATTTTCTCCTGTGCAGACGGAGAGTAGGGTGTTTTGTGACTGCTGATACTTTTAGATCAGAGCAAGGAGGCGATTTAAACTTTGATTTAGACCCAACAGCTATTTTAAAAGCTACATTTTTTTGTCTTTTCTGTACTCTTTTTTACTTAATTTGTTCTTTCTGTAAATTTTATTCTTCTTACCTTTATAAGTAGTAAGTTGTTTGTCTGTATCTGTGTGACTATGTGTGTGTGTTGTGTGACAGTGTGAATAGTGATTGCTCAGACTGAGGGAGCTTAGTAGGAGAGATGGACCAAGGTGAGGGAATGTCTGGGGTGGGGGCAGCTCTTGGAGAGTGTGGTAGTGGTAAGCATCATACCATGCGCATGTGTGAAGGGCATGGGTGCACATTCCTGGTGGACCGCACAAAACTTGTGAGTGCCCCCCCCAAGCAGGACCAGCACCACCTCCTGTCCTGACTCTGAGGCAGTTGAACCACCACCACCACCACCAAGTCCAGCAGCAGCTCCTCTGGAGCAGGATGTGCCTGTTCCCCCAGGCCCAGGTGTGGATCCCATCCCTGTTCAGCACTGTGACCAGCCGGCTGCCAGTTCATCTGGCCATCCCCTGCCTGTGCCTGGTTCTCCCCACACCTCCATTGTTTGGCAGTTTTTTGACTGTGTTGGGGGGGCAGCAGTGTGGTCAAGTGCCACCTATGTGAGGTGGAGGTGTGCCGTGGTCCCCGGGGGATTCACCTGAGCACTGGGGGCCAGTACACCCATATGCTCAACCACCAGCAGTGTGAGTGGCAGGCTGTCACAGAACAGACCATGCCTGCACCTGCTGGCCATTCTGTGGCAGAGGGTGCAGCTGTGCATTGCAGCATCCCTAAGAAGAGTAGGGCCACAGTAACACCTGCTGCTCCACCAGCACCCCCCCCCACCACCAGCAGGTCAGCCTGTAGAACGTGTGGACCCCAGAGAACTGCATGTAACACAGACTGACTTGGCAGTTCTCTGGAGTGCTGTCAAGGAGAACAATGTGAGGGTGAGTGCTGTGGAGCAGTGGCTGGATCACATAGAGGGACATCATTTGCAAATTATGTCCATGCTGGAACTGCTGCTGGATCACCATGGGATCCCACATTATTTTTTTTTCCTCACACTATGTGCACCCCCACACCTTCCTTGCTGTGTTATAAAATGTATTCCTCCATCATCCCCGACCCTTGTATGTAATTATGCCCTTTTTTTGTTGTCTTCCATATGCGTGACACTTTGTATTCTGAGCAGTGCAACTATACTGTGCTAAACTACATGTGTGCAGTCAGTCTTCTTTCCAGTCTGTGTATGTACTGCAGACACTGTCTAACTCCCTGACATAAAAACAAACATTAATGAGTACAATGGTGGGGTGGTGAAGCATGGAGAGATACTACAAAATGGACTTACAATGCATCCAAGTAACTATTAAAAAAAAGTGTATGTTGTGATTCGTGACATGATCGTAACTCATGATTTGTGATTGCATTTGTGACCGTGATGATGAAGAAACGTGAATGCCCACAACTGTACTTCCCCGGGCCCCGATGAGCTGTAGCTTAAAACTCCCAGACTTAAAAACATGTATCAATGAGTACAATGGTGGGGTGGCGAAGCCTGGAGAGATACTACAAAACAGGCTTACAATACATCCAATAACTAGAAAAAAAATTTATGTTGTGATTCGTTACGTGAATGATCGCGAATCGTGATTTGTGACTGCATTTGTGACCATGATGATGAAGAACATGATTTGTATCATGAGTGACTCGTGATGATGGTCCTGACTTAAAAACACATATTAATGAGTTCAATGTTCATGCAGAATTAAGCACCACACCTGTCCAGTACTCTGAAGGGAAGCCAAAGAAACAACTGTGACTTAAGTTACAGATGGAGATTGGGCCCTAAAGAGATGCAAATGCGCAGACAGATTAAGATTGTGCTGTGCACTGAAGAGATGCAGACACAAAGGCACAACACCTAACCAGTGCTCACCATCAGAATTTCAAATCTGGAAGAGAATTCCTTTGCCGGTTGGGGTGGGCCATGGGGGGGCAGTGTACTGTACTGCTGCAGTAACAGTCACTAGTACTAGTACCAGTAAAGATACCACAAAGAAGTACAAAAATAACACAGCTGCAGTGGATAGCAGCTTCACATTGCTGAAATTATTATGTGGCACAATAAAAGTTGTCTGATTTGATGACACGCATCACACACATACTCACACACACACTAAGTAGTGCATAGCAAATTGAAAACTTCAGTAATATAACCACATATTTTAAACAAACTAAAATTATGCGCTGCTGCACCACAACAATCAGCAAAAAAAAATGGCAAGAAATATTGAAAATACTGCTGTGTGTACATTAACACAGTTATACAAGAAAAATATCACCAAAACAGAAAGCACTGTCTTTTTCTCCAAGTTAATCTACCTACACCACAGATACACCCCTCCCCCAAAGCACACTTATTTATTTATTTATTTAAGAGATTTACCAGGAGGGCATACTGAGCAGAGTACTGCTCGATTCCAGATGCGCCCTGGGGTAGGGGGTTACAGAGTGAAGTAAATAAGACATAATAGTACATACATAATTTGCAGATAACAAACAGTGGTCCAATAGGATGGGTGCAGTAACTGAGATGCATAACGGTTTGTACAAAATGAAGAGTATTACAGACAGTGATGTAGCAGCATGGTAGGAATATTTCAACAGTTACATAGAGTGAACAAAAATTGATTTGAGTACAGTATAGGTGGGCGTGCATATCTACAGCAACAGTAGAAGGTACAGTGGTCTACTTCCACTGCCTCTCAGTACACAGACTGAATGTTATACATTAACATTCAAAATCCATACACAAACAATAAACGCTCAATGATATGAGCACAGGAGGGTTTTCTTATAATCGATGAACTAAAGTTTCAGCAAAAAAAATGACTCAAAAAGGCTTTTTTAACAGCTTTTTGTAGGTTTGAATCGCAGAGAGCTCTCAGAGCAGATTGTCTCCTACAGCTTCCTACACACACTACCCCAAACTGAGGCTATACAGAACAATCTAGAGCCCATGTGACCTGAAATCCCATAAATCACTGCAAAATTTGCCTTTGGAGCTTAAAAACAAGGCGAAGAGGAAGGTGGAGTAACGTGAAGCCATTGTTCTCAATGGACTTCGTGTTACCCATTATAATGTGAAGTACTCCGCTTCTCATTTTGGAGCACTCCGTGAATTCGCCTTCACTCCATGAATCACTCAAGTGGAGCAATTGGGGCCACTTCCCCCATCACTACTGCTCAACCGCTTACCTTCACTTCACAAAAGACCAGCTCTGGGGTGAAGAAACCCTGCAAACGTTACAGTCCTTCTCAGTTCTCAACAGAAGAAATATTCCTGTGCCCTGCATCTTAAATATCTGATGTCCCAATTTGATTTAAACAGCACAGAAGCTGACTCGATAACTTTTTCCTTGAATGCAAAAGATTCTGTGACTCCAGAACCACACCATGAACTGCCGTACTCCATTAGTACTCAAAAGCTACTGTCTCATTTGCAGTGAATGATAGATGAAATGACAAGTTGTAGCAGGCTGTTTCTTAAAAAATATTGTTGTATATATATATATATATATATATATGTATATATGTGTGTGTGTTTGAGGGTTGTGCTGGGAGGGTACACTACTTCAGCAATAATTTCCCCAGCAACACAGAACTATTTTTTGTCTGGCACAGTAACAAATGCAATAAAAATACATTAAAATGTCCCCCAAACCCTTTTTATTTATTTATTGCATCGGAAAAGTAGGGTAGGCATTGTATAATCACAACATCCCACTCCAGGGTGTATGTTATGCTGGGATTTACCCATGCATGGTGTGTTTTGCTCACTCGGCCTGTGGCCTCATGGCCAAACAACACACCTGGGGTCAGATATTCAAAACTTTGTGCTGGGAGCAAACCATTTGCACCAGGTTTGCACTGAGTTTGCGCTGGTCACCTAAATGCACAAGACCAAATAGCACGGGCAAATTGCATTAGCACTGGGCAAAGATACAGTGTATGCAATGTGCAAAGAGAGGGGGCGTGTACATGAATACAGGCGCTATACTATATTCAGTGCATTAGCACTGCGCAAAGTGTGTTTGCTTGACTTTGTGCAACATTTTGAGTGGTGCAAATTACTGCCCAGGAAAAGGTAGTCTTAACTCTGGGCAAACCAAGGATGGGGGCATGGACACAGCAACAAAAGGGAAGAAGGCTGTATGCAGCTAATGAGGAGGCAGTGTGGGCGGTCAGCCACTCTGGGCCACTGACACTGCACTTCGATGAATAGCCATTGCCCTTAACAAGGCATGTCATCTACTGACCTCTGCTCCATGCCTATTTGCAGACAATTCTCTGCCCTGAGGGAGGAAGTTGCCCATCTTCAGGCCACACTGGAAAGTAGTAAGGGAACCTCCCCCACCCAGGGAGCACTAGGGCCATTACCACTGCCTCAGAGATTGCCAAGAAAGCACAGAAGTTGGACCACAGTGGGTTCAGAGAGGGTGAGATTAGTGGAACAGAGGCACACCCCATCAGCTGTACTACTCCACAATCCATACACCATTCTGGGGGAGCATAGTTCCCCTATGGATGCACCCGCAGAAGAGACCAAGGAGGTTGTGGACAACTGTCACAAGGAAGGCCCACAGGAAGGAGGCAGAGGACACCACAGGGAAAGGAAGCAGCTCCTGGTGGGGGACTCAATTATTAGGAGGATAGAACTGGGGGGAGCAGGGAAAACTGAAGTAAGGTGCCTGGCTCCATGTCTTGGAGTGACAGGAAACACATCGTCAGGATCATGAGAACAGCTGCACGGGAGACTGAGCTGGACATCATTGTCCACCTAGGGAAGAAGGACTTGGCTCAACATGAGATTAGAGCAGTGCAGGAGGAATTTGTGGAGCTGGGGAGGGGCCTATGACAAGTAGCACACACAGTATCCTTCTCAGAGGTGTTGCCTTTCTGTGGCATGGTGAGATGAGGGTACTTCGCATCATGCGATTTAATGAATGGTTGAAAAAATAGTGTGGAGCACGGGGGTTTGGCTTCACTGGGAACTGGGGTTCCACCTGAAGGGATACCAGCCTATACTGGCAGGATGGTCTGCATCTGTCCAGGAAGAGAACACATTTTCTGGGCGATAGGTTTAAATGCTTTTTGGCAAGCTTTTAAACTAGTCAAGGGGGGAGGCACTGATAAGCAGCAGGGAATTCCCAGCCTCCCCCTACAAAACAGGGTACTAAATGAGGAAAATACCAAGGTAGAAAGGTCAGTGGGGAGCAGGACAGGGGTAAATAGAGAAAGCAAAGTCAATGAGGACAGGGATATTGCTACAAGAGGTAAAGCCATCACAAAATGGAAAGCAATGAGTACCAATGCCTCTAGTCTGGATAACAAGCTTCCTGAAATAGTGGCCTTGATGGAGAAGGAACATCTGGATATTGTGGCAGTCACAGAAACATGGTACACACAGAACCGTGACTGGGATGTAAACATTCCAGGATACACTATCTACAGGAGGGACAGTAAGGGTAAAAGAGGAGGAGGAGTAGCTCTCTACATAAGGGAAGGAATCAAAGCAACAGAACAAAAGGGTAAACAGGGAGGAGAGGAAGCACTGTGGGTCAATTTGGAGACAGGCAATGCACCACAATCCGCACAAGGGTTGTATACAGACCCCCATCTCAGGGGGAGGAAATGGACAAGGAAATGATAGAAAGTATCCTTAGAATGGCAGAAAAAGGGTAGATATTGCTAATGGGGGCTCTGAATATGCCAGATGTTAACTGAAGTGCAGTTGCAGCAGCCACTTCTAAGAGTGGGGTTATTCTAGATGCCCTACAGGGGGCATGCCTTAGACAACTGGTATTGGAACCCACTCGAGAGACAGCAATATTAGACCTGGTACTCTCAAATGGAGATGGAGAGAGGATCACAGATGTAGAAGTGGGTAGCCATCTGGGAACTAGCGACCATCGAACAGTATGGTTCACGATAAACACAGCAGTAGAGTCAAGCCATACAAAGGCAAAGGTACTGGACTTTAGGAGGCTGACTTTGCCAAAATGGGTGCGTGCCTAAGGAATGCACTATCAAATGGGCAGGAAGGAGGGGTGGAAGAACAATGGGGAGTAATCAAAACTTCCATCACAGAGGCAACAAACCTTTGTGTGAAGCAAATAAATAAAACAAAATGATGTAAGAAACCACTATGGTTCTCAAAGGAGGTGGCAGGGAAGGTTTGAGAGAAAAAGAAAGCATTCAGAAAGTACAAGGCACAACAGAAGGAGCAGGACAGATAATTGTATCAGTTAAAGCAAAAGGAAGCTGGGAAGGCAGTCAGAACAGCAAAGGCCCAAACCAAGGAAAAGATAGTCAACACAGTTAAGAAGGGGGATAAAACCTTTTATAGGTACATCAGGGAGTGAAGGAAGACCAAGGCAGGGATAGTGAGGCTTAATAAAGGGAAGGGGGAGGTGGGCAGAGGGTGACTGTGAAAAGGCATAGATACTAAACAAATATTTTTGCTCAGTATTCACAAATGAAGACGGGGAGGTACCTAAACCAAACAATAGAAACACTCTGGATACAGGAGTTGATACCAGCCCATTCACAGAAGAAAGGGTTCTGAAAGAACTCTTAAAACTGAAGGCGGATAAGGCAATGGGGCCTGATGGGATTCATCCTAGAATTCTAAAAGAACTGAGGGTAGAACTAGTGACACCACTGACTACCCTCTTTAACAAATCATGGGAGGATGGGGTGGTACCCGAGGACTAGAGGAGGGCAGATGTTATGCCACTTCACAAAAGTGGGAGCAGGGCAGAAGCAGGAAACTACAGACCTGTTAGTTTAACCTCAGTGATAGGGAAAATGATGGAATCACTTCTGAAGGAAAGAATTATTGAGTACCTAGAGGACAGAGGGGCACAGGACCCAAGGCAGTGTGGATTCACAGCAGGAAGGTCAGGTCAGAGGAATCTAATAGATTTCTTTGACTGGGTAACCAAAGTAGTAGATCAGGGAGGGGCTGTGGACATGGCCTACCTTGACTTTAGCAAGGCATTTGACACAGTTCCACACAAAAGATTAATATACAAGTTAGCCAGCCTGAGAGTGGGTCCCAAGATGATAGTCTGGGTAAAGAATTGGCTGGAGAACAGGACACAGAGGGTAATAGTAAATGAAGTCCACTCTGAAGAAAGGGGTTATCAGTGGGATACCTCAGGGTTCAGTACTAGGACCGGTCCTCTTCAATGCCTTTCTAAGTGACATTGCAGAGGAACTGAAAGGAAAAGTATGTCTCTTTGCAGATGACACAAAGATCTGCAACAGAGTCGATACACAAGGTGGGATGGAAAGGATGAGAAGGGACTTGGCAAGGTTGGAGGAATGGTCACATGTATTGCAACTAAGATTCAGTGCTAAGAAGTGCAAGGTAATGCACCTGGGAAACAAAAACCCAGGGGAAAAGTACACAATGGGGGGGTGAGATACTGACAACAAAAAAAAAATTGAAAGGGATCTGGGGGTAGTCATATCAGATGACCTAAAGGTGGGCAAGCAATGTGAGAGGGCAGTAATGAGGGCTATGGACATACTGGGATGCATAGGAAGAGGCATCACCAGTAGAAAACAAGAATTTGTTATCCCTCTGTACAGACAGCTGATGAGACCCCATCTGGAGTACTGCGTGCAGTTCTGGAGACCCAATCTCCGCAAATATATAAACAGGATGGAGGCAGTCCAGAGGAGGGCAACTAAAATGGTGCAGGGTCTGCACCGGAAGACACATGAAGAGAGACTTAAGGAGCTTAATATGTATAGCCTCTAGGAAAGGAGGGAGAGGGGGACATGATAGAAACTTTCAAGTGCCTCAAGGAATTAAACAAAGTCCAAGAGGATAGCATCTTTCAGAAAAAAAGGTGTGCAAGAACAAGGGGGCACAATTTGAAGATAGAGGGGGTGGCTCAGAGGTAATGTAAGGAAGTATTTTTTCACAGAGAGGGTTGTGGATACATGGAATGGCCTTCTGGAGGAGGTTGTGGAGTCAAAAACAGTGGTGGAATTCCAGAAGGCATGGGACAGTCATAAGGCAATTCTAGGGGTGGGGGTAGGAAGAAGTAGGCTGTTGGTTAACTAGGATCTGCAGCTTATCCATTAGGTAGGGAAATGGGCAGACTAGGTATGCCAAGCGGTCCTTATCTGCCATCAGATTCTATGTTTCTCACAGATCTGTGAAATCTACAAGCAAGCAACTGGCTCCAACTTCCCGGCAGACTCAAGTACCAGACCTGTATGCTAGCAAAAAAGATTACCTTAAATCTGCTACCCTCAAGGGTTCAGTCCTTACTGGCCCACAGCTGTAGCCCCCACCTAATCAGGAGCTGAGAATATCTTATTTTTTCTGTTCCATGCTGCCGCACTACCCAAGGACAGTACTCCTTTACATACAGAGCCTCATCCTGGTAAAACTCGCTTCCACTTGCTGTTACCAATGACACTACCCTGGGCACTTTCAATTGCTACCTGCATCATCACCCCTTTACAATGGCCTCCTGTGAATGTTTCTCCTAACTAAACTTACTCTCCTTCCCTCTAATTTCCCCTCCTCTAAGTCCCTCCCACCTTTACCCCCCAACTTTCTCCTATCTTCTCCCTTTTTATTTCCCCACTATTATCTACATTCTCTCCCCATAGCTTCCTCTGCATGTATCTACCATCTCTCCTAGCAGCTTTTAATTTATTCTAGTGAACCATATTACAACTGTTTTTTTATTGTACATATGTTCTTGAATAATATACACAAATTACTGTAACTTAACATACATGGGGAAGCAGTATAGTACAGTGGTTTAAGGCTCTGAGCTGCAAATCTGGTGATATCCAGCAGACCAGACCTGGGTTTGAATCCCACAGCTTCCACTTGCATACTGTGTAACCCTAAACAAGTCACTTAACTTCCCTGTGCTCCCAGGTCGCTCCTGTAAAAAAGCTTTCAGCTTAGTGTGCTACTCCTGGTTAAACAACTAAAAAAAAAAAAAAACATATTGTGAATCATTTCACTTACTACAGTAAGTCCATATGAAAGTTTTAATGTACCTGACAAAGCCTATGGCTGCTTGAAACTACTGTACTTGTTATTGTCCTCACTACGTTCTGTATTGTTTCCCTGACGTGGAACCTTTCTAGAAGAGCCTTGGTTCAAAGGTGTCTTCCAAATTAATAATAAACTAAATAACTAAACATAAACTCCATATGCACAGGCAGCTAAACTGTGGAATATAATGCAGTGATATTGCTTAGAAGCCAACCATCCTGTCATTGATAGAACTAAGATGAAACAGCACCTTCAGCAGAAATGGTTTGCAATGTCACACCATGTTGCACATTGTGAATTGTGTGTTGTTGTTAATTGTATGTATTTAGTGTACTCTATCATCTCAGCCACACATGTAGTGGCTCTGAGTAGTTACTGACAATGTGCCTTGGCCCAGTGAGCTTACCCAGACAACAAGGTAATAAAATATAGCATGATGTAGGGGGAAGTGTGGTTATCGAGGATTTAATACACACCCGAGGTGTGTGATGCCCCATAACCCCCAAGGGTGAAGCCCGAGAGGTGTATCTCTGGGCTTCACAAAATCCAAGTTCCCAGACTTCCCCATGTTTTACTTTTTATATTTACTGGTGGTTAGCACTGCTGAAAAGTGAGTTTGTGCATCATTGTGCAGCTTTGTGTGACTTCGTGCAACTTTGTACAACTTTGCCTGACATAGAACCATGGTTTATGGAACGCAGTTTGTGAGGGTCTGCCAGTGGTGGTTTATTGACCCTAGCCAGTAAATATTAAACATATAAAAAAAAAAACAGGCATGGAAAAAATGTGCTGCACACTGAGGGCACCTCCTATGTTGCCATCATCTAGCACTGGTCCCAACCATGCCAGGCATTATTGGGTAGCCCAGTGCCCAGTGGACACCATGCTGGTGTGCACACACCTCCAGTCCCCCCATTGGGGTACACTAACACAATTCAGCACACACAAGAAAGCACTGGGACCATGGAGAGTGTTCAGGGGAGGGTGTACAGGTGGTCAGCCTGCACCATACTCTAAGTGCTGCCACAAGACTGGGGCCATCCACACAGTGCAAATGGTCCAGTGTAGGGAATACACTGACGCCAGTGTGCCTGTCTGATGGTATGTGCCCCCCCCGGGCCACATTCTGCACATCTGTACAGACACCACAGCACACACAGTCAGCCATGTGTATGTCACTGTGAGTATCTCATGCCAGTGGCACAGTGTCTGTGGGTCACACGACAGCATGACAGTAATGTTCACTGTCTCAACACACCTGCCAGATGGGCCTGTCACTGTGTGGAGTGCAGCAGTCATTGCTGCCCTACGCACCATAGGCACTGCTATGTCCCTCACACTACCGGACACCTGGTTACTGTGGTGTCTGCTATGCACTGTAGCAGGAAGTACAGTTTGACTATTGCATGCAGCACCACCACATGTGCCTGTGCTGTGTAGTCCCATGTGGCACAGTAGTCTATGCAGCTATGTACAAACGTAGTCTGCAGCTACCACCATGCTCTTCCAGATTGACCTACAGGTAGAGCTGTGAGCAGACCCAGTCTGCCCCTATACTTTCAGACTTACCTAAAGGTGGAGCTGTGAGACCCTGCAATAGCGCTGGGCAATCTACATGCAAATCATGCCATAACGAGATGCTAATGTGGATGTCTGCTCACAGACAGCCTAAATAGGCTCATTTGCATGTCACTTTTGAATATAGCAAATTTTTGGCCCTGGCAAACGTCTTAGCATCAAGCAAACTTGCTAGCCCTGCACAAACACTGCACAAATGTATTTGTGCTGCACAATCCTGTCAAAACCATAACACGGTTCTGCAGTATTTGGCCTGCACTGTTATTTACAGCTTTAGTGCATCACCCTCTTCTCTAACACACACACATTTGCCACGTAGTTCACCTTTACCTTCCTCCATGCCTGTGTGCACTGGGCTGCTGTTGTGGTTTGCACTTCCCAGATGCTATATTCAGAGCTGTCTTATTTACTGGGCTATTATTGCACTGCACTCCCAGCCCTGTTTGCACAGCTTCATTTGCACGTTATATTCAGCTGCTTTAGCCCTGGGGCTATTCCTTTGAATATAGCATGCAAATGGTTCAAGGTTAATTCAGCACACCGTGCAGTGCTAATTTTGTCCTGGGGCTAAGTTTTGAATATCTGACTCTAGGTGTGGATAAAGCCCAGCATAACCTACACCCCGTTGTGGTATATTACTTAAATAAACTATGTCCAATTGCAACAGTCTGACAGAGCTCATGGAGAATAAACATCATCAACAGCATGCTGTACTTCATGTCAGAATTTTTATAGGCAGGAGGAAATGAAAGATCACTTGGCCTACAGTTAGCTTTTGTCATTTAACAACAGAGCCAGTTATCTCACATGATACTGAATGCTGCATTTGCCTGGATGGTAGGAGACAAAAACGTTAGACCTACAGTATGGTATCTTTAGGGCTCTCAGAAATGTAAATTCCACCAGCAGAGTTTCAGTGAACGTATTGATTCCATGATAAACATCACCAGTAAAGAAACCAATGGGTTTTTTTTTTAAGCAAACATCAATATAAGTTGTGGAATTCTTTTATTTTTCCAGCGCAAGCTGTAGATTTATTTTCAAGCTCTGAGTGACTTGAGAATGTTTTCTCACAGTTTTAGAGGATATCCTATGTAAACTGTGGACTTTTTCCTGCAGTTTAAATAAATTCAGCAGTTAAAGTGATTTTTTACACATGGAATATTGTAGCTTCCACGGAATGGTGTATTTTTCAAAATTCTTTTTTGTCAAGCATTTTCTGTGCTTCTATATACCATATCTGGATGCATGCTACCAATACTGGATTTAAGTGCCAGACTATCCAAAAGATGTTCTAACAAGTTCTATGGCTGCCTCTCTACTAGCTGAATATCAAACCTGGGTTCATTGAGAGTGGAGCAGCCCATTGTAAAATCAATCTTGGTGCATGGGGGGCATTTCTGATCTTGTACATAGTAGCAAAGTTTCAATTAAGGACTTGTGTATCTCTGTCTGATACTATCCCCCATACATACTGTTGCACTTCTGCTGTGAGGCACCACAGGCCCCTGCATTCTCATATTTACATTAATGAAAAAATGTCCAGTTCTCTTTATGTGCAAAGTGTGGCACTGTCGATCTGTGTTTCCTCTTTTTCAGTTTTCTGCTGCTATCAGAGCTGCTGCTACAGTAGGTTATTTTTCTAATGCTTTGCAAAAATCAAAAGAAACATGAATCATCTTTCATGTATTTACAGTGTTTCAGTAGTGTCTATCTCTTCCCCACTTTAATGAATCATCCACTTTTCTTAGTAAAAAGGCACTTATCAGAGAATTTCAAAATCAGTTGAAACTGTTGGTACGGTTAATAATGGGTGCTTTTGTTAATCATGTTCCAAGAAAATGTCTCAGTTGGATACATAGCAAGTCTGTCATTTCTCCTATTTATGTTTCCCCTAACATGTTAATTAGAACCAGTCCTTGGCAAATGATGCTGTGATGTAAATGAAATCATCCCTGCTCCGGCTGTACATGTATAACTGTTTAACATGGCCCATTTTGTGTTACATTTTGGCAGACCCTGAGCATTTACCCTACTAAAATAATTGTCTTCAAAACCCACAGGGTTAATTTGCCATACAGTTAGCTTCCTAATGTAACACTGAGCTACCTTTTCTCCCCTCCATGGTTCTCTATAGCCCCTACTACAACAATACTGTTGCTCCAGCTCTTACCAAGATCTGCTGGGACAGGCTTTCCATTTGATGGCAATAAACACGTGGACACAGAACATTTAGTCTTTGAGCCTCCTTCACTGAGGCAGTTGTTACATGGGGCACTACTGTCAATTTACCTGGTCCTACAGTCTTGATCTGTTTAACACCCATACAATTAATTGCAATACATGAACATCAATGAGTATTCCTTGACTTCAACACTGTAGGTGTGGCTTGACCTGTAACCATGATTGTGGACTCTCCTGGTCAGTGTTATTACATGGTATAGCCACCAAGTTGGACACTTTCCTGGTTTCACCTTACATGTAGTAACTGCACTGGAATCTGAGTTCCTCAAATGTGTGCAGTTTCATTTCTAGTGGACTAGCTAATGATATTCACACAGATATGGCATGCCAAATCAAGGCACCCATAAAGTTGTTTGGCCACCCAGCAACTTATCCCAGTGTCTAGTATCTCTTTACTACAATCAGACTATGCCAGGATCTTCCAATGGAAGCTGCACACATGACAACACTGACACCAGGTGAAGCTCAGCTTTGCAACAACATCTCATCGCTTTTTCCTCACACTGGGTGTTGCACGCTCATATGGCCATGAGTGCCAAGATGTACTGTATAGCTGTGTGCTGTATGGCCATAGGTGAATACTGCCGGAGCATTTCATTCACTGTGAACATGTAACTAAGCAGAAAAAAACACACTCACTGCCACATTTTTTCCAAGCATCTGCTTTGTGCTCTCTCCCAAACTTCTGCAAAAGAAAGCCACTACCAGTAATATAACGCACACTGTTTTAAAGGCACACGTGATAAAAAAAAAACAAACTATGCTCAAAAGGCAGAAAACATTACCCAGTAATTAACTGATAAAAATGGCTGTCAAAGGACGTGCTTTTCTTGTGACAGAAGTCATGGGGCATCATAGACATCTTGGTAAACAGCAGGCAAGCACAGAGTCTTAGCTTTGTCCTGTGAAAAGGCTACAAAAAAAAAAAAAGGTCTGACTCAGTTTTCATTATTGTTTTGATATTTTTCTGCTCCTCCATGAATGCCTGCATTGCAATTGCTTGTTTTTTCCTGTATGCCAACTGTGAAAACTATATGCATGAACCAGGAATGAAAAAAAATTAGCAATCGCCATGGCTACCAGGGCAACAAGACCATGATGGCATTTCAAGTTGTTGTACCATCGATGTGATGTACTCAGGATTGTACAACTATTTGACAGCACATCGATGGTATATCAGCTGTGTGAAGCGCTTGTTTTCAGTTAACAATCACCCTTTACCATACACTATAAATTTATAAATCACCCGTCTCTGAACAAGAGGTCCTCACTTCCCTCTACTCATTAAATATCAGCAAACCGAGCTCAAATGGGATCCACCCTAAGCTCCTGCAGATCTCAGCTCATGCAATTATTAAGCCTCTCACCCATTTACTCAACCACTTCTTTTCCACAGGCCTGGTCCTTCAGGCCTGGAAATCTGCATCTGTTATTCCCCTCCACAAAGGTGGTGATCCCTCTTTGCCTGGAAATTACAGGCCAGTCTCCCTCCTCCCAGCTCTTGCTACGCTACAGGAGTTCCGGGCCCACTTCAGGCTATCTGAATATCTAACTACAAATAATCTCCTATCTTCCCACCAGTCTGGCTTTAGGAAACAGCACTCCACTATCTCTTCACTCCTGCGTGTCACAAACCACATTCACACTGCCTCTGACCAAAGCCTTCTCACTGCCCCTGTGTTTGTCGACCTGGCCAAGGCCTTTGATTCCATTTCCCACCCTCTCTTCCTAACTAAACTAGAAGTAACAGGCTTAGCTCCTATCACTGCACAACGGTTTCAACTCCTACCATTCTAACAGGTCACACTCAGTCCAAATCACTGATGTATTACCCCCCCCATTCTAGTTGGAGTACCACAAGGCTCTGTCCTTGGTCCCATCCTCTTCTCCCTCTTCATAAATGACCTTCCCTCCTCCTGCACAAAATCCTACATACACATGTATGTGGATGACACTATCCTCTTCACCTCAGGCCCATCAATTTGCGAAGTCCAATCTACCCTCCACTGTATTTTCAGTAATGTTCAGCACTGGTTCAGAACAAACCAATTCAAATTAAACACTTCCAAAACTTTATCTATGATATTTGGCACAACACAGAAGCTTAGCAGATCCTCCCTTCTCCCCTCCATCACTTCCCTGGGTGGTACTCCTCTTGACCAGGTCACTAAATACAAATATCTGGGTGTCTGGCTTGACCCCCACCTATCCTTCTCATCTCATATAGATGCAACCATTATTAAACTATGCCTCAAAGCTGGTATGCACAGAGACTCCCTTCTGCTTCCTGCCAGTTGTCAAATCGTAACTAGAATGATCCTCCCCATTGCTGATTACATGGATGTGGTCTACTGCACTGCCCTTGCAACCTCCCTATCCAAGCTGGATACCCTCCTAAACTCCTTCTGCTGCCTCACTACCAACTCACCCCTTAGAACTCATCGCTGTGATCTATACCCCCTTCTAGGACTAACTCAACTGTCCCACAGATGTTATATCCACTCTCTCAACTTTATATCTAAATTCGGGTTCAACATACTACCCTCCTACCTGTTGGATAGTCTCTCCCCTGCCTCCAACCCCACTTATGAACTGAGACACAGAAATTAGTGATCCTTTTGCATACCTCATCCATCCTCCTCTTTTGGCAAGGTCACCTTCTCCTTCCAACTCCCCAGTTTGTGAAACAAACTAGCCCCCTTCATAAGGAACTCCTCCTCTTACCTCACTTGCAAGCAACAACATTGCTGTCTTCCACCTCCCCCCATCTCTGTCCCAGATGATTTCAACCTCCTCTCATCAGTCTCTCATGACTACCGCTTCCTGAGCACTTACTTTACTACATTTCTCAATGTGTGCACTTACTATTGTAAATTTTGTATCTCCTTATCACAAGACCTGAAATTATATTCTCAAGATTGATGTACTCTATTATTAACGAATTATTGCTGTAACAAATGCTTGTCTGTCTTATTGACCTGTAATGATCAGTTCTGCTGAATCTGTTGTTTATGAAATATTGCTATAACTTGTTTCTTTTAAGCAAACTGTGTGTACTCCCATCTCCCCTCTCCCCAGGTTGCACATGAAATTGAGCCTTGGTTCAGTGTGCCTTTCCCGGTTATCAATCATTTAAATAAAATAAATAAATAAATGAAGCAACACATAACAAAGCTGCATCTAGGAGTGGGGCAAAGACAACACAAGGAGGAGTAGAGTGTGCAGTGGTGAGTGAGGTGAGCAGTGCCCAAGATGAACCAACAAATATTATTACTACACTCAACTTGGTTAGGGAGGATTTGGGAGCATTAAGGTAAACTGGGACACAGTATGGAAGGCTGGGAAGAAAGATTCCATTTGCAGTGGCCAGTCTAGCTTTTAATGTAAGACTGGTTGTGACCCAGAAGGATAGACCCAACATGGAATTTACTGACCTGTAGGTGGATTCAGTATGCCAGGAGAAGTCTCAGGTGGAATCCAAGGTGCGACCAGGGTACTTGGAAGAGTTGACACTGCCAGTCAGGGAACCAAGTGAGCCATATACTAGGCATGTGCCTTTAGGTCAAGAGTGAAGCATGTGCTTAGAACAAAAGAGGATGCATTTAGTGTTCCAGGTGTTTATGACAAGCCTATGATAAGTCAGTCAGCTCAGCATGCAACCAAAGTCAATATTCAGGTTATTGTTTATTCTGACCAAGCTGCTAGAGCTGCAGTAAATCACATGGCCAAGACTGCTGCAATGCATCAGGGACTTGTGGAGGTCATTTATGAACAGAAAGAATAACAAAGGACTCCAAATTGACCCTTGGGGAACACCAATGGAGATTATGGATTAAATGGAGAAGGAACTGTCAATTGTAACCTGTCAGCAACAAGCATTGAGGTAGCTGGTGACCCAAGAAAGAGCATCAGTAAATACCCAAAGTGCACAGAGTTTACTTAAGAGGATTTTGTGGCTCAGAAAATCAAAGGCCTTAGTAAGTCAATAAATACTGCCCCTGGGGCCAATCCATTATCCATGTGGCAACCAATTTCACTGGTGAGTTTAAAAGAGCTGTGGTGGTTCCACTACCTTTTTGAGACCATGCTGGGAGTCAGAGAGAAGGAAAAGTTTAGTAAGTTAGTCAGTTGATTGAAGGCGGGCAGTTTTTGCCAGCCTGCCCGTGCAGTGGTAGTGCTAGAGCTTGCAGCACTGATGACCTGGGGTTGGGAGCAACCTTGGGAGTTGGAGTGTTGGCCGGGGGAGGAGGATCAAGCACTCCAAGGACTGCTCTCCTCTTCTGAGGGGAGGGTGGGGACAAGCTCGGCACTGGACTGGCCCCTGGTGGAAGCCGGGGGAAAGACAGCCTAAGCTCAAGGAGGACGGGGATGTGGCAGATGTTGGTGTGCGTGCCTTGACGTCAGCGCATGCCACATCCCAAGAAACCAGAAAAAGGTCTTGGCTGCTCTGGATGACTGCCAGTCTCTGCAGGCCCCACACCCAATGACTCAGGCATTCCTGGACTCCAGAACTGAAGCCCTGGCAGACAGAAAAACTCCCTGCCACCCCTGCCATTGAAGGGTAATGTGGGGGACTCCAGGAAAGGTAATCCCTGGGAGAAGTTGGAGTGATGGGGCAGGGAGGACCTACATGAACAAGGGCTGACCAGGACAGGGAGCACAAAGAATAAGTCAAAAAAAAAAAGGAACGTGGACAATTTTCTTAAGAATCTTAATCACATCCATACGAGTGGGCCCAAGGATGAACCAAGGAACTATAGACCAGTCAGCCTAACCTAAATTGTGGGAAAGCTAATGGAGACTATCCTCAATGAAAGACTGGTAAAATTTCTGGAGGCTAATAATCTCCAGGATGGCAGGCAGCATGGGTCTGTCTTTGGCAGATCCTGCCAGACAAACCTGGTGAGCTTTTTTTATTGGGTGACATGGGCACTGGACAAGGGTCATGTGGTGGACATCCTATTCCTGGACTTCAGCAAGGCCTTTGATTCAGTGCCGCATGGTAGGCTGACCAGCAAATGGAGCAACCTAGGAGCAGGGAGGAAACTGGTTAGATGGGTCAGGAGCTGGTTACAGGATAGACAGCAGAAGGTAGTATTTGGGGGTGAGGTATCTGAGCCCAGGGCAGTAACAAATGGGGTTCTGGAGGGCTCTGTGCTGGGACCAGTGCTGTTTAATATTTTCATTGCCAACATCGCAGAAGGGATAAAGAGTAAGATCAGTCTCTTCGCCAGTAACACCAAGATCTGTGCGGAGGCTGATGGAGGGGAAGGCATTACAGTACTCCAGGAGGATTTGGTAAAACTGGAGGAATGGTCTAACACATGGCAACTTGGGTTCAATGCCAAGAAGTGCAAAATCATGCACTTGGAAGCCAGGAACCCCAGAAATAGTTACTGGTTGGGGGAGTGTAGTTATCCAAGTCAAAGGAGGAGAAGAATCAGGGTGTACTGGTGACAGGGGAAATGAACCACTAAGCCCAGTGGAGGAAGGCAGTGGCAAAGGCCAACACAATGCTGGGTTGGATCACAAGGGGAATTACCTCTAGAAGAGGGGAAGTCATCCTGCCCCTATACAGGTCCCTGGTGAGGCCGCACTTGGAGTACTGTGTGCAGTACTGGCACCCCTACTTGAAAAAGAACATCAAGCTGTTGGGGGGAGGTAGAACACTAGGCAATGAAAATGATGATGGGATTGGGAGATAAACCTTATGAGGAAATACTGAGAGAGCTCAATATGTATTCTCTGGAGTATAGAAGTGAGAGAGGGGATATGATTGAAATCTTCAAGTACCTGAAGGTTATGAACAGAGTAAGCATGGGAAGCATTTTCAAATTAAAAGGTGGAAGGGAAACCAGGGGGCACAGTCTGAAGTTGGAAGGAGGCAGATTCAGGAGGGAAATGAGGAGGCACTATTTCACCGAAAGGGTGGTGGCAGGGTGGAAGACGCTGCTAGAGGAGGTGCTATCACTGCAGACAGTGGGCAGCTTCAAAAGGGAGTAGGACAGGTTCAGAAGGAGGGTTCAAACCGTGGGGGGAGAAGGGGGGAGAGTGAAGGATACATGGGAAAATCAATGGGGGGTAGGCAAGGGGCGGGGGGCAGCTACAGTCTGAAAGACTGAAGTGCTGCACACTCAAGCAGACTAGCTAGACTGACAGGCCAGTGTCTGCTGGCATTTTTGTATGTTCATATGTATCATGGTGGAGAGAACAGCAAATGGATGGTAGTTGCCTATATGAGCTGGGATCACCTATTCTGCAGACAGGTACAACAGTATACTGGCTAACTTCCAGGCATCCAGAACACATCAGATAAGATGGACAAGTTGAAGATCTGGGATACAGGGGCAGCAATTATATGAACTACTGGTCTCAACTGCTTGTGCTGAAGGTCATTAGGGACTGCACTACTACCCAGTTTAATACCCAATTAATGCTGAATAGCTGTTGTTCTACATGGTTCTTCCAGCATCTTTCTTACCAACTCAGCATACTGCTCTGATATTTGATTTTCCATTCTTCTCTTCTCTTGGATTGTATTGCTGCACGGCCTACAAGATACTTGCCACCCAGCCATAACATCTCAAACCCCATTTCTCAGGAAACCCACTCAGGCCCCACAGGCCATCAGGCAGTACTGTTTGAGAGTGTACCAAACCGGGATCCCCCGCCCTTTCATAGTAACTCCTTAGACTAAGGACTATCTGAGTGCTTACATACGAACATACGAAATTTGCCAGCAGATAAAGGCCTAGAGGTCTATTAAGTCTGCTCGAATGTGCAGCTAGCACCCCTTATTCTGCAGCTGCCCCTTCCTTCCACCCTTCCCCTTCATTAACCCTCCCCCTTGTCCTGTCCCATCCTCGTTTGAAGCAGTCCACTGTTCCACTGCATACCACTTCTGCAGGTAACGCATTCCACCCAGCCACCACCCTCTCTGTAAAAAGTGTCTCCTCATCTCCCTCCTGAACCTTCCTCGCCCAGTCTCATATCATGGCCCCTGGTGGCCCTCCCCTCCCTTACTTTGAACAGCCCCTCTGTACCTGTCTTGTTTATTCCTTTCATTTATTTAAAGGTTTCAATCATGTCCCCCCGTCTCTCCTCTCCTCCAGTGAGTACATGTTCAACTCCTTCAACCTCCTCTCATATGATAAGTCCCCCAGACCCTTAATCATCTTTGTCGCCCTGCGCTGCACTCCTCCAGTAACTTAATGTCCCTCTTCAGATACGGACTCGGAACTGCAGCAGTACTCCAGGTGTGGTCTAACTAATGACCTATACAGTGGCAGAATCACCTCCTCCCTCCTTGAGGATATACCCCTTGCAATACAACCCAGCATTTTGTTGGCCTTTGCAGCTGCCTTCCTACACTGTGCAGAGTTGTTCATTGACCCTGTGATGAGCACACCCAGATCCTTCTCCTCCTCTGTCTGGGCTAGCTGCACTCCCCCTAGCTGGTAAGTCCTCCTTGGGTTCTTCATCCCAAAATGCATCACCTTGCACTTTTTGGCATTAAACCTAGTTGCCAGGTGTCTGACCAGGTTTCAAGCTTTGCCAGATCATCCTGCAACCCTGCCATCCCCTAGGTCATCCACCACGCGCCAACCTTGGTATCATCAGCAAACAGACTGATCTTGCTCTTGATGTCCCATGATATGTCTGCAATGAATATCCCAAACAACACTGGTCCCAACACCGAGCCCTGTGGGACACCGCCGTCACTGCCCTTGGGTGTGAGAGCTCCCCACCACCACCACCCTCTGTTGCCTTCCCTGCAGCCAGTTTCCTACCCATCTCACCAGCATTGTACCTGCCCTGTGCCTACTAACTTCCTTCCCAGCCTTCCATGTGGCACTGAGTTGAATGCCTTACTGAAGTCCAGATACAGGACATCCACTGCATGTCCCTGTCCAGTTGCCTAGTTACCCAGTCATAGAACTCAACCAGGTTGGTTTGGCAGGATCGGCCACGTATGAAGCCATGCTGTCTGCTGTCCTGTAGTCCTTTGGCCTCTAGAGGGCCACCAGCCTCTCCTTCAGGATAGTCTCCATTAGCTTACCCATGATGGATGTGAGGCTCACTGGTCTGTACTTTCCCGGTTCATCCTTGGGGCCACTCTTGTGGAGGGGCACCACATGAGCCATCCTCCAGTCCTGAGGTACACACCCTGAATGTAGTGAAGCATTAAATAGGTCTGCCAAAGGTCCTGCAAGGACCTCTGCCAGCTCCTTCAGTACCCTGGGGTGGATGCCATCTGGGCCTGGTGCCTTGTCCACCCTCAGTGCCTTCAAACCCTCTCGAACTCTGCCCTCCATGATTTCCCCATCTGTCATCACTTCCCCCCGCGTCTGCCATTTCTCCCATCTTGGGTGTCACCCCCCTCTTCTCTTTAGTAAATACTGAGCAGAAGTACTCATTTAGTGCTTCCGCCTTATCGATACCCTGCTTCCACCCAACCCCCTCCTTCCTAATCCTTACTATGTGGTCCACAGCTCCTTTTCTCCTGATGTACTTAAGAAGTCCTTCTCCCCTTCTTAATGCCTTGTGCCAGCCTGAGTTCAGATGCTTTGGCTCCCCTTACTGCCCTTGTCACCTCCTTCGATTCTGTCAAGTACTCTCTGTCCTCCCCTCCCTGTTTTCTTGTATTTCCTAAAGGCAACTCTTTTCCTCCTTACCTTTTCCATGACCTCCTTGCTCAACCAGCTCGGTTTCTTAGCCCTAGCCTTCTTGCTCTGGGCTTTGCAGCAGGTTTGGTTGCCTCCACTATCCCCAACTTTATGAGCTCCCATCTCTGGTTAGTATCCATACTAGATTGAATTCTGGCCAGGTACCTTTACCACTTCCCCATCCTCCCAAAGTCAGCCCTCCTGAAGTCCAGCACTCTTGTGCCAGATTCCCTCCTTCCTTGCCCATATCCAATGTGAGCCATACTGAGTGGTGGTCACTCCCTGACAGCGGTTCCTCCACTGTAAGTTCTCTCTACAAGGTCCCCATTTGCAGCACAAGGTCAAGGTATTCCCTAACCTGGTTGGTTCACTGACCATTTGCAGCAGGAAGCTGTCCTGGAAGGTATCCAGCAGTACCTGCTCCTTCTGTTCCTGGCTGTTGGGGTGCTCCAGTCCACTCCTGGCATGTTGAAGTCCCCACAATCACCACACTACCCTTCTCTGGGTCCTCCTGATCTGTCCCGCTAGTTCCCTGTCTAACTCCTCCATCTGAGATGGTGGCCTGTACACCACTCCCATTCTAAGACTCCTATTCTTGGAATCCTGGATTTGCACCCAAAGTGACTCTGTACTACCCTCCTCCCCTTCCTCCCTTACACACTTCAGTCCTTCCTTCACATATAGTGCCACCCCTCCTTTCCCAGTCACCCTGTCCTTACGAAATAACCTGTACCCTGGTACAGACAGGTCCCAGTCATTATATTGGGTGGCCCATGTTTCCGTGATGGCTGCAATGTCCACCTCCCTCTGCCATGAGAACCTGCAACTCTGCAGTTTTCTCCCAAGGCTCCTAGCATTAAGGGTAACCACCTTCCACCCTTTCCCCTCTTCCCATCCTGCCCTCCTTTTCTAGCATCACCAATAGTACTTGCCATTTGTCCTTTGTCATTGTTATGGGGTAAGCTCATATGATTTCCAACCTGTGGTCTCTGCATATCTCTTCCCCAACTGCCACCCCCACTCCTAGTTTAAACTCCCAGCTTCCTCTATATATTCTTCCATCCTCTGCTTCAACACTTTCTTTCTTCCTCACTCAAGTGTAGTCTGTCCTTGGCATAGAGACTACTGTCCTCCCAGGTCCTCCCACCCCCAACAGCCCATACCCTTTAGCACAACACCAGGTTCTTAGCCATCTGTTAAATTCCTCTATTCTCAGCTTTCTTGTTGTGCTTGCCTTTGGCACTGGAAGTATCTTGGAAAAAGTTACTGATCTTCCTGCCCCCTCACATAATTGTGCTAGTTCCTCAAACCTCCTCTGGACTATATCCACTGTCTTGTCAGCCAGGTCGTTTGTCCCAAGATGTATAATTAAATGAGGCTTGTCCCTACCCCTTCTAGCATATTTCAGGACAGACTGTCCCACCCTTTCCGCTGTCATTCCTGGCATGGCCTCCACCCAAATGCGACTATGCCTCTCCGCCTTGCTACCCCACCTAACTCCTCTTAGTATTGAGTCCCCAGCACTAAGATTCCACCCCTTACTCCCCTGCTTGCTTCCTTTCATCTCCCTCCTCATTTCCAGCTCCTCTTCTTCCTCCTGCACATTATTATGCCCTTTTACCCCTGTTGCAGTTCTCCCAGCAGAACTTCCCCGCTCCAGTTTGGTCCAGGCATTTATCAATTACTCCTCTAATTTCATCTTCCTCCTCCACCTTCTTCCTCCTAGCAGTGCAAAACTATTTTCTGAAGATCCTTCACAAATGCCTGCTCCTCTCTCTGCATAGTAACCTGTTCTCTCCTTTCCACTCCATGACTTTTGCCACTTCTTCGCCTCCCCTCACAAGTCCCTATTGCCTCCTTCCATTTGACTTTTGTCTCCTGACCTGGTTTCCCCGGCAATCGTTCTTCCTGGGCTGGGCTCCTTTGTCTCTGCTTCCCTTCTTCTGAGCCTCTCCTCACCACTGTTGGCTTAAATTGGCCTCCCTCATCTCCCCTTCTTCCTTCCTCCAGTATTGGGCTAAACCCACCCCCAATCTGCCTTGCCTGTCTTAGTTCCTCCGGCAGACCCTCAATCTCCTTTCTAAGTTTTTCTATGTGGTTGCACACTAAACATCCTCCACTCTCCAGGCAATGTTTAGAAAGATTGGTGCACCGCAGTTTGTTGCAGCCTACCACCCTACCCATTGCTGTTGTTGCCACAGCGACCCCCACCCTTCCAGATGCAGGATACCAAACACTCCCCCAAGTCCCCACTCCCCCTCTATCAGTGCAAACATTCTTTATTTCCCTTACCTCCTTTGTTGCACACGTTTAGATATGTTGAGCAACTGCTTTTATATTTCCTATCCACACTCAAAAATACTTTAAGTAGCCATTGCACAACCTTCTTCAACTCCTACTCCTCCTTTACCCAATGCAATAACTATGTGAAGTAGTAATAATGAAAGCGCCTAGATTTGCATTTACTTCCCTTCCACTGAGAGCAGTCACCTCTTCACTTGCTGCAGTTCCTTTCCTGGATGTCTGCTTCTGTTATGACAGGTGCAAATCCTTTGCCTGTTTGAGAAGTGATGTCAGAACCCCTAGTACAAAGGGAATAATTGACCAGGGGTGGGTGGGGTGAGGGTTTGGGTGGTGGGACCAGCCCAAGTCTTCCAGAAACAATCAGGTAGCTGAGGCCTCTAGTCAGACAATTAGCACCCTTCCCCATCAAAACTTTGCAGCTAGTGAAGCCAGCAACAATGAATCAATTCTACTCAAAGCCCCAACATAGGTTTGCTACCCAAAGAAACAGGACACCAATTCAAACAGCTTCACCAACAATACATCAAAAATAGGTTTGGAATTATAAGATATAGGTCTCCAATTCAAAGAAACAGACCAGTTAAATTACACCAATTATGTTTAAAGAGAAGAAATAGGCCTCTACAAATGCAGCCTGCCACACCGAAAACCAAACAAATGAGCCCACTTTTAGCTACCAAAACAGGTTTCAAAATTCCAACAGCCCCAAACAATACCCTGCTAGCCCCTTAGTAGTAAGAAAGAAAATAAACATTCTACCAAGTAGAATCCATGAAAAACAATGTAAAACAAGAAGCTACTGTACTGTAGATCTGATCCTGTCCCCCTTCTAGTTCCTTCTGAGAAGCCAAAGCATTGACTCCTGCTTGGCTCCTATCCTAGCCAAGTCAGGCACTAGAGGTACCATGCATCACAACTTTTCAAGCAATGGGTCAGGATCTGGTACAACCTTCAGCTTGAGGGTTGCCTAGTACTGCAATCGCAGGTAGGAGCCCACATTGGGAACTATACATGCCTGGCTCTTTTGTCCTGAGCCAGCTGCACAAACCAGCTGCCTCCTAGCAAATTTGCTACAGAAGCATGTGTGTACCCTACATATCCAGCTGCAAAGCTGACATACATACAATGCTTTCCTCTAGCCATAGCATAGGCATAGGGTACTTCTCTGGCTCCTCACCCACCAGTAAAACCTCTGGGTTGTGACACCCTCCTCAAACATCTGGAATGGCTAGCCCTTGAGCTCATCACTCTAAACTTTCTGCCGAAAGAACTGCTATCCCATGCGACATGGGCCACTTTTGTAGTGCTATGTTTCTCCCATGTTCTCTGCCACACAGAGGCTGATGTAAAGGCACCAAATCCCGTCATGGGTATGGGTAATAACAACCACTGTCCCTTTCATTGAGACAGGGACTGCTAATGCATCTGGCTGTCTGTCTGTATCTATCTATCTATCTATCTATCTATCTATCTATCTATCTATCTATCTATCTATCTCTCGCTATATATATATCTTTATATGTATTATACAGGCATGGTAGTGCCTGTGTATCTGGCTTGAGTAAGCACTTCAATGTCAAACCCCTATTTATGCACCTTAATAACTTGGCCTCCATTCAACCAATGTAAATGTGCTGTAAATTTGGTAGGCATGGAGACTGGACTGGGGTCTTTGGATCCTGAACACTTTTTGTCAGTTGATTCAAGGGGGCAAAGTTACAGAGAAGCAGAAATGCTAAAATTCATCCAAATTAGGAGGGTGTGTTTTTTTTTTTTTTGCTCACCTGCAACTAAAAAAATATTTTAAACCCAAAACTTACAGGTTTTGTAGAATCTGCTCAAAAATATACGCTGTTGCAAGTTTGAAGTTTTTAACTTACATAGTTTTCTAAAATGTAAGACAAAATTATGCTGTTTTCAGAGCATACTCAGTAAAAAAAATGAACATTCTAAGGATAGCTGAATTTAACAGCAGTTTGAAGGAAATCAAAAGTGATTTTATTGAAACTGAAAGTGATTTCCTTCACACTGCTTTCATCAACAGTCTGACGAAAGCAGTGTGACAGAAATTACTTGCAGTCTCATTGCTAAGCTATCAAACTCTGTATCCTAGGAACCCTCCCTCCTGACCCATGTGTCATTGTTTAACAGACATCATGTGTCCAATACTGCCGCTAGTGTCCCCAGCCCTCCCAGCCCATGTTATATAGTTGTGTACTGCCTAGAGAATGTACAGTCCCACTGCTAGTATGCCCCTCCCTCCTGACCCATGTTTTAAGTAAAAATGGAGAGTGGTGCCCAATACCGACAGCCTTGACAGCTTTGTTGAAAACTGACACTGGGGTGCCTACACCCAATGCCAGCTAAGATCATTCCCCCCCAGTTTCAAGTGGACTGGGTTCCCACCCCCAGTACTGCTGCATGTGGTGCCCCAGCTGTCCTCCCCTCCAGTTTTGCCCACCCCATAGCTGTCTACACAGGGATGCCAAATCCCATGCCACTGAATGGTCTACCGACACTGGGATGTACAGTCCCCAGGGTCAATCACCGTGAACAAAAAAACTGTTCCCAATGATTTCTTTTTGTTAAGTTAAATCCTGAAAAGAAGAAAATGGTCCCTCCTTGATCTCTGACCCTTGACTCACCCACCTACCTCAACCTAACCTCCTACTCAGCACCCATCACTTCACACACCCCACACCCCTAACTCATCTACAGAAGGTCTCAGAGAATGTGACATATTCCTCCTTGAAGCACAACCACAAACCAATGAAACAGTAAGTGCCATCAATGTATTTTCAATGAGTTGTGAACTTTAACTCATAACTTTGTCATTTTTATGTTTGCTTGCATGCACGTGCAAGAAACACAGTGCCATCATCGGAGATTTCGGAGGTATGTCACCTCCTCCTCCAGTTCAGTCAGTATGCTGGCAGGCGCGGCCCCTGTAAGCCAATGCATTTTGGAGCTGTCTTTGACACGCTCCAAAATGCAATGCTGCTCTGATTGAAAGGGGAGTTACGCCTGAGTGAGCAGCGATAAGATAAGGCTGCTCACGCAGCTCCCCCACAGATGCCCACCGCTGCGGCGCTGCCCCCGCACGCATTGTATAGCCGACGGGTGCCCAATCCTCGTCTGCTGTGCCAGCGCTCCTCCGCCTCCCCCCAAATGCTTGCAAAATGTCATGCTGGGTGCCCCCCAGCGTGGCAACTAATCCATATACCCGGCGGGGTGCCCAATCCCCGTCGGCTGCACTGTCCTCCCCATAGTGAGTGCCACGCTGAGGCCCACCCCAGCGTGGCAAGCACCGTAGGCAGACGGGGTGCCCAATCCCCGCCGCTGAACAGCCACCCTCAATGTCCTTGTGCCATGCTGGGAGCCCACCCAGCGTGGCAAATGTCCCACATCGTCCGTTTTTTTTTTTCACCTGTGAAGAAAAACAGTCCCACGGTGAGTCTCCCCACCCCCTCCCACAACCCGCACCCACCCACTGCGCACCCAGCCTCCCCACTCCCCCTTACCCCATACTTACCTCCAGACCTGGCGTGACAATCTTGATGGACGGGAACACGTCTACACTCTTCAAAGCGACGCGAACTGAGGAAATGCGGTAAGCTGTATAATGGGCTAGATAGGGGGGTTTCAACTTATTGCATATCTCAGGCATTTTTTGAATTTTTGCCAAATTTTCAACATGGGGTTTGGGATCCCTTCTCATGATTGATAAACACGTCATGGCACACTGGTTCGGGCGGTGATTTCATGCAGTGACTGTGAAATCACCCTTTGGACCTAAATAACGCCATGACAGTGACATCAATCATGAGAAGGGGTCTCAAAAACCCCATGTTGAAAATTTGGTGCCAAAATTCCAAAAAATGACTGTTTTATGAGCGTGCGTTGCGCAGTTCCTATGCAGGCTCATAAGTTCACGGATCTTTAATATTTTCACTCCAGATTTTCAACATTACCATTTTACCACACCTTCTTATGAAAAGTACAGCTGTCATTTTTCACATCTCCCCCAAAATGTGTTTCCGCCCATGTAGCGCACAATGGCACAGTTGGTGTGCGAAATCAATGTACGGGACAAATTAAGAAAATCACAGTGACACTGTTCATGGGTAGACATCTTAAAATGGCTATGTTGAAAATTTAGTGAAAAGTCCTAAAAATGACTGTTTTACAAGCGTGCATTGCGCAGTTCCTCACTGCCTTCGTGGGCTGAATTTTCAATATTTTCACTCCAGATTTTCAACATTGCCATTTTACCACACCTTCTTATGAGTAGTACAGCTGACATTTTCACATCTCACCCAAAATGTGTTTCCCCATGTAGCGCACAATGGCGCAGTTGGTGTTGCGAGGTCAATGTACGGGACAAATTAAGAAAATCACAGTGACACTGTTCATGAGCAGAGGTCTGAAAATGGCTATGTTGAGAATTTGGTGAAAAAATTTCAAAATGACTGTTTTGTTTATACGCTAGACAGTTCCTAGCATGCTCGTTAGTTCACAAAATTTTCAATATTTTCACCTCAGATTTTCAACATTGCCATTGTACCACACCTTCTTATGAGTAGTACAGCTGTCATTTTCACATCTCACCCCAAAATGTGTTTCCGCCCATGTAGCGCACAATGGCGCAGTCGGTGTGTGAAATCAATGTACAGGACAAATTAAGAAAATCACAGTGACACTGTTCATGAGCAGAGGTCTTAAAATGGCTATGTTGAGAATTTGGTGAAAAATTCCTAAAAATGACTTTTTCTGATAAGATTTGCACAGATTCCTATGCATGCTCGTAAGTTTGCAAATTTAATATTTTCACTCAGATTTTCAACATGTCCATTTTATTAAACTTCCTTATGAACAGTACAGCTGCAATTTTCATATGTCGCCTAAAATGTGTTTCGCACATGTAGTGCACAATGGTGCTGTTGGTGCTGACAGCAATGTTTAGAACAGATTAAGAAAATCAGAGTTACACTGTTCATGAGCAGAGGTCTTAAAATGGCTATGTTGAAAATTTAGTGACAAAGATCCATAAAATGACTGTGTTACAAGTGAGCATTGCACAGTTTCCACGCACCCTCGTTAGTTCATGACTTTGTAATATTTTCAGTCAGATTTTCACCAGTGGCATTTTCCACACTTCCTTATGAGCAGTACAGCTGCCATTTTCTAACATGTCGAAGTGTGTTTCACACTTTCAGTGCAGAGATGCGTGGTCGCTGTGGGAAATCATTGTTCGGCACAGATAAAGAAAATCACAGTGACACTGTTCATGATCGGAGGCACCAAAATGCCTGAGTTGACAATCTGCTGTAAGAAATCCCCAACCTAATTATATTACGGGTGTGCGTTGCACAGTTTCTATGTACGCTCGTGACTTCACCATTTTTTTAAATATTTTTACTACACATTTGCAACATAGCCATTTTTTACACCTCCCCATGAAAGAATACAGCTGTCATTTTTTACATCCTGTTCAGAATATTTTTGCACCTGTGGTGCTAAATGCCGTAGTCACTGTGCATAAGCAGCTTTCGGCTAACAAACTGATATTTCCCCTGTTCATGAGGTGGGGTCACAAAACAAACATGTTGAAAATTTGGAGTGAAAATACCAACGAATGCCTGAGGTATTACGCTTTTCAACTATAACGCCCGACCCTATAGAGAATGACAGGCATCAGGGGTGTGACTTGGGATTCTTGCCTGTGATACTCATACCATTCACACCCTGCAGTCACTAAGAGCCGAGGTATGCCTTGGACTCTTCAGCCCCAAAGTTCACCCCATTCTCCTATACTGCACCCATCTCACCGTACTTCCTAATGGAATGGGGTGTGCATAAGGGCCAAAGATCCCAAGGCACACCGTGACACTTGTCAGTGTCTGCAGGGTGGGGTGTGGTGAAATGATGTGGCCATTATGCCTGATGACCCAAAGGCACACCCCAATGCCTGTTCATATCTGCAGGGTGGTGGTGGGGTTGGCTTCAGTTCAATACTTCAGTGCCATTCCTATTATGCAGCTGTCTAACTCATACACTACCAATCCCAATGCCAGCAAGCAAACATTCGGCATTGACAAATGCTTGTTAAATATTTCTGTACCACATTTTCAACATTGCCTTTTTGGGACCCCACCTCATGAACAAGGAATGTGAACTAGTTCAAATCCTTTCCAAAAGATGATTTTGCAGTCTCTCTGTGAAATCACCATTTGGGTTGGATTTAAAAAATGTCACCTACCAAGTTCATGAGGTGGGGGCATAAGAAGACTGCACTGAAAATTTGGTGAAAAAATATGTTAGAATGGGAGTGGGAGGTCAAGGGAGCCACTGCATGCTGACTAGCTGTGGATGAGCTGGTTGAGCAGGAGCTGCACAAGGCATTTTATTTTTTTGGAAAAAGTATGCCACCGTTCATATGTTCCATACCTGTTTAATTTGTGCAGCACTTACCGGGCCAACTTGTGCAGCTGGATTCACATGTCCCCTCTGCTGTAACTTTTCTTTCTCTCCTTTAGGGCCAGAGTGCCAAAGGAGGGGTAGCCTACCCCAGATAGTCAGAGAGCAAGTGCTGTGGAGCGTGATCAAGACAGAGGGGACCCAAGTTGCAGTTGGGCAAAAAAGGAAGGAAATGAGAACTGCAATTTGTTTTGTTTGCCCCTGACCCTAGAGGTTGGTTGAGATAAGGATACAAGTGATAAGGATATGAGGAGAAGAGAGGAAAGGTTTCTATGTGTGGAAATTTAACTTTCTCCTGGAAAAAAGTTATGTTGGCCATGTTTCTTCCTAAAATGTTCACTTTAAGATTTTCTACAACCTATGAAATGTTTAATAATGTTTATTAAACTGGATAGCGTAGGAGGGGAAAGCTTTGCAAATTGATTGTATCATTTTAGATAGATAGGAGATTTTAGTTTAGAAAGTTAATTATTTTAATTATTTTAAAGTTTAAAAATTTGCACTCCTCTGTCCGAGGACCATGTGATATTTCTTCTTAAAGAGCATGACCTGGCATTCATATGATCAGTCCTATGAATGCTGGCACATGCTCTTTCTCCTTAAACAGCATGCGCCGGCATTCATAGGACAGATCGTCATTTTCTGTCCTACCTTGCAGCTGCATGGATGCAAGACATGCAGTTCTCTAACTGATCCAATCTGTGTGTGGTTAGAATCGCTTTGGTTTGCAATCTGTCCTTTTTTCATTTCTACCAGTTGTCACCCTTTCAAAGTAAGATCAGGAGTTTGGGAGTAGAGAAAGAGATGAGAAAGGAGCGATTATATGTGGGTCTATTTACAATTAAAATCTGGTGCATTCTTGGTAAAGAGTCTGTAGCACTCCATAAGATGGGAAAGAAGTTTAACTGATGCCTGTTAAGATTATAGCATGGAGTAAGTACCGACTTATTTCCTAGAAGCATAGGACATGTATAATTGTAGACAATTGCAATAGTATTGGGCACATTAGTAGATATTGTGGTGCTGGCTAGAACCTAAATACAAGAGAGACTTGTAAGAATTAGATACTACCTTAATTTTTTCTCTTTTGTAAAGAGTTATATTGACTAAGCAGACTACTATCTAGCTAACCAGAGTTGTGTACAATGAACTGAAATCTGTTGGAGAGCAGTTAAAAAAGTTAAAGGGGGAAGTTGTGGAAGAATGAAACTTAGTCAGTATTGGTAAATAGAAGAGACTGAGAAGAAGTTTGAGACTGAGCTGTAGCTTGGACAGCGTGATTAAAGGAGGGAAATGAAGGGAAAAGAAGTGACTTTATTGCTTGAGAAACAGGTCAAATTCAACAACCTTATTGCAAGTTATGGGACCCCCCCCCCCAAATTCAACAACAGGAAAAAAATTTTTACCACCTTGGCCTGGAATGGACTCAGATGAATGAAGTACTATTTAGAAATGAAGAATTTTTTTTGAACAAAACTAGCTTACACTGATTATATAGATTTTAAATCTATGCGTTATTTAAAGCTAGGTATAGAAGAAGTGCAATCTTATGCAATATAGCCCAATTTTTGCTGCTATACAGTTGAGTCTGTGCAATATTCTAGTAAATCAAATTAGCGTAAGAAGTTTGAAACACATTTTCTGCACTTTTTTGCACTTTAGAGGTATGGGGTCCCTTTGGGAACCCTAAGGTGCTAATTGATCTGGTTAATATTAACCAATATTAGTGACTCATAGAGTATTCATAATTTATTATTAAAATCTTTGTTTATAGATTATCCTAAACAGTTAAGTAATTGGCTTTATTAATGTGCATATGAGTAATATAGGTAAAGAAGGGAGCTACTACTTTGTATGTGACTAGTACAACAGTAACCAAGGTCATAGTACTATACTAACACAGCACATTTATATATTTTGTACTAACTGGTTGTTGTCAAGATTGCTAATAGAAAAAGCAAACCTAATAGGTTAGAAATTAAGGCACTGCATTTGCATTAGCTTGTGCAGGATGGTGAATACAAGGTTACAAAGATTAACTAGTAGTAGGCCTTCACCTTTACAGGAATTATTACCTAAAGGACCTAGGATTACCAGCAGACAATCAAAAATCACTGATCACTTGGTTATTAAAAACAAAACTTCTACTATGAGGGGGGTCTTAATCCTCGGTGCTGGCCTGCTAAGAGCATACGTTATGCCAAAGGTACCATTGGTGTTGGAACTCTCCAAGGGTGCAGGCAGACATACTCACTGTACACATAAGTGTACAATTTTGTTGAGTGCTTGTCCCAACCATATCCCTCTTTTGTTACCATTTTCATTCTAATGTGCGTATTTGAGTTAGTGTAGGCTTGCTTAGGAGATTGATATGTGTACAACCCATTTAGAGAGTAGATGAGTCATCTGACAAATATCTGTTCTATTTGTAATGGGGGCAGGATTTGGAGATGCTTTGTACAATTGCTTTAAGGGGGGGCAGCAGGTGAAGAGTGTATGTACAAAATAGACATTTCTAGCTACACCCCTGGAACTCTTAGGCAGATCAGAATCCAATACCATAAGTACTGATATCCCTGGATATACTCAGAACTGTCGGGATAACAGGGATGCTGAAGGTTGTGAAGTGGAGAACATCAGTAATTCTGATAGCCTAGAAAGAACTCATAAACTTTTGTGCAATAGGGTGACAACTAAGGGTAGTGATGAATATAATAATGAGCCAAGTATAATTTTAACAAATCAAAGTAAAAAAAAAAACCGAGATAAGAGAAGTACTTGAGGAATTACAGCACACAATAGATGGTCTCAGATGTCTTGAGGAAAAGATTAACTATTCAAGGCACTGTGGTCAATGGGGGGGGCAATTAGAATTGATGAAAGGGAATCAAGTGAGCAATTAGTGGATAATTTTATACCTACACAATTAAGTGAGGAATTAATCACACTACTTAAGAATCCCAATAATGTCTTTTTGATTTTAATGGAACAACTGGTAATCAGTAAGGACATATGTGAGAGTATGAAGTCACACATTGTTTTCAATGAAGCAAAGATCAATCAGATCCTTGCAAAACTTGAACAAGGGCATTTACAGTAGTAGCTACAGACATTGCCAGCTATTCCCAGATATTTCGTGAAATTTCTAAAGAGTTTCTCTCTGCTGTCCCTACTGTGGAAATGGAGAAAGCATGGGACATTTCTGGAAATATAACAGAAATTTCAGGAAATAGCTGCCAGTGTCTGTGACTGCTACTGTAATAACAAACAATGAAGAAAGAGATGAAACGAATTCAAGTAGTTCAGAAGATTGCCAGTTGAGGCCTGGTTTCAGTGTAATAGAAATCCCAGATACTCCTGTGGTTAAAAGAAAACAGAAAAAAATAAGATGCAGAATAAGAGAAAGGGAAACTCTAGACCCATCAAGAAAAAGAAGAAAAAAAAATGTAACTGACCAAAACTTGGTACAAGAGGCTAGGCCTACTGATAATACTAATATAGAGGCTCTAGTTGAGTGAAAAAATGAAATTCTTCCAGAAATATTTGATGGGGAACCAGATCTAGCAAAGCATAATAATTTAATAACACAATTAGCTATGTTAGAGTAAGAAATCACAGAATTGACTCAGGATCTAGGATGTGACCCACTGCAAAAAAAAAAAAAAACTGCACTCATAGCATTAGAGGGTAAACAGGATGAAAAAATAAAGAGAAGGTATATTACCCAGGGTATATTACATCCAATGGATCTTGATAGCCTTCCCATAATCAGATTGTATGGACAGCTGAATTGGGGTAACTTTGAGTCTGCAAACCTGGAATTTCATGTTTTGAAATATTTGAATAAGGAACTGGATATTAAAGTGACAGATGTAGAAATCAGAAAATTGTCCATCAGTTCAGTGACCATTATTATCTTTTTTGTTTCTCAAGAACTGCCAATTATGTTTGGGTCAACAGAGAAGCATTACATAACAATGAAGAGATAATTTTGTACCCAAACAGAGGAAAATTCAATAAAACGGTAGAAGATACGTTAGGCCCAGGTAAATCTAAGATCTTGACTTTAGAAACATAGAAACATAGAATTTGACGGCAGATAAGGACCGCTTGGCCCACCCAGTCTGCCCATTTCCCTACCTACTGGATAAGCTGCAGATCCTAGTTAACCAGCAGCCTACTTCTTCCTACCCCCACCCCCCAGAATTGCCTTATGACTATCCCATGCATGCTTGAATTCCCCTGATTTTGACTCCACAACCTCCTCTGGAAGGCCGTTCCATGCATCTACAACCCTCTCTGTGAAAAAATACTTCCTTAAATTCCTCTGAGCACTGCCCCATCTTCAAATTGTGCCCTCTTGTTCTTGCAACCTCTTTTTGAAAGATGCTACCCTCTTGGACTTTGTTGATTCCCTTGAGGTACTTGAAAGTTTCTATCATGTCCCCCCTCTCCCTCCTTTCCTCGAGGCTATACATATTAAGCTCCTTAAGTCTCTCTTCATACGACTTCCGGTGCAGACTCTGCACCATTTTAGTTGCCCTCCTCTGGACAGCTTCCATCCTGTCTATGTCTTTGCGGAGATTGGGTCTCCAGAACTGCACACAGTACTCCAGATGGGGTCTCACCAGCTGTCTGTACAGAGGGATAATAACTTCCTGTTTTCTACTGGTGACGCTCTCCCTATGCATCCCAGTATCCCCCAGCCCTCCTTGCTGCCCTCTCACATTGCTTGCCCATCTTTAGGTCATCTGATATGACTACCCCAGGTCCTTTCCATTCTTGTTGTTGTTAGTATCTCACCCCATTGTGTACTCTTCCCTGAGTTTTTGTTCCCAGGTGCATTACCTTGCACTTCTTAGCATTGAATCAAAGCTGCCATACATTTGACCATTCCTCTAATCTTGCCAAGTCCTTCTCATCCTTTCCACCCACCCTGTGCATCAACTCTGTTGCAGATCTTAGTGTCATCTGCAAAGACACTTTCCTTCAGTCCTTCTGCAATGTTGCTTATAAAGACATTGAAGGGACCGATCTAATACTGAACCCTGCGGTACCCACTAGTAACCTCCTTTCTTGAGTGGACTCCATTTACTGTAACTCTCTGTCCTATTCTCCAGCCAATTCTTTACCCAGGCTGTCATCTTGGGACCCACTCCCAGGCTGGCTAACTTGTATATTAATCTTTTGTGTGGGACTGTGTCAAATGCCTTGCTAAAGTCTAGGTAGACCATGTCCACAGCCCTCCCTGATCTACTACTTTGGTCACCCAGTCAAAGAAATCTATCAGATTAGGTCTGGCATGAACCTTCCGCTGTGAATCCATGCTGCCTCAGGTCCTGTGCCCCTCTGGCCTCTAAATACTCGACAATTCTTTCCTTCAGAAGTGATTCTATCATTTCCCTATCACTGAGGTTAAACTAACAGGTCTATAGTTTCCTGCTTCTGCCTTGCTCCCACTTTTGTGAGGGGAATCACATCTGCTCTCCTCCAGTCCTCGGGTACCACCCATCCTCCCATGATTTGTTAAAAGGGTAGTCAGTGGTGTCACTAGTTCTACCTTAGTTCTTTAAATTCTGGGATGAATCCCATCAGGCCCCATTGCTTTGTCCACCTTCGGTTTTAAAAGCTCTTTCAGAACCCTTTCTTCTGTAAATGGGCTGGTATCAACTTCTGTATCCAGAGTGTTACTACTGTTTGTTTTATGTATCTCCCCTCTTCCTTCGTAAATACTGAGCAAAAATATTTGTTTAGTATCTCTGCCTTTTCACAGTCTCCCTCTGCCCACCCTCCCTCCCTTTATTAAGCCTCCTATCCCTCCTTGGTCTTCCTTCGCTCCCTGATGTACCTATAAAGGTTTTATCCCATTCTTAACTGAATTGGCTATCTTTTCCTCAGTTTGGGCCTTTGCTGTTCTGACTGCCTTCCCAGCCTCCTTTTGCTTTAACTGATACAGTTCTCTGTCCTGCTCCTTCTACGATTCCTTGTACTTCCTGAATACTTTCTTTTCTCTTGAACCTTCCTGCCACTTCCTTTGAGAACCATACTGGTTTCTTACATACTCTTGTTTGTTTATTTGCTTCACACAAAGGCTTGTTACCTCTGTGATGGCAGTTTTTATTATTCCCCATTGTTCTTCCACCCTCCTTCCTGCCCATTTGCTAGTGCATTCCTAGGCACTCATCCATTATGGCAAAGTCAGCCTCCTAAAGTCCAGTACTTTTGTCTTTGTATGGCTTGACTCTATTACTGTGTTTATTGTGAACCATACTGTTCGATGGTCGCTAGTTCCCAGATGGCTACCCACTTACATCTGTGATCCTCTCTCCATCTCCATTTGACAGTACCAAGTCTACATACTCCCTCTCGAGTGGGCTCCAGTACTAGTTGTCAAGGCATGCCCCTGTAGGGTATCTAGAATAACTGCACTCTTGAATGGCAGCTGCAACTGCACTCCAGTTAACATCTGGCATATTCAGATCACCCATCAGCAGTATCTCCCTTTTATGCCATTCTAAGTATACTTTCTATCATTTCCTTGTCCATTTCCTCCCCTGAGAAGGGTCTGTATCTAACCCTGTGCGGATTGTGGTGCCATTGTCTGTCTCAAATTTACCCACAGTGCTTCTTCTCCTCCCTGTTTACCCTTTTGTTCTGTTGCTTTTATTCCTTCCTTTATGTAAAGAACTACTCCTCCTCCTCTTTTACCCTCCCTGTCCCTCCTGTAGATAGTGTATCCTGGTATGTTTACGTCCCAGTCATGGTTTTGTGTGTACCATGTTTCTGTGACTGCCACAATATCCAGATGTTCCTCCTCCATCAAGGCCACTAATTCAGGAAGCTTGTTACCTAGACTACGGGCATTGGTACTCATTGCTCTCCATTTTTTGATGGCTTTACCTTCTGTTGCAGCATCCCCCACTGACCGTTCTACCTTGGTCTTTTTCTCATTTAGTACCCTGTTTTGTAGGGAGAGGCTGGGAGTTTTCTGCTGCTTGTCAGTGCCTCCCCCTTTGACTAGTTTAAAAGCTTGCCAATGAAGCATTTAAACCGATTGCTCAAAGACTTGTTCCTTCCTGGACAGATGCAGACCATCCTGCCAGTATAGGCTGTTGTCCTCCGGTGGAACCCCAGTCCCCAATGAAGCCAAACCCTGTGCTCCACACCATTTTTCAACCATTCATTAAACTGCATGGTGCCAATTACCCTCGCCTCACCCATGCCTTTGACAGGCAGCACCTCTGAGAAGGATACTGTGTGTGCTACTTGTCTTAGGCCCCTCCCCAACTCTGCAATGTCCTCCTGCACTGCTCTAACCTTATAATGAGCCAAGTCATTTGTTCCTAGGTGGACAATTACGTCCAGCTCAGAATCCCTTACAGCTGTTGTCGTGATCCTGAGGATGCGCTTCCTGTCCCTCCAAGCCATGGCACCAGGCAGGCACCTTACTTCAGTTTTCCCAGCTCCTCCCAGTTCTATCCCCTAATAATTGAGTCCCCACCAGAGCTGCTTCCTTTCCTTGTGGTGTCCTCTGCCTCCTTCCTGTGGGCATCCTTGTGACAGCTGTCCTCAGCCTCCTTAGTCTCCTCTGTGGGTGCATCCATAGGGGAGCTATGCTCCCCAGAATGGTGTATGGATTGTGGAGTGGAACAACTGACTGGGTGTGCCTCCGTTCCACCATCCTCACCCTTCCTGAGCCCACTGTGGTCCAACTGCTGTGTTTTCTTTGCAATCTCTGAGGTAGTGGTGGTGGCTGTGGTGCTCCCTGGATGGGGGAGGTTCTCTTCCTACTGTCCAGTGTGGCCTGGGGGAAGGTCCCCATACTACTGTCCAGTGTGGCCTGAAGACGGGCAACTTCCTCCCTTTATTTGATATGAGTCATCTGAATAAAGAATCAGATTTGAAATTGTTACTGGCATTAAAGGATTTATTGACCAGCTTCTTGGCAGTTCCCATGGAAAGCATGGGATCTATTCAGGCTAAGCGTGCACATGAAGGAAGTCATATTGACATTATAGTTAGGAATGAGGGATTGGCTTATTTGATATTATTACAAGCAGCAAAATTGGACCAATTAGGCTTGTATCTCATGGATTCCAGAGATTTAGATGATGTTAGCACTGGTAACATTCTGCCTAGTCCAAATGGGAACAGTGAGGTTTTGCCTTTGGCAAACAGATTTATGTTATTAGTGGGGTGCAATGATGAATAACTAGGTACCAATGAAGGTAATATTGTAACTAGTGATAATCATATACTGTTTGGAACACAGTATATTACCTGGAATATAGCTGGCTGGTAAAATCAATCTGCTGGTTGATAAAGATTGTGTTAGCTTTTTGACAGGATTTGAGGTTATCACTCTATGGAAACTGCTATTAGTCTAAATGGATATGAATGCCATCAGGTATCAAGATTTAAAGTTGCAGGAACTGGTAGATATTCAGGAGGGATTATTACTCTAGTTAAAATTGGAGCCCCCTTTAAAGTGACAGTCTGGAGATACCTAAAGAACTGTCTGGTTGCTCTACTTAAGGATGAAAAATATGAAATAGTAGTAGTCATTTGGTATGTACCACCTGAAAACTCTATTTATTACACTGAGACACTCTGGCATGATCTGAACGGATTTATAAAATAAGCTCAACAAGTATTTCCTATAGCAGAACTTCTTGTGTTAGGTGACTTTAACACATGTATTGAACCCTTTGATGGTCTTTCAGACCATCCTCTCTTTTTCTTAATTGCCCACTGGATTATCTAAGGTCAAGGTAATCTAAAGATAAAATATTAAATAAAACTGGAAGGATATTAGTAGAAATATTAAAAGAGAACAATTTATATCCTCTTAATGGGGGATTTGAAGGGGACCAAGATGCAAAAACACTTTTGTGTCTACAAGAGGAGCCTCTTTGCTTGATTTTGCCTTTTGGTCAGGTGTACCAAAATATTGGAGTAAATGTTCTATACAAATAAGAGCAGCGAGTGACCATTATCTAGTTATATTAGAAATGAAAGGGGTATAAGAGGAAAGACAGAATATAGATAACCTGCCCTTCACTGAAATTAAAGCTTCTTGCAGAATCATCTGGAAGCAGAACTCGCAGAATAATATTATACCAAATTTATGAAGATCCATATTGGCTCAAGCTACTGGAGTTATCGGTCTCTCGGATTTAGGTACCATCCAAAAGCAGATTAGTACACTTTTTTTAGATTAAATTAATAATGGAATGTCTTACAAATAAGAAAGATAGTGTGGGTAAGGACACCTGGTTTGATAAAGACTGTAGAAAGGTGAAATCTGAGGCCAGGAAACTTTGCAGAGGTTATAATAAGTCCAAAAGTAAACAAATTCTTACTCAGTTAAATAAGGACAAAAAGAAATATAAGAATGTAATATTGGAAAAGAAAAAGGGATATTACAAGTCTAAATGGTCAAAGATGTTAAGGGTTGTACAAAATAAAGATTCTAAATCATTTTGGACCCTGGTAGCTAAGGGAACTGATAACTATAAAGTGAATATTGATACATATATCTCTGAAGACAGATGGCTGGTGCATTTTACTGTGATTTACTTTGGTTCAATGGAAGAGGAAGCTCCGAAACATAATTTTTTGATTAATAACTCATTTCACCTAGTTACTTTGGATGAAGCATATTTGGCTATATACTCAATAAAAAAGCAAAACGCAGCAAGTCCAGATGGAATATCAGCTGAAGTATGCCTTATGAAAACTCCATTATGGAGTCACTTCTTGACTATGTTTTATAATAAATGCATCCTTGTAAACACTTATCCTGATTCCTGGATAGGAACAAATATAGTGCCACTTAATAAAAAAGGACCTGTAAATGATCCCATAATGTATAGACCCATATGTCTACTAGATATTAATCTTAAAATATTTTCAAAAATTGTATTAAGTCATTTACAAATAGAAGTTGATAGAACTGGGGGTATTTCACCCTATCAAGCTGGGTTCAGATCTCAATTTTCTACACTGGACAACATTTTTCTATTACAGCATTTTGTTGAAAAAGATGTAAAACTTTGGTGTCAGAAATTATACACCATTTTTTATAGATTATAGTATTGCTTTTGACAGTGTGCCAAAAGGAATACTCTGGCAAATCTTAATAGACAGGGGTATTGACTCTAATCTTGTAGTGATAATTGCCTAATTATATACAAATACATGGGCTAAAATAAGATTGGGGTTGAGGGGACAATTATGTAGCTTATGTATTAGGGGTGTGAGGCAGGGGTGTGTGTTCCCCCTGATTTTTTTCACTTTATTTCGAAGAAATGCTGAAACACAATGTTAATGCTGACCAAGATTTACCAAAGATGAAGAATTTTCCCTGTCCACTATTAGTGACAATATCATAATTATGTTCTTATCAAAAAATGGGCTTCAAAAAAATTGAATTTTCTCACTGAGGAATCTATAATATTAAAACTGAAAATTAATATGAGTTAAGCAAAAGCTATTGTTTTTGGGAGTAGAAAATGTGAAGGATCCTGGTATATAGGATCTGGAAAAATATAAGTAGTATCCAGTTACTTGTATCTTGGAGTTATGATGCATCAGAATTGTCGATGGAATAGCCATGTGGATATAATCATGGAGAAGTTAAAAAAACACTAGCTGGTTTAAGCAGGTTTAACTGTAAATATGGGGGCATGTCCTTCAAGCCTTTAATCCAGGTAATACAGGCTAAGTTTGAGTCTCAGTTATTATATGGCTGTGATATCTGGGAGTTAAATAACATAAATGAGTTAATGAGTTCATTATACAAAATTTTAAGATATATATATGTGTGTGTGTGTATATATATATATATATATATATATATTATGGTAGTATGGTAGTGCTACCATAGTTAGGGTTGAGTAGCACTTTTAAGGTTAAAGGGTAAAATTTGCACCTTAATAACTTTGCTACCGTTCAATGGAATTTGCCTGAAATTTGGCAGGCACGGGGATGGGGGCACCATAGATTTTGGGATCTGCCAACTTTTGTACCAGTTGGATATACAGCTACGGAGTTATTAAGTGACATCCATGTGCACAATTATGCTTTTTTGCAAATTCTTTGCTCTCACCTACAGGTAGCATGGTTTGCGTGACTGGACCAAAAACTTCAGGGAACATGCATTCGGGGTTCCCGATGTGCCTTTTGAAGATTTCGTGAAAAATATTAAACGGTTCAAAAGTTATTAAAAAAAAAACAATTCCCATTATAAGTTAATGGGAAAAGTTAACCAAAAGTTCAACACTTTCGCAAATGCACTTTTTAGTGTCACAGATGGACCTAATAGTGTCACAAATCTGCCACTTTGTTTTCAGTTACTGATCAGAAAAATGCTTGGCATTTAAAATTGGGACCCTCTAGGAACACAATTTGTTTTGTGTTCACCTAGTCAGACCCTCAGGTTGCTAGCCATGTCTTTATTTTGGGGTTAAACACCCCAGAAATATGATTTTCAAATTTCTGGAAAAAGTAGTATCACAAAGTAGTGTCGCAGTTGCGACACTTTCACAAATTTTTGCAAAAGCTTTCACAAATTGTGACACTACTTATCCAGACTATGGCCAAAATGACAGGAATTCTTTGCCACCTTGCTGCAAAAGAATGGTTTAGTCTTTTGGGCTGAAATTTGGAGGGAAGGCAGCCAACATCTCACAGATGTGGCTTTTGGTGGTTTGGTGAAATATTGCACGGATGCCAAGTTACGGTACTCCAAAGTTTACATTTTTTCCCATAGACTAACATGGTGGTGTACGCTGCGCATTTTGGGGCTCATATCTCGAAAATTGTGTGAGATACGGAATTTTCGTCATGACAATGCATAGCCCTATGGGCTATGTATTCAGCAAAACTTAGCCTGGAAACTCATGAATCATGTGAAATTAAAAATTTTTTTCTACGGCATACGGTTCCTGAGATATCAGCAATTTAGTTTTCCAACTGCTCATTTTCTGCTCTGAAGCCCATTATTATGCATTCATTCTTTCTACACACTGTGTTTCTCTATGCAGCTGTTAGGCAAATACAGGTTGTGCGCTTCCGTTACTGTTACAGTTACGATTCCCACTTGTGTTTCCATACCCATTTGCGTTACCGTTCCCGCGTACGCCACCGTGTGCGTTACTCTTTGCGTACTCATTTGCATATGTGCTTGAGTTCATGTTTCCATTTCTGTTTACTTTGCCATTATTTCTGCTGTTAACGTTACCATTTGCGTTTCCAATTGCCGTACCGTCACTGTGCATGTCACGGTTTGCATTTCCTTTACATGCTTGAAATTGCATTTGCATTTCTGTTTTCTTTGGTGTTATTGTTACTGTTACCATTACCATTTACAATTGCAGTACCGTCACCATGCCTGTTACAGTTTGCATTTCTGTACGTGCTTGCATTTGCATTTCTGTTTCCTTTGGCATTATTGTTGCTGTTACCATTACCATTTGCTTTTACAATTGCAGTAATGTGACTATGCATGTAACGTTTTGCATTTCTGTACATGCTTGCATTCGCATTTCTGTTTCTGTTTCCTTTGGTGTTATTTTACTTGATACCATTGTCATATGCATTTTCAATTGTGGTACCATTACTGTACGCGTTACGGTTTGCGTTCTGTACACGCTTGCTTTTGCCTTTCCGTTTCTGTTTCCTTTGGCGTTATTTTTCTGTTACCATTACCATTTGCATTTGCAATTGTGGTACCATGACCTTGTGCATTATCAGTTGTGTTTACGTTCATGCTTGTGTCTCCATTTGCGTCACTGTTCACTTTGCTGCCACTTTGCACTTACATTTCTATTAACGTTTTGTGTTACCTTTTACATTTCTGTCACCATGTGCATAACCATTAGCACTTGTGTTTATGTTGCAGTTAATGTTACTATGTCACTACAAATCACGTGGTGGGACCGCGGGGCCTGAAGGGCACGCGCTCCCACCACCGCATTCTATTCACTATTTATACTCCTCATTCTCAAAAAGAAGGGAAATTCATTGCAAAGAACTCTGTTAAATGCATCAGTTAGGGTTGTTCCACATTGACAAAAGCAAGGAAATTCAGTGTTAGGGTTGAAAGCCCCCCTTGCACCCCAGCCCACCCCAATCGCCATCGGGGTGTGCATTGGGCTCATCGATCCTAAAATATCACCCCATTCTCCCTATACCTCAGCTTCTTTACACATGTGATGGGATGAGAGTTATGGCCGAAGAGCCAAATGAACACCCTGATGCCGGTTGGGGGGCTGGGGGTGCAAGGAGGGCTTTCAACCCTAACACCAAATTTTCTCTTGCTTTTTGTCACTGTGGAACAATGCTAACTGATATATATATATATATATATATATATATATATATATATATATATATATTAAGATTAGGCACTCTTGCCTGGCGGCCTATATTAGGTCATAATTGGAGTTATCTGATATTAGTGCTGCAATAGAAACAAGGAAAATTAACTTTTGGATAAGGGGTACTAGGCAAGATGATTGTACAATTGTAAAGCAATGTCTGCTAGAAAAAGAGTATTGGCAAGGACTCTGTTATAAAACAGGGTATTGGTTGAATTCTGTTCTACTAAAAATAAAAAAGTATAAACTAATACATTTGAAGAGAGCTATAGAGCAAGGAATAATGATAAGTGTGAAATATAAGACGTACATCTCAAAAAAGATTAAAAACTCCTGGAGTAAAAGAGATCTGAAAGAAATAGCTGGAACACACTATTCAAAATGATTTACTCTTAATAATTATTCCCATAGATATAAATGTATCTGGATCTCCTAACCGACCCTAAACTCAGGACTAATTTTACAATGTACAAATTCAAACAGTTTCCAAGTTATGTGCTTAACTTAAAATACAAAAAACAGGGATATTAACGGAGAACTGTGATTGTGGGATAGGAGAAAAGGAGGACTTATTGCATGTCCTTTGGGACTCCAGGTGGTATGATAGGCAGTGTGCATACTGTCTGTGCCCTTTCATAAATAATATCTACCAGGCAGACAAGACAGAACTAGCTAGTATTTTAATACATACAGAAGATTTGCGGTCATTGGACAGGTTGGCAAAATATTTTCTTGCTATCAAGAATATAAAGAGCAGGATTACAATTGTGTAATAACTCCCTACTCTTTGATGAATTTGCATCTGCACTTTAGCCCTTTTAGGGAATAAGCTGTTACAACTGTTTATGTATTATATGTGAAATGCTTTTAACACATGATGTAAATTTTATTTGTATGTATTTTGTATAACTTGTTGTGAAGGTTTTTTTAGCCATATAATAAATCATGTTGATTGATTGATGTTAAAATGAACAAGTTATTAGTAAACATTGAAATTTTTCAATGTTCATTCATAATTTGTTGATCCCACATTCTCAGCATAGCCATTTTTTTCACACCTTCTCATAAACATGACAGCTGTCATTTTCCATATCCTTCCCAAAATATGTTTTCAAACTTCTGTAGCAAAATGACATTTCAAGCAGTATTCTATAAAAGAAACCTTACATGTTCACAAGGGGGAAGGGTCATAAAAGTCTGTGTTGAAAATCTGGGATCAAATTGTAAAAGAAAAAAATGATGAAGAAACATTTTGTGCAGGGCCAATTGACTCATCGGTTAGCGGTTTGCAATCCCGTGCCAGTGAGATGAGTTCAGGAGTGAGCTCAGTGAGCCAGCTGGATGGGCCAAGGCTGGGGGACAGCTCAGCAATGTGGCACCACCCCCAACTTAGGGAGTGATAGTGCAATGTTGGCTACAATAACCATGAAATGAAGAGAATGCTTCTCTTGGCATATTGCCCAGAAGGCCCTGCATCTCTGTATCTGTAGCCTCTTTGATTGGATTTCATATATATGCACACTGCACCCCTGTGAATGAAAATGTAATTATCTGTGCAGTACCAGATTATGCATTAGAGAAACATTAAGGTGCTTTTGGAAGTCCTAGGTTTCCAGTTGCCTTGGTGGCACAGCTGGTAGCACAACCGGAATGGTTTTCAGGGCAACCTGGTTTCAATTCCCAGTTAAGGCACTTATTTCTTTTCTCTCTTCTGTTTGTTTGGATTCTATATATGTGCACACCATACCCTTATGAATTAAAATATAATTATCTGTGCAGCACCAGGTTGTGAATTACAGAAAGAGTAAGGTGCTTTGGGGAGTCCCAGGATTTCAGTTGTCTTGATGGCACAGCTGGTAGTGCAGCTGGAACAGTGTTCTTAGTGGTCTGAGTTCAAATCCCAGCTAAGACACTTATTTCTTTCTCCTTTCTGTTTGTCTGGATTCCATACATGTGCACACAGCACCCTTGTGAATGAAAACAAATTAACTGAGATGGTAGGATTTTCAGTATGCATGGAAAACCAGAATTATTCATGTCACAAATTTAGTGAATACTGGCTGGTGACATAAAAATGTGATTTGTGGTGTCTCAGATACTCATAACTTGGCCATTTTAAATTGTGTTCTCTTTCAAATTCTGAATATACCATTTACATGACACTACTTAATGAACAGGGATGGTTGGAATTTTCAAATACAGGTCAAAAGGTAATTTTGCAATTGCTTAGGGAAACTACCTTTCAGGTGGGATTTAAAACACTCTAGTTTATGACATGGGGTCAAAATGCCCCCAAAAAATGAGGAAATGTTGCACGCTGGTTCAGCTGTTGGTCGAGTGGGTAGTCTGTTGTGATCCTTTTCCAGTTAGCTCCCCAGCCTAGGGAGGGATGGTGCAGCATTGGCCACATGGGCAACAAGTAACCATATAGTGAAGAGAAGTCATAGAGACCAGAGGGCCCTGCACCTCTGCACCCATAGCTGTATGGAAGTGCAAAGCTCAGAGGGCCCTGCTAGATGGACTCTTAGTCTGTGCATCTGTAGCCACATGGAAGTGCAGTGCTCAGAGGAGCCTGCACTTCTGGAGCCCCCCCAGACAGTCCCATAAATGATTTTCTTCCATAGCCACATGTCATTTGAAGTCTGCCAGAAGTACTGTTCCTATCTGCAGATACAGATATACAGGCCCCATTGGGGCCTATACTTCTGCAGTCAGAAATGTATGTGTAGAGAGAGATCCAACAAGGCCTCAGGCAATTGCTCTGAATGAGCTCTGCAAAATGATTTGGGAAATTAATGGTAGACAAGAGGAAAGTTAAATCTTCTACCTCACCCAAAGAATAAATGTCTCCAACTGTCAGACCATTGGAGAAATACTGGATTAGAAACAGGCTTTGTGGGTATCAGGAGAGCTGGGGAGGGTAGCCACAGTTCCAGTGCAAGGATGTAGAAAGTCGCTCTGCTACAGCCTGTGGATGTCGTTTCCAAAACAAGCTTGCCAGCACAAACTAAACAGTCTGTTATCTCTGGCTCCATACCTAACAGGGAGAAAACATTAATTCTGTGAAATCTACAAAACTGAATATGCATAAAACCGAGCAACCACTGAGAATTAATCTCCCCTCGCCTGTTAACACTGTTTCTTTGTCTGATGAGACTGCAGCAGTAAAAATGCTTTCTACAGTTAAAGGCATTCAATCTCTGTCAACAGAATTGTGGACAAAGTAAAAATGATTTAATCTGTTAAAAATCAGTTTTCAGCAGAGCGTCCACACACTGAGCTGAAATCCAAGATGACCACAGGGGTTCACCACTGTATTGATGCTCTTTGGGAAGTGCTTGAAATACTTTCATCCTGGACACAATCCTTTGATTTAAAATGTCAAGCTCTTTCACAGAAGATCAGTTTTGTACAGCAGGATACTAAGCAGAATTGTCAAAATTATTGAGAACGTTTCTAAAGACTTAGAGCTGTCAAAAAACGATATTTCCAAAACAACCAATAAGGTAGTGGCCATAGAAGCAACCACTGCAAATTGAATAAGAGAGAGCTTTGCTTTGTTCAGAAAGATAGAAGATGTGGAAAATCAACAGCATTATAAAAATCTGAGCTCTTTGGGTTTACCTATGGCACTAGATGCAGAATTTCAGTCAAACAGGGAATTGGTAAAAGACATTTTGGTTAATCTTTTTGAACTGCCAGAGGATAATTTACATTACATTACACGTGCCTACAGAATATTACCAAAAATGAAAACCATAACAAGTAAAGAAACTATGAAATCCTCACAACTGGTCCAATATGATCCATCTAACAATGAAACAATGTCACAAAAGAAGGTTTCTATTATGGTGTCCTTTGCTTTTAAAACAGACAGAGATTTAATTATTCATCTTTCAGATTAAAGGCACCACTGATTTATAAAGCAAATAAAATATCAGTTTATCCTGTCATTTCATATCCAACACAACAACATAGACGTTGTTTCCTGTCATTTTAACAAGAGTTGCTTGAGGTGGGAGAGGAGTTCCAGTTGTTAGCTCCAGATAAATTTAAGATTAAGTATAAGGGAGTACAATGCATTTTCTGTGATGTAGATCAACTCACAGAATTCATTAGAGCATTGTACGATGGACCTTCTGAACAAGAAGGTGAAACAGATTCAACTACACAATCAGAAGAGGAGATGATAACTATGTGACTTTAAGAGATTTCCTTGTACTCATTACTATTTCTGTTTCTATCTGATTTAATCATATAATGCAATAGCCTTAAATAGTTTTTTCCTTCAGTGGAGGAGTGAGGCGTCTTAAAGAATGATATAAAAATGTGTATGGTATGCTGTTTTGCTTAGTACTGAGATTTTTGTATTTTTTATGTGAAGTGTAGTGGTATGATTAGTTCTTTCTTATAAACTATTAAATCTTGTATATAGATTGTTGCATTCTTGAAGATAGCAGCAAATTCCCTGTGTAGTATACTACTTAACTGAAATAATATGTCTCCCTCCACAAATGATATGGTCTAGGCTCACCTTCTATATTAGAAAATGAAAGTACAGTACAAGTTTTCTTTTTTTTTCCTTCAGTGGAGAGGTGAGACATCTTAGAGAAGGATTTTAAAATATTTATGGTATGCAGCTCTGCTTTGCTTAGTACTGAGATTTGTGCACTTTTTTATGGGGAATGTAGTGGTATGATTAGTTCTCTATTAAATTTTGTATATAGAATGTATTGTTTTGAAGATAGCAGCAAATACCCTGTGTAGTATACTACTTAACTGAAATAATATGTCTCTCTTCACAAATGATATGGTCTAGGCTAGCCTTATATACTTGAAAATGAAAGTACAAGATTTCTTTTTTGTTTCGGGTTGCATAACTATTCCTTTCTGTTTTCTTGCTGTTCATATAAAATGATAACATTTCAGTAAAAAGAAAATGTATATTAAATAAGAAATGTGTATGTATTTCTCATACTTTGAATTTGTATCTGTGGGTGGGGCCAGCACTTCTGTATCCAGAAGTACTGTTGTAATTTTAGTTTATTGACTCTCAGAAAAAAAAAGAAAATGAATTGCAAAAAAAAAACACTTTAATGCACCAGGTAGGGTTCAACTTAACACCACAAAAGGAGATAAATGTGGTGTTAGGGTGTCCAACCCTAACTTCCTTCCCACCAAGCAGCAAAAGAACAAGACCACACAAGCAACCACATAGAGTCATCATCAGGTAAGACAAACAAGCTACAACTGTTTCCAGATGACACATATACAGTAGGAATGATGTGCTACCTTCGGGGATTTGAATCTGGGGCATGTGTAGCTGCACTTCAACAGGCAGATGGATGGACTCTTCCCTTAACAGAAGGACCAGTGCTTCTGCAGCCACAAGTACTCATGCACACTGTAAAACATTAAAACAGATTTCTGGCTACAGAACTGCAGGCCCATGAGGGCCTATATATCTGTCTATATGTCTGTCTGTCTGTCTATCTATCTATCTATCTATCTATCTATCTATCTATCTATCTATCTATCTGTCACTTATCCTAAGTATTTAGTGAGTGCTAGTGTCTGAGTCAATCTGTGAACATGGAGCACTCTTTGAGGAGCTGTTATTCAGAAGTTTTCTACACAGCCCTGTGCAGCGATCACTCAGGAAAAGTAATTAAATTCAAGAAAGGCTACAAAAAAAAAAGTTCCAAGGCAATAACACATCATCATTATCAGGGTGACTTTTCTATTTCATTATGCTAATTTACTGCATATCTGAAGGTTTTGCTGAGAAGTATTAATACTTCAATAAAATGAAAAGCGAATGGAAACGATCTGGCTATTGATCAAAGTGACTTTCCTGGCCAAAACTATTACACAAATAAATAAATAGATAAAAAAGCTTACTTGTGAGCTTTATTGTTAAATTATCTGTATGCACTGCAAGTTCCCCTTGTTGAACCAGTAAGGCTACTGACACACACCACCTAGCCCCTACTCAAAAATGTTTTGATGGCCAGCCGTATTATACTTCTGTACCATAGACTGAGGCACATAAACCATACACTAATGCCATATCTAAAACAGCACAGCAGGTCTACTTGGCCATTTGATATGAAACAAAGAAACATAGAAATATAGACTTTGATGGCAAATAAGAACTACTTGGCCCACCTAGACTGCCCATTTCCCTACCTACTGGATAAGCTGCAGATCCTAGTTAACCAACAGCCTATTTCTTCCTGCCTTCCACAAGAATTGCCTTATGTCTGTCACATGCATTCTTGAATTCTCCCACAGACCCCACAACCTCCTCAGGAGGGCTGTTCCATGTGTCCACCACCCTGTCTGTGAAAAAATACTTTCTCACATTGCCCCTGAGCCACCCCCCCAATCTTCAAATTGTGTCCCCTTGTTCTTGCTCATCTCTTTTTCTGAAAGATGCTACCCTCTTGGATTTTGTTGATTCCAATGAGGTACTTAAAAGTTTTTATCATATCCCCCCTCTCTCTCCTTTCCTCAAGGGTATACATGTTAAGCTCCTTTAGTCTGTCCTGGTATGGCTTCTCTTGCAGATCCTGCACCATTTTAGTTGCCCTCCTCTGGACTTCCTCCATCCTGTCCATGTCCTTGCAGAGATGGGGTTTCCAGAACTGGACGCAGTACTCCAGATGGGGTTTTACCAATGGTCTGTACAGAGGGATAACAACTTCCTGTTTTCTGCTGGTGATGCCTTTCCCTATACTTCCCAGTATCCCCCCAGCCCTCCCTACTGCCTTCTCACATTGCTTGCCAACTTACTTGAAGTCACCCCCTCTCCTCCAACAAACATATAATGCAGTACAGCCATTACAAATCTGGATGAATGGAACTTAATTTTGCAGCACCTGTCATAATTATTATTTTTAATGTAATAGTATGTAACAGTTGTATGTATTACACAGAATCTTCTGACTTAAGCTGTGACTTATGCTGTAGCAGGAGCAGAACTTGAACTGCAAACAGCAAGTCACATTATCATGAGAATTAACAATGCAGAATGCTTTGTGTGCATATACTGAGGAAAGACACTTCTAAACAAAATCTGGTCAGATCCACCACGGCTGCATAATGAAGTTAGTGATGTTGTGTGGAATTGTTAAGGAGGTATGGAGAAACAACACAATTTTTATTTATTTATTTAGCTTTTGTTAACCAGGTAAGTACACTAAACAAGTTATATGCCTATTTTCAGGAATGACTCGGGAGAGTACAACAGGGATACATCAGTACAACATAATAGGTGAACAAGTACATTTACATTTAGTGGTAGGTACATTGATGATTTGTAAGTAGAAAGATTTGTTTTAGTTTCTGTTCTAAGGATGGCATTCACATTATTAGGAAAATATATTGAGGTGTACATTTTAATGGAAGGAATAGTAAGCAATATAGGTTTACAAAAAAAAACAGAGCAAATGCCACTGAGGTATGTGTTATCCTGGATGGTATTGGCCAGAAAGCCCAATTTTAAAGAAAACACAGTTGCACATACTCCAATAGTACAAAGCATCATGGGAAAAATATGCAAGTCCCCGTGACGGTACAGAAGGTGGCAGTACATGAAAAAGTAATGGCTGGCATATGTTCAGCCTTGGGAATTTTTACATAGTTTTTTTTTTTTTTTTTTTTTAGAGAAACAGGGCTTTTGTCCATGAGGTGATGTAAGTTATATTTAAGCAATGTGTTGATGTCAGGAAGTCAGGTGTAATGATGGACTGTTAGCAGAGAAAATGTGATAGTAACTTTCAGAGGGGTTCAATTTTGATAAGGGCAAGGTAGTGATGCTTGTGATAATGGGAATATTAGGAAAGTATGAGGTCTATGCAGAAGTGGAGTACAAATATGCACAGTTTCATAAGCATGTGCTCAGAGTACAGGCAAATGTGATATGCAGGTTTGTTTTAGAAATAGGTAAAAACAGTGATACATGCAATTGATAGAAAGATAATTACACTGACATATAGACAGAGAGAAGGAGAGAGAGAGAGACAGACAGACAGGCAGAATAGGAATGGCAGTGAAGTATTGAAACGATGCCAACTCCACCCCCACCCTTCAGAGATGGACAGGCATTGGGGTGTGCCTTTGGGTCATTGCCCATAATGCTTATGCCATTTCACCTCACCCTACCCTGCAGACACAGACAAGTATTGAGGTGTGCCTTGGGGTGATCAAACTTTACACTATCCCCATTCCATAAGGAAATATGCTGAAATGGGCACAGTATACGCTAATGCAGTGAACTTTGGGGCTGAAGAGTCAAAGGCACACCTCGATACCTGTTACTGGCTGCAGGATGGGGCTGGGGGTGGAATGGCATAAGCATTACTGTTGACAATCCCAAGTCACACCCCTGATGCCTGTCACTCCCTACAGGGCAGGGTGTTATGATCAGAAACCCTAATGCCCTGTGTGTTTCTTGGAATTTTTACTCCAAGTTTTCAGCATGAACTTTATGTGACCCCACCATCTGAACAGTGACACTATCAGTTCATTAGCCGAAAGGTGATTTTGCATAGCGACTATGACATTTGGCACCACAGATGCAAAAACACAATTTAAACAGGATGTAAAAAATGACAGCTGTACTGTTTATGAGGAGGTTTAAAAAAAATGGTAATGTTGAAAATCTGGAGTGAAACCATAAAACAATTGGTGAAGTCATGACACTGCTCCAGATAATGTATACTTTTTTTTCAAATTCCTATGCATCCCATTGTTTTTATCTCTATTGCTGTTATTTGACTTCTTAACCTAGCAGCAGCATTTAATGCATTACATCATAAGGGCAAGTAAATGTTTTTAATACATTTACAGACCATTACATAAAGTTAATTTCCTTCGTAGAATAATTTAAATTTAGTAACAGTAGTAGTACAAAGCAATTACTCAGACATCTTGAAAACTATAACTACTTTATATTGTACGTTGACTCCCCATAATGACCTCCTTGAAATTGAGATGCAAATGTCACATATTTATCAGTTTTCTAACAGGAATATTTTACTATCCTAAGTACATTTCTTGCTTCAGTAGCTGCTCAGCACATCTATTGCATGACCTACTGTACTTATTGACATTTTACACCTGTTATGCAATGTACTGCTGCTTACTACACCAACATCATGAACCATAAAACAGATGACTGCCATAACTAGGGAGATAGCATACCACAGTGGTTTAAGGCTCTGAGCTGCACATCTGGAGATCTGGGTTTGAATCCCACAGCCCCACTTGCATACTGGGTGACCTTGAGCAAGTCACTTAACTTCCATATGCTCCCAGATTGCCCCTGTAAACAAGATTTCAACCTAGTGCGCCACTTCTGGTTAAACAATTGAAAAAAAAACACACAATATATTATTATTCTTGCTTTATTTTGCTACTACAAGCTTTGACTAATACATTTATCCTTAAATGTACTTTTTATAGCTTATGTGTCTGTGACCTAGGCAGAACTACACTTACAATCTTACTCATAAATAAATAATCAGAATAGCATTTATTTCAGTAGTATCTCCTTCCTTTTCAGGTGCCATGACACTATATGTGCATATATATATATATATATATATATATATATATATATATACTCAAGCACTAAACCTATTCAAATGCACAAAACACAAGACTTTATTGTCTTCAAACATTACTGTTAAAGTTCAGGTTCCAGAATGGCCAAGAAACAATTGTTAGACTTCACTCTTTCATGCCACTGTCATGCCCACTTCTCATGCAAACAACAATCAGTTAGGCAAACCCTTTCGTTTCTGTGCCATGCACTCTTACATCAGAGAGACATAAATCTTACAGAACTGCTAAGAAAAACAAATATATCAAGACTGGATTTCTGAATGAAAACCTGTCATTTACAGTACCTATGTAAATAATAGTTTACTGGCTACTAATGATGCTACAGACATGACAATCACACAATTCCTGTTTTACATGGAAAACATCCAGATAATGAACTTGTCATACAGGATTTGTGACCTTCTTTCTGTATGTATCTGACAAAGGAAAAGGTACCTACTTGATTTTTTTTCTATTTTATTTTTATGCCCAACTTGCCCATGCAATTAGAGTCAAATATTGACATGCTTAGAGTTAAAAAAAATAAATCATAATGTCTATGTGTGTGTGTTTGGGGGGGGGTATGCCTAGATGCAGTTTGAGGCACTTCTTAATTACTTCCCCAGGCAGCTCTGATAGTCAGTTGTTAAAACATGATAGATCCACCTCATGTCCCTCCCTCATGAACCAAAAAAAAAAAGGTGGGGTGGATCTTTAGGAGCTTCTTGGGTGGGGGTTGGGGTGGATCTTACTCCCCCCAAAAAGCTAATGCTGCCTCCCACTACTAAGGTTCCAGTTCTTTTACCTCCCATTTAAGAAAGAAAATAGTGCACTGCAACCATTGACTAACATGAAAGCATATTTATTTGAGGGAGGAAAACATTTCTTGGAGGAGATTAAGGCGGAGGAGACTATTTACACCTTCAGTCAGTTCCACAGGCAGAAAACATGACATCAGCCCTTTTGTACATGCAAAATATCTGCAGGCTCTACCCACTACAGCTGAAAAAAGTGACTTCAAAAGTATGAGCTAACAGGTTACCTGACCAAGCTGCTGCCTCCTCAAGCCATGGTACTTCGTTCCTCATGAGCTGGAATGTGTTGGCATTTCTATTACTTGCGCCTTACAAACTACATTTTTTGCACTGCCATCATGCACTCCCTCTGCACTTTATTTATGTATTACACTGAAGAAAAGCCATTTATACCATAGAAGTTGTTGTACTGGATGTAATAAAGTAGGTAGGGAAAAAATGGGCAGACTAGGTGGGCAAAGTGGTCCTTTTCTGAAATCAAATTCTATGTTTGTAAGTTTCCAACAAAGACACTTAATTGCCAGTTTGTTTCTGTCATTGATTTAGCCATTAAATAAAAACATGATTTTGACATTCTCTTTTTGCTAAGTGGCATTATTTTTTATTGGTTATTACAACGGTAGAACCCACAAAGGAAGCTTGACACCTGACGCTGCTTTGGATGTGAACTCCTATGGTTCTGACTTCAAAGGCAAGAAATGTTTGTGCCTTAACAACTGAGCTACATTCTAGTTCAGACAAAACACCCTGGCCCGGATATTCAAACTGCGCCAGGCTGTGGTGCAAGCCTGGGCGCAGCTCAACTTTGTTGAGCAGGGGTGTGGCCTGGGCGATATTCAACGGAGCTGTGTTATGGTGTAGCAGCTTTGAATATCACACCCTGGCCACCCCCACTGTGCATGGCGCAGTGGTACTGCACCAGCACAAGTGGCCAGAGTGGAGCATGGAGATGCGCTGGTGCAAGTGCCATTGCGCCATGCACAGCACTTGCAATATTCAAAAGGGGACATGCAAATGGGGCCATAATTTATGCAAGGCTCACGGGGGCCATTGGCATCTCATTATGGCCCTATTTGCATGCCATTAGCATGCAGGTGCGCCGATCCCTGAGGACTTGCACCTGGCGCCCTGCCAGGCAGCAGCCGCCGGGGACCGACACCCCTGCAGCCCGATCACGGGCATTCATGTAAAAAAAAATGTCCAGTATCCCTGGTGGTCCAGTAGACCTCTATGTGCCTGATCATGGGCATCAATATAGTCCCCCCACTACAATATCCCTGGTGGTCCAGTGGACGCACTGAGCCCAATGCGGGCATCAGTAATAGAACCCCCAAGTCCAATATCCCTGGTGGTCCAGTGGACCACACTGAACCTGATCACGGGCATCTGTACCTCATCAAATACCCTAAGACCCTGGTGGTCTAGTGTACCCCCACCCACCCACCCACTGAGCCCCCACCCCGCTCCCCGTCCAGTCGGCCGGGTGGCAGCACCCACCACCTGCCACTCCACACCCCCACCAACTGACAGCTAGGTGAGGGCTGCACACCCATTGGTTCACAGCATGAGCCAATGGGCGTGCAACCATACTACTACTCCGTCCAGATATGTGAATGAATTCATTCACATATCTGAACTGAAATAATGCGGTGATCGACTGAGGTGGGTGGGGGTACACAAGACCACCAGGGTCTTAGGGTATTTGATGAGGCACAGATGCCCGCGATCAGGCTCAGTGCGGTCCACTGGACCACCAGGGATATTGGACTTGGGGGGTTCTATTACTGATGCCCGCGATTGGGCTCAGTGCGGTCCACTGGACCACCAGGGATATTGGACTTGGGGGGAGTTTGCTACACAGATGCCTGTGATGGGGCATGGGGGGGCACCGCCAGGTACGGCAGGAACTCGGGTGGCCACCCAAAGGTGGCAGCTGCTGTGTTGCACCCTGCAATGTGGCAGCTCACCTGTGGGTGGCCATCACTTGTTCCTTTTTGTTTTGATTTAACTTTGTGCAGGCGCTGGTAGGGGTTGCACATGCATGACTCTGCACATCCTGGGCTGAATATTGGGCTGTGCAGGTTATGCATGGCCACACCCCCCCCACCTGTGCCTGCATACATTACTGATGCACTCCGGCACATCGGGATTTATGCGGCGCACTTTTCCCTTTTGAATATCATGCTGGGGCGCATCAGTGGGTTGTGCATGGTGCAACACTGTTGTGCCATGCGCAACCCTTTTGAATATCTGGGCCCCTGATTATTTGGAAACTCACAGTTGAACTTGCTGCAGTAGTACAATCAAAAATAAACTTTAGAAATAGTCCCACTTTGGGACAGCATATGGTTCAGGTTCTTTATTTATCATTGTATGTATAAAATCATTTTTTTAACAGCATATGCCTACAGTACACAGAAAGGATTATTCCAGTTAGATTCTTTTATGAAATATGACTAGCAGGCAAAAAAAGACAACATTGTGCTTTCTGATAATTTAGGTATTGCATACAGTAGGTGCTAAAGTAAGGGTAAGGTTGCAAATAAATGACCAATTTTCAAATTCTTGTTGCTACAATCATGGTGTGGTGAACAAAGTAGTTTTGTTTAAGTCCTGATAGTGTGCCAGAATTCACTGTTTTAAAAACTGTTCAGATTTGCACTAATCGACAAGCTTGCTGGCACTGAAATTACATGGTTTAAAGAAATATGCAAATGCCTAGGCATAATGTCTCATTGATGTGTCTCCCATATGCTAAAATATAGATCTGACATCATTCATGGCACAGATGCATCAAGTATGCTATCACTGCAACTGCTGTTGCTGCTTGGCTTTGGTTTTGAGAAAAGGTCAAAACTAGGTATGCGTTGATGATTCAGCATCCCCTGGTAATTACTACATTCTATTGCTGTGCCCTGCTATTTCCTGCATGAGATGGTTTAATTGCCCCCATGGGGGTGTGGAGGAATATAATCTTCACAACCCTTTAGGGCCACAAGAAACCCAAACCATCCAAGTCATCTTCACTGTGTGGACATTTTTCTTGTGCCTTCACTCCATCCCACAACCAACCACAATGCTAAAGTGATGCCAGTTTCTCTTTTAAACAGCTAGTGTATCTTTAAGTTTTTAAGTTGTTCTGTCCACTTAAGTGCTGGGTCAGTGAATCTACTCAGTGATTTGTAAAGTCTTACAACTGTGAAGGTATTATATCTACAAACTACCACTGTGAGAGTCCTCTCACTAGAAACAGCTCTGTGAAGGGAGCCTTCTGCACAGGTTTGAAGTATTCAAAGTAACGCTGTGGGGGAAGCTTTCAAACACTAACACCTGGTTCAGGCAGGACCAGTGCAGGTATTACACCACATGATTGGATCACAGTGCTTTGATATTCTGTGCCCTACAATATTTTTTTTTCTCATTTACTATACTGACCTTGGTTGTAATGTTACTAACTTTTCTGAAGACGAATGGCATAATACACACTGCAAAATTATGGACCAAAAAAGCAAAGCTTTGCATTGTGTGTTGTGAATGGAGTGTGCTTGATGTTTAACCTTTCCTAACAGCAGTTATCATACTAGTTCTGTGTTAAGCTATGTTTCTTTAAACTGCCAATGTTCGATTCTTTTTTTTTTTTTTGGGGGGGGTTAACTTTTACATGAAGAAAGGCAGTGTTTTAGATTAAAACCAGGAATTGCATCTCAGTGGGACACACTAGACAGCTTGCTCCTGCACAACTCAAAAAAAAAATCTAACATTTACAGTTTCAAGAAGTTTGTTTAAAGAACTGAATCACAGAACAAGCATGGAGACTGTCATTAAGAAATGTTCAACAGCAAACACACTCCGTTAAGCATACTTAATTCACACCAGATAGTGCACAGCGTTCCTTTTTCAGTCATTAGCTTGGCTGTATGTTGTCATGCCTCTAGTTTTGTAACTTTAACAAAAACTAAAATTAAAATTCATGTTAATAGACTACATGAGGTGAGGGCTTTTCTGTTTTACCTTTTTTAATGCAACACAGCAGAGAAAGAGCCACTTTTTCACACAGCATTTGTATGTAAGGCATTGACTGACACCTTCCATGCCCATGGATTTGAAAGAGAGATACACTACGGTGCTATAACTGAAATGGCTAATTTCACTGAACTAGGGCAAGTCAACAGACTGTTGACAAAGCATAGGTTTAATTTTAATGTTTATGTCACAACAATTACCCAATCACTGAATGTCTGCCTGCTCATATCCTGCATCACCCATCTCACCTGTCAGCACATGACTGGGAAAATTACACTAAAGCAATACTCTTTCTAGTAAAACGTTTTGTCCAAAATTGTGAGCTTATTTCCATGATCATATTTCTGGACCGTCCCAACCATCCATTCTGCCTATCCTGAGGAAAGGAGGCCAGGTGGTGAGATTAAAACTAAGGCAGATTGCATAATTTGAATGGTGCTGGGTACAAGCCTATCCCTCTATAGCATCATTTCATTTTTACAGCTGCAGTGGGTGGAGTCTGCAGACATTTTGCATGTACAAAAGTGCTGATGTTATGTTTTCTGTCCATGGAACTGACTGAAGGTTTAAGTAGTCTCTTACGCCTTACCCTCCTCCAAGAAATGTTTTCCGCCCTCAAATAAATACGCTTTCATGTTAAGTCAGTGGTTGCAGAGCACTATTTTCTTTCTTAAATGGGAGGTACAAGAACTGGAACCTGAGTAGTGGGAGGTAGCATTAGTTTTTTTTGGGGGGAGTAAGATTCACCCCCACCTCCACCCGAGAAGCTCCTAAAGATCCACCCCCACCTTTTTTTTGTTCCATGTGGGAGGGGCATGAGGTGGCTTTATCATGTTGGAATAACTGACTATCAGAGCTGCCTGGGGAAGTAATTAAGGAGTGCCTGAAACTGTATCTAGGCATACCCCCCCCCCACATACACACATAGTCATCGTGATTTTTTTAACTGTAAGCATGTCAATATTTGGCTCTAACAGTATGGGCAAGTTGGACATAAAAATAAAATAGAAAAAAGGTCAAGCAGGTGCATTTTCCTTTGTCAGATACATGCAGACAAAAGTCACAAATACTGTGAGCTGCATGGGGAAGTAGTTAAGGAGTGCCTGAAACTGCATGTAGGCATATGCCTCCCCCACACACACATATCCATCATGATTTTTTTTTTAACTCTAAGCATGTCAATATTTGACTCTAACAGTATGGGCAAGTTGGGCATACAAATAAAATAGAAAAAAAGGATCAAGCAGGTGCCTTTTCCTTTGTCAGATACATGCAGGCAGAAGGTCACCAATCCTGTATGACAAGCTCATTATATGTATGTTTTCCATGTAAAACAGAAATATAGTGTATGGTGGAACGTCGTTCTCCACCGAAATCCATCATTGTCAAAACCTTGTAGTCACACACTAGTGATGTTCGCAGTGCAGCAGAATGATTTTTTCTACTGCACTGCGAATGTCACACACTGTGTCCTCGAGCAGCATTTGACAGTTAGGGCTCACTCCATAGAAAGGACACATAGGGAAAGCAGCAATGTCAGCGGCAGTACTAATGTTTAGCGTTAAAACGTTCAAAATGTAAAGTTCTGAAACAGTTAAAATGTCAAGTGTGAACACGTTCAAAATGTAAAGTTCTTTTTTCCTTCAAGTAACCCAGCAAAAATGTTTGGAAGCAGAAACATGCTGTAGTGATTTTTTTTTCTCAAAAAATGACATTCCACCATACACTATAAAGAAAAGTGCATGGGGAACAGTTGACAACAGGGCATCTTTCACCTCGTTGGTACTATGATGATGGATTACCTCTTGAGCTGCGCTCTCGAGGTAATCTGTCGTCATAGTGCCAACTCGGTGAAAGAATAGCCCTGTTGTCAACTGTTCCCCATGCACTATCCTATATGTCGTTATCGTCATGTCTGTAGCATTGATTGTAGCCAGTAAACTATTATTTACATAGGTACTGTAAATGACAGGTTTTAATTCAGAAATCCAGTCTTAATAAATTTGTTTTTTTAGCAGTTCTGTAAGATTTATGTCTCTCTGATGTAAGAGTGCATAGCACAGAAACAAAAGGGTTTGTCTAATTGATTGTTGTTTGCATGAGAAGTGGGCGTGACAGTGGCATGCAAGAGCGAAGTCTAATAATTGTTTCTTGGCCATTCTGGGACCCAAAGTTTAACAGTAATGTGAGAAGAGAATAAAGTCTTGTGTTTTGTGCATTTGAATAGGTTTGGTGTTTTGAAGTTAAACACTATACAAACACATATATAAATATATAAATATAAATATATATATATATCTATATCTGTATATACACACACACACACACACACACACACACACCCATAGTGTCACGGACACCTGAAAAGGAAGGAGATACTACTGAAATAAATGCTATTCTGATGATTTATTTATTTATGTGTAAGATTTTAAGTGTAGTTCTGCCTAGGTCACAGACATATAAACTACAAAAAGTAAATTTAAGGATGGATGTATTAGTCAAAGCTTGTGGTAGCAAAATAAAGCAAAAAAAAATTAATATATTGTGTTTTTTTTCAATTGTTTAACCAGGAGTGGCACACTAAGCTGAAATCTTGCTTACAGTGGCAACCTGGGAGCACGTGGAAGTTAAGTGACTTGCTCAGGATCACCCAGTATGCAAGTGGGGGCTGTGGAATTCAAACCCAGATCTCCAGATTTGCAGCTCAGAGCCTTAAACCACTGCACTATACTGCCTCCATAGTTATGGCAGTCATCTGTTTTATGGTTCATGATGTTGGTGTAGTAAGCAGCAGTATATTGCATAGCAGGTGTAAAATGTTAATAAGTAGGTCATGCAATAGATGTGCTGAGCAGCTACTGAAGCAAGAAATGTATTTAGGATAGTAAAATATTCCTGTTAGAAAACTGATAAATGTGTGACATTTGCATTTCAATTTCAAGAAGGTCATTATGGGGTGTCAGTGTACAATATAAAGTAGTTATAGTTTTCAAGTTGTCTGAGTAATTGCTTTGTACTACCACTGTTACTAAATATAAATTATTCTATGAAGGAAATTAACTTTATGTAACTGTCTGTAAATGTATTAAAAACATTTGCTTGTCCTTATAATGTAATGCATTAAATGCTGTTGCTAGGTTAAGAAGACACATAACAGCAATAGAGATGAAAACAATGGGATGCATAGGAATTTGAAAATAAGTATACATTATTAAGAGCAGTGTCATGACATCACCAATTTGTTTATAGTTTCCCTCCAGATTTTCAACATTACCATTTTTTTACACCTACTCATAAATAGTACAGCTGTCAGTGTTTTACATCCTAGGCAGTATAGTCTAGAGGTTAGAAGAACGAGGTGTGAACAAGCTTGGAACATCCAGCAGACCAGGACTGAGTTTAATTCTCACAGCCTCCACTTGCATACTGTGCGACTCTGAGCAAGACACTTAAACGCCCAGTGCTCCCAGGTTGCCCCTGAAAACAGGCACTTGTACCTAGTGGGCCTTACCCAGTTACCAAAGACTAAAAAAACAATTTAAAAAAATGTGTTTTTGCACCTGTGGTGCCAAATGGCACAGTCACTATTCAAAATCACCTTTCAGCTAATGAACTGATAGTGTCACTTTTCAATGTGATGGGGTCACAAAAAGCCCATGCTGAAAACTTGAACTGAAAATACAAAGAAACACCCAGGGCATTAGGGTTTCTGACCATAACATCCTGCCCTTTAGGGACTGACAGGCATCAGGGGTGTGACTTGGGATTGTTAACAGTAATGCTCATGCCATTCCACCCCCATTCCCACCCTGCAATCAGTGACAGGTATTGAGGTGTGACTTTGACTCTTCAGCCCCAAAGTTCACTCCATTCTCTTATACTGTACCCATTTCAGCGTATTTATTTATGTCTTTGATTACCGGGTAGGTGCACTAGTCTGAGGAACCATTTTCAGCCACGATCCGGGCCATAAAAGATGGCATAATTAGGCAACAATTTAAATCACAAGGCACAGGGATGTTACAGATGAGCAGAGGTCAAGAACAATTTTTACATACAGGGAATAATAAATACAAGAACAAATGGTGGAAATCATGGTACAATAGGTGAGACAATAAGAGGGTACAAATAAACCTTTCCATTCCTCCCAGATTCACCTCACCTTTGAAAGTCACATCTAGACAGAGAGAATAGAGAGAAAGGTAGAGAACATGAGCCATAAACAAGTTTGGGGAGAGCAGCTAAAAACCTTCCTGAGAAGACAGGTTAGTGCAGGGAAGAGATTGATTGGTTGGGGGGGGGTCTACCCTTTATCGACAACAGCAATTTGCTCTATCCACAAGCAAGGATTTGTAGAGGGATCTGAAAGCTGAATGGATGATAGAGGAATGGAGGGGAGCAGGGATCCCATTCCACAGTGTAGGGGCAGCGACGGATAATGCTTTCCCTCCCATACCAATGGACACCCTCAGTGCAAGTAGGTGAGGGACAGTAGAGGAGCGGAGACACCTAGGTAGAATTCTGACCTTGAGTAGGGGGAAGAGAGGGAACACATCACCGCTTCTGATGGTGCTACCCATGAAACAACTAAGGGTAAAATCAAAGTGGCCTTGGAGGGGTAGCCAGCCAAGGGAACTGTAGAGGTTGCAGTGATGAGTAGAGAAAGGTGCCATGAGCGCAAAACAACAGACAGTGTTGTAAGATGATGTTAGCCAGGTTCTGAGGGCTGAGGAAGTCCAAGAGTAGATGGGGGGGAGTAGTAGTCAAAGATAGGAAGTAGGTTACCTTGGACAATTGCTGTTCAAGCCTCAGGGGTTAGCTGGTGGCATAGATGGCAAGCGGCCCCAAGTTTGTGATTGACCCTGCGGACTACAGTGTTGATGCGGTCAGAGAAGGTTAGTGACAGGTCAAGTGTCACCCTCAAATATTTGAGTGAGGTAACATCTTCAAGAGTCAGACCATCAGGGGTCAGTACTTGGAGGGAGGAGCCGGAACTGTGAAATTTTGTGAGGTGTGGTTTGGATGTGAATAAAATAGATTTGGTCTTTTTTCCCATTCACCAACAACAGGTTTGCTGTTGTTACATGAGGTTCCTGCACCCTTATTGGTACCTTCAGAGGTACACCATAGACAGCTAGTGCTTAGGTATATGTTGTACTAACATGTAGGGCTAAGGGCATCTACCGTATAAGAGTAGATGTCAGGATATGTACTCAAGTTATTGTAAAACACTCTGCTTCCTAATACATATATATTCTTCTATGTATTTTCTGTGTATTTATTACTTATAAAATGTTAGGACACCTGTGTCCTTGTAATGATTATGATATATAAGTCAGCATTGCCACCTTTCGGTGATTTGTACCACTACACTGAGTTATGTAAGACTCTGTATAAGTACTCTTTTGTTTCACAAACTGATGACTACTACAAAATTGTATAATGTTATCTTGGACCGTGGAGTCTCCTCTAACTTAGCCAATAGGGCAATCTCTGTAACTAGAAATGTTTCTATCTTACAGTAACCATAGTAGTTATCATAGGTATATAATGTGAGACACTAAGCCTTGTACCTCGGAGATCCCAAGAGACACAAAGAAACCTCGATGTATAGGGAACGCTTAGCACTGGCTTCCGGTTCATATTGGTAAAGAACTGCTTAGGTCAACTGTGATTTTATCCTTTTGGTAGTAATAAACAAGTTTATTACTCTAATGCAATGTGTCTGTGATTGCTTGCATTCCCAATATTGCCAAGAACCTGAGAGTGAGGTTTAGACCTCCTGACACTGTGAACCAGCTAAAAGCACTGCCATAGTTCTGGGTAAGAACTGAGGAGACCTGGGAGAAGGACTTATCACTGTCATAAATGACAAGGTCATCTACATACAGAAGTGATTTACAGTTTAGGGTATCAGCTGGGAGTGAATTAATGAAGATGGAGAAAAGCAGCGGTCCCAGGATGGAACCCTGGGGGACACCAGTTGAGACAGGGAGAGTCAGACAGATGGCAGATCCAATGCACACTGATTGCTAGTGGCCCAAGAGGTAGCTCTTAAACCACTTAGTTGTCTTGGTGGAGCAGCTGAGGAGATGTAGCTTGGAGAGGAGAAGTGCATGGTTTACCAAGTCAAAGGCCTTTGTGAGATCCACAAAGACAGTCCTGGTAGCATGCCCGCAATCCATGCTAGTAAGGACATGGTCAATAAAGAGTGCCAGAGTAGAGGTGGTACAGTGAGATTTGCAAAAGCCATGCTGTTGGCTACACATAAGATTATAATTATTTACGTGTTCCAGCAGTTGGCAGTGGACAATTTTTTCAAGAAGTTTGCTTAGGTGGGGTAGGATAGAAATGGGGCAGTAATTATTGAATGAGTGGGGGTCCCCTGCTTTGAAGATAGGGATGATTTTCACTGACTTTCATGTATTAGGCATGGAGGAGGTGGTCAGAGCCAAGTTGAAAATAAACGTGGAAGGCTAGAAGATGGCAGTGGAGATGAGTTTGGGAAGGATAGGTGAGAAGCTATCTGGGCCCGGGCTATCCCGATTAGGAAGATTCCTTAGGAGTTTGATGGTGTCTTGCATAGATGTGGTCTTGAAGCAAAAGCAGGGGATGCCTGGGGTAGTGGGAGATGGCTGCTGGTTTGTACTGGCTCCTGGGTTGGCAAGAGGGTTGCCAGTTAGTTTGCTGAGATGGACTGACATGTCAGTGAATTTTATGTTGAAAGACTGGGCTACATCAGAAGGCTCAGACAGAGGGCCCAAGGTGGAGATGAGATTGATGACAGGTCTGTTATTTTGAGGGTTTGTGAGGGAGTTAAGGGAGGCCCAGAAACTTTTGGGGTTCCCTAGGCTATCGTTCTGGAGGTTAATGTAGTAGTTCTGTTTTAGGGATTTAGCCAGCTGTTTGCACTGATTTCTCAGACACCTATATTCATTCCACAGGGAGGGGGAGGAGGATAATTTATGATCAGCCCACTTACGAGCACATTCTTTCATGAGTTTTAGAAGTTCCTTGGAGATCTTCCCTGTACATTCTTATGCATTGGGGTGAGTGTAAAGTTTGAACACCCCAAGGCACACCTCGACACTTGTCTGTATCTGCAGGGTAGGGTGAGGTGAAATAGCATGAGCATTATGGACAGTGACCCAAGGGCATACCCCAATGCCTGTCCATCTCTGTGGGGTGGGGTTGGCGTCACTTCAGTACTTCACTGCCATTCCTATTCTGCCTATCTGTCTATCTGTCTGTCTGTCTCTCTCTATCTATGTCTATGTAATTATCTATCTTTCTATCAGTTGCATGTATTGATATTTTTACTATTTCTAAAAGAAACATGCATATCACATTTGCCTGCACTCTGAGCACATACTGTACTTATGAAACTGCATATTTGTACTCCACTTCTGCATAGACCTCATACTTTCCTAATATTTCCATTATCACAAGCATAGTTACCTTACCCTTGTCAAAAGTGACCCCCTCTGAAAGTTACTATCACATTTTCTCTGCTAACCGTCCATCATTACACCTGACTTCCTGACATCAACACATTGTATAAATATAACTTACATCACCTCATGAACAAAAACCCTGTTTCTCTAAAAAAAAAAAAAGCTGCGTAAATAATCCCAAGGCTGAACAAATGCCAGCCATTACTTTTTCATGTTCTGCCACCCTCTGTACCATCATGGGGATTTGCATATGTTTACCGTGATGCTTTGCATTATTGGGTTATGTGCAATTATGTTTTTTTTTTAATTTTGCTGTCCAGCCAATATCATCTGGGATAACACATACCTCAGTGGAATTTGCTCTAGGGTTCTTCTGTAAACCTATATTGCTTCCTATTCCTTCCATTAAAATGTACACATTCATATATTTTCCTAATAATGTGTATGTCTTCCTTAGAACAGAAACTAAAACAAATCTTACTACTTACAAATCATTGTGTTGTTTCTCCATACCTCCTTAACAATTCCACACAACTTCACTAACTTCATTATGCAGCCATGGTGGATCTAACTGGAATATGTTTTAGTGAGGGATGGCTACCAGCACAAGTGGAGGAAACACCATTTGACAAAAAAAATATATATATATATCACTGCTTTACCATGAAGAGTCATCATACAGTTGCTCACATGTTAGTCATGATTAGAAAAAGCCCTCCTTATAGTTTCAATTGCTTTTCGGATCCACTAGGTCTTTAAATGTTGTGTTTGGTTCACCTCAAGTCATTTGCATTATATTTTTGAAAGGGTGGTATTTAAAAATCTGTTTTTACCTTCTTTTCCTGCTGGCATCTGTAGCACAACCTACAAAAAAATACAAAATGATAACACTGAAAGTGTGAAACCTAGTAAGGAAATGTTCTCCTAATATTTTGGGAGGTGGAGGGAGTCAGCTGCAGTGGGGGGAGGCTATGCTGAGAACTATAAATAGAAACATAGAAACATAGAAACATATAGAAACAGAAGTTGACGGCAGATAAGGACCGCAAGTCTGCCCATTTCTTTTTCTACCTTATAAATGTGCCATCGGCCTTTGCTCTGTCAGTGGCCTATCTATTCATACTCATTTGTATTGCTCCCTTATGCCTATCCCATGCCTGTTTGAAGCCCTGCGCTGTATTCATAGCCACCACTTCTTGAGGTAAGCCATTCCACGCATCCACCACCCTTTCTGTGAAAAAGAATTTCCTCACATTCCCCCTTAATCGGCCCCCCTCTAATCTCATGCTGTCTTCTCTTGTCCTGCTATTTTTCTTATATTTAAACATGTTAGACTCTTTCACCTTGTTAATGCCCTTAAGGTGTTTGAATGCCTTGATCATATCACCTCTCTCCCTCCTTTGCTCAAGGGTATACCTATTGAGCTCTGTTAATCTGTCCTCATATGTCTTCTGATGCAGTCCCTGCACCATTTTGGTTGCTCTTCTCTGGACTGCCTCAATTTGGTTAATGTCCTTGTGAAGGTGTGGCCTCCAATACTGCATGCAGTACTCCAGATGGGGCCTAACCAGTGTCTTGTAAAGAGGGATTATTACCTCCCTCTTACGACTTGTCATACCCCTATTAATACACCCTAACACCCCCCTAGCCTTACCTACTGCTTTAGAGGTCTGCTTGGATGATTTCAGGTCATCAGTGATGATGATGCCCACGTCTCTTTCTTCCTTTGTGACTGCTAGCAACTCCCTTCCCAGCCTATAGGTGGCTTCAGGGTTTCTCTTCTCTATTTGCATGATCTTGCACTTTTTTTGCATTAAATCCCAGTTGCCACTCTTCTGACCATTTTGCTAGTTTATCCAGATCTCTTCTCATTCTGCCCACCCCATCTGGATCATCTACTCTGTTGCAGATCTTAGTGTCATCTGTAAACAGACAAGCCTTACCCTCTAGTCCATCTGCAAGGTCACTAATGAAGATGTTGAAGAGGACTGGCTCCAGGACTGATCCATGAGGTACCCCACTTGTGACTTGTATCTCTTCTGACTATATACCATTTACCACCGCTCTCTGTTTTCTGCCCATCAACCAGTTTGCCACCCAGTTGACCAACTTCTGACCCACCCCCGAGCCTACCCAGCTTATTTATCAATCTTCTATGTGGAACAGTGTCAAAAGCTTTGCTGAAGTCAAGGTAGGTGACATCAACTGCTCCTCCTTGGTCCACCACTCTGGTTACCCAGTCAAAGAAATCTATGAGATTAGTTTGACAGGACCTTCCTTTTGTAAATCCATGCTGTCTTGGATCCTGTGCCCCTATGGATTCCAGGTGTTGCACTATCCTTTTCTTAAGGAGTGCCTCCATAATCTTGCCCACTACTGAGGTAAGACTGACTGGCCTGTAGTTCCCTGCCTCCTCCCTGCTACCACTCTTGTGGAGTGGGATCACATGAGCCCTTCTCCAGTCTTCTGGGACCTCTCCTGTGCTCAGAGACTCACTAAACAGTTCTGCTAATGGCTCTGCTAGTTCCACCTTTAGCTCCTTAAGTACCCTGGATGTATGCCATCAGGTCCCATTGCCTTATCCACCTGAGCTTAGCAAGCTCTTGTAGGACCCTTTCTTTTGTGAAGGGAGTAGTGCTCACCTCCCTCCCCTGTGTCCATGATGCTGAGCTGGGCCCTGCCTACCTTCTCTTCAGTAAATACTGAGCAAAAGTATCTATTTAGGATAGATGCCTTTACAGGGTCCTCCTCCTCACATGCTCCCTTTTCTCCATTAAGCTTAGCAATACCCCTCTGGACTTTCTCCTTTCACTAATGTATCTATAGAAAGTCTTGTCACCTTCTTTTACTGTTCGTGCTAGTGTTTCCTCAGTTTGGGACTTTGCCTGCCTTACTGCCTTCCCTGCTTCCCTTAGGGCAGTTTGGTATGCCTCCCTATCTTCATCCCGCTGTGTTCCCTTATATTTCCTGAAGGCCAGCCTTTTGGCTCTGACCTTTTCTGCTACTGTATTTGAGAACCAAAGTGGTTTCCTTCTTCTTTTGCACTTCCTTTTCTGTCTAACACAATGGAATGTTGCTTCAAGTATTGCATCCTTAATGCTTGCCCACTTTGCCTGTACCCCCTCACCTGTGTTTCTTTTTGCCAGAGCTATCTTAACTCTGTTGGCCATCTTATCAAAGTCAGCTCCTCTGAAGTCCCATATTTTTGCCTTGGAATGGGATGATTTAGATGTAGTAGCCAAATTGAACCATACCATGTGATGGTCACTGGCCCCAGGTGACCTTCTACCTGGAGATCTGTGATCCCTTCCCTGTTAGTCAGTAGTAGATCTAGGATAGCCCTGTCTCTTGTGGGTTGCTGTACCAGTTGTTTGAGGCCCTCCCACTGCAGGGAATCCACTATGTGTCTAGTTCTGGCAGATGTTCCTGCTGGTATTGATCAATCTGTATCCGGCTCCCCTTAAGCTGTCATGTTTTGTATATCTTCTAACAGTAATGTGTCTATGTCCTCCCCCTGGTCTGGGGGCCTGTAGACAACCCCAGTTCTTATGGCTGTCCCATTTCCTGTTTCCAGGGTGACCCACAGTTCTTCTGGCTCCTTATGAGTTACATTGGCTGGGATTTTTTTTCTACAGGTAAGGTGATGCTGGTATTAGTGTTGTGAGACTGGTTCAAGGACTTGGATGATGTTCAGCTGGCAGGTGGGTGCTGGACCTCATGCTATAAGTGAGTTCCAGGGCACAGATAGTGCTCGGTTGTGGGGTGACTTGGCATGGGTTTACAAGGCTTGGCCAGGGACAAATATGGTGGTTGGATGGGAAGGGGTGGCTTGGCATGGGTCTACAAGGTTTGGCCAGGGATAAGCATGGTGGTTGGATGGGAAGGGTGGACTGCTTCAAGTACCATAATAGTGGTACAGTGGCATGGATGGTGGTCAGCCAGGAAGGGAGTGCTGGTCTGGGTGCCTGTAAGGGAGGGCCAGTGGCAGTGATGGTTACTCACTGAGAAGAGTGGACTCATCTGGGTGCCAGTATGGGTGACCCAGAGTGAGAAATGGTGGCTGACTTGGAGACTGAGGCTCATTAGAGGGTGGATATTAGGGTAGTCTAGAGACAAGCTTTGCAGATGTATATGTTGATGTGGCTGTCTAGAGGTTGTAAGGCTGGTCAGTGACATGGATGTTTTTCTTATGTGGATGAGGTTCTGGACCTGTGGTTTTTTGGTTGGTCCTTTGTCAGGATGGCAGTCCACTGGGAAAGGAATGCTAGTCTTAGGGCTATGATGGTTGGTCAGGGACAGGAATGGTGGACCACTGGGAAGGATATGTCAGTTTTGTGGTTGTAGTGGTTGCCAGTGACCTGGATTGGATGTTTGTCCACCATTAAAAGCAGTGCTGCTCCTGGAGTAATAAGGTTTCACTTGTGATTTTTTTAAATCAAAAACAACTAAGATAATACTGAACCACTGCCATAAGAACTATATTATTTTGATATGGATAGGCTCTGTATTAATATATGGTAAACACTGCTCTGGAAAAAAACTGTTGGCACCACTAATTTTGACAGATAGCATCTGATCACTCTATCATAGTCATTGCATTTTGTTTTGTAATACACAGTCACACACACGTACAAGATGCAGCCCAGAAAAAACTTTTTTTTTTATAAAGGAATTTTTTTAATTTTACAATAATAAAAGCAAACTAGCATGCAGGAAACACTATTTAATGACCAAATAAAGGATTAATAGTAAATGGTGCAGCATCTGACAAAAGGATGTGGTTCTACAGTTCACACAGACACATAAACTGAGCGGTTTTATGCAGCAAACACAGACACTTCTTAGGGCACAGCAATGAAAAGGCAGAAAAAGTAAAAAAAAATACACAGACGATCATGGTATTAGTATAATTCAGCATATAAAACATACAAGGACACTGGAGGCGATCACAACATATTACATAGACCATGTGGCTGAAACAGGCAGGCACAAAGATTTGGAAATATGCAGACTATTCCAATATCATGTCATCACTCTGCTTAGATGACTCAGAGGCACAGAAACTGCATGAGAATTCTGTGCACAGACACAGCAGGTAAATAAATGTTGTTTAAAAAAAATTACAAAACCTAGTAATAAGACATTTTCAAAAACAGCACACAAGGACACCCAGACCTAAAATGCAATGTTTATTTAAAAAAATAAAGGGTTGCACATGATCTGGTTAAAAAGACACACATCCAAGATCAATAAATAAGTAAGTCATGCTTTGTATTTTAGCATGGAGATGAGTATATGCACATTTTGTTTTTGTTTTGTTTTTGGGCTGCAGACTACTTTTTGCTTGTACTGTAGAAACATATAAAGAAGTAGTGATCACACCTTCCATGCACAGCTGTACATAGTGCATCAGATTACCATCCACAGCCTTACCAGATGTATGTGCCCACTACCCATCTTGTTGGTCCATGTCTGTGCCTAACTCAATAGCTGTATATTTATTTTTTGAAGAAGTGATTGGTGTACAGCTGAACAAATCTTGGTTACCCTCTTGAAAAATCTGTCTGTGTACAACAGTGTAGAGCTCTGTGTATCCTCAACAGCGCCATGCGTGCAGGTGTTAAAAATTGGGCAGGAACCTATATATCGCTGCCAATCACTATCTGGTTGTCTCTGCTGTTGTACCGTTCTTTTGTAACCTCCCATGTTGTGCTTGAAAATAGGTAATGTTTTGTCTAGTTAAGTTACCTGGTCAACAAAAACTAAATAATAAATAAATTAATTAATTAAATAAATGAATAGAAATATTTGTATAGCTCTGTGCAAAGCTGGACATAGCTGGGTTTGAAAGATTGGTTATGCAACCCTTACCCAGGTCAAGAGCAGCATCTAGCAACCAGGACCCCCCCAACTTGTTACACAGACAAGGCAACAAACCACAAGCTGGCAGAAAATAAATATCACCACTGGCATTAGAATAAATACTTGGCTCGGGCATCTAAGAAGTTTGGAGGTTAGGGCACAAAATTACATTTATATTTACTCCAAGTCTGGGAGAGAGGTGCCAGGGCTATGCTGTGTCTCCTATCTGAGGGGGCCCCATAACATTTCACTCGGACTCACAGATGGACTGTCCACAACCATAAAATTGGGATTGTATTGTATGGCTTTATTTTCTGACAAGATGTTAAGCAGAACTAGAGTGGTCCCCCAAGGTTGTACTGTCCAAACAGATCACACAACTTGCAGTAGAACAAACATTTGTTTTCACATAGAAGCAGTACTGTACATCACAACATGAACCTTTTCCAAAATCATGAACTATCCACCCCTTTGCTTAGGGATCTCTGAATTTCTGACCAAGTGTAAATATAGTGGGATTTACCACACACTTAACTTGAAACTCCTGATGAGATGGACCATATTAACACCTGCAGGCAACAGTACCTATCTAATAACCAGTTAGCCCTGAACTGCAACTAAAAGTGAAGTTATGCCCACCCCAGCCTCAGTCAGTCTCTGCCACTCCATTTAGGACACACAAAACTGGATCCTTCAACCTCTCCTGGATTGCTAAAGGCATCCTTTACTTTAGTAAACTTTAACAGCACATCTTTGGTGAATGGGGTCCTGAGTATCTGTAATCTAGCCATCATAGGGGCACATACAACACCAGACAACCCAAAAAGTATCTCTCAAATGCACACTGTACTCATGGTTTGGTATCCCCTTTGTTGCAGGCATGTGACCATATCTGAAGAAACATTCCTTCCTCAAAATCCATAGCTTTTGCAGGACATCTTTACAGTTTCTTTCTCTGGGCAGCTGTGACAATCTATCTTCAGTCCATCAGGGGGTTGTTCCTTGGAACTACTGATTTCTCAGTCCCTTCTCACATCTTGAGTGAAAAGGAATCCACTGGGGTTCCACTTGTACAGGTCTCCACTACTTCGTTTAGAGACACACTGTTGTTCCACTCACTAGGGTGAGAAAATGATGACCAGAGGTTCTTCACCCAGCCCAATGGAGGCTGGCAGGCACCTCTTTCCCTCTGCTGGACAGAAAGCTCCTTCCTGTTCACTCTCCAAACTGGAACTCACACTCTGAACTCCCAGGATTCTAAACTGCTTTCCCTGCAGCTGAGCTAAAAGGCTTATGATGCTGCAACAGTTCTAAGTGACATGACTCATTTTCCACCTAGCCTAACTAGGTAAACAACGATGTCATGTGGTAGATAGTTTCTAAAAAAACTCTCTACTTGCTGCTCAGAGACCTACAGTACCTGGACTAATAATGCTGGGATTCTTGTAACCCCAGGGACTGTGTGGTTACAGTTATAAGGTTGCTGCTGTAGAATAAATAATCCTACCATCATTCGTATTTATTCCTTTCTGTAAAAGACTAGTCAGGAGCTGCAGTTTTCTCCCTGCCTCTGCCTCTGCCTCTGAAAAATACCTGAAAAGTCTGGGACCATGTTTCAGCCTCGTGGGATCACAGGCTCACCTGTTCTGCAGCTGTTGTCAGAACAACACTTATCCCAAAAATATTTTTTCACACTTTCTTCTTTTATATAATGATTAAACAATCCCTTATTGGCGCTTCAATTAGTCGCCATCGCCTAGCTCTCCCGACTAGATATTGGTCCCGTGGCTTTAGATAGGAGACCAGTGCCGTGTTCCTACCCTCTGGGGAGTAAGCTGGGGGTAACTGGGAGATGCTAGCCATAGATGGCAGGTGGGAGATCCAGGGGCTGTGACCAGGGTGGAGACTGACAGAAGGACCTGCCAGGTAAAGTTGAAAAACAAAAGAAGAATTTTTCACTTAAAAGGGCTCTAAATAACTCTGATTTTCACCTTTACAATAGGTAAAAACCAAGAGGCTTCAGAGGTGATATACCCCCATCCCCTCACGATGCTTTCACACCTGGACCCCAGTTAAGGGCCTGTGTAGCCCTCAAACCACTGGCATAATTTGCTTGGTATCAGGGGCCAGTACCCTAGGTATATAAAGAGTCTACAGATGCCCCTGGCACAAACTATAACACAAAATTATCACATTGCTATATTCATTTCTGAATAAAATTGTATGTTGCCACAGTGAATGTTAAGCAGAGACAGTTACTCCAAAGGGAGTTTTGCCAAGGTGACTGGGTGGGTTACTTTTTCCAAAGTAACAATCATAGAACTGAGAATGGAGATGCTCAAATCCATCAAATATGCATTCATTAAGTTCAAATCCATTAGATGTGCATTCACTGCCCTTGATGTGGGTAAAATCAGCAAAGTGTCCAATATCCAGCTTGAGTAAGTGACACTGTGGCAACTGGAATCAGAAAGGGGGGATCAGCAGCTTCTCATTCTTTAATATACAAGAACAATCAAATATATATAACACTTGTTACTACTCTCTGTGCATTTCATGCATCAACTCAGCTACTCATGCGCCCTTTATTAATGTGGGAGGATACTATGACACATGTTTTGATTCTAGATTACTACTTATTGTCTTTAATTGTTAGTCTCTGATGTTAACACCTTTATATGGAAAATAACTCTTTTGGTTCTGCCCCCCTCTCATTCCCAGCAGAACATGCTTATAAACATCTCTGGGTAAAATAAAGTGTTTTGTACTGCAGATGACTTTAGAAACATGTCTGCAGTCGAAACATGTTTTTTTCACAGATGAGTCACATAGCTACCTCCACAACTTAGATATTTTTGAAAGTGTTTGGCACTAGTCTCCATGGTGTGTGTTTTTTGGGGTGACTTACTGTACCAACGATGTGCTTAGGAAGGTCAGTGCATAAGTTGCATCAGAGACATGCTGTTGTGACTGACCCCTGTAGATTCTCTGCCATTTCCTGGTAATCAGTACTGTGTAGCCAGGTACAGTACTGTAGTTAAAGGGCAGAGCTATGACTCTAGAGATCCATGTACCACCACAATTATTCTCCATAACTTTGAAAAATAAACTCCTTTCTGTCAGTGTTGCCTCCCTATGTCCCTCAGTCTATCACCCCCATTGTGATCCCCTAATGGCAACCATAGCTCTTCATGGCTTGTAAATTGTTGTTGAACAGGCTACAACATTCATAGCACTGGAAAGAAAGAAATACAAAACCATGATTAAACCCATTTAGGGTACTTAATCTGGTCAGGGCCGTTATCCAATGTCTGATGACCTCACCTTAGATCCTAATTGCTGCTAACAAAGAACATGTATTCATAATTTTCTTACTTTTCTCTTTGCTTTTCACATGGTCTACCAGCCTGATAATCAGGACTGCCACAGCTGCTCCCTCCATCCTAGTTGGGAGTTAATGTTTTTATATTTCTATAGTTACTGATATTAGGGATAGTCCTTTGAGCCATGCTGATTTACAGTGGCATCTGCATGGCAAGGCAAGTAATTCAGTTGCACAAAAACAGTAAAATGTGTATAATATAGTGCAGCCTTTACACCGGGGTGACATAATGTTATGCACAGTAAAAGGGTAATAACAAAGAAATATATTGTTCATATTGCTATACAGGAGGACAGGTGAGCAGTGTCCTTTGCAGCTGATGCCAAACAGTGGCAGCTTCAGGAATAATGGATGATCAGCAGAGAGGCAAATATCTTACAGGACTTGTGTTTGGGCACGTAGGTGGATTTAAACCCCAATTTTGTTGCCAACTGTGCATCATTCTTGAGGTGTTGCTTTGAATTGGCCCTGGCATTGATTCACCAATGACACCAATGATGCTTCTTGGTCAGTCACTGGAGGTGGCCGAATACTAGGTGGCTCACATGGTTCCTTGCAAAGATCAGATTACCCCCCCCTCCCAACTATGATTCACTCTGCTGATTGAAGGGTAGAATTACAGACTGGAACAAGTACACCAGTCTCCCAGGTGGCAACAAGATGTGATAGTGCAGCACCCCTGGACCAGCCAATAATGTTCTTTAAAAAAATATATTTTTAAATAGACAAATCAAGGAGAAACACAGACACTGATTTAACAATTCATTTTTAAGAGCTTTTCTTTTTTTTACAATTGATTTATACATTGCTGATGATTTTATGTTTGCTAAATGATTGTACTTTATTTACCCTTTGGCTAATGAGTACTAATTCTTGACTCTGGTTGCCCGAAAGATGTTGAGATCTCTTGCAAAAAGCATATTAACATTTGTTGTAATTGTGTACTACGATTATGAAGTTTAGGGTACAGGTAATGGACTGTCACTGCAAGGGAGAAGAGGAAGCTTTCTGTGACGTGAACTGTAGAAATGTTTTACTATGGGCACTGTACATTCCACTATTGTTGCCATTACTGATTCATGGTGCAATGACAACCATGAGCAGGATATAATGATACCAGGCTATACTCTATTCAGGAAGGACAGGGTGGGAAAGAAAGTGGGAGGAGTGGCTCTCTATGTGAGGATCGCATAAAAGCAACAGAGATACAGGGAAGCTAGGGAAGGGCGGAGGTACTGTGGGTCACCCTAAAAAAGGGGAATGGAACAGCTATTCACACTAGCATGATCTACAGACCACCAGCACCGGGGGGCATTGGAAAAGGTTATGGTTGAAGCCATCAAAAAATGGCAAATAAGGAGGTGATGCTGCTGGTGGGAACTTCAATCTGCTGGATGCAAATTGGAGCACCCTAGCTGAAGCTTCAACTAGGAGCAGAAACATCCTGGACTTCCTGAAGGGAACATTCCTCAGGCAACTAGTAAAAGAGCCCACTCATGAGGGAGCAATACTGGACCGTGTACTCACAAATGGGACAATGTTGCAGACATCACAGTGGGTGGCAACCTGGGGACCAGTGATCACCATACGGTGTAGTTCAGTATAAGTGCTGTGGCAGAACCTAACCACACAAAGGCAAGGGTCCTGGAATTCAGGAAGGCTGACTTTAAAAAGATGGGGGAATGCCTCAGGGATGCCCTGGCTGGGGGGGGGGGAGGCACTTGGATGAAGTGAGCGAACAGTGAGCGAAAATAAAAGGGGGAATAGTAAAGGCTACAAACATCTGTGTCAGGCAAGTAAGCAAAATCAAAAAGAGAAGGAGGCCGCTATTGTTCTCAAAAGAGGTGACCGGAAAGGTAAAGGCAAAAAAGTTAGCAATCAGGAAGTACAAGGAAACACAGAGGGAGGAGGATAGGGAAGTGTATTAGGAGAAAAAGAAGGAGGAAGGGAAAGCTATTAGAAGCACAAAGGTGTAAATGGAGGAGAAAATAGCCTAGGCAGTAAAGAAAGGGCACAAGACATTTTTCAGGTATATAAGCAAAAAAAGAAAGGCCATGTGAGTGATAGTATAGTTTAGGAGGGAAGGAGGGGAGTCTGTGGAGAGAGAGAGAGAGACCAGGAAAAAGTGGACATCCTGAAGACATACTTTTGTTCAATTTTCACAGAGGAAGGGGAAGGCAAGGGACCACAGATAAGTGCCAGGAGCATAAAAGGAAGGTAGGTGGAGACTAGTCCATTTACAGAGGAGAGAGAGTCCTGAAAGAACTCGTAAAGCTGAAAGTGGACAAAGCAATGGGGCCAGATGGGGTGCATCCAAGGATACTGAGGGAGCTCAGAAGTGCTGGCTGCACCTCTGACAGTCTTGTTCAACCAATCACTGGAGAGGGGAGTGTCTCTGGAGGACTGGAGGAAGACAGATGAAGTCCCACTTCTCAAAAGTGGAAGCAAGGAGGAGGCTGGCAATTACAGGCCAGTCAGCATGACTTTGGTGGTAGCAAAATTAATTGAATCAATGCTGAAAGAAAGGACTGCGGACTGTCTTGAATCCAGTGACTTACAAGACCTGAGGCAGCATGGATTCACTGGGGGGAGGCCATGTCAAACAAATCTGATGGATTTCTTTGACTGGATAACAAGGGAATTAGATCTGGGTGGAACAGTGGATGGATGTGGCCTACCTAGATTTCAGTAAGGCCTTTGATACCATTCCACATTGGAGAATCATAAAAAAATCGGGCAGCCTCGGAGTGGGCCAAAGGTGGTAAACTGGGTAAGGAATTGGCTAAGGGACAGGAGAAAGAGGGTGGTGGTAAATGGAGTCCACAACGAGGAGGGGAGGGTGCCAGTGGGGTGCCACAGGGATCAGTACTTGGAGTGGTCCTCTTTAATGTTTTCATTAGTAACATTTTAGAAGAGCTAGAAGGGAAGGTATGCCTCTTTGCAGATGACAGTAAAATCTGCAATAGGGTGGGCTCTCCAGGGTGGGTGGAAAAAATGAATAGAGATCTGAGAAAGCTAGAGGAGTGGTCAAGGGTGTGACAGCTTAACTTCAATGCAAAGAAGTGCAAAATCATGCACATGGGGCACAGAAACCCAGGGGCAGAGTACAAAATGGGGAGAGTGGTATTAATGACCACCAAACAGGAAGGAGACCTGGGGGTAATCATATCTGATGACCTAAAGGTGGCCAAACAGTGTGACAAGGCAGTGGGGAGAGCTAGTGGGATGGAAGAGTGCATAGAGAGGGGTACCACCAGCAGAAAGAGAGAGAGGTGGTGTTACCACTCTATAGATCACTGGTGAGACCTCACCTAAAGTACTGTGTCCAGTTCTGGAGACCACATCTCTGGAATGACATAGAGTAGAGGCAGTCCAGAGGAGGGTGACTAAAATGGTGCAGAGTCTGCATCAAAAGCCCTATGAGGAGAGACTAAAGGACCTCAATATGTACACACTGGAGGAAAGGAGGGAGAGGGGGGATATGATAGAGACTTTCAAATACCTCATGGGTATAAATAAGGTTCAAGAGGGAAGCATTTTATAGAAAAAAATATGATCAAGAACAAACGGTCATGCTATGAAGTTGGAGTGGGATAGACTCATTGGAGATATGAGAAGATACTTTTTGACAGAAAGAGTGGTGGATGCCTGGAACAGCCTCCCAGTGGAGGTGGTGGTAGCAAAACAGTAACAGAATTAAAGAATGCATGGGATAGGCATAAGGGAACCTTAGTGATAAGGAAAGGGGGGTTGTAAAGCTGGAGATCAAGTAGGGTCTGCGGTATTGCAGTAGATAGGGTAAATGGGTAGACTAGGTGGGCCAAATGGTCCTTATTTGCCATCAGATTCTGTATTTCTATGTTTCTGTGTTTGTATTTCATATGATTTGATGCATGTAACAATGAGCGTTATTGAACATAATGGGCAAAATGTCAAGAAACATCTAAATCCAGTGACTGAATAACTGACCAATATTTTGCTGGATCACATGAAACTGAGAGAGAGATTTTTGCCTTGATATTTTTATATTGATATTTCTATTTTTGTTCTCTTCCATATATTCTTTTTCCACTTTTGGACCTTTACATAACTGATTCATTTTTTAGGGTGCACAATATATACATTTTTTAGCTCACCCTCTTCAGATGATACTCTGCTTTTAGTACAAAATTGATACAGAATTTGTGGTTATTAACCCTGTGCTTCAAAACTGCTTTTCTGCTCTTCCTGCTTCAGTTAGCTACACATCTAATGTTGTTTTGATTACACATTGCTTCTTTTGATTGAGGAAGTTCAAGTTTGTCAGCTTTCAAAAATGTCTTTTATCTTACTAATTTGTGCACACTTGGGTGATAGTTGTGTGATTAATGAATTGCACTTGTATCTTTAAGATCAATGCACTTAAATGCTGATGCTTTATTTCTGGTGACACCACCCCTTGCTGAAGGAGCACTAAGCTCCAAAGTACCAGGGAACCATTGATTTGTGGACCTCAGTACAGTTGCCTGCACCTTATAAACAGAATCTTAGCAAAATATCTTGTGTGGTTCATGAGTGTGCTACATGTTGTGTTGTATCAGGAGCGTTTCCTGGAGTAGCAGCACCTTCACATTCCAAATCACACTCTGACCTCATGCCTGAAAACAAGAACCATTCATTTTGAAATAATTGTATCTAAGCCAAAGAAATCTTTGAAATCTCTCTGCCAGATTAATTATAAGTGCTTTGTGACAGAATATCTTAAATGCTGGAAATAAATATGAGTGTTTTTGCAAAATTATTTTAACAACAAACCCACAGCAGCCCAAGGCATTGTAAATGATGGTCTTTCCCCTCTTAACTTAATCAGTGCCTAGCTCTCATAGTAAGGCCTGAGGTGCACACACCTGAACACTGCAGCTAGAATGAGGACTTTATGATGCTGATTCAGCTGTCTGAGTAGCGAAAATAGTTACCAAAGAAGGGATCACATCTTTGCTCTCTCTGGGTCCCAGTTTCAAAAGTGGCCAGCTGCATTGCACAAGTGCCTGCGCCACACATCTGAAATGCGCTGACTGAAAATAATGCAATATTCAGAAGATGCGATCGCTCATGTCCGGCTGAATATACTGGAGATGCTCGATCGCACAACTGGAATTGTGTGGTGCAGCAGGGCACTGTTGAATATGGGAAACCGCGCAAGATAGGCAGGGACTGGGGTGCACAAACAAGGAAAGTAGCCCAATGCACTGGTGCAAGTTGGATGGGTGATGGTGCAACAGGGCAGCATCCCAGGGGACAGAAGAGGACAGGAGAGGACAGTGGCACATCACTGTGGCTAAAATGGTCACAAAAAGGGCCCCTGAGTGCCCAGTACAATGCACCACACAACAACACCAACCATGGGGAATGCCATGCACACCAAGCAGTGTAGATACACATGGTCATGGATAGGACACCACGGCAATGGCCATGTCAATGGATAGGGCCAAACGCACAAGCAGAGTGACAACAGTGCAGATGTGCCAGACAGAACTGTGGTACAGTGCGTCACTGGCACAGAACCACAATGACTTGGGGCAGGGGTCCACAAAGTGGGGCACACACTGACAGTGAGACATGGCCACTAACAGTGCAGCAGACAACCACATGGCCCATGACAACAACAGAAAGGGGCATATGGCCAACACAGGGAACCAGCGTGAAGGGACTCAAGAAGCACCGACAAGAATCTCATGCAACCAATGCAGTAATGGGTGTGACAGACACAGCAGGGGCCACACCTGGGGGCAGGGTGTGTTGGGCTAGGCGATGGAAGTCACACACCTGTGCAGCAATGTTGATGAGTATGTGGGCCACATGTGCCACACAGCAGTCAGCAATAACAATGGAAAAAAGAAACACACACAGCCATGCCAAAAAATAGCAACGTACTTTAATACAATAAAAAAAAAAATAAAAGCAGCAGCAGCAACAACATGAAAAGAAGTAATATAAGAAAAAAAGAACATGAACAAATGCAGAACAACAATATACTGTAGTAAAAAAAATATCAATATAAATTCAGCTATGTATAATTAAAGAAAGGGTGGCTAAGGGAAAAGGGGGAGCATGGGATGCAGGGGGGTCTATATACATGGAATGGGCAAGGGTGCAGGTGTGGGGTCACAACTATTTACAAATATACATGGCCCTAGTGGTCCACATTGGCCTGGCCCCATGACTGGTATGGGTGGTGTACGCCCCAGCAAACCGTGTGACCCTCCACAGCAGCTGTCAGTGAGCAGATGGCCCACAACATCTCCCCCTAGCCTCCTGAAGATGACTAGGAGGATATCCTGGCTTGTAGCTGCCCTGCCCCTGACCATGATGCGACTCTGTGGCTGTCTTCCTCTGGCATAATGGCCCTCTTTGGCCTGTCCACCTATGGGAGGAAAAAGACAAACAAAACATGGCCTCAGTGCCACAAGTCAACAAGTCACAGACAGAATCCCCCATGCAGCGATGGTGGCATGCATGCCCTCAGATGTGCAGCTCACTGCAGAGGGCTGCCACACTGCCAAACCCATTGCTGACAGGTGATATGCCATGGAACATTGCCACACATAGTGCACTGCATGGGATGTGGCTGTGGAAACAGGCAGTGGCAGGGCAGAACATGGACTGGATATGGCAAAGAGCCATGTGTCACAGGTACAGTGTTCGCCACAGAAGCACACTGGCCACACGCAGTGGTACATGTATGTGATGGTGACGGGTGGGCAACTGCCTCCACAGGCATATCAGAGGCAGGAGCAGAGAAGTACGCAGCTGTCCCCAGAAAGCCACACATGCAGGTATACATGGATTGCATTGTGTGTGCACACATGCTTGGTCCAACCAGTAGTGCCACACACCTATTGGACACACAGAAAGAAGCCAGCCATGCATGGCTGTACAGGTGACCACACAGGGGAAGGCAATGGCAACAGCGTGCTGGCAGACAACAGGTGGGTGTTGCAAAGACATGGGGGGTGGACACACACAGGCCAAAAAGGACCGGCAAGGTCACGCCATAGGGCGGCTAGACGGGCACGTCCCCAAACACTGTCCTAGACATGCCAATGAGCCATTCCACAATCACAGACTGGCATTGAAGGCAATGCCTGGGGAAACAAATGGAAACACACATTCACAGCCCAAATGGGTCAGAGTGTCCCAGAGGCAACCTGGGACCATGACAAAGACACTTCGACAGAGGCTGTGCCAAGTGGCTGACAGCCATCACCACCCACCACACACACACACACACACACACACACACACATGGACTGGAACACACACCCACACACTGTGGATGGAGGTAGTCACTGCAGGGGGCACAGGCAATGGCAGGGGACATGCGTGACACACTTTTAGGCCATGCTCTTCCTGCCCCCAAGCTCGGTTTTGGTGCCCAAGCCCTCAACCTCAAGGTTACCCCAGACCCAAACAGGGGCCCTCTTTTTCTCCAAGTATCTTACATACCCCTGAGGGACCAGGGACCAGCTGTCCACTCCCTCATTGATTACCTCACCACACTCCCACACAAGGTGGAGCAGCTCATCCTAGGTGACCTTAATGTCAGTTGGCTAAGTACCACTGCCCCCCATATCAGGTACTCCTTCGCTGCCCTACATATGACCCAACTAGTAACCTCACCCACTAGATTTAACCAGTCAGGCAGCTCCAGCACCCTCCCAGATGTAATTCTGTCTAACCACCCCCATAAAATTAGGTATATTAATGTACTACCAGACTCTCTTAGTGACCACTCTCCTGTCCTCTGCCACTGGTCATCCCCCACACCAAAACCAGTGTCCCAGATCACCTCACACCGATGCTTTCACCCCGGGGGTCTCAGAAAGCTAAAAACGCACCTAGCCCAGCTTGACTGGTCCCCAATCCTACTAGCAAAGGATATTGACTCTGCTCTAGCCTATGTCTCCAGTGCCTTCAGCAAGGCCTGCGACCTTTCCACCCCCTGACCAGAATCCGTACCAAGAAACACAACTCCCCATAGATCTCCCCATCCCTCATCCAAACACTGAAACAAAGAGATAATCTCTGGCATATTGCTGTCGAGACAGGCAAACTGGCTGACAGACAAGCCTATAATGCAGTATGTAACAAGTGCACCTGGGCTATAAGGCAGGCTAAGGCCAGATATTATCAAGCCACCCTTGAATCCACTTGGGGCTCATCTCGTGCCTCCTGGGACAATATGAAAGAGCTCAATGGAAAGACCCACTCCCCCCCATCACTACTCTCCATAGACAGTACCGTCACTACTGATCCTCCCCGCATAGCTGAGTGCCTCAATATGGCTTTCTCAGACCTAAGCTCCATCCTCCCCAACTACTTTTTCAACCGTTTCCATGCCTCCACCCCCACCTTGGGTCGCCCCCTTCTACCTGCATGCCATATCACCCCTTGAAGCCAGGCCTCATCTGCAAAAAGTCTTGGCTAGTAACAACCCCAGCAGTGACTCTCTGGACTCCAGGATTCTCCGATTAGTCCTAGATACTGTACTAGCCCCTCTCACCAACCTTTTAAACTGGTCACTATGTCTTGGTCAATTTCCAAGTGCCTGGAAAATTGCAGAAATCACCCATATCCATAAGAGTGGAGATAGAACCTCCCCTAACAATTTCAGGCCCATTTCCATTCTCCCCTCTTTCTCCAAAGCACTAGAAAAATAGTGGCCATTCAGCTCTTCAAGTATCTGGCCAAATACAACCTGTTGTGTCCAGAACAACATGGATTCTGCCCTGGACACAGCACCACTACAGCCCCCTTGGAGTTCTCCCAGCACCTCCACTCTGCTCTCGACTCTGGTCATGTTGCTGGTGCAGTGTTCATTGACCTCTCCAAGGCCTTTGACACTGTCTGTCACCCTCTCCTACCTGACTCCCTCCACTGACTTGGCTTCTCCCCTGGTCCACTGGCTTGGTTCACTAGTTACCTCTCTGCCAGATCACAGTGTGTGAAGGTAAAAGGCACACTGTCCAATACCCTGCCCATTCACTCGGGGGTCCCCCAGGGTTCCATCCTGGGCCCTGTTCTGTTCAGCCTATTTCTCAATACCCTCCCCAGCTCCTGCTTGGGCAATATGGTACTCTATGCCAATGATGTGGTTCTCCTTGCCTCCCACCCTGACCCTGCATCTCTACAGGAATCCCTGCAGCACACATTTAGCCAAGCCGAAATGTGGTTCCTTGACCACCGGCTGGTCATTAACCTCAAAAAAACCAAATCTATGCTTTTTTCACATCACCAGAATAAGGCCAAAAATGCCCTCCTCTGCATTCTCCCCAGTAATGCTCACCCTCTCAAGCAAGTGTCATCCTACAAGTACCTGGGCATCACCTTTGACTCAGCTCTTACATTTCACACCCACATCAATACCCTGTCCTCAGCCATAAAGTCTCGGATTGGCCTTCTCTATCGCCACAAAGATTGCCTCCCCCAAACCGCTCTCTGACTGACCATCAACTCCTCTGTCCTGTCCCTAGTGGACTACGGCCTAGCTATCTACACTGTGGCCAACAATACCGCCCTCACCAGAATCCAGACCTCAATAAACAAGGCCTGCAGGCTCCTGACCGGTGCATCCCTCCGCACCCATACTTGCCTGCTCTATTCCACCGCTAACCTGCTCACCTTGGAGGAGCGCCTACACTACCAAACCTGCTTACTTGCCAAAAAATCCCTGCTAGGACTCTCCCCCCTCAGGTGTCACTGCATCCCTGTGGCTTGCATCCCCATCCGTTGCTACCCATAGCTCAGTTAAGGCCACCTTTCTGGTGCCCCATGCCAAGACCTCCCAAGCCCAAAGGTCCTTCCACTACCTTGTCCTCACAAGGTTCAACTCCCTCCCGCTCTCTGTCACTAAGTCTACCAAAATTGTTCCCTTCAAAGTCACTCTCCGTAACCACCTCTTTGTTGCCCGAAGCTGTAGTTGCCCTTAATCAACCTAATGTTGGGGTCCCTCCCCGTTTCTTGCCCATAGCCTTGACAATGTCTGTTGAACTGCTTCCCCCCTTTCTTTTTTTTATATGATTGTTATTTACTACATGCAATGTTATCCCATAAACCACTGTTATATTATGTTCTTTTTGTTATCTGTATTGCTCCTGTATGTTACCACTGTTGTATCTCACACTGTAACCATGTCTACCCTCCCTGTGATGAGGTGCCTTTGTAAATGAGTCCCTGATTCAAAGGTTGTAAATCCAACTTTCAAAATAAATAAAATAAAAAACATCATATTTTTCTGTGGAAAATTATTCCACAATAACGTGTGGAAAATATTGAGATTCACTGAATAATATTATGCAGAACAGTGTTTATTTAGCAGAAAATCATTCTGCAATTATTTTCTGCCTTGGAATTCCACCATTCTGTTTCTGGTGAAATTCAGCAGAATTTGGGGGGAATTTTGTTCCACCAGAATTTGAGAATTCCGCACAGCATTACTAAACAAGCATTTGTCAATGCCGAACGTTCTCTTGCAGGTATTTGCAGTGGTGTTTGGTACTGGTACTGGCTTCAGAGGAGCGAGGAGGCAGCAGTGAGAGTGGCTGGTGCTGCTTGGCAGAAGCTACACTGTAAATGCAGGAAGGAGCTGTAGAGGACTAGTCTGGTCCCAGGACTGATCCCAGCGGTACCTCGCTTGTCACTCCCCTCTCCCCAGATTTGATCCCATTTACCACCACCATCTGCCATGCTTGCTCGCCACCTCTTATGGCACACTATTATATGTGACCACCACCCTCTCTGTGAAGAAAACTGTTCTCACATTTCCTCTTAATCTACACTCGTCCAATTTCATAACATGTCCCCTCATTCTTGTACTCCTTCTACGTTGGAAGTTGTCAGCCCTTGCACCTTGTTTATACCCTTGAGGTACTTGAATGGGTCTATCATGTCCCCCAGCTCCCTCCTTTCCTCCAGTGAGTACATATGGAGGTCATTTAATCTTTCCTGATACGTTCTGTGTTGCAAGCCATGTACCATATTGGTTGGTCTTCTGTGGACCGCCTCCACCCTGTCAATGTCCTTGCGGGGTTGTAGCCTCCAGAACTGCACATAGTACTATAGGTGAGTCCTCACTAGTGCATTATACAATGGCATTCCACCTCACACCTTCTGCTAGTGCTATCTCTGCCTATGCACCCCAGTATGCCACTGGTCCTCCTTACAACATGTGTGCTCTGTTTTGACACCTTTAGGTCATCAGAACTGATACCTGCTAGGTCCCTCTCTTCCCTCCCCTCCCCAATCCTGTAGCTCTTCCCATGGCTCCCTCTTCCCAGGTGTATTATTTTGTGCTTCTTTCCATTGAACCTCAGTTGCCACTCCTTAGACCATTTTTCAAGCTTCTCCATGTCCCTGCTCATTTTCTCCACCCCTTCTGGAGTATTCGCTCTGATATAGATGTTGGTGTCATCTGCAAACAGGCAGACCTTTCCTTCTAGCCCTTCTGCAATGTCTGTAATGAAGACATTGAACAGAACTGGTCCCAGGACTGATCCCTGAGGTACCTGATGGTCACCCCCCTATCCCCAGATTGGATCCCATTACCACCACCCCCTGACTCCTGTCTGTCATCCAGTTTCTAACCCAGTTTATCAGCTTGTGTCCTATGGCCAGACCACCCATCTTGTCAATCAGCCTTCTATGCTGGACAGTGTTGAAGGCTTTGCTGAAATCAAGGTAGATAATTTCCACTGCCCTTCCCTGATTTACTTCCTTAATGAGGCATTAGGGTTTCCAACCCTAATGCTCAACTCCCACCCTGCAGAGACTGACAGGTGTTGAGGGTGTGCTTTTGGGTCATCAGCCATATGCTCACATCATTCCACCCCCACCCTGCAAACACTGACAGACATTGTAGCGTGCCTTGAGGTCTTCGGCCCTAATGCTCACCCAAATTCCATAAGGAAATAAGCTGAGATGGGTGCAGTATAGATAAATTGGTTGAACATTAGGGAGGAAGACCCCAAGGCACACCCTAACACCTGTCACTGTCTGCAGGGTGGTGGGGTTGGAATGGTATGAGCATTATGGCTGATGACCCCAAGGCACACCCCCGATGCATGTCAGTCTCTGTAGGGTGGGAGGTGAGATGTTACATTTGGAAACCCTAACTCCCTGGGAGTTTGTTGGCATTTTCACTTCAGATTGTCAACATTGGCTTTTTGGGACCCCACCTCATGAACAGTGGCACCATCATTTCATTACTCAATCCCGAAAGGTGATTTTGCACAGCGACTGTGCCATTCTGTGCCACAGGTGTGAAAACACATTTCAGGTAGGATATGAAAAATGACAGCTGTACTGTTCATGAGGTGGTGTAGAAAAATGACTATGTTGAAAATTTGGAGTGAAACTATTGGAAATTACCAAAGTTATGTGTGTGTGTGTGTGTGTGTGTGTGTGTAGGAAAATGTTAATGAACCTGCATAACATGGCCATTTTAAGGAATTTTTGCACCAAATTTTAAGCATGGGCTTTTTGGCACCCCACATCATGAACACTGGCACTGTTGTTTCTTTAATTGGTCCTGAAAGATGATTTCACACAGTGACTGAGCAATCCAGAACCAGAGGAGTGAAAACACATTTCAGGCAGGATGTGAAAATGACAACTGTACCGTTTATGAGATGATGTGATAAAATGTGCATGATGAGACTTAAGTGAAAATATTAAAAATTGGCAGAGTTATGCACCTGCGTAGGAATAGTGCAATGCACACACGTACTACAGCCATTATTTTGGAATTTTTCCACCAAATTTTTAACGTGGCCTTTTTAAGACCCCACCTTATGAGCAGTGACACTGTGATTTTATTAATCCATCCCAACAGTTGATTTTGCACAGTGGCCATGCCATTGTGCACCACAGGTGCAAAAACATGTTTTGGGCAGGATGTGAAAAATGACAATTGTAGTGTTCATGAAGTACTGTGAAAAAATGGCAATGTTGAAACTCTGGAGTGAAAATGTTAAAAATTGGTGAAGATACGAATGTGTGTAGAAACTGCGCAGTGCATGGTTGTAATGCAGTCATTTTTGTGATTTTTTTGCACCATATTTTCAACATGGGCTTTTTGGGGCCTCCCTTCATGAGCACTGGCACAGACATTTTGTTACTTGGTCCTGAAAGGTGATTCAGTGCAGTGGCCGCAAACTCACCTTTTGGGACTGAGTAATGAGACGACAATGCCAGTGTTCATGTGGTGGGGTCCCAGGAACCCCATGTTAACAATTTGGGGTCAAAATTTCTAGAAATGTCTGCGATATCAACATAAGTTGAAAACCCTATTGACCGCAATTATACAACGCTTACCTTGATTCCTCAGTTAGCAGTTCAGCTTTGAATAATAATAATAATAATAATAAAACTTTATTTATTTAGCGCCTTTCAAGTACCAAGGCACTGTACAAATGAATCATAAAATCAGAATATACATATAAAATCAACAATTCATAACAGCATCAGACCACAAAAGCCTTGTTCCACAAAAAAGTCTTAAAATCCCGCTTAAAGGCTTCCACAGTCGTGCATTCTCAAAGCCAGCCAGGCAGAGAGTTCCAGAGGGTTGGGGCCATGAACCCAAAGGCCCTAGCCCCAGAAGATTTCAATATAACCTTCGGAACCTCTAGCAACCCCTCGTCAGCTGAACGGAGCTGTCGCACGGGGCAGTAAGGAATCAGAAGCTCTTTCAAGTAGTCAGGGCCAAGTCCATGCAGGGCTTTGAAGGTCAAAAGACCTACTTTAAAGGTGATCCACCACTGTATAGGCAGCCAGTGCAGATCGCGCAGCACAGGGTTAATATGTGTCCTTCTAGTCACCCCTGTCATTAACCTTGCAGCAGTGTTCTGCACTAGTTGCAAGCGGCGGATATCAACCCCAGGAAGCCCCAAGTAAAGGGAATTACAATAGTCAAGGTGAGATGTCACAAAAGCATGGACCAACATGGGTAAATCGTTGGACGGAACAAGGTGTTTCATCCTGGCGATGTTCCTAAGATGGTAGAATGCGGACTTAACGACTGCTGACACCTGATGACGAAGAGTCAGCCCATCGTCAAGTACCTCTCCCAGGTTATGCACCTGTTCAGAGGTAAGGATCAGATCCCCCCCAGCAATACGCCAGAGGGCTGACTGGACCCCAACCCCGCTGTCCCACGACCAGGGTCCACGACCAAAACCTCAGTCTTACCGGCGTTCAACTTTAACCAGCTCACATTCATCCAGTCCTGGATTTCAGCGAAGCAGCTATTAAATACCGAGAGAGCACTAACCTGGTAGGGTGTAAAAGACAGGTAGAGCTGGGTATCATCAGCATAGCAGTGAAACCTCAGCCCATACCTTCTTACAATGTCTCTGAGGGGCAGCATATACACTGCAAACAACATGGGAGAGCACGAACCCTGGGGACTCACATTGCAGAGGGAAAGGTCAGAGGAAAAATTCCCCCGACACAACTCTCTGCGTTCTCCCAGATAGAAAAGATGAAAACCATCTGAACACTGTACAAGACAGTCCACAGATGGACTCCAGACGTTCGAGCAAAACCCCATGGTCTACAGTGTCAAAGGCTGAAGAGAGATCAAGGAGGACCAAGATAGAGCGGTTCCTCTGATCTCTCGCCATCAAGAGATCATTAAGCACCCGAACCAGAGCAGTCTCGGTACTATGCCTCTTACGAAAACCAGACTGGAGAGGTTCATAGATATTATGGATGGTCAAATGGTCCTCCAGCTGGTTTGCCACTACCTTCTCAACAACCTTCCCAATAAAGGGAAGGTTAGAGATCAGTCTGTAGTTGGAAAAACATCTGGGTCCAAAGAAGCCTTCTTCAAAAGGGGAGTCACCACAGCTTCCTTTAGGGAGCAAGGAAACTCACCCAATTCTAGGGAGCACCAGATTATTTGAACCAGAAATGGGTCGACGATCTCAACACAACCCAAGATTAGGGAGGTAGGGCCCGGATCTAAACTACAGCACGTAGGGCGCATCCCCTGGATGATCTGCATAATATCACTGAACGTCGGCAGGTCAAAGGAACACCAGAAGACAGAGGATTCCTTGACCAAACGCCGACCAAAAGCTTCCCCCTTAGAGTGTGTTGGACAGGTCTCGGATCTGATGTCGGCAACCTTATTGGCAAAGAATTTAGCGATCTCATCACACTCCTTTTGTGAAAAGGCTCGACAGAGCTGGAGGCAGGCTGGGTTGCACAGCCTGTCCACAGTTCTGAAGAGCTGAGCTGGTCGATTCTGAGTGACAGAGATCTCCCTGGACAGGAATTCTGCCTTCTTATGGGAGATCTCTGATTGGTAGAGCCGTTAATGCTCCTCCAAACTAAGGCGGTCGGCATCCAGAGCAGACTTCCTCCAACGACGCTCCAACCGTCGTCCCACACATCGCAACTCCCTCAAGGACCCATCAAACCATGGGCCCCGAGGACGAAGAGAGAGGGGACGAACACGGACAGGAGCAATTGAGTCCAGGGTCAAGGAAATGGCCTGGTTATAAGCCAAGACCATAGCCTCTGGACCCAAGCTGGCAGTCAGAAACTCTGAGAGGTTCAACACCACTATCAGGTCTTCAGGGCACACATCCCGTAAAGGGCGGTATCGAACCATCTCCAGAGGGGCAGACCTACGAAGGGGAGCACAAAAATTGAAGCTCACGGTGTAGTGGTCGGACCAACTGACAGGTTCCACCACCAAATCAGAGGCCTCAATCCCCCGGAGAAAAACTAAATCCAAGGAGTGACTGTGATTATGCGTGGCCAAAGAAACAATCTGTGTAAGGCCCAGTGATGTCATCAACTGGAGGAAGTGCTGACCAAAATCAGAAAGTTCATCATTGACCCAGGTATTGAAGTCACCCAGAACCATCAGTCTGGGTGACTCCAACGCCATATCGGTGACAAAGTCTGCCACTTCCTGCAAGAATTGTCTCTCATCTCCTGGTGGACGGTAGACGAGGGCTATCCTGCAACCCACACCAGCCATGACGGTACACTCAAAGGATTCAGCTTCCTCAGCTGGTACACCAGTGAGCCCCAAGCTGGTCTTAAAACAGACCACTACTCCCCCCCCCCACGATCCAATCTCTTGCAGTGAATCACCGAGTACCCAGCTGGAACAGTCGCCTCTAAAATAGGGCCGGCATTTCCATCCAGCCAGGTCTCGGTGATGCAAGCCAGATCTGCTGTCTCAACAAAATCAGAAATAATAGCTGATTTGTTTTTAACAGATCTGGCATTGCACAACACTGCCCAAGTTGGACAGGGATCTGAAGCCGTCCCAACTACTTGCCCATCCAAATAGGAGGAGCCCTTGGGTATGGAGATTAGGCATGGAAAACCACGTTCCAGGCTCCATTTCACCTCAGGGCTTCTTCTGGGCTTAACCACCCCTATGCAAGAGGTCCGTTCATTCACTCCTATTGCATCCATTGACCTTTCACCATGCCCACCCCCCATTTAGCAACAAGCACCTGACAGCTTGGTAGGTGGAAAATTGGAGGGAGGAGGCAAAAAGGGCAGAGGTCATGGAGGTCGGAAGACGAATAATGCTAAACAATGCTAACTAAACAACACATAACAAAAGCGGGAGACAAACTAGCTGCAAGCAAATGAATAAAAAATCCTGGTATCTGTAAAATAAAATACCCACAATTACACATTAAACTAAAAACCCACCAAAAAACATAAACCAAAACCTACTGACTGCAGAACCAAAAATAAACTATAAACAGATTATTAAAGAATCCAAATATATAAGGACAGGGAGGCCCTCTCTCTGCACCCACTGTCCTTTATATGATGAAACGGGATCCAAAAAAAAGAAATTGCAGTTATTTTTAGGCACTCTCACTGCCGATGAGTATAATGTTAAATAGTCCAAACATGTAAGGACAGTGAGACCCTCTCACTGCACACATTGTCCGTCCAATAAAATGGGTAATATTAAAATAAACCAAAACAAAATCCAAATTATTCTAAATAAACATTCAAAAAATAACAATATGCAAATGCATTGCGAACTTATGAATGGAAGGAGAAGATGACTCTTTGGAGATAGTAGTCGATTTAGCTGTGAGGCAACAGGAGGCTACCCCCCACCACACCCCCAAACTGCCTAATAAGGCCAGTTATGCCACTGAGACCCACCGCTTCAGATACCCCCAGACCAGCCAAATAAGGCCGGCCCTAGAGTAACTTAGAAACCCCCCCAGTAACCCCAAACTCCTTGAAGGGAACAGGAGAGGCTCCTGCTTGGTCCCAGGCAGCACAATACCAAACACCCAGGCAAAGACAGAAAAAAAGGGGGGGGGGATAATCTCTCAGAACCAAAACCAACCATGTGGCAATATTCCCCCAAGAAGCCTTAACACAGCTTAAAGTCAAATTTAAGGTCCCAAATAAACAGAGGACAACAATGAAGACTCAAGTCCTAGTACTCACGATACATCTGAGATACACAAGTTATTTTTTTTCATGTCCAAAAGACATAAGGCAGTCACAGCAAGCGGCACCAACTAGTCCAAGTCTTCGCCAAATATGACACTGCAAAGATGTTCACAATATATCCAGTGGAAACGTCCTGTTTCAACTAGAACCATTAATCCCAGGGACAGGAGCCAGCAAAAACTCCCATACACAGAGAGCACGAAAAGAACAGCTGCAGAACAGTAAACTAATCGCAGAATTTAATTCCCAGGGAAAAATTAACTCTCATAATCCCCCGAAACTCCCGCACATAAAGAATGCCAAGGGAGCAGCTGCGAAGGGGATGAGAAGGCCACGAAAACTGGATCACGACAGGAATTGACTTCCTCATATCCCCAGACTCCTACACACAGTTACACCATGATAGTAGTCACAAAAACAATAATGTGGCAGGCAAATCAGAGACCCAACAAAAAGTTGCTTGCAGATTCTCCGAAGCAGGACGAAAGATATTTAAATAAATATTTAAATAATGATGCTGTAAGACAAGCAGAACAGCAGTCAGCTGATGAAGGGGAACAATTCCCCCGCTAAAACATCCTTCTACCGCAACCACGCCGAAAACGACCGTAACACACATAAACGCGGCAACACAACTCTACTGAAGCAAATAAAAAGCTCGAAAATAAAATTAAACGTAAAAAATGTATTGAAGCAAGTAAAAACAAATTAAAACAAGAACACAATAAAAACGAAGTGAAGGCTAGTCCAGCGTGACCGCCATCTTGCTTCCATCCAGATAGAGGGGGTAGAAGGAAGTAAGGCCAAGAGTGCAGATGTGTCCCAGTCCACAGAATATCACAGCCACCAACATCAGAGGGTATGTATAGGGTAAGGGGAAGGGTGCAGGAGGGGGACAGGATGGAGGAGGGAGACAGGGAGATGACGAGGGACCAGTTTCTTTTTTTCAGGTTAAAAAATGGTGTTGGGGCAGTTTTCTTTTTAAAAAGCACATTTGCAAAGGATTTTTGGAGCCACTGGGAGTGGGCTCCCCAGTGCCCTGGACTATTGGGGGGTATAGATATGGGGACACTGGGAGTGGGCTCCCCAGTGTCCTGGACTATTGGGAGGTACTGATATGGGGATACTGGGAGTGGGCTCCCCAGTGTCCTAAATGGAAAGGGGGTAGGAGGAAATAACTGGGACACTGGGAGTGGGCTCCCTAGTGTCCCTCAGTGGCAGCACAGGGGGGTTGTATTGCCGACATGGGGATTGGGCACCCTGAAGTCGGCTTTAAAAGAAAGTCACACCATGGCTAATGTTGAAGTGGGGGGGCAGCGGAACAAGGACCAGGAGAGAAAGTCACACCACTGCTAATGCTGAAACCTTTTGGGGGGGGTTAGAAGAGCAAGGAGAGAGAGAGACAGAGTACAGTGGCTGTAACTCCAGCCATGCGCATTAGTGTGTACTCTAATGCGCATGGCCGAAGTTATGGCTCCAGAAAAAAATTAAGCACTCCCATTGGATTGGTTCATTTCTTTCAACTAGACAATGTGCCACATCAGCAAAGCTGAACTTGTGTCATGACCAGAGTGTCTGGTCATTACTTGGTATTAGTTGGTATTACTTGGTTAGGTTGAACAGAAGAAAGCAAAGCCCATCGAGACTGTTCCCCACACAAAGTGGGACATTGTTAACAATTTTCCCAAATCCAAACATCTAGTTTGTTTTTAAAGCTAGAAATGTTTGGAGCTTCAATTGAATCATAAGGTAGGGAATTCCATACACGAGGAGCCCTTATTGTAAAAAAATGACCTCTTTTGCTAGTTTCATAAGTTTTAACCTTTAACTGTTTATCATGTAATCTAGGTACTAGTCTCCTACTAGAAAATGATAATCCACGTTGCCCCATAAGATCTGATGATTCTAATAAATTGTAAACTAAGAGCATATCACCTCTAAGCCTTCTATTTTGAAGTGAAGAGAGACCAGTTTTTCTCAGCCTAGGATGGTAATCAAGATTCGCCAATCTAGGTACCATTTTAGTGGCTCTCCTATGTACCTGTTCCAGTATAGCAATATCACTTTTCAGGCTCAGGTTCCAAAAAGGAGACCCATAATCAAGATATGGTCTAATGTAGGCCCTGAAGAGTAGAATGAGGCATTGTTCAGAGTGATTAGTGAATGCTCGCTTGATTTGCCTTAAAAGTCCATTAGTCATACAGGCAATTTTGGTGCAATGGTCCCTAGATGTAAGTTTGTTATTGACATAAATACCAAGGTCTTTCTCACAGTTAGATGACTGAAGTGGTGTGCCATTAATATAATATACAGTATTTGGATTATTTTTCCCAAAGTGTATAACCATGCATTTATCTTGATGAAAATGCATATAATTTTCTTTTGACCAATGTTCAATGCTTTGTGTTATATTATCATAATTATTAACCTAACCTCCGAGTTTTGTATAATCTGCAAACTTGGTCATATAGCTATTGGGCCCAGGATGTAAATCATTAATAAAAATATTGAACAGTGAAGGGCCCAAGACTGAACCCTGAGGGACCCATGCTCATCACCCTACCCAAATCAGACAAATCATCATTAATCCTAACCCTCTGGGTCCTGTTAGTCAGCCAATCTGATGTCCAATTTACAATATCAGGGGACAGGCCCAATTTGTACATTTTAGTTATGAGTTTATAGTGTGGCACCTTATCGAACACATGACTGAAACCAAGTAGAATAACATCAGAGGGGATACCACATCCAGTAAAGCACTTATATTATCATAAAAAGATATCAGGTTAATAGTGCATAAATGTTTAGGAGCGAATCCATGCTGAAGGGAATCATAAATTCCAAGTCTTTCATGTTCCTGTTCAATCAATGTTTTCATGACCCTTTCCATTAATTTACCAACCACCGAGGTCAAACTAATAGGACAATAGTTCTGTACACAGCCTCTGTTGCCTTTTTTCAATATTGGGGCAACAGTAGCTGTGCGCCATTCGTCCGGTATGGAGTTTTCTTGTAAGGATTTATTGAATATCAGTGACAAAGGTTTTGAAATATTTTTAGAGGTTTCAATCAAAAACCAAGGATGAATATCATCTGGTCCAGGGCTAGTAGTCCTTTTTAATTTTGTTATGGCATGAGAAATATCAGATATAGTGATACTATGAATGCCGGATAGATGTGACTAGACAGGAGTAACTGATGTTTGCTGTGAGAGGACAGAACAAAAATAATCATTAAAAAGATTAGATGTATCAATATCTGATAACAGAGAACCATTTTTAATGATGGGTCCAATGGACCTAGAATTACCCTTTTTTTTATTAACATATGAAAAAAGTGATTTGTGTCATTGGTGTGCACTGCCAAGCCCATCGCAGTTTCAGCTGTAGTTGGCTTGGCAGCGACACACCTCTAAAATGCTGTATTGTCCCAAGACATTCCTTATGCAAGCACAAGTGAACGCAAACAAATAGGAGGCTATGAAAGCTAAAACTTTCTGGTTTGATAGAGATTGGTCCAATGTGTGTGCTTTTGTTGTTTATATGTCCAAATATTAAATGGTTTTTAAATTACTTAAGGAAAAAATGCTGTTTGTGAGCATGCACAGTTCAAAAAATCAACATTCTACAGATAACTGAATTTTTGCTACAACAGCTGGCTGCATTATATGACACAGCTGTCATTTACTAATGAACGACAGCTGTGTCATATAATGCAACCAGCTGTTATCATGACTCGTATGTCAGGGATGGGGCTAATGTCATTATAGCCCCACCATCCTGACTGTGCCTATATAAACTGTATCTGCACACTGGTGACCCTAATCCCTGGTGGCAGTATATCTATCAATCTGTCTGTCTGTCTGTCTATCTATCTATCTATCTATCTATCTATCTATCTATCTATCTATCTGTATTATATTTTTGTATAATCTGACACCAGGATGCCCACCCCCAGTGTCGAATGTATTTAATACTTGCTGACATTGAGGTGCCCAATCCCTGTGTCAGCATTTGCAAGTCCCCCCAGTAGTTCGGGGCACTGGGTTCCTGCAAAAGGAAAACCGTCCTCTGATGTCTTTTTTGCTTTAACCTGAAATAAAGAAAATGGTCCCTTGTTGTCACCACCATCCCAGTCCCACCATCCTGACACTCCCACTGAGCACCCACTACCCCACACACCCACTTATCCTATACTTACCTGCTGAGGTCATACGCTGTCATCCTCTGTGGATTGAGATGCGACTGCACTCTTCAAAGCCAAACTGTGAACTGAGGAATAAAGGTAAGTGCTGTATAATGTATTTCAATGGTGTTTTGAACTTATGCTCATAACCTTGCCATTTTTATGAATTTTTTCACCAAATTTTGAACATAACCTCTTTGGGACCCCACCTCATGAACACTGGTAGTGTAATTTCATTAACTGGGCCAAGAAGGTGTTTTCATGGTCATTGCACAAAATCACCTTTCGAGACTGAATACCAAAATTTCACCACCAGTGTTCATGAGGTGGTGTCCCACAAAGGACAGATTGAACATGTGGTGAAAACATTCCTAAAAATGGGCAAATTCATTGAACTTTTTGTATGCACATGCAAAGCTTTGGTCATTTTTAATATTTTGACCCCAAATTTTCAACATAGCCATTTTTTCACACCACCTCATGAACAGTACAGCTGTATTTTTAACATCCTGGCCAAAACATGTTTTTGCACCTGAGGAGTGGAATGGTGTTTTGGCAGGGATTTGAAATTTTTCACCTACAGGTATAATGAGGTAAGTAACATTGTTTGCAGGGATGTCCATTGCACCACTGGTGAACACACTGTCTTACCATGCCAGTGACCTGAGTTCTGGTGTAAACTTAGTGAGCTGGTTTAATGGGACAAAGCTGATGAGGAAGATGCTGCAGCTCTGGCCTGGGTAGGAATGGGGCAGTGTTTTGGCACAGATGCCACACCCAGTGGTGGGTCGAGGAACCTCAACCACAAGTTATCGACATTCATGCTGGGGCCTGCTGGGCCCATGAACTGGGTCAGTACTGTCCCCAATATTGTATTTATTTCATTTTGTGCAGGTCCCAAAGTGACCTGTGCAAATGAGGATACATTTCCACTATCAGAAAAAGAAGGGAAATTCATTGCAAAAAACTACATTAATGCAGATGTTAGGGCTGTAAAATGTACATTGTAAAAAGAAGGGAGATAAAAAAAAGATTAGGGATTTGGGTCTCTGGAGTATTGGCAAATCAGTGGTGGGGTCTTACTTGGGGTTGTCAGCCCTAATGCCCGCCCTCTCCCCCCAGCCCATAGCCTCCTGTCTGAAGCAGAAGATACAGCCCCAGCCCAGTGTCTCATAGTGATACAGTATGGCCAACATAATCTGTTGGAGTATTCTTCACCCATGGCCCAATGGTCTGATCAGGGGAGGAGGTGGGCATAAGGGATGACAACCCCAAATACAACCCCACCACTGATTTCTCAATATTCTGGAGACCCAAATCCCTAATGTTTTTCATTCCCCTTCTTCATGCACTTTGTGTTCTACAACCCTAATGTCTGCATTAACTTAGATTTTTTACAATGAATATATTTTATAGTGGTGCAGTAGTGCCACTATAGTTAGGGTTGAGTAGGCCATTTAATGTTAAACCTCTAACTTTGCACCTTAATAGCGTTAGCCCCATTAAACAGAATCTCTCAAAATCTTGTATGCATGGTCTGGGGGGCAAAGTCTCTTGATTTGCAAAATTTTGATTGGGATGGATTTGCAGATTCTTAGATCTGGATAGTGCATTTTTAGGAAAATGTTTGGATTTGTGCATTTTTTTTTTGTCATAGCCTACAGCCCAGATGATCTGGAATTTTGTTCAGAAATGTTCAAGGTAGAAAGGGCTTGCCTCAGAATAGTACTTTTTGTTGGTTTGGTAAAAAAAATAATAATCCATTCCCAAGTTAAAAAGTTTTGAAATTTCAGTTCTGAGCATGTTTAGTAGGGTATTTTGGCTAGATGTTTGATACAAAAGAAAAAAACTGGCCATATGAAAGAGGATTTCTCCTTTGTGAGGGGGTAATCCTCTTTTGTGAGAAATTTTTTTTTTCACATTATTCTTTTGTGAGATCTAATCTTCTTTCATAAGCTCACGAAAATCTCATGAAAGAATGTTCATTCTCACAAAAGAAGAATTTGTACATAGGTTTTTCTCACATTCTACTTTTGTGAGAATCAGTCTTCTTTTGTGAGCTCATGAAAATCTCAAGAAAGATTATTTGTCATAAAAGAAGAAACTGGACTTAGTTTATATCACATTCTTTTTTCCTGAGAGCCAATCCTCTTATGTGAGCTCACTAAAATCTCATGAAAGATGATTTCATTCCAGCCCGGTGGCACTGAGGGCTGAGGTGCTGGACTCCTTACCTCGTGCCAGGCCGGCAACCTGGGTTTGGGATCCTGCTCGGGTCAGTGGGGTTCGGCCTGAAGGAGAGGATTGAGCATCTGGAGGACTACTGCCCTTTCCTGAGGAGGGTGGGGCTGTGTATCCCCAGCAACTAGTGATGTCCAGTGGAGACTGGAGACACTGAAGCCGGGGAATGCTGAGAATTGGGTAGAGGTGGTGGCAGACATCCTGCAGGTGGGTGTGGGAGTGCGCCCATCACAAACTGTTATTTCATGTCTGCACCTCCAAGAGCACAAGCAGATAATGCCTCATGAGCATGCACCACGAAGCCCCCAACAGACTCCTGCTCCCTTCAGCTGAACAAAGCCCAGTGTAAGGCGGGGCAGGGGCTCAAGGTTAATGTTGGTCTCCCCATGTTCCCCACTGGGGGGGCCCTCTTTGGGGGGTAAGCCACAATTGTCCATGTCCGGAGGCTGGTCGGGGGCATGTTAAGGGTCCACGTACAAGGTGGATGGGGGATAGGCACTGTCCCTGCCACAAGTGGGGAGAATAAATAGAGCTGAAATAAAAACAAGAGGCTTTCTTATGAAAGAAGAATTTGGACTTATTTTTTTCACATTCTTCTTTAATGGGAACTAATCTTCTTTCATGAGCTCACGAAATCTCATGAAAGAAGATGATTTCTCATGAAAGAGGATTTGAACTTAGTTTTTTTCCACACTGAAACATTAAAAAGCCATAACACCACCATTCATTGGAGTTAAAGGTACAATCTATATATCAAAAGAAAGGACTCAAGAGTTCTGCGTGTCTAACACCCACCCCCACCCCACACACACATGCTTAGGGGTGCACACAGCACCCAAAATTACCTCCCAACTTTTCATGGTTCCAAATCCACAATAAAGTCTGATAATCATCACAAATCCACCAAATGTGTATCACCTACACACTTGCCAAGATTCGGTCAAAACCGGCAAAAAACTGACCAAGTGATACTTAAAAAATAAACAAACACATTGTTGCCCATATACAATTAAGTGCAGGGAGTTAAAAAACACATACAATATATTTTTTATTTGACTCAAACTAAACTAGAGAAAGTTAGAATGAAGAAGTTAAATCATTTCCCAGATTGCCTGAATTCCCTTAGGAAAAAATAAAAATTTTAAAATGAAAATTGCCATAGGGTACCACTGCGACTTTAGCAAGCCATAAATTTGTTACTCTTTGGAGTTAAGAGACAATCTATATATAAAACAAAGGTCTCAAAGAGTGCTACAAGGCTGACAGACAATGAATGTCTGCATTCATGGAGGCATGAAGAGCCCTGCACTTCCACATCCAAATGGATGTGGTCATAGGACCTGCATGAATGAGGATATGATTCTACTGTCTCAGAAAAAATGAAATTCATTGCCAAAAAAAAAAAAATTGTTAATCCACCAGTTAGGGTTCAGATTAACGTGATAAAAGTAGGGAAATGTGATGTTATGGTTTCCAAACCTAACTCCCCACTCCCAGCCCCAAGCAGCAAAGGAAAAAACATTATGGTTTTTGGCTGTCCTAAGTCTTGGCGAATTGTTGTTGGTGGAATCTTACTTGGAGTTCTCAACCCTAATGCTCACCCCATTCCCTGTGCAAACAAGGTCAGATGTGATGTGTTTTCTTCCTGCAGGGCCCACAGGTTGTTGGCAACATGTAGGGATACATAGTTCTGTACGTTTAGAAACTACATCAGTATGAAGCACTGATTTAGTGCTGTATGTTGTGCCACAGACAGGAGGCTACATGCTGGGGGGCACAGGTGAGAATTAGTTCTGAGAACCCTGAGGAAGACTCCACCACTGATTCGCCAAGACTCTGGACAGCCAAAACCATAATGTTTTTATTTTGCTGCTTGGGGGGTGGGGTGGTGAGATAGGGATGAAAACCCTAACAAAATGTTTCCCTGCTTTTGCCACTTTACTCTGAACCCCTAACTGGTGCATTAATGCAGGTGTTTTGTAATGAATATACTGTACATATTATACAGGCACACTAATGCCTGTATATGAGGGTTGCATTTGGGGTTTCTTTAAAAAAGGCCATTTTCAAACACTTATAACTCAGCCATTATGGACCTTGGGGCTATAAGATATGGCATGTATCAACTTAGTCCTGATGTCTGCTAATGTGGCAAGTTTTATAGATATACTGTATGTTTGTCCAGTTTGGATTTTGAAAGTGTTGGATTTATGTATTTCTGCACATTTTTGAACCAAATGTTTTGCTCAAGGATAGAGAAGAAACTGTAGGTACTGTTGTTAAGTTATGAAGCTTAGAGGTTTTCATAGGATTCATAGGAATTTACAAGCCTTGGAGGCAACTTGCCTATTACTGACTCACCATTTTTAATGGTTACATCCAAGTTTTTGTTCCTAATGCAGAAACTGACCAAAGCTTTCTTGATGATTTCAAACTTTTACTTTCAATGATAATTCTAGGGAGATCATTTCATATGGACACAACTCTTTGGTTTAGCCACATTCTTCTCCATATTGTGTTCTGCATTACCCTTTTTAATTTATACTCATCAGGTCTGGCACCATATGAGTTCTCTTTTAATTTCAATCCCAAACAGTGCCATAAGTTATAGATCACCCCTCATTCTTCTGTACTCCAAAGTGTACATATCCAGACTATTCAACCTTTCCTCATATGTAAGATCCTTAAATCTGTCACCATTTTAGCTGCTCTATTCTGCACACCCTTCAGCAGCTTTATCGCTCTCTTAGTATGTGGAGCCCAGAACTGGCCACAGTACTCCAAGTGGGGCCTCATCATTACACTGTAAAGGGGCATCAGTACTCTTTAATCTCTGCTCCAGTGGTCCTTCATATGCTACCCAATATCCTTTCATTTGTTAGATGTTAGGGAGGAAGAGGTCCTTTTTGTGGTTTAGTGAACAAATGTTAATTCATTTTGTAGTTATTAACATTATCTGTTCGCACATGCTCTGTTCACTGAAAAAATAGCTAAAAAAATCTACAAAGGGATACATTTTGAAACTTACAGGTTTGTTAGATATTATGGAGCAACAGATCTTTTTGGTCAAAAAAATGTATTCACTTTGAAGCTATTAATGGTTTATTGTTCCCACTTTTTCAGTTCATGGGAAACAAAAATAGCTAAACACCATATTTCATCAAATAGAAGCTACCCCCCCAAAAAAAAGCAACCCTCAAAGACAAGCTTCAGGTCCAAATTAATACTTAAAGGGACACATTCATGTATAGTGGCAGTCATAGTTTGAAAGCCCATGAAAACTTATTTTAATTGATGTATTGGGCATACCTGTAGTTGGAAGCAGTCCAGAGAAATAGTTGACAGAGTCTGTGCAATATAAATACTACATTAAAGCCATTCTTAGAACCTTGTGACATCAGTGACGATCAAGCAGTACCGAACTGCATTGAGTTAAGCACTGCTTGATCGTCACCAACATAACAAGGTTCTAAGAATGGCTCTAATGTACTATTTATATTGCACAGACTCAGTCATCTATATTTCTGGACTGCTTCCAGCTACAGGTATGCCCACTACCTCAATTAAAATAACTTTTCATGGACATTCAAAGTATGTCTGCCACTGTTCATGAATGTGTCCCTTTAATACTGGGTCAGAGTAGGGGGTCGAAGGACAGAATTACATTGAATTGTGTCCTCCCCTGAAACAACTTGGGGACTCTTATATTTTCCTGGGCCAGAAATAAATTGTGGGGGCCAGTATCAGGAAAACTGCTCCTGAGACAAAGAACTCTGCAGCAGCTGCAGGGGGGGGGAGAGAGAGAGCAGAGCCCAACAATAGACAAAGGGAGCCTATTGAATGAAAAAAAGGTGCCAGTTTCAAATGCAGTGCAGCCTTGGAATTTGTGACTAGTATTCAGATCATCATTGAGCTGTCATTGGAGAGACATAGTAGGGGGTTGGAGGACAGGAGTGCATTGATTTGTGTCCTTCCCCCGAAACAACTTAGGAACTCTTTTTTTTATAGGACAGAAATAAATCATGGGGGCTAGCATCAGGAGTCCCGCCCCTGAATCAAAGAATGCTGCAGTAGCTGCAGGGGGGAGAGAGAGTGCAGAGAAGAGCACAGCAACAGACAAAGGGAGCCTATTGCTATTTTCCTCCCACCCACCCCAGTCACCCTCCCACCCTAGGCCATGCCTTATTTTATTGGCTCAAGTAAATTGTGAACAGGTGTACAATCGGGGAGGCATCAGAGAACATCAAAAACAGTGAATAATTTGTGTATTTTTATTTGATTGGTTAAGTAGCATTAATGAACACTGAGACAGATGACTGAAACAGGGGTCAAGTAGTGCATGTTAAATGTTGAATGTAAATCAGGGACAAAGCACAGAAATCAATCAAGAAGAGCAATGTAGTTTTATTTTTATTTCATTTGTATGGTGTTTAACACATTTAGTAGCCTATGAAAATCTGCTCAAGAAGGGCAGTTCAAAACAGCAAATTGCTTGAGAAACTAGAATAGCTACATAGAGTATATTGAAACAGGGGCTTATTGGTGTCCCTAAATTCCCCTATTAGTTTCCCTAAACTGACTGTTGGAGTTGCTGGGCAATGGCGTAGAGCTTGATCAACTTAGTAGTAACAGAGAGTATATTAGTGGCCCTAAATTGACTGTTGGAGTTGATGGGCAATGGTATAGTGGTTTATAAACTTCAGTAGCCACATAGAGTATATTGAAACAGTGGCTTATTAGTTTCCCTAAATTCCCCTATTAGTGGCCTAAATTGCCTGTTGGAGTTGTTTACTAGGGAAAAACAAAGGGATGGGGCACCCTGCCCTTTACGTTCAGCAGAGGGGGTGAGTGGATGGCAGGTGGAAAGTTTGATATGGCATAGAGAAAATTGGAGAATTATTAACTGTAATGGATGTGGGGCAGCAGTGTTCTTGGACATAATGTGGAGGGCAGGTGGCTACCTAGTGTGCAAGTACCTGGGACAGCAGAGAGCAGAGATAAACTGGTTAAGATGGAGATTGGAAGGGAGGAGGAGTGGATGGGGGAAAAATGGAAAAGAGGAGAGCTAGGGATGGGGAGGGAGGGGTTTAGCTGGGAAAATGAAACTAGAAATGGATGTATTGGGGTAGCCACTGGTAAGCTAGATGGCATGAGCAGGGGGGAGGCAGGGAGGGAACCATGGAGATTGAGGGCAGCGGACCAACACAGGCAAAATGATACAGTAAAGGAGCACTGGCAGGTGGTAGGGGAACTCAAAGAAAGACAAACAAGATGGGGTGCAGTATCTATGGGGGACAGGGGAAATGAAACAGAGAGACTCTCAGCCCGGTGGTGCAGAGGGCTGAGGTGCTGGATGCCTTACCTTGTGCTACAACAGTGACCCATGTTTGGAGCGAGCATGGGCCACCAGAGGTTGGTGGGGGGGAGGGAGTGGAGCTGGATTGAGCCACTGAGAGGCAGCTCTCTTCTCCAGGGAGGGATGTGGTGTTCCCTCAGTTCTTGGCTGCCTCATGGTGGAGGCTAGGGGGCAACGCAGGCTGAGAAGGAGCCAGGCATTATACCAGGAAGGAGGACGGGTCTGATACTGAGACAACGGGGTGCATGCACGCATCCACTTACATGCATGTCTGAGTATGGGGCCCCGGGAGTAAGGGGAAGAACAGCAGTAAATACCTTCACTGGACAGTATGACAGCTGGCCCCTCCAAAGCTCCTACCATTGACCGGGCACCCTCATCAAGAATGAGATGGTGGAAGGTAAGTACTGGGTTGCCGGGAGCCGGAGAGAGGGTGGCCAGAATGGGGGTCCAGGGGAGAGAGGTGCATAAACGTAAGATGAAAAACCAAAAAACAGAGAGGCTCCATAGGGGTCAGGTGCACTACGGAGAACAAATGTGAGGCACTAGCAGGTTTGACAGACCATGAGGAACAAGGAGTGGAGGGTGATATTAGAAACCTGGTAGAGGAATGTATACAAAATAAATCAGAAGAGGGGAAGCAGAAAGGGAGGGAGAATGGAAAAAAATGGACAGAAGGGTAGAGTAGTACAGGGAGCTAGGAGAAATGAGGACAGAGCAGGGGAAAGGAGAGTTGAAGAAGGGCTTCAGAAAAGAAGGAAGTGGGGTACAGAAGACAGTGAGGAAGGACCACTGTGGGGGGGGACTACACAGGAGGACAGGTAGGGAAATATGGAACAGGCAAGGATGAGAAGAAAAAATGACTCACCATAGTAATGTTGTTTCTTCTAATGGAGTCTTGCTGTATTCTGACAATATGCAATTTGCCCCAGCACTTGAACTGCCCTGGAGAGGAAAGAGTTAACTCTATGCAGAAGCACAGAACGTTGAGCTTGAGCTTGGTTTTCAGACCTCTGTCTCTGGTACTTATCAGTGTAACCATCAGATTCTTACCAGCAAACTAACTAACTAGTACACAAAGTGGAAATTGTTTACTAAAAGCCAAAGGCAACAATTTGGGCCCCAAAAGACTCAAGTCGAGAACCCAAGAAAAAAGGTAGTGACTAAACATATATATATATAGATAGACATATATATACACATAACAATAACAAAAATAAAACAACTACCCCATCCTAAAGAGGAAGGGTACAGGTACACCCCTGAGGTGCAACACTGTACCTGCCAGCCCACTTCCCAAAAACTAGGTTCTGAGGGGGGAGGCAGGGAGGGAGGGAGGCCATAATACAGCAAGACTCCATTAGAAGAAACAACATTACTGTGATGAGTAATTTTTTCTTCAAACACCATGAAGTCTTGCTGTATTCTGACAATATGCAGACTACCAAGCAGTTCCCCCAGGAGGAGGGAATGCAGAACCTACCTTGGGAACAGGCTGTGCAGTACTGCTGTGCCAAACCTCACATCACGCTTAGCCTGGATGACCAGAGAATAATGCTTGGTGAATGTATGGACTGTTTTCAGGTGGCTGCTTTACAGATTTCTAGCAAGAGTATATCTCTGGCAGCAGTCTGAGTGGCAGCTGTACTCCTAGTTGAGCGAGCCCTCAGGCCTGGAGGGGGTGTTTTGCCCCATTTGTCATAGCAGAATTGTATACAAGAGGCAATCCACCTGGCAGCAGTCCTTTTAGTAGCAGGCTTACCTTTTCCCACTTCACCATAAGTGAGAAACAATTGAAGAGAATCATGCCTGTGTGCCTTAGTATGCTCTATATAGTATCTAAGAGCCCTTTTTACATCCAAACTGTGTAACTTTCTTTCCCCTGAAGAAGAACGGTCAGTAAAAAATGCAGGAAGAGACATGGACTGGTTCAGAGGAAAATCTGACACCACTTTAAGAAAGAACCTCCTGTTGGTTCTTAGGACCACCTTATCCTTATGGAAGGAAATGAAGTTAGGCTCGACTGACAGAGCTTATAATTCACTAATCCGCCTGGCAGAAGCAATAGCTACCAGGAACACAGTTTTCCAGGTCAAGTACTTAAGATCAGCCAAAGCTAGAGGTTCAAAGGATGGCTGCATAAGCTGAGCAATGCAGACATTAAGATCCCAAGCTGGAGTAGGCTGTCGAAAGGGAGGGTTGATATTAACCAGACCCTTGAAGAACTTACTAAAAACAGGTTGAGATGCCAGGGAAGAGCCCTTCTGTGCTGAAAGGAATGCAGAGACAGCTGCTAAGTGAACCTTCAGGGTTGCAGGCCTAAGACCCAGACTATTAAGGTGAACCAGATAGTCCAAAGTTGTAGCAATATTTGCAGAATCAGGTGAAATGCCTTTCTGAGAACACCAAATGCTGAATCTTTTCCATTTGGAATTATAAGTTTTTCTAGTAGAGGGTTTCCTAGAAACCTTCAAGATATCCAGAACTCCCTGAGAAAGACGCAGGCCTGCATATTCTAACTCTTCAAGAGCCAGGCCTTGAGGTTGAGAGACTGGAGACTGGGGTACCAGATCCTCCCCTGAGAGGAGGTTAGGAGATTGTATCTCTTGGGGAGAGACAGGGGACGTGACACTGCCAGAGATAGCAGCAGGGGATACCAAGGCTGTCTGGCCCAATCTGGAGCCACCAGAATCACTGTGCAGGGTTGAGAGCTGATTTTGATCAGGACTTGGAACAATAGAGGAAAGGGAGGGAAGGCATAAAGAAACCTGCCCTTCCAGTCCAGAATGAGAGCATCCAGAGGAACAGTCCCCAGGACTGGAGGTCTGCAGCAAAACAGAGGAAGTTTGTGATTGTCTGGTGCTACAAAGAGATCTGTCTCTGGAATGCCTCATCTGGTGAAGATGACTTGTAGGATGTGAGGGTGCAGGGACCATTCATGATGTCCCTGGGAGATTCTGCTCAGAGCATCTGCCAGTACATTGTCCTTCCCTGGGAGATGAATTGCTATCAGGGAAGTTTGAAGGGAATAGGCAAGAGACCACAGTTTCATGGCCTCTGTGCACAAGGCCATGGACAGAGTGCTTGTTGATGTACCACATTGTGGTGGTGTTGTCTGTCCTGACCTGCACAACCTTGCCCCTGACCAATTCTGAGAAGACCTGAAGGGCCAGGAAAACTGCCATGAGTTCTAGAAGACTGATATGAAGGATAGACTCTTGAGGGGTCCAGACCCCCTGAGCCATGAGGGCTACCAAATGGGCTCCCCAGCCTAGGAGAGAAGCATCTGTAGTTAGGACTACTGAGGGGACTTGACAGAGAAATGGAACACCCTGTCTGAGGTTGTCCTGGTCCAGCCACCATTGGAGAGCTTGGAACAGAGTCTGAGTCACTGGAATCAATTTTGTGAGAGAGTCTCTTTTCTGAGACCAAAAGGACCTTAGGTGGAACTGAATGTCCCTCATCTGAAATCTGGCTTCTTGCACCACTGCAGTGGAAGCTGTGATGTGGCCCAGGAGTTGAAGAAACTGCCTTGCTGGATGAGAGACCAGAGGTCAAAAAGATGAAACAAGATCTGTGAGGGCCTTTACCCTTGCCAGAGGGAGGAAGGCTTTTGCTTGGATAGCATCCAACTCTATTCCTATGAAAGTAAGAAGGTGTGCTGGTTTGAGAATAGACTTTGGGAGATTGAGAAGAAACCCCAGAGAATTGAGCAAGTCTTGAGTGATTTGCAGAGCTGGCTTGACCTGGTTGGAGGACTGACCTACAATTAGCCAGTCATCCAGATATGGGAAGATGGAAATACCCTGCTTTCTGAGAAAGGCAACCACTACTGCAAGGCACTTTGTGAACATCCTTATAGCTGATGGTAGACTGAAGGGCATGGCTCTAAACTGATAATGGCCTGAAGGCAACTTGAATCTGAGGTACTTTCTGTGGGAGCATCTGATAGCAATATGGAAATAGGCATCCTTGAGGTCCAGGGATGCTAGCCAATCCCCTGGCCTTAGTGAGGGAAGAATCATTCCCAGAGTCACCATTTTGAATTTTGGTTTTGTGATGTGTTTGTTCATATACCTTAGGTCTAGGATGGGTCGCCACCCCCCTGTCTTTTTTGGGGTAAGAAAGTACCTGGAGTACAGGACTTTGCCCCTGTGCTGAGTAGGAACTACCTCTACGGCTCTGCGAGCCAGAAGAGAAGAAACCTCTGCCTCTAGAGCAAGGGTCTCTGAGATGGATGCAGGTGGAAAAGACCTGGCCCTCAGTTTTGGAAACCTTTTGAAGCTGAGGGACAGTCCCTGGCTTACTACCTCCAGGATCCACTTGTCTGAGGTAACAGACATCCAGGCCTGCAAGTAGTAAGCCAGCCTGCCTCCTACTGGAGTGGGGGAGTCAACACGGTCTGACACATCAGGGTATCTGCTTGGCAGGAGCCTTGGACTGGGAAGAGGATGCAGCCCTGTTCATCCCCCTCCTGCATCTCTCTTGAAAAAACCCCCTCTGTGGGAAAGGAGAGGAAGCCTGAGCTTGGTAGAAAGGCTTGTGGAAAGGCTTGCCCTTCCCCTAGACTGCTTCTTCTGAGGAGTGGCTTGCCTCTCTTTGGCTTGTGCACTCCTGTAGGTGGTTCTGTACTCATCCATTTTCTTCATGTAAGCCTCTGTCTGCTCCTCAAACAGAGAGGTACCCACTATAGGGAAATCCATAGCCTTAGCCTGGGTATCCTGCAAAAGGCTAGTACATCTGAGCCAAGCATGTCTCCTGAGAGACAAGATGTAGCCATGACTCTTGATGCCACATCATTGGAGTACACAGCAGCATGGAATTTTACCATGGATGCCTTGGTTCCATCAGCAGCCACCTCCTCCAGCTCTTTGGCTAGCTGGGAGGAGGCCTGTTTAGCCAGTTCCAGAACCGTATCCCACCTGGACATCTGGTACCTGGCTGTGTAGGCCATATAGTTAGCCTGCCTGAGTTCCAAAGAAGATACCAACTACTGCTTTTTGGCCATGGCATCGGCCTTCCTGGAGTCTTTGTCTGGGGTGTGTGAAACAAAAGGAATGTTAGCCTTGTCATAGACTGCAGCCTACACTACCCCAACATGGCTGCAATGATTGTATAAAAACTCCATACCTGAGCCTGATAGCGTGTACCTCCTGTCCATTCTCTTATCCACAGGAGGTAGGGAGTTAGGAGTCTGTAAAATATTTTTTGTCTGTTTCCCCAAGGACTTGTGAAGAAGGATAGATAATCTCTTGGACTCTGGAATGTCCATCATCTCAACAAAATCAGGCTTTTCCTCCTCCTCAGCAGTTTCAACCATTGGGAGAGCGTTTCAGCCACCTTCTTGTAAAACAAGAAGTGTGACAGGGACTCAGAAAGCATGGGAGCGGAGACATTGGAGGGTCTGTCTAGGGAGCTGTCCAGTTCAATGGGCACATCCAGACCTTCAAATCTGTTAGTTTCATCCTCATCATTGGGATACTCTTCGTCTCCCTCCCACTCCTCATAAAAAGCATCTGGATTGTAGTCCGATGGAGTCGGATCCAACCGAACCAACCGCTTAACCAACGGTACCAATTCGGACAGAACCGGGCAAAGTGATTGAACTATACTAATCACTTTGGCTATCTTGTCAGCAGTTAGAGTATACGGTGCTGGATCCAAACCGGCTGACATACATTTTCATTTTGACGGAACCGACCCCTCGGAGTCGGACCTCCTTTTGCCCGAGGAGGTATTGCCTAGGTCAGTAGGCACCTCCTCAGGTTCATCCGCAACTGAACCGGGTTGGCCATCTGGATCTATAGACTTCTCAGCTTCCCTTTCCTTCAGCCTACTCAATCTTTTTTCCAGAGTGGCTTTAGGAAAATTCTTACAAATGTGGCAGTCTGTTTTGAGGTGGTCAAATCCCAGACAGTAAAGACAGATGAGGTGGGGGTCAGCTTTAGCAAAGGCCTCCCCTCACTCAGTACAGTGTTGAAAAACACTGGGACTGATTTTTTTCTTGGGTTTCTCAGACATGGTCAACCTAAACAATTACCCTTAAAGCTTTTAAGCCAGGTAATAACCAACCGATCAGTTACAAACCGTGTTACAGGTTCTGTAAAAGAACCAAAAAAAGTCCAGTTCCTTTGAAACTGATTGGCACTGGAACACCACACTAAATCTCAGAAAAAATTAAATCATTAGAAAAATTAGGAAAAAGGTTGGTTCCTAACTGGACCAACTGATGAGAAACCGAGACACTGAATTAAATAAAATAAAAGTAACCACCTATCTACCACACTACCTGTACCATAGACAGAGTCTGGAAATCTGAAAAAATAATAAATCAGTTAGACAGACCAAATGCTGATTCAAACTCAACCGAACCGTGCTGAGGAGAAATCTCCGGAGCGACTTCACTGTTAGGCAGAGTAAAGAATCTGACGGTTACACTGGTAAGTACCAGAGACAGAGGTTTGAAAACCGAGCTCGAGCTCAACATTCTATGCTTCTGCATAGAGTTAACTCTTTCCTCTCCAGAGCAGTTCAAGTGCTGGGGCTAACTGCATATTGTCAGAATACAGCAAGACTTCATGTTGTTTGAAAAGAAATAATGGAAAGAATTGAGGAATGATACAGGGGGCTAGTGTGGATAAGGACAAAGCAGAGGAAAGGAGAATGGGAAAAGGGCTGCAGGAAGGAGGTGGGGTACAGAAGGCAGTGAGGAGTGACTACTGTGGGAGAGGGCACAGAGGAGTGCATGGAGGAAAAATGGGAAAGAGAGGGATGGGGATGGTAGCTTGCTAGGAACAGACAGGTGGACAAAAAACAGAGCATGAGGGGAAGAAAGGGTGATGGTCTTTGAGGACTCAATCATTAAAGAAATACACTGGGTAAGGAAGTGGGATCTGAAATGGAGAAGAGTGGTCATCTGTGCTCCTGGGCTGGAGGTGGGGAAGGCTGAGTCTAGGATACTCCAGGCAGCAAAGGAGATAGGAGTAGACTGCATCTGATTATATGTCTGGGAACAAATGATTTGATGGCAAATGAGGTGAGGTTGGTCCAGCAGAGGTTCATAGAATTGCTGTTGGATGGTAGCATGGCTATGGAATGGTGCAGGACAGAGAATCAGTGTGCCTAGGAGGATTGGGAAACAGGTGGTTAGATGAAGGGCTCTATGCAAAGGTTAGGCTGCATTTAAATGATGAAGGGTCAAGAGTTCTAAGGGAAAAACAGAGAGTACATGGACAGGGAACTAATGTTAAACTATTAAGGGGGGAGTATAAGGGACTAAAGCCTTCCAGACGTTGATTGGAGTTACCCTACTGCGATGACCTCAAGGTGTAGGGACTTCCTGGACTCACTGCAGCAGGCATGCCTCAGGCAGCTTGTGGAGGAACTGACTAGAGAGGGTGCGGTGTTGGACCTAATACTGACAAATGGGGACAGTGTTGAAAAAGTAGAGTTGTCAGACCATCTGGGCTCCAGTGATCACAAAATAGTTAGATTCAACATTAAAATCAGGCTGGTGTCAAGTTGCATGAAAACGAGGGTCCTTAACTTTCAGAGGGCTGACTTTGTGCAGATGAGGAGGTGCCTGTGGGATGCCCTAGCAGAAATGGTGGCTTAGACGGGAGTGGAGCAGCAGTGGGTACCAATAAGGCAGGCAATAAAAAAGGCTACCTGGTTACGTGTTAGACTGGTTAGCAAAAATAGGAGAAGGAGGATGAGACCAATCTGGTTCATCAGGGAGATAAGAGCTCATGTATGGGACAAGAGAAATGCCTTTTTTGCACTACATGAGATCTCTGAAGGCAAAGGACAGGGCACTCTACATGGAAAAGCAAAAGGAAGTGGGGAGGGCAGTAAAAAGGGCAAAAGCGTTAGCAGAGGAAAAGTTAGCCAGATCTATAAAGGACAGAGATAAAGCATTATTTTGGTACATAAGGGAGCGGAAGAAAACTAAGGGTGGAATAATCAAGTTAAGGGGGGAATCCCTGTGGAGGATGACCTTAGGAAGGCAGAAGTGCCAAACAAGTTCTTCTTCTCAGTTTTCATGGAGAAGGAGAGAGGAAGGGGTCCAGAACTGAATGACAGGAGCTTGAAGGAGGGAGAAGTGGACACCAGACCCTTCTTGGTAGATTGGGTCCTAAAGGATTTCAATAACATTAGGGCAGACAAGCTGATGTGACTGTATGGGGTACATTCTAGGGTGTTAAAAGAACTCAGGGAGGAGCTGGCTGCAACTCTAACGGAGTTATTCAACCTATCATTGGATACCGGGGAGTCACCTAGTGATTAGAAGAGAGTGAACTTGGTTCCAATCCATAAAGGTGGGGCTAAGGAGGAGGTCAGTAACTACAGGCCAGTTAGCCTAATGTCTGTGGTGGGTAAGACAATGGAGTCATTACTCAATAAGAGAATAATTGGATACCTCAAAACCTGTGGCCTGTTGCATCCTGGGCCGCATGGTTTCATGAGAGGGAGGTCCTGCCAGACCGCCCTAACTGAGTTATTTGATTGGGTGACCAGCGTGGTCAACCAGGGAGGGGCGGTGGATGTGGCCTACATGGACTTCGGGAAGACCTTTAATACTGTCCCTCACAGAAGATTGCTGAACAAATTAGGCAGCCTAGGGTTGAGACATAAGATAGTAACATGGATTGGAAACTGGCTAACTGGCAGGAGCCAAAGGGTTCTGGTAAACAGGGTACATTCAGGTGTGGGAGGAGTGAAGAGTGAAGTGCCACAGGGCTCATTGCTGGGAACAGTCCTCTTTAATGTCTTCATTGGAAACATCATGGAGGGGCTGGAAAGAAGGTATGCTTATTTGCAGATGACTCCAAGATATGCAATTGAGTGGACAATCCAGAGGAGGGTGTGTGGAAAGGTTGAGGAGGGACCTAAAAAGATCTGAGGAATGGTCTAAAACTTGGCAACTTGGGTTCAATGTGAAAAAATGTAAGATTATGCACATAGGAAGTAGAAACCCAGGGATGGAGTATTAACTAGGAGGAGTAAAACTAGGAGTCACAAAGCAGGTGAGGGACCTGGGAGTGGTTATTATGGATGACCTAAGGGTAGCTAGGCGATGCAAAGCAGCAGTGGGGAAGGATAGCCATTTGCTTGGATGCATAGGGAGAGGTATTACCAGTAGAAAGAGGGAGGTCCTATTGCCCCTTTACAAGACATTGGTGAGGCCTCATCTTGAGTACAGCATTCAGCTTTGGTGGCCACATCTAAAGAGGGACATCAACAGAATGGAGGGGGTGAAAAGGAGGGCTACAGAAATGATGAGGGGTATGCAGGGGATATCCTATGAAGAGAGGCTGGGGGAGCTGAGTATGTATTCCCTGGGGACAAGGAGGGAGAGGGGTGACATGTTAGAGACCTTCAAATATCTCAAGGGTATAAATAGGGTATAAGGGGGGAGTGTTTTTCAAAGGAAGAGTTGCCAAAGAACAAGGGGTCATCATGACTGGAAGCTGGAGGGGGGACGTTTCAAGGGAAACATATGGAAGTACGACTTTGTGGATAGAGTGGTGGAAGCTTGGAATAGTCTACCAGGGAAGGTGGTAGGGGCAGACACAATTACTAGCTTCAAGAATGCATGGTACAAATGAAAAAATTACTTACCATAGTAATCTTGTTTCTTTCCAGTGATACTCAGGTATTCATAACTTTATGCAGTCATCCTTGCAAGTAGAACTGCCCAGAGAGAATTTGAAATATATGCAAATTATGGAATCTTTTGCATAAGCCACTTTTCAAATGCTGCCTTATACTAACTGCCTTTGTTCTAAACCCCTCAGATTTCCTGGAAGTCTGGAAGATAGGCCCATGGGGACTAAGTGTAATAATGATAATTATAATAATAATAATAATATTAATTACCACAACACTATTCATCATAATAATAATAGAGGAACTTCCTTATCACCCAAAAAAGGAGCCTCCAACTGGAGGACATAACATATGAAAGGATACCCTTAAATGTCCAAATCACCTGAAAATGGGAGGGGGACAACCATAGTGATCACAATCACAACATGTGTGCCAGAAATAGCATTTATACCATTGAGAGAACAGTATTCAGGAGTGCAGAGGCCAAATGTTCCAGAAGTGGAGGCAGGGTGGGAAAGTTATGAATACCTGAGTATCACTTGGAAGAAACAAGATTACTATGGTAGTTTTTTCTTCTATCCCAAGTAGTACTCGGGTATTTATAACTTTATGCAGACTATTAAGCAGTACCTTTGGAGGTGGGCACAGAACCTTATTTTGGAAATAGACTTTGCAGGACTGCTGTGCCGAACCTGGCATCACCCCTGGAGAGAATGTCCAGACTGTAATGCTTTGTAAAAGTGTGTAATGTTTTCCAGGTAGCTGCTTTACAGATGTCCACCAGGGGAACATTCCTGACAGCTGCTATAGTAGCGACTGTGCCCCTTGTGGAATGGGCCCTCAACCCTGTTGGGGGCTTCTTTCCAGCCTTAGAATACACAAAACTGAAAAAGCTGTACTTTTCAGTGAGAAATTGATCTTTTTAATGCTGGGTTACCCTTTACCACATTCTCATAGGTCAGGAACAGCTGTTTTCTGCCCTGCCTATGGACTTTAGTGGTTATCAAGTAATAGCTAAAAGCTCCTTTGACATCCAGACAATGAAGACTCTTTTCACCAGAACTAAAGTGTTCAGTTTAAAAGATAGATAAGATGGGCAGACTGGGCGGACTGTAGGCCCTTCTCTGCCGACACTGTCTATGTAGCTATGTATTTTATGTATAATGGTTTGATTCAAATGGGAATCAGAAGTCATTTAAAGGAGAAACTTAATTGTTCTCAGAATAATTTTGTCTCTGTGGAATGAAATGTGGTCCTGTTCAATGCAGAGAGACTTGAGGCCACTGATACTTGTGGCAGAAATTATTACCACGAGGAAAAAAGTATATATACTTTTTTTTAAGCCATTTCAAATAAGCTGAAAACATAAGCTCAAAAAGGGGGACCCATGAGCCTAACTGTGCACATATTTAGGTTCAATGCTGGCACCTGTTCCCTGTGAGGGGGTGCAAATGGACCAGGCCTTTAAAGAACCCCTTGAAGACAGGGTCTGAGGCTTGAAAAAACATTCTGTCCAACTGAGAAGTAAATAGATACTGAGACCAGATGGACCTGTAAGGTACTGGTCTGCAAACCCAGTGAAAACAAATAGGTAAAATAGTCCAGCACAGCTGGAACACCAGCCTGTGCTGATATGTGCCAGACCCTAAAAGAACCTCTTTGAGGTTAGGATCTGGGGCCATTAAAACATATTGTCCCGCTAATATGCAAGCAGATACTGCAGCTAGGTGGACTTTGAGGATGCTGGACTGCAAGTCCAATGAATATAAATAGGTACGTTAGTCAAGCACTGCTTGACCCCAGCAAGTGCTGGAAACAGTTTTCTGGCTGAACACCAATAGTAAACCTTTTCTCTTCTGAAGCATACAGTTTCCTTATGGAGGGCTTCCTGTAACCACATACAATGTTTAGACACTGTGAAAAAGATGCAAGGCTGCATAGTGTACAGTAGGCCCTCAGGAGGCATGACTTGGGCCTGAGTGACCCAAGGTTTGGGTACAGAAGCCTCCCAGTTGGAGGTTAGCAGGTTGTGCCTCTGAAAAAAGGTGTATTGGTTTGGAACCAGACATGAAAAGTAGCAGAAAGAACCATGTCTGCCTGTCCCAGTCTGGCGTTATCAAGACCATTGATGCTGGCTGGGACCAGAGCTTGAGAAATGCACTGTATGTCAAAGGGAAGGAAAGAAAGCATACAGATGCTTCTCTGGCCAACTCAGAACTAGAGAATCCAGGGAGATTGGTCTCAGATCTCTGACTGACTTGGTACGGTGGCAGGTGGTGGTTGTGGTGGGATGCGAACAAGTCTACCTTTGGTATGCCCCACCTTCTGAAGATAACTTGCACCACCTGACTATTCAAGGCCCATTCCAGATAGGACTGGTTGATCTGAGTCAAGGTATCTGCCAAGGTAGTGTCCCTACCTGGAAAATGAACATCCTGCAGGGACCCATGGAACATGCTAGACTCTATATTTTCATAAGTCCTGAGCAGAGAGTGCTTAACCTTGTCCCTCCCCATTTATGGATGTAATACATTGTGGTGGTATTATCTGTTCTGGCCTGTACTGCCTTTGTAATAGTTGTGTGAAGACTTAGCGCAGCAACACTACTCTTAGCCCCTGCAGGTTTATGTGCAGGAGTAAATCTGCACTCAACCATGTGTCTTGGGTAGTGTGAACTCCCAGATGGGCACCCTACTCTAGAAGGAATGCATCTGTTGTCAGACAACTGATAGGTGCTCTTTGCTGAAAAGGAGAAGCCCTTCCCTTTTATTGGTTCCCTCTTTTCCTCCTTTAGAGGCCTGTAACAATGTTCTTGTTACTAGAATTAGTTTTAGAGGGTCCTGTCTCTGACACCATTGAGCCATGATGTGACATTGAATGGCCCTGATCTGTAACCTGGATTCCAAGACTGTGCTAGTGGCAGATGCCATGTGGCCAGTAGCTGAAGAAAATTGTCTTGCAGTGTTTTGGTTCATTCAGCCTGAATGAGCCCGCTATTAGTGGAATACTTCTTGCCCTGCATATGGGCATGTAGACCCTGCCTTGCAGGGTATTTAGCTCTGCTCCTATGAACTGGAGTGTTTGAGCCAGCTAAAGGTCAGACTTTCTTTAGATTTACCAAGGACCATATAGAGTCCAGGAGACTCTAGGTGAGTTGCAGACTCACTTACTGGAGTGATTCTACCACCACCAGCCAGTCATCTAGATATGGGGAAACTGTGACACCTTATCTTTGAAGGTGATCCAACCACTGTGTACACTCCTAGAGAGTGACCTGATAAGAGTCTGAACCTGAAGAACTTTCTGTGAGACTCCCTTATGAGAGTATGGAAATAATTTAAGTACAGTGATGCCAGGAACCCCTTTAGGTTTTTTCTGAGGTTTGACACGCTTTGTCATTTTGGTTTTCATAGAGGGGACCAGAGAAGCAGCCGGACAACTCATCCCCTTTTTTATTTATTTATTTATTTTTGAACCTGAATCACCCTTCTCAGGGGTGTGTAAGTAACAGGCAGCAGTTTCACACAGAGATTTGGAGGGTGTTGGCTGGTCAGAGCCTGAAGCACCCTTATTTGGTCTCTTTTGCAACCTTTCTAGTCCTTTTTCCACTGTTGTTAGTGGAAGGAATTTGAGTTCAGAGACAATCACTGACTCACTACATCCAGGACCACTTGTCTGTGGTGCCAGAAATACCCCTGCTGTGGGTACTGCTGATACTGAGGCGCAGCCCCAGCCTGATAGAAAAAAGGAGTCTTGCTGTGGAGTATATATGTGTGTGTGTGTATATATACAGTATATATATATATATATATATATTTACTCAACAGGGGTGAAGGATAACTGAGTGAGATAACATGTGTTATTCTCATTCCCATTGAATAACCACAGTGATGACATCACCACTGTGAGAATATTTACAAATATACAATAACTGCTAACCGGCGCTAAAACCCGTTGCAAAGCGGCGCGTAGTGCTAAACCGCTAATCACACTAAACCCGCGCAAAGCAACACTAAACCCGCGCTAACCCATGCAAGCCGTTCCAAATTGTACATTTTGCAGCAGTAAGGCCCCATTGTATAAATAGGATACATGATGGGCAGATTGTGGAATATGAAACATATTTTCACTCCTGCCTCGTGAGCACTGTATATTCTACTCGTGCCTTCAGCACTCGTGAAATATCCAGGCTCACTCTGCAGGAGTGAAAATATTTTCCATATTCCACTTTTGCCCATCATGTATCCTATAAATATATATATATATATATATATATATACACATATATACACAAAGTCACACATGCCCCCACAATGCAAAGCATCATGAGCTGCATATGCAAATCACCACAGAATATTATGCTGGTTCAACTTTAAGCAGAAAAGCATGGTGCCAAAAGGCCTCTCACACAATTTGCAAAGGATGCCAACAGTAGACATAGACATGTGTTTTGTCCTACCAGGACTCATCAGTATGCCTCACCTGTTTAACACCCCAGTGGATTGAACCAGCTACCCTAAGATGGTCTATCTGGGTTATGTTGTGGTGAACCCATTTAAAACAAAAAACAATCCAAAAGACAAAGAACCTCTGTGTGCAAGCACTGAGGCAATGGTTACCCCAAAGGGCATTTGGCTGGGGAGCCAAGTTTCAAAGAAATACAAAGTCACACATGCCCCCACAATGCAAAGCATCATGGGCTGCATATGCAAATCACCACAGAATATTATGTTGGTTCAACTTTAAGCAGAAAAGCATGGTGCCAAAAGGCCTCTCACACAGTTTGCAAAGGGTGCCAGCAGAAGACATAGACACGTGTTTCATCCTACCAGGACTCATCAGTATGCCTCGTCTGTTTAACACTCCAGTGGAATGAACCAGCTACCCTAAGATGGTCTATCTAGGTTATGTTGTGGTAAACTCAACCCTAACTATATATATATATATATATATATATATATATATATATATATATATATATGGCATATGATTTATGACTTTCCTGGCTAGTTAGGACCGACAACCCCAATGCACACCCTGATGTCTGTTGTTGGGGATGGAGTGGGCTTGGGGTGCAAGGGGTGGCAACCCTAACACCGAATTTCCTCACTTTTGTCACTGTGTAACAACCCTAACTGATACATTAAACAGAGTTTTTTGCCATAAATATATATATGTGTGTGTGTATTATATATACCTCCACCTTTTTCATGTAAGCCTTTATCTTTCTCCAAAGAGGAATTATCCTCGACTGGAAAGTCTATAACCTTGGTTTGGGTATTCTGAGTGAGGTCTGTGACTCACAGCCAGGCAAACCTCCTCTGAACCCCTGTACTTGCCATCCATCTGGCAGCAGCCACTTGTACTGTTATTTGGCTGCTCTCAAACCAAATTTAGCTGATTCAGCTAGATCATCTGACATGGAAGTCTGGGCCTTGGCTGACTTAGCAGGGTACAACTACCACAGTGACTTTGGTATTGGCATAGGCTTGAAATGTATGCCTGCTTGATGGCCTAGGCACCTGATAAATATATATTGTTAAGCCATTTTGTCAATTTTTCCCGGGATCCTTGTTAAGAGGATAGGATGCCAGGTGTATCTTTGCCTTGTCACAGGCTGTCACTTTAACCACTCCTTGGTGGACAGGGTGGGGGTGGAATTTCAGTTCCCTCCCTGTGCAGCTGAAATTTCTTTTACATCCTCTTATCCAGAGGGGGAACAGAGCTTGGAGTCTGTAAAATCTTTAAAGTATCTTCCCTGAAGAATTTATTCACAGGAATGGGAAGCTTTTAGTGGGTGTCAGCCTAATCTTTCTCACCAATGTGAAGAATGAGGAATGATCTTCAGATGTTCTGTGGGGAGAGACAAACTCATGTTCAGAGGAAACCTCAGATTCAATAGGTTATCCTCCATTTCATAATAATTGCATGTTCTTCCTTTTAAATATTATGAAGACTGCTTTGCAAAGGTCTGCTGCTAAGAGACAGACAGCCCTTGTAAGCATGAAAGTGTTTTCTTTAGCCATTCCAGGCATTTCTCCATACTTTTTCCCCCTGGGAAAGTTTACAGATTTCACAATATTCATTTAGGTGATCATAGCTAAGGGAAGCAATACACAACTGTGCTTACCTGTCTTGGCAAATACTTCCCCAATCAGAACCAGCCTGCAATTTCTGAAGGAGTTGGCAGGCTTTATAGCAGGCACAGAAGTCCCCAAAATGCTGTCAGCATGGGATTATGTGTGTTTAGTTTTCTTCAATTTCACTGTGGGAACCAGGCAATCAGCCGGTTCAACAAGCCTCTTAAAAACTGGTTATATGCCCATCTCAGGGTAGCAGTTACAGTATTTGTTGCGGAGTCATCAACAGAAACTTAGGGTATCAGCTGGTTAGAGCTGGAGAGGGACCCTTAGGTGGTGATAGTTTTTTTCCTTTTTCTTTTAAGCCTTATCCAGGCATTTCAGTAGTTTTTCCAGGACATATAATGCAGATTTCACTCTGCTTTTAAATGTTCATGTCCAGATAGGCAAAACAAGAGACTGTTTGACTTAACAAAATTTCACCACACTGAATACAAGGTTTGAAACAGGGATTACCAGTTTCTTTTTATAACATTTTCAATGTAAAGTCAATAACAGTTGCAACCGCTAAAAAGAAATATTTTAATTTAAGTTTGTTTAGCAGTTGCAGTTGGTTCGGAACCTTTGCAGAACCCGGGAACCAAGATAAAATGAACCGAGGCTATAGGTCCAGGAACCGGTATTAGCGGTTCTTAAAACAAACTAATTTAATAAAATTAAGCATAACTAATGGAGTTTTTTAGTCAAAAAACTCAGATAAATATAAAATAAACCTCGGTTTATCCCCAGATATACTGAACCAGTAGAAACCGAGAAAACTTACAATTTAAACACTAAAACTATGGATTTACCTAAAATAACAAAAAGTAAAAAGGCAACAAATCAAGTGTAAACAATACTTATAATATTTTATAAGGTTTCTCATGTCAGAACAAAAGATGATGAGGACAGGATCTCTGAGCATCTAGTCTTGACAGGCAGAGAGAGAAATCTGAGGGGTTTAGAACAAAGGCAGTTAGTATAAGGCAGCATTTGAAAAGTGGCTCGTGCAAAAGATTCCATCATTTGCATGTGTTCCAAATTCTCTCTGGGCAGTTCTACTTGCAAGGATGACTGCATAAATTATGAATACCTGAGTATTACTGGGGTTAGAAACAAGGGTATTCTGGTACTTAGGGGAGGGGTTTATAGCATATGATTTAATCTAGGGGTTTCTGGGTAGGTGGGGCTGGATTTTGGGCAGACTAGGTGGGTCTGGTGGGCCTTCTCTGCCAAAATCTTGTATGTATGTATGTCATAAAAGCTGCTCTCAAATACAAACTGTGGCTTCTAGGCAGGCTTGAAGTGATAATAATCCAAAGCAGCTCCACCATCTATCGTGCCTTGTAAAAATCCATATGTACCAAAGGCAGAGACTGGCACTAGATATGCAGTGAATTTAAAACCCACCAGCTAAGTGAACACGAAGTGGCCACTTTGTGTTGGCACTTCGATACGTGGAGTGCCCCATAGGAAAGGCTCACTTTGCATTGTTATTATTACTTCGCGTTGTCATTCCACATTAAACGAGAAGTAAGGCAGAGTGACAACAATATTGACAGCATCCCACCCACACAGTCACCAGAATGAATGTGAATCCCCAAAATGCTACTGTTTTGTGTCCAGAAAACTCCCCAGTACTGATGAAGTGAAATGAGAGTGTAATAAGAAATGCAAAGTCTCCCAGAATTAATGGCGCACTCAGTTATGTGCACAGTGGTCAGGTCACACACAGAGTCACCAGAATTAATGTGCATCCCCAAAATGCTACTGTCTTGTGTCCAGAAAATTCCCCAGTGCTGACGAAGTGAAATGAGAGCGTAACAAGAAATGCCATCTCCCAGAATTAATGGTGCCATGCAAACGCACAGACAGATTAAGATTGCGCTACACACTGAAGGGATGCATACGAAAGACACAACAACACTGAACCAATGCTCACAAGTCACAAATCCAGATCTGGAAAGGAATACATTTTGCCAGTTCGAGGATTAGTGCACGGCAGTAATAATCCACTACCAGTAAAGATACCACAAAACAATATAAAAAATTCATGCAGGTGTGGTGGATAGCAGGTTCACACTGCTGCAATTACTCTGTAACACAATAAAAGGTGTCTGATTTAATCTCACGCATCGCACACACACTCACACGCACACTCAAATAATGTGTAGCAAATTGAAAACCTTTAGTAATATAACCATATGTTTTAAACAAATTGTACACTGCTGCACCACAACAATCAGCACAAAAATTTGAAGAATTACTGAAAATATTACTGTGTGTACATTAACACAGTTATACAAGAAAAATATAACCAAAACAGTTAATCTACCTACACCTCAAATACACCCTTCCCCAAAGCACACTTCACAGTACACAGACTGACTGTTCTAAATTAACATTCAAAATCCACACACAGCAATAAATACTCAAAGATATGAGCACAGAAGGGTTTCCTACAATTGATGTACTAAATTTTGAGCAAAAAATATTACTCAAAAAGCATTTTAAACAGCTTTTAGAGGTTTTGAATTGCAGAGCTCTGACAGCAGACTGTCTCCAGCTACCACTGCACACACACTACCCAGACCAGAACTGAGGCTGTGCTGAACAATCTAGAGCCCATGTGACCTGCAATCCAATGAATAACTGCATAATTTCATTTGGAGCTCAATTACAGGGTGAAGTGAGGCAAATTACATTGATTTCGATGCATTTTGCCTTAAAATTGGTGGCGAAGTGGTTTGGGGAAGGTGGAATAACGCAAAGTCATTGGTTTCAATGGACTTTACGTTCCTCATTATGAAGTGAAGTACTCCACTTCACATTGTGGAGTTCTCTGCAGTTTCCACGTTACTCAGTAAATCACTTCACAGAGCAAACTGGGGCCACTTCACCCACCACTACTTACAGTATTGTAACTCACATGCTGTGCGGGAAAGAATGTGAATGCCTATGGCTGTACTTCCCCAATTGGCTCTTGGGCTGTAGCACAAAACTCCCAGACTTAAAAATGCTTATTAATGAGTACAATGGTGGAGTGGTGAAGCCTGGAGAGATACTACAAAACATGTTTACAATACATTCAAGTAACTTGTAAAAAATGAATGTTGTGATTCGTAACGTGATCACAAATTGTGATTTGTGACTGCATTTGTGACCGTGATGATGAAGAATGTGATTTGGTATCGATGGTGTGAGATAACCAATACGAAAACTGTATTGGGAACATGAATGCCTACAGCTGTACTTTCCTGATGAGCTGTAGCACAAACTCCCCGACTTAAAAACATTCATTAATGAGTACAATGGTGGGGTGGTGAAGCCTGGAGAGATACTACAAAGCATGCTTACAATACATCCAAGTAACTAGTCAAAACATTAGTGTTGTGATTCGTGACATGATCATGAATCATGATTTGTGACTGCATTTGTGACCGTGATGATGAAGAACATGATTCAGTGTCAACGGTGTGAGAGAAACAATATGGAACTGTATTGGGAACGCAAATGCCTACGGCTGTACTTCCCCAATGAGCTGTAGCACAAAGTCTCTGACTTAAAAACGCTCATTAATGAGTACAATGGTGGGGTGGTGAAGCCTGGAGAGATGCTATGAAACAGACTTATAATACATCCAAGTAACTAGTAAAAAAACTAATGTTGTGATGTGTGACGTGATCATGGATAGTGATTCGTGACTGCATTTGTGACCGTGATGATGAAGAACGTGATTTGTATCACGAGTGACTCTTGATGATGGTCCTGACTTAAAAACGCATATTAATGAGTACAATGTTCATGCCCTCTTTTTAGTTCTAATCAATCTATGTATTGTTTTGAGTACCAAGGGGGAACCACTTGAGATTTTTATATTTAGTACGCACAGGGACCCAGTTAAGAATACATTCATCTAGTACATTTTGAATTCTAGACCATGCCTCATTGACATTAATATTCATCGGATCTTGTTCCAAATTCCAGTTATTTACATTTTTTTTATTTTTTTGTGATCTGCCATAGAAAAATTCCACAATAGGGTCTTGCCATTTGTGAATGATTTAAAACAGTTAATAGTCCACAAGATCATGCAGTGGTCACTATCACATAGTGGATCAAGGATTTTAGGATAATCCCCTTGTTCTGATATATTAATAAAAATTAAGTCAAGAATGTTATGTTTCCTCATCAGTTTCAAAAGCAATTGATCTAAACCTAACTGTATTATGACATCTAAAAAAAATGTTCTTGCTGATTTGAACTTTCTAAACTGTCACATTTTATATGCGGAAAATTACAATCTCCAATTAAGATTATATTAGTGTCAGTGGCTCAGTAGGTGGCACACTCGCTTCTGAGGCTGGGAGATCAGAGGGCTGTGGGTTCAGCTCCCACATCTGGCACTTGGGTTAATACCCCAGTACTGACACTGTAGTGCAGCATGAGAGGGGTGCTGCACTTCTGAGGTGTCGTCTTTCATATGAGACGTTAAACCGAGGTCCCATCTGCCTGGATTGGTGGTAGTTCAGGTGGATGTTAAAGATCCCATGGCACTTATGGAAAAGAGTAGGGGAATTTTTTTATTAGAAAGAAAACAATACATCACAAATGCAAAATCACACAGAAATCAACAAAAGACAAATAAGAAATGAAAAATATGGATGGAAAGCATAATAACAAAAATAATCAAATGAAAAATCAAAAGTAATCCCCTAGACATAAAGTGATGCAGTCTGTAGTTCAGAACTTAAACATTACTAATGCATACCATACCCAAATTAGGAGAAGATTAAATCAGGTTATCCATAAAATATGTTTCCAATAACTGTTAAATAATTGACTATCCATAGTGTCATACCCCAAAGTTTTCTGTTTGACAAGAGCCTGTTCAATCCTTTTAAGTAAGACAATATTAGGAAGTACAATGTGTTGTACAGAATACTGACATCTGGCTTGCCATAAATAATATTTGATACATGCAAAGATTAGAGTTAAAGTGCTCATATGATATCTCCCTAAAAACCCAGTGTAATCACCTAAAATCAAACTCTGATAAAAAATATGGTGAGCTATACCCCATTGCCACCGGGATGCTAGGTCTGTCCAAAATTTCGCTGAATAGGAACAGTGAAGAAAAAAATGCTCTTGTGTTTCTTCCTGACCAGCACATTCAGGCCTAATGCATTGTCTGTCTGCAATGGGTTTGTGCTTCAGGTTACTCCAAACTCCCAACCTGCCAAGGCAGCTTAACCATTGAACATCCCACATTTGAGATGGTATTCTTTTATCTATCAATGTGCGTAATGCCTGATGCATCTTAGTGGGAACACAAAAGGGGAACAAAAAAAAACATTACCCATAATTTCCTCATAAAAATTACTCCTGGAAATATCATGCAATTGGGCCTTACCCAATTTTCATTCCCCAAGCTTTCTGACTGCTGAGTCTGCATTAGATGGTGCAGCATATTTGGAATTTTGTTTTGGTATGCCACCACCCTCCCACTGGGACATGAATGGGTGAAATAATGACTGGGTCCAAACAGACCATGGATAACTATCAGGAAGGGCTTTCACTTGAAAGGAAGCTATCATAAAAAAGGAGTGGAAAAAGACCAACAAATTAATCATCCCAAGTCCACCCTGTGAAACCTTCAAGGAAGTAAAGGCTCATTTTAAGGGGTTTAACCTACTTCCCCATACCATCTGAAAAAAAACAACTATACAGCCTAGTTTCCAGGGAGGTCGGAATAACAAAAACAGAAAATAAATGTAAAATAACTGGCAATAAAAACTTCTTAATTACCATCACCCTTTTCTTTTTGGAAAAACCCCAAGCTTTCCACTGTTGAACTTTGTGTTCACCTATAACTAAGTGCCTTTCCCAATTCAGTAGTACCAGATTCCCACTCCCAAAATAGAGACCTAAGATTTTAAGTGAATCGGAAACAGGAATACCCCCTATACTCTGTACTGGTGGGGTCCTGCCTACTGCAAGACAACCACATTTCTCATAATTTAAAATGGTACCATTTAATGTTGAAAATTGCTTGATTACCTGAAGTGCATTTTGACCAGATTGGACATCTGTCACCGATAAACATATGTCATCATCATAAACTGACAATTTTTGGGCTGGAATGTTTAAAGATGGAGTCAAACCATGAATTGCTTGATCATGTTCGATTTCTCGTATCATAGGATCCAACACAGATGCATATAATAGAGGGCTCATAGGGCACCCCTGTGGAACCCCTTGTTTTAAACAAATTTAATTTCCCAGTAGGTTATTTATTAAGGTACAGAAACTTGCATTAACATATAATGTTCTAACATATTTCATAAAGGTTGTAGGGATACCATACTTCTCAAAAATTTGGAACAAAAAATTATGGGAAACCTTATCAAAAGCTTTAGATTGATCTAAGGCCAAATAAAACCTGATAATTTATTCTGGGCCCCATATTCACAGATATCGCTAATAAATCGTAAATTTTGCTGAATTGATCTTTGGGGAATAGAACAAGTTTATGCTGGATGAAGCTCACCTTGTGCCACAATTTGCAACCTCTTACAGAGAATGGAAGAAAGGATTTTATAGTCAGTATTGAGCAGGCTAATCGGCCTCCAGTTGCTCAATTCAGTTAATAGCCCCTTTTTTGTACATAAAGGTGAGAATTGCTAAGTTAACTTTTGCATCCTCCAAACCAAATTGCAGTATATCATTATAAACATTAGCCAAAATTTCACTAAAGTCCTCTTTAAAGGTTTTGTAAAGCTCATTTGTGATACCATCTTCCCCTGGTGAAAACCCTGTTCTAAGTTTGTTTATGTCTGTGAGAACTTCTGAGGGAGAGATAGGTGCATTTAGCTTGTCTATTTCAGTGTGTGGGACTTTGGTAACAGGGAAGTGAAGAACTTCATCCCAAAGAGCCATTGGATGACACCTAGTGCTAAAGACTGAAGACAAATGTTGTTCTACAGTCATCAACATTTCTGCATCAGATGTTTTAATCTGGCCACTTTCAGTTTTTAAACTAGTCATTATTTTTTTATCCAATTTTTGTTTACATGCAGCATACGGATCTTTAAAAGGCTGTTGTTGCATGCCAAATTTTATTTCTGCATACATGGAAACTGCCCTATCATACTGGTATTGTTTCATTTTATGTTTTATAATCCCTAATTGTGTTTGCACATCTGGGGACATTATCCAAAGTCTAGACTGTAATTTATAATATTGACTTCTATAGTCCAAATATTATAAATAATCTGAGGTACTCCTCTTCCTACCATGAAAAATAAAAAATCCTTAATGGCAGTTTTGGTGTCCATCCACCAAGAAACCCAGTCATCATAAAAATCTGCAACTGATTTCCAAGAACTCAATAAATATTGAAGTTGAGTTAAGAAAGGAGCATCATCTAATAGCTGTGAATTTAATTTCCATCTCCTACTGATGGAAGGAAACCTTGTTGGAATCAGATTTAATCCCAAAATACAATAAAGTAGTTTATGATCTGAAAAATTACAATGTTGTAAAGAAAATTGTTGTACTATTAAATAGTTAGAAATAAAAAAAATAATCTATCCTTGTTACAAAGGAAGCCCTCTGATAAGTAAAACCATCAGTCTTGTGAAGTCTCGGAAAGGCATCCTCAAGGTTTACAACTGCCAATGTTTGTGTGAGCGCATGGGAACCGCAATAGGTTTTTTGTTGCACATTATCCCTTATACGAATATTTAAACTGCAATTCATATCTCCCCCCAAATAATGTGTTTTGAAGTAAACAGATAAGGTTTGATCGCTGAAATAAACCAATCCTTGCAGTTTTTACTTGGTGGGCATAGGTGTTAATTAATCTGACAGAATACTCTTTATAATAACAATGAGCAAAGCTCTGCCAGGTAATATGTCTATAAGCTGTGTTACGTGTGTTGTAGCGTGGTTAAAAAGAATTCCTACCCCGTGAGCTGCATCAGGACCAAAAGACCAAAAGGAAGGGCCCTCTCACCAGGCTTTTTTAGCTTGAGTGACTTCAGACAAAGAAGACACATGTGTTTCCTGCAAAAAGATGATATTGGCCTGTAAATCCTTGCAATGCCTCAAGCAAATTATACACCTCTTGTAGTTCTTTATACTACAACAATAAAGTGATATCATCTTTAGGCAGGCCATACTTATTTAAGACAAGAGTAAAGGTTTATCCTGTTTCTGTTTTTTACCTTTCTTTTTTTTTAACTCTAAAAGGTCTTTTTCACCTTATTCATCCACCTCCATCTCAGAACAAACTTCTGACTTTGATGTTTCAGGGCCCGAATCCCCCTCCATTTCTACCAAAACTTGGAATGCATTTTGTGTGTGACAAGTCCCTGAACCTCCCTTCTGTCTACTAACAGCCCGGGTAAGTCTTCTAGGAGTTTGAGAATCAGAATCTGGTGGGGGCATTACTGGAAGATCCTCGGGGGGGTGCAAAGTATCAGGATCAAGTCCCATACTAGTAGTAGGAATCTCAGTTAAAACAATTGGCTGGTCCTGATCTGAAGGCCTCGGCTGCTCAGGCTCCTGGTCTGGAGGCTGTGCCTGACTAGATTGTGAATCCTGCAGTGCATCCCTACCCTTCTGGCTAGTAGAATCCATGTCTGTATTCTGATGAGAAGGAGTCTGAGGCCTATATCTACCCTGGGTCTGATTTATTAAGTCTTCTTTATTGGGGCCTCCCTGCCGATTCTGACCTGCCCAAGGACATTGGTGATAAGCATGACCTGCTTCCTCACATAAATTGCATTTAAACACATTCCTACAAACCTCACTATCATGATCTATTTCCCCACAAATTGCACACTTAACCTTATTGCATGCACTGCTTAAATGACATTTGCTACCACATCGATAACATGCTTTGGGCTGGCCTGGATAAAAACAAACCCCCCTGTCCTTTTCTATATAGAAACTGTTGGGTACATGCACAACATCATTATCCACAATATGCAACTTTACTGTAAAACGCCATGTCCTGGTCCAAATACCCTCAGAATCAATAATGGGCTCAGGGGGCCCCAAAACAGTGCATTTTTTTCTCCAACCAGTATTGGATATCCCCCACATTTACCCCCTCATTCCAAAACATAATGTTTATTGTTTTAAACAGGGGTTTAGTAATGGGAATTGCCCAAAAAGGTAGCCATAAAGGCAAAGTCTTACAAGACTCATATTTTTGCCAAAACTTATCCAAACCCAAAAAATGCTTAAAGCTAATATCAAACATGTCTTCTCCATGGATGTTTATCAATTCATATACATCTGTGGCCAAAAAGTTCATTGAATCCTTTATCAGTTTTCTGGCAACATATGCCCTGTCCTGGTGTTCAGGCAAACCGCCCCTGTACCTGAGTCATACCGCATTTCTACACGGGGCTTGTTCTAATTTATTATTTTTAAATAAGTCTGAGAAGTGGGTGCCCCTCCTTGCATCACTTCCCCATTGTGAATGAGCTGGGGACTGTCATGGTGGGCCCTCGTAAGGAGGTGCATTATCATTAGCCAAGTCAGATGCAGTCTCTAAGTTCACATTACCTTGCATGGGGGGAAAAAACAAAGTCTGACCTGTAGAGAAAGCTCCCTTATGAGAATTTGAAAGTGACTGTGAATCCAAAGTCTCTGGAGAAGAAAAGGAAATCCAGTTAGGATCTGGGACCCACCAACCATCCGACTGTTACATCCATCCTGCATGAGTAAGAGCAGATTCTTTGGTCCATGTTGAAGCCTTCTCTATGTCTGGCATCCGCCTGCTGGGACCGGCAGCACAGTCAGACAATGTTGACACTTCCGCGTTCCTTTCCCCAGCTGTAGCAATGATGCATTCAGCATCAACAATTTGGCATTCCACTGTCTCAGCTACCGCTGAGCCTCCTACAGCAAAGGGAGCAGCCCAATCCAGAACTCTCTTGGTAGGAGTAATTTCACCTTCCACAGTCGGGGACTCATTTGTCAGTTTATGTTGCATTGAAACTCCTGCTGCATGCTCACTAGCCTGCAGATCTCCGTGAGACATTTCTACAGCCACAATTCAAGCAGATGCATCCTGACTCTCCTGTTTAGCCATGGTGAAATCCTGCAGAGCTACAATCTGCATGTCCTGCTCCTCCACACTCAGAGAGCCGTCTGCCATGTCAGCAGCATGACAACCCCCTCTACTGACCGCAACAGAGTAGGGGAATTTCTCCAGTGTCCTGGAAAAATTTCCCTCATTCACTAAAAAAAATACCAACAACAGCTTAATCTGGTTCAAGGTCAGTTGGCATTCATCTGTATCCCCTTCCCCCGGGTCGTGCCTGAAAATAGGCAGGATTTGTCTAGTGCACTTACCCGGTCAACAAAAACTAAAATAAATAAATAAATATTCTCTGAATTATTAATATTTTGTAAACACTCAACTAGCTTATTGTTAATATCAGCGTCCAGTGCCGGCGGATGATAGCAGAGTCCTACACTTATAGGTCCTTGCTCACAAGTCAATTTTACCTACATAAGTTCAATGTCATCAGGTATTGGCATAACACTGTCTACTCCCAAACATTGTAGGCTGTCTTTAACATAAATGGCAACTCCATCTCTCTTTGATCTTGTGCGATTTTTATGAAAAAGGGTGTAACCTGGGATATCCTGGCCCCACTGATCATCAGTGAACCAGGTCTCTGTGACCCCACATACATCAATATCCCGATTATATAGAACTATTTGGAGTTCACTTATTTTGTTTAGTAAACTTCTAACATTCAATAATAAAAAATGTAATCTATTTGACCAGATATCAACATGCTTTTTCCCAACACTAGTTGGTGAAGTCAATTTTAAATGTATGGATTCCAGACCTAACTACTCAGTGGACTCAGTGTGTAACTGGCAAGATCTTACCCCACATCCCCCTTTAGAAGTTTAAATAATTAACAATTGTAGTATTGATATGATTGCCCAAAATAACAGATCCCTTCTTATTCAAGTAAAGACCATCTCTTGAGAATAGTTCTCTTTTCCCATTAAAATACTCCCAATGAGTTAAGCATTATAGGTTTTGCCGTAGGCACAATTTGCGTAACTAATTATTCACATTTCTGATTTTGGATTCTATATAAGTATTTGCCCTTGGAACTGGTAATATTTCAGAAAAGACAATAGTACAACCTATATCTGATAGTGTGTTTGTTAAACCTACATATGCCTCATTAATTTGTTGTTCACTTTGATTATCAATGTTGTTAACTCCTGCGTGAACAATTACCAAAGGGTCCTGTCCACAATTATTAAGAATCTGTCTACTCATCTTTGTACTGTCTTATATTTTCACTCCATGAAAACAAGACAAGGTACCTGATGTTTTGTCAGGATCACAGATTTGTCTATCCAGTTTTGCTATCATTGAATCCCCCAAGAAATAAATCTGTTTGTTATAAGTAGTAACCTCCATTTTTCCTATGTTCTGTATAGAACAATTTGTATTTATACCATCATTAGGTTCAAGGTAACCCAGTGAATCTAATTGTCCTTGTTGTTCAAACCCAGACTGAGGAGGCATTAATCCATTAATGTTAACTGGCGTTTTAATATTAGGTACCACAATGAGTTCCTGGCTAGAGTTAGAAGACACAATGTTGGACAAGGTAATAATTTCCTGTGTTTCATCAACATTTAATAAAGGGCCAAAGCTGTTATATATGGGCAATTGAAAACATTCTGCCCATCTGCCTTTTTTAGCAGGTTTGGCTCCTTGTATAGTATACCAGTCATCATCCATGTCACATCCCACTACTTCCTGTCTTGGCCTTTTCTCTGGGATTTTGTGATAGCTTTGTTACCTGTTAAAGTTTCACAATGTGTCACCTGTGTTGGAATAAGTGAAATGGGTATTTGTAACCTTTTTGAGGTTTCCTGTTGACTTATTTCAAGTGCCTGCAGTCTAGTGTCAAATAAGCAGATCTCTTCTCCCAGGGCTTTATTTAACTGACATTTCGCGCATACATATAGTAAACATTGTACATCTATGTACCTAAACTGACACATACTGCAGGATTTGCATAACATGCCTTTTCTACCATCCTCAGTTGTTATCACCGTATCCATTTGAATACTACTTTCCATTTTAATTATAGTATTTGTTGTACTACAGTTTGTGCAGTAACTTGTTTACCTGATTTATTCTTGTAATATTTCTTCTCCTAACTTGCCAAAAAAGCCTAACATGAGCAGATGCACATGTTTTTTGCACAGAGACGCATGCTCACCCTGCTTGGGCTCGCCCCGCTCACCAAAGGGCTAAAATATATGTCCCTGGAAGATCCAGAAGTGCTTTCATGGGTCAGGAGAGCCTCATGGCACGTTAAAGTATATTTAATATAAAAATAGTAAAATCACCACTTTCTGTGGTGTACAACACACAGAGTACAGAGTCAATATTTAAAATCAGCCAAATATAGCTGTATGGCTCAGTTGTAATTCTGCTTAATATCGTAGAAAAACTACCACTCCTCTACCTAGCATGTACAGCGTGCTAGGGCTCACAGGAAACCTTGCATTGTGAGAGCAAAGTTAAACGCAGTCACAGACAAAATAACATACACATACAAATAGTTTTATTATCCAATCTTCAGCAGCACTGGTATATATTGTGCAGTTTAATAGTATGACTGACTAACTGACTAATTTATAGTGCACATTCTCAAAAAGAAGGGAAATTCATGGCAAAAAACTCTGTTTAATGCATCAGTTAGGGTTGTTCCACAATGACAAAAGTGAGAAAATTCAATCTTCGGGTTCCAACCCCCCTCGCACCCCACCCCCACCCCACCAACAGGCATTGGGGTGTGTGTTGGGGTTGTCGGTCCTAACTCTCACCCCATTCTCCTATAATCCACCTCAGCTTGTTTACACATGGGATGGGGTGAACATACACCCTGATGCCTGTTTGTGGGGGTGGGGTGCAAGGGGGGTGGGAACCCTAACATTGAATTTCCTCACTTTTGTCGCTATGGAACAATCCTAACCGATGCATTAAATGTATTTTTTTGCCATGAACATATATATTTATATCTTTGTTTACCAGGTAGGTGCACTGATCTAATGGATTTGTTTTCAGGCACGATCTGGACCATAAAGATGGTACATAGGTTAATCAGACAATACACTTACATTAACAGAGAAAGGTACAGGAAATAGAATACACTGAGTATAATGACTATAGCTTGGTACAATTAAGTGCAAGAATACAGCTGAAACACAATAACATAGCAACTAAAGTGCAGGTGCACTATACATGATGTACAATCAATCAGTCTTGTGACTGTTCAGCATTGTACAATGGGACAGTTTAGTCTTAGGTACAGAAGAATTAGGACTCTCATCTGAGGCTAGCCATGCCCCACCCCCAGACACCCACCTGGGCAGCAGCAGGACAGCGGTATGGGTGCAGTAGGGTTTTGGGTCAATCTCACAAAAGAAGCACATTTAAAGTTTTTTAAGTACACAACATGCATTGTGAAATTAGTTAAAAAATACACAGTAGTGCAGTTACAGTGTTGTTATACAGTAGTTACAGTGTAGTTAGTGACACTTAAAATTATCATTCAGAAATCATTCCCTCATGAACTTACTGCAGTATAGCATAGTGGTTAAAAGCACTGGCTGGCAAACCTGGAAAACTGGGTTTAAATTCCAGAGCCACCACTTGTATACTGTGCAACCCAACAAAAAAATAACTAAAAATAAACATGCAATCTAATATTGTAAATTGCTATAAAAAAAATCATTAATTTACATAATTACATATTGACTTTTAATGGTGCTGTAGTTACTAAGGAATATGTTGCTTCTGTGGCATTGTTTCCACAGTTAATGCCTAACTAACATGTACTTACAAAGTAAGTATGCAGAAACTGACACTTAAAATAAAGTGTAAGAAGAATGGTGTAACAGTGCTGTAGTTACCAAGGTATGTGCTGCTTCTTTGGCATTGTTTCCACAGTTATTGACTAATAAACATGCATTTGCAAAGTAATGCAGAGTAATGCAGAAACTGACACTTAAAATAAAGTGTAAGAAGAAGGGTGTAACAGTACTGTAGTTACTAAGGAATGTGCTGCTTCTGTGGTATTGCTTCTACAGTTAATTCGTAACTAATATGCATTTGCAAAGTAAGTACGCAGAAACTGACACTTAAAGCATAAGAAGGGTGTAATTAATATACACTTACATTGAGTGTCAATGCTGTAGTTCTGATGTACATTTTCCTTCAGAAATTATTCCCTCATGCACATACTGCTTAATAACCGTACAATCTAATTTTATTAATTGCTATACAACTACACTGTTTACTTATACAATACAAATAATTTTCTGGCTTCCAACAGTGCTGTACTTATTAAGAAATGTGCTGCTTCTATGGCATTGACCCATACCTCTTCTACACCCACACTCCTGGCCTGCTACTGCCCAAGTGGGTAGCTGGGTGTGGGGCATGACTACATACCATGCTTTATCACCAATCTGCAGTAGGGAGTGGTGGTGGGTGGTGCCGGATACACAGGAGGGGAATCTTCCTTAGCCATTACATACTCTTTCCACTGGCTGAATGGTGTTGCTGCCATAGCATCATCCTTCACAACAAGCTATCCCAGCCCTCTGACTATACCATGAGGACTGGGAGCAAGGCAGTAAACACAGGCAGACCAGTAGGTCCCCTTACTGGAAAACAGCAGTAATGGGAAGACCACACATAACCCACAATTCCCTTATCCACACAGAATGCAGAATCCAGTCTGCTCCTGGTCAATCCATCTGATTGGATGGCTGCTATTGATCATCAGGCCTGGGAATGCATATTTGGCACATTCCGTGCTGCCTATGTGAATAGGGTCTAATATTAGATCACATGTTTAGTAAGCAGTAAGTTGATGAGGGTCTGATTTCTGAATGAGAACTTACATCACAGCTACAGTACTGACATATGGTAAGTGTAAGTGTGTGCAGCTGCAAATACATGCTACCTAGGCACTAACTGTGAAAACAGTACCATTATTTCTTGGCCACAACAATGTTATAGCAATTAGTAAATACGCACATTAAATATTTTTGTGTACTGTTGCATATCCATTCACAATATTAGACTGCATGTTTACTAACCTATAAGTTCATGAAAAACTGGAATGTAGATATGGAACATCATCTAAAGAGTTCCCAATCAGTGCATTTAACTGTAGCAGACTGAAGTTGCATTGTATTCATATATATTTTTTCCCACTCCTCTTGCCCCACCCACCACTCCTTCAGGCTGGCAATGTCCTTCATCTGCTCCACTTGTCCTGTCCTGAGCCCTCCATCTGCACATTGCAGCCAGCCCCAAGGTAACCCAGACATAACCCTTCACTAGGCGGGTCCCCCTCCTCCGAGGGGAATGGCACCAGGGGGGCAACCAGCACAGATACTTAGCCCCAGGGTGCTGCTGCAGTGGAAGGGCTCTATCAGGGCATTGGCGGTAGTGGAGGACTGGCAGCCATCATCCAGTTGGTCGAGAGGTGGATTTCCACTTTTTCTATGGTGTTTCCACTTGCGTCTTCCGCAGTGCTCCTGGTCTCCACCAGAGGCCACTGCAGAGCGATGCCAACCCGCTACCAACCCCAGGAGAGGAGAGCAGTCCCTATGGATGCTCAATCCTCTCTTTCTCCTGCCAGCCTCCAGTGTCCTGAGTCTGTTCCAAAACCCGGGTCACCCGCGTAGCATGAGGTGTGGTGTCCAGCACCTCAACCCTCAGCACCACCAGGCTGGCTAGTATTCATATTTTAGTTAACATTCTGATTACACTTTAACATTTTTCTGTGTGATTACCTTTTAAATAAATGTCAGATAGACATACTTGAAACAGTGCACACAACCTGCATTTAAATGTAGTTACACTTGTAAGAACAGATTTAATAATGCCAAAAGTAGTAACATAGTTGTTACACAACAGATTTGCTGTTACAATTTGCAGTAGCTATTACATGTGTAGTTGCCCTTATACGAACAAATAACACAATGCCAGAAGAGTCAGAGTGGCAGTTGCACAATACATTTTCTGTTACACTTTGCAACAGCTGTTACATGTGTAGTTACCCTTGTCAGAATGAAATGATTTGTACTGAAAGAGAGACTGTAGTAGTTGCACATGTATGCAAGTTGCATAACTACACCATACCCACATGTGAAACTAGTTAACAATAACATAGTAGTTACATGTAACTACACAGTAGTTACAGTGTAGTTACTTCATGAAAATTGTGTATAACTACTTAACACACAACTGTATAACTAGTTAACAGCTACATAGTAGTTACAGGTAACTACACAGTAGTTACAGTAAAGTTACAGCATAATTATACAGTAATACAGTGTAGTTAAGGACACATAAAATGTTACCTCATTCACATTTACTTGTAAGACAGCAAGTAAGTGCTGATGATAGTGGGATCATCTGCAAATTATCTTAATGTACTGTACATAGCTTCAGTGTGCTTCTGACCTACTGGCCTTGTGGTACCAATTTAGTAGAAGCCAATTCTATAAGTTAAATAGTGGGAGATCAAAAAGGTCATATAATTGATATACACGAGTGCATGAGTGAGCAGAGGAAGAAGATGGCAGCCTAAACCTTCCTGCATTCCTCTCCCAACTTTAAAAACTAGGAAAAACTCTTACAGCTGGACCTTGAATCTCCAGCCTGACCTGCTAGGTGTCGGAATGTACCGACTAATGAATTACTGAATTTGGGATCAAAACTCCAAGTGGACACTCAGATAATACCAAGTAAGTCCCGTGCCACATTTCAGGCCTCTCAGATGGAATGGCAGTGAAAACAGCAGTGGCGCAGCTGGGCACAGAATGTCCCAACTGACTCAATAGAACTGAAATTGCTCCTGCACCAAGTATTATAAAACATTATAATAAACAGAGAAAAAATTGCAACTTTAAAAAACTCAGTGGCCAGCCAAGAGAACAAGGTGCAGGTGATCCACCACAGAATGCTAGATGCCAAATTTTACCTGGCATACATCAACTAGAAAGACACTCACCATAAGGGATGAATTCAGGAGCTAGAAAGAATGGTGCAGCTTCTGTAAAACTGTGCCGAGAACTCAGAGAATAGGAGTCAAAGAAACAACTTGCATTTTGTCTGCTTACCTGAGGGGTCTGAACTGAGGGAGCCCTCAGTCTTTCTACAAAGAGAACTGCCCAGGCTCCTGCAGCATGAATGGAGACAGCCCCTAGAAGTTGAGAGGGCACACCTCACTTTGGCTCACCCACTGAGAGAAGGCAACAGGAAAAGGCTGATTATTGCTATGTTTTTCTGTTACCCTGACAAAGAAAGAATCCTTACACTGGCTAGACAGATGGGCTCACTGGTATGGAAAGATCATTGAATCTATATTTTTAATGATTACTCTGAGGAACTGGCTTTTAAAAGAAAGGGGTACACAGATACAAGGAAAGTCCTACAAGAACTGCAGTTGAAGTACCCTTTAATATACCCTGCAAAATTGTAGATCCTCAGGAATGAGGTTAAGAATACTTTTGAGAACCCAGATGAGGCATGGGACTACATCAAAAAGCACTGGCCAGAGAAAGTACCCACATCCAGACTGGGCAGCTGGCCCCAGAGAACAAGGGAAGGGCCACCAAGATCTGAGCTGCAGAGGAGACTAAGTAACAGATTTGCCCCATTGGCTGAAACTGAGCAGGAAAACCCAATGGAATGGCAAAATGTAAAATCCCAGCATAAGCAGAAGGGGAAGAAAAAATCAAAACCCCTTCTACAAACAGAAGGGGCCAGAGCAGAGAAATTGCATTCACACATCCTCCTCTACAGGGTCTGAATCCCTCAGAGAACTAGCTACAAAATGACAAGAGCAGGAGTCTAACCCACAACGAGCCCTTACTACCTTGCCAAAACAGGATCTAAAGAATACATTGGAGGAAAGAGAAACCATTGACCTCCAACAAGAAATCATCTCATCTTGGGCTGAGGCAGCAGGGCAAGATCTGAGGGAATTCCAACCAGTACAACTGCAGATTGCAACTGCTGAATACATCTGGCTGCTGGACATCCCATGTCTGGTTGTACATCTGGGATCAGCACCTGAGTTAAGAACTCCAACAGTCTAACTCTTGCTACTTTCCTACACAGCAGGAGGGAACCTTAATCCCTGGACCGTTTCCTTTGACAGAAACCACATAATCATTGTAAGTACCCAGTTGTAAAGGGCACTATATGGTTCTTTGCTGTTTCCAACCCCTCTCAAACATCCCCACTCTTCCCCCACATCCCTCCTTTCATATCCACACAGTAGTTGGTATGCCTACACATCTCCCATTCTCTTTCCTTTCCTTTTCTTCAGACCTCCCTTCTATGCTTCGCTGTACAACTGCGAATAATTACTATAAGGGAATAATGTATTGTCTCTGTTAATGTATATAAGGATCATTACACAGCTGTAGGTCTAATGGTAGAGGGGAGAGTGAAGAGTGAGCCCTCTTAATTATCTTTGGCAGCCCGAGAAGCCAAAGGTGGGAGGGGTGAACAGACCAGTGGGTAGGAAAATGTTTTGCTCAATGCCGAACCCATGAATAGCAAGATAGGGCCCCCATCCCTTTGTATCATGGTACTCCAAGCCTAAGGAAAGGATTCACTCCCCCATCTTCATACAGCCTCTCCTGCTCTTTTCCTTCCACCATAGCTCTGGTAAATACAAATAGATGGAGATAATCACAGGCTAGCATAGTGCAGCTCCCAATCCAGCTTCCCCAAGCTGAGAGGGACACAGCATAAAACCAAGAATTATCTCCAGAATAAGGCTGGATTGTGGTTTCCTCCAAACAAAATATTTACTAAATGAAACATTGAAGGTTTACTGGAGGGGTGGGAGGCAGTTTGACTCTCAGACTGGCATGGCAGCTGCAGAACAAATATCCTGGAGATGGCACACAACTGGTCTGGCAGGGAATGAGATGTGCCTAGAATGCAACACTGTGTGAGAGAGAGTTCCATTCCTGGCCAACTGTGCTTCAGTCCCTTGCAATTCTAGGTGAAACTGCACCACTGTGTGATTCTTCGAGGAAATGCCCCAGCACTAGCAACCCCCCCATCCATATGAAGAACTGAGATTTACAGAGATAGGAGGGAGGGATGGATTGTAAGCTGGAGGAATGATGGAGATAGATTAAATACCCTCTCACTTACTGGATGTTGTCCCTCTAGCTCCCATGACAAGCACTACCCTCGAGTCACTGGTTTGACCCGAGCATATGGGAAGAGTGGCACAATGTATGGCCGAATTCCTGGGCAGCCAACTACTGGGTTTACAGGGAGGGTGGGTGCAAGATAAGGAGACCATGTTCCAAACACAAAATTTGTCACAGAATGCATGGGCACAAGCCAAGTTCCTGCTATCAGTCAATCAAGTAGATTTATTGTGAAGCTAAAAAGCCATTACAATTTACAAATAAACACATCATCAATATACAATACAATAAAACTATCAGCACAAGTATTGCACTCACAAGTATATTGTACACTTTTCCATATTCCATATAACAGATTAGGTTGTTACTTCTCATACAGTACATTCAAAAAGGCACATAAAGATTAATTATTGCACTGAAAAACATATTGCACACTTTCATATATTGCCAATATCAGAATTTCCATATTCTGACTCCTACATATTATGCCTAAGCTAAGTTACATGAGACTCTTTTCTTTACTTTAATAATCATTAAAATGTATTTAGCCAGTCTCTCAATACTCCATTCATCTTCCACATGGAACATAATATTTGTAAGGGTGGTTTGATATATTTGATAAGTTTGATTACAGAAAGGTCCTAGCCTGCATATTCTTTCTTTATAGTACCAGGTATAATTCTATAGTACATGTATATGATCTTTTGTGCCTCCTTGAGAACCATCACAATTATTTGTAGAAAAGTTTTTTTTATCATATCACTTTCGTAAAACTTTGCTGGGCAATTGTTCAAACTTATATCTAGTAAAATAATGCAAAGGTTAGGCTCTTGTAAAATATCCAGATATGTTTCATATCCAAAATAATAGTTATCCTTGGTGAACCATAATGTGTACCTTGAATTTCTTATAGATTCCAAGTCTTGCTTGTTCCAAAAAATTGGATATTTTTTCAGTTACTGTTGATATTTTTTATATTTAGTACTCAGGGTAATGCCCTTATCCACTGCTAGTTTAAGATTTTGTAACTTATATTTTCCTAAAGTTTCCAGGACCTTGGATAGTCACTAACCATTTTTGTATCCATGTCCAGCCAAGTTTCTTTTTCTTTCAAACATAATTTAACTGCCAGGGAATCTAGTAACCTAATAAGTCTTATCCAGTAGTGCATCTTATAACTGTCAACTTTTTGCTTTGATATTAGTAAGACCAAGTTCTGCCCTCATGTAGGCAGTGGGGCAGGAATGCACCACCTTAAGTACTTTTCTCAATGCCACAAATAATGGAGATAATAATTTATCAGTGTCTTTACATTCCAAGACTTCTGTTCCATACAAGATCTGTGTTTCCAACTTAGCTTTTATCACAGTTAGTAGTGGCTCGATAGATAAACCACCATATTTATAATTGAAGTTTATCAATCCCTCTAGTGTTCTTTTTAATTTTTCTGAGATTACATCAGTATGTTCCTTCTAGAGACAATTTGCATGTACTGAGATACCTAAGTAAACATAACTAGGCACAATTTCCACCCTATCTCTATTCAATTTCAGTGAGGTGTTAATGAGGTTTTTTTGCCTAAATATTATTATTTGGGTCTTTTCTAAATTTATCTTCATTTTAAGTTCAGTTGATTTAGTAAGAATAAAGTCGAGTTTTTTTTGTAAACCTGATTTGGTTAATGAAAACAAAACAATATTGTCTACATAGGCCAGCAATGGGCAAGACTGCAGGCTGATTTTCGGAGAATGAGAAGGAAGCTCATGAATGTTTTTCAGCATGTTATCAATATATAATGAGAAGAGTAGTGGTACTAGAATGCATTCCTGTCTCACCCCTTTATTTATTTTAAAGACTGATGAGAGATTGCCTGAGGGTCCCAGATGTATCTTAACCCAAGTATCATGATACAGAGAGGCCGTAATGCCCACAAGGTTTTTATCTATCCCACTATCAATTAATATGTTCCATAATATATTTCTAGATATTGAATTGGATGCTTGAGAGTAATCTATAAAGACAGTATAGAGTTTTCCAGCTTGGAGTATTACATACTTCTCTATCAGACAAATTAAAATAAATACATTGTTCACTGTGAAATAGCTGTTCTGAAAGCCAGCTTGGTATTTGCAAAGACCTCCATTTACTGTAGCTCAACCTAGATTTCCTACTGGGTCATAATGTCGCATGCTTAATAGCATACAACATTATGGCTACACAGCTACAGCATAGCCTGTAACCGCTAATGGTGCAATACTGCGTATACTGCTGTAAGCGGTATTACACCAGTAGCACTTTCCCAGACAGAGGATATGACCTCTGCTGGGAGTGGGTTTCACCGAGTAGCTGCCATGGCTCACAGGACTGAGCCACAGCAGCAAGAACCCAGGCACTGTGTCTGGGACTGGGTTTGATTCCCAGTCCCAGAATCTTTTATTTATTACTCTTTTGTGTACTCCCTGTGTTGAACCCCTTTCCAGAATTGAGAATCTTTAGTGGGGGGTTCGGGGTGCAGCCCCCTCATAACAGGGGTGTGTGGGGCGTGGAGCCCCCTTACAGAAGAACGACTTATGCCTTATGGCAGAAATCACACTTTATTGGCAGTGTGATTTTGCCATGAGACATGTCTTGCGACATTATGGCCCTGTGCCACCTGGATTTTAAGTCTTTCCAAGATAATCTTACTATTTTTAAACTTATGTCATGTAAGCTGATTGGGTGGTACATGGCTGGGTCAGTTACATTTCCCTTTCTGTGTATAGGTATCATATTAACACCTCTCCAGGAATCTGGATAATAACCTGAGATAATACACATTAAAAAATATAGTTAAAACTTTCCCCCCAGAAGATAACTGCTCAGAGATAAATTTCAGAGGAAATACCATCTGAGCTGGCCACTTTGTGTTTTTTGAGAGAGCTAATGGCCAAAAGAGCTTCTAACATAGTAATTGGCTGGGGAGCAGTTCTGAAATTTATAATCTCTGGAGTTTCAACTGCATTAGGGTCAAAAAAGATATCAGTAACTGTAACCAAGCTTCTTCTGTAATATATGTATCTATTGCCTTTTTATATTTGTCAGTGCCCTTAGCCACCAGAGTCCAAAATTTCTTACTATTTTTAGTTATAACTGCATCCAGCATTTTATCCAACTGTTTCACAAAAAAGGCCTGTTTCTTAATTTTAAGAATCTGTTTGTCATTTTTCCATGCTTGGTTAAGGTTTTTTAATAATTGTTTATTCAGGGTTTTCCTATAGTCTCTATATAAACTTCTAATAACCTTTTTTTTTGCTCTTACATTCTTGATCAAACCATCCCACCTGGGAGTTATTACTGTTGGACTTTATAGGACATTTAAGCTTGAGCTTTATTCTTTCAAAGAGAGCAATATTTAGGTCTACTGTACTACATTTAAATTCAGGAAGATAGAAGAATCTACTGAAAATACAAAATCTTTGATTGTACCTGCCGATTCTATTTCAAAATTATGTTGCCAAATTATCTTTTTATTTGCTTTTATTTCTGAAAACTGGACAGTATCTGCTGAAACTGGCACATCCTGTATTTGATCATGAGAACTCTACAATTAAAGGAAAATGGTCACTTTCAGGCCTAATCTTGACCTGTAACAGTTTCCAAAAGCTCAGCTGTCGTGTCCAGACAGCATAATCCACAGTCGAAGCACCTCTAGTAGAGATATATGTAAATTCTCCTTCAGTCACCTGTCAACCTACCATTTAGGGGATACATGCTATATTCTTTTACGATTTCAATAAGCTTTTCTCCCATCTTATTTTTTTTCGTTATCCTTAGACTTTCTAGGACATAGAAACATAAAACATAGAAAACACATAGAAACATAGAATTCCATGCATCCACCACCCTCTCCATGAAAAAATAGTTCCTCACATCGCCTCTGAGCGGCACGGGGTCATAATGTTGCAAGACATTATGCCACATGGCTAAATAGCGCTGCCAATACAGCATGATTTATGCCATGCTGCATAACTCTTTTTTCTGTGGGGGACTCCACCCCCACACCCCCCATTGTGGGGGCTGTGCCCCCCAGACTCCCCCACTAAAGATTCTCAACTCCGGGGGGGTCCAACTTGGGGAACGCACAAGGTAGTGAAAAGAATAAAATTTCTGAGCCCAGGAATCAAACCTGGTCCCAGACACAGTTCCTGGGTTCCTGCTGCTGTGGCTCTGTCCAGTGAGCCATGGCAGCTGCTCAGTGGAACCCACTACCAGCAGAGGTCTTATCCTCTTCCTGGGAGTGTGTGAATTGTGCAATACCGCATACAGCAGTATATACGGTATTGCACCATTAACTGTCCTAGACAGCGCTATTCCGGGATAGCTATAATGTCGTACGCTATTAAGCGTATGACATTATGACCTGGTATGCCTCTGAGCCTTCCTCCCTCTATCTTCAAATTGTGTTTCCTTGTTCTTGCACATCTCTTTTTCTGAAAGATGCTACCCTCTCGGACTTTGTTGATTCCCTTGAGGTACTTGAAAGATTACTTTATATAATCAATCAAGATATAAACAGTATTGAGATTTTTACATTTACAATATTAAAAACAAAACAAAAGACAGAACATATACATAGATAGAAACATATTCTATACAACACTTCTCCTGTAAGATAGATAAAGATGTTAAGAATCACTAAGGAAGAGATCCAGCATTATTTATAAAACCATGTCTATCTCTGTTTTTGTTTTATAATTCTATGATTTCTTTTTTTTGCTCTTGATTACAGAGCTCAGAAATTTAGCAATCAGTATCGCTCCATCTAAACATTGAGGATGCAGCAGAATGAACACCAAATCATAATTAAAATCTGCATAAATCTTTAAGTAGTCATTCAAAAATTGATCTCTGGTCTTTTTATACAAAAGGCATATTAAAATTACATGCCTTAAAGTTTCTTCGTGATCCCTATTACAAGGACAGGGTCTCTCTGGCCCCATTAAACCACCACTATCACTTCTCATATTAAAATAAGTATATTTTGAATTTATTAACCCCAGCCTTGTCCAGGTGATGGTCTTTCTATATTCTGGTAACAAGGGAAGAGTTAAATACAACTCCATGGAGTGGTCAGTTTTATTCACTTTAAACCAGTTGGCACATTTTTGCTTTCTAATGGATAACATATCAAGAGTTCTTCCTTAAGTGTTCAATTTTTTCTTAATGAGCACTCTGTACTAGGGCAATATTAACATACCTTTAGTAAAGTCATTCCATAGGTGTTCCATCTTTATCCTGATTAGTTTTTTTTAAGGGCATTAAGACACAAAGAGGATAGAACATCAGCTGCCCATTGCATTTTTTCTAGCAAACAGATTTTTGGGATTATCTTTTTTCCTGAATTTATCATTCTGATCCAATATGAGATTAATGTAAGATCCTTAAAAAAGTGAATTGGGACTCTCCTGAGTTCCACCCTCACCATGGCATTTGAGGTGCAATTTGGGCCTATGAAAAGTGACTTATAATAGTATGATAGGGGCTCCTCTAACTCTTCCTTATTCACACACCCCCAAACTTCAGATCCGTATAACAGGAAAGGTTGAATTTTTGCCTCCATGGCCATAAGAACGGGTTTAACTGTATTTCCCCCATAAATACAATTGAATTTTAATAGAGCTCTTGCAGCTGATTTTGCTTTGTTTATCTGGTTAATAATATGAGCAGATGAAGAAAATGGGGAGATCAATTGTATGCCCAAATAACAATACTCTTTTACCAGATCAATTTCTTCTGGGCCAATTTTAAATCTATATCTTTTTAATTTCTGATTGTTGTTCCCGAAAATCAGTATTTTTGTTATTTTCATATTTACTAGGAGTTCTAAAGATTTACACTTCCTAATCAGAATATTGATTTTTCTGCTGTAGCCCAGATCTGGTCTGAGAGAACATAACCAAATCATTGGCACTTGCCAGTGAAAGTACTGGCATGTTATTCATTATAGGGGAATCAGCAACTTTATAGTCCTGATATACAAGTAGTTCATTAATGTACAGATTGAATAAAAGGGGTGCTAGGAGACATTCCTGTTTTATCCCACAGTTTGAATCAAAAGGTTGTGTAAATTTACCATTATTGTCACATCTGAGAACTGTGGATGTTCCTGAATACAGTTTTTGACTTAATCTAAGCAAGTGATGATCCATGCCCTTCTGATATAGACGTTCCCATAATTTTGCCCTATTGATAGAGTCAAATGCTGATTCAAAATCTATAAAGGCTACATACAACCTGGATTTTCTAAGATGCTCTTACTTTTCAACTAAATGTGGCAGACAGAACACATTATCTGTAGTGGAAAAACCTTCCTGGAATCCAGCCTGGAAGGTAGAAATTTGAGAAGTAGATTCGATCCAGATTTTTAGTCGGTTTAATAACAGCCTAGAAAACATTTTTGAACTTATATCCAATAGGCTTATAGGACAAAAGTTCTTTGGGTCATAAACTGAACCTTTTTTATGAATAGGGTCAATAATATTACAGGTCCAGGACATACGAATGAAATTATGAGTCGAGCATAAATTAAAGAACATTTTTAAAAGAGGAATCCAAAAGTCCTTATGTTCTTTATAAACTACAGGTGGGATATAATCTGAACCGGGTGCCTTATTGTTTTTTAACATTATTATAGAAGTTTCCACTTCCTGGGTGGAAAAGGCAATAGGGGTCCCTAGCTCCAGTAATCTACCTGAGGGGAGAAGTGTCTATCATGTCCCCCCTCTCCCTCCTTTCCTCCTGGGTATACATGTTAAGCTCCTTTAGTTTCTCTTCATATGTCTTCAGGTGCAGACCTTGCACCATTTTGGTTGCCCTCCTCTGGATAGCCTCCACCCTGTCTATGTCTTTGCAGAGATGGGGTCTCCAGAACTGCACACAGTACTCCACATGGGGTCTCACCAACTGTCTGTACAGAAGGATAACAACTTCCTGTTTTCTACTGGTGATGCCTCTTCCTATGCATCCCAATATCCCCCCAGCCCTCCTTACTGCCTTCTCATACCTCATCAACACTGCCTATGTACCAATTGTATCTCATGCACTGTATTGCTTTGTAAACCCAGGTCGCATCTGGAAACGAGCAGATGTGTGCTCAGTATGCTTATCTGGTTAATCTTGTTAATAAATAAATAAATAAATATTGCTTGCCCACCTTTAGGTTATCTGATATAACTACCCCCAGGTCCCTTTATATTTTTGTTGTTGTCAGTGTCTCACCCCTATTGTGTACTCTTCCCCTGGGTTTTTGTTTCCCAGGTGCATTACTTTGCACTTCTTTGCATTGAATCTAAGCTGCCATTCATTTGACCATTCCTCCAACCTTGTCAAATCCCTTCTCATCCTTTCCACCCCACCTCGTGTATCAACCCTGTTGCAGATCTTTGTGTCATATGAATATACGAACATATGAAATTTGCCAGCAGATAAAGGCCTAGAGGTCTATCAAGTCTGCTCGAATGTGCAGCTAGCACCCCTTATTCTGCAGCTGCCCCTCCCTTACACCCTTCTCCTTCATTAACCCTCCCCCTTGTCCTGTCCCATCCCCTTTTGAAGCAGTCCACTGTTCTACTGGATACCACTTCTGCAGGTAATGCATTCCACCCAGCCACCGCCCTCTCTGTAAAAAAGTGTCTCCTCATCTCCCTTCTGAACCTTCCTCCCTCCAGTCTCATATCATGGCCCCTGGTGTCCCTCCCCTCCCTTACTTTGAACAGCCCCTCTGTACCTGTCTTGTTTATTACTTTCATGTATTTAAAGGTTTCAATCATGTCCCCCCGTCTCTCCTGTCCTCCAGTGAGTACATGTTTAACTCCCTCAACCTCCTCTCGTATGATAAGTCCCCCAGCCCCTTGATCATCTTTGCCACCCTGCGCTGCACCCCCTCCAGTAACTTAATGTCCCTCTTCAGATACGGGTGCCAGTACTGCATGCAGTACTCTAGGTGTGGTCTAACTAATGACCTATACAGTGGCAGAATCACCTCCTCCCTCCTTGAGGATATACCCCTTGCAATACAACCCAGCATTTTGTTGGCCTTTGCAGCTGCCTTCCTACATTGTGCCGAGTTGTTCATTGACCCTGTAATGAGCACCCCCAGATCTTTCTCCTCCTCTGTCTGGGCTAGCTGCACTCCCACCAGCTGGTAACTCCTCCTTGGGTTCTTCATCCCAAAATGCAGCACCTTGAAATTTTTGGCATTAAACCCCAGTTGCCAGGTGTCTGACCAGGTTTCAAGCTTTGTCAGATCATCCTGCAACCCCTTCCATCCCCCTAGGTCATCCAACACCGCTCCTAAATTGGTATCATCAGAAAACAGACTGATCTTGCTCTTGATGTCCCATGATATGTCTGCAATGAATATCCCAAACAACACTGGTCCCAACACCGAGCCCTGTAGAACACCGCTCATCACTACCCTTGGGTATGAGAGCTCCCCACCCACCACCACCCTCTGTTGCCTTCCCTGAAGCCAGTCTCCTACCCATCTCACCAGCTTTGCACCCACCCCTGTGCCTACTAACTTACTTCCCAGCCCTCCATGCGGCACCAAGTCGAATGCCTTACTGAAGTCCAGATACAGGACATCCACTGCATGGTCCCTGTCCAGTTGCCTAGTTACCCAGTCATAGAACTCCACCAGGTTGGTTTGGCAGGATCTGCCATGTATGAAGCCATGCTGTCTGCTGTCCTGTTGTCCTTTGGCCTCTAGGAGGGCCACCAGCCTATCCTTCAGGATAGTCTCCATTAGCTTACCCACAATGTATGTGAGGCTCACTGGTATGTAGTTTCCCAGTTCATCCTTGGGGCCACTCTTGTGGAGGGGCAACACGTAAGCCATCCTCCAGTCCTGAGGTACACACCCCGAATCTAGTGAGACATTAAATAGGTCTGCCAAAGGTCCTGCAAGGACCTCTGCCAGCTCCTTCAGTACCCTGGGGTGGATGCCATCTAGGTCTGGCACCTTGTCCACCCTCAGTGCCTTCAAACCCTCCCGAACTCTGCCCTCCATGATTTCCCCATCTGTCACCCCTTCCCCCCCGTTTCTGCCATTTCTCCCCCCTTGGGTGTCACCCCTCTTCTCTTTAGTAAATACTGAGCAGAAGTACTCATTTAGTGCTTCTGCCTTATTGCACCCTACTTCCACCCAACACCCCTCCTTTCTAATCCTTACTATGTGGTCCTTACAGCTCCTTTTCTCCCTGATGTACTTAAAGAAGTCCTTCTCCCCATTCTTAGTGCCTTGTGCCAGCCTGAGTTCCGTAGATGCTTTGGCTCCCCTTACTGCCCTTGTCACCTCCTTCGATTCTGTCAAGTACTCCTCCTTGTCCTCCCCTTCCCTGTTTTTTTGTACTTCCTAAAGGCAGCTCTTTTTCTCCTTACCTTTCCCATGACCTCCTTGCTCAACTAGCTCAGTTTCTTAGCTCTAGCCTTCTTGCTCTGGGTCTTGCAGCAGGTTTTGGTTGCCTCCACTATCCCCAGCTTTATGAGCTCCCACCTCTGGTTAGTGTTCATACTAGATTGAATTCTGGCCAAGTACCCTTTTACCACTTCCCCCATCCTCCCAAAGTCAGCCCTCCTGAAGACTAGTACTTTTGTGCCCGATTCCACTCCTTCCTTGCCCATATCCAATGTGAGCCATACTGAGTGGTGGTCACTCCCTGACAGTGGTTCCTCCACTGTAAGTTCTCTCACAAAGTCCCCATTTGCCAGCACAAGGTCAAGGGTATTTCCTAACCTGGTTGGTTCACTGACCATTTGCAGCAGGAAGCTGTCCTGGAAGGCATCCAGCAGTACCTGCTCCCTTCTGTTCCTGGTTGTTGGGGTACTCCAGTCCACTCCTGGCATGTTGAAGTCCCCCACAATCACCACACTACCCTTCTCACAGGTCCTCCTGATCTGTTCTGCTAGTTCCCTGTCTAACTCCTCCATCTGAGATGGTGGCCTATACACCACTCCCATTCTAAGAATCCTATTCTTGGAATCCTGGATTTGCATCTGCAAAGAGACATGCTTTTCCAACCAGTCCCTCTGCAATGTCACTTATAAAGACATTAAAAAGGACCAGACCCAGTACTGAACCCTGCGGTATCCCACTAGTAACCCCCCTTTTTTCTCTGTGGACTCTGTTTACTATTACCCTCTGCATCCTGTTGTCCAGCCAATGTTTTACCCAGGCTACCACCCTGGGACCCACTCCCAGGCTGGCTAAGGTTAACACAATCATTATATAGGAAGATAAAATTGTCCACTAGGCCTTCAAATCCTTCAATTCTTGCATTGAAGTCACCTGTAAATAAGATTTCAGAGTTAGGAAAATCTTGTATTGCTTCTAAAATAATATTTACAACGTTATCCCAAATTGTCAGAGAGTAAAAATTTGAGTTTTGGGGGTATATAGCAGTTAATCAGTTGCCTTTTACAATGTAGAGTGCTATAAGGTTAGAACATTTTTTCCAACATTATACCTTACTGAGGGAGCCTATCCTTACAATGGAAATAAGGCCCCCAGAAAGTCTACCCTGCACATGCACTTTCCTACCCATTACATGAAAGCATTCAAAGCCATTAAGACCAATTTCTTCACCATCTTTGTGCCAGGTTTCTTGAAGATTTAATACATCATGTTCCAAAATACAGAGTTTCCACTCATCATCACACTTATTCGCCCAACCAGAAATGTTCCATGATAACACCTTCAGGCCTTTACTCCAATATAGAGTAGGCATATACGAATTTTCCAGATTTTCCAGTCAATTATTGGCTTCATAGCCAGCAAGGGCCATGAACCTATTAGACAAGGAAATACTGCATATGTTCTCATTCTCCCAATTGTCATTTCTGGGAGCTACAGTGTTCAACAATTTGGAGTCTATAAGATGAATACCAAGCTGGTCTAATAAATGAGCTTTCTCTAGTATACAGTTAGCAAGATTACTACTAGTGACCAAGAAACTCACTTGTGAGCCAATTTCTGCCCTGTGTGCACTAATTCTACCAAGACTGTCAATAGGGACATATAGGAAGTTATTGAACAGGTCACTCATGGCAATTGTTAACCCATCATCTGTCTCAATTTCCATAGCATTCATTCCAAACATGCTTAGAATTACTTTGTTATTAGTAACTTTAAATTCCTTCCCCACAGGATCTATGTTAAATAGTTCTCTGTTGGGGCAGGTAATCAGAATATCCAGTTTTAAGAGATGGGTACTATTAATCCAAACATGGTTAGCTACCCTGGGGGACTTAAAAGATATATCAATTATTTTAGCTTCTTTAATTGAGATATTCTTAACTTCTGCTATATTATCCGCTGTAAGATCTAGATCTAGCTAATTATTTAAAAAGTCCACCATATGCATAACAATTCCATTTTTTTTTCCAGAAGTATCCCAGTTTTGTGGACCTAATAACCTGATGAGAGGGAAGTTGTCAGTAGCCAGAGCTGGTTCAGAAATTATGGAGGCAGAGTTAGGTGTTACCATAGTATCCAGAATTTTAATAGTATTGTGATTCATATCGGGCCTATATGACCCAGGGCACTGGGCTTTTCCAGTCTCCTTGGGTAACTCTGGCACCTCTTTTTGGAAGATGATTCCCAAATTACTCTGTAACATAAAGACTTCACTTTCCAGTGTACTTAACTGGGTCATAAGATCCAGTTGAGGGAGAAAAAGTTTTGCCTCTTCTACTTGCCCCATCTGGTTTTTCAATTCCATAGGATACACCAACATGGGTTTGTTAAGAAATGCTCCTGTAGTAGCACTTTGTGCCTCTAAAGTTATTTCACACTCAGAAGATTCACTCCCTACTGTCGAAATTACCTCATTAGCTACATTGTTTATTTTATTCTTCTGATTTCTTTCTCCTTTGTTTCTTTCTCCTTCTATTGTTGTTCTTCATACTGTCTGGGATATATATACTGCTAAAATCAGGCCTTGGTTGAGAAGGGATAAGCTCAATGTTCTGTGAGCTACTCTCTTCCTCAGGGATAATACTGGCTAGCTTGCTAACTACTTCATCCAACTTATATCTATTAATTGCCACTTCTTCTCTTAATAAATCCAAGAGGTCCTTATTTATAACTAGTTCATCCATTATAATAAGGCTGGCATAATGTTTATTTTTCATAGTTAGGATCATATCCTCACTCAAGCTGCAAGCTTTGTAGGAGGGAACTTGTTTAGACAGTGAGACATTTTGTCCGTCAGGAATCTTAGCTTGGCAGTCCCTACACAGCTGAATGCTATTAGGCTGTTCATCAAAGCATTTTAAACCATCAATGGTAGCCTGGAGTTTCTGAATAATGTTGCCAATCTCTGGACCAGCTTTATTGAAGGTCTCAGTTACATTGTCTTCTTTAAAACTATCTTGCGAGCACCAAATATTTGGTGTAGCTTGGAGCTCCTGTGAGTTAAAAGAGCTACTAAGGTTTGTAGAGAAATTATTTTTGATTACTAAGGGGGACCCAGAGTCTTTAATATCTAGTGCCCTTTGCTCTTATTATTTCAGGCCCCCTATTAAGAGTAAATTCAGCTGTGTCTGTAATTACAATTGGATTGAATACAGAGGGGCTAGGGCTCAGTCTCCCTTTGCTCATAACTGCAGTCTCTGAGATAAGGGAGAATTTGGGGCTAGAGGTGACGCTTCCACCACCAATATCAACTATGGGCAGCAGATGGTCAGTTATTTTACTTTACTTTTCTTATTAATTCTAGGTGGTTTGGACGATTCTACTGCTGAAGAAGAAAGATCAGGATTTGTCATACTTTGCAGCCTAGTATTGACCCTTATCAGATAATATAGATATTGGACAATTACCTTTGTTTAGTGCCTACAGTTAGTTATAATGTCTTAAAGTGCCAGTGCCACTTGAAAACAAATTCTAAATGCTAAATTCTCGAAATACCCTAGACTTCTTTAATAAGACCATAGAACCCAGCAACAATGGCTTGGAAGTCTCCACCAGTATAAGAGAATAAATACTGTGCAAAAGGAGCATAACAGGGCTTAATTAGAGTATATGATTATTGTAAGCCAACAAGAATGGTCAGAAGACTGGAGCTGCTATTTCTCCAAGTGATTCTTAATGTGCAAAGTCACTTATTTCAAAAATAGAATAATTAGTTCACTACTCACCAGTCCACAGGGGAAATTTTTCCCAAAACCAGCAATCCACCAATGATTCTAGTGGCAAAAAATCAGTTTGTTGGAACCATCATGGGCTTACTATAAATGCATTGTCTAAAAGGGATGAGGAACGGATATGAATGAGCAGATGCTGTAGAAACGCCTTCAAGGCCTTTTCATCACAATGCTGATTAGCTCAGGTACAAACGTTCCTAAAGTGTGTACACGTTGAATCAATGTAGGATGATTTATAAAAGAGGTCCACCACCTTTTCTTCAGGAGAGGCACTAAAAATACCAAAAACAAGTAGTGAAGAGTAATAAAGGCTAAGCCAAAACTCCTCTTTTATTAAAATTAGACTGTTAAAACCTGAGTGTATACAAATATAAAATAACAGCCCTATCAGTATCTTATCACACTGTCATAAAATAAAATAAGGCTGATAGCATAAATATTTAAACAATAAAACAAGAGGAAGCTTACTTTAATCTGATGTAATGCAATTCAGTGAAACAAAATGTAGCGCAGGTAGAAGGCCGCTATTTCACCACTCTGACAGCTTCACATGAACCTCAGCATCTCCAAAACATATCAACACCAGGAACACAACCAATAAACTGATAACACGATGGTCTAAGCACATCTATCAGCAATGTTTAGTCAATTTGGAGGTCTAATAAGAGAAAAATGGCATACAACCAAAATGTGCTGTCTTGTAATACACGAACATATGAATTTGCCAGCAAATAAAGGCCTTATGGTCTATTGTGTCTGCTCAAGTGTGCAGCTAGCAACCCTCATACTGCAGCTGACCCTCCTTCCACTCCCCTGACCCTCCCTCTTACCCTATCCCATCCCCTTTTGAAGCAGTCCACTGTCCTACAGGATACCACTTCCGCAGGCAATGCATTCCACCCAGACACCACTCTCCGTAAAAAAGTGTATTCTCATTTCCCTCTTGAACCTTCCCTCCAATCTGAGATAATGACCACAAGTGTCCCTACCCCCCTTAACTTGAATAGTCCCTCCTTGTCTGTCTTGTTTATTCCATTCATGTACTTGAAGGTTTCAATCATATCCCTCATGTCTCTCCTCTCCTCCAGTGAATACATGTTCAACTCCCTCAGCCTGCTCACATAGGGTATGTCTCCTAGTCCCTGGATCACTTTTGTTGTCCTGTGCTGCACCCCCTCCAGTAACTTAATGTCCCTCTTCAGGTATGGGTGTCAGTACTGCATGCAGTACTCCAGGTGTGGTCTAACCAGTGACCTATACAATGGCAGAATCACTTCCCCTCTCCTTGAAGATATACCCCTGGTAATACAACCCAGCATTCTGTTGGCCTTTGCAGCTGCCTTCATGCATTGTGCTGAGTTGTTCATTGAGCCCTTTATAATCACTCCCAGATCCTTCTCCTCCTCTGTCACAACTAGCTGAACCCCCCCCCCCAAGCATGTAGCTCCTTCTGGGGGTTTTTGCCCCAAAATGTAGCACCTTGCACTTTTTGACATTGAACCCCAACTGCCAGGTGTCCGACCAGGTCTCCAATTTTGACAGACCATCCTGCAACCCATACCACCCTCCTAGGTCATCCTCTACTGCTTCCATCTTGGAGTCATCTGCAAACAAACTGATCTTGCTCTTGATGCCCATTGAGATGTCTGATATGAACAACCCAAACAACACCGGTCCCAGCACTGAGCCCTGCGTAACTCTGCATGTCACTGCCCTTGGAGATGAGAGCTCTCCTCCCACCACCACCCCCCCCTTCTGCCTTCCCTGTAACCAATTTACTACCCATACCACCATTTTCGCCCTTGCACCTGTACATGCCAGCTTACTACCAAGCCGCCCATTTGGTACCAAGGTGAATGCCTTACTGAAGTCCAGAAACAGGACATCAACTGCATGGCCCTTGTCCAGCTGTCAAGTTACCCCGTCATAGTAATCCACCAGGTTGGTCTGATAGGATCTGCCCATAACAAACCCATGCTGTCTAACGTCCTGCAGCCCATTGGTCTCCAGAAGGGACACCAGCCTCTCCTTTTGGATTGTCTCCATTAGTTTTCCTATGATGAATGCGAGGCTTACTGGCCTATAGTTTCCCGGTTTGTCTTTGGGACTGCTGTTATGGAGGGGTACCACATGAGCCATCCTCCTGTCCTGAGGTACTCTTTCTCAGACCAAGGAGGCATTGAACAGGTCCGCCAAGGGCCCTGACAGTATTTCTGCCAGCTCTCTCAGTACCCTGGGGTGAATGCCATCTTGCCATGGTGCCTTGTCCACCCTCAGTGCCCTCAGGCCCTCCAGTACCCTTCCCCCTATGATTCCCCCATCTGTCACCTCCTCCCCCCTCTGAGCCTGACCTCCCACTTCCACTTGGTAGCACCCTTTCTTTCTTTTTAGTAAACACCAAGCAAAAGTATTCATTAAGCACTTCTACCTGCTTTGCCCCTGTTTCCACCCAGCCCTCATCCTTCTTGATCCTTACTATTTTGTCCCTACTACTCTTTTTCTCCCTGATGTACCTGAAGAATTCCTTCTCCCCTTCTTGATGCCTTGTACCAGCCTAAGCTCCTTAGATGCTTTGGCTTCCTTACTGCCTTCATCACCCCCTTTGATTCCTTTAGGTAATCTTCTCTGTCCTCCCCTCTCCCTGATTTTTTGAACCTCCTAAAGGTGTCTCTTTTATTTCTTATTTTCTCCATGACACCCTTGCTCAACCAGCTGGGGTTCTTGGCCCTAGCTCTCTTACTCTGGACCCTGATGCAGGTTTTGGTTGCCTCCTCAATCCCCAGTTTTATGACCTCTCACTTCTGGTTAGTATCCATATTAGTTTGGATTCTGGCTAGATGCCCTTTAACTACCTCCCCCATCCTCCTGAAGTTAGCCCACCTGAAGTTCAACACTCTTGTACCTGTTTCAACTCCCTCTTTACCCATTTTCAATGTGAACCACACTGAGTGGTGGTCACTCCCTTCTAGCAGTTCTTCCACCCTCAGCTCCCTCACAAACTCCCCATTTGCCAGCATGAGGTCTAGGGTGTTCCCTAACCTGGTTGGCGCACTGACCATTTGCATTAGGAAGCTATCCTGAAATGCATCCAGAATTATCTGCTCCCTTCTATTCATGGTGTCTGGGGTACTCCAATCCACTCCCGGCAGGTTGAAGTCCCCCACAATCACCGTGGTACCCTTTCTGCAGGTTCTTCTAATCTGTTGCACTGGTACCCTGTCTAACTCCTCTGTCTGAGATAGTGGCCTGGACACTACTCCCATCCTGAGAGTTCTATTCTTGGAATCCTAGATGTGCATCCATATCAACTCTGTACTACCCTCCTAACCATTCTGTCACATAAAGTGTCGCTCTCCCACTCTTCCCATTTACCCAATCTCTGCACAATATCAATGGTACTGCCAGGTCCCAATCCTGGTAATGGGTGACCCATGTTTTGGTGATGCCTGCCATGTGCACCTCCCCTTCTGCCATGAGAGCCTGTAGCTCTCCTATTTTGTTCCCTAGGCTCCTAGCATTCAAGGTGCCCACCCATCACCCTTTTTCCTTCCCCCCTCCCTCCTCCTTCTCTCCCTTCCTATCATCCCCTCTAGTACTCCCTTTTTTTCCATTGCTTCTAGCATGGGGGGTAAGCTCATTCGGCTTCCCATCCTGTGGATTCTGCATGCCTCCTGCCCACTTGCCACACCCCGTTCCAGTTTAAATGCCCTTCTTTTGCTATGTAATCCCCCATCCTCTACTTCAATACCTTCTTGCCTTCCTCACTTAGGTGAAATCTATTCTTACCATAGAGATCGCTGTCCTCCCAGGTCCCTCCCCACTCACCCAGCAGTCCATAACCTTTGGATTGGCACCAGGTTCTTAGCGATTTGTTAAATTCCTCTATCCTCAGTTTCCTTGCAGTGCCCACCCTGGCAGTACTTCTGAGAAAGCTTCTAATCTTTCTGCCTCCTCACATATTGGTCCTAGATCCTCAAACCTCCCCTGAACTACCTCTACTGTCTCTCTCGCTAGGTCATTTGTCTCCACATGCAGAACTATATGTGGTTTCATCCTACCCCTCCTAGCAAACTTTAGAACAGACTTACCCACCTTTCTGCTGTCATTTCTGGCATGGCCTCCACCCATATGCGACTATTCCTCTCTTCCTTGCTTCTCCATCTGAATCCTCTTAGTACTGAGTCTCCCAGCACTAGCGTTCCACCCTCTTTTCAATAAGCCACATTCCCTGGTCTCTCTTCAGCCCAACCCCTTCCTCCGGCTTCCCCCTCATCCTCCAGCACAGTTGTTCCCCCTTCCGCCCCAGTTGAATCATCCCCAGTTGTTCTCCTGCCCATTCCATGTTCCTCCAGTCTATTTTTAGTTCCTTCCCCGATCGCACCCTCTATCACATCACCCAGACCTGCCAATACTGTGAATAAATTTTCCGATGCCCCCTCACTACCACATACTTCCTTCTTCCTATTACCAGCCCCCCTCGCTACTGCTTCTATGTTCATTATCTCCCCCTTCCCCATCCTCCATTCTTCCCCTTTTCTGCTCTCTTTTGACTCCTGACCTGTGTTCTCCTGTCTCGGTTCCCTATCTGCCATCCTTTTCCCACTCCTTCCCCCTATCGGTCCTATTTGTCCTTCCTCCTCAGTTCCCCATCTACGTACTCCACCTTTTGGGTTGTTATCTACTGTAGCCTGCCGTTCTCTCCTTAGTTCCACCTGTAGACCTCTGATCTCATTTTTAAACTGCATTATTTGCCTACACACCAAACAACCCCCAACTCTCTACAAAATTCTAAGAAAGATTAGCGTGCCACAGTTGTTACAGCCTACCACCCTACCCATCTTTCTATTCACCCACCGGTGTTTTCCCACAATCTCAGAAGGAAGCCCATCACACCCCCATGCCTCCTTCCTTCATCCATTTCTAGTTTTGTTAATGTTCCACCAGTACAATGAATATTGTAGCTAAAAAGATGTATATACTATCTATCTGTTTAAGCTGTACTGTAATTACCAATATTTTCTTAAATCCAAGGTTATCATGCACTTTTCTTGTCCCTCTGTCCTTTTCTTTACCTCACAAAAATTTATACCCAGCCAAAAACAGTTTTGCAATGTAATATTTACACAACATAATTTAGATCCTTAAAAAACAGTCCCTTATAGCTTTAAATAATTTTTTGAATTTACATGCACCACCTATAGGTGGTACCTAATTGTTCCACCCCTTTTAGATGAGCATTTAGTATGTGAGGTGGAGGTGGTGGAAGGGTGATCAAAAAATAACGTGAGTGCCCAGTGTAGCTCCTTAGTGCCCCTCACAAACTATAAGTTTCAGTTTTGTAATTCACAATATATTTTAAGTCCAGAACTGTGTATGGAGATGACTTCTCCACTCCACTGCAGGGTTATAACTTGGAAAGTACTGTTCCTATTCCTTCCCTTTAACCCCCGATGCTGTGAAGCACTATCACAAATTGCTCACAGCAGGTCTCCACTCCACTGCAGGGGGAGGACCTCCACAGTCACTGTCAACAAGATAAATCCTTCCTTGTCCTCTAACCTCTGATGCTGATGATGGCGCTTGGTGAAGTCTAAACACCAGATTCAGTGCATGCGCAATATAAACAGGATAGTCATGTGACCTTAGCCTCTAAACTGGCACAAAAATTAACCAGCTAAGTATATGTATATATAGATATAAATATGTATTAGCAAAACATTTAATCAGTAAATACCAGATAACTTCTAAACAAAGGCTGTAACTTTAAACAAAAAGATAGGCTAAAATGCTGTAGCAGCAGACCGCAAAGCACAAACTGGGGATGAGACACAAAGCAAACAGAGCTCACAGAATAAACAAATTTAACATTGAAAGCACATCCCTTAGTGGGATACTGGTCCTAGTGTTTTAATTATACACCGACAAGGGAGACAGTGTGAAAAAGTGTAATCAAGCTAACTCTCTGGCTAAAAAATAAAAAGTGGGAATACATTCCTTTTAATAGTGATTCTGCAGGACTTGAAGTAGCAGATTTCAGCAGCACAAGACCATCTCCTTTTTTCTCCCTTTCCTTAAGCTTTCTGACTGGCCTTTTTGGAACTCCCTAAATCCAGCAGACAAACCTCTCCTGCAGCTTTCTTCCTAGGGGGAACAAAGACAAATGGGCAACAGAACCACAGCCTGTGAGTGCAAAAAGATTGACTGGAAAGGCTACACAATTACTCTGGCAGCGGTATCATACCAGTTCAAAGTTTAAAACATGCAGTATAGCCCTGCATCCACAGTCTACTCCCCAGAACGTGGAGTGCTTAGCACAGGCAGTCTTTCTCTCCTACTGGCAGAATCACACTGACCTGTTCCTCCTGCTGTCTCTTACACTACACAGATTTACTGCAGTGGACATGGGGAGAGGAATCATGGCCTCTGAAATAGGTAGTTGGGCTAGGCCAAGGACACTGAACTGCCAGATCATCACTAGGATAACTGGATGGAGGCTTGACAATAGTCACTCACCTGCCCCCCCCCTTCCTCCCACCTGGCCTAAGAGTGAGAACCTAGTGCAATCAACGGAAGCAGACCTAAACCCTGTATGGACACTGTGACATGGAGGAACCCCCAAATCAAATCTCCCAGACCAGCACTCCCGCTTCACTCACAGGGCATCACCCCCACCCCCATCAGCACCCAGCTGGAAGCAACAGCCAATGGGAGAAGAAAAACTGCTTATTAGCAGACCAGGCAGTAGTCTTAGCATGCCAGCAGTCCCAACGGCTGTTTCATGGTTAGGTTACCCCGTGCAGGGCACCCACAGGGCTGCAAAATGTGTTTATGATAGCATATGTCATAGGAACAGAAGTCTTTATGAATAGTTATGGTTAATGTTGTTTTTCTGTTCTTTCTGTTTTTTCTGTGTGGGGAAAACCTATACAAGATGAATGGTCGGGGGCACCATGGCATCTCAGGTATCCCTGACAATACCATTTGCAATGCTTTGTTTGTAGGGATCAAAGACTGGTTCTAGTTAAGACATTAGACGTCAGTGTGCCCCAGGTCACATGAACAAGGCCCCAAATCCACAAGAGCTGGAGTTAAACATGACTCCTATACAAGATAGGGCCTAGCTTCTGAAAGTTCTGTGAACAGTGCTCACACAGAATTTCAAAAACAATGGAGATATTGCTGTCAGCATACAAAAAAGGGGATATAACCTACTTGACAGCTTTCTCTGGCAGACACCCTGACACACCCACCAGGCTACATAATGGCACAACAAGGGCTTAAATGGGTAACATGTAATGTTAAGGGCATCCATTCCCTGGTTAAGAGAAGAAAAATTCTTGATCGTTTAAAGAAAGAGTTAGCAGGGATAGCTTTTGTACAAGAGACCCTCCTGACCCAAATGGAGATAGCCAAACTAAGAATGGGGTGGGTTTCCCAGGTGTTCAGTGCCTCTTACAACTCTAAAAGTAGAGGGGTAGTGATCTTGATTCACAAGAATATCCCCTTTTAGACTGCAAAAGTATCCTCAGACCCAGAGGAGAGATATGTAATTGTACAAGGGACACTAATGGGACACGAAGTGACCCTCTGCAATGTATATGATATGGACAGCCCTGATGCCTCCTTCCACAGGTCCCTCTCCAATGATTACTGGAGATACAGGTTGACCACCTAGTGGTGGGTGGGGACATGAACACCACCATGGATGACCTGCAGGTTAGAAGTAATCCCTAGGGAGGGCCACCACTATCCCCAGCTTCTAAAGCCCTATGGGCTCTAGTGAAAGATTTGGATCTCAATGACATTTGGAGACTAGTTCACCCCGATGGCAGAGACTACTCCTTCTTCTCCACCTTTCACAAGACCTCATCGAGGATAGACATGTGACTGATACTGGGAGGGTGGACACCTCATATTTTAGAGGCCAATATTGGATCCATCCTAATCTCTGAATATGCCAGTGGCATTTACATGGCTTCCACCTTCAGCAGTGCAACTCCAGAGGGGCAGGTGGAGGATCAACATCTGCACATTGCAGGATGCTTGCTTCTGTGAAGAGCTCAAGGAGGACATTAGGGGTGTCCTCCTGGATAACAAACCAGGGGACACCTCGGTAGTCACCAGATGGGATGCCCTGAAAGCTTTCATTAGGGGTAGATGCATTTGCCACACCTCATCTCTCCGAAAGCTGAAGGAGTGGGAACTAGAGGACTGCAGGTCTCAGCTAAAGATGACTGAGAGACAGTTATACAGTTCAAATAACCCCTCTGCAGATCTACTTGTGGGAGTCACAGGCCTACAGTACAAAATTAATACGTACCTAAACCAAAAGGCCGAATATGTTCTTTTCTGCTTAAAGCAAAGCTTCTGGGAATCTGGGGAGAAATCTGGAAAACTCTTAGCATACCAATTAAAAAAGCATCAGAACGCTACAGAATTCTAGAGGTTAAAAAAGGGATGAACAACTCACCAGAGCAGAGGAGGAAATAAACATAGAATTTCTGGACTTCTACAACTCTCTTTATTCCTTGGAGGTCCAATCCACAGCTGGTGATCTATGGGGTTTTCTTAGACAGATGAATCTGCTACAGTTAAATAATTGCAAAATTTGGACTGGCTGGATAGACCCCTGAAGCACAGGGAGCTCAAGGGGGCCCTCAAAACCACCAGTCAGGGTAAAGCATCATGGGGAAGATGACCTTCCAGCTGAATCCCTGAATACTTTTAATGAAGTCCTGCTCCCCCCCATGGATACCCTAGATGAAGCTGTGGTCAAAGCTATACTCCCACCCTCCATGAGGACAGCACAGATTTCTCTGTACCAAAACCTGGGAAAGATCTCACACTCTGCAGTAGTTTTAGACTCATTTCCATAATAACAGTGGACTGCAAAGTATGGGTGAAGGCCATGGCTAGCAGGTTAAAAACCCTCATTGGAGATCTGATAGACATAGACCGAATGGGTTTTATACCAGGCCGCAAGGGGATGGACAACACCAGATGTCTTCTTAATCTGCTTTGAAAAACAAAGCAGGTGAACCCACCCATCACTCTCCTCTCTCTAGATGCGGAGTGGAGATACCTCCTGGCAGCCTTAACAGACTTCGATATTGGCCCAACCTTCAAATCTTGGATACAGGTGCTGTATAATGAGGTCTTGGCCAAGGTGATTACAAACTGCAGTGCATCTAAACCCTTCTATCTCCAGAGGGGAACCAGGGAAGGATGTCCCCAATCCCCATTCCTGCTCACACTCATCTTAGAATCCCTTCTTCAAGCCATCCACCTAATCCTGGGCATTAAAGAGGTCTCAGCCTGGACATTGAACAGGCCGAGACACGTAACACAAACTCAGGGGAAGCCAGCTCTGCTCTTGGGACTTAAATACTGAGATTTGGCATTGATACAGAATGGATAACTTAAAAGCACCATCCAGCTTTATGCCTCCTTTCAATCAAATGGTGCATGTATCTGATAAATCATGCCCACGGGATATTGAGCAACTCCATTCTACACTAGACTACCATTACTTTAAGAACATGTTGAGAGAAGAGGGCAACACACTTAAAAATCTGGCAGATAAGGACAAACTTACCATAAAACCAGCAGGTAAAGGTAGGTCAGTTGTACTCATGGATATGCTAAAAGTGTGCAGGAAGTTCTATGGCAACTTAATGATTCAAGTTTTTATATGAAACTTGATCATGATACTACATCTATAATTAAATGTGAAATAGACTTGTTTATTCAGGATGCTAGAAGTGAGGGTGTAATCAATGATGATATAGCAGAATTCCTAATAGTTAAATGTTCGATCAGAAGTAATATCTAAATACTGCCAAAGGTTCACAAATCCTTGATTGATCCACCTGGCTGGCCAATTGTGGCAGGTATAGGGTCCGTAACTGAACCTTTGTCGCAGTATATAGAGATCTTCATCAAAGACTCAGGAAAACAGCTTCCATCCTACGTGAGAGACAGCACTGACATATTGAATATCCTGAGGGAACAGAATATGCAGGATGACTGGATGTTGTGTACAATGGATATAAAATCCTTGTAAACTAATATCCCACATTATGAGTGTCTAAAAACTTTATGTGAAACTTTCAGTGAAATCCAGGATTTAGATTATGCCCAATGTAATTTTGTGGTGGAGTGTGCTAAATATGTTCTGGAATGTAATGCATTTTCCTTTCCACATGTTTTCTGCCAACATATTAAAGGGACAACAATGGGGGTGATCTTTGCCTCCAATTATGCAAATTTATATTTGGGTGCATGGGGATGTGACGTTGTGATTTCTCCACAGGCTAACCATTTTTTCAAGAGGGTTGGTCTGTGGAGAGGTTACATAGACAATATATTTCTGATATGGAAGGCAATGAGGAGGAGTTGTTGGAATGTGTGGGTTACCTTGAGGGTATTAACAACAACTTGAGGTTTAAGGTGGAAGGCAGTTACACTACAGTATATTTTCTGGATTTACCGATTACCAAAAGTGATCAGGGGGTTTTATACACAGATCTCTAAAGAAAAGCCACAGACCACAATACAATCTTATTACCCTCAAACTGCCACCTGAGACATATTATAGAGAATATACCATTAGTATCATTTTTAAGAGTTAGCAGAAATTGTTCCACAGAAGATGCATGTAACATGAGAACAGGGGAAATGGAAAAGCACTTCAAAGATCAGGGTTACAGACTTGGGGGCAATACAATCAGCTATAGGACATGCCTCAAAGAAAGATAGGGACAGCCTTTTAATAATATCAAGAGAGGGGTAAAAGGAACACACAGGAAGATAAATTTATTTTTTTTACCCCTATGCAAAATTGTCTAGCTCTGTTAAACACATTATAAACACACACTGTGGAACACTACAAACTGATCCTCTATTGGAACCATTGGTTGGCATCCTACCACATATGGTATACAGAAGGGGACCCAGTCTCCGGGATAAGCGTGTCCATAGTCTACAACCCACTCCAAAACTGACCACTTGGCTGCCACAACACCCAAAGGGCACTTTCAAATGTGGCCTCTGCACTTATTATGATTTGATTATAAAGAAAGACACATTTGCTAGTGTGAATTGTGATAAAAGTTGTGAGATCGAACAATTTATAAATTCTACAAATGTGATGATTTATCTGGCTACATGTTCATGCAAGGCCTTATATGTTGGTAAAACAGGCCGTGCTTTGAAAATACAGATAGGGGAACACAGGAGCTCTATCAGAAATGGAGATATGAAAAATGTGCTAGCAAAACACATTTTAATGAGCCAGAATCAGTTGGACCATGGGTTTCAATTTTGTGGAATGGAAAAAGTTTTGGAAGAGGTGAGGGGAGGTGACATTGAAAACCTCCTGCTTCAGAGAAAGTCATTTTGGATTTTTCAATTGAAGGGCCTAAACAGACCAGGATTATATGAGGGGTTTCAATAATGCCCCATTTCTTAAGAAAAAATTGAATCTAGGCCATTAGTTAATATGTTGTAGCTCAGTTGGTTAAATATATTTTTAAGTATGTCTGCCTGTTACCCTGTGTTTCAAACCAGATACAGCCACAGTCCCATGGAGGTAACATACGAAGGTATCCACATGTTGGGATGCATACCCCTTTCTTGTGTCCTGGTTCTGTGTTTTTCTTCCTTCCCCCTTCTCTCCCACTTTCCCTCTTGCACCTGTTAACATGGTCAATATATCCTGACTCATGGCAGTTGAATATATGGCTGTGAATACAATTTCAGGGTCACAGTATTCTAGTAGGACTAGTGCAGTGATAGTGGATTTATATGCTTTGTAGGACTGCTGCAATGAAAATGTCATGTGTATAATAGTGAGTTTGCACATTATGTGCAAAAAGAAACCATTGGTTTATGTTTGCACTCAATTTTAGGAAACGTTATATAAAAAAAGTTTTGAAATTCATTTCTTCCATTACAAATTCCTTTTTGTAAATGTTGGGCATATCAGTTATGCCCCTTTTGACCTACCACTATTGAACTTACAGAATTGGCTTCTAGTAAATTGTTACCACAAGGCCAGTAGGTCAGGATCACACTGAGGCTATGCACATTAAGATATTTTGCTGATGATCCCATTATTATCAGTGTTTACTTGCTGTCGTACAAGTAAATGTGATTGATGGCTCCTTACTTTTGATGACACATGATTTAGTTCGGTCATAGTATTGGAGTCATTAATGAATTGAAGATATTTTGATTCATTTAATTTTGATTAAATTTGAATACTGTTGGTATAGACCTCAAATGAAATAAAAAAATTATATTTTACGATTGGCATTCATATTAGGATTGCTATTCAGAGACACAATGGGGCACAGTGCTGTTCACGTACAAATGGGTTGTGCATGTGTGATTTGATTAAATACACCTGCGATCAGGTTCACGAATTGAATTAAATTCTGTGATGATACACATGACTGGCCTCCCTGAGGAATCACGCAGGCGTGAAACCAGTCGGGGCACTTAGTAGTGGTTGTTTTCTCCTTGTCCACATGGAAGTGCTGAACTTGTATTTACAAGTAATAAAAACTATTTTCTCAACAACTGAGTCAGTGTCAGGGTTGAAGTCATGTCAGATTAAATGCTGTGGATGGGACTCTGTGATTTTTTTATCTCTGTAAATAAGATCATTACTGTAGTTTTTTTTAAACTATCTTAGTTGATGTTTCTTTTACTTATTTTACTATGAAGCAGACCAATAACAATAAACTTGATCAAATCCAGGATGTGTAATATTTTAATTTTAGCACTTAAAAATTTGATTAAGTAATTCCAGAACACGCTGTTCTCAAATACAAGTCACCCTTGAATACAAGCTACAGGCAAAAATAGTACATTTTAATAAAAACTATGAAAGAAGTTATTTAGATACCTTTATTTTATATAGAAGTGTTTATTCTCATCATCCAGGTAGGTTGACTTCCTTTGGATCTGTTCCCACTGCCTCCCATTGGCAATCCCCCAGATTCCCCTGTCAGCCATGTTCCCCCATGGATCGTCTTCCATGATGCAGCCAGAAGGGGGAAGGCAATCTCCCCCCCCCCGGAGACTCTCATCCAGTTGCTGCTGATAGCGGTCCTGGCAGTGGTGCTTGTGGGGAGTGGTACACTGAGCATTATGTACACCTGCCCTGCCATCCATTTTCCTTCACTTTTTCTCTCTTCCCTGTAGCTGGGGTGTGCATGTTGGCACATGTGTATGCAGGCATGCACGTGCCTCTGAGTTCTGCAGCTCCCTCCCTCCCTTCATGCCACTGCAGACCCATACTGCCACCAAGTCTACATCTGGTGGCAGTCTTACAGCAGTGCAAACAAACCCTCCCTCCCTGGGAAAGGAGAGCAGTATATCAGACAGTGAATCCTCTCCCTTCCACCGCGAACTCCCAGCAATCTGAGACAGCTTTTAATCTTGGGTCACTGGCACGGTGGTCGGTAGCTCCACTACCACCAGGTTGCCTGTATTTAGATAGGACTAATTAATAAACAAAATGTTTGCACAGGAATCCCTCATAAATGTTTTTGAATCTTTACTTACTGCACACATAGTTTGAACATCTACTATACGCAATGGTTTTCAAAATATTCATGCTACGGTATGGTTTTCAAAATCTATATGCAGCACAAGGGTTTTCAGATCTTTGTGCTGTATGACAGTTTCCAAAATCTTCATTCTGCATCATGGGTTTTAAAATCTACTTGCTGCATAATGGTTTTCAGAAACTAGAAATCCTACACAAAGGTTTTGATAATATACAGCTGTAGAACTGTTTTTTTTTTATTTACTTGTTGCATAATGGTTTTCAAAATCGATCTGCTCAGTGAAGCATTTTAGTTAGTGCATAAGTAAAGGGTGACTAAAAGCTTTAAGATAAGATAACTTATTAAATACTTAAATGCTAAGGGTGATACTTTAGTGTTTGTGAAGAGATGCAGAATGAGATGCACAGTGACCTCCATATTATGAAGATTATCACAGTGTTAACAAGTACACCGCCAAGAATCAGCATATCAAGGTGGGGTGGGAGCCATATCCAAAAGGTACCTGGCACTGTACACAGACTACACTATGACCATGCAAATGAGGGTGTCCTCTTGCATACAGGATACAGTGGTATAGTCAAAGGCTTTTGTAATGGCAATAGCCAGTTGGGACAGCCCTAATTAATGCAAATGAAACTCTGCTTTATCAATGCACACAGTAATGTGTGACCCCTGTCTCCCCAGCAACATGGTGCTGGTGAGCCACACTTCCACCTGCCACATCCCTGTCAGTACAGAGCTGTGAGATATACTGCAGATTCCAACCCTGGCAGTCTAGTGTTTCACCCATCCCAGTTGCTGTTAGTACTGTGCAATATTAAAGATCTGAACCCTGGCAGTCTAATGGACACCCCAACCTTACCCAGTCTTGAGAGTATTGTGAAACTGCACTAAAGCCCTTGCCTGGCAGTCTAGTGTACACTCCTCCTATAATTGAACCCTGGCAGCATTGTAGAACTGTATTAAAGCCCTTCCCTTGCAGCTTGGTGAGCTCCATTTCCTCAACCAATCTACGCTGGTATTTTCAAACTGTAAAAAAGCATTTTCTTGGCAGTATAGTGGAACCCCCTCCCTCACCCAATCCAGTATTGTGGAACTGTACTGATGCCCATCCCTGGCAATCTAGTTTATCTAGTGTTACCCCTGATGGATCGCTGCCAAAGCCCCCACCCCTGGCTCACTCACTGAGCATCCAGCCATCACTCATATCCCCTGTTGGCTCCCAACTCACTGACCTATCCATAGGCATGCCACCATCTGGTCCTCTAAAGACAACTGGCACAGACCATCTCACCACCTTGGAAGGCTGCCATCTGACTGTAAGAAGTAAATGCATGCATTCTGTAGAAAGAACTGTTCTAGGGAAGTGGAGGTGAATCAGTTATCTACATGATAGCAATTTATCTTTAAGAGCTGGTTTACTGGAACATCTTTAAGCAAAGCTCCTCCCACCACCTGGGTGGTATATCCCTCAGCTCTGTCCCATGATGTGAGATCTTCCTTTCCATTGGAAGAGTTCAGTCTCCTCTTTCACAGCTCCATGCATTGTAGGGCCTGTTATGTGTGCCATTGGCAAACTTAGTGCTTTTTTCTCTAGTTTTGATAAATCCTATATTCTTCAATCTTGCTCTTGGCACTCTTTATCAAAATATGGAACACAAAGAAGTGAAGCCCACTCTGGCTTCAAACAGTACATTCATGTGTCAGTAGACAATGTCATAGATGGACCCACTTGTGTTGTGCCTGTACTACCTTGGGATGGCACATGATGTTGCAGGTTGTAACCTTTGCCAGACAGTGCTACTGTCATTACCCAAAGACTGAAAGACTCAGCTGGCTGGTCAATTGAGACCCTAAATTATGGGTTAAGGGTAGTTGCATGTTGGCCTCCTCTGCAGCGGGGTCTGAGGCCCAACTGGCAGCTATGGAAGAGGTGGCAGTGAAAGCCTCAGTGAGCATCTCATTGACCTTAGCAATGCTTACAGCTGGGGCAAGGGTCAGAGAGTTCTTCATCTGGGGAATTTTCTGACATGTGTCAGGACCTCCAGACTGATGGAGAGAGCCCTGCCCATCAAGATAAGAAGTACAAATGCAAGAAACACTGTCATCAGTTGTGGTACCAGAGAGATCATGCCCCTCCTGTTCTGTCTACTGCCCCAACTGCTCAATGACTGTCATGTGCTTGGCTTTGGCTGAGCCACAGTTGGTCGAGGGGTCAGTTACTAGCTTCACGGTACCCTCATTGGGCTTTCGCATCCATCTCATGCAGTCGAGAGTGGTGCAAGTGGTGTATACTGCACCTCCACCTGCATCTTCTTGACATTAGCCCCCGGGATGACAGTTGAGGTTGAGGGGCTCCTTGAGTTCTTGATCCCACTCAACCGGGAGGCATCCTGTTAATGCTTCTTATCCCCTTTGGATGATGAGAGGCTCCCTGGCAGATGTGGCAGTGCTACAAAGAGCTCATCTTAGAGCAGTGGGGCTTGGTGGGGCTGGGTAGGTCTTTACGATGACCCTTATGGTCAACTGACAGGTGCTGGTCAAGCCCACACCAGTTCACTTGAGACAACTGTTGCCAGCACGTGTATCGCCACCATAGCTGGTGGAACCACCTCCACAGCAGCCTATGTGGGGTGCCCCTTCTAAGGACTCCCTGGGAGCCAGCTTGTCAGGCCAGTTATCAGTGGAAATGACCCACTCAGATGACTCCCAGGTGGTCCATGGCAGGAAACGGTTGAGGGTAGTCTCTGACAAATCCGCCAATGACTCCGATGGGTCCTCCTTGCAGCTCTCAAGGATACATATGTTCACCTGGTTATCGGTTGAGGAAATGACCACCGATCATGGGAAGTCATCTTGTGGGGCTCTCCTCCAAGTCATGTCAGAGTCCATGAAGGTTACCTTGGAACCAGTTCAAAAAAGGGCCAAATATTCTTTCACTGACATCCTAGATAAGGATGTATCCCTAGGAAAGCCTTTCCCATGGCTGAGGCCATTATGAGACTGGCTCTGGAGCTTTGGTAGCATCCAGCATCCTGCCCGACACCTTCAGCCTGTAAGACCCACAAATATGTGGTCCCAACCAGTTCGTTGTCTAGATTCTCTGACCACCCCTCACCCAACAACCTGGTCTCTTACCTGGTTTTCTGAAAATCCAGCAATATTGGGGATGTGGACAAACCCCCAATAAGGAGCCAAAAAAGCTTGATCACATGGCTAAGAAAGTTTACACTAATCATCCCTTGTTCTCCACCAAGCGAGTTATGCCCTTATAATGGCACACTTTGGTCACTCCCTGCTGGGAGAATTTGATAATGTCCTTGCTTACCTGCCTGCTGATTAGCAGCTCATGGTAAAGGTCATCCAAGACCAAGGCAAAGCCCTGGCTAAACATCAGCTCCATATGGCCTCGGACATTGTCAGTTCTTGCACCCATGCCATGGCAGCAACCATCGCAATGTGTCAAAGAGCCTGGCTGATGATCTTCACCTTCATGGTGGACACTCAGCACAAGTTGGTTCATGTTCCTTTTTTGGACACTGATCTCTTTGTCCCAGGGGTGGATGGGCTTCTCACAAGAATTGAGAAGTCCATTACCACCCTGGATTTTGTGGCTTTATCCCAGAAAGACCTGAAACCTCAAAAGCAAAAGATGGCCTTTCAATTTTGTCCCTTTCAGCCATAGCAGTCTTTGCAGCAATATCCCCCAGAAGGTTCAGTTTCAAGCCTGATGCCCCAAGGCCATATTCTCTGGCCAGAGGCCCCAAAACAGGCAGGGGTAGGGGACATGGTAGCCCTCTGGCCTCAGCAGCCAGTGCCCCCTCCAAAGCTGTCCAGTGATGGGTTGATGGGCTTTCAGATTCCGCCTGTACAGTCCCTGACTCAGCTGCAGGTGGGGGGTTGGCTTCACCACTTCTGGCCTCACTGGTCCATCATTACTGTGAATAACTGGGTTCTTGAAGTGGTCAGAAGATGGCTGCCTTTCAACTTTGAGGCTCTTCCACCTTCCCAATCCCTCATTCCAAGGGAGTCCTTGGTGTTGCAGGATGTGCTGTCCATGCTCAGAGAGGATGTTACTCAGCTCCTCACACTAGAAGCCATAGCCCATGCCCCAGATGCCCTGGCAAGTTAGGTGTACATGTCCAGGTACTTTCTGTTCCTGAAATGGATGGGGGTCTGGCACCCCATACTGCATCTTTATTATCTAAATCAGTTTCTCAGGAAGCTGAAGCACAAGTTCAAGATGGTCATGCTGAACCATATCATACCATCATTGGAGCAGGGCATCTTGTTCTGCTCCCTGGTCCTCAAGGATACACTCTTTCACATCCCAGTCCTTCCATCCCCCTGGCAGTACCTCCAGTTCCACACAGAATGGGTTCTCTATCAGTTCCTGGTCATGCCATTCAGCCTCTCCAGGGTGCCCAGAGTCTTCACCAAGTGCATAGCAGGGGTGGCAGCCTTTATGTGGCACAAGGGCATCAGGGTTTATCCTTATCTGGCAATTGACTCAAAGCCAGGTTGTCCAATGAGGCAGTGGAGCAGTCCAGAAACCTGGCCCTTCAGACCTGAAGAGACTTGGGCTTCTTGGTCAACTTGGCCAAGTCCGAACTGGTCCCTCAGAGGTGATCCATTTTATCAGGGTAGAGCTAGACTCCCCTTTAGACTAAGGTTCTCCTGCATGTGAATCAGGCATTGGATCTTATCTCCTTTGCCCAATCATTTCAGGCTGGATGGTCACACCCTGCTTGGGCCTTCCCAAGGGTTCTGGGGTACATGGCGTCTTGCATTATTATGGTCTGCTGGGTTCACTGGCAGATGCAGCACCTGTAGTAGGAGTTGGACCATCAGATTTCCCAGTGCCTAGGACACCTGAACCAACTGGTCATGGTGACACAGCTGTATGATATGCCACCCCATGGTGGCTGATCTGAGAACATATAGAGGAAGGCGTCCCATTCATCTGCCCAGAACCGACCACCATTCTCATAATGGATGCATCTCTGACAAGGTGTGGAGCACACCTGGGGTACAATAGGATCCATGAGTTCTGTCACCCAGGGATTCCAATCACCACATCAACCTGCTGGAGCTCTGTGAAGTTTTGCTAGCTCTAACAGAATTTGCTCCAATATTCAGGGTTCAGGTTATGCAAGTCAGGACTTACAACACCACAACCATGTTGTTACTGAACAGGCAGGGTGGCACACACTCCCTTCTTTCCTTCCTTTTCTTTAATCTTCAGTGAATCCACTTTTTGAGGACTAACAGCAAACGATGATGCCAGCTGTGTGTATGATAATATTAAAGAAGAGAATGGGTTCCTTCGTATTCATGAAGCTAATGCAACTCATTGAATATCTACTTAAAATTAGCTTGTTTGTGCACATTAGCCTACTAATTGAAACTTAATAACATCATATAGATAAATAGGTGAATGTGCACAAACAAGTCAAATTTAGGATGATATATGACAAGTTCTGTTATTTTGAATAAATCCTGTGTAGTGCTCTCTCTTCTTTAACTTCATCAGAATGTACATCCCAGTGCCATCTTTGGTGGACTTAATAGGATGATTTTTTTTACGTTCGCTTGCGCGCATGCGCAAGGAACATTTTGGGAGAGTAGCACACTTTGGAGGTGTACCTCTCCCTTGCAATCCAGTGCTCCATTGAGCAGGTGTGGTGGTCCTGCACCAATGGGTGCTGGAGCTGTGTATGACAGTGGTGGTCTTCGCTTCAAAGAAAACCACTGCTGTCATACCGAGCACCGCGTCACGCTGCCTCCCCCTCGCATCACGTGTTCCCCCCCTGCATCACGCCGCCCCCCCCAAAGCTTTGGTCCCATGCTGGGAGCCCACCCCAGCATGGAAAATGATGTTTTCCGATGGGGTGCCCAATCCCCTGCTACCTCATGGCCTCCTAAGCCATCCTCTGCCATGCTGGGAGCCCACCAGCATGGCAAACGCCCGCTTTTTTGCCGACGGGGTGCCCAATCCCCTGTTGGCCCCCAGCCCCCAGCATCTTTTTGCCATGCTGGGAGCTCCACCCCAGCGCGGGTAGCGCCCCACGTAGTCTGTTTTTTTTAAAACCTGTAAAGAAAAACGGTCCCATGTAGTCTCCCAGTCCCTCCCACAACCCGCACTCCACCCACTGTGCACCCAGCCTCCCCACACCCCCTTACCCCATACTTACCCGGAGCTCGGCGCTGACGATCTCGTGGATCGGAACACGCCTGTACTCTTCAAAGCCGATCACGTAACTGAGGAAATGCCGTAAGCTGTATAATGGCTAGATAGGGGGTTTCAACTTTATTGCATATCTCGGGCATTTTTGGAATTTTTGCACCAAATTTTCAACATGGGTTTTGGGACTTTCATCGATGAAGTCACTGTCATGTTGTTTCGGGACTGAAGGGTGATTTCACAGTCACCGCGCAGTCACTGCATGAAATCACCCTTTGGGCCTGAATAGCACCATGACAGTGACATCATTCATGAAAAGGTCCCAAAACCCCATGTTGTAAATTTCCAGCAAAAATTCTAAAAATTACTGTTTTACGTGCATGCATTGCGCAGTTCCTACGCAGGCTCGTACGTTTGCGAATTTTCAATATTTGCACTCCAGATTTTAAACATTGCCATTTTACCATGCCTCCTCATGAGCAGTACAGCTGTCATTTTTCACATCCCGCCCAAAACGTGTTTCCGCCCAAGTAGTGCACAATGGCTGAAGTCGTGTGCTAACTCAATGTATGGGACACATTAAGAAAGTCACAGTGACACTGATCATGAGCAGAGGTCTTAAATGGCTGTGCTGAAAATTTGGTGAAAAATTCCTAAAATGACTGTTTTACTTTAGTCTGCATTGCAGTTCTTACGCACGTCAGGTGCTCTGTAATTTTCAATATTTTCACTTCCAGATTTTCAACATTGCCATTTTACCACACTCTCCTCTTGAGCAGTACAGCTGTCATTTTTCACATCCTACCAAAACATGTTTCCACCCATGTAGTGACAATGGCGCAGTCGGTTGCGAACTCAACGATGGTGACACATTAAGAAAATTACAGTGACACTGTTCATGAGCAGAGGTCTTAAAATGGCTATGTTGAAAATTTGGTGAACAAATTCCTACAAATAACTGTTTTACGACCGTGCATTGTGCAGTTCCTACTCACGCTCGTAAGTTTGCGAATTTTCAATATTTTCACTCCAGATTTTCAACATTGCCATTTTACCATACCTCCTCATGAGCAGTACAGCTGTCATTTTTCACATCCTCCCCAAAATGTGTTTCCGCCCATGTAGCGCACAGTGGCGCAGTCCGTGTATGAACTCAATGTATGGGACACATTAAGAAAATCACAGTGACACTGTTCATGAGCAGAGGTCTTAAAATGGCTGTGTTGAAAATTTGGTGACAAAATTCCTAAAAATGACTGTTTTACGAGTGTGCGTTGCGCAGTTCCTATGCACGCTCGTGAGTTTGCGAATTTTCAATATTTTCACTCCACATTTTCAACATTGCCATTTTACCACACCTCCTTATGAGCAGTGCAGCTGTCATTTTTCACATCTTGCCCAAAACGTGTTTCCACCCATGTAGCGCACAATGGCACAGTAGCTGTGTGAACTCAGTGTGTGGGACACATTAAGAAAATCACAGTGTCACTGTTCATGTGCAGATCTTAAAATGGTTATGTTGAAAATTTGGTGAACAAATTCCTAAAAATAACTGTTTTATGACCGTGCGTTGTGCAGTTCCTATGCACGCTCGTAAGTTTGCAAATTTTCAATATTTTCACTCCATTTTCAACATTGCCATTTTACCACACCTGCTTATGAGCAGTACAGCTGTCATTTTTCACATCCTCCCCAAAACGTGTTTCCGCCCATGTAATGCACAATGGCGCATTTGGTGTGCAAAATCAATGTATGGCACACAGTAAGACAATCACAGTGACACTGTTCATTAGCAGAGGTTTTAAAATGCCAATGTTGACAATTTGGTGAAAAATTCCTAACAATAACTTTGTTTTATGAGCGCATTGCACAGTTCCCACGCACATCAGAGGGTTTACGAATTTTCAATATTTCCACTCCAGAATTGCCATTTTACCAATTTCATGAGCAGTACAGCTGTCATTTTTTCACATCCTGCCCAAAACGTGTTTCTGCCTATGTAGCGCACAATGGGGGTAACAAAAAGGTCATGCTGAAAATTTATTGTGCAAATACCAGCAATCACACAGGGCATTAGGGTAAAGCACCATACATGCTAAACACCACTACAAATACCTGCAAGTGAACGTTCGGCATTGACAAATGCTTGTTTTTAAAGAGGAGCCTGATAAGGTACCAGTTTCCAAAGCTGCAAAACTGATTTTAATGTGTTTTTTCAGTAATGGCTAAAATCATTACAAAGGTAAACATTTTATCTACCACCTACAAGGATCCATTTCTGAAAAAGTTTTGTTGTCTGAAGGCATTTGCAGTGCACTATAGAAAATGGTATTTATACAGTAGAACTGTGAAATGGTCTGAACTCAGTGACATTTGAGAAATGTGAAAAAGGAGTTAGCAGTTGATATCTAAAACCAGCAGAATGTAAGAGGAAATGTACAGTTATGAGGAGAGCTATTGGGCTGTAAAACCTTGGTGGTATCTTAGGTTTCATGGTTTTGTGAGGGTGGGGTCAAAGAAAATGCCACTTCAGTTATTCTCAGCATGCCAAACCATCAGATAAAGTGACAGCTTCAGTTTCAGTCACCAGTGACAGGCAGCCTGTGCCTCCATTTGAGGTCGGCATCTTCAGTGAAGAAAGAAGAGGACAGATGATGTTTCCATTAGTGTTGAGTTACAGGGAATGCAGGTTTGCCATTCCAGTTGAGCTGCCCATGTCCAGGGCCATTTAGTCTCACAAACAGTACCCTGCATTTCTGGATTCAAAAATAAAGACACAGCCAGTCCACAGTATTCCTGAAACAACTAATTTTCTTCAAAATGATTAGATTTTAACAGGACAAATAGCATGAGTGAAGCACTCTCATTCTCTGTGAGCACAGACATTTCTCTACCTTGTTCATTCTTGTTCAGCAGTCATCAGGCATTTGGCAAGGTCAGGTCATCTGTTGTTGTGTCTGCAATATCTATAGTTCTACTATATCTTGAGTCATTTATTCAGGTCAAGATCACTAAGCACTAGCTCATTTACAAGGTGTCCTGCTTATCAAGAAAGATGGTCCTTCTTTGCTGGCAGTGCAGACTAGAGGTTAGAGCACTGAGTTGTGAATAAGCATGGTACATCCAGCAGAGCAGGGTTTGATTCTCACACCCTCTGCTTGTACAATGTGTGATCCTGAGGAAGTCACTTAACCTCTCTGTGCTTCTGGGTTGCTCAGGTAAAATTCCCTTATTGGGGCCTACTAGGTTACCAAAGAATAACCTGGTGTGGCCCACAGGGGACCCGGAGGCTCTGGAAAGATGGTCTAGAAAGTGGAAGCTGAGGTTCAATGCAGGGAAATGCAAAGGTACTGCTGCACTTAGGGGCCAGAAACCCAGGCCAAGTGTACACCCTGGGGAATGTTACAAGTCTCGATGGTCGAGAGGGACCTGGGGGTGGTGGTGGATGTCAAGATGAACAACTCAGAGACTTGTAGGAGGGCAGCAGCCAAGGCCAACAGGATGCTGGATGTATCGCTAGGGGATCACCTCCAGAAGGAGGGAAGTGATACTCCTCTGTATAACTGCTTGGTGAGGCCGCACTCGAGTACTCATGCAGTTTTAGAGGCCACACTAAAGAGGACATTAAACTCCTGGAAAGGGTCCAGAGGAGGCAACCAAAATGATTTGGGGCTTGGGGACATGACCTATGGGGAGAGGCTCAAAGAGCTAAATATGTACACATTGGAAGAGAGAAGAGACCTGGGGACATGATAGAGGTCTTCAGGTACATGAAGTGGGTAAATAGGGGAGGAGCAGTCAGGGTGCTTCAAAGGAAGGAGGAGGGGGCAACTAGAGGGTATGGGTGGAAGTTGGGGGATTCAGGGGAGAAAGGAGGAGGTGCTACTTCACTGAGAGGGTGGTGGAGCCATGGAATGTGCCCAGGGGACTGGTGGAGGCAGAGACAGTGGAGGGGTTCAAGAGGGGGTGGGACAGGTACAGTGGAAGGGTTCTGGAAGCAAAATGCAGTGCAGTGAGAATATCCGGGAATTGGGAAGGGAGAAGCCAGAGAAGGTGAGGGGGGGCAGCAAGGTCAACTCCCAGGGCGGGGCTGACCAAATGAGCAGACACGAAAGACCGTTAGGCCTATTCTGCTGGCATTTTAGTATGTTAGTAAAAAAGGCAGTAGCATATCTAAAACTCATTATAAACATATGAACACGCCAGCAGATAAAAGCTTAACAGTCTATCTAGTCCGCTCGAGTGTGCAGGTCCCACTATGCTTACATATTCTATGCATCTCTCTAATATTATACTAAAAAACTGACACATTCAAAAATATTCTTGAAACTAACTTTGGAAAAATTATTAATACCAGAAATATGACAAATATAAAACTAAGTCCCATTTGTGATTTCAGAACTTCTGAAATTGAGGGGTGTAAAACACCTAATTTTATTCTGTAAGTGGTATAGAAAGAGTAAGATTTTTACACAGGCTATGTTTTAGTTCAAGTGTACTTGGCTTCAGATGTTAATTTATGCATGATTTAATATTAGTGCTAAAATGGTTTTACTTAAGCTTGAAAATTATTTGTATGCTTGTTCAAAGGTTAGAAGAAAAAAAACACATCTTGTTTCATGTCACTTGCATTTTAAACTTTATATGATATTGCATGATATTTGTTTTAATTGCTGTGATAACCCTTCGGGTTAACTTGTATGGCTAATAAAATGAAAGAAAATTGAAAGTATTCTGCAACACAGCTGAAACAGTCGAATGAACATGAACACCAGTTTAAGGCCATACAGTTTTATTTACCGTATATAGAACCACTTCCTGAAGCCTTGGGGTGCTTCCCATTAACAATGAATTAAAACTCAAGCCCAAGCATATTTATGCTAAAATAATATTTGTAAGATAGATATTATTACATGAAACCCTGAGTCATTGACAGAATACACATATATTTGTGTTTCAGCGTAACAACCAATCTGGAAACAAGGTGAAAAATGGGTCTTTATGCTTGTATTAAAAAGGTTCACTAAAGCACTTACTTGGCTGTCATGTGGTAGTGAGTTTCACAACATTGGTGCTGCCACAGCAAGCAACCTGTCTATCAAGGTCTTTAAAAGGGAATGCAGGGCAGCAAGCATATTTGCTTCAGCAGAGTGGAGATGGTGTTTCTTTCTTTCTTTCTTTCTTTCTTTCTTTCTTTCTTTCTTTCTCTTTCTTTCTTTCTTTCTTTCTTTCTCTCTATCTCTCTCTCTTCTCTCTCTTTCTCTGCCTCCCTCCCTTCCTTCCTTCCTCTGAAATCGACTGACTTCTCAGACCAATTTTCAGCCATGCCTGGGGATGGGGAAATACAATAAGGATGCACACACATATCTCGGTATATAAAGAGAAATTCAATAGGTTCCACCACTTAACAGTGTTGGCAATGCTGCCGACATCCCCGATAGTGACAGGAACAATGTAGACTGTCGGCATTGCTCCCATCAGGAGAAAGTCTTTTTCTGTGGGGGGGGCTTCACCCCCACACCCCCCATGTGAGAGGCTATGCCCTCCACATCCCCATCTCTAATTATACAACTTTGAGTCAGAGTTGTTTCACGGGTGGGGGCAAAACACTGGGAGTCACATTGCTGTTGTACAGCGCACCACCATAGTAACCTGGCAAGATTCAGTGCTGTGGTGATGTTCGCTGTGCAGTTGTCACTGTTGTGAGGTGATACCAATTCAATACAATATAAGAAAATACTTACGTACAAAATTTCAAGAGTACTTTATATATAGCGCTCATATTCTGATTTACAAAACAAGTAGTTATTAAAAGTTAAGCTTAAAAAAGGCTACTATTCCAATCTAGAGCAATCTGTTGAGGTAGTTGATTTAAAAGCCTTGAAAAGAATTTGCAAAAGATTGCTCAGATACATTTGTTCTTGGAATTTTTCATACTACTTTTTTGTAGAGGACGTACAGTATGTAATGTAAAGGACCTAGTTTTCTTATCAATATTTTGTTCCTTAGGGTCTGTGGTATGATATGGTACAGTATATTTCTATTATTCTTTGACGTGTTGTAGTAGGAGCATTATATATCCTCTGAAGAAGAGAAAGGGTTCCCTTGCTCTTGTATGAAGTACAATTATGTACTCCTGCAGAAGTTGTTGTTCAAACTGTGCCACAAAGTAGCGCAATAGCAGGAGCAGGCGCAAGTGCAGTGCGCCCATGCACAACATGCGCAATATTCAAACACAGCGCAGGCCAAGGTGCGTTTGAGCAGCACAACTGAATATAGCGCCAACTGCACCATGGTGCAGCCAGGGATGTGCAGTGGCACAGGGCTGATGCACAGTAGCACAACCAGGGATGCACAGGGACAGGATGCAGGGGTACACTACCCATGGAAGATGTGGGCAAAGGAGTACGCAGCAGACCAGACCGTGCCCCCCACACCCCATGAACTGCACAACCCATGGTGAACTGGATGAACCATCAGCCCATGAACACCAGCACCGAATCCACAGCTGGGTCATGGTGCCCCAGCACACCCCCTGGCAAGCAGTGACTGAAACACAAGAAGGTCCAGCCACCCTGTACCACCCCATCCCAGCAATGCAGAGCACACCCTGCACAGCGATCCTCAGACACCCTGCCCAGGAGTAGTGCCCAACAGTTCATGGTTTGTATGCATGCCACCACCCACACTGTGACAATGCAACCCTCGGCACCATGGAGCCATGCATGGCAGCCCCACTGTGAGCACCCCGCAGTGGGTGGCACCAGCCACCGACGCAACAACTGCAGACACAGTGCCACCCTTCACAGCCCCCCCATGGCACAGCCGAGAGGTCAACCCTGCATCAGTACCCAAGGTACCCTGCATGCGACAGGGCCTGCCCTGGACCCCACCACCAGCAGGACAGCAGCCCACACACCCACCCAAGCACACACTGTGTCCCAGCACTGGCCCCAACAGCCAGCACAGATGCTCACAGTGGTGCATGGAGGCATACACAACACAGGATGCAACATAGGGCATGGATAAACACCCACCCAGACCCAAGAGCACCCCAACACAAGGGCACAATAGCTGGGCAACAAATCCTGCTGGCGTGCGACCACAGCAGCCATGTACCCACGGCCAGCACCCTACCATGGCACAGGTGTACCAGCCATCCTGCGCATGCACCATGAAGCCGTCCGCCACCAGTATGTGGCCGGAGCACAAGTAACAGACATCAGAGCACAGACCCTGCAACAGACACCAGCAACAGCATGGGGGGGCAACAACAGCAGAGGCCACAGTGCCACCCAAGGCAGACGTGCACCAAACCAGTGACAGGAGGCAAGCCGCCATTGTACGGGGTCCAGTGGGCAGCCAGCATGGACAGCCACTACTGACATGCCAGCAGACTGTGCATAGCACAGACATGCAAGGGTTCCAGCTGCATGGACCATGGACATACTGACAGGGGCACCATGGACACAGTGCATGCACCAGGGACCACTGCACATAGGCGTCCAGTGCACAAGGAACAACACACATACCACAGACAGGGACCGAGTCCCCCACCCATACTATAGGTGGTTCCCTGCTGGACACACACACGCCCAGGCCTGCACCACCCCCGACGCCGTGCACACCACTGCAGCCAAGCACCATTAGCCCACTGCAAATCAGAGACCACCACAGTTGTCATAACAAAATGGATATTATTAAAAGTGTGTATAATACAAAACATTTGTACAACTATATACAATGGGGAGAAGGGCCACAAACCAGGTGGGGGTGGGCATTGGGCAGGGGTGAACAACTGGGAGAGGGATGAAGGGGGTGTGAGGTTTAGTCAAGGGGGGGATACAAAAGGACATAGAGGGCCTGTGGCCCCTCTCCCACTTCTGCCTCTCGCTGTCTTCTGTGCAGCCATCCTCTGTCCTGCTCCATCCTCTGCAGGAGCTCGAGGATGGCCCTGGTGAGCTGCAGCAGCTCCTGTACACTTCTCTCAAATGCCATCCAGCACTGTCCACCTAGGACAAGGGAGCAGAGTCAGTGCGTGTGACTGGCCAGACCCCGTCAGCCCACCCATTGTGCACGGCATACAGCCGTGGGCCATGCCCCTGTGAGGCATGCGACCACCCACAGTGACCGCACCCACATGACCTGCCTATCCAGGCACCCACAGCCATGTGGACCACTGCACACACCCACCGCCCATGTCCCGCACAGCACCACCGTGGCCTTACAGTGACATGGCTATATGGTGCAAAGGCAGTGGCATAGCCATGTACCCAGTGCACGCATGGACCACCAGAGATGCTCACCCACACATGCTGTGCCACAGGACAGTGCTGAGAGCACCTTGTGGCATGCATGGTGGTGGGGCCAAATGCTGGTGGCCATGCCCCACTGCCAACCCTGCAACACAGCATGCACAGATGTAAGGGGAAAAATGGCACTCACCTGCATCCAGGCTGGCTGGGCACTGCTGGCCCATGGCCCCTCCACCATGACCCTGCTGCAGCTGTGGTGCACCAACCCTGTTCTGCTCAGAATGGGCCTGCCTTGCTCTACAGTGCTCCTCTTGGCCTAGGGTGCAAACATGGAGAGGGGAACATCAGCACAAACCAGTAGCAAAGACCCCCCCTGCAGGTGTGTGCATTCCTGCACAGCCCAGCCATGCTGCACCCCCACCAGCACCATCACCGCCTCAACTAGACGGACCCCACCCCCCATGGGGTGGACTCATTCACACTGTGATACCCAGATGGATGGACACTACCAGTGTATGGATGGAGCACCTACCTGGCCGTGGCACGGTGCCTCACCGGGCATGTGCCTGCAGATGCCCCAGTCTGTCTGGGTCCCTCCTCTGTAGATCACCATACTGGTGGCAACACTGCTCACCAGACCTGGCAATACCGGTGGCCTCCTCTAGGCCTTCAGCCACCTCCTCCCACAGAGCACTGTGTGGCCTATCAAGTGGGTCCTGGCCAAACAAGGCTCCAGCGTGGGGCTCAACAATGACCACCAGGTTGGCCAGCTCTATAGCGCTCCACTGCTGTGCTTGCCTCCATGCCATCCTGCAGTGAGTATCACTATCAAAATGGCACTCTGTAGTGCACGTTCCCCACATGTGGAGACTGCATGGTACTGCGCTGCCATTCCCCATCATGCTGTCACTGAACTGCACAATAGGGGTGCACCCATGCAGATGCATGGTGCCTAGGGAGCAAAGATCGACTGCAGGGTCAAGGGTCTGTCCACACACGGAGCACCACAGTGCAATTGGGATACCCTGCATGTAGCAGGTAGGGTGCCTGTGTGTGACACCCTGCAGTGGCCTACCATGCTGTGGCTCCATGGTGCCTATGGTGCACCAGGGCATGAGTGCCACATGGGCTAACAGGACACTAGCACCACTGGCACAGTGGTGGCCGTGTTCTGCACTGCCCCCCCGCCCACAGCACATCATCAGTACTGCACACGTCAGCATCAGCACCCCGGGGATGTGCCATGCGGTGCCTACTGCACATGTCGCAGAGCTGTGCCATAGCCTGAGCATGCTCAAAACATTACACAAGGCACAACAGCACAATATTCAGCCAGCATATGCAAATCAGCTCATCAGCAATTCCATGGTGCAACCACTGCATTAGCATCCACTTAAAGTTGCGCCTCGCCTCAGTTGCATGCGTTGTGCTATATAAATGCGACATGGGGCTGCAGAGGACAGAGTTTGGGTATTGCAGTCTAATGTGGTGGGTTGCATGCTGTTGGGATGTGTGGACTGTGGTTTGTGAGGGCTGAATGGGACTGCACATTCAAAGGTAACACCTGTCATTCCCACAGGCTTGATCATGACCAAACGAGAGGATGAGGAGGAACAGGGACAGGGGAGAAGGAGGAGGCCCAACTTCACCCAGGCTGAATCAGATGCCCTGTTCAAGGCATATCTCGACAGGGAACCACTGCTCAGTGAACAGCAGGGAATGCCACAGGCCTGTGCTGTGGCGTGGGGTGAGGTGGTGCATGCCATGAACCAGCATGGCAGCCACTAGCGGTCCATGCAGGAGTGTAAAAAGAAGGTTGGCATGGACAGGAGGAGGATCAAGGATCAGGTGGCTGCCATCAGGGCAGCATGTGCTGCCACCAGTGGGGGACAGCCGTATGTGCCACGCCTGATGCTACAGGAAGAGTGGGTGGCTTACAGCATACGGCGTTATGCCATAGATGGCATTCCTGGTGGTGGCTTCCAGACAGGTGGCAGCCCATCACTGCATGGTAGGTCCTGTGCTGTCACTGTGTGGGTGGTGAGGGGAATGCCACAGGGCAGGGCGGAGACACTAAAACTACTGTGTTCCCTTACAGCACCTGAGCATCTACATGGGTCAGCAGTGGTGGGTGTGTCCACCGAGGGTGAGGCCCTGGGACACAGAGGATCACCCATCCACCTCCACAGGTGTCCGAGGGACCAGACCAGTGTATACCTGCCTGTCTGTCTGGACTGAAGAGGGTGGTGTGGGTGCGGATGAGGCCCTGCCTGTGTCCCAGCATGACAGCGCCCATGGTCTCCATCATGCTGAGACACGAACTGGTGCCAGATCCAGCACCGATGATGATGGATCACACGTCCCGGACAGTGATACGTGTGGGACGCAGGATGGTCCCACAGCAGGCAACAGCACGGGCGTTTCTGTGGGTGGTGCCACCATGGAGGCCTGCATAACAACACAGTCCCAGCCCATGCCTGTGTGCCCCAGTGTGGCAGCACTGGTGTGCGTCCAGGCCGGTGGGGCTGTTGCGGCCACTGCAATGGTGCCGGTGAGCCCTGGCGATCAGCAGCCAGAGGGGCAGTGCCAGCAGTTGATCAATGGCAATGGGGGGCACAGTGTCGGGGCAGTGGCAGTGCACTGCATGTGGACATGCCCCGGCATGGCTCTGGTGTACAGCACCCATCATCAAGGGGTGCTGCCCAGCAGGGCCAGGAACACCATTAGGGACATTATGCTGGAACGGCGGATGACCTCTTTGACTAGCATAGCCGTCTACTCCAGGCTTCAGTAGATCAGCAGTTGCGGCTTGCGACTGCGGTGGATGCACTCAGTGCAGTTCGGCATAGCAGAGACTATGGTCTGCTCCTGGCAGAGATGGCCCGGCAGAGGGAGGATGTGACCGCTGCCATTGACAGGCAGACAAATGCATTCACAGCTGTCAAGGCCGCATTGGGCACCAAGTTCGGTGCCCATGTGCCGCAGACACCGTGCAGTGTCATGTCCACCCCCCATTCCTGCCCCCGTGCGACACCTGCTATGTTGACACTGGGTTTGGCTGTGAGCATACCGAGCACGCTCGGCGCGGGCATGTTCGGTGAGCTGCAGACCCCTGCGTGAACACGGTCGCTTTTATGCAGCGTCACCCCTGGGAGACCATTGGTGCCATCCCATGAGGCCAGTGGTCAGCCTGGCATGGCTGGTAGGTCTCGGCAGGGCCGCCCACACATCCATGGTGGCTGTGGCAGTGTGCCATGTGACTGACCTGTCTCCCACCATGGCCACTGTCTGCTGCTGCCCTATGTGCAGTGTGGTGTGCATCATGCGACGCATGGGTGGGGTACCCGGCCCTGCACACACACGGTCCCTGTGCACACCCTTCCAGCTGCTGGCCACTGTGGTGTGTGCATGATGATGCCTGTGTTGCACAGTCCACCAGTATGCAATGGTGCCCAGTGTCTGAGACACACACAGTGATGGCCACTGGGCATGGTCATGTGTGGACCAGTGTGGGGTTAGTGGTGGCAATTGGGGTTGGCGTGCTGTCTACCCCTTGTGCATGTCTTTTGGTGTGTGTGTGTGTGCACGTGTCATGTTTGGCCCTGCCCATCCCTGATGCCGTATGCGGTGCCACACTCAGACCAATTCCCTTACCACATCTGCCTCTGAGGTTTTTCCCTGCCTGTCTGTGGGCTGTGCCCTTGCCATTGGTGGTTGCACATGGCCCTGTGACCTACCTGTGTTGACCAAAGTGCTCTTCTGTAATGGTGTCCCGGTGCAGCTGTGACATCTGGATCAGGTGGGGATCTCTTCGCCCAGGGGGTGGCTGCCCATCACTGGCTGGACCGGCATCCTCATCGTCCCCACTGCTGTCCCCCTCTTCGACCTTTATGGCTATCCCACAGTTGTTGGCCATGTTGTGCAGGATGCAGCAGGCCAGGAGTAACCCGCAGGCCTTCAAAGGACTGTACTGTAGGGAACCACCAGACATGTCCAGGCACCAGAAATGTGCCTTCAGCATCCTGAACACCCACTCGATGACATTCCATGTTGTGGCGTGTGCCACATTGTACCATAGCCGTGATGGGGTTGTGGGGCGCTGGTATGGTGTGAGCAGCCAGGGATGGAGTGGGTAGCCACTGTCACCTGTGTGTAGAGGGTGGACATTAGTATGGTGGTCTGTGTCACTTTGCCATGGGCCGACAAGGCGGTACCCATGGCACCTCTGACTATGCACCCCCTCATGTCTGCTCATGCCATCCTGCATGATATGCATACTCACCCACTAGGTGGCCAGTGGGGATGTCCCTACTCTCAAACCTGTGGCACAGTGCGAACTGGTGCCAGGTGATGGCATCATGTGCTCCCCCAGGATGCGTGGCACAGACATTGGTAATGCACCCCCTGGCATCGCACACCACCTGGTAGTTGATGCTTTCATACCCCTTCCGGTTGATGTATGACATGCCGTCTGGGCCAGGTGGCATGCAGATGGCCACATGGGTGCAATCAATGGCTCCGAGCATGCCAGGCAACCATGCTACCCTGTGGAACTCTTGTATGTGTGCTGTCTGCTCCGCCTGTGTGCTGGGAAATGGATGTACTCCGCAGCATCTGGCAGCAGTGCACTGAGGAATTGTGTGAGTAGGCGTGACGTGGCCAGCTGGGTTATGCCTGTTGTGTCCCCTGTTGGTCTCTGGAAGGTGCTTGAGGTGAGCAGGCACATGACAGCTGTCACCTTCATCTCCACTGACAAAGCATGGCTCCGTCGTGTGGGTGCCTGCATCTAATCACTGCACAGCTCACAGAGCCACCTCAGGATTGCCCGGTTCAGGTGGTACCAACCCACAATCTGTGTCAGAGTAGTGTTCCAAGGTGGTGTGGGCTCAGTACTACCTGTTCTGGGTGTACCACCAACAGGCACTTCCACGGTCATGGCCCCCTGCTGCCTGCCTTCTCACACCCCTCATTACCGCCTCCATCTGGAAGCTGGTGCTGGTCATGTCCCTGGATGGTGTTCCCCCACGCCGGCTGTTATCCCATTCCCCCCAGCTGTCCATTTCTTATGCTCACCCTGCACTGGGTACACCTCCGGCTTTTGGCTGTGGCTGTCCTGCCTCCTGCCACTTCCCTCAGTCCACTGTGGCACTCTAATATCTATCCTGCACAGTGGCACAGGCTCCCCACTCCTATCCTGTTCCTGGTTCAGTTCAGGTGTGCCCTGTCCTGCTCCTGCCCAGTCCTGCTCACTGCTACTACTGCCCTTGTGTCTGTCACCATGCTCCCACCTGTGGCTTACCTGTAGCGTTCTTGCACCCCTCTCTTGCTCCTTTTTATTTTGGATCATTTCCGCTGTCGCTCAGCTTCCGCTAGCTCCCCTATTGTGCATGGTGCATGGTGTTGAATATCACACTGTGCATGTTATTCATGGTCCACCTCCTACGGTTGCACATGCATTCATTACTATTGCGCTCTTGCACATTGCTACTTGTGCTGCACAGCAGCCTCCTGTTGAATATTGCACAATGGTGCATTTCCGTACTTGCGCTGGTGCATCCCTGTTGTGCATGGCGCATCCCTTTTGAATATCCGGGCCAGTGTTTATAATAATTTGAAGGCCTATGAAAAACTCTCTTAAATGCAGCATTTGGCTCACCTTTAACTGACAAAAGTACAGTGATATTAAGGACTAAGTCTGCTGTATATTGATTTTATGACTAGTCAAACCGAGAAAATTCCACTTCCACAAAATGTTTGCAAAATTAGGCAATTTTCATGAACTTTCTTGTGTTCACACAATTTTGTGAATTCTAACTCCACCATTGTGTTTAGCCAGTGTCTTTAAACATAGGTATAAATAACTTTTTTTTTTTTGTGTGTAATCTATTTTTCCGCCCCATGCTCACTGGTCCACCACTCCTTCGGGCTCTACCAATTCCCCCCCTCAGCCCCTACTGTTCTTGCCCAGCCCTCCTCCGATCTTCATATTGCAGTCGACCCCCGGGATATCCCGGTGTATCCCTTCACCGAGCTGGTCCCCCTCCTCTGAGGGGGAAGGCACCGCCGGGAGAGGCGTGAGCCCAGCACATACTCCTAGGGCCCGGGGATGCTGCGGAGGAACAGGAGGCCCTGGGAAGGTGCTGGAGGCCCTCAGAGAACAGAGAGCTGTTATCCGGCAGCCAGCAAGCAATTTTTCCTGGCTTTCTTAAGGTGCGTGATGTCCGGACATCAAGGCAATAGCCGACATCTGTCACGCACCACCCCCCAATGACCCTGACGTGTTGCTCTGCCCCTGGCCTCCACCAGTGGTTGCTTCAACACCAGGTCATAGCCTCTTCCCTCCCTGAAGACAGCGAGCAGTCATGGGATGCTCAAGCTGCCTCCCCTCACCCGGCCCTACAGCGACCCGAGCTCACTCCCGAACCTGGATTGCTGGCGTCGCAAGCGGAAATCCAACTGCTGCGCCAACAGGCCGTCATATAATTGTTTTTAAGAGATCTAAAGTCTTGACAAATATAATGCCATTCAGTTGTGTAGCTGTAACCTTACAGGGGCTCAAAGTCAGACATTTTGTTTTGTTGTGAAATTTTGTTAAAATAGTGTGCAGCTTGTAACTGGGACATCAGTGGATCTAGACACCCATACATATGTATGCATAACCTTTTTGGAAGTGTCTTAGAAACTTTTAAATCTGGGAGGGTCTGGGTAAGAAGGTTGCATGGCACAGTAGCTCTTACCTTCACTAGTTACTTACTTTGAACTTTTGTGAAACATTTCTGAAACTATGGGTGCTTATAACTCCACTGCCATTTTGGGTATAGCCCTGACTTTTGGCATACACACTGAGTTCTGAAATGTAAGAAAGATGGAGGAATGTGGTTTAAAAGCCTAAAATGTACACTGGAAATACCACATACAGTACTACTAATGGTCAACATGTTTTCAAATGATGGAGAAATTTGGTTTAGAAGCACAACATACATTTATTTATTTATTGAATTTTGATGACCGGGTAGGCCCACTGGGCCCAGGAGGTCCCTCTTTCCAGGGCGACCTGGGAGTTACAGAACTAGTAGGATACACAATTAGTACAGATGTAGGTTATAGCATGTACAGGTGAACACATAACAATGACATATTACATAACAGGTTACAGTGATTAGCAAAAGTGAAACAATGGAGGAGAGCCAGAGCAACACATGGGTCACAATTACCTGAGTAGAGTTACACTGGAAGTACCACATACCACTAATGGTCAAAATGTTTTCAAAAGTTCATGGAGTGGTGTGATATCACCATCATTCAACCAGTGGAACTACAAGTTTACAAAGCACTTATACCATTGTCCCCAGAGCCCCACAAATAATGTCACAGACACGTTCTGTGTGGGCGCTCACTTTGGCAATGAATTTACTTAATTTTGTCAAGACATCATTGTTTACAATACAGTATACATTTGCATCAACTTACAACTTTTACTATTTCCTTCATTAATATTTATATACAATGGCCTGGATATTCAAAGGGGTTGCACATGGTGCAAAAGAGTTGCACTGGAGCAACCCTGCATTGTGCCCCAGTGGGATATTGAAAAGGCTGCCTGGCACAGCACAAATCCCAAAGCGCCGGGGCACAATGTAAATGTATGAGGCGCAGATGCAGGGGGCATGCCCATGCATAGGCAGCACATCCTGATATTCAGCCCAGGTTGTGCAGCGCATATGCCAGTGCAACCCTGCATAGCGCCACATAGGGGTCTCAAAGTTGAGCCCTTGAATAGTGGGAACAACTCCTGGACACCCACAGGTGGGCTGCTGTATTGCAAGGCACAAAACAGCATCCGCCAGCCATGGGTGGCCAACCACCAACCCAGAACACTGTCCACAAGCACCCATATCTCCCTGGTGGTCTAGTGGTACCCGCCTCCCTCCTAATGCCATGATCGGCATTGGTCACCATAAAAGACCTTCCCTGGCGGTCTAGTGGTACCCCCCTCCCACCTGTTACCTTGATCACCGGTAAATGTACTTTAATCCATTCCCTGGTGGCCTAGTGGTACCTACTTCCCTCCGTATCCTTCCGTGGGCAAGGGGTCCTGTGTGGGTGGGAGGGGTGGGGTGCCACTGTATCATCAGGGATGTTTTTTACTGTGATTTACCATGATCGGGGATAGGGGTGGGGGGGTACCACTAGACTACCAGGGAATGTTGTAGGGTACTTTCACCAGCGATCGGGGATACGGAGGGAGGGGGTATCACTAGGCCACCAGGGAATGGATTAACATACATTTATCAGTGATCAGGGTAATGGGAGGGAGGGGGTACCAGTAGACCACCAGGGATGGACTTTTATGGCTATTACCAGCGATCGCGGCATCGGGAGGAAGGGGGTACCACTACATCACCAGGGAATGCTTTAGGATACATTTACCAGCGATCAGGGAAACAGAGGGAGGGGGGTATCACTAGACTACCAGGGTTTGTTCTACGGCGCTGTACTGCGATCATGGCTACGGGTTGGGGGATGCCCTGGGACACCCTCTGCACACACACATCATTCTGTGCAGGGCACCAGGCACAATTCGTCAGCTGCCATGCACAAGGCATGCAAATGGGGCCATAATGACATGCAAATGGACCCATTTGTGCCTTGCATATATTATGGCCTCATTTGCATGCCTTCTGCTGAATATCGTGGGTGATGCACCCAGCTCAATTGCTTTTGCGCTGGCGAATCCCTGTGCTCCCTATCTGTGTCTTGCACTGGCACAGTGCCACTGTGCTGTGCAAGGTCCATGCCATATTCAATGGTGCTGCACCATGGTGCATCACCGTTGAATATTTATTGTAAAACAGTAAATCAGTTTACAACCTTTGAGCCAAAGGCTCGTTTCCAAAGGTACCTCATCACATTGAGGACAAACATTACAAATTTAGGTTACAGGATACAAGTAGCTGAAATTAGCGTTACACATATTGATTTCATACATTTAAAATTTCGTGTTCATGGCATACATTTACAATATCACCTGGTCCTGACCCTGGCGCATCCCAGTTACATTGTGCCCATGCTTGCGCCACTGCCAGGCTCAGTCTGAATAGCAGGGCCTTTATCTACACATTCATTCCTTTTCAATTCATAATTTTCTACACATAATTTTTATAATTGTTTCCTTCTTTTCTTCTGCCCCCCAGATGTGCATCATGGGGGGGGCCGCTCTACTTCCTCTTTTGTTCGAAAGGGGTACAAGCATACACACTGTACCCCTGCTTCTTGTTTCTTGGTCCTCTGTCCTTTTTTGTGTTTTTAGCCCCCCATTTCCTGTCCTCCTGCCCCCTTTTTCCCATTAGTCCACCTCCAGCTTGTGATGGACGGTGGACTACCCCCCAAACTTCCAAACCTCTCTTTTTTTTTGGTTTATGCATGTCACAGCCAAGATTCAATGGCATCAGTTTTTTCTGAGTTAGACAGGGCCAGGCCCAAACTTGATAGATGTATCCTGTCTCCCCTGTAGAATTCATCTACCCTTTCTAAGATCCCATGATATATGACCAATCCTATACTCTCAAACAACCTGCCCACGAGCACGTTCATGCACTTCCTGGCCCTGTCCATTCCTTTGTGACTGACTGCCTGTCACCACACTCTCCGTGGCTTGATGTCGGACCATACAAGAGTAACCTCTGGCCACCAATCCCTTATCTTTTGCAGGTCCTGCTTTATTTGGTAAAATATGTCCAGCCAAGGCCTCGTCCCCAGATCATTTCCACCTAAATGAATCCTGATCAGATCAGGCCGGCTGTGGTCCTTCATGATTTCCTTCAGCTTTGGCAGCAGCTGGGCCCACTTTATGCCCTGTAGACCTCTCCATGACAATTGGATGGTATTGCAATTCAGGTACAGCGCTTTCCCCCTTGTCCCCTGGCTGCCCATTTTTCAGCCCAGTGTATAAAGGAATGCCTGCAGATCCATGCCTCAAGCTTGTCCTCCCTGTATAACCATAAGCATAAACAGACATAATACTTCATACTATTTCACACTCCCCCCCCCCATCATTTTTCTACCCTCTTCCCCTCTGCCTTGTACCTGCTGTAGGGAAAAAAAAGAGGCATCGTTATTATGTGATTTTACGGATACATTTTTTATAACGGTTAGAAGCCCATCTGCCCCTCTGCTTGATATCACTAGGCTTGTTACCTTGTGCAGCCATTACTGAAGCTGCCCGAATCTTGAATGAGTGGGAAGAATATCCCTCCACTGGCTCACCCAGAAATTTCAAACCCTTCTTCAATACTGCTGTCACCTGGTACAGTATGCTGACACCGAGCGTCCATCACTGTGTAAAAATATCAGTGAACTCCCACCTTTTGGGCAGCCCACCAAGTATACATGCAGGGCACCCATTGGGCAAATGGCTGCATTCGGGTGCTTCTTTAACCACACCCTGGTCCCCTGTCCCTGCTGATCTGTCTTGGATCTCCTTAGGAGCACCGATACAGCATCCCCCACCCACCCTATGTCTTCCCAGTGAAACCCCCCGTCTGTCTTTTTTCCGTGGCCTACCACCTCACTGACCCTGAATGCCCCACTGTACATTGTGGTGTATAGGGCCCTGAACAGTACTGCTTCACTGCTTGAGCTGCAGACTTGGTGTAAGGCCCCCATTAGCCTACCGATCAGCTTCTCCAACATCAGTTTCTTATAATCTTTTTTCTTGTCTGCTCCCCATAACCAACCTTGCATCCCTCTGTGCACTAGGTTACATTTTGTAGGGTCCTTCTACCCTTTCAATGTGCAAGCCTGTCCTATTGCTGCCAGATGGACCCCCATGGTCACCTGTGCCATGTTCTGGTTCTATCCTGCCACTATGAATCTGGCTACCTGTTCCCTCGTAACTGTCCCAATTACCTGGCCGCTGTGCTGCTCCCAAAAGTTTTGGAATGCCTTCCAAGAGGCTTCACAAGCCCTCAGGGCCTTGGGACCCAGGAGTTGCAGAACAATAGTTTGGCCTCCCCAATCCAATTGTCCATACGTAGGCCAGGATGGTAGTCTGCCAGGTCTCTGCTCCTGGTGCGATGGTCCGAAACTTGTCCATCTGCAATCGGAAGAGGCAGTCAGCTATCACACCAGCAATGTGTCTGGCCCTAAATGACAGGTTCAGTGTCAACCCTAACAATACCAACACTCTCATGACCCTTTCTGACCTCGTCCCCTTCTTGTTCAGTACTTCTACCACTGCCCTGTTAACACTCCAGAATGTGACCTGCCTGTTCCTGAGTTTCTCTCCCCAGGTTACCATTGCTACCAATATGGGGAACATTTCCAGAAAGGTGATATCCCTTGCCACTCCTACTTGAACCTACCCCTTGGTCCATGGTTTGGTGAACCATTTTCCCATAAAATAGCCCTCCATGCCAATTCCCCTGTGGTATCCGTATAGAGCTTCAGGTCAGTGTTAAATAACCAATCCTCCTGCCAAAAGGTCTGCCCATTGTATGTTTCTAAAAACTGCTCCCATGCTCCTAAATCCTCTCTTGTCCCTTTGGTAATGTCCACACAGTGATGGGGCTGTGAGGCCCCCCGGGTGGCCCATGCTAGATGCAGAATGAACATTCACCCTGGGGCTATGGTCCTACAGGCAAAGTTAAAATGCCCCATCAGCTGCTGCACTAACTGCAGCTGCACCCTCCATCTACCCTTGACTGCCCCCAGTAGTGCCTGTAACTTCTTGACCTCTGTGTCTGTAATCTAAACAATTCCTTGACCGTATCCAGCTTGATACTTAAAAAGTCCATTGTCTGGCTGGGCCCCCTCTGTTTTTTCCTTAGCCAATGAGACCCCCAGATCCTGGCACATCCACTCAAAGTCCTTTAGCATTCTTTCTGTCTCCCCCTGTCCCTCCCCAATGAACAGGTAATGGACCACCATCTGATGTGCATATCTGTCTTGGAAGGCCTGTTGCAACCAGGTGCTGAACATCTCAAATGTGGTGCATGCCACGGAACAACCCATGGTCATGGCTTTGTTGAAATAGTACATGTCTCCCACCTGAAAACCCAGTAGGTTCCAATCAGCCGGCCTGACCAGCAATAAGCGGAATGCTTCCTCTATGTCTATCTTGGCCAACCAGGCTCCCTGTTTGGTCCTGATCAGCCTAACCACCTCTTCCAATGTGGCATATGTAATCTTACTGTCTTCCTCCCCTATGTAGTCATTAGCTGAGTCCTGTCGGGGTACGATAGGTGGTGTATCACTTGGTATTCCCCCAGCTGTTTCTTTGGCATCAAGCCCAGGGGGGACACTCTTAAGCTGGGCAGGGGAGGAAGGGTGAATGGTCCTTCCACTCTCCCTTCTACCACCTCTTTTTGAATTTTTTGGGTGAGCATTGCTTCCTTCCCCTGTATGGACTTCAGGTTCTTCACCTTTGTCCCTTTTCTGATGCCCCTAAACTGCAGACTGAATCCCCTCTGAAAACCTACTAACAATTTCTTCGCTGCGTCCTGATCTGGATAATCCCATAACCACTTTTCTAAAACCTCTGACTTGATGGGCATGCGGGCTAGCCGGAAGAGATTGCCTGTCAGGCCCTTTGTTATCTTGGTGTTGATTCTGATAGGTGTGACCCCTCCTCCCATTCCCTTCCCCTGATTTTCTCTCCCCCATGGCTGACCCCTAAAGTTTGCTTGGGTGGTCCAAAAGGGCTGCTGGTATGAGCTGTCCTGGCTGCCAGCCCCTTCCTCTCAGTTATACCTTCATTTTAATGCTGGGTGATGCCCCTTGCACTTAGAACATACATGTCAGAACTGGCAGTTCAGCCAGGAGCAGAATGCCCTGTTGTATCCTCAACAAGCCTTCTGCATCCCCCCCATCCCCTTCTGCTTCAGCTCCTGTCAGCTCTGTGTAAATTTCCAGCCATAGGTTTAGTTGTCTAGCATCCCATTTCACATCACCAAAGTGCGCCATCCTTTTCCTGAACTTCTCTTCATATTTTAACTAGCTGTGGCCCCCTTTTTTATACATGTTCTTTATAATGAGGGAGTACGTCAGCAGTGGGATAGCCAATTCTGGCTGCTTCTCTATGACAATTACCATAAAACAGGTGAAACCCATGGACCAGTTGTCCCAGGTTTTCCCTTTTAGTGACTTATCCTCCTCCCCCTTACCTAATAGCACCACAGCTGTTGCCATGTCCTTTTTCTCAAAACTGTCCTTCTCCTCATACTTATCCATGTTGTCTACATTTGCCAATGTGAAAATGTTTACATATTCACCTTTCCATATCTTTTCTTTCATGGCTATAGGAACATGTTCCCCTATTCGCACCCCTGGTGCCCCGCTCTCCCTTCCTGACATAGCTCCCCTAGTGCCCCCCACTCCCCCCCTCTGCCTCTATCCATTTAATCTCCCCCACGGCCTTCTCCAACTGCCTGAGTCCATTATCTCCCATGGACTTCAACATCTGTTCGACATACTCCTTCACACTGCTCTCCAGTGTCACTGCCTGATTACCTGGTGTGGTTGGCTGTAGGGCACTGTGTCCTGGCTGAGGAACTACTGCTCAGCTGGGTGCAGGCATTGGGGCTGGTGACTGTAGCCCTGGTGTTGGCAGTGGGAGTAGTGCCACCGGTATATGAGATTCCAGCATAGGCACCGGAGCTGGCCCTGGGGCCGGTGTGGGATCCGGTGTGGGACTAATGGGGGGAAGAGGGAGAGGAGGCACCGGTATTGGCCTGGGAACCACTGGCCAGGGCTCAGGTTCACCTGGCACTTTAGGCACTCTCTTATTCCTCTCGTCCCCCTTGTACTGCTTCCCCTTCTGCTTTTTCCCTTTTCCTCACTGGCTGGCTCTGTTACCTCCAAACTGGTTCACCTTGTCTACCAGGTCCATTACTGCCAAGTAAAGGTCCCCTTTGCTTGGCTTTGTCTTCCTTGGGGCCATCCTTCCATTGACAGTAATCAATTGAAAAATCACAAACAATCAGTACCTGCTTCTTGACATGCTTATGACCCCTGTGAGGATGTGCCCCCTCCCCTCCTTTTTTTTTGGCCTTCCCTGTATGTCGGTGATCACCCCTGGGTCCACTGGCAACTATTGCCTCCTAACATCCGGGGTGCTGCCCCCATCCCCAGTCCCCTTCCGAAAATGAGGCCGCTCATTCCCTTTTTTCTTTCCATTTACTCCCCAGTTTCTGCTTTAACCCGCACTCCCCTCATATATATATATATATATATATATATATATATTAAATGTAACAAACTTCGTTAATGCACCAGTTAGGGTTCTTGTCATGCCCTCGATAGTATGGAAATATCAAGTTAGGGTGTACAATCATAACAGCACACTCATAACACAGTTATACACATTGCTAACATACAGAACTTTAACCGCAACACTTACAACTCCTTAAGTTACACACATTCATAAGGGTCAGCACTTTTTAGCCAACTCATGTCCTTAACACTCAGTAAAATAGCTAAGATTAGGAAGTCTGCAGTTCTGATGTGATTTCATATAAGTGACTAATGTGTTCTACTGAGCATCAGGATCCTGCATCAGACATTTCAATGCAGCATTCTGCATCAAAATTAAAAGACGTTGGGGGACAATTTTCACTATTTAACAGGTAATTAACAAAAAAAGGGGTGGGCTCCCAGTGTGCCACATCTGTGGTGCTTGTGGTGGTGGTGGATTCCTGCCACTGACACAGGGATTGGGGCCTCCAATGTTGGCAATGCAATAAAAAGGGCACAATGCCTTAAATGACACTTCTATGAGGATTCTGCATCTAACATGACAGTTTGATGCAGGATTCTACATCAAAAATGCCTGCAATACTGCATCGTGCCTGACATCTAATTTTTTCCCATAGGAAATAATGGAAAATATATAATTCAATAACTTTGGAACAGGTTATTATTTTTACACAAAATATTCAAAAGTCACATTGGTGAGGCCAAGGCTTTCTAATCTGAAAATTTCAGCCACTAAAGTTATCCCATTTTTGAGATACAGGTAAGCAAAAAAACAGCCAAAAGAGCAAAACTCTCAGTTTTTTTAACACTCTGTATCTCAAAAACTACAAAAGGGATTGACACAAAACTTGGCACATTGAGAGACATTCCCTCGCCCAGAAAGCAAGCCATATTTTGTGCAAATCCCTTGACTGATTCCAAAGTTATTAAAGTGCAACGTGTGAGGTTTAACATTAAACTGCCCAGCAAACCCTAACTATACTGGTGCTACCTCGCCAGTATAATATATATATATATATATATATATATATATATATATATATATATATATATATTAGACAAAAAAGCTGCATTTAATGCATTAGATAGGGTTGTTCCACAGTGACTAAGCGAGGCAATTGGTGTTAGATTGAAGCCCCTTTGCTTAGCCCACCTCATTGGCATCGGGCACGCCTGGGGTCGTGGCCCAACTCTCACCCCATCACATGTGTGAAGAAGAAGTATAGGAGAATGGGGTGAGAGTTAGACCGACAACCCCAACGCGCACTCCCGATGCCGGTTGGGGGTGGGCTGGGGGTCCAAGGGGTCTTTCAATGCTAACACCAAATTTCCTCACTTTTGTCACTGTGGAACAACCCTAACTAATGCATTAAATGGAGCTTTTTGCCTCTAATTTCCCTTCTTTTTGAGAATGATGATGAGAAATAGTGAATGTAATGTGGCAGGGGAAGGGCCCTGCAGTCCTGCCAAGTGATGTCTTGTGACATAGTAACAGGAACAGCAATGCAAACAGAAGCATGAACAGTGGCATACACGGTAACACATATGTGAATGGTAAAGGAAACATTAATAGAAACGTAAGCGCAAAGTGACGCCGACGAAGCGAACAGTGACGCAAACAGACATTGAAGCACATATGAAAATGCAACTGATAACGCGAACAGTGATGGCAGTGATATTTTAAATGGAAATGTTAAGTGTCACAGCAAAAAGAACGCGAAAGGGAACAGAAATGGAAACACGAACGCAAGCACACACATAAATGCAAACCTTAACATGCACAGGCACGGTACCACAATTGTGAATGCAAATGGTAAAGTTAACATGAAGAATAACACCAAAGGAAAGAGAAATGGAAAGGGGAACAGCAGCGTGTATGGAAACGCCAACCGAAACGTGCACGGGCACAATACCGCAATTGTAAATGCAAATGGTAACGGTAACAGCAACAATAACAGCAAAAGGAAACAGAAGCGCAAAAGGAAATACAAGCGCATATGGAAACACAAACTGTAATGCACACGGGCACAGTAAAGCAATTGCAAACACAAATGGTAACAGTAACAGCAAGGAAGACACAAAACAAAAGAGAAATGGATACGCAAATGTAAGGGCTGCCATAAATGCAAATGGCAATGCACACGGTGATGCAAAAAAAAACACAAACAGAAACAGTAGTGGAAATGCAAATGGTAACAGTAACTAAAATGCAAGCATAAATGACAACGCAAAGGGTGATGTACACGGTGGCATACACGGGAACAGTAATGCAAACGGGGACATAAATGCAAGTGGAAACCATCACTGTAACTGTAACGGAAGCGCATCACCTGTTTTAACCAAACAGGTGCATACATAAAGTTAGTGTGTACAAAGAATGTATGCATTGTAATGGGGATCGAAGCTTAAAACGAGCATTGGGAGTACTTAACTGCTAATATCTCAGCAACCACACAAATTTCACAAAAATCTCAATTTTCCTGGCTAGGTTTTTGCTATTATATAGCCCATAGGGTTATGGAACTTGCAACAAAAATTCTGTATCTCACACCGTTTTCGAGATACGAGCCCCAAAAGGCACGGCGGACACCACCATGTTAGTCTATGGGAAAACATTTCAACTTTGGAGTACCGTAACTTGGCAGCCATGCAATATTTTTTCACCAAACCACCAAAAGGCACATATGTGAGATGTTGGTTGCCTTCCCTCCAAATTTCATCTCAAAAGACCAAACCGTTCTTCCGCAGCAGGGTGGCAAAGAATTCCTGTCATTTTGGCCAAGTCCGAGAAAGTAGTGTCACAATTTGCGGCAATTTACGCAACATTTTGAGAAAGTGTCGTGCTTGCAACACTACTTTGTGACACTACTGGTTCCAGAAATTTGAAAAACATATTTCTGGGGTGTTTTACCCCAAAATAAAGACACGGCTAGCATCCTCAGGGTCCGACTAGGTGAACACAAAAATAATTGTGTCCCTAGAGGGTCCCAAATTTAAATGCCAAGCATTTTTCTGATCACCAACTGAAAAAAAAAATGTGGATTTGTGACACTACTAGGGCCATTTGCAACACTAAAAAGTGCATTTGTGAAAGTGTTTAATATTTTGTTAACTTTTTCCATTGACTTATAATGGGAACTTGTTTTTTGAATAACTTTTGAACCGTAGAATATTCTTTAATGAAATCTTCAAAAGACACATCGGGGACCCTGGCTGCATGTTCCCTGAAGTTTTTGGACTGGTCGCACAAACTGTGCGACCTGTAGGCGAGAGCAAAGAAATCACAAAAAAGCGTAATTGCGCAATTGGTTGTTGCTTAATAACTCCGCAGCCATATATCTGACTGGTACAAATATTGGCAGATCCCAAGATCTATCATGCCCAATCATGCATACCAAATTTTAGGCAAATCTGTTAAACAGTGGCAAAGTTAATAAGGTGCAAAATTTTACCCTTTAACCTTAAACGTGCTACTCAACCCTAACTATGGTAGCACTATTATATATATATATATATATATATATAGATATATATATCTATATATATATATATATATATATATATATATATATATATATTTATGCAACAGGGTCAGGATAAAACTGTAGAATAAAACCATTTATCTTCTACTATGGTAATAAATTTATTTATCCACATAGTAACTACATCATCACCCATTTATTCACACAGTAACTACATCACTAGCTCATTTATTTACACAGTTCTCTTCAGAATTCATTTAGAATGTTCAGCCACAGAAGCAGTACTAACCATATTTAAATGTCAATAACTTAAAAGCGAAAAATAACCTGGTACTGTGAGCACGAAAATTGTTCAGCACAAAATTATCTACAAAATGAATACTGTTTCATTTATATAAACCCTGTATATTGTATATGATTAGCAAGAAAACAGAAGAAAATGTAATTTTTTGTTCACTTTTTTGACAAACAAATATAAATAACTTTAAAACAAAAAATGATAGCATGGTACTATGAGCACGAAAAATGTTCAGCTCAAAAATATCTACAAAATGAGTGGTGTTTCATTTATAGATACAATTTTGTTTTTTTATAATTCGCAAAAAACAGCATAAAATTCAATTTTCTTTTCCCTTTTTTGACAAATTATTTACACCTACCAAAATCAAAATGTTCACACAACATCTAAACCTGTTGCATAAATGAATATGCAGCAGTTCAGTGTCGTGATAATGCATTTATTTTAGAAGTTTCCAGTGACCTCTCCTAATCTCACACTCATGCCTTCGGCACTGGTGAGGTTACTTGAGGTCACTGGTAACTGTACAAGATAAATGCATTATCACACACTGAACTCCAGATCCTATATATATATATATATATATATATATATATATGAGGCAAAAACTCCATTTAATGCATTAGTTAGGGTTATTCCACAGTGACAAAAGTGAGGATTCGCTGTTAGGGTTGAAAACCCTAACTCCGAACCACCCAGCACCACACACACACACACACACACACACACACACACACACACACTCACACATATGCAAGGTATGGGGAGGACCAAGTCAACACAACCAATGACAGACATCCAGCAGCAGGTGACAGAAATAACAAACAATTGTCTAAATGTACTACGAGACATCCCCACCCACCTGACCAGGTACTGCATGCTCAATGGAGATCAACAGCAAAACTGAGGCCATGTACACTAAACGTACACATCCCTGATTGCAGCTGCACACAACGTACCACACTTAGTAGTTGCATGGCCTTACCTACCGATGCCCCACACCACACCACAACTGGTACTGTGCCGTTAGTCAATATAAATGCTGAAGGTGCATGATGACAGTTATAGAAAGGTTTTAACACTAGTGAGTACACATTAATTAAGAGAAGTACATAAATTAATTACAAGACACTAGCATGCTCAAGATAAAAGTAGTGTTACATTTAGTATGTGATTTACATAGTAGTACATTTACTGCAACGGTTTACTCAAGATAGAGAGGCTGATGTAAACGTATGGAAAAGCATTGCCTGTTCAACGCTGTGAAATTTGTACTGCCAGTATCAGATACATTCTTACTGATGAAGGTGTACTGCTGATGTACATACATAGACCTTCAGTGTGTTTCAATACTAAAGATGCAGTAAGTATTCTTTATAAGAAACAGTGTAATTGCATGGATCAGGCCAAGCAACTTCTAAATATCATAGCACTACTGAGCCAACAATGACGTACCTGTATCGGAGATGTATATAGGATAGATTTTCCTGTAGGCACTTACTGAGTATGTTGTACCTGAGAAAGACAATCTCATTGCATCTGTGATGACTAAACTTATTCAAATAGTGATACATTTACTATTGTTGCAATGAGTGATCTATGCCACGTATGGACACAGTGTAATTTTTTTTTAACAATTGTTTCATACTCAGGCTGTATGCCTAGTGTTTGGGTTTGCCACAGTTCTGTCACTGATGCTATCAAAGTGATGACTATGTTAATTGTGGTACAACAGGAATCAAGTAGGTATAGTGTAGATATAAACAGAATGTCTTTTAGTATTGATTTAACTCACAATGGGGTAAGTGTACTAGGACAGCAGGGGTTATTTTCTATCACTGACTCTGTCAGGTATAATCACACTAAGGTTTCGATGACTGTAATGACCAAGTTACACTGTTCATCTTCATGAGTTCATATTCACAGCCATTCTCCAGTAACTAGACAGTGTATGGTGTAACTGGGTGGGACACTGTGTTGCAAAGCTGCTGCAGTGCCTAGCAGAGGGAGAGTATCTACTCATAAAGACAATTAAGCAATAAGGCATGACCAACAGTTATGTTAAATGGTCTGTTAATCAACCTGTAGGGGTTTAATGTTGAATGAGGTGTAGCCGAGTGCCACATGTTGCTAGACAGTGATAAACTGACCATTAACATAATACCTGGGAGTGGCTTATTGCTATCACAATAAAACTGTTTTTTAAACAACATTAAACCATGTTCATCATATGGTTAGGCTCTACATGTATGTTAATAAAAACTAAACATAAGGCTGTTACAATGTTTACAGTCAATTAGAAAGCTGCATTTCTCAAACCCGTGTTATAATCAGAGATATTATACCTGTACAACTCCTTGGTTTTGCTCAACTCTATTGCTCAGGTGGCCCACCACATGTGGTGTGGTGTGGTGTGGGGCATCGGTAGGTAAGGCCATGCAACTACTAAGTGTGGTACGTTGTGTGCAGCTGCAATCAGGGATGTGTATGTTTGGTGTACATGGCCTCAGTTTTGCTGTTGATCTTCACTGAGCATGCAGTACCTGGTCAGGTGGGTGGGGATGTCTCGTAGTACATTTAGACAATTGTTTGTTATTTCTGTCACCTGCTGCTGGATGTCTGTCATTGGTTGTGTTGACTTGGTCCTCCCCCATACTTGCATGTGTGTGTGTGTGTGTGTGTGTGTGTGGTGCTGGGGTGAATTCAGAGTTAGGGTTTTCAACCCTAACAGTGAATTTCCTCACTTTTGTCGCTGTGGAACAACCCTAACTAATGCATTAAACTGAGTTTTTTGCCTCTAATTTCCTTTCTTTTTGAGAATGATAATGAGAAATAGTGAATGTAATGCAGTGGCGGGCGCGCGGGGCCCTCCTGCCACTTAATGCGGCAGCGGGAGGGCCCCGTGCTACCACCACATGATGTCTTGTGGCATAGTAACAGGAAGAGCAATGTAAACAGAAGCGCTAACAGTGGCGCACATGGTAATGCAAGTGCGAATGAGAACAGAAAGGGCAACGCACACTGTGGCATAGACGGGAACGGTCTGCCACATGATGTGTTGTCACATAGTAACATGGTGCCTGCAAACGGAAATGTCAATGGGCATGGTGACGCAAAGTGAAACAGAAAGAGAAACAGTACTGTAGACAGAAATGGCAAAAAATAACAGAAACACAAGCGCAAATGAAAACGCAAAGGATAACGCACATAGGGCCCAGCGCTCCCAGCACGTAATGCGGCAGCGGGAGCACGTGGCCCAAAGGGCCCCGCACTCCCACCACATGATGTCTTGTGGCATAGTAACAGGAACAGCAACGCAAACAGAAGCGCTAACAGTGGCACACAAGGTAACGCAAGTGCGAATGAGAACAGAAAGGGTAACGCACACGGTGGCGTAGACGGGAATGGTGTGCCACGTGATGTCTTGTCACATAGTAACATGGTGCCTGCAAATGGAATGATGTCTTGTGGCATAGTAACAGGAAGAGCAACGCAAACAGAAGTGCTAACAGTGGCGCACAAGATAATGCAAGTGCGAATGAGAACAGAAAGGGTAACACACACGGTGGCGTAGACGGGAACGGTGTGCCACGTGATGTCTTGTCACATAGTAACATGGTGCCTGCAAACGTAAATGTCAATGGGCATGGTGATGCAAAGTGAAATAGAAAGAGAAACAGTACGGTAGACACAAATGCCAAAAAATAACAGAAACACAAGCGCAAATGAAAACGCAAAGGATAATGCATATGGTGGCGTAGACATCACCGGTAAGTGAAATGGGCATGGAACCGCAAGCGGAAAGGGCAATGGTAACAGTAATGTAAGCGCACAGGCTGGTTTTTTCCCAAAAGCTGAATAGAGAAAGACAGTGAGTACAAAGAAGGTATGCATAATAATGGGTATCGGAGCAGAAAATGAGGACTTGGAATACTAAATAGGTTATATCTCAGGAACCGTACGATGTAGAAAAAAAATTTAAAAGTCATATGATTTATGACTGTCCTGGCTAGTTTTGTAATGGGGGCTAAGAATTTTCTGATGAAAACTCCGTATCTTGCACCGTTTCCGAGATACGGGCCCTGAAAGGCGTGGCGAACGCCATAATGTTTTCCTATGGGAAAAAAAGAGAAGTTCGGGAGTGCCATAACTTTGCCTCCCTGTAATATTTTTTCACCAAACTACTGAAAGGCACATCTGTGGGCTGTTGGCTGTCTTCCCTCCAAATTTCAGGAAAAAATACCAAACCGTTATTTTGCAGCAGGGTGCCAAAGGATTCCTGTAATGCGTTGGGCGCCGTAATGTTATCCTATGGGAAAAACCGTCAACTTTGAAGTGCCGTAACTTTGCTGCCATGTAATATTTTTTCAATACAACACTGAAAGGCACATCTGTGAGATGTCGGCTGCGTTGCCTCTAAATTTCAGCCCAAAACTCCCAACTGTTCTTTTGCAGTGCAGTGCCAAAGAATTGCTGTCATTTTCCCACAGACTAGAAAATTACTGTCGCAATTTGCGAAAGCTTTCTCAAACATTTGCGACACTTTCATGAGCACGAAAGTACTTTGCGAAAGTACTTTTTCCAGAAATCTGAAAAACATATTTCTGGGGTGTTTTACCCCAAAATAAAGACATGGCTAGCATCCTCAGGGTCCGACTAGGTGAATACAAAAAGAATTAGGTTGCTAAAGGGTCCCAAATTTAAATGCCAAGCATTTTCTAATCACCAACTGAAAAAAAATGGCGGATTGTGAAAGTAACAGGCCCATTGCGAAAGTAAAATGCATTTGCAAAAGTGTTGAACTTTTAACTTTTCCCATTGACTTATAATGGAAATTGTTTTTGAATAACTTTTGAACCGTTTAATATTTTTCACCAAATCTTTAAAAGACACATCAGAGACCCTGGCTGCATGTTCCCTGAAGATTTTGGGCCAATCAGCACATAAACCGTGCTACTGTACATGCGACGTAGAATTTCAGAAAAAGAAATTAATATGGCGCGCAAATCAAGCATACTCCACAGCTGTGTATCCGACTGATACAAAACTTGGCAGATACCAATGCCTATGGTTCTTAATCATGTATTCCAAATTTCAGCCAAATCCATCAAACGGTTGCAAAGTTATTAAGGTGCAAAGTTTTGGGGTTTAACATAGAAATGGCTCCTCAACCCTAACTATGGTAGCATTACCGTGCTACCATAATATATATATATATATACATACACACACAAAAAACCTTAGTGCACAAGCACTGAGGCAAGGGTTAGGGTAGCTGGTTCATTCCACTGTGGTGTCATACAAATGATGCACACTGATGAGTTCTGGTAGGACAAAACACATGTCAGTGTCTTCTGTTGGCACCCTTTGCAAACAGTGTGAGAGGTCTTTCAGCACTATGTATTTCCGCTTAAAGTTGAACCAGCATAGGGGTGTGGGTTGAGTAGGCACTTTAATGTTAAACCTCAATGTTTGTGCATTTTTAACTTTGCAACTGTTCAACGGATTTGCACAAAATTTGGACTGCATTGACTGGTATGGTAGATCTCTTGATTTACCAAGTTGTGTTTCAGTTCGACTTATGGTTTATGTGCAGTAAAATGGTAAAAAATGCATTTTTCACCACTTTTGACATGTTTTTTGCCCATGGTGCTGCAACCACACCATGTGGTCTTTTGGTCTGAAAGTTGGAATGTAAAAATAATTTAGTCAAGGAAGAATCCAGCATTGGTTTGGTAAAAAAATATTAATCTGTTCCAAAGTTATAAAATTTTTAATTTTCGGGTTCTGAGCATGCTCAATTCACTCCAAGACTTAAATGTATATTTGACGAACTAGGAATGGTGTCACAGTCAATGATTTTGTCAGCTTACTGACTAGGATTTTAAAAAATCCTAGTCCATCAGAAAAATTCCTTGTCTGCGAGCCGCCATCTTGTTTTCAGTTTTCCCCCCAAATAAAATGTTGTAGCTTTCTCCATGGGTGATTTTTGGACTAAATGAGGCATGGGTTTTGTTCAGGGTGGTGCCCTCTACAAAGCCATGTCTTTGGTTTGGCTTGTTTTAGTCAAAAAATAGCTTTTTAAAATTTAAAAATTCTTTGACCACGACTCACTAATGATCCTAGTCTGCAAGCTGTCAAAATCCTAGTCCATGAGATGATCCTCATTCACAAGCCTACAAAATCCTTGTCCGTCAGTTTGTGACCAGATGTCCCTTCTCGTGGACCAGGATCAAGCTGACGGTCAAGGATTTTGCTACCTAGAAAAAGAGGATCAGCTGGTGGACTAGGATTTTGTCAGCTCGCGGACCAGGGTTGATTTTTTAAATCCTCTTTCACAAGGTGACAAAATCATGGTCCCTGAGCTGTCAAAATCCTAGTCCACCAGCCAATCCTTTTCGTGAGGTTGCAAAATCCTTGTCTGTCACTTTGTGACCAGATGGCTCTTCTCACAGACCAGGATTAAGCTGATGGATTTTGCTACCTCACAAAAGAAGATAGGCTGGCAGACTAAGATTTTGTCAGCTCGTGGACCAGGATTGTTTTTTTAAATTCTCTTTCATCAGTTGCCCAAATTGCAGTCTGCGAGCTGTTAGAATCCTAGTCTGCCAGCCAATCCTCTTTCGTGAGGTAGCAAAATCCTTGACTGTCACTTAGGGACCAGATGGACAAAATCTGATGGTCGAGGATTTCTCATGGACTGCGATTTTGCTACCTCGTGGATGGGGATTGATCTGATGGTCAAGAATTTTGCTACCTCACGGACTAGGACTTTTTAAAGATGTAAAAAGTTTACTATTGTATTACTAATGAATGGCTTGGTCTTTTTACTTGCAATTTACAGGGTACTGAGGGGATGCACTACAGGTTTGAATAATGCTGTTTATGTGTTGGGGAATTAAGCGGTTGCATAGATATGCTATCATGAAATTGAGATTTTCCCCATAGGATAACATTGTGGTGCCCATTGCACTTTTCGGCACCCATATCTCGGAAAAGAAGTGAGATACAGACTTTTTGCTACTGGTGGCTTGGATCATCTTTAGGTGATCTAACCTACTGGAACAAGATTGGAGAATGTAAACTACACCTGCAGTGTAATTTTTTCTGTTGCTTGTATGGTTCATAAGATACTGGCAAATTAGTGTCAGAAGGGTTCCAAGGATGCGTTTCCAGCAGTTTTTGGCCTGTATATCTCATAAATGATGCAAGATATGGATTGAGTCAAATTATGTCATGTGGACAACATGACCCCCATAGCACACCCTGGCACCTGTCAGTCTGTGGAAGTGGGTGGGGTGTTGGGGGAGTTAGGGGCGCAACCCTAAAATCTAATTTCCTCACTTGTGTTGCTTTAACCCTAACTGATGCATTAAACTCAGTTTTTTGTCATGAATATATATATGTGTGTGTGTGTATGTGATGTGTATATATATATATACTATATATATATATATATTAGAGACAAAAAACTCAGTTTAATGCATTAGTTAGGGTTGTTCCACACTGACAAAAGTGAGGAAATTCGGTGTTAGGTTTGAAAGACCCCCTTGGCCCCCCCTGCCCACACCCCCATTCAACATCGGGGTGCGCATTACAGTTGTCGGCTATAACTCTCATCCCATCACATGTGTAAAGAAGCAGAGGTGTAGGAGAATGGAGTGAGAGTTAGGACCGACAATCCTAATGCACACCCCGATGCCAGGGTCATCTTCCTAAGGGCCAGAATAGGTAAACACAACTGTTGGTGTTTACCAAAGGCATTATTTTTTGAGTTACAATGTTTTTTGTCTCTTGCTAACAAAAAATGAAAACAAATTAAGGGAGCACGACAACAAAAAATGTGATCACGAAAGTTTTTGCAATGCTCATATAAATTTTCCCATAGGCTATAATGGGACATGAAAAACGTGAATAACTTTTGAACGGATTAATATTTTTTTACCAAATCTTTAAAAGGCATAAGTTCAACCCAGGCCACATAAAGACAGGTAAATTTGAATCCACTCAGATGCATTCTTCAGTCCATTAAGGCAGACCGAAAAATGTGCACGCGTTAGTAATTTTCTCTTTTTGGATGCTCTATGGTTCCGCAGCCATTCATCTGACCATAGCAAACCTTTCCAGATCCAGAGATCTATGGTCAGAAGATGTGCATGTAACATTTCAGGTAAATCAGACAAACAGTTGTAAAGTTATTGAAGTGCAAAGTTTGGGGGTTAACATAGAAGTGACCATGCAACTCTGTGTGTGTGTGTGTGTGTGTGTGTGTATATATTATATATATATATATATATATATATATATGTAAAAATTCTATTTAATGCATCAGTTAGGGTTGTTCCACAGCATCAAAAGCAAAGAAATTTGGTGTTAGGGTTGCCATCCCTTGCACCCCATGCCCACCCCATCCCCACCAACAGGCATTGGGGTGTGCATTGGGGTCGTCAGCCCTAACTCTCACCCCATTCCATGTGTAAATAAGCTGAGGAAGTGCAGTATAGGAGAATGGAGTGAGAGTTAGGACTGACAATCCCAACACACAACCTGCTGCATGTTGGTGGGGATGGGGTGAGTGTGGGGTGCAAGGGGTGGAAACCCTAACACCGAATTTCCTCACTTTTGTTGCCATGGAACAACCCTAACTGATGCATTAAACAGAATTTTTACCCATGAATTTCCCTTCTTTTTGAGAATGTGCACTATAAATAGTGAGTGAAATGTGGTGGTGAGAGCGTGGGGCCCCCCACCATTTGATTTTTTTGTCACTCTGCTGCACAAAAACTGTATGACTGAAATGAAAATATTAAATGAAGACATGTACCATGGCATACCGTGTGTCCAGAATTGTGTGTACATCCATTCAATGGTTGCACAGTGCCACGAGCAAACAATGTAACATGCACAATTCAGCAACCATAAGTGCCAGTGACCCAAACATTGGCACAGTGAAAGATGAATTATGAGTCTTTGTATATTCCAAATGTCAGGCAAATCGGACACACATTTCAGAAGTTATTGAAGTGTAATGAACCAAATTTTCATTCGTCAGAGTAGCATAATTCTGTACCTGTTAATGTTTTACACACGAAACCACTGTAAGGCACCTCTGTGCTACTAGAGCTACCAATGCTATAAATTTAAAGGCAGTAGCACCATGCAGAATGCTATGCACAAAATGTTAACTGTGTCATGCAGTATCTCTGCAGCAAATTAAATTTCAAACATGTAAACAGCATAATTCACATCTCCAGGACATCCACTTAACACCCTTCATATTTCATATGAAAAGACCAAACTGTTCCAAAGATATTCAGTTTTTATGTTTCTGTACCTTTAAGAAGTCTTCCACCACAAAATGGCAGAAATCGTGGCCGAAAATGCACTAAAATGGCACACCTGGTGGCCGAAAAATCAGTAACTGCGAAGCTGGCCAACTTCAAATGGACATAACTCTGGAATGGAACAAAATTTTTTCACCAAAAACTGGCATGTTCCTGAACAAAGGTCTTTCTACCTGCCATGTTTCAGACCAATCAACCACACTGAAAGGTATCTACGCGTCATGAATACAGTGCAGAAAAATAGCAAAACGATTTTGCACTGCACCACGCAACTGCAAAAGGGAATGTGAACACAAACAGTGATGGAAACAGTGAGGTAAAATAAAATAGTAATGCTAACGGTAACGCAAGCGCAAATGGTAATGCATATGGAGATGCAAACATAAACAATAATGCAAACGGTAAGAGAAATGCAAGCACAAACATTAATGAACACAGAAATGGTAACGCAAACAGTAACACAAATGCTAACAACAACAGAAATGCAAACATTAACAAAAACAGTAACGCAAATGCTAACGCCAACAGAAATGCAAATGGTAATGAAAATGCAAATGGTAACACAAACAGAAATACAAATGGTAACAGCAAAGCAGAAGGAAACAGTAATACAATCAACAACGGAAATGCTACTGAAAACACAAACACCAAGGCCAACAGAAATGCAAACGGTGATGAACACGCAAACAGTAATGGTAACACAATTGGAAATACAAATGGTTATGGTAACACCAATGATGATGCCAAAGGGAACACTAACACAAATGCAAATGCAAACGCAAGCACATACTTAAATAAAAATGGTAACATGCACGGTCATGTTAAAGAAATTGGAAACACAAATGCTTACGGTAACACCAATGATGATGCGAAAGGAAACACAAATGCAAATGGTACACAAACAGAAGCACGAATGCAAATGGTAATGCACACAGTGATGCAAAAGGAAACGCAAACAAAAACAGTAATGGAAACGCAAATGGTAACAGTAACGCAAACACAAGTGCAAACGCAAACACAAAGCGCAATGCACATGGTGATGTAAATGGAAATGCTAATGCAAACGGTTACAGAAACACAAGCGGAAACACTAACTGTAGCAGTAACGCAAACGCACACACTTTTTTCCCCCAAAAAGGTACATTCAGAAGCACAGTGAATACAAAGAATGTATGCATAATAATGGCCCTCAGAGCTGAAAATGAACACTTGGAATACTAAATTGCTTATATCTCAGGAACCATACAACGTAGAAAAAAAATTTAAATCTCATATTATTTATGACTTTCCAGGCTAGTTTTGCACTTAGCCCCCTAGTGGGGGACTAAGCATTTTTCCTAGGAAAAGTCCATATCTCAAAGCGTCTTCGAGGTACAGGCCCTGAAAGATGCGGCGGATGCCATAATGTTAGCCTATGGGAAAAATTGTCAGCTTCGGAGTGCCATAACTTTGCAGTCCTCTAATATTTTGTCATCAAATCACCAAAAGACACATCTGTGGGATCTTGGCATTCTTCCCTCCAAATATCAGCCCAAAAGACCAAACTGTTCTTTTGCAGCAGGGTGGCAAAGATTTCCTATTGTTTTGGTCATAGTGTTGCAAAGTAGTGTCACAAAACAAATCACTAAAGTGTATAATGTGCAACACTACTTTGCAACACTACTTTTTACCAAAATTTAAAAAAAAACATATTTCTGGGGTGTTTAACCCCCCAAAAAAAGACATGGCTAGAATCATCAGGACTCAACTAGGTGAACACAGCAAGACTTGTGTCCCTAGAGGGTCCCAAATTTAAATGCCAAGCATTTCTGTGACCACCAACTGAAAACAAGATGGGGGATTTGCAACACGACAAGGGTCATTTGCGACACTTCACACTTTTTGTTAATTTTCCCCTTGACTACAATGGGAAACTTGTTTTTTTGAATAACTTTTGAACCATTTAATATTTTTTCATGAAATCTTTGAAAGGCACATCGGGGACCCTGGCTGCATGTTTCCTGAAGGTATCGGACTGGTCGCGCAGACCGTGCGACCTGTAGGCACGAACAAAGAATGCTCAAAAATGCATAATTTGTGCATTTTTTGATGCTCTGTACCTCCACAACCATATATCCGACTGTTACGAAACTTGGCAGATCCAGAGATTTGTAGAATCAGACAGTATATTCCAAATTTTAGGCAAAACTGTCATACGGAGGCAAAGTTATTAAGCTGCCAAATTTCAGATTTAACCTTAAATGGGGTACTCAACTCTAACTACAGTGGCAACTACTGTGCCACTGTTTTATATATATACATATATATCTCTCTCTCTCACTCTCCATATATATATATATATATATATATATATATATATATATATAGATAGATATATCTATCTATCTATCTATATATATATATATATATATATATATAGATAGATACATATATATATATATATAGATATATATGTAATAGATATACCATTCTGAGGTGTGCGGTCACGCTCTGATATACACACGCCTTGGTGTGCGTTGTATGCACGAGGCCACAAGCCGAGTGTGTCAACCGCCCAAGGCGTGCGTATATCAGAGCGCGACCACACACCTCAGAGTGGTTTATCTATCTTATAAAATGTCAAAATTGTTTTGGAGGGGGGTAAAAGTGTAGGTGTGCAGTCGCGCTCTGATATACGTACGGTCATGTGATGCTCGTCATCCAATAAAACAACAGCAATTTCCCTACCCATTTTATAAATATATATATATATATATATATATATATATATATATATATAATGTATGTTTATATAGTGTGTGTGTGTGTGTGTGTATATATATATATATATATATATATATATATATATATATATATATATATGCGTGTGTGTGTTTGCATATATATTATAGGGGTGTGGTTACGCTCCTATAGTTAGGTTTGAGTAGGCACTTTAATGAAAACCTGAAAGTTTGTGCGTTAATAACTTTGCAATCATTCAACAGATTTGCAGGAAAGTTGGTATGCAGGGTGGGGCATGATAGATCTCTTGATTTGCCAAGTTGTGTTTCACTCGGACATATGGTTTTTGCACAATAGAACACCAAAAAATTCACTTTTTGCCAGATTGCCAGCCAAAGAATTTTTAAAGGTGGCATTTTATTGTTTTCTGTGTACTGCCTAAAATGTAACCGTTACGTTGCTGCTTTTTCTGTGTAACTGCCTAATATGTATCCCGTAGTACCATGTCGTATCTCCTGTACTCCCCTAGGTCGTACCTGAAAATAGGCATATGTATTGTCCAGTGTACCTAACTGGTTAACAAAAGCTTAATAAATTAATAAATAAAATGTTAAAATTAAATATCTCTGAAACGGTTTGTCCTTTTTACTTCAGATTTGGAGGGTGTTGAAGGGGTGTCCTAGAGATGTGACTGATGCTGTTTAGGTGTTGGAACATTAATTCATTGTGGAGATACTGAGTGACTTAATGTTTTGCCCATAGGATTATGCATGGTGATATTGGTTTGAAATTTATAGGGTAGGTAGACCTAATGCCACGGAGGTGTCTTAAAGTGGTTTGGTGGGTAAAACTTAAACAGGTGCAGAATTCGGCTACTCTGATGAATGAAAATGTGGTTCATTCTGCGTTAATAATGTTTGAACAGTGTGTCTGATTTGCCTGAAATTTGTAATGTAAAAAGATTAATCATAGATCTTCAATTCTGACAATTTTCATGGCAGTGGCCATTAAAATTGCTGAATTGTGGCATGTACTCATTATAGTTAATGGGGAAGTATATATGTGCATTGTGAAAACCATGGTGAGCACATTTGTGGGTGCACAGGATGATCCCATTATAAGGTATAGGACAGCTCAAAAGATATGGCAGATGTATATTGTTATGCAGTGCTGGGCAATGTGGTAGGAACGCAGGGCCCGCAGTACTTATATTGTGATGTTATGCAGAAATGCACAAGTTGATTTGGGCCCCACGCTTCCACAAGCAGTGAAAAATGCATTTGAGTGGGTTCAGATTGGGTTGTAGGCATGTGTGCTGTGCTGTATTTATGTGCATTGTGAAAACCATGGTGAGCACATTTTTGGGTGTGCAGGTAGATCCCATTATAATGTATAGGACAGCTCATAAGGTATGGTACATGTACTGTATATTGTTATGCAGTGCTGGGTCGGGCCCCGCACTCCCACCAATACATGCGATTCAGTATTTATATTGTGATGTTATGCAGAAATGTACAAGTTGGTTTGTGCCCCGTGCTCCCACCAGCAGTGGAAAATGCATTTGAGTGGGTTCAGATTGGGTTGTATGCATGTGTTCTGTGCTGTGCTGGTGCCTTTTGAAGATTTTGTGAAAAAATGTTGCTCTGTTTCAAAGTTATGCCATTTTATGGTCTGTTATTATAGTCAATGGGAAACTATATGTGTGCATTGTGAAAACAGTGGGGATGTCATTTTTCGTTGCGCAACAAGAATGTATTTGACTGACTTCAGATTGTTTTGTATACATGGGTGCTGAGCTGTGGTGCTCCTGTTTGAAGATTTCCTGAAAAATTCTTGCTCTGTTCAGAAGTTATGCCATTTTTTGGTGTCCCAATATAGTCAACGGCAAAATATATATGTGCATTGTGAAAACAATGTTATCACACTTTTTTTCTGTGCAAAAAGAATCCCTTTGAGTGGATTCTGATTGGTTTGTATGCATGGGTCCTGGGCTGTGGTGCTGCCTTTTGAAGATTTCCTCAAAAAATATTGCTCCATTGAACAGTTCTGCTACTTTTTGTCTCCCATTATAGTCAATGGGAAAATATATATGTGCAGTGTGAAAAGATTTGCTTGTGTGGCAACATGTCTGCAAAGCACTGTCTAGGGTGTTTCTGTTTCTTAGACTGTGTTGTACTATTCCATTGTGCTGCTGGGCCCTTTGCACAGCAAAATGTTAAAAAATGCACTTTTTGTCAGTTTTGTGGGCAGTTTTTCAGATTTCGTTGGTGGCGCTGCACAGCCACTGTGTGGTGTGCCACTCCAAAATTTGGCACATAGAAAGAGCTCAGGCAAAGGAGCATGCCACTTTTTGTTTGGTGAAAAAATAGTATGCCATTCAAAAGTTATTAAAGTTTTTAACTCCCATTATAAGTCAATGGGAACATTTATATGATTGTTTTGCAAATGAAGAATGGGGTTCTGTCCATCTGGTCAATCCTTACGACCAAAGAAATGAAAAAATTACTCACCTTAGTAATTATGTTTCTTCTAATGGAGTCTTGCTGTATTCTGATAATTGCAGTGATTCCCAACCCGTGAACTGCCCCGGAGAACAAAGAGTTAACTTTCTATGCAGGGCATTGAATGCTGAGCTCGAGCTCGGTTGAAGTCTATGTCTGGAGTGTTTCAAACCTAAACTGTCAGATTCTTATGAGCCCAACTAAACTAAAAATTCTATGTGGAAATTGTAAAAATTCCTACTAGTCAACTGGCTGAAAAAAGTTTTGGATTCCCAAGGAAGACTCAAGTAAGGAAACCCAAAAACCAAAAACCAATCTACTACAAATAATAATAAATCAGCACTCAAAGAAAAAGGAGGAGGGTGCAAGCAAAAAACACCCTTGGGGTGCAACACTGCACCTACCCACCCACTTCCCAAAAACAGGTTCTGAGAGGGAGGCAGGGAGGGAGGGAGGAGGAGGTCAGAATACAGCAAAACTCCATTAGAAGAAACATAATTACTAAGGTGAGTAATTTTTTCTTCAAACAACATGAAGTCTTGCTGTATTCTGACAATTGCAGACTACCAAGCAGTACATCCAAGGAGGAGGGACAGAACCTACTTTGGGAATAGGCTCTGAAGTACTGCTGTGCCAAACCGAGCATCACTCTTAGCCTGGATATCCAGAGAGTAATGCTTGGTAAAGGTATGGACTGTTTTCCAGGTGGCTGCTTGACAAATTTCTAAGAGAGGGATATCCCTGGCAGCAGCCAGGGAAGCAGCTGTATCTCTTGTGGAATGAGTCCTCAGGCCTGAGGGTGGAGTTTTTCCCAGTTTTTCATAGCAGAATTGTATACAAGACACAATCCACCTGGCAATAGATCTTTTGGTGGCAGGTTTGTCCTTTCCCACTTCTCCATAAGTGAGGAATAACTGGAGGGAGTCAAACCTGTGACCCTTGGTATGCTCTATGTAGTAACTAAGGGCTCTTTTGACATCTAAACTGTGTAGCCTCCTCTTTCCTGAGGAAAAATTACAGTGAAGAAAACAGGGAGAGACATAGATTGGTTTAAATGGAAGTCTGAAACCACTTTGGACAAGAACCTTCTATTGGTTCTAAGGACCACTTTATCCCTGTGAAATGAGATAAAATCAGGTTCCACTAACAGGGCTTGCAATTCACTGATATGCCTGGCAGAGGTAACGGCTACCAGGAACACAGTTTTCCAAGTCAAGTACTTAAGTTCTGCTGAAGACATAGGCTCAAGGGGGGTGCATAAATTGAGCAATGCAAACATTCAAATCCCAGGCAGGGGCAGGGTCTCTAAAAGGAAGATTGGTGTGAAGCAATCCTTTAAAAAATTTACAGAACACAGGATGGGAAGATAGTTAAGAAGACTTCCCCACAGACAAAAAGGCAGAAACAGCTGACAAGCGTACTTTGAGAGTAGCTGGTCTGAGGCCTAGGCCCTTAAGATGGACCATATAATCCAGAACCGTAGGCAATCCAGCAGCTTCTGGAGAAATATGTTTCTTAGAACATCAAATGCTCAATCTTTTCCATTTGGAGTTGTAAGTCTTTCTGGTGGAGGGCTTTTGAGAAGCCTTAAGGATATACAGAACCCCTTGGGAAAGATGCAGATCTGCAAACTCTAACTCTTCAAGAGCCATGCTTTGAGATTGAGAGACTGAAGATTGGGGTACCAAATCCTTCCCTGAGAGGATGTTAACAGGTTGTAATTCCTGGGGAGAGACAGGGGAAGATGGACTACTAGGGACAGCAACAGTGGGTACTAGGGCTGGCTGGCTCAATCTGGAGCAATCAGAATCACCTTGCAAGGCTGAGACCTTATTTTTATCAAAACTTTGAACAGGAGTGGGAAGGGGGGAAGGCATACAGAACCTTCCCTTCCCAATTCAGGATCAGGGAGTCCAGAGGGACTGAGCCCAAGACTGGAGGTCTGCAACAAAAGAGAGGGAGTTGGTGATTGTCTGGGTCTACAAAGAGATCTATCTCTGGAGTGCCCCACCTTAAAAAGATCACTTTCAACACCTGAGGGTCCAGGGACCATTCGTGATGGCCCAGAGAGATCCTGCTCAGTGCATCTGCTAGCACATTGTCCTTGCCTGGAAGGTGAACTGCTACAAGAGAGATTTGCAGGGAATAAGCCAGGGACCACAACTTCATGACTTCTGTGCACAAGGCCATGGACCGAGTGCCTCCCTGCTTGTTGATGTACCACATGGTGGTGGTGTTGTCTGTTCTGACTTGAACCACCTTGTTCTGTACTGACTGAGAGAAAGCTTTTAGAGCCAGAAAAACTGCCCTGAGCTCTAGGAAATTGATGAGGAGAAGGGATTCTTGGGGGGACCACAGCCCCAGGGCAGTGAGGGACCCCAGATGTGCTCCGCAGCCCAGGAGAGAAGCATCCGTGGTAAGGACCACTGAACAAGGCTGAGTAACAAAAGGAACACCTTGTCTTAAATTGTCCTGATCCTGCCACCATTGGAGGGCTTGGATCAAGGTCAGAGTCACCGGGATCAGTTTGGTAAGGGAATCCTTTCTCTGAGACTAGAAAGCTCTCAGGTGTAACTGAATATCCCTCATCTGGAATCTTGCCCCTTGGACACCTGCTGTTGAAGCTGCCATGTGGCCCAAGAGCTGGAGGAAATGCCTTGCTGGTCAAGATACCCAAAGGCTGAAAGAAGAAGCTAGTTCCATAAGAACCCTTGCCCTTTCTAGAGGAAGAAAGGCTCTTGCTCTGAGTGTGTCCAGTTCTGCCCCTATAAAGGTAAGAAGCTGGACTGGTTAGAGAACTGACTTGGGAAGGTTGGGAAGAAATCCTAAAGAAATGGGCACTTGCTGGGTCAATTGCAGGTGAGACTTGACTTGGTCTGGAGACTGACCCACTATTAGCCAATTGTCCAAATATGGAAAAATGGAAATCTTTTGCCTTCTTAGAAAGGCAACTACTACTGCCACACATTTTGTGAAAACCCTTGGGTCTGAAGATAGGCCAAAGGGCATTACTCTGAACTGATAATGGCCTGAGAGCAACTCAAACCTGAGGTACTTTCTGTGGGAGCACCTGATGGGAATGTGAAAGTAGGCATATTTGAGGTCCAGGGAGGCTAGCCAGTCCCCTGGCCTTAGAGAGGGAAGGATTATTCGGAGAGTTACCATCTTGAACTTTGGTTTTAAGAGATGTTTGTTTAGATATCTTAGGTCTAGGTTGGGTCATCACTCCCCTGTCTTTTTGGGGGTCACCTGGAGTACAGTCCTTTGCCCCAGTGTAGGGTAGGTATTCTCTCTATGGCTCTTAAAGCTAGGAGAGAAGAAACCTCTGCCTCTAGGGCAAGGGTTTCTGAAAGATTTGCAGGTGGAAAAGATCTGGCTCTCATCTTTGGAAATTTTTTGAAGCTGAGAACCAGTCCCTGGCTTACTACTTCCAGGACTCATTTGTCTGATGTAATAGACATCCAGTCCTGGAAAAAGTAAGCCAGCCTGCCCCCTACTGGAATAGGAAAGTTGACCCGGGCAGGCCCATCAGGGTGTCTGCTTGGCAGGGGCTTTAGGCTGAGGAGTGGATGTAACCCTGCTCATCCCCCTTCTGCCTCTCCCTCTGAAGAACCCCCTCTGAGAAAAGGAAGAAGAGGCCTGTGCTTGGTAAAAAGGCCTTTGAAAAGGCCTGCTCCTGCCCCTAGACTGCTGCCTTTGAGGAGTTGCCTGGCTTTCCTTGGCCTGAGCACTCCTGTAAGTAGTCCTGTACTCATCCATTTTCTTCATGTAATTCTCTGTCTGCTCCCCAAACAAAGAATTACCCACCACAAGAAAATACATGGCCTTAGCCTGGGTGTCCTGTGAGAGGCTAGTACATCTGAGCCAAGCCATCCTCCGAAGAGCCACAGATGTAACCATGATTCTTGATGACACATCATTAGAGTCCACAGCAGCATGAAACTGAACCTTAGATGCCTCAATCCCATCTGCAGCCACTGCCTCCAGCTCCTTGACTAGCTGGGGGAGGCCTGTTTAGCCAGTGTCAGTATAGTGTCCCACCTGGACTTCTGGTACCTGGCTGTATAGGCCATGTAATTCACCTGCCTGAGTCCCAAAGGAGATGCCATGTACTGCTTCTTTGCCATGGCATCAATCTTCCTGGAGTCCTTGTCAGGGGGGTGTGAAGCCAAGGGAATATTTGCCTTATCACAGGCAGCAGCCTGCACTACCCCAACATGACTGTATTGCTGATATAAGAACTCCGTGTCTGAGCCTGAAAGTGTATACCTCTTGTCCATTCTTCTGTCCACGGGAGGTATAGTGTTAGGAGACATTAGGATTTTTTGTGTCTGTTTCCCAAAAGATTTTTGGAGGGTAATAGACTGTCTCCTGGACTCTGGGATGTCCATCATCTCTACATAATCAGGCTCCTCTTGATCTTCCACAGCCTTCTCCATAGAAAGCTGGAGGGTTTCAGCCACCTTTCTGTAAAACAAAAGTGAGAAGGGGACTCAGAAAGCCTAGGAGGGGAAACATCTGAAGGTCTGTCTGGGGAGATGTCCGGTTCCACAGGCACATCCAGACTCTCACCTACATCATCATCCTCAAATTCCCCTTCCTCTTCAAATTCCGGTTCATAAAAATCTTCAAGGGTATAATCTTGAACCGGGCGAACTAACCGAACTGAACCCCTGGCAGAAGGAGCCGGATCGGTCGGAACCGGACGGAGTGATTCCACAATCTGAGTCACTCTGGCTATCTCTTCGGCGGTTGGAACATGAACCTCTGGATCCGAACCGGTCGATTTGTCTTTGCGTTTTCTTTTTTTTGGAACCGATCCCTCAGAATCAGCTCTCCTTTTGCCCGAAGAAGTACTGCCCAGGTCAGAGGGCACTCCTTCTGGTTCAGTCGAAACCAAACCGGGCTGGCCATCTGGGTCAGCGGACTTCTCGGCCTCCTTTTCCCTCAGTCTACCTAATCTCTTCTCAAGGGTAGATTTGGAAAGTTTTTACATATTTGGCAGTCTGAATCAAGGTGGTCAAACCCCATAAAATAAACACAGGTGGTGTGGGGATCGGCCTTTGCAAAGACCTCCCCACACTCACTGCAGTATTGAAACCCAGTGGGCCGGTTTTTTTCTTGGGTTTCTCAGACATGGCCAACCTAACCAAACTTACCCTTTTTTGGCAACCGCCAGGCAAGACTCCCTTATCGGTTCCTAACCGTGTCACGGGTGTTGGAAAAAAACATTTCAAAACACGTGTTTTTTAAAACAGATAAGAACCGGTAACCACACATTAAGTAAAACACACAAATTCACTATCAAATGGCCAGTTCAGCCGAACCGAGCCACACTTTTACAAGTTCCACACAGAAAAAACAGAACAATTCCTATCTAGTACTCACGGAACCACAGGCAGAGACTGAACCGACTATGTGGATACTTTTTCAGTTTAAAAACCGACAAAAACTGAAACTTTAACCAACTTTCAAACCGAGCTGACAGAGAAATCTCCAGAGTGACCGTTCAGTGAGGCAGAGTAAAGAATCTGATGGTTTAGGTTTGAAACACTCCAGACAGAGACCTCAACCGAGCTCGAGCTCAGCATTCTATGCCCTGCATGGAAAGTTAACGCTCTGTTCTCCAGGGCAGTTCAAAGGTTTGGAATCACTGCAATTGTCAGAATACAGCAAGACTTCATGTTGTTTGAATGCAGGCTCGCAGTCAAAAGATCTTTGGTCGCGACAAATTTATTGGTTGTGACAGCCGCCATCTTGTTTTCCGTTTGCGTTCGGAAGACAACAAATATCTCAGCCCACAGATAGCTTCTGAAGTAAAGGAAGGATGGATTTTGCTCAGGAGGCTTCCCTCTATTGACCCACGCCTGTGGTTTCATTCAGTTGTGTAAAAAAATAGAGTTTTGAACTTTGAAAATCTTTGGTCGTGGCTCGCTAACGATCTTTGATCGCGAGTCTGCAGAATCTTTGGTCGTGAGATTGTTTTCATCAGTGAGCTTCTTTTGCAACTTCCTGACCAGATGTCCAGGTTTTTTCTGGACCAGAGCTCTCTGGAAGGGATCAGCTAGCCCAAATTTTATGACCAGATGTCCCCTGACAGCCAAAAATGATCTTAGGTCGTGAGGTCGCGGCCGATTCTAGTGACCAAAGAATTTTCAAAGGTGGCAAAACTTTAAAATTAAATACAGTATCTCTGAAACGGTTTGCTCTTTTTACTTCAAATTTGGAGGGTGTTGAGGGTCTGTTCTAGAGATGTGACGGATGCTGTTTAGGCATTGGAAAATTAATTTATTGCAGAGATATTGAGTGACACACTTAACATTTTGCCCATAGGATTATGTATACTGCTATTGGCTTGAAATTTATAGGGTAGGTAGCCCTAGTGCCACAGAAGTGCCTTTCAGTGGTTTGATATGTAAAACTTAAACCGGTGTGGAATTATGCCACTCTGACAAATGAAAATTTGCTTTGCTCTGTGTTAATAACTTTTGAACCGTGTGTCCAATTTTCCTGAAATGTGGAATGTAGAAAGATTAATCATAGATCTTCGATTGTGACAATTTTCATGGTGGTGGCAGTTACAGTTGGTGAATTGTGGTGCATGCTCATTATATTTAATGAGGAAGTATGTATGTGCATTGTGAAAACCATAGTGAGCACATATTTGGGTGCACAGGAAGATCCCATTATAAGGAATAGGACAGCTCAAAAGATATGGCAGAAGTATATTGTTATGCAGTGCATGGCAATGTGGTGGGAGTGTGGGGCCCTCTCAAAAGGCATGGCAGAAGTATATTGCTATGCAGTGCTGGTCAATGTGGTGGGAGTGTGGGGCCCAAAGGGCCCTGTGCTCCCACCAATACATGTAATTCAGTACTTATATTGCTACGTTTTGCAGAAATGTACAAGTTGGTGGGAGTGTGGGGCCCATCCCTCCAGCAGTGAAAAATGCATTTGAGTGGGTTCAGACTGGGTTGTATGCATGGGCGCTGGGCTGTACTAGTGCCCTTTGAAGATTTTGTGAAAAAATCTTGCTCCATTCCAAAGTTATGCTGTTGTTTGATCTGTCATTATAGTCAATGGGAAAATATAGACGTGCATTGTGAAAACTGGCAATGTCATTTTTCGGTGCACAACAAGAATGTATTTGACTCAGTTCAGATTGTTTTGTATACATGGGTGCTGGGCTGTGGTGCTTCTGTTTGAAGATTTCATGAAAAAATCTTGATCCACTCAGAAGTTATGCCATTTTTTGGTATCCCATTATAGTCAATGGCAAAATATATATGTGCATTGTGAAAACAATGCGAAAACATTTTTTCCTGCACAACAAGAATCCATTTGAGTGGGTTCTGATTGGTTTGTATGCATGGGTCCTGGGCTGTGGTTCTGCCCTTTGAAGATTTCATGAAAAGATATTGCTGCATTAAACAGTTATGCCACTTTTTGTCTCCCATTATAGTCAATGGGAAAATATATATGTGCAGTGTGAAAAGATTTGCTCACGCGGCAAGGCGTCTGCAAAGCATTGTGCAGGGTGTTTCTTTCTCTGAGACTCTGTTGTACCATTCCATTGTGTTTCTGGACCCATATCTCCTGGGTGCCAAGTTGTGGTGCCACAGATGTGTGTTTTGCTATGATGGCGCCCCTATCTTAAGGGTTCAGCAGGCACTTTAATGTTTAATGTTAAACGTCACATTTGTTGCTCGCTTATAACTTTGCAACTGTCGAACAGATTTGCCTAAAATTTTGAATACTTGGTTTGGTATGGTACTTCTGTAGATTTACCAATTTCTGTTTCACTTGTAAATACGTTTTTGTGAAGCGCCAAAACTGTGCTTTTCACCACTCCTGCGCAGTTGTTTGCTCATGGTGCTATGCAACTATTGAACAGATGTTCACAAAATTTGGGACACACAGTCTGCTGTGGTATATCTCTTCTTTTACCAAGTTTTGTTTCTGTCAGAAATATGGTTCTTGTGCAGCGAAGTGACAAAAAATGTATTTTCGACAGTCGTGCCCAGTTTTCTGCTTGTGTCACTGTGCAACCATTGAACAGATTCATATAACATTTGGTATACATGGTCTGGTATGGTACATCTCTTCATTTACCAATTTTCATTTCAGTCGGACATACGTTTTTTGCACAGTGAAGTGACAAAAATGCAGTTTTTGCTACTTTTGCACACTGTGTTTCCTGTGGTGCTGCACAGCCATTGTGTAGTTGATTGGTCTGCAGCTTGGGACATGGAAAGCCCTTTGTTCAAGGAATATGGCAGTTTTTGTTTAGTGAAAACATATCATTCCTTTCCAGAGTTATAAGCATTTGAAGTTGTCCCTCCTCATGGTCAAAGAATTTTCGGCCGCCATGTCCGCCATTTTAGTGCATTTTCAGCTATGAGATCGGCCATTTTGTGGTGGTTATGGATGAGTCTCTCGGTCAAAGAATTTTTAAAGGTGTACAAACTTTAAAATTACATATCTCTTCAACGGTTTGGTATTTTAATTTGAAATTTAGAGGGTGTTGAGGGGATGCCCTAGAGATGTGAAATATGCCGTTTATGTGCTGGAAAATGAATTAATTGGGGAAATATTAACTGATGTCATTGATGTTTTCCCCATTGGATTATGCATGTTGCTACTGGCTTGCAATTTATAGGGTGGGTAGCCTTAGTGCCACGGACGTGCCTTTCAGTGGTTTGGTGTGCAAAACTTAAACAGGTGTGGAATTATGCCACTCCGACAAATGAAAATGTGGTTTGTTCTGCTAAAATAACTTTTTAACTGTTTTTCTGATTTGTCTGAAATTTGGAATGTAGAAAGAATAATCAAACATCTTCAATTTTGACAATGTTCATCTCGGTGGCAGTTACAGTTGCTGAATTGTGGCGCATGCTCATTATAGTTAATGGGGAAGTATATATGTGATTTGTGAAAACCATGGTGAGCACATTTTTGGGTGCACAGGAAGATCCCATTGTAAGGCATAGGACAGCTCAAAATGTATGGCAGATGTATATTGTTATGCAGTACTGGCCAATGTGGTGGGAGCGTTGGGACCAAAGGGCCCTGCGCTCTCACCAATACATGTGGTTAACTAGTTATATTATGATGCTATGCAGAAATGTGCAAGTCCGGGCCCTGTGCGCCCTCCAACTTGTGCCACAATGTACTTACCTATGCTTTTAAAAAAGTAAGAAAATTCTTTGCAAAAAATTGCATTAATGCAACAGTTAGGTATTTTACAGCAAAAAAGCAAGGAAATTCAGCATTAGGGTTTTCAACACATACACACACACACAGACACACACACACACACACACACACAAACACACAGACACAGAACACACAACTGGGGGGGCAGTACAAGGCAAGAAAACATAGAATTTCCTAAACATACAACAACAGCCATCCATCATCATGTTTCACCAACTGTATCACTTCTGCTGCCATCCCAGTCTCTTGGATGCGTACACCCTTCTGCATAACAGCATAATGCAGAAGGGTGTACGCACCCAAGGCAGTATAGCACTGTGGTTTAAGGCTCTGAGCTGCAAGTCTGACTTCCCTGTGCTCCCAGGTTGCTCCTGTAAAAAAGCTTTCAGCTTAGTGTGCTACTCCTAGCTAAACAACTAAATAAAAAAAAAAATAATGCAAGTAGTAAAACACATGTCTTGGTGGGAGTGCAGGGCTGTTTGGGCCTTGCAAATTGCAATCCCACCAACTTACTAATTTCTGCCTAATAGCATAGCCCCATGTTACCGCCAACTTTGCCATTTCTCCTTAACAGCATAGCTCCATGTCCCCAGCAACTTGCTTGTTTTCTGTATAACACCATAATATAACTAGTAAAACACATGTGTTGGTGGGAACGTGGGACCCAGCCCCCAACAACTTGCCCATGTCTGCATAACAGCATAGCCCCATGTTTCCACCAAGTTGCCTGTTTCTGCATAACACCATAATATAAGTAGCAAAACATATGTATTGGTGAAAACCCGGGTCCTTTCGGGCTCTTGCAGCACCACCAACTTATTTATTTATTGAAATTTCAGAAACACCTTTGAGAACAAGCTCATTTCATAGGTTCTATGTCAGATGAACAATACATATTGGGAAAATATGAGATGGATAACAAACAAAACAAATAATTATACAAGACATTACAAGAGTGTATAACCAGAGAAGTTCCAATACATGTGGCATTATACAATGTATGCCATGGTGCATATTTGATTAAAACCTGGAATTCAAAGGGTCATATTAGAGGAGGGTGCGGAGTCTTATGAAACAACCCTTTACATGAAAATGAGAACAGACTCAGCCTAATGTCTAATAATCAACAAGGTAAGGGATGGGTTCAGCTCTGGAGCCTCATCAGAGGTAAGAAGGTATGGGACAAAGCATTTTAAAGTGAGTAAGGGAGCTCAGGAGATATAACAGGGGAAGGGGGGAGGGGGGATGGGGAAAGCCATAGAGGGGTGAGGGGAAAGAGTGGAAGGAGAATTATTAGTAACTTAGAACAGTTATTTACATGCCAAGAACAGTTATGCATAAGGTCAGGATAGCATAAGGTTAGAATAAGTGCTGGTCACAAGAAGGAAGGTTATTGGAAGCAGTCACAGCTTGCATCAGCAACTAGCTGTTGCTTAAGTTTAACCTTGAAGGAGCCCAAGGTGGATGCTGAAGTGATGTCATGGTGCAGCGAGTTCATCCATAGTGGGGCACGGTAGGCAAAGGACCTTTGTCCCAGAGAAGTGTGACAGCAAGGTATATTAAATATCTGGCTAGTAGAGCTTCTGGTGCAATGATGGTTGATAGTGGGGGTAATAAGCTTTTGCACTCCGGGGGCATTTTGCCTAAGCTTACTTTTTTGGACAGTAAACATGTTTGGTACATGAGTCTACCTTTGAATTGGAGTCAGTTAGCCTGACTGAATATGTTGGAGGTATGGGACAGATGGGCTGAGCTGGAAAGAAGCCGGCATGCTTTGTCATGTGCAACTATGATGCGGTGAAGAGTTGTTTCAGTAGCTGATTCATAGATTGGTAAGCTGTAATCAATAAGTGAGACAAGAGAGCTTTGAATGGCCAGGTTAACAGCCTCTGGGGTCAAACATTGCTAATGCCTATAAAGTAGCCCAATGTGCATGTTAACAGCCTTAGCAATGTTGTCAATGTGATGTTTACCCACCCAACAGTGACAATTCAACAGCGAGGTCCCCCACAGCGACTACAGCACCATGCCATTGTAGAGGACCTGCTGGAACTGGGCACTGTCTGTTGGTGGTCCTGCAACCCACCTGAATCAACTCTGACTCGGAGTTGATAATCCTTAAGTGAAGGGGTGCGGGGGTGCAGCCCCCCCAAGTGGGAGGTTCGGGGTGAAGCCCTCCAAAGAAAACACAGCCAGCACATAAAAACTGGCAGCTGACTGCAAAATGTGGTTGACCTGCAGGTTTCGCTGTCAGGTGGTCAATAGGAAATTTGTCGACCACCTGTCGTGGATCCTCAATATGGTAGGCATAGGTCATCATACTGTCAATAGTAATCCCTAGATATCTAAAGAGCTGAACTAGCTCCAGGGTAGAGCCCTCTTCATTGTTGATAGAAGGAGGGTAAGTTCTGTGCCTATTTTGGGAGATAGAGAACAGCATAGTTTTTGTCTTGTTGTAGTTCATAACTAACTTGTGCTTATGGAACCATGTGTTAACAATAAGTTTGGGGTCAAGTGAGGGTATACCATTAATGTTAAGCATGGTAGGGGCAGATCTGAGGTCTCTCCTAGTGACTTCTTTAAGGTTAGTCCAAAATTTTATGCCATCATTCCAGGTCCAAGAGAGCACTTCCTTATAATATTGATTTTTAGCTGCATGAATAGCCCTCATGCAGTTGTTTCTAGCCACTTTGTACCTCTGGATGTTGACCTAGTTACACAGGGACCTAGACCTGTGCCATAGATGGTCCCTGGCATTCAGAAGCTCATGGAGTCCGGAGAAAACCAGGAATTACAGAGGCTTTTGATTTTATGCTTTTTATGGGGGGGGGGTGCGTGCCTATCACATATAGCATTGAACTGAAGAATGAATTGGGCTAGGGCAATACCAACATTGTTAGTTGTGTAAACCATTGACCAGTCCTGATTACGCAGGTCAGCTTTTAGTGATTCAAAATGCCCACGGATGAGTACCCTGGTGGTGATTGTTCTAGTGGGTGGTATAGAGAATTTGTTCACCCAATGAAACAAGACTGGGGAGTGGTCACTGAAGGCATCTGGGAGTAAGGTTGTCCAATATATGATCAGGATGGTTAGAGAGCACCCAGTCCAGTAGGGTACCGGTCCCAGTTTTATAGCTGATTCTAGTGGGGGACTCGACTAGCTGGGTGAGGTGAACTGCTGAAACTGCATCTTTGAAAGGGCTTGTGTCAGGAGAGAACCAATTGATACTGAAATCTCCTAACATGATAATTTCTGAATTAAGACTCAGAGAGCCAAAACACTCCAGGAGTGAATCAAAGCAGGAAGCCATTTGTCTGAGAGAAATATAGATTGAAAACACAGTAAGGATTTTATTGTGTGCACCTAGAAGCACTTTTATGGCAAGGGCTTGCATATGGTCATCAGTTTTGGGCAGAGTTAGGACGAGATCTTGAAGGTTGTTTTGGAGGTAGATCACACAACCACCCGTACACTTGGAGAGATTATCTTGTCTAAAGACTGCGTAGCCTGGGATGGAGATTGAAGCATCCTCTACTTTTGGAGAAAGCCATGTTTCTACGACTGAGAAGATGTCTAGGTTATATTGTTAAGATCCATGCATTCAGTAAGTCCATTTTGGGGAGGAGGCTGCATATATTAAGTGAGGCAGTTTCAAGTAACCCAGTAGATGACTGTGGGTATGCCGTAAGTTGTAGAGGGCCAGGGTTGGGGTGAATATTGACAGAAAGAAGCAGCAACAGTAAGGCCAGTCTACCCAGATATTCCTTTAACTGCCTGTTGCTGAGTTTGTGAAGCTTCCTCTGAGTTCAGCGCACTTTACAGTTGGCTCGTAAGTTGAAGATCCCAGGGAGGAGTGCCAAAGGGGGTAGACAGCTAGGGCGATGAAATAGCAACCCCCAGTCACTAAGGGAATTTTTTTTTTTTTTTTAATTTTAGCTTTTGTTAACCGGGTAAGTGCACTAGACAAATCCTGCCTATTTTCAGGCACGACCCGGGGGAGAGGGATACAGATGAATGCCAACTGACCTTGAACCAGATTAAGCTGTTGGTGGTATTTTTAGTGAATGAGAGAAATTTGGCCAGGACAACGGGGAAATTCCCCTACTGGCTGCCTAGTCACCATCAGTAGGTGTCTCGCTGACGTCACGCTGCATGATGGTAGCACTTCAGCAACAGCACTCGGAGATGGAGGTCGGTGAAAGTAAGGTATCTGATGCTACTCAGTGTACAGCCTTGCAGGACTCACCCAGTTTGCCCGCGAACATTCCCTCGCTGGAAACAGCACCGGAGGAGAAAATGAGTATCCAGGAGTTGGCTGGGGATATTCCAGCGAGTGGGAGTTTGCTTGGTGAGGAGATAATGGAGTCGGCAGCATTAAACCCTGCTTCAGTGCACTTCTCTCCGATACCCGGAAATACATTAGAAACGAGCGCCTCTACGGAACGATTTTCCCGGAGAACTGATGCTACAGGGACTGTTTCTATGAACGGACTCTGAGCATCACAAACTGTGCGACGGCCTTTGGACTACATGATGAGGCCCCACAGGACTTCTCTCTCTGGACTGGTCTGAAGATTCAGCTCTTACAGGAGCGGGCTGGCGAAAGACTGATTCCGGTCGTTGGATTCCTGATTCTGCCTGGACTACCTTCTCATCGGACTCTTCATCTTCAAAGCATGCCACCGATTCAGAGACACTGGGCCCAGGTATTTCTACACAACATTCAGACATTGCACCTGAAAGCGCTGTAATTACTGAGGGTGGGGAGAGTACTTTGGCTTCTTTGAAACCAAATACCTCCTTTAATAATTCTACTGGGACTCATGGGGATAATGCTGAAATGTTATTACAGGAGGGGGGTAAAGGCTCCCAATCCAGACCTCCTATGTCAGAGTTATTTAAAAATAAATTAGAGCAGGCCCCGAGGCGTAATGCTGTTCGGATACGATATAAAGGGCGGTCTCCCAGAGCATCCGGATAGGTATTATGTTTTTAAACAGCTTTTGAAAATTTCTATGGGCTTTTCCCCTTCTGACATTTATGCCTTAATCCACATTTCAGGTGAGGATTCGTTTGACATTAGTTTCCAGACTAATATTCACTTAGACAAATTTTGGGATAAATACGCTATTCACAAAACCACACCTGTATGGACCCCTTTTTTTGCTATCCCACTTACTAGGCCACAAATCCGTTACATTACTATTATGTTTTGTAATGAAGGGGTAAATGTAAGTGACATTTATCATTGGTTACAGTCTAAATGTGACATTCTGAGTCCGCCTGAGGCCTTATTAGATTCTGAAGGTATATGGACTGGGGGATGGAAATTCAAAGTGAAACTTTTTTTAGTTAATTCTGAAGTTGTGCATCTTCCCAACAGTTTCTTTTTGGGTAAAGATAGGGGAGTCTGCTTTTATGGCAGTCAACCCAGAGCTTGCTACAAGTGTGGAGCTAAAACCCATATTAGTAGTGTCTGTGACGTGATTGAAATGCCCCTTATGTGGAGGTTTTGGTCATTCTCTAGATATGTGTACTAACATCTTTCAGTGCAACCTCTCTGCGACGAGAAGGGCCATGCCTTTCATCAGTGCCCTTGGGCTCATAGAAATTGTACTGAAGGTTGGGATCAGGATGACTTATTAAAAAGCCCATGCAAAGAAACAAGGACCTCTTGATAAAACTGCTTCTATGCCCCAACCCTCAGGCTGTAGATCATTTAGTCACTCCTATGACAACAGGGACTGGTATTAAGGAACCCCATACTTCTGTAGACAGCCACGCTACCCAAACCTCTCGCCTCCAGTAAACAGACTTCTGGCCTTTCCATGCCCCCCCTTTTGAAACAGTCAAGAGCAGACGCCTCACTAGAGCCTCTATAAAACAACCTCCTATAACCCTATTACCTACGGAAATTTTTTTTCCCCCCTACAAGATGACCCTAGGGAGTCAGATCTTGAATCTGATACTTCTCATGTGTCAGAACTTATTACTGAAGACGAAGATAGCAAAGCAATGGAGTTAGCGAAAGAAAAGAAAGGAAAAAAAGGAAAGAAAAGGAACGTTAGCCAAAAACATGGCCCTTGACCCCTTAGCTCCCTATGACCATCTTGAAGCTAGCATCATACAATGTATGTAGTATAAAAACATTTCAAAGACAATTGCCCATTTTGATGTATTTAGGGTCTTTGAAACTTGATATAATTCTTTAACAAGAGACTAGGGTGACGTCTCTCTTTGAAACCAAACAGCTGCAAAGGAAATGGATTTGAGGACCTTCCTTTTGGACCTTTGGTCCAGATATTGCGGATGGTCTTGGGGTATTATTTGGGAACACGTCTTTTAAAATATCTAAAGTGATAGATCTTAGACCTGGTAGGTTGTTAATTTTGGATTTTTTCTTTGGGGAATTTTCCTTTCGCCTGATTAATTTGTATGCGCCTCAGACAAAGTTATCTCAGATAGAGATCTTCGAAGACGTTAAACCCTTTTTGCTAACTAGAAAGCATATAATTTGGGGTGGAGATTTTAACTGCTCCCTAGACATTAATATGAGCAAACAGCTTGGAAAAAAAATATATTGCGATACTAATTTTCTTCACAAACTTATTAAAGATTCTGGTCTCCAAGATGTTTTTAGAAGTCTACACCCACAGGGCGGTGAATCATATTTCAGACATACTTTTGCAACTTGTATTGATATGATTTTTGTTTCTCGATATCTCTTTCCAAAATCTTGCTCAGTCACACCTACTGAATTTTCTGATCATTTTATCTTAATTGGCAATCTCTCACTGACACATAATCCCCTATTTTCTCCTCTGTAAATTGCCGGTGTAGATTAAACACTTCCTTTTTACAGGACGCACACTATTTTTCTAAATTAGAAGTTTTTTTTCCGCCAAATTTTCTACTATGGATCTATTTGACCTTTCCTACGATTGGTGGGTATAACTGAAGGGTGAAATTAAATCCTTGTTCATTAAGTGGGGCAAAATTAAGGCAAATTCAGAATATCTTCAATATTTATTACATAGAAATCAGTTGTACAAATTAATGTCCTTACCGCCTAAAGACCATTACTTAGTTCATTCCCAAATTATAACAATAAAGAAATTAATGAAAGCTTTTCAATACGATAGGGCTAAATCTTTAGATTTAGAATTTAAATATTGGAATTAAACAAAGTCCTATGTCTGATCATTTCCAGGCCTGTAAAACTCGTCTCACTAACACCTTAATGACAGGACTTGTTAATTCAAAGGGGGAATTGATTACCACCGATATAGGTATGTTGTCTGTTATTCAGCAACATATACAAGAATATTTCTCATCTTCAACCATGTTGCCTATAGAAACATTTCCGCTTCAAAGATTTCCCACTTTACCTAAGCTTCCAGATAATCTTTTACAGTCCCTGGTACTTCCTATTACTTCATATGAAGTTGCAGAGGTTATTAAAAAAGTTAAAGACTGGAACTGCTCCAGGTCTGGATGGCATACCTAATAAGTTTTATAAAGCTTGCTCTAAATATATGGAATTCTTTTTGCCTCCAGTTTTTAATTCTGTTTTAAATTCAGTCTCAACTGATAAAACCTTGTCTATTTCTCTTATGACCTTTCTACACAAAAAAGGCGATAAAAGTTTGGTACCTAATTGGAGACCGATTAGTTTATTAAACACCGATTATAAGATTTTAACTAAGATTCTGCATAATTGCTTAATAAAGGCCGCAAAAATTCTGATTCATCCAGCACAAACTTGCTCTATACCTGCTAGAACTATTCAACAAAACCTTTTTTTGATAAGAGATCTTTTTTCCACTTTATCACAAAACTCTCTAGATCCTGGGATTATAGTAGCCCTTGATCAAGCCAAAGCTTTCAATATGGTTTGTCATTCCTATTTGTATTTTGTTTTAACTCATTACGGTATTCCGGAAACATTTGTTCATTGGATAACCAAACTATATAGTCAGGCAGTTACTATGCCAATTGTGAACGGATTACTGGGTACTGAAATTAAAATTAATAAAGGTGTACGGCAAGGTTGCCCTTTAAGCCCTCTTCTGTATACTTTTATTTTGGATCCAGTCATCAGAAGTATTGTTTCTGACCATCAGATTATAAGGCTTTCTCCCTCCCCCTGGTTAGACAAAGTGAAAGTTACAGCATTTACAGATGATGTTACTTTGTTATTGGCAAATGCTTTGTCACTACAATGAGCATTAGAGATTTTTTCTTTTTTTGGGGAGTTTGGGGCATCTCTAAATATGGAGAAAAGCTTTATAATACCTTCAACACACTCCTCACTGGTTCCTAACTATATTAATATACCTGTATCACGACTCCTCAAAAAATATTAGGGATATGGTTCGGAGTTGATGATATGGCCCTCTATAATTGGGAAAGACAATTGGGCATAGGAGAATTCAAAGTAAACCTTTGGAAAAGCTGGACTTTTAGTAAACTAAAAGAATAGCTATTATTAAACAATTTTTAGTTACCCCTGTTTACATATATAAGTCATCTTTTTCCTCCTCCTACATCTGTAGAAACTAGGTTATATAGTATTTTTTTCCAGATGCTTTGGGGAAACAGACTTAACCCTGTTAAGAGGGACTACACATACCTTTCAAAGAAAGATGGTGGTCTACAAATGATCAACCCTGTCATTTTTTTCCATTCTAATTTTTTATTTTCTTCTTTTTTGTTTCTTTGGACACAACCTTCATTACCATGGCAGTTTTGGGTCCGGTCAATCTGGTATAAATAATTCTTTAAATGGTCATTGTTTCCTCCAAAAATGATCTCCTCTGATTCTTTACCTAAGTATGGACTTCCCACCCTTAAGAAATTATATCAGTGGAAGATTCCACTACAGAAATTACTTTCCCTGTCTCGAAAATCTTTTTATACATATATTGTTTATGAAGTCCAGAAAAGTACATTGTTATTTCCTAATTGTACTCCCACTAAAATGATTTTTGCATTACATAAATTAACAGATTACAGAATCCCAGTCAAAACTTGGGACATTATTTGGATTTCAGCTCACGGAAGATTAGGCATCAGAGGGAATATGAAATACAAACCTATAGATGAAAGATATTGTTTAAGACCACAATGCATTAATGTAGAAGAAAGTCAACAACATTTTTTTATAGATTGCGTGGATAGTAAGGCTTTTTGGTCTCAAGCAGCACTTCACTGGAAGATGCCACATTTAAATTTATTAACCTATAATACTCTCATTTTAGGGGAATATACAGGGATTTGGAAAACTTATCATAAAAGCACTTTAAATGTTTTCTTTGCCTTATTACAGTATTTTTTATGGCAAGCTCGCTGTAAATTCGTGTTACAACAGCAACAGATATCTTATTCAGTTATAATTGAGTCTGTTCACAATGATTTGCTTGCTATACATATGACTGATAGGAAGTTTTCTTCTAATGAAAAAATGACAAATTTATGGAAACACTTTCCTATATCTGAAGATTTTTGTTAGGATTGTATGTAACACATTGTTTTTTGTTCTTCTTATATATAATTATTTCTTTGTATTCATACTTATGGTTTGCCCTTTTTCTTTGTGATGTTATGTTTTTTCTCAATAAAAACTTCCCCTACTCTTTTTGATAAGTGCCATGGGATCTTTAACATCCACTTGAACTACCACCAATCCAGGCAGATGCGACCTCGGTTTAACGTCTCATCCGTATGCAGGTTCCATGGCACAGTAAGACAGTCACAGCATTGGGATAAGGTAATAGTACTATAAACATATAAATGATTACTATCCAATGTTGGTGAGGTAGATGTTAGAAACTTATTACAGGCAAGGTCAGATAGGGTCAATAGAGAGAGCAATATAATGCCTCTAGGAAATAGAGCCATTATAAGAGACATTATGATACCAAGGAGTGCAGCAGTAAAGGCACACACAAGGTCCCAAGCACAGTGCAAGGTTAATTATACCGGTGGATTTTTTTGAGTTTTTTTTTTCTTCAGAGTACAATATGCTAATAGTAGTAGTAGTAGTAAAAGATTTATTTTCATTCAGGATAAGTTCTTTCTTCACGTCTTAGGCCAAAGCCTTTTTTCAAGATGGTTCTGACAATAGGACTTTAAAATTGTTCAAATACAAACACAATACAAACAGCACTTTCAATCTCTAAGACCTTACAAATGTATAATAAATATACTTATATTCCAACAAGACTTGTACAGCTCATTTCACAACATGAAATACCAATTAAAAATCCAAGAGATTTCTTATTCATCCATTGCACATACATCTAACTTTCAATTCCTCTGTCAGAAACTTGGTAATCAGAGATGGTTCATAGCCTGATTTACTTTTTATATCATTCAGCAGTTGACTGTTTGAGGCATATTCAGCTTTAAATGTCATTTTAGTAAAATGATTTTTTACCCTAGGTTTATAGGGAGTCGCCCCATTATCTCTTAATTTATATTGATGCTTAACATTTTTCTCCTCTATTTTATCCCTAAGATATTTTGGTTCTCTTGTCATTTGCAATCTATGCATTTGTAGGGCCCTTATCATTTTTCTCATGTTTTCAAGGGTTAACCAATCCAGTATCAAATACAAATTACAATGGTGGGTTTTAAAATCACATTATAAAATGAATCTGGCTGAATTATTATAAGTAACCTCAAGCTTTCTTAGGAGAAAGCCTCAGGCCTTTCCATTTATATGACTGCCGTAATCTATTATAGTAATTAATAACTGATTTACTATTGATTTCCGTATACTAATATCTGTACAAAACCTTTTTCTTCAAAAAGCCCCTAGTTTTCTATTTACTTTACCCACCAATTCTTCTATATGTACAGTATATCAAATTTCAGTCCCTGGTCAACCCAAACTCCTAAATATTTATAAAAAGAAACCTGCTGTAATGTTTCCTGTCTTAATGTTTTTATATTCAAATCCTGTTTATGATTTATTCTATCCTTTTGTATTGAAAAAAGGAGAGTTTTCATTTTTTTTACTGTTTAATACTAATTTTTAATTTACTAACCATTTTCTAACCTTGTGAAATCTTCCTGAAGTCCCTTTTCTATCTCATTAATATTTGTACCACACGCTAGTAAAACTGTATCATTCATGCATAATTTAATTTTGGTGTTAATAGCTACTCCCTACCAAATCATTAACGTAAATCAAAAGAAGAGTCAGGCCCAAAATGGACCCCTCTAACAACTTTAAGCTGTTTTGAGGTTACATCATCAAGCTGAACTAGTTGTGTTCTTTCAAATAAGTAGGAAGAAACCCATCCCAGTGTTTCACAGTCTAGGACCAGTCCCTCCAACCTCTGGAGCAAAACCCTGTGGTCCACGGTGTTGAAGGCTTTGGATAGGTCCATGTATACCGTGCCCACCCCCCTCCCCCAAGCTGAGAGGAGACAAGATCTATTAGGTTGGTGAGCGTGGTGTCTGTGGAACGCCCTTTTCGGAAACCTGATTGTGAATCCGAAAGTAAGTGGTATTTCTCCAAATAACCACTTAACTGGTTTTGTACCAGTTTTTCCATTACCTTCGACACTATGGACATATGCTAACTTGTCCAAAATTAGCCATTTCTGCATAACAGCATAATATAAGTAGTAAAACACATGTATTGGTGGAAGCACCCCCACCGACTTACCCATTTCTCCATAACAGCATAGCCTATGTTCTCACCAAGTTGGCTGTTTCTGCATAACACCATAATATAAGTAGCAAAAGAAATGTATTGGTGACAGCTCAGAACCCTTCAGGCCCCTGCAGTACCTCCAACTTTCCCAAAGTGACCCATTTCTGCATAACAGCATAATGTAAGTAGAAAAACACATGTATTGGTGGGAGTGTGGGGCTCTTTGGGCCCTGTGCTCCCCCACCGACTTGCTTATTTCTGCATAATAGCATAGCCCCATGTTCCCACCAACTGGCCCATTTCTGCATAACACCATAATATAAATATCAAAACACATGTATTGTTAGGAGCATCTGACATGCTTGTAGAAGATGTCAGTGTATGCACCCAAGAGACTGGGATGGTAGCAGAAGTGATACAGTTGGTGAAACATGATGATGGATGACTGTTGTGGTGTGTTTAAGAAGTTGTATGTTATTTCTGTTGTGTTATGGTGTGTGTCTGTGATTGGTTGTCTTGCCTTGTACCGCTCCCCCCAGTTGTGTGCTGTGTGTGTGTGTGTGTGTGTGTGTGTGTCTATGTGTGTGTCTGTGTGTGTGTGTGTGTATGTGTGGCAGTGGGGGGGGGAGTCGGAGTCAGGGTTGAAAAACCTAATGCTGAATGTCCTTGCCTTTTTTCTGTAAAAAAAACCCTAACTGTTACATTAACGCAGTTTTGCAAAGAACATATATATATATATATATATATATATATATATATATATATATATATATTTAAAGATATATATATTGGGGTGAGTTGTAAATGTTTCAGATAAAACCATGTATTCTCACTGGAGTGAGAATAAATGCTGATGACATCACCACAGTGAAAATAAATGGATTTATTTTCACTGTGGTGATGTCACCTCACTGAGATATCTCACTGCTGCCTGCAGTTAACTCAATTAGCATTGCAAAACACAGCTGTTTCTAAGACTCCCAGCCCATTACTATGATAATCTCAGTTTGACTAAAGCCTGCATTCTAAATGATACTGCTTCACAAAAGTGTTTTTCACAGCTACCAAAAACTAACTAAAATACCATTGCAAAACACACTCAGCTGTTTCTAAGACTCCCAGTCCATTTCTGTGATAATCTCAGCTTGACTACAACCTGAATTCTAAATGACACTGCTTCACAAAAGAGTTTGTTTCTCACTCCTACTTAAAACTAACTCAATTAGCAATGCAAAACACACTCAGCTGTTTCCCACAGTGTTTGTAACACTCCCAGCCCATTCAGAAAAACTCACACACAGAAGGAGCAAACACACAGAAAAATGAAACGAACACAAGAAAACATAACAATACTTCTGAAACTCCTACCCCTACTGCATAAATAGAACACACAATGTGCAGATCATGTGCTATGGAAAATATTCTCACTCCTGCATCATAGAGCTCCTGATACTCCCAATCATCCTTCAGCACTCATATCTATGATACATTTATTTATTTCATTTTTGTTGACCAGGTAAGTGCACTAGACAAATCCTGCCTATTTTCAGGCATGACCCAGGGAAGGGGGATACAGATGAATGCTAACTGACCTTGAACCAGATTAAGCTGATGATGGGCAGGAGTGTGATATGGAAAATATTCTCACTCCTGCAGAGTGAGCTTTGGTACTCACGAGTGCTGAAGGCATGATTCAGAGAATCCAGAGCTCACTCTGCAGGAGTGAGAATATTTTCCATAGCACATGATTTGCACATCATGTGTGCTATTTATACACTGGATGTGGAGTTTCAGAAGTATTATGTTTTCCTGTGCTCTTTTCCTGTTTCTGTGTGCTTTCTACTCTTTCTGTGTGTGGTCTGAGTGTGTGTAAGTTTTTCTGAATGGACTGGAAGTCTCATAAACACTATAGGACACAGGTGAGTGTCTTTTGCAATGCTAAATGAGTATGTTGCAGGTAGCAGTGTGAAACAGAAACATAAACTTTTTGGTGAAGCAGTTTCATTTAAAATGCAGGCTGAAGTGAAACTTAGATCAGCATGGTAATGGGCTGGGAGTCTCAGAAACACTATGGGATACAGGTGAGTCTCCTTTGCAATGCTAATCGAGTAAGTTGCAGGTAGCAATGAAAACATTTTTAAGATATGCTAACCCATTTAAATCCAGCAAAGATTACATTTTTAAAGCCATGTATTTCTGTCAAATTGTAATAATCTCTCTTTTTCTCTCAGACATACTTTAGTCAATGGATCAATCTGTTTTAGTCTTAGTCCAGTAGTTAATTAATTTTACTTGTATCATATGATCCAGGCTTGGATGTCCAACCTGAGACCTCACTAATGAATTCTGTATACCAGTTGGTATTCTTACACATTTTTTTATAAGGACAATTTAGAGATGATTCCTGCTTTGCAATACTGGCTACACCCCAGACTTCTGCTGACTATAAAATCTGTGAAGTAACTTTTGCATTTAGAGTTTTAAGTAGGGGAACTATCGAATGGCCACCATACAAGTAATTAAATTCATTCAGGGCTGCTAAAGTGTTGTTTGTTTTCTTAAGAATGTAGTGTATATGTTTATTCCATTTTAGGTTACTTGAGAACCACACCCCAAGTACTGGTATTCTTTAACATGTTTAAATTTTTTGTTGTTAAGAAAAATATTCCAGTATTTTTTTTTTTGCTACCAAATACAACTATCTGTGTTTTTTGTATATGGGTTTTAAGTTTTTTTCAAGGCACATTTTTTCCATCACATATAAGGATTTTTGTAATCCAGGTCTACTGGTAGATATTATTGCGAGATCATCCACATGGGGTAGTACTGGGATTTTAGTATTGCCAATCTTTGGAGGGTGATGTTCATTTTCCCATTTTGCTTTTATGATAATATATATATATATTTATTAAATAGAACTGGAGCTAATACACAGCCATGGCAAACATCAAGATTGGTCTTGATTTTTCCTGTCAGATCACCTTGTTCTGTATATTTTATTTGTACCCATGTATCTGTATAGAGTCTTTTGATTAGATTGATTAAATTTAGTTTGATACCTAACTCCTGCATTTTATCCCATAATAGTTGTCTCTTTATGGAATCAAATACAGCAGAAAAATGTACGTACACAACAAAAAGAGGCTGCTTGCTTATAGTACAATATTTTTCTATAAGGTGGTTTAGCAGGAATATTTGAGTTATTGTACTTTTGCACCTTGTAAATCCAGCCTGTAATTGTGATAGTACTTGGGTTTATTCCAACCAGGTAGTTAGTCTATCCAGTATCACCTTGGCAAAAAGCTTAGCAAGATTATCCAATAGACCGATTGGTCTAGGACCAGTCCTGTTCAATGTCTTCATTAGTGACATTGCGGAGGGGCTGGAAGGAAAGGTCTGCCTGTTTGCCGATGACACTAAGATCTGAAACAGGGTGGATACTCCAAAAGGGGTGCAGAAAATGAAGAGGGACCTGGAGAAGCTTGAAAGATGGTTGGAGATGTGGAAACTGAGGTTCAATGCAAAGAAGTGCAAAATAATTCACCTGGGTAGAGGGAACCCTGGGGAGAGCTACAGGTTGGGGGAATGAGCTGACTGTCACCAAAGAGGAAAGGGACCTAGGGGTCATCATCTCTGATGACCTTAAGGTATCAAAGCAGTGCACAAAGGCAGCAGGGAGGGACAGTGGCATGCTGGAGTGCATAGGCAGGGGTATCACTAGCAGGCGGTGGGAGGTGGTGATGCCATTGTATAAAATATTGGTAAGGCTTCACCTGGAGTACTGCATGCAGTTCTGGAGGCCACACCTGTGCAAGGACATAGATATGGTGGAGACTGTTCACAGAAGGGCAGCAAAGATGGTGCAGGGCTTGCACCACAAAACATATGAGGAGAGACTAAAGGACCTTAATCTGTACTCACTGGAGGAGAGGAGACAGCGGAGGTACATGATTGAAACTTTCAAATACCCCAAGGGCATAAACAAGGTGCAGGTGGGGTACCTTTACAATGTAAAAAAAGTACTAGAACAAGGGGGCATAATATGCAATTGAAGGGGGTACATTAAGAGGTAATGTGAGGAAGTTTTTCTACACAGAAAGGGTAGTCATCACTTGGAATAGTCTGCCACAGAAGGTAGTAGTGGCAATCACAGTGGAGGGGTTTAAGCATTCCTGGGACAGGCACAAGAGAAGCTTGACAGGGGAGGGAGTGATGAAAAGCCATTGATCACATAGGGTCAGTGGCCACATACAATGTATAAGGGCAGACTGGATGGGCCTAGCAGCACTTATCTGATGACACTGTCTATGATTATATGTCTATAATTACTGGGATCCAGATTAGAACCATTCTTATATATAGGTAATATGTAACTTCCATACCATGTCAAGGGGAAATAAGTATGCATAATTATGTTATTGAAAAAATCTGTAAGTATATTTGCCCATCAATCCACATTTAGTTTACAAAAATCTGTGGAAAAATTATCCAGGCCTGGAGATTTATTTTTGTAAAGCTACTGATAGCACTATGCAATTCATATATTGTAAACCATTTAAAACCTCCATTAATCTCAAACTGTTCTTGACAACTTTTTGCATTATCGTCCCAAAATACTTTGGAAAAGTAATCTACCCATTTGTCTCAGGTAATATAGATGTCTTATCTTGTTTTACAAGCTTTCATACTGGTGGCAACCAAAGACCAGAACTTTTTGTCATCTTTGTTTCTAACTGCATTGTACATGGTTTCCCATAGATGTTGTTGATGCTCCGATCTGTTTAATTTTACATGTGCTTTGTATTCTTTCCTAATCCGATTAAAGGTGTTTGTATTTTGTTTGGTGGGTTCTTTTTTAGTAAGTATTGACAGTTTATTTAGTTTTTTCTTTTCCTGTCTACAATGTTCGTAAAACCAGTTTTCATATTTATATATTACATCAGACTTATCTGACTTTTGAATTCAAAGATTTTATATGTTTGTTATATAATTGCATTATCATGCTGTATATTACTGTGTATCAGGTTCAATTTCCAGTTCTAATACTTGTTCCATTTCCAATATCAATTGCATAGAGATTTTATCAGCAGAAGCTTCTGTAATTTTATCCCATCGTATTCTGTTATTTCTATAATCTATAATTTCCTCTTCTTTCCGCATTATTGGTGTATCCAATGTCCTAAAAAGGATAAGAGGCATAAGATCACTTTCTATTATTTGGATTATTTTTAAGTCAATATATTTTCCATAATCATACATTGAACATATTGCATAGTCAATGATAGAAGACCCCCTTACACTCAAGAAGGTTGTTTTCCCTTCCTGATATGAGGGAAGACACCCATTGAGTATTACTAATTGGAGCACCTCCAGAAGGTTTACCAGCTGTTGGTGTCTATCAGTATTTTTTTTATTCATTGTATGCCTTTGAGGTATACCTAGATTTATTATCTACAGAGTCTACATGACTCTTTAGCCTGATTAACCCACCCTTCCCACCTCTTCCTCCATCCCTCCTACACCACCATCCCCTCCATGTCCCAATCCCCACCCTCTCCTCCCTAATATTCCCACACCAATTCCTCTCCTGCACAACCCCCATTACCACACCACCTACCTTCCTTTCTGTTTATATCCCAACCTCCTTTCACACCTCTCCCCCACTCCAGTACCCCTCCCCTTAGTTTTCTCCCCACACCTGCCCCTCCTTGCTTGCCTCCTACTGAGCTCTGGCTTGCACCCTCCCCATGCTGCTGGCATCACTGCAGCAACTCCTCCCATCACTCACCCTCCCACAAAATAACAACACCATTCTTAGGCTGCTCCTCGCCCACTCCCCCTCTGTATACCTAGTCCCCATCTGTATGGCCAGTACTTCCAGGGGCCTGATGACCCTAAATTGACAGACTAAAGCACTTCCTTTGAAACTGTTTCCTTTGTTCGAGCTGTATCCTGAATGTTCCCTCATTGAAATGCTTTATACCCTTGAAACTATGTTCCTTCTATATTATTTGTAACCTGACTGAAACAAACTGTTCCTTCAATGTTTTCAAACTCATATCATTCAAATGTATGCAACCAATATGCTTTGTTTAACTTTTTTCGTAATCTCTGCAACCTGTATGTTTGACTAATTGTTTTGAGTATGACCTGGAACCTTTGTAAATGAGTCCCAGGACTCAAAGGTATTAATCCTAAACTGCAATAAATAAATAAATACATTTTGATTTCTTCAAGATCATTATTACAATTTATATCTGCAGACCTGATATTAAGGTCACCCAATTCAATATTTCTGTACATTGAGTGTTATCTACCAGAAATTTAATATCCTTTATTAGCTTAGCTGTCAATTCTTTGCCGTACAAAAGTGTATTGATGGGGGGAATGTATATATTACCCAATAGTATAGACTGACTCCAGATTTTCACTATAAGAAGTAAATAATTGGCTTTAGCGATAGTTTCCATTACTTGTATAAAATCAGTTATTTGAACATATATTATTAGTCCACCCATATGACAACCTGATTTTTAAATTTTTTGTCCTGGGCTTTGAACTTGTATATAGCCATTAAAGCAGCAGTACTACGAAATCAGGAAATGACCTATCAAAATTCTGTTTTTTGGCTGTAAGCATGCAGCCAAAGTTCCAGTTTCCATACCTGTAAATGTTTTTTTCCAGTCATCTTTACTTTTTTAGATATTTGCAATTCATGTGAAGTGTTGTAGTGCTACAACAAATATGGCGGCTGACTAATTTTCAGCTGCGCTTTTTCTACAGGTCACATCATGTCTTTTGACAACAGCAGAGGGACCCTCTGCTGACCATTCCCGATGTCCCTGCAGGTCATTCACATGTGCAGTTGGCAGCAGAGGATTCCAGTGCAACGTGCTTAGTGGCAGAAATGTAAACAAAGGAAGAGAATAACTGAGCAAATTACTCGGCGATAGTACAATGCCGGTGAGAAAGATCACCAGGTATATGAATAGCAGGGCACAGGGAATAAACTGTAAAAAAAGCGCATTTTTTTTTTCTTAGTACTGCTGCTTTAAGTCCAGGAAGGAAACAAGTCTTTTGAGCAATCGGTTTAAATGCTTCATTGGCAAGCTTTTAAACTAGTCAAAGGGGGAGGCACTGACAAGCAGCAGGAAAATCCCAGCCTCTCCCTACAAAACAGGGTACTAAATGAGAAAAAGACTGAGGTAGAACGGTCAGTGGGGGATGCTGCAACAGAAGGTAAAGCCATCAAAAGATGGAGAGCAATGAGTACTAATGCCCATAGTCTGGGTAACAAGCTTCCTGAATTAGTGGCCTTGATGGAGGAGGAACATCTGGATATCGTGGCAGTCACAGAAACATGGTACACACAAAACCATGACTGGGACTTAAACATACCAGGATACATTGTCTACAGGAGGGACAGGGAGGGTAAAAAGGAGGAGGTAGTTCTTACATAGGGAAGGAATAAAAGCAACAGAACAAAAGGGTAAACAGGGAGGAGAAGAAGCACTGTGGGTAAATTTGGAGACAGGCAATGGCACCACAATCCGCAAGGGTTAGATACAGACCCTTCTCAGGGGAGGAAAGTGACAGGGAAATGATAGAAAGTATACTTAGAATGGCAGAAAAAGTGGAGATATTGCTGATGGGTGATCTGAATATGCCAGATGTTAACTGGAGTGCAGTTGCAGCTGCCACTTCAAAGAGTGCAGTTATTCTAGATGCCTACAGGGGCATGCCTTAGACAACTAGTACTGGAGCCCACTCGAGAGGAGCAATATTAGACTTGATTCTCTCAAATGGAGATGGAGAGAGAATCACAGATGTAGAGTGGGTAGCCATCTGGGAACTAGCAACCATCGAACAGTATGGTTCACAATAAACACAGCAATAGAGTCCAAGCCATACAAAGACAAAAGTACTGGACTTAGGAGGCTGACTTTGCCAAAATAATTGAGTGCTAAGGAATGCACTAGCAAATGGGCAGGAAGGAGGGGTGGAAGAACAATGGGGAATAATAAAAACTGCCATCACGGAGGTAACGAGCCTTTGTGTGAAGCAAATAATCAAAACAAGTTGATGTAAGAAACCACTATGGTTCTCAAAGGAAGTGGCAGTGAAGGTTCAAGATAAAAAGAAAGCATTCAGGAAGTACAAGGAATCACAGAAGGAGCAGGACAGAGAACGGTATCAGTTAAAGCAAAAGGAAGCTGGAAAGGCAGTCAGAACAGCAAAGGCCCAAACCGAGGAAAAGATAGCCAACTCAGTTAAGAAGGGATAAAACCTTTATAGGTACATCAGGAGCAAAGGAAGACCAAGGGAGGATAGTGAGGCTTAATAAGGGGAGGGAGGGTGGGCAGAGGAGACTGTGAAAAGGCAGAGATACTAAACAAATATTTTGCTCAGTATTTACAAATGAAGAGGGAGGTACATAAAACAAACAGTAGTAACACTCTGGATACAGAAGTTGATACCAGCCCATTTACAGAAGAAAGGGTTCTGAAAGAACTCTTAAAACTGAAGGTGGACAAAGCAATGGGGCCTGATGGGATTCATCCCAGAACTAAAAAGAGCTAAGGGTAGAACTAGTGACACCACTGACTACCCTTTTAACAAATCATGGGAGGAAGGGGTGGTACCCGAGGACTGGAGGAGGGCAGATGTGATTCCCTTCACAAAGTGGGAGCAAGGCAGAAGCAAAACTACAGACCTGTTAGTTTAACCTCAGTGATAGGGAAATGATGGAATCACTTCTGAAGGAAAGAATTGTTCGAGTATCTAGAGGCCAGAGGGCACAGGACCCTAGGCAGCATGGATTCACAGCGGAAGGTCATGCCAGACAAATCTGATAGATTTCTTTGACTGGGTGACCAAAGTAGTAGATCAGAGAGGGGCTGTGGACATGGCCTACCTAGACTTTAGCAAGGCATTTGACACAGTCCCACACAAGATTAATATACAAGTTAGTCAGCCTGGGAGTGGGTCCCAAGATGACAGCCTGGGTAAAGAATTGGCTGGAGAATAGGACACAGAGGTAATAGTAAATGGAGTCCACTCAGAAGAAAGGAGGGTTACTGGTGGGGTTCGCAGGAGTTCAGTATTAGGACAGGTCCTCTTCAATGTCTTTTATAAGCGACAAAGGACTGGAAGGAAAATTATGTCTCTTTGCAGATGACACTAAGATCTGCAACAGAGTTGATGCACAGGGTGGGTGGAATGGATGAGAAGGGACTTGACAAGGTTAGAGGAATGGTCAAACGTATGGCAGCTTAGGATTCAATGCTAAGAAGTGCAAGGTAATGCACCTGGGAAACAAAAACCCAGGGGAAGAGTACACAATGGGGGTGAGATACTAACAACAACAAAAATGGAAAGGGACCTGGGGTAGTCATATCAGATGACCTAAAGGTGGGCAAGCAATGTGAGAGGGCAGTAAGGAGGGCTGGGGTTACTGGGATGCATAGAGAGGTATCACCAGTAGAAAACAGGAAGTTATTATCCCTCTGTACAGACAGCTGGTGAGACCCCATCTGGGGTACTGTGTGCAGTTCTGGAGACCCAATCTCCATAAAGACATAGACAGGATGGAAGCTGTCAGAGGAGGGCAACTAAAATGGTGCAGGGTCTGCACCAGAAGACATATGAAGAGGGCTTAAGGAGCTTAATATGTATAGCCTCGAGGAAAGGAAGGAGGGGACATGATAGAAACTTTCAAGTACCTCAAAGGAATCAACAAAGTCCAAGAAGGTAGCATCTTTCAAAAAGAGGTGTGCAAGAACAAGAGGGCACAATTTGAAGATAGAGGGGGCAGCTCAGAGGTAATTTAAGGAAGTATTTTTCACAGAGAGGTTGTGGATGCATGGAACGGCCTTCAGGAGGTTGTGGAGTCAAAATCATTGGTGGAATTCAAGCATGCATGGGGCAGTCATAAGGCAATTCTGGGGGGTGAGGGTAAGAAGAAGTAGGCTGCTGGTTAACTAGGATCTGCAGCTTATCCAGTAGGTAGGGAAATGGGCAGACTGGGTGGGCCAAGTGGTCCTTATCTGCCGTCAAATTCTATGTTTCTATGTTTCTAAGTTAAGTTCCATTTTTCCATTGTTTCTGTATTGTGCCATGTCTTCCGTAACATTGCAATGTCATTTGGAGTAAGAAACTCAATAAATTCAGTATCAAAAAATTCTGAAATAATTCCTGTAATATTCCAAGAAATGATTGATAAATGTTCGCTATGTTCTTTTAAGTATTCAGTAGTAGAATTATTTAAAAGAGGGTCATATTCTTGAGGTAAATATGGGACATTGCTCTCCTCATTACAATCACTATCCATGAGTCAGTCTCTCTGTTCCTTCAGTATTGTGAATCTGTTAATCACATCTACATTATAGCAGATTTTGTTTTCCTTAAATGTGCCAGCACAGAGAACAACAGACTCCTATAAAGCATTCCCATTCAGAAAATGAATCCCTGTGCTATCAAGTATTACACTTTTTCCTAGTATTTTTCCTGCTAATAATTTATTATTTAAAATTATATCAATCTGATTACCATCCTTCCAGTTCTTAAATACTCTATATACATCAACAATGTTTTCTTCCTAAAACTCTATTTCCAGCATATTAGCAATCAGTTGAGTTATGAGAAGTTTAAGCCATGGTTGAGATTCATGTCCAGAATAATTGACCCCAAAAATACTTAATGTTATGTCTGGTGAGACTGCCTGAAAACTATCTAACAACACAATGGGCCAGATATTCAAAGCTTTATGCGGTTAGCAAATAGTTTGTGTGGTATTAGCATGGGATTAGCGTGGTTCTGCCATATTCAAAAGGCCAATTATCGTTCACAAACAGCAGTAGCGCCGGGCAAAGCATAATGATATGCAAGGGGCATAGTGAACATGAATAAAGGCGCTATGAGATATTCAGTGGCTAGCACAGTGCTAAGGTGTTTAGCGTGACATAGAGTGACCCTTAGCGCAGTACAATTTACTGCCCAGGAAAGCTGGTCTTAACCCTGGGCAAACAGCTTTTCATGTCATTGGTGCATTGCACGGTGTTTGCGTGGGATTTGCATGGCTTGCATGACCCTAACATAGGAGTATGACACTTAGAAAATGCCAGACATGGAGGACACATGCTGCTCACTGCTGGCACCACCATGATGCCAGCAGCTGCCACCAGTTCCAGCCAAGCACAGACGGTAAGGGGTGATCTGACCCATGGGGGACAGCATGGTAGTGTGACCATATAGCACACACCTGCAGACCATACGTCTGTGGTGCCTAACAGATGCCAGCACACACATGCAGCACTGTGGGCATGGTGGCCACTGAGGGGAGGGTGTACAGGTGGCCAGACTGCACCACAGCCCAGGTGTGGCCACAAGGCTGGGACACATTATGCAGTGCACATGGGCCAGTAGTGGGAATACGCCATTACCTGTGTGCCTGTTGGATCTTACATGCCCCCCCAGCCACCCACCACACAACTGTACAGATGCCACAGCACACACAGCCGCCCATGTACATGACACTCTGTGCATCCCATGCCACAGGTGCAGCATCTGTAGATCACAAAACAGCGTAATAGTACTGTCCACTGTCAGTAATTACCTGCAAGCTGGGCCTGTCACTGTGTACAGTGCAGTGGTCATCACTGCCTACATATCATAGACATTGCTGTGTCCCTCACACTATATCTTGCTATTGTAGTGTCTGCTGTGCACTGTAGCATGACCTACAGTGTGACGGTGGCATGCAGCACCACCACCACCTGTGCCTATGCTGTGTTGTCACCTGGGATACGATATGCTATGCTATGCTGTACTGTTCACATGTTGCCTGCAGCTATCATCATGCACAGCCTGACTGACCTACAGGTGGAGCTGCAGTCAGACCTGGCCAGCCCATGTACTTCCAGACTGACCTACAGGTGGAGCTGTGAGACCCTGCAGTAACACTGGGCAAACCGCATGCAAATCAGGGTATGATGAGATGATAATATGGCTGTTTGCCCAGAGACTATCTAAGTAGGCTCATTTGCATGTCACTTTTGAATATGACAAAGTTTAGCACCGGGCTAATGTGTTTGCACTGGGCAAACTGCTCAGCTCCACGCTAAAAAGCACGGCACTAGCAGTTTGGGGAATATTTTACAGTTCTGATCACTGTTCTTTCACATCTGCTGCTTGCAGCTGTACTGGGTCCATGCATTTGCTGGCACACACATTAGCCACATAGTACCTCTCTACCTACCCTCACGTCTCTGTGCACTGTGTTGTTGTTGTTGTGGTTTGCACTTCCTGGTTGCTATATTCAATGCTATCATACTCCATGGCTATGGTTGCCCTGCACCCACAGCCCAGTTTGCACAGCCTCTTTCCCATGCTATATTCAGAGGCTGTTTGTCCTGGGGAATTCCTTTTGAACATAGCTTGCTTTGTGCTCCGGCCTACGTTTGCCCACCAGGCAGTGTTATCTAAGCCCAGAGGCAAAGTTATGAATATCTGGCCCAATATCTTGTATTGAATAGGCAGTTGCAAGTTTTTGAGTCAGTTCTGATTCTGTACAAATTGCACTATCTATAAGTTTTGATAGTGGCACAGGATAGCCCCATACTTAGATTAACCCTATTAAGATGCTTAAAGTTTTGCTAGACTTAATTTGCCACTCTTTCATGTTTAAAGAACACCAGAATTAGGTCATTTCCCAAACAGTCCTGTGCTGTTTAGTGATATCATCATCCAAAATATCAAGTTATAACCAGTCCTTGCAGATCAACTGGGTCAATATCAATAATACTTGCTCATTCTCAATTTCAACTTTCGTAATTCCTCTGAGCACTGAAACAGTATGTTCTGTATCTAATTGTTCTATTTTTTGCTGAGGTTCGGTTTTTTTTTTTATTTATTTCTTGTTTTATGGGGGATTTATCTATCTTTATGTCCTTCTTCTTTTTCCCCTTTATAGGGACCCATTTGGTTTTTCCACTGCTCATAGATTGCAGCTTTTCATGCTTATATGTTATGCAAGAAGTTTTCTCATTTTTCTTATCCCTTACTTGTTTAAAAATTGTCACTTCCTTCTTTTTGTTTTATTTTTTCCCTTTCTTATTTTCTTTTCTCCCTTTTTATCTAGTCAATTGGCTCTCTTTTTTTGTGTTATGTTACTGCCGTACTGTTCAGTCTTTTTATTATCTTGGTCAGCTGTATCCAGTTTGTTTGTTTATTTGTCTTAATTCCTTAATTAAAGCTGTTTGCACTTCCAACACTTCCTTATTATGGGCAATTTCTCCCCTTATTTGTAGGAGCTCATTTTTCATTAATATAATCTGTTTCATGATTGCTATGTTTGCTTTATGTGAATCCTTTAAGACTTGTATAAGATCTATTTCCAAGAAAGAACAATATGTATGTTGTTGTGGGCATTGGGAAGCCTGTACCTCATTAAAAGTGTATGTTTTCTGAGAGCTGTTTTTTTTGTTCTACATTTAGCATTTCCTTCATGCTTGTTATTGTTACTTGTAGTTCTTGCCTAATTTCTCTGATTTTCTGTTGTCTACTTAGATTAACTTTGTGACTATCTGTGATGTCATTCTTAGGGCTGGGATCTAGAAGCCGTTGGATGCTATCATTAGATTGTTTTGAATCCACTGTTACTATCTCTACCAGGGAAATCTCCTGGGCAGATTCATTTTTGTCAGAGCCAGATGCCGATAAATCATCCAGAAATATAAACTCATCACTACCACTTACAGAAAAGACTAATTTAGGGGATCTTTCCAGAGATCCATTCTTAGAACTCTCATTATTTCCTTTTATTACCCCTCTATTATGTGTATAATTTTTGTTTCTCTTTGTATCAGAGTTTGAAATTGGTGTGTATCCTTAATAAAAAACATCCTTCTTTGCTGTTTTTTCCAGACGTTTTGTAATTAAGGTCTGTCCCATTTATTTTAGTGGGTTTCTCCTTCTTTTTCTTTTTATCTTTCTGACCCTGAAATAACTTCCCTGCTTGCTGTCTGTCCCCACTATTGTTCCTTTTCTGCTTCTTACTTAGTCTCTGGTTGCCCTTTTTATTTTGGGTGCTTTTATTATTTTCCTTCTTTGTAGTATTATTCAAGAGAGTTTGTGGTATCTAATTCTCTCATTCTCCAGCAGAACCTTTCTTGCTTCTCGTTTTCATGTTTGTAATTTATTTTGTATCAATTTAACTATTGAGCTAGTAAGCTTGAAAGCTTTTATACTATTGCACAAAAGGATCAGTTAAGAAGTCAGTCGAGGACTGTAACCAAGTATTTGCAACATAAAATAAAAAAGACTATATAAAGTAACAATATCAATGTACTTTGAGAACTGAATATGTGTGAACGTATATAGATTCTGGACGTATATATACGTCCACAGTCTTCTAAGGGTTTTTAATAGTCTCCTCAACACTTAGGTTGGTGTAATATTCACAGGAAATAAAACCTAGGAAGTTCGCAGAGTCCAACAAGCCATGACGGCTCTATTCTTATAAAGCTAATGAGTTTTAGGAAACTGTGTTAATCAGTTTGAATTCCATTTCATGTCCCATGGGCACACGCAGGCAAAAATGCTTATCTGTAGAAACTGTCTTATATTCTGTTAATCACTGTCAATCAGTAAAGACAACAGAAAAAGCAGTCTCGAGGTGGAGTCTCAAGTTGGACTATTAATTAAGTAGTGAGCATGCAGCATACAAATTAGATATGAAGGCCAAAGTTGTTGTAATCACAGTACCATACTTAGTATTGCAGCGTGTTATCCTCAAAATATCTCATGCATTTCAGGAGGTTTGCAGCCTTGCTTTTCAGTTTATTAGCTAAAATCCATCTGGATATATATAAGCAGTTTGTGCTCAGTTCAGCAATTTTCCTCTGGCGTAGGCTGGCCACAGCTGATGTATAAAGAGAACAAAGCCTTGATGCCTGTATAAGAGCCACTAGAATAACAAAAATGATTACTTTAGTAGCATTTTTACCAGTATTGTTATTTTAGTTAACGTTTCTTTATATTTGCACTGAATTATTTAAGAGCTTGTACTTCATTTTCCCTCTTTACATAAGTACAAAAAAAGAATACATGAATTTACCCAAAAAAGTCAGTACAGAACATATAGGGAAAAAAAGTCAGAAGGTTTATCATAGGACCTATAGGGTACAAGCTGTAAACTGTAAAGTATAAGCCAGTATGCATAAAGTATTCCCTTTTAAACTAAGTTTGTGTAACAGTCAAGAAAAAACATACTTTTTCCAGTGGGCATGTGAGGTTGCAACAGACAACCAGAAGAATCATTTATATTAGATTAAATGTCCCGCTACAAGCTTTACACAGTATGCTGCTGTTCATACTCACACCAGTGAGCTACATCTAACATCTAACAAATGAACAAAATGTAGCAAATCTTAGGCGATACTAACTAAATGATAGTTAAGCTACAGTTCAATACATTCAAGTCGCAACTTCTTGTCTTGCAAATCGTACTGGCAGAATAAGTTTTAGCATTAGCCAGTTTAAAAAAAAAAAATGAACTAGACAGAAGTCGACATTAACGTTTGCACTGGCGTTTGCTCCTGTGTGCTCTCTGAGGTGCATCTGCTGACTGGCAGCTGTTCTATAAGGAAAATGTGGATGCAGAGTGGTCATGTGATATTGATTTGCATACAGCATGAAAAATAAAAGCCAACTCTGTTATCCAAACTTCAAAAGGGAATATAAACCTCTCAAAAAGTGCAAAATGTGCAACCTGTGTAAACAGCATGAGCCATGATACCCACAAGTAAGCAGATAAAGACCAAACAATATAAACAATATAAAAGCCATAGGGACCCACAGAAAGGAAGCATCAGGAATTGATTTAAAAAAAAGAAATACCTCCAGTACAAGCAGGTTACAAGAATAAGGTAAAAAACATTTAAAAATGTACTAAGAACATGTTTAAAACATATTGCCAGTTTCGAATGATAAAATAAAATGTTATCCAATAATGTCCCTTAACATAAAGTGCTTGACATAGTAGTAATGGGCTGTAGAGCTGTAGAAAATCTTCTCTGGGGCACAGTTCTCTCTTAGTGCCAAAAACCTTCCTGAAGGGCTTTAAGTCTCAGTCCTGGTCCCGCACCACCTTGGGGTTTACTCCCATCAAAAAGTGGGCCTTCCTCCTCCTGAAAAAAGACAAAGATAGCGACCGGGGAAGAATCTGTATTACTGGTAGCTCACAATAAGTTTGACTAGAAAGGAGACAAGCATTTAAGGCAATGGTGGCATACCTTTTGAAAAGAAAATACAAACTTTGTCTCCCTGCTTCTCTGCCACACTCCTCAAGGTCAGAGTGCATGTAATGAGGTCTGTCTCTCTTGCAGCTACCAGCCATATTGAGAGAAATGTGTTTATTTTATCCTCAGAATTATTTTGCTGCAAATCACTGTTACATTTTGTCGTGAAACACCATGGTTTTGTCGCAATTTGTACCACATTTTTTTTTTTGCAGCAAATTGCAAAACAGAAGTTCGGAAAAGATTTCTCTTTTTTGCAATTTGCAGAAAAACTCATTTTATATAGCTGTTTTCTTGACACTTCACAGCAAAGAAACAGTTTGGAATTTTTGGCTGAAAATTTTACGGCACAAAGGGCTTGCCCCACAGATGTGCCTTTCGGTGGTTTGGTGAAAAAAATATTAATGCACTACGTAGTTATAAGCAATTTATGTTTTGGTTACTTTCCCATAAGATAACACTGACATTTAGATAATTCTTTGTCCAGCCTTATGCTCAAAATGGTTGGGAATTTTGATAGGAAATTTTTAGGGTAACATCAGATTTGCCTGAAGATGTGGCTTTTACTGGTTTGGTAAGAAATTTTTCATCTGCTCCATAGTTGTAAGAATTTGAGGTTTAGTCATTTCCAATAAGATAACATTGTAATAGTCAGAGCGCGTACCAGCTATATCTCAAATATGTTTTGGTGTAGTAAGCCATTTTGCATGTTTACTGGCCTTGTTTAAAGTTGTGGGTGGATTGTAATGAATGGAGCTAAGGTGACTTTGGTACTGTGGCATGGATTCACAACATGTGAGCTGTATTGCTTTGCCTGTATGTTCCATGGTGAGTACCCACCAGAAAACAGATACTTGACCCTTACTATGCCCCCAGGGGTGGAGTAAGACATGAGGCACTGTGTGTTACTATGGCATTGGGGGTGGAGTAAGGCACACAGCTTGCTCCACTCTTCTACACAATGATATCATTATGAACTGATAGGATCACAGTGCCTTAAGGTCCCTGTGCTCCCACATGTAAATGAGAGACAATTACAATATGCATGCATGCATGGGAGCTACCATTATGGAGAGATGGCAGTGCAGGGCCCGCAGGGAAATGGGGGTCAATTACAATTTCTGTACACTTATGAATAGATGGGAGTGCAGGGCCGAGAGGGGCCTGTGCACCCATAAACAAATAAGGCCATTATTATACTTTTTCAGAAAGTAAGGAAATTATTGGCAAAAAACTTAATTAATGCATCAGTTAAGGTTCCCACCGTCAAAAGTTCGGAAATGTGGTGTTAAAGTTTCCAACCCTAACACCCAACCCCCATTCTCCATGCACCAACAGGCATCAGGGGGATGACTTGCAGTTGTCACCCTAAGGCTCACTACATTCTCCTATGCTGTACCATTCCAGCTTCCTTACACATGGAATGGGGTGAGCATTAGGGTGACAACCACAAGTCACCCCCGATGCCTGTTGGTGCATGCATGATGGGGGTGGGGTGGGGTGTTGGGGTTGGTAACCCTAACATCACATTTCCCTACTTTTGATGGTGGCAACCCTAACTGATGCATTAAGAAGTTTTTTCCAAGAACATATATACTGTATATATATGTGTGTGTGTGTGTGTGTGTGTGTGTGTATATATATATATATATATATATATATATATATATCTCACACCATTCAATAAGTAAATAAGTTGAGATGGGTACAGTACAGGAGAATAGGGTGAGCAATAGCTCTGATGACCCCAAGGCACAACCCTGATACCTGTTGGTGTGTGCAGCTTGTGGGTTGGGTGGTAGGGCTGGAAACCCTTATGTTGTATTTCCATCCTTTTTATGATCTGATATCAACCCTACCTGATGCATTAACATAGTTTTTTGTAAAGAATATATATTATAGAGGCATGGTCATGCCCCTATAGTTAGGGTTCTACTGTCACTTCTGTGTTAAACTTGAAATTTTGCACTTTAATAACTCATAACTGTTAAACCAATGTTCATGAAATTTTGCATGCACCATCAGAGACCACATATCATTTGATGTTCCAAGTTTCATTCTGGTTGGATGTGTGGGTGCAGAGATATGGGGTTCCAAGAATTTGAAAAATTACCCTTTTTTCTGTAAAATTGTCATGCCACTGCACAAAAATGGCTTAGGATTTTGGTCTGAAATTTTTAGTGTAGAAATGTCTTGGGTTACAGAAGTGCCTTTTGCAGATTTGGTGAAAAAATATAAATCCATTTAAAAGTTTTTAAATTGTAAACTTTCCCATTATTTTCAATGGGAAAAGTTAGATGTGAGCCTTGAAACATGAGTCTGTGTCAGAAATGGACAATCCTGTGTTATAAATAAGTAATCTTTTGTTTTTTCTTAGCAAAGCAAACAAATTAAAAAATTAGAAAAAAATGATGATTTTTGAAGTAACCAACACATTGGTTCTGCTAATCAGGTCCTGTTCTATTTGATTCTGATGTTAGGTTTTTCATTAATCACCTGCAAATGCATTTTTTAACATGCCAAAATCCTTTTTAACATAAAACAGGATTCTGTTTCACAATTAATGAAAAAAGATTTTTCTTTTAAACTGCAAAAAAAGAAAGCTCAATACATGATCCTGTTTTGCAATTTGCAAAAAAAGAATTGTTATACAGTTGTTTTTTTGTCACTTTATACTGAAAAAATGGTTTGGAATTTTGATTTGAAATTTTCAGGGTATGCATGTTCTTTTTGCTGGTTTGGTGAAAGCAGATTACTTTGCTCTGGAGTTGTGGGGGTTAAAATTTTCCTTGTTTTCCCATAGGACAGCATTGTAATATGAGGGGTATGCAGTCATTTATTTGTCACCTAGCTGTGAAAACATAGCATTCAATTTTTTGTACAAAATTTTCAGGGTACAAAGAGCTTGCCCTACACATGTGCTATTTGCTGGTTTGGTGAAGATATTCATTTGGAGTGGAGTTATACAGGTTTCAAATTTCCCTGTGATTCCCTTAGGATAACATTGCAACATGAGGCCTTTCTTTGATGCTGTGTGGCACAGGATGGGAGATGACTACAGTAGCTTTAAAATGATGGATACTATTGTGGACTGATTGGAGTGCAAGGCCCAGAGGGCCCTGCATTCCCACAGGCAAATAAGGATACAATTACAATATCTCAAAAATTATGGATGAATTCTAGCGCAAGGCCCAGAGGGCCCTGCACTCCCACACTCACATATAGATCATAGAATCATAGAAATGTGATGGCAGAAAAGGACCATCTTGGCCCATCAAGTCTGCCCATTACCCACCTCCCAACTTGCCCCCTCACCCTGTGACCCTCCACTCTGCCCCCTGGTCACCCCTTGTGCCTGTCCCATGCCTTCTTGAATCCCTTCACCATTCAGACCCCACCACCTCTTCTGGCACACAGTTCCAGGGCTCCACCACCCCTCAGTGAAGTAACACCCCCTCACATTCCCCCAAACCTTCCTCCCTCCACCAATAGATCATGACCCCCAGTCCTAGTTCCTACCTTTCCTGTGAATAATCCCCCCTCACTTTATTAATCCCCTTCACATACTTAAACATTTCTATCATGTCCCCCCCCCTTCTGGTCTCTAGTCAGTACAAATCCAACTCCCTAAACCTCTCCTCATAGAGTTTCCTATTCAACCCATGCACCATCTTAGTGGCCCTCCTCTGTACCCTTTCAATCCCATCTATGTTCTTACATAGGTGAGGTTTCCAGCACGGAACCCTCTACTCCAGGTGAGGCCTCACCATGAATTTGTAAAGAGGCATTCGCACCTCCCCCTTTCTCCTTGTTATACCTCTCCCCTTACATGCCAGCATTCTACTCACTTTGCCCACTGCCTTGCTACACTGGTTCCCCACCTTAAGGTTGTCTGTAATTATGATCCCCAGATCCCTCTTCTGCTCAGTTGCCTTCATTACATCCTCCCTACCCCAGTGTGTAATTTGCTTGTGGATTATTCTGCCTCATGTGCATTACTGTGCATTGTTTAACACTGAATTTTAGTTGCCATGTATCCAACCACTCCTCCAGTGACCTTAAAGCTTTCTTTATAGCCTCCACTCCTTCTGGGGTATCTACCCTATTGCAGATCTTCATGTCATCTGCAAATAGGCAGACCTTCCCTGCAGCCCCCCGCTATGTTGTTGATATAAATGTTAAACAGGATAGACCCCAGCACTGACCCCTGGGGGGCTTAGCTCATCATCTCTACCTCCCTAAAATGTACTATATTTACCACCACCCTCTGGCTTCTAACCATCTGCCAGTTCTCCCCCACTTTGTTATTTTCTGACCCATCCCCAAACATTCCAACTTATTTACTAGCCTTCTCTGGGGCACAGTGTCAAAGGCCTTCCTGAAGTCCAGATAGGCAACATCCACCGCCCCCATGATCAATGACCCTCGCCACCCAATCAAAACACTCAATCAGGTTCATCTGGTATGACCTTCCCTGTGTGAAGCCATGCTGATGAACATCCTGCAGCCCATTTTCCACCAAGTAGTCAATCACCTTTTCTTTTAATATTGCCTCCATCACCTTACCCACCACTGAGATGAGGTTGACCAGGCTATAATTGCCCACCTCCTCCTTGCTGCTGCTCTTATGAAGTGGCACTTCAGTCCTATGGTACCCACCCTGTAGCCAGGGACAAGTTAAACAACCTTGCTAGGGGTACCACTAGCTCCTCCCTCAGTTCTCAGAGTACCCTAGGATGCAGGGTGTCTGGTCCCATAGCCTTGTCTACCCTCAACCTGCCAAATTCCTCTCTGACTCTGTCCTTACTGATCAGGCTAGGATTTACTGATCAGGTCAAGATACCTTTATGGACTGATATGAGCTTAGAGAAATAAGGATATGATTACAATATCTCAAAATGTATACATGGATGGTAGTGTAGGGCCCGGAGGGCCCTGTGGTTCCACCGGAAAATAAGGATATGATTATACTATCTCAAAAAGTAAGGAAATTGTTTGCAAAAAAAACATTGTTGATGCACTAGTTAGGGTTCCAGCATCAAAAGTAAGGAAATGCGTTAGGGTTTCCAACCCTAACACCCCACCCCCACCTTGTAGGCAGCAACAGATGTGGGGTGTGTCATGGGGTCGTCAACTCTAATGCTCACCCCATTCTCATATACTGTTCCCATCTGAGCTTATTTACTTATGGAATGGGGCGAGTGTTAAAGCTGACAAGTTCATTTGGATACCTTTGGATACTTTCAATTGTTAAGACAAAGTAGGCCATTTGGCCCAATTAATTGCCTCCCACCTAATTTAGTGGGTATATTGCACAGTTCCTTCCATTAAGTAGGCATCCAACCTTTCTTTAAAACTTTCAAATGTGGGGACTGACACTAAATAAGTAGGTAATTATTTCAAAGTCTGGCAGATCTCACAGTAAAATAGTTGTTTCTCTTGTATATACTCTAGGTGTTATTAATTGTCTGCTATGGGATCTCAGATTGTTATTTCTTTTGTTAAAGACTAAGTCACATTGTGCCATTAAATCCTGATCTTGAAGCATCTTATAAAGGAGAAGGACATCACCCCTCATTCTACGAGTTTCCAAAGAAAAAATGTTTAAGATTTTTAACTTCTCATCATAGTCTAAGGCAGCCAGGCTAGGAACTGATTTAGTAATTCTTCTCTGGGTCCATTCAAGCAGGTTAATGTCACATCAAAGATAAGGATTCCAGACTGGGGAATTATAATCCAAGCAGGGGATAACATATGATTTATATACTCTCAGAATCTACTGACTATTTCTGGGAATAAATGTTTTCTTAATAGAACGCATCTCTATTTATAGTTACTGCAATATGTCTGCAATGATCTGCAGAAGAGAGTTCATTATTTATTATTATACCTAAATCCCTTTAATTATTTACTGATTTGATTGTTTGCCCACTTATCACTGGTCAATGTAAGGAATTGTTCCCTAGTTTCCACTACACCACCAAGTTTGGTATCGGCAGCAAACTTAGATAATGTGTTTGCTACTCCTTGACCGTGTCACTAATGAATAGTCCAAACAACACTGGTCCAAGTGCGGAACCTTGAGGAACTCCACTCACCACATGGGTTTCATCTGATAATTGGCCATTTATTTAAACCATTTGAGTCCTGTTTGAAAACCAATTGTAAACCCATCTTATCAATGTTTTATTTATACCCGTGTTTAATAATTTACTTAGTAGGTCATGAGAAACAGTATCAAATGCCTTACTGATATCAAGAAACAGTACATTAACTGGTTTCCTTTTATCCAATTAAACTGGAGCTAACATAACCATAAAAGGTGACAAGATTTGTTGAACATAGAAACATAGAAACATAGAAACATAGACTTTGATGCCATAGACTTTGATGGCAGATAAGGACCGCTTGGCCCACCCATTCTGCTTATTTCCCTACCTATTGGATAAGCTGCAGATTCTATTTAACCAACAGTTTACTTCCTCCTACCCCCACTATAATTGCTTTATGTCTGTCCCATGCATTCTTCAATTCCCCCCACTGTTTTTGACTCGATGACCTCCTTAAGATGGCAGTTCCATGCGTCCACCACCCTCTCCCTGAAAAAATACTTTCTCACATTGCCCCTGAGCCATCCCCCTCTATCTTCAAATTGTGTCTCCTTGTTCTTGCACATCTGTTTTTCTGAAAGATGCTACCCTCTTGGACTTTGTTGATTCCCTTGAGTTACTTGAAAGTTTCAATCATGTCCCCCCTCTCCCTCTTTTCCTCAAGGGAATACACATTAATCCCCTTTAGTCTCTTTTTGTATGGCTTCTGTTGCAGACCTTGCACCATTTTAGTTGCCCTCCTCTGGACTGTCTCCATCCTGTCTACATCCTTGTGGAGATGGGATCTCCAGAGCTGCATGCAATACTCCAGATGGGGTCTTACCAACTGTCTGTACAGAGGGATAACAACTTCCTGTTTTCTGCTGGTGATGCCTCTTCCTATGCATCCCAGTATCCTCCCAGCCCTCCTTACTGCCTTCTCACATTGCTTACCTACCTTAAGGTCATCTGATATGACTATCCCCAGGTGCCCTTCCATTTTGTTGTTGTTAGTACCCCCGTGTACTCTTCCCCTGGGTTTTTGTTTCCCAGGTGCGTTACTTTGCACTTCTTTGCATTGAATCTAAGCTGCCATACTTTTGACCATTCCTCCAGTCTTGAAAAGTCCTTTCTCATCCATTCCACCCCCTCTGTGTATCAACCTAGTTGCAGATCTTTGTGTCATCTGCAGAGATCATGACTGAACATGACAATCCTTTCCTAAAACCATGTTGGCTATGATCCTGCAGGCTCAATTTGCTGATGTCCTTGTTCAGCTCCTTCTTGATTAGTCTTTCCATTAGTTTACAGGTGACTGATGTCAAACTTGTGGGTCTATAGTTAGCAACATTACTCTTAATTCCCTTTTTATAAATAGGCATTACAAATGCTTTTTTCCATGTTGATGGTACATGACCAGTGTTTAGTAAGTGGTTTATGATTAAGGTTAAGGGACAGGATAGAACTTCAGCTGTTATTTTTTTAGTAAGAGAGATGGAATATAATCAGGCACTGTCAAGCTAGTTGATTTAAGCTTTTGCAGTTCACTTAAAACAGCATCTCTTGTAAATACTAGATCCTGACATAGATCAAAATGTGTCGGAGTTGATTGAGTTGCCATGTTATTAAATATAGAACTAAAATTAATGTTGAAATGTTGCGCTATTTCAAATTCGTTATTTATTAATGAACCATTAGACATAACTGAGGTTATTTTATTTGATATATGTTTATTATTATTTAAAAATGCAAAAAAAAGTCTACAATCCTTGCTGTGGGAAAGTTTAAACTCCAGTTTTAATTTTTCCTTCCTTATTAGACTTTTGAGTAATGATTGTTCCTTTCTGTAAATTTCTTTACGTGCTCTTGTACAAGTCTTTTTAAATCTCTGGAAGGCTTTATTCTTCTTTCTTATTTGTTTTTTTACTGATTTCGTAAATCATCTGGGAATATGGCCTTTTCTATTAGCTTTCAGATGTATTGATACACCCTTAGAAACAATATAGTTTATTAATGATTGAAAACTATCCTAGATTTGTTCAGTGTTTAGATCCTGAAAAACAGCATCATAATTGATTGCTGCCAAGGCTTGGTTTATATTAATGCAGTTTGCATTTTTATAATCATAAGTTTTTGTAATGTTATTAAGATGGGACATACATAAGGCAATTATAGTGGGGGGTTGCAGGAAGTAGGCTGTTGGTTAACTAGAATCTGCAGCTTATCCAGTAGGTAGGGAAATGGGCAGACTGGGTTGACCAAGTGGTCCTTATCTGCCATCAATGTCTATGTTTCTATGTTGGTGCAAATAGAACATTCAGCCACACACTGGTCACTACTACCTATGGGTAATAAAACCTTTGGACTATGAATTCTTCCATTTGTGTTTGTGATTATTAAATTTAAAATGTTTTCTTCCCTAGTTGACTCTGTCATAAGTACTCACAACCAGTAGTTATTAAGGTGTCAATGAAATCTTTTTCAAATTGATTTTGGCCTTTAAGTGTTTCCCAACTAATTCCCTGTGTATTGAAATCACCAACATTAACTACATCACCGATACTTGTTGCCAGTTCTAGTTCATGCAAAATAGCATTGTTATAACCGTTATCACTGTTAGGTGGTCTGTAACATATTCCCAAGGTGTTTGGGGAAAACTAGGGAAGAAAAGGGTTAACCAAATGGATTCTGTGTTAATTCCATGTTGCTCACTTAAATTAATCTCAGTGGATTTGCTGCTATTGGCTATGTAACAATAGACACCGCCTCCTTTCCTGTTAACTCTGTTTCTGGAGTAAAGTTAGTACCCTGGAATGTTAAACACTCCCTCACATGTATCAACCTACCATGTCTCAGTGACACAAACAATGTTAATGTTCATTTAATTTAACTAAATTTGTAATTCCATCAATTCTGTTGTGTTTAAGCTCCTGGCATATAGGTTTAATAATTTACAACCAGAGAATTTTAAGGATGGGGTGCTTTTCAAAGATCCCCTATTCCCCCATTTATTAGTTTAAATCCCTTGAGATTATTTCATCAAAGGACCTCCCAAGTCAGTCAGTCAATCAATCAATCAATAAATATTTATTTATTCAAACAAAACACCATTGAGACAACTCATTTGCAAGGTGGACCTGGGTCAGTTGAATAGAACAACATCCTGACAAAACAAAAATGGAAATATATACAGCACAGTTCAGTACAGATAAAATGAAACAAATAATACAGAGATTGCAAACTATACAGTATGCTACAGTTGCATAGAATAGATACAATAAGTTTGGTTGCATCATATTTACTTGTAGGCCATCCCAGCTGAATAAAGCCTGTCTGTCATGAAATATTTCCTAGTGTGTGACACAAGAATAACCTTTGTTCAAAGTCCATTTCCTATGCCATTCATTTGTAAATTTTATCTTCTTTTCCTTTCTGACACTGGCCCTAGGTACTGGAAGAATTTCAGATATATGAATCTCACACCCTAAAGATTCCAAAGTTGCACATAGGTTAATACATTCTTGTTTTATTTCATCAAGTGACAGGTTATTCATATCGTTTGTGCCAGCATGGATTATAACCAAGGGGTTGGCTCCAGTGTTCTTTAAAATGCTGTTAGCCATATTGTGAATAACTTTGATACCGGCACCCCTAAACAAACTACATGTTATGTTATGTTTGTCTCTCCTGCAGACTATTTTGGCAATATATTTGACAATTGAATCTCCTGGTACATAATACTGTTGTGGATGGGACTGGCTGCTTCTTGACTCCATATCATGCACAGTACACTGGCTTCATTTTATCTGATTATGATCTTGATTTCTAGAGATGGGGTAGGTGTTACCAGGGTTGGGGTCAAACACAGACCTACAGGCAGATAAGGAACAGATCCTCCACCAGTTGCCTCCCTTGAATTCCATGTTGTCTCACAGGGCCCTTGGAATGATAACAATGGGATGTGGCTGGAACATGTTGGAACAGGGTGCTCCATAGATTCCATAGCATTCACTATTGGGGCATTTATGTGCTGAGAAGAAAAAATTACTCACCTTAGTAATTGTGTTTCTTCTAATGAAGTCTTGCTGTATTCTGTTATATGCAGTTAGCCCCAGCACTTGAACTGCCCCAGAGAGGAAAGAGTTAACTCTATGCAGGAAGCATAGAATGTTGAGCTTGAGCTTGGTTTCAGATCTCTGCCTGCAGCACTTCAAAGTGTAACCTTCAGATTATTAAGAGCTATTACTAACTAATTATGTGTCTATAGTGGAAATTGTAAAGGAACATAAGCCGACAGGCAATAGATTGGGTTCCCAAAAGACTCAAGTCAAGAACCCAAGATAAATAACCAGGTAGTGAACCAACACATAACTATAAAAGACAAAATAACAATAACCCACCCCCCTTCTAGAAAGAAGGGGTGCCAAGTACACCCCTGAGGTGCAACACTGTACTTGCCAGCCCACTTCCCAAAAACAGGTTCTGAGAAGGAAGGGAGGTCAGAATACAGCAAGACTCCATTACAAGAAACACAATTACTAAGGTGAGTAATTTTTTCTTCAAATAACATGAAGTCTTGCTGTATTCTGACATATGCAGACTACCAAGCAGTACCACCATGGGGGGTGGGTACTGAACCTATTTTGGGAATAGGCTCTGCAGTACTGCTGTTCCAAACCGAGCATCACTCCTAGCCTGGATATCCAGAGAGTAATGCTTCAATCAATCAATCAATCAAACAAAAATCTTTATTTATTCAGGCGAACATCATTGAGCAAAGCTCATTTACAAGATGGACCTGATTGGTCTTAACAATATAAGGTTACAGTTTTACACAAAAAACAAGGTACTGATTGAATACAAATACAAAGATTTATAAATGAAACAGGTATACAAATATTTACATATGTACAAGGCAATGTGACATTGGATCTTGGTTATACTAAAAATGAAAGAAACAAACAGTACTGGAGGGATAAAGCTAGGGTGATGGGACTTTGGGGAATCATTTTTGTACGAAGTAGGTTGGAGAAAAACTAGAAAACAAAAATAGGGAGGCAGTGCAAAAAAGGGGTGGGGAAAAGAGGGGTTGTGAGAGGACTAGGCCTTATGGAAGCAATTGCATGATTCTGGGAAGAGACTAGTGTACAGCTTTTTGAAGGATGTTAATGGAATGAGGGTATCCAATGCTTGGTGAAAGTATGGGCAGTTTTCCAGGTGGCTGCTTTGCATATCTCTAGTAAAGGTATATCCCTGGCAGCAGCCAGGGAAGCTGCTGTACCCCTAGTCGAATGAGCCCTCAGGCCTGAGGGAGGTGTTTTGCCTAGCTTGTCATAGCAGAATTGTATACAAGAGACAATCCACCTGGCAATAGTTCTCTTACTAGCAGATTTACCTTTCTCCACTTCACCATAAGTGAGAAACAATTGGATGCATTCATTCCTATGTACCTTAGTATGCTCAATGTAATAGCTAAGTGCCCTCTTAACATCCAAACTAAGTAATCTTCTTTCTCCTGAAGAAGAATGATCAGTGAAAAACACAGGAAGAGACATGGACTGGTTCAGATGAAAATCTGAGACCACTTTGGGTAAGAACCTCCTACTGGTTCTAAGGACCACCTTATCTCTATGGAATGAGATATAATCTGGCTCCACTGACAAGGTTTGCAATTCACTGATACATCTGGCAGAAGGGATAGCTACCAGGAACACAGTTTTCCAGGTCAGATACTTGAGTTTGGCTGAAGCCAGAAGCTCGAAAGGGGATTGCATGAGCTGAGCAAAGCAAACGTTAAGATCCCAAGCAGGGGTATGGTCCCTAAAGGGATGGTTGGTATGAACCAAACCTTTAAAGAACTTACAGAAGACAGGATGACATGCCAGAGAAGAAGCCTCCCCTGCTGACAGGAATGCAGATACAGCTGCTAAATTAACTTTTAAAGTGGCTGGTCTGAGGCCTAGGTCATTAAGATAAGCCATGTAATCCAGAACTGTAGCCAGATCAGCAGTATCTGGTAAAATATCCTTATTGAAACACCAAATGCTGAATTTCTTCCATTTGGAATTATAAGTTTTTCAGGTGGCAGGCTTTTGAGAGGCCTTGAGAATATCCAGCACCCCCTGAGAAAGGTGCAGGCCTGCATACTCTAACTCTTTAAGAACCAAGCCTTGAGGTTGAGAGGCTGAAGGTTGGGGTACCAGATTCTCCCCTGAGAGGAGGTTAGCAGATTGTGCCTCTTGGGGAGAGATAGTGGAAGATGGACTGCTAGGGACAACAACAGAGGATAGCAAGGCTGTCTGGCCCAGTCTGAAGCAATCAGGATCACCCGTCATGGTTGTGACCTGATCTTGACCAGGACTTTGAATAACAGGGGAAAAGGAGGAAAGGCATAAAGAAATTTGCCCCCCAATCCAGAACCAGAGCATCCAGGGGAACTGTGCCCAGAACTGGAGGCCTGCAACAGAAAAGAGGAAGTTGACAATTGTCTGGGGCTGCAAAGAGATCTATTTCTGGAGTGCCCCACCTGGAAAAGATTACTTTCAGTATGAAGGGGTTTAGGGCCCATTCGTGGTGGCCCTGAGATATTCTGCTCAGGGTATCTGCTAGCACATTGTCCTTCCCTGGTACATGGACTGTAGCCAGTGATGCTTGTAGGGCATAAGCCAGAGACCATATCTTCATGGCTTCCATGCACAAGGCCATAGACTGAGTGCCTCCCTGCTTGTTGATGTACCACATGGTGGTGGTGTTGTCTGTCCTGACCTGAACCACTTTGTTCCTCACTGAGTCCAAAAAGGCTTGGAGGGCCAGAAATACTGACCTGCTTTCCAGAAGGTTGATATGGAGTAGAGACTCCTGAGGAGACCAAACGCATTGTGCTGTAAGGGCTCCCAGTGGGCTCCCCAACCCAGGAGGGAGGCATCTGTGGTTAGCACCACTGAATGAGTCTGACTGATGAATGGGACTCCTTGTCTGAGATTGTCCCGGTCCAACCACCATTGGAGAGCTTGGACCAGAGTCTGAGTCACTGGAGTCAATTTGGTTAAAGGATCTTTTTTCTGGGACCAAAAGGACTGCAGGTGAAACTGAATGTCCCTCATTTGAAATCTGGCTCCCTGTACCACTGCAGTGGAAGCTGGCATGTGGCCCAGGAGCTGAAGAAAGTGTCTTGCTGGTCAAGACACCAGAAGGTGAAAAGAAGAAACAAGGTCTATAAGTGCCTTCACCCTTGCCTAGGGGAGAAAAGCCTTTGCCTACACAGTATCCAACTGTACCCCTATGAAGGTAAGGAGATGCACTGGTTCTAGAACCGACTTTGGCAGATTGAGAAGAAAACCTGGAGAGGTGAGCAGCTGTTGAGTAATTTGTAGGCCTGACTTGACTTGGTCTGGAGATTGCCCCACGATGAGCCAGTCATCCAGGTATGGGAATGTGATCCATATTCTAACCTACCTGTATTATATACTATGTACCTGTACTATATACTATGTATTGTATAATCTCATCTCATTTTATGTATGTATTCTCCTGGGTCGTGCCTGAAAATAGTCAACTTTGGCTAGTGCATCTAACCCAGTTAACAAAAACGAAATAAATAAATATGGAGATCCCCTGTCTCCTGAGGAAGGCCACTACTACTGCTGGCACTTTGAGAACACCCTTGATGCTGATGTTAGACCGTAAAGCATTGCTCTGAACTGTTAATGGCCAGAAGGCAACTCAAATCTGAGGTACTTTCTGTGGGCACACCTGATTGGGATGTGAAAGTAGGCATCTTTGAGGTCCAGGGAAGCTAGCCAATCCACTGGTCTTAGAGAGTGAAGGATTACTTCCAGAGTTACCATTTTGAATTTTGATTTTAAGATGTGCTTGTTTAGATATCTTAGGTCTATGATGGGCCACCACTACCCTGTTTTTTGTGGGGTAAGGAAATATCTGGAATACAGACCTTTGCCCCTGTGCTGAGTAGGAACTCTCTCTATAGCCCTGAGGGTTAGCAAAGAGGAAACCTCTGCTTCTAAAGCAGTGGTCTTGGAAAGGTTTGCAGGTGGAAAGAATTCGGCCCTCAATTTTGGGAACTTTGCAAAACTGAGGGCCAATCCCTGACTTACTACCTCCAGGACTCATATGTCTGAGGTAACAGACTTCCAGGCCTGGAAGTAATAAGCCAGCCTGCCTCCTACTGGGATTGGGGAGGCGACCTGGGCTAACACATCAGGGTGTCTGCTTGGCAGGAGCCTTGGACTGAGAGGAGGATGCAGTCCTGCTCATCCCCCTCCTATCTCTCCCTCTGAAGAACCCCCTCTGTGGAAAGGAAGAGGAGGCCTGCACTTGGTAGAAAGGCCTGTGAAAATACCTGCCATTGCCCCTAGTCTGCTTCCTCTGAGGAGTTGCCTGCCTTTCCTTGCCCTGTGCACTCCTGTAGGTAGTCCGATACTCCTCCATTTTCTTCATGTAATTCTCTGTCTGCTTCCCAAATAGAGAATTAGGCACCACAGGGAAATTCATGACCTTAGCCTGGGTGTCCTGTGAGAGGCTAGTACATCTGAGCCAAGCAAACCTCCTAAGACACACAGATGTAGCCATGACTTGTGATGCCACATCATTAGAGTCCACAGCAGCAAGGAATTGCATTTTGGATGCCTCAATCTCATCAGCAACCACCTCCACCAGCTCCTTGGCTAGCTGGGGGGAAGTCTGTTTAGCCAGCTCCAGAATAGTATCCCATCTAGGCGTCTGGTATCTGGTTGTGTAGGCCATATAATTAGCCTGCCTGAGTCCCAGGGTGGATGCTAAGTACTGTTTTATGGCCATAGCATCCACCTTCCTAGAGTCTTTATCTGGGGGGTGTGAAGCCAAGGGTATGTTAGCCTTGTCACAGGCTGCAGCCTGCTCTACTCCAACATGGTTGCATTGCAGGAACAAGAACTCTGTACCTGAGCCTGTCATCATATACCTCCTGTCCATTCTTTTATCTACAGAAGGTAAAGAATTTGGAGTTTGAAGAATTTTCTGTGTCTGTTTCCCAAAGGATTTATGGAGGGGAATAGACAATCTCTTGGACTCTGGGATGTCCATCATCTCCACAAAGTCAGGCTCCTCTTGCTCCTCATCAGCTTCAACCAAGGGGAGCTGGAGGGTATCAGTCACCTTCTTGTAGAACAAATAGTGGGATGGGGACTCAGAAAACCTGGGAGGGGAAACATTAGAAGGCCTGTCTGGGGAGATGTCATGTTCAATGGGCTCATCCAGACCTTCGCCACCATTATCATCATCATCACCATCATCTTGTTTTTCATCTCCCTCCCACTCCGGTTCATAAAACTCATCCAGAACATATTCCAGAACTGGGGAAATTGACTTGAACCGAGCGCCTACTGAGAGGCACCAGATCGGATGGAACCAGATGGAGCGATTCCATTATGCTTATCACCCTGGCTATTTCTTTGGCCGTTGGAGTATGAGATTCTGGATCTGAACCAGCCGATTTCCTTTTTGGTTTTGACAGAACTGACCCCTTGGGGTCAGATCTCCCCTTGCCCAAGGGGATATTGCCCAGGTCAGAGGGCACTCCCTTAGGTTTGGTAGGAACCGAACTGGGCTGGCCATCTGGATTAGTGGACTTCTCTGCCTCCTTTTCCCTGAACCTGCCCAACCTTTTTTCTAGGATGGCTTTTGGGAAATTCTTACAGATTTGGCAGTCTGAATTGAGGTGGTCAAACCCCAGACAATAAACACAAATGGTGTGAGGGTCTGCCTTAGCAAAGGCATCCCCACACACACCACAGTGCTGAAACCCAGTGGGCCCGTTTTTTTGTATTGGGTTTCTCAAACATGGCCAGGCTACAAAACTTACTCTTTACAGCTTATTAGCCAGGTAAGACCCTCCTATCAGTTGCCAACCATGTTACAGGTCATGGAAAAAATGTGTAAAATCATGTTTTTTTAAAACCTATAGGAACCGGTACCTCACACTAACCAGAAAGAAATAAGAAACCCTAAATGAATCTGTTCTGAACCGGACTGATAAACAGATTTTTACAATTTCCACAGAATTTAACAATTATAACCCTATAGTCCACTACCTACAACACTTACTGTGCTGCAGACAGGGATCTGAAGCTGAAGAATAATGACAAATCGTTGATTAAACCGACGGATTCTTAACTGAATCGACTGTAGCAAAGGAGTAATCTCCAGAGCGAATGAACAGTTAGGTTGAGTAAAGAATCTGATGGTTACACTTTGAAGTGCTGCAGACAGAGGTTTGAAACTGAGCTCGAGCTCAACATTCTATGCTTCCTGCTTAGATTTAACTCTTTCCTCTCAGGGGCAGTTCAAGTGCTGGGGCTAACTGCATATGTCAGAATACAGCAAGACATCATGTTGTTTGAATCATCCTGTACAATATTGTTTAGGCCAGACTGTGTAGGAGATTGGTTTGGGGTTTAAGCTTCAAAATAATTTAAAGTTATCAAAGGCAGGAACCTATTGCTTGGTGTTAGATTATGTCCTATGGCCCTGCACCTTAGTTTAGATTTATGACCATAGTTAACCAGTGTCCAATCTTCTACGGTGAAGTCAGGCACTTCTCCCTCATCAACTTCCTGCTTCCTTTTATCTGCTCTAATTGCTTCCCCTTTCTCCTTACTAGATTAGTGATCTAATGAATCATTAGGGCCTACAGAGTCTTGAGGATTCACTAAGGTATAATTAGAATCCAAAGAACTGACCTCAATCTGATTTTTGTTTGAACTAATGGATAGTGAATCCTTGCATTTTTTTTTATAAACTTTATGTTTATTAATTTTCTGTTTTAACAGACAATTTACATTTCCTTGTACAAGGTATAGGTAAAGATTATATCACATGTTTTATAATCACGTAAAAGACCCCCTTGTAGTCTGGTACAGAAGGATGGGGCGGGGGGTAAGTCCTGGACAATAAGTCCCTCTATATAGATCCAAAAGTATATCGATAGTTGCCAGCCTCTTCAATGGTAAAGATGAATCCTCTAGATAGAATCAGAAAGGAAGAACTGAACACAATCTAAAAAGATTGCTATTTCAACCTGGTACAATTAGGTAGAACTTGTATATTAAACATTTTGATTCCCCTGAATTCCCTCCTCCCCTGCAAAAATATCAAATGTAATCCAGCGTTCAGTTGATACATTTAGAATTTACCTATTTTAAACAGTAGGCAGTAATGATTTTAACAGCACCCAACCCGAACATTTTCAACTTCGAAATTATTTAAAAAAAAATATGATGGTATCAACTTGGGCTCGACCCTTCCTGTATCCCAACTGATGGATAAAACTTCAAGGAACCATTGTAATGGTGGGGAATCCCACATGCATCTAGTAGCTAGTGAAACAAACATTAAAGGCCCCTCTGTAATCTCCTTGTTTAAACAAACTTTCATGAAAGACCCACTGAAATCCACAGTGCCCTATAGAGTCCAATGGTGCTCACAAATATCCCAACATAAGAGATACAATTAGGAAAGTCCTGACCTGTTACTGATGTAAACCCCAAATTGTCCTTTCAGTCTTCCTCTGTATTGGAGCTCTGTGAATCAACAGGACCCTTCCTTGCTGCAAATTCATTTTCCACCTTCTCCGTCCATCAGCCGGCATCCTGGGGGGTATTAAAATGCCATGTCTTCCCTCCGTAAATCACCTGCAACAGTGTTGGAAGTAGGAATGAGTGGATAATTCTGAGTGCGCGCAGCTTATGTCTTACAGCATCGAAGGCCTTCCTCCTAGCTCAGGTCTGGAAGGAGAGATTGGGATACAATTTGATGTACATTCCACCGACTTCCAAGGGATACACTGCTCTCGCTGCAAGTAGGATCTGATCTCGAATCTCTGAGCCTGTAGATCTCAACAGGATAGTGCGTGGTTGTTTAGGGGATGAAGGACAAATCCTCGGATTAACTCTATGTGCCTCAGTAAGTGCAGCGCATGAAAATTCCTCAGGTAAATTAAGATTTCCCTTCAGCCAGTTCAGTAAATATTGCAGCAGGTTCGGCCCCTTCACACCTTCAGGAAGCCCCATGATACAGATATTGCCAGCTCAGATTTCATTTTCCAGTGACTCAAGGTGGCACAGAAGCTGTCCATTTTCCTTTGTGATGGTCTCCACTGTAGCCAGGGTCACAACCACCCTCTTATCTGTATCTTCTAAGCAGCCCATGAGTTGCACAATTGCAGCATCATGTTTTTCTAGTTTTGTTAATATTTTTTCAATTTTAGAATCCATGGCCCACATGGACTCTAGTAGAGTGTAACATGGGGGATCTGATGCATGATCCTCTTTACCAGCAGTACTTCCACCTGAGGCTTCTCCGGCCTTGCTGTTGGTCGGTGGAGGATCTTTATGGTGTCCTGGTTGCTGCATTTTTGTTCTGCCCATCTTAATTATGGTATTGTTCGATTCAGGAAAAGCTTACTTAATAAAGGTAAACTGCTGGATTCTCAGAAAAACATTTTTAAATTATAGCTTTTACTTATTTTTCTGCCACGTGAAGGAGAGAGAGTGAGAAGAATGCTTCCAACCTGGAAGATGGCTCTCTGGTGCCCCAATCCTTACATTTTTAATTTGATTCATTAGCAGGTAAAACTGATGTGGTGTCAGCATTGATCAACTGAATTTTATTTGCTATATTATTTTGTCGTTTTTCATGTTCAAGTTTCTTATAAAAGGTATTGATATCCTCTCTTAACAGACTATTATTTACACATTTCTCACACACAAATAACTGACAGCTTGGTAGCTGTGAAAAAAGTTGATACATTTTACAATTAAGCATCTGAGGCCCACTTCTTCATCTAAGGTCATTATAGTGCCACGCATCTTAACTAGATGTACTAAATGCTGGGCTGAAAGGTGGAGCTACTAGAGTAGAGGGCAAGTGACTGCTAATGACTGATAGTAAACACAGGAGTATCTATCTGTGTATATAAACACTTACAATGACCTTAGCTGAGCTATAGAGGTTACCCTATAGTTACAAGGTGCTAAAGCACATACAGTAACAGACTGTGTTATGGTAGGGTATAATACTTACAAAGTCAATTTGACCATATCCTCACTATCCCCACTAGACACGCTTGACGTGCACTTTGACACGCATTTCTTTATGAGTGTCTCTGTGAAATGACGCACACTCGAATCGAGCTCACACTGCTTGCTCGGTGCTTGCAGTTTATGCTATAGGACCCAAAAGTGGGCACAGGTCATGTGACCACACCTTGCTATTACTGCACTAAAGTATTCAGATTTAAAATGCAATAAAACTAAGTCCCAGGCTAAATAAATGTTATAGAGGGAGTCACGGAGTGATACAAACAACTATGTAACTGGTATGAGCTGCAGATTTGCAGTCACTCCCACGGAGTTGTAGTTCAGGTAGAGTTAGAAAGAAATACAATTCCCAGGACTTCCTGTCTCTGGCCACTCACTCAATCCCTTCCCCCCATCTCAGGCAGCAGATATGAGACTAAATAAAATATAACAACCAGAGGATGCAGATCTATCTCACCACAACAGAGTGCAGTCACACAGTGTGTGGACAACCAAACACCTTCGGCTCACTCGGGGCTTGCAGTTTATGCTATAGGACCTGGAAGTGGGCACAGGTCATGTGATCACACCTCACTAGAGCTGCACTAAAGTATACAGATTTAAAATACAATAAAGCTAAGTACCAGGATAAATATGTGATGCCTCAAGCATAAACTGGTCTGGCATCTGTCATTCCTGTGATGTTGACACAGCACTCAATACTTTCTTGGATAAATTCCTGGCCATTCAGGGTAAACATGCCTCTAACGTAACCCAGAGGGTGCGGGTTAAAAAATCTAGATGGTTTCGCAAAGAACTCCTGGCAAAGCTATGAGAATGTGATAAATGCTGGAAAAAGTTCAAACTGTCTGGGCTCCAAGCTGACTACAATTCTTACTGAGAACAGTGGAACTCCTGCAAAAACAAGTTTGCACTGCCAAGAGTATCTACTGCAGGAACCTACTACAAAGTTATGCTGGGGACCACAGGACATTTTGGGTGCACATAAAGACTTTCCTTGGGGCTTCTCAAAAGACTACTCCTGGAGACATGTTACTAAATGGGGTACACTGCAACAACTCAAATACCTTTGAAAAATTCCTTTAATTGCACGTTCTTGTATCTATCTCCACATACCTCATCCTTCCCATCACCTCCAACTGGCTCACAGTACTCCTTTATGACTGATTCGCCTACCCACGGCCCTCATTTCAGCAAACAGCATTCTACACCTCCATTTCTTTTCAAGAAAATATCAAGGACTGATGTCCTAAAATTGCTACAGTCCATCTTGGATAATACCAGCTCAGATTCTGATACCCTTGAACCAAGGCTCCAAAAGCTAGCTGCACTTATTAATGCCTCCTCATTGGCTAAAATCTTCATGATGTCACTCTCCTCCAGTCTGGTTCCTGACCTCTGGAAGATTGCTCGTCTTTAATAAAGGAGATCCTGCTGAGATAACTATAGGCCTATAGCCATCCTCTTGGTCCTTAGTAAAATTCTCGAGAAACTTGTTGCCAACCAAACTACAGAATACCTAATGAAATATAATCTCTCTGATGCACAGCTTGGCTTTAAAAAAGGACATAGTACTTTGATGGCTCTCCTTAAATTCACAACTGCTGTGCTTTCAAATATGGATGCTGGATTATTCATGGGGGCAGTTTTCATAGACTTTACCAAGGCCTTTGATCTTGTTGATCACCCCCTGCTCCTTTCCACTCTCAAAAATATGACCTTCTCTCCCTCTGTAATCAGCTGATATAGCAGTTACTTGTCAAACAGGTCTCAAATTATGAAATTTAACTCTTCTCTGTCTGACAAAGCTGTTATCAATATTGGTGTTCCCCAGGGGTCCATCCTGGGATCCCTACTCTTCTCTCTCTTTTCGATAATAATATCACTGATGTGTTTCACTCATGCTCTGCCTTACTTTATGCAGACGATCTAGTCCTCTATTCCAGCTCCAAAAATGTCTCCTGTATAAATGCTTTACTGTCATTTGATTTCATCAATGTTCAAAACTGGCTGGCAGCTCATAAACTTGTCCTGAACACAAAGAAAACTTAAGCCATGCTATTTGGCTCTGTCCCCAAACTCAGGACCTGTCAGACTTCCCTGATAATATGTGACTCAGGTGGCTCATTAATTGAATGTGTATTCTCCTTTAAGCACATTGGAGTCCTCCTGGATCAATCATTGGATTTCACTCTGCACATTCAATCTGTCTGTAAGGTCGTAAACATGAAGCTGGGAATTGCCTACAAAACAAGCTATATGCTAAACCCTTCTGCTAAGCTAGCCATTGCCAGGGGTGTCATCCTCCCTGCCCTCACATATGGTGCTCCAATCTTTGTTTCAGCCAACAAAACTACCCTGTGCAAGTGGGATGTTACCTATAATCCCATCTGCAGGTACACCTCTTTGTCTCCTAGGCTAAAGCACCACTGCTAACTCTACAGTGACTTGAGGTGCCCCCCCCCTGCTGACTATTCTCCTTTGGCTCACTTATTGACTCAGTAATCAGAAACAAAACTCCATCTTCTCTTGCAATGATGCTTGTAGCCCAAACCCCCTCCTATGGACTATGCTTGGCTGAGCAGTCTCTACTCTATGTGCCAAGGTGACAGACATCTAAGGGCTCCAGTGCCTTCCACCATGCTGCCCCCAAGTTCTGGAACTCCCTTTCCCTGGCTCATCATCAGATCACATCCAATCTCAATTTTAAAAGAAAGCTTTGATCGCATCTATCTCTAGTTGACTCCTGCACTTGTTTTGACCCCACCTAATTCCTCTCTGCATCCTCATCTCATGCTTACCCTCTTTCTATACCCTCCCCCCTTTTTCCTCCACTTGTGAAACCTATCCTATCTGCCCTCAAGGCTATTTTTTATTTATAACCCTCCTATCTTCACCTGTAACACCCTGTTGGATAATTCCTTCCTAATGATGTTTCTTTTCTCTCTCTTTTTTCCTATTTTAGCTATGACTGCAGTCTGCATCACTTTTTATTGTTTGCTGCCTTACTTATATTAATTGTTGCACTATGTTATGTTTCTCATCATATCTATCACCTTGTTAATTGCTGTTTACTCCAGTGTGAGTGCACAATGTCCAATCTGATTGTATGCTATGTTTACCATTTTGTATTTATTTTTACTGTTCGGCAATACCTGTAACTACTGTACTGTACATGATGTTCCTGCACTGATGTAATGCACCTGTCTTGCCACTCTTTTTGCACTCTCCAGGGTCGTGCCTGAAAATAGCCATTGTTTGGCTAGTGTACTCACCCTGTTAATAAAAAAATTAAAAAAATAAATAAATATAATAGAGGGAGTCACAGAGTGATCCAAACAACAATGTAACTGGTATGAGCTACAGATCTGCCATTGCTCTCTCAGAGATGTAGTTCAGATAGAGCTAGAAAGAACTGCAATTCCCAGGGCTTCCTGTCTCTGGCCACCCTGGCCACTCGCTCAATCCCCCCCATCTCAGCCAGCATCATATCTGTAGAGGGCCCTGTGATCCCATCCATCCATAACCCTTGAGATAGTGTAGTGGTATCTTTATTTGCCTGTGAGAGTACAGGGCTCTCTGTGCCCTGTGCTGCCATCCCATACTATGCAGTGCCAAAAAAGATCTCATACTGCAACACTATCCTATAGAAAACATAGTAAAACATGAAACCTGTGTAACTAGACACCAAATTAATATATTTTCATGAAATGAGCAAAAGGCACATCAGTGGCACAAGGCCTTTGTACCCTAAAAATGTCAGAGCAAAGTTGAAAACCATTGTTTCACAGCATAGTGACAAAGAAATGACTATCTAAATCTCACATTAATGTTATCATATGGGAAAGGAACCCAAATTTAAAGCCACAGAACTCCACAGCATAATAATATATTTTCACCAAACCAAAAAAAAGGCAATCTGTGGGGCTAGGCCGTTGCACCCTGAACATTACAGGCCAAAATCAACAACCATTTCTGAACTGTGGAGTGACAAAGAAACAGCTGTCTTAGGATTCCTTTTTCGCAAATTGTGAAAAAGAATCCCTTTCTGCAATCCCTTTTTCACAATTTGTGGAAAAAAGAAAACTCTTATTCACAAATTGCAAAAAAGGATCCTGCTTCACAGCTTTTTTCCCCATGGTTTGTAACAAAGGGTTTCTGCATGTTAAAAAAAAATTCTAACTGACTTAGCAAAAAACTAATCCCAGAATTGGATTTTATGGGACCTGATTAGATAAATACAACTGTTGCTGTTTTATGAAGCCATCTAATATTTTAGTTTTTTTATTTATTTGTTGTCACCGCTAACTGAAAACAAGATGGCGGTGGCAAAAAAAAAAAAAGGATTCCGGATTTGCTACAAAAGATTCTGTGTTTGCAAAAAAGGATTCCACATTTGTGATAAAGAATCTTTTTTTGAGGCTCACATCTAACTGGTCCCATAGGAAATATTGTGAAACTTTGAAACTTAATAACTTTGGAATGGATTAATACTTTTTGACCAAACCTTCATAAGGCACATCTGTAACATAAGACCTGCATACAGTAAAAATTTCAGACCACTATTCCACACCGTTTTTGCACAATAGTGTGACAGAATTTCACCAAAAACTGTAATTTTCAAATTATTTGATAATTCATATCTCTATACCCATACGTCCTACCAGAAAAAACTTGCCACATCAAGAGATCTTTGGTCCCTGATGGCACATGCAAAAATGTCAATTGAATCATTTGAATGGTTGTGAAGTTAATAAATTGCAACCTTTTGAGTTTAAAATAGAAGTGATGGTTAAACCCTAACTATGGGGGCATGACCGTGCCCTATAATACTGGAAATTTGCAGAACTATTAGGTAACTAAATTATTGTGTCTGAGACATGACTCCTCAGCAAGGATCATACAAAGGTGGCAGTGCATTGTTTGGGCTGACTTGAGGGTGTTCTGTAGCCTGATCCATTGTTCAGTTTAAGTGAAAACTTGCCTGCAATAGTCCTTCCTGAAGACTGTGACAATCCCAATGGTTGTCTCAGCAGAGCATAGTGTTTAGGGGTTGCTATTAAGTGGCATTTTATTTATTTATTTTATTTATCTATTGAATTTTGTTAACTGGGCAGGCCCTCTGAGACAAGAGAGTCTCTTTTCAGGGGCAACCTGGGAAGTGCAATACATTGATAGTGCATTCATTGATTCAAGAAATTAGACATGGAATAGTCATACAGTAACAGAGTACATCAGTTACATCAGTTACATTCAGTTATGCAAAGTACATCAGTTACGTCAGTTATACAAAATAAGCAATGTAAAGTGCAGTCAAGAAAACCTTACATACAGACGTCATTTACAGTATTTTTTTTTCTTGGAACGTAGGAGATAGAGAGATTGGAAAGTTTTGCTAGGAGAATCATGGAAGGAGTGAACAGGGGTGAGGAGTCAGTGGAAGCAGGAGCAAGGTGGGGTGGTTAGGTGAGATGACAGCAGACTTTGAAATTAAGAGAGGGAGGTGCAGGCCAGTATAGAAGGAGGTGGAGAGTTCCAGTAGGACACAGCAGAAAATGCAAATGATCTCTGAGTTATGGAGAGTTGTAAGTTTGGCACTGAGAGAAGGGGCAAGGAGGTAGATCTGAGGGCATGTCGAGCGAGACATCATTGAACAATAACAGCAAGGCAAGGAGGAGAGGAGTGAAGTGATGGACAAGCTTATGTATAAAGCTTAGAGTGGCATAGCATAATTTTAATTTATAGGGTAGCCATCCCAGGGCAGATAGGACATTGCAGTGATGGTGCCAAGCATTGGCCCTGAGAACAAACCTGTCAACAGTATGGTAGGCCTGTGAAAGGTGAGATACAGTAGTTTGGATATGGTAGCGGGGAGTAGTAATGGAGCATCATACATGAGGAGGGGCAGGAGTGAGGCATCCACAGTCTTGCAGCAGGAGATCAGTGTAAGGAACGGATGGATGTGATAGAGGACACCAACGTTTTTGGTTTATATTTTTGGTGATGGCTGCAACATGCGCATCCAAGGATCTAAGGTAACTTCCAAGTATTTCAAGGACCTGACCGATTCGAGTGCATCCCTAGTACGTGAGAGTACAGCCAGAGGGGGGAGGGTTGGTATGGATGAGTTGGAGAATAACATGCTCTTTGTTTTCTTAGTATTAAGGACAAGCTGCTTCTGAAGGAACCAGTCCTCACGGGTGTGGAAAAGGCTAGCATTGAATTGAGACACCTGATATCAGGAGAAGAACTGTAGATGATAGCATTATCTGCATATAGGTGAACAAAGGCTCCACCACAATTATTAGGGAAGTCATTAATATACAGAGAAAAAGTAATGGGCCCAATATGGAGCCTTGGGGGACACCATGGGTAATGGGCCTCAGATCAGATAGGGAGCCTGCTCATTTTAGTTTTTGGGTAAGGCTGTAAAGGTAACTTTGGGTCCAGGTCAGGGCAGTGGTATCAAGGCCAAGGACATACAGTTGTTGTAATAAAAGGCCATGGACATACAGTTGTTGTAATAAAAGGCCATGGTTGACCAAGTCATAAGCCTTGGTCAAGTCTACAAAAATTTTCACAGAATATGTCAAAGGTGACTTCAACTAGAGCTGTAAGTGTACTGTGGTTTTTCCTAAACCCATGTTGAGAGGTTGAGAGCAGATGGTGGAGGTCAAGGTAATCCTGTAGGTAGTCGTACAGTAGATTACTAAACTCTTGTATTTTTATTAGAGGGCAAAGTATTGAAATAAGCCAGAAATGTTCCACTGTCGAGTTGGAACCTCCCTTGTGGACGGGGATGACCACCGCTACTTTTCATTTTTCAGGGATGGTGCAAGTAAGGAAGGATCAATTAAATAAATCTGAAACAGTGTGGGCTAGGTCATCAGCTCCCAGCTTAAGGAATTTAGACTCTAGAGTGTCGTGGCCAGGTCAGCTGTCAGCCTTTAGGTTCATGAGGAGATGACGAGCCTGATGAAAGGTAGGGCGGTCCATAGAGTTGACTGACAGTAGAGGGTCAGGTTGGGGGGAGTGGATGAACTAGAAAATAGTGATTTGTACCTATCCAGAATGGTGAAGAACTCATTGAAGCCAGAGGCAATGGGGGGTCAGTGAGAAAGACCCCCTGGGCATCAAGGGAACTGGGGGTCTCAGAGGTGTTACCCTTTAAAAGGGAGTTAACCTGTCACTAAAATTCTTTCGGATTACTGAAATGCTCAGTCTGGAGTCTCTTGAAGTGGAGTCATTTTGCTTTTTGGATTGAGTTCTGGCAGCTGTTACTTAGTTGCCTATATGTCTGCCAGCTGGTAGGTAACCCACTAGCCTTGTAAGTCCTCCATGCCTTATCACGAGTTGACATGAGCTGCCTTAATTCCTTGGTGAGCCACTGTGCAGCTATTTTATATATATATATATATATATATATATATATATATATATATATGTATAGCAGCTATATATTAAATTAAGGCAGCATCAGTCATATTATAAAAACTTGAGATAGGAAGTGATGTCCTAATTAGAGAAGTGTTATGCTTTAAGCATAGCTTCACAACCATGACATCACCTTCTGTCTCATGTTTCCATGATATAGCTACTGCCTTGAATTAATACATGGCTGATTTAGATATGGATGTCTTTAGACTGCTGACACCTACAGGCAAGCTCAGTACCATGTTTGAAAGAGCTTGTCATGGTCTTTCAGAGTTTAGAGTACCATGCACACCTACTATCCCTTTAAGGATTGTTTTCATTTAAATTAAAAAAAAATAAATAAAACTGAAATTTAGTAAATTTTTTTGTGCAGTAAAGTAACCTCCCCATTCCTCTATTTATATGGCTGACATAATTTAATTGCAATCACATGCAATAATGTAACTATTCTATGTGTTTTCCATTTAGAGCAAAGCAGGGTAATAATTTCCTTGTGAGATTGCCATCTGGCTCCATGGGCCCCCAGTATGCCCCTTCCCCCTACTGCCACTAATTGATAATCTCCAGTGAAGTCTGGTCATGTTTATAAATTTATCTGGATTAATAAAGTAATAAAAATGCTTTTAGAAAACGGAAGTAAATTACTGAGCCAACAAACATACTTAGCACTAGTAGTTTACTGCCTTGTTAGAGCAACTGCATTAATGAGACCCAGATGTACTGCCACTTCAGAAACACACACACACGCACAAACAAACCCACAAACCCAGGGCACATTGCATTAACTCTCATTCTTGGAACTGCAGTTGTGAGATGCTAAAGCTGTAATTAACAGCTCAGGAAACAGAAGCAAGCAGTAAATTTGTGCTGCTTAATCTTTCCCAGAAGATTTATCACCACTTACTAGTTATTTCTCTCTCCCCCTCTGAGGCTTACACAGATGGACTTATAGATCTCGTCTGTTGAAGAGCTAGCCTTTTAGGTGAATTTGTAGCTGGAAGATGTTGCTCTGTATTCCCCAAGGTGCTTTTATGAGCTGATATAGCAGATACTCAGTAGTTCCTGCAGACACTTCCCCCTCCACACACATACACACTTGGCTGCACAGAAGTAGAATGTTGTGTTAATGTTGCATTGTGTGCCAAGCATGTTAAATGTTTATTTAGAAAATAAATGTGAATTATACATTTTTGCTTTCAGCAGCTAAGTTTCACCAATCGGCATCATGTGTTTTAAAACATGAATGTCAATGAAGAACAAATGGGGCTGTAGTTTGTGTATCAGCAAGTTGATGAGTGTTCCTGAGTACACATTGTGTTGATACCTCACCAAGAGGGCCAGGGAGTGGAAGCTCAAAGGCCCCTTTATTAGCCCAAAGGCAGTGAAACTTCTTGTGAAATGGACCCCGTTTGATCTTTGCAAATAAAAGGCCCTATGAATGATGCCAATGCACCATGGAAACTGCACACATAGGCATGCATACACTGGAATGCCGCAAAGGTGTATAAGCCAGGTGTGCACCCAATTCCCAGACCATGCCGGCAGTTCCTCATCAGGGCAATCTGAGGGGAGGGACGAGGGTGTGTCCATACTACACACCATTCACAAAGGTGCATAGTACTGCGCACAGGGCAGGGGGTGAAGGAGGGCACTGGATATGGCAGCGAGGATCCTGCCACAACTGCCCTACATGCCGAACTCTGTGCACACAGACCACCCGCCTGGTCTTGGCAACTGTCTGTATATCCCCCACACACACAACAGACCTCCTAGCTGGACCCAGCAACAGTATGTAAACCTCCACACAACAGTATTGCCACCCTTGTCCAGTATGCCAGTCCACCCCCAAATGCACAAGCATGTCTGGGCCCTGGTCCAGTAGGATGGAACATCCACCACCCCACACACACATACATGCTCCAGCCCCGGCAGTTAGATGTCACCCCCCAACACATCTGTGCCCCCGCCTGTCCTGACTACAAGTTGCCAACCACTGCAGCACAGCTCCAGCCCACAGGTCAGTGACTCCCCCCAACCAGTGCCCCGTCCCAGCATACCCTGGCCAGTACAGGTGCTTGTGTATGCCAATTTGATATCATTATATGTGTACCTTACGATTATGTTCCTGCAAGACATAGCATCAATTTATCTGTGGAAATACCCAAATATATTGCCTTATATGTTGTACTTTATTGCTCCCTTCTTCCCATCTCCCAGGTCCCACCTGGAAATGAGCAGAGGCTCAGTGTGCCTCTCCTGGTCAAAAATTGTAACTAATTAAATAAATAAATTATTATGGTAATGATTGTCCAGTCTCTGCCCCAATTCCCAACCCTCTTACCCTCTCATTGGTAGTCAGTGCCCCCCTCCGTGGCACCAACAACACCTCCACCCATCCCCCGTACTCACAGGCCAGTGCTGCTGGGCCGAATGGTGGGCAGCACAACCCATCACACACCACTGACTGCCTGCCATCCAGCTGATGCTGTGAGCATGTCTCCTATAATAGGAAAGCACACTCCTAGCATCAGTTGGACTGTGAGTGGCCAAGGTGGTGTGTGGAGGGTTATACCGCTCACTCTCCATCCCATTGGCATTGGCCTATGGGTACAGGGGATGGATGGAGGTGTTTTCAGTGCTGGGGGGGCACTGACCACCAATGAGGAGGCTGTGGAATCAGAAACCACGGCGGGGTTGGGCGGTCATTGCAGTACTGATTAGGGTCCACCGGGATGAGGCACTGGTTGGGAGGGGTCACTGACCTGTGGCCTGGGGCTGTGCTGGGGGGATTCTCATCTATTTGCTGGGATGGGTGGGGGCACAGATGTGTTGGGAGGTGACATCTAACCACCGGGCCTGGGTAAGGGGCACAGATGTGTGTGTGGGGGTGGGTGTTCTGTCTTACTGGACTACTGCCCAGAAATGCTTGTGTAGTGGGGTGGGCTGACATATATGACCAGGGTGGCTGTTCTGTTGTGGGGAGGTAACACACAGTTGACAGGTCTGGGTGGGTGGTCTGTTGCAGGGGGTTATCTGTGCATTGGGCATTGCGTGGTGCCACGGAGGTATGTATTAGGTGGTGGGGACCACTGGACAATGAGATCCAACCATGGATTGCCCAGGCAGCTGCGTGTGCAATGCATGCACCCAGACCCATGCCTTCATGCATAAGGGATCCACTCTGGGACCCAGGACAGGTAATCAAGTGGCCACCCACCTGGGTCTGCTACTCTGCCCCGGACCACCCTCCATGCACCTGCACACCAGGGGTGGAGCCGCAGACAGGTGGCCAGCATTAGTGCATACCAGCATGTTCACACCTATCCACAGGCGCAGAGCTATGTGGGCAGGGTACATGCCACTGGCACTTACTTGGCACCCGTTCATGCATAGGCACCAAAATTAGGGCATTTTTAGGAATTCCTGTCTATTGGGGATACATGACAAGAAGGGAGTAGAACTGAGACTTCAGATCACTTATTGTGTCTGACAGGGTCCAGAACAAAGAAGGTAGGTTGTATTGTAAAATTAAATAAAAGCAACAAGACTCAGCACAGTCCAGGCTACTTGTATCAAAAAAACAGCTTTAATCAAAAATCAGAGATAGAAACACCACAAAATACATACATGCAGGACACCCATAGCCCTCTACCAGTTTCGCTCTTGCATGAGCCTCATTAGGAGATGACACCAATCAGATTACTGGCCCATAAATACTGAAGCAATTTAAAGTGACAGTGCTTAAATAGATGGTACATACAGTGTATTTGTGTCTTATATATCAAATAATAAATAGCAGATCTGGTGCTAAGTGCATATTCATGTGAAAGTGACAAACATTAAATAGTAACAAATGCCTGATTAAAATCACAGTTCAGCAGAAGGTGAAATGCTCATATGTTTTTAAGATTTCAAATGTCAATACACACATAAATCCCTATCTATTCATCGACTTACTTAGACTGTGTATGACTTGAGCACACCCTAATCATGGTTTTGAGCTGTTTTGCCTGTTCTGTGTATTATAAAAATCAGACTGTCAGGGGCATTGTTAAAGAGAAAAATGTCTCTTTTGGTAAGAACTGATCACCTGTTTGCAATCTGGCAAATGAAACATTTCTGCTGTTAAAGGAGTAGTACACCCAGAATTCATAAAAATATATGTTCTGCATAGTGTTTTGATTTGTGTGTGAAATCCTAGTGTGTCCCACCATCTGTCTGTTATTAGGGTTTTTTTCCTAAATTAGCCTGCTAGCTTTATGGTAGTTTTATGACCCCTAGGATCTCCACTCAGCAAAGTTTATTGCTTTTCTTGTACCTACAATGCATACTGTCTCATGTGACAGTGATGTAGCTGAGACCACAGATTCAGTAGCAAGCACTGCTTTAGAATCAGTTCACAACAGCAGAGATGGTTATATTTTAAAACTTATACAGAGTTCAGCTTAGTGGCTACCCTCATTGTAAATGTCTTTTTGTTGAGAACGATTGTGATACTGGTTGTGTATGTGTAACTTGCATGGTTTTCAAGATATTTACATTTGCTTGACATGTCTACTAGAGTGCTCACTCAGAGAGAAAAAACATCTGCGTGTTTGCAAGTGCATATATATCTTGAAACATATGCAAGCTATATCAAGATAATAGCAGCAAAGTTGTTCAGGATAAAGATTGTTATAATAAGGGTAGACACTAAGCTGAACTCCTTACAATTTTAAAATAGTTGCCATCTGAAGTGGAAAATTTGGTAAAAAAACATAGAAATTTGGTTAATTAGATGGCTATATTTTAAAAACTATACAGAGTTCAGATTAGTGACTACCCTCATTGTAAAGCTCTTTTTGTCATGAACAACTTTGCTGCTTGGTGTTTTTGTGTAGCTTGTAAAGTTTTCAAGATATTTAGATTTGTTTGGAATGTGTACAAATGTGCATAGAATTCTACACAGTGTCTTAGGAATGTTTCAGGAAAGCTGCCAGGAGTTCCATCACAAACATTCTGAATGCAGAATAGAGTACAATTATGTAATAATTACCCGGCTCTGCCTTTTTCCCATAGGGAAACCGTGATGTTATTTGCCATTATAAAGGAGTGTTTATAACGGCAAACATGTGCACGGCTTCCCTTGGTTTGCGCATGCGCAGCACCAGAACATCCGGGGGAACATCCTGTATTTTATATAATTGCTGAGGCAAAAAAGGCAGACCTGGCAATTATATAAAATAAAAAATTGATCGGGGGTGTCAAACTTGATTTTTATACACACCCTCGTTGTGGGATGCTTTTCACAAACCCCTCGGGCTTTGCCCTCGGGGTTTATGTAGCACCCCACAACTCGGGTGTGTGTAAAATCTCGTTACACACCCCGACCCATACTTTATTCTATATGTAAGGCATGGCAGGGTGTGTGTTATTGTGTATTATACAATGGCAAGAAAGAATCCTGGATTCTGATTGCTCAGTTGGCTGTCACAGCAGGGATGTTATCCTGGCATAACATCCCTGCTGATTGTTTGTTGGACTAGAACCATTTGGAGGATGATTTGCTCCTTCTCTTAAGAAATAAAAATATTTTTACGCACTACAAAAACATTCTTTAAAATTATTTTTTTTATTATAAAACAACAAGTCAATGTATAATAGGAATAATGCCCTCCAGGGTGGGTGTTATGCTGGGATGACATCCCTTCTCGGGGCCATTGGCCTCGGGCCCAACCACCCGAGGTGGGATGTTATCCCAGCATAACGCCCACCCTGTCAGGCATTATTTCTTTAATAACATCACTCCTGGTGCGGGGTGAGGCACGAGGCAAAGCCAAGTGTTTCCACCATGCCAGGACTGACGTTATTACACAATAACACACCCTGTCATTCTTTATTGCTATTACACAATAGCTCTTTTGTTTAAAGAACGTGGGAAAAGAAGTTCATTATATTTTTATTTTTTATATTTTGTTAGGGCAGGTATACATATTCGTAAAAGTGTCCACAGTTTCTGTCTTGTCCAGCAGGTGGTGCTGCCACTGCATGGTTGTCATGTAACCCATTTTAAGTGTATCTTTGCCTGTCCCTTTGTGTGTCTTGTCACCTACCCTGTGCTATTGTTGTGTTGCTGTGTATCTGCTCTGGGACTGGGAGAACTTTACACAATGTACCGCTGTTTTTGTTTTCTTTCTTGTTTAACCTAGTCATAAGCAACCCAATTGTTTCTGTCAGGATGGAGTTGAGGAGCGGGTGTATTGTGTAAGTTTTGGAACTGGTGGTGCTACAGCTGAGATGGAGGTAACGAGATGCCGTTTGAAGTTACGGCTTTGTTTTACTAAACTATTTTCATGTTTAGGGAATCCAGTAGAGTAAGATATTATTGACAGAGTTTTGTTTCTGTGTAAGACAGGAATGTGTGTCCATCGAGCCCTACAGTGAGCAGGACACTGTACTGCGCATGCGCTACGACCACCAAAATTGAAGCCAGAATTTAGGAACATCAGGGGACTGTCACAGAGAAGGTGCTGTTACGGCTTTCTCAAACTTCTGTTTTAGGAGGGATAACATAAAGGGGTCTGGTACAATTGTCCAACATGTTAAATCCAAACTGTAAACTTTCTGACTCTGCTTGCCCAATTTACAAGATACCAACAGCACTAATTGCCCGAGTGATCAAAATCCCAACATGCAGCAGTATCAGACCTCAAGAAAACTGCCCGTTGTGTCAGAATACCTGAAATATCTAATCTCTACTATTTTGCCTTTGACACCTCTGTAATTCCTCTTTAGATCTAGCTAACATGTTCACCTAACCCTGCCACAAAGAAAAGTCTTTTTGACAGGATGGGTATTTCATAACTGTAACTTAAGAATGTAATTTAAAGGTTTCTGGAAGCAGTTAGTCTATGGCTAGGTTGTATAAATATGATCCATGATGCTAGTCTGTTACCGTTCACTCACAAGGGCTCTCATGTTACTCCAGGTGCAGAATGAAGCATGTTCCACCACCCGACACTCTGCGTCATTCTCCTCCATTGCTGACCCTCTACCCTACAGGACTAACTAAATACCTCTTTATGTCTGGATATACCAGAATGGGAAAAATGTGCACAGGTAATTTAAATAGGGCTATGCTACAGTATCTGTAAAGCATGTTTGTCTATGACATTTTATCTGCTTGTAAGTGCTAATCTGTTACCACTCAGTCACAAGGGCTCTCATGTTACTCCAGGTGCAGAGTGAAGCATGTTCCACCACCCAGCACTCTGCGTCGTTCTCTTCCATCGCTGACCCTCTCCCCTACAGGACTAACTAAATATCTGGATATACCAGAACTGGGAAAATGCGCACTGTTAATTTAAATAGGACTATGCTACAGTAAAAAAAGATTTAAATCTAAAGTCTAATGCCAGTAGATTGAACCTAGAACATAAGCTCATAAACACAAAGCTGTAAATATACTTGCAGAACTGTGTTGGGATTTCAATGGTCAGACGACGCTGCATCGGTCTTCGAAATGTCGGACACTTAGCTGAGTCAGGCTGGTGGAATTGGTAATATTTATGTTGGGCATTTCCATGTTGGGCAATCATATGGATCCCACATAAAGTTATGTATTGCTTTACTTTTTTTCCACCAAATCGACTGGAGTCAATGAAGCATGCGATAGGCAGCTACAGTATGCATGGTCAAGTGAAGTCGCTCATCTCGGTGGGGGGGGGGGGGGGACACTGCAGTTGAAATGGTCATGTCATGATTTCTGCCTCTGTTACATGGTCACCTGTGTGCCTGTACTTCATACAGTTATGTTAGTGTGTCAGTGGCTCAGCAGGTTCAGTGTCAGTGGCTCAGCAGGTCAGTGTCAGTAGCTCAGCAGGTAGCACACTTGGCTCTGAGACCAGGAGATCAGAAGGCTATGGGTTCTATCCCCACACTAGGCACTTCGGTTAAATCCCAATACTGACACTGAAGTGCAGCCCGAGTGTGGTGCTGCATTCCTGAACTGCCAACATTCAGATGAGATGTTAAACCAAGGTCCCATCTGCCTGTTCTGGTGGTAGTTCAGGTGGCTGTTAAAGATCCCATGACACTTCTTGAAAAGAGTAAGGGAATATTTTGGGAAAAAGGGGGTGTAAAATTCAAATTATTTAACAGTCCATTCCAAAACTGTCCAGGCAGTGCCTATATTATCATCGTCCATCTTCTGACTAGCTCCATCCTGTCCAGTATTCCTCTGCTTCCTTAATTCGATCTGTATATCTTTATACCTTTCCATATGTCCAGTGTTTACTGTCCCAATCCACTCATATGAAAACAAAGTATTTATCTGTACATATATATATATATATATATATACTTTTCTTATTTTATTAGTATTTTGCGTTTATGTTTTCCTTCTTCTTCTTTATTTTCCTTTCACCAGTGCTTCTTTCCTATAGCGTATGTGTGCCCAACCGAAACTTCCTCTCCCAAAATACCTCTTTTTTTTATGTTGACATCACAAAAGAAATACAGTTTTTCCATAATCCATGTAATGTCCCCCTTGCCACCTTCTTTGTGTCCTTCTCAAAGACTTGTTGAAGGGAAATCATCACATTCTGTATCATAGTCTCGGGTAACATCTCTTGCTGCTGGATAACCCATTTGCACCTTACTTGCCATATAAAATACTTCAGTAATGCAAATATGATCTGTAATGTTTCTTTATGGAACACCTTCCACTTCTTTGCATAAACTATTTCTGTGTAGGATACGTTTTGAAACAAAGTGGTCTTCCATGTTCTATTTACAGTGTCCCAAAATCTTTTCACAAATGCACACTCCAAGAACAGATGTTCCTGTGTTTCCAGGATTTGTGTGCATGAGCTTCTTGAGCAGTATTGTTCCCATCGACTGTTTATGTTTGAGATTGTTCTTTACATCTAATCTCCCATGAATACTCAACCACAGCATGTCCCATGTGAAAGCTGGTATCCTTGCATTAGTTAGTTTGGATAATGTAGTCTGAATCTGGGCTGTTGAACAATTAAGTATTTCCAACTCTTGCTTTATTTGCAACATCATTGCACCATACAGCTCCTATCTCATCTTAGGTCATGTATCTTGTCCAGGAATTTTCAACTTGATTAACTTCTGAATCATAGGTTTCACGTAACCCAGAACTACTGTTGTTTTAGATAGTAATCTGCTGTTCCCATGTTCCCACGCCATTTTGCAAATCTCCACCGATTCAAAGACCACCTCTTCCTATGGTTTCCTTTCTATAGCGAGTGTGGGAAACATATTATAAACAATATTCCTGGATCTATCATGTTCAAACCCCCCCTCTTTTATTATTCTATATGCAATTCCCCTCTTTAGCAGGTTCAAGCGAGTCCCCCACAGGGCCTGAAAAAAACATTATATAATTTAGATTTTTAATTAGAGGAGGGAAGATATAACGTATACAAAGAAATATTGGTACTAGTATGTTTTTTATTAACAACACCTTTTTTCGTTTTGAAATCTGTAAGCCTTTCCAGCTCAGGGAGATCTCTTCCACTTTCCTTAATTTACTTTCCCAATTTAACAGGGCAAATCTCCATTCCCAAATATAATCCCAAGAATCGTGATGGGGTCTTGTGTGAGTTTAATATCTGCATATCTGGATTTGGTGGCATCCAAATTGCCTCCAATCCATGTCCCTACACTTTTTTCAAAGTTAATATTTGATCCAGAATTTCTAGAATAGTCAAAATAATGTTTTTAATCTCCCCTCATCTGTTCCCTTATCTGCTACAATTATGACATCATTGGCATGAGCCAAGCACCTTATATTGGGCCCCATTTGTGTTAGGGATATTTCTATAATCAAAGCAGACATCTGAATAGATCTTAAAAAGGGGTTGACACAGAAAACTTATAATAAAGGGCTAAGGGGGCAGCTCTGTCTAACCTCTCTCTGTAGTCTTATAGTACTACCAGTCCATCCACTTATTGTTGGAGTAAGGGTGACCTCCTGGTACAGACAAGATATCCATTGTACAAATTTGTTTGGTATTCCATAATGTCTCAGAACTGAGAATAAAAAGGAATGTGATAAAGAGTCAAAAGCCTTGTGCTGGTCCAGGCTAAGAACATACCCTTCTTCAGTCCCCATCCTGCCTCTTTGAAATAATTCCCATAAAATTATTAGATTGTCCTGTATACCCTTCTTCGGGATTACACAGGTTTGTGCTTTCCAATTACACTCTTTGAAATCTGGGCCAACCTTTTTATAACACGTTAGCCAAAATGTTAAGATCAACATTCAACAGGCTTAGAGGTCTCCAGTTTTTCACATCTTCTTTCTTCCCCTTTTTATATCAAAAAATTTGATCTGCTTCAGTCATGGACTTTGGTAGCCCACCTGATTCCAGTACCTCATTATATAAAAATGTAAGGTCTTGAATTAAGCAGTTAATGTATTTTTTATAAAATTCCCCTGCGATCCCATCTGTCCCAGGAGAAGTACCATTCCTTAAAGTAGTTATTGCTAGCTGTACTTCCTCTTCCTCAATAGGCCATATTACAACAGCCCCCTGAGGTAACAGTACTGTCAGAACCTCCAGTTTCCCTAGGTAGTCTGGTGACATCTGCTCCTCTGGGGGTTCTCCAAACCAATTTTTAACATGTTGCTGTACTACCTATAACATTTCTTGTTTAGTTGAAACATACTGCCCCCTATCATCCATCATCTGTGTCATTATTTTTTCCCCCATCCTTTTTTGGCAGTCCTTGAAGGCATTAAAAGTCTGTCATTTGCATTCAGTCCCAAACCTCATTTCCTGCTCTAGTGATTTAGCTCTATCATACTGTTTCAAAAACATTTCCTTTTTTATCACATTTATTTGTGTGCTAAAGTCTATTTTTAACATTTCTGTTTTAGAAATCAGGGCCTAGAGTTGTTTCCTTAGGCCTAGATAATCCAAATAGGTTTTTAAAGACTGTTTGCTTGCCTTATTTTGGAAAAATTCCTTTGTCGTTTTTTTTGTTATAAATGCCAAGACCTTCCTCAGGCAGAAATGGAGGGAGTCTTTCAGTAGACACTTTCCTACATAATGTCTATCCGGTCGATGTTCTAGCCCCTTTTATAGTGGATCCTGACTGCATTTCTCCTAAGGGCAGCTTCCTTTTTAGTGTTAGAAAACTAATCAGACAAAAGGGGTTTCTGTGGTCGGGGGACTTCCTGGTGACAGTCCTCCAGGTCCACTACTACATCACCTTTCACCTTGAGAATCTCTGGAATAGCAGGTAGCTCCGCAGAAGCAGAGTCATGAAGCACGGGCAACTGGGGAGGAACAGAAAGCAAAGGGACCCCAGGGGAACCAGTGGGATCAGCTCCCTGTGGTGAGATATCAGAAGTCTGGGGGGAGGCAATCCACAGAAAAGTTCTGTAGGAAACCACGTATGGGGGTCCCAAGAGAAATTCAATTTAGGATCCCATTCAGGATCAAGGATCCAAATACCATTGTCAGAAAGTTTCCAGCCAGCCTTGCTCAAAGCAATTTGAGGGGACCAGGGTTCATGAAGGGGAGGCTGTCTTTTATCAAGGGAAAATGCAGTTTGCAACACTTCTGCAATAGTTTGTCTGACTGTGGGGTCAGGAGGCACTGAGGGGGGAAACAACATTCTGTGTAACAGGACCAGAAGCTAAAGGGATATGTCTATTAACGGTAGTCAAAGCAATCCTGTGCACCTTTTTATCATCTTTTACCCCAGAGATACTAGTCCCATGTTTAGAACCAAATGAAAAAATTGTAGCACCATCCTGCAATCCATGGGGCCACTGATAAATCACAGGTGAGGATAAACCAATGTTCTTCAGAACAAATCCTGAGTCCCTAGATAGAGGTTTGGTTATAGGAGGTGGAGCAGGAACTACTACTGGGTATGTAGAGTCAGCAACTCACTGGGGTTGCAATGTATCTGGCAGAACAGTTACAGGCATTGCAGAAATAACAGTCATTTTTGATAGTAGTCGGCTGTGGGCACCAGCTCTGATCAGTGGTTAAAATGCCAGCCGAATTATCATACAAATTAGGTACAACCACTTAAAAGAGTGTGGAATTCTTGGAGAATGACTCACCCAACCCCGCCAGGGCCTCAGCCTTTGATGATACTGTGTCACTGGTAGAATTGACAGGCCTTGATACAGCCGTGGCAACTGCAGCTTCGGTCTGTAATAATGTAAGTTTTTCTCTCAAGGCTTTCTCCTCGGTGCAATGTTGAATGTGTTCAAGCTTTAATTGCCCCAAATGGATAGTCTCCACTTCGGTCCAAATTTGTGTAGTAGCAGGTAAAGCATAAGACATCGTGGCTTAAATTCTCAGTGGAAAGATAGAGTTCAGGTGTTTCCATTCCGGTCTGCTGAAAAACTGTACTCATTGCTATCTCGTGGTGAGCCTCTTGCTGTAGCGAGGTAGGAGAGTAAGCTTGCTCCCCCACCCCAGAGATGTCCATCTTCTCCAGAGGATCTCTGGAAGTGACCATCTCACAGGCCAGAGGTTCCCCCTATAGTCAGAGTCGGGGTATTTTTATTAAGAAGGACTACAAACAAATACAATAACAATCAAATCACACTATCATATATATGTGTATATATATATATATATATATATATATATATATACACAAAAAACACTTAATTACAGCAATCCAAACATATCATTTTAACATAAGTATATGTTCCTTATGGAGATTTAAACCATAATTCACAATTTATCCATAGATGCTTAATTTTCTCACTATTGTACATTTTCCCATCCGCAGCCCATACTTTCTGTATTACTATTTGAATGTAATTAATCATTTCTCTGTAACTGATTACTCTTTGCTGGGTTATCCACACGCATCTGGACTGCCATATAGAATTCCTAATTATTGCAAGTATTACGTATAATGTTTCTTGATGATATTTGCCCCATCCTCTGTTGTTCTCACCATACATTAACATTGAGTAGTTTATTGTTTCAAAAACAGGTTCCTCCCATTCTTCTGTTAAAAAGGACCAAAAAGCTCACATTTGGGCACCCAATAAATAAGTGCTCCTGGGTCTCAAATGTCATTATACATGTGTTCCTTAAACAATATCTGTCCTGTAGCTGTTTGTGTTTATTAATGTTTCTTACATATAATTTCTCATATAGTCCTAACCATACTGTATCCCAAAGGAAATCTGGTAATCTTTTAGATGACAACATCTTAATGTTTTTGTTAATCATATTTTGTGTACATCCAGGAAAAGAGACATCCTCTTTTCTTTCTGCCAAAATAATTTGAGCATATATTGTTTTCCTATTTTGAGTTTGAAGCTGCAAACTTGTTAGTCCCCATTTCATAGTGTTTTTAATCTGTTCTAAACCATAATGTGGTAATCCTGAAATTCTTCATAATACATTACTTTTTCTGTGAGTCCAGGCTTCTAGACTAGAGTTTACCCAGCATAAAACTTGAGACTTTCAAATCTTCTTTCCTGGATTTAATGCACCTCCAATATTGTATACTAAAAATATACCACTAAAAAAAGCTATGGGGTTCACCATGCCTAGGTCTCCCTCTTTAAGTGACCTATAAGTAATTTCCCTCTTAATTGGATTTGGTCTGTTTCCCCATAGTGCCTGAAAAAATAATTTATATAGAGAGGTGTACAGGCTTAGGGGTGGAGGGATAACATAACTTAAGTATAAAAAAATTGGTACCAGTAATGTTTTAATTAAGATTACTCTTTTCTTTTTAGCAATCTGTTGACCCTTCCATGAGGCTACCATTCTATTTGCTCTCTGAATTCCAGCTTCCCAATTGTGTCTTATCCACTCTTCTCCTCCAAACCTAAACCCTAATATTGTTATCGGGCCTTTTGCAATCCCAATGTCAGCATAAGTTCCCTCTTTGGGTATTAGGGTATCTCCTAAGGTGATTCCTGTACTCTTATTGTAATTAATCTTGGAATCTGAAAACTGTGCAAACCGATAAAATACTTCCTGAATTATTTCTGCCTCAGTGGGGGGTGAAATATACAGTACTAGATCATCTAGAATCTTTGTGGGGGGTCCTGTTCATTAATTTTTATCCCATATATAGCACTATGATTATTTAGTTTCCTGATTAATCCATCTATACAAAAAACATTTAAGAGCAGGCTAAGGGGATACCCTTGTCTAACCCCTCTTTTGATAACCACCTCTCTCTCCCTATCCACACATTTATGTTTGGTAAAAAAAAACCTGCATTATCATACAATACTCTGAGCCATTTTATAAATTTCTCTGGAAGGCCGCAGGATTTAAACAGCCCCTGACACCATTGTAACAACTTTGAGAAAATGTAATGTTTAGCACAAGTGAGCTTATATTTTAATATTGTTTCTACATTTCTCATTTTTCTTTATTACTAAGGGCATTTGCATGTAAACAGAATCACTACCCTATCTGTTCCGGCTGCTTGGCTACATAAGACATCACAGTTCTGTTTATGACATCACAGTCTGCTGCTGTGGGGAAAATTATGATGCCATAAATGGGGGATTAGTTCTTGTATTTATTTATTTATTTAAAAGTTGGTAACTGGAAAAAGCACCATGACCAGAAGCTCATTTCCAGGTGTAACTCGGATTATGATGTCATATGTAGGGTAGCAGAAAGAGCAGATAAAGTCCAAGGGACAGTAAGCCTTTTTCATACAGCTGTCCTTGGTAACAAAGAATAAAGGTAAATAATTATATAAAATACATGAAATATAAGCTGAACTGTCTAAATCTCACATTTTTCCAAGTTTGTCTAATGGTGTCAGGGGCTCTTTAAGTACTTGAAATAGATAACTATGTGAAACCTGGTCGAAGTCTTTCTCCTGATGTATGCTTATTATATAGCTTTGTACTTCATTTTTTGTTGCTTTATAAAAAAATCTCTCTTAACATAATCAAGTTGTCATATTGATATCTTCCTGGGATGGCACGTCTGACTATCATCAATCAGTTTGTCACTTACTATCAGAAGCCTATTTAAGATGACTTTACTTAATATTTTTAAGCCTGTATTTAAAAGGCTTAATGGCCTCCAGTTCTTTATATCCTCCCTTGTCCCTTTTTTGTATAATAAAATCAATATTGCCTGGTTCATAGTTTTTGATAAGCCTTCCCCATTAAGCATACTATTAAAGACTATTTCAAGAGCCGGTGCAATCTCCTCTATAAAAGTTTTGTATAGCTCTGCTGTGATACCATCAGTGTTTGGTGCTGAATAATTTTTTAAGGATTTTATGGCTTTTTGTATTTCTTCTTCAGTGATGGAGGAAGCTAAGGCTACTTTCTCCTCTGTCATTAGTTTTGGCAAATTTAATTCTAAAACTTCTTCCATACTATCAATTGCTGGGTTACAAAATACTTGTTTAAGCTGTTTTTCTGCAATCTCAAATTTCCTCCAGTGTGGATGTCATATCTCCATCTTCTGATCTTAATTTGGTAATAATTCTGTGATCTACCCCATTTTTGCACTCTTTAAAGGGATCTGTAGATCCTTTTTTTAAATTAGTGCCAAACCTCATCTCCTGTTCCAATGATTTAGCTCTATCATATTGTATGGAAAACATTTGGTTTTTTTTATATTTGCTCTTTGAGCCCCATAGTCTCTCTCCTCTGTTTCTGTTTGGGATGTAAGTTTCTGTAGTTGCTCTCTTAATTTTAAATAAGTTAGGTACTTCCTATTAGTCTCTGTTTTTGCTTTGGTTTGAAAAAGGATTTTTCATGCAATTTTTGTATCTTTCCACCAGGTAGCAATATCCTCATACATTCCTGTAACAGAGAATTTAGCTAACCAGTCTCTTTTCCACTCCATTTTAGTTTTTATGTTTGCTTTCACACACATGCAAGAAACATAGTGCCACCATATGAGTTTTCATAGGTGTGCCACCCCCATTTCCAATGCCCTGCTCCTTTTTGCAGGCATGCCCACACCACACCAATGAATGTCTGAGCTGTCTATGACAGCCGTTCAGATGCAGTGCTGTACAGTTCTGAGAAAAACACCACTACAATCAGTGGTGGTAACGTGTAGGCAATTTGCATACTGCCATCAGCAGGCAATCTGCATACTGCTGTCAGCACTATGCAAATTGCCTACATGTCAACACTGCATCTGAACTATCATAGACAGTTCATTTCTGATCCCTGTCAGATCCAGTTCTCCCCCACCACGAACACCTAGGTAGCATGCTGGGAGCCCACCCCATCATACTCATGTGATCCCCCTCTACCCCCGCACACTGTATGACCAACGGGGGTGTCCAGTCCCCCATCAGCTCCACTGCCCCCCACAAAAGCAAACTTCCAGGTGCCACTCTGGGAGCCCACCCCAGCATGGCAAAAGTCTGTGGCCCACAGGGGTGCCCAATCCCCCAATGGCTCCACTGCCCCCAACAAACTTCCAGGTGCCATGCTGGGAGCCCACCCCCACATGGCAAAAGTCCCACATCCTCTTTATTAAAAAAAACACCTAGAACAAAAGAAAATGGTCCCTTGTTGACTCTCTTGCCCCCTCCACCAACCCACACCCACCCTCTGCACTGATATTGCCACTATTCATGAGGTGGGGTCACAAAAAAACCATGCTGAAAATTTGGAGTGAAAATACAATGAAAGCCCGGGGTGTTCGGGTTTCCAACCATATGCCCCACCCTGTAGAGACTGACAGGCATCAGGGGTGTGACTTGGGATTGTTGCCTGTAATGCTCATGCCATTCCACTCCCACCCACACCCTGCAGCCAGTGACAGGAATCGAGGCATGCCTTAGACTCTTCGGCCCCAAAGTTCACCCCATTCTCCTATACTGCACCCATCTCATCATATTTCCTTATGGAATTGGGTGAGCGTAAGGCCCAAAGACCCCAAGGCACTCCATGACACTTGTCAGTGTCTGCATTGCAGAGTGTGGTGAAATGGCATGGGCGTTATGGCCAATGACCCAAAGGCACACCCTAATGCCTTTCAGTCTCTGCAGGGTGGTGGTGGGGTAGGCTTCAGTTCAATATTTCTCTGCCATTCCTATTATTCATCTCTCTAACTCCTACACTACCAATGCCAATGCCAGCAAGCAAACATTTGGCATTGACAAATGCTTGTTTCATTCTGCAACAAGGAGCTGTTAAGTCTCCATGTGTTCTTTTTACATCTTGAGATCAGTGCCCATCTCATACCTATTATTATTGATCTGTGATCAGTGAACTTCCAAGCTTTTAATGAAACTGCTTCTAGGTCTACTGTACTAGAAGAAAATAGGAAGTATATCCCAGTGGACAAAGAGGCTTTGAAGAATGTGTTTCCTCCGTTGGGATAAAAAGCTCTATATGAATCTTTCAGGTTTGCATCTTGTACTATTTCTTTTAAAGCATTGGTATCACAAAACAGTTTCTCTGGTTTCAAGTCTTTATCTGTTTTCTCCATTCCACAATTAAAATCCTCTACCCATGCTATAAGCCTGGAGGTATGCAAGAAAGGCCTGATATCTTTAAATAAGGATACTCTAAGGGCTTCCATCTGAGGGGCGTAGGCGTTGATTAATCTAAACCTTTATGGGCCTAAAGAAAACTCTAAAAGGAAAGCCCTACTTGGGGCAATTTCAATTAATCTGGATACTTTTAAATTTGCATTGTTAAATAATATCCCCACACCATCACAAGCGTCTTCTCCCAACAACCAAAAGAAGGCCCTTTATTCCAATATTTCTTCCCTAACTGTAATTCTAATTGAGTTTTTAGTCTAGTGTCCTGCAGGCAAATTATATCTGATCTAAGTTTTTTGTAAAATATGTAATACTGTTAACATTTTCTTATGATTCTTTATACTATTTACATTTAGGGAAGAAATACATAAAGAATCCATTTATTATGTCATGAACCCAGTACTAGGGGGTTTTAATGATTTGTCTGTGCCTAGTGCGCTGAGATATGGGTTTCTCTACTCCCCCTCCCTCCTGATCCGATGTTACCTCAGTGGTGGTTGAAGTTAACAAGGAGGAGTCTGACCCTTCCCCGTCAGAATCTTCATCTTGGCCTTCTGTGCTCAGAACTGAAAATGTGTTACCTATTCTCCAATAACCTTTTCCTTGTGGGGTTTTCTTAATATTTGTTTTGTCTGTCAGGGTCTTACTAAACCTAGTTCTCTTTTTTGCCTGAACTTTCTTAAAAGGCTGTTCTGCAGTAGGGGGTGGGGGTGGGGGCATTTCCACATCTCTAGGTCTAGCTGCCTCTTTTTCCATTTGACTAATTTCAGTATTTACAATCTCATATCTCTGTGTTTCTTCTGGTACTTCTTGGGGCAATGGATCTGTCTCCTGTTCATTTGTGCCACTCATTTCCTCTCATGGTGCTCTGCCTCAGATGCTGCTCAAGCTACTCTTTGTGCTTGCATCTGTTGTGCTTTATAAATTACCCATCCTTGAGAGGGACAGTCCTCCTGATTGTGTGATGCCCAAGGGCATTTCCCATACTCATGCCCTGTTCTTTCGCAAATATTACACTTAAAAAGGTTCACACAGTTAGGAGAAGTGTGACCATATTCAAGACAATGATTACAATGTGGGGTGTCGCATGCTAAACTTAAATGCACTCTTAACTCATATTTGAAATATGACTTTGGCTGGCCATTATAAAACAAAATTTCTCAGTCTTTGCCAAGATAAAAGGTGCCCGGGAGATGAACTGGACCATTATTAGTGGAGTATAGTTTGATCTTAATCTTCCATCCCCCATTCCAGATCTGTTCACTGTCTAGAATGGGGGAGGATCTGTCCATCACCTCACATCTTTGCTTCAACCAAAATAAAATATCCTCCACTTTTACCCCCTTGTTGCAAAACATGACAGTAATTATTTTAACTGCAGGCTTGGTTAATGGTATAGCCATGTATGGTATCTAAATGGGGGTGTTTTTGGCATTCTGGTATTGCATCCAAAATCTATCTAGGCTAGAAACAGTTTCAAAACTAATGACATAGTTGCCATTTCCCAAATACATCAGAGCAAAAATTTCTGAGGAAAACAATCTCATTGATGTATTTAACAAATCTTTTGCAATATGTAATCTGTTGGGGGGATTCTCCAGGCCTCCTTTATATACCAGTCTTACAGTGTTTTTCCTTGGAGCTGGCTCACCCTTATGTTGAAATAAGTCAGCAAGATGAAACATTGGGTTTAGCCAGTCCCTTCTAGATGGATCAGCAAGTATACTATCAGGGGATCCCATCCTTTCTTCATTCCTGTTTTGGTTTGCAGTTTCATCTGCATTAGTCAAAATTTCCTGTGCACTTTTGTTGGGGCTCTTAGTTGTGGAGGGAGTACTTTCAGAGTCCTGAACTTCAGAATCATTGTTCTGCTCAATTTCTATTAGTAGTAACTTGTTGTACATTAGAGTTCTTTTGGTATCTTTGTACGTCTGTGTCTTCTGAGTCTGGAACCCATTGCTTCTCCTGTGATAGAATCCAGCCTGCCCCTTCCAGAGCTTTCGCTGGGGTCCATAATTCAGCAGCTGTAGCATTTGTTACTGCAGCTCCTGATACTGCAGCTGCCTTCATGGTTTCATAGTAGAATTACAAGTTCATAAGGCCAAGGCCCATTATGAACTTGCCACCATGTTGTCAATGGTGGTATTTGTAGTTCATTTCTTCGATATAGTCATCTAGTTGTGTTTTAAAGCATTCCACACTGTCACTGGCAACAGTATATTCAGGTAATGTGTTTCATAATGGTGGCACCCTCTGTGTGAAGAACCTCTGTTTTCTTTGGGTTTTATTAATGGGTCATTTCATTTCATTCTTATATGATCTAGTATTACTTAGACCAACCAGTTTCTCAAGGCATTTAATATCTAGTGTTTCACCTTTATGCATTGTGTCATATATATATATATATATATATATATATATATATAAAATCTCCTCTTAACAGTCTGTAACCATATGAGTGCAGATTCAATGACTTCAGTCTGTCTTCATATGTTAGATTTTTCAGATCTTTTACTCTCCTGGTAGCCTTTCTCTGTACCTTTTGCACCATGCTCAGACTACCTACTGTGGTTGGTGCACAGAAGGGAGCACAGTACTCCAAGTGAGGCCTGACAAGACTTGTATACAGAGACATCAGGACCTCAGCTTTTTTACTCTTGATGTGTCTGTGTATGCATCCCAATACGGAGTAACATTTCTTGACAGTTTTTTTTTGCATGTATATAAAATTTTAGGTCATTGGTAATGGTTACTCCCAGATCTCTCTCTTTCGTAGCTGTTTGAATTATTGTATTATTCAAAGTATAATTAGCCCCCTTGTTGTTTTTTTCTAAAGTGCATCACCTTGCACTTGGAGGCATTAAATGTCATTTTATTCTCCCTGGCCCATATGCCTGTATTATTTAAACAATCCTGGAACCTTTCAACCGATTCTCGGTTATTGACTATGCAGCCAATTTTGCAGTGGTCTGCATATTTACCAACCCAGACATGATCATTTGTTTGCATTGTCGACATGAGAATTCTAAACAGCAGGGGGCCCAGTACAGAACCCTGAGGCACTCCGCTTGTCACTTGGCCCCAACTTGATTAATGTCCTCTTAATACAACCCATTGTGCCCTACTGTTTAACCATGAGTATATCCAATTAATAATATTTTTGTTCAAATTTATTTTAAGCAGATGTTCCAATAAGATTTTGTGTGACACTGTATCAAATGCCTTGCCATAGTCCAAGAAGATGACACCCACAGGCATTCCCACATCCAAGGCTTCACTAAGTGGTTCAAAGAAGCAAATTCAATTTTAGACAGGATCTGCCTGAAGTAAAGCCATGCTGTGATATATTGCAATTAACAGTATTACCTATATGTTCCATCATTCTAGTTTTAATTATTCTCTCCATCATCTTGCCAATCATAGAGGTAAGGCTAATAGGCCTACAGTTCCCCACATACTGTTTACTTCCTCCTTTGTATACAGGCACAATATTTGTACATCTCCAGTCCTTTATAGTACTCCCATATTTTAAGGATGTGTTATATAACTCTGCCAATGGACCAGACAATTCATTAACCATTTTTTTGAGGAATCTTGATACTATACCATCAGGGCCTGGTGCTGATTCATCCTTTAAATCTGCAATAATATCCTTCACTTCTTTTATAGTTATTAATTTCAATATTTCTTTAGTATTTGGTTTCTCTATCATGATGTACCCCTTAGGAAGGAACACATTCAAAAAGTAAGTGTTTAGTTCATTAGCCATGTCATTTTCTTTACTGACTACTATATCATTTATTTTTAATGGTCCTATATTGCTCTGATTACCCTTCAAGGATCCTATATAATTAAAAAAAAATTGTTATTATGCTTTGAGTCAGTTGCTAATCGGACCTCAAGGTCCTGTTTCTTTTTCCTGATCTGATTTTTAGTTTTTTGTACTGACATTTTGTATAATATCAAGTGATTTATATTCAATGATTTTCTATATTTTCAATTCACCCTATGCTTTTTGTTAATGCTTTTTTTATTTTGTTTGTCCACCATAAAGGAATAATTTTTGCTCTATTATAATATTTAGTCCATAAGGGTGCCCATGTTTTTATACAATACATAATTTTGGTATTAATTATGTCCCATTGTTCCTGAAGATCTGAGCACCTGTCTAATTCCTGAACCCAATTCCAATTATTTAGGTAATATTTAATACTTTTGTAATCAGCCCTATTATAACTCTGAGTTTTGTTATTCCATTATTATTACCTTTAATTACTGTGTTTACTCGAAACTGTATCATGTTATGATCACTATCTGCAAGCGGAAGTAATACTTCTGGTTCTGTCTCAATGTTTTTAATATTGGTCAAGATTAAATCCAGCATATTATTTTCCCTGGTAGGTTTCTGGACAAATTGCTCAAGATTTTGTTGGGGTGTAAATTATAGGAACCTTTTTTCAAGATATCCTGTAGCCTCAAGTGAGGCCCATTTGATGTTGGGCATATTAAAATCTCCCGTAAGGATATAATCATTAGAGACTTCCACACTTTTTATTTCATTAAGGAAGGCCTTGTTTCCTTGTAAATCCAAACTGGAGGATCTGTATCCTAATCCCAAGGTCAGTATTTTATTTGTGTGAAGATCAACCACAGAACTTCTGTATCATCGTCCTTTGGTTTTCTGATTTCAGTTTTTATACTTTCTAATACATAAAATGCAATGCCGCCACCTTTTTTATGTTTTCTGCTTTTAATAAATTTAATGTATCCAGGGATATCGGTGCCCCAATCATTACTTGTATACCATGTTTCACATCTTGCACACACATCTATGTGTTTATTTTTCAGGGTGTATCTCAGTTCATCCATTTTCTTTAGTAGGCTCCTAGCATTAAGTAAATAATATGTTTATATATTTTTGAGTCCTTTATTTATATTCATTTTTGCCTGTCCTTATTTGTTTGAAGTATACTCTTTTTGTACCTACATAGAAACATAGAAACACAGAAGTTGATGGCAGATAAGGACCGCAAGGCCCATCCAGTCTGCCCATTTATTTTTCGACCTTATAAATGTGCCATCGGCCTTTGCTCTGCCAACGGCCTATCTATTCATACTCATCTTTATTGTTCCCTTATGCCTATCCCATACCTGTTTGAAGCCCTGTACTGTATTCCTATCCACCACTTCCTGAAGTAGGCTGTTCCATACATCCACCACCCTTTCTGTGAAAAAGAACTTCCTCACATTACCCATTAATCGGCCTCCCTCTAATCTCATACTGTGTCCTCTTGTCCTGCTATTTTTCTTATATTGAAGCATGTTAGACTCTTTCACCTGTTAATGCCCTTAAGGTGTTTGAATGTTTCGATCATATCATCTCTCTCCCTCCTTTGCTCTAGGGTATACATATTGAGCTCCATTAATCTGTACTCATATGTTTTCTGTTGCAGTCCCTTCACCATTTTGGTTGCCCTTCTCTAGACTACCTTAATTTGGTTATTGTTCTTGTGAAGGTGTGGCCTCCAGTACTGCATGCAGTACTCCAGATGGGGCCTAACCAGTGTCTTGTAAAGAGGGATTATTACTTCCCTCTTCTGACTTGAGATACCCCTACTAATACACCCTAACACCCCCCTAGCCTTACCTACTGCTTTAGTGGTCTGCTTGGATGATTTCAGGTCATCTGTGATGATGATGCCCAAGTCTCTTGCTTCCCTTGTGACTGCCAGCAACTCCCCTCCCAGCCTATAGGTGGCTTCAGAATTTCTCTTCCCTATGTGCATGATCTTGCACTTCTTTGCATTAAATCCCAGTTGCAACTCTTTCGACCATCTTGCCAGTTTATCCAGATCTCTTCTCAGTCTGCCCACCCCATCTGGATCATCTACTCTGTTGCAGATCTTCATGTCATCTGCAAACAGACAAACCTTACCCTCCAGTCCATCTGAAATGTCACTGATGAAGATATTGAAGTGGACTGGCCCCAGGACTGATCCCTGAGGTGTCCCACTTGTGACTTGCATCTCTTCTGACTGTATACCATTTACCACCACTCTCTGTTTTCTGCCTATCAACCAGTTTGCCACCCAACTGACCAACTTCTGACCCACCCTGAGCCTATCCAGCTTATTAATCAATGTGGAACTGTATTGAAAGCTTTGCTAAAGTCAAGGTATGCGACATCAACTGCTCTCCCTTGCTCCACCACTCTGGTTACCCAGTCAAAGAAATCTATGAGATTAGTTGGACAGGACCTTCCTTTTGTAAACCCATGCTGTCTTGGATCCTGTGCTCCTATGGATTCCAGGTGTTGCACTATCCTTTCCTTAAAGAGTGGCTCCATAATCTTGCCCACTATTGAGGTAAGACTGACTGGTCTATAGTTCCCTGCCAACTCCCTGCTGCGACTCTTGTGGAGTGGGATCACATGAGCCCTTCTCCAGTCTTCTGGGACTTCTCCTGTGCTCAGAGATTCACTAAACAGTTCTGATAATGGCTCTGCTAGTTCCACCCTTAGCTCCTTTAGTACCCTGGGATGTATGCCATCAGGTCCCATTGTCTTGTCCACCCTGAGCTTCTCGAGCTCTTGTAGGACCCTTTCTTTTGTGAAGGGACTAGTACACACCTCCCTTCCTCCCCCTGTGTCCATGGTGCTGAGCTGTGGGCCCTGCCCTATCTTATCTTCAGTAAATACTGAGCAGAAGTATCTATTTAGGATAGATGCTCTTCCTGTACATGGTCCTCCTAATCACAAGCGCCCTTATCTCCTTTGATCTTAGCAATACCCCCTCTGGACTTTCTCCTTTCACTAATGTATCTATAGAAAGTCTTGTCACCTTCTTTTACTGTTTGTGCTGGTGTTTCCTTGGTTTGGGCCTTTGCCTGCCTTATTGCCTTCCCTGCTTCCCTTAGGGAAGTTTGGTATGCCTCCCTATCTTCATCCTGCTGTGTTCCCTTATAGTTTCTGAAGGCCAGCCTTTTGGCTCTGACCTTTTATGCTACTGTTTTTGAGAACCAAAGTGGTTTCCTTCTTCTTTTGCACATCCTTTTCTCTCTAACACAATGGGATGTTGCTTCAAGTATTGCATCTTTAATGCTTGCCCACTTTGCCTGTACCCCTCACCTGTATTTCTTTTTACCAGGGCTAGCTTAACTCTGTTGGCCATCTTATCAAAGTCAGCTCCTCTGAAGTCCCATATTTTTGCATTGGAATGGGGTGATTTATTTCTAGTGTCCAACTTGAACCATACCATGTGATGGTCACTGACCCCCAGGTGACCTTCTACCTGGAGATCTATGATCCTTTCCCTGTTAGTCAGTACTAGATCTAGGCTAGCCCTGTCTCTTGTGGGTTGTTTTGCCAGTTGTTTGAGGCCCTTCCCCTGCAGGGAATCCACTATGTATCTAGTTCTGACAGATGTTCCTCCTGGTATTGACCAATCTGTATCTGGCATGTTGAAGTCTCCCATTATCAGAACCTTCCCTTTAGCTGTCATGTTTTGTATATCTTCTAACAGTAATGTGTCTATGTCCTCCCCCTGATCTGGGGGCCTGTAGACAACCCCAGTTCATATGGCTGTCCTATTTCTTATTTCCAGAGTGACCCACAGTTCTTCTGGCTCTTTATGTGTATTCTGAATTTCTGTAGCTTTGATATTTTCATTGACATACAGGGCCACTCCACTGCCCTTTTTGCACCTCAGTCTCTTCTGAACAGTACATAGCCAGGTACTGAAGTCTCCCAAGTGTGGTTACTGGTAAACCATATCTCGCTAATTGCTACAACGTCCAGTTTAGCCTCGGACATTATTGCCTGCAGGTCTGGGATCTTGTTTCCCATACTGCTAGCATTTGTGTACATGATTTTCCATTGGCCAGATTTTGGTGTGTTAGTTGTTGGGTGAGGTCTGGCATTTCCTCTGTGCATCATAGGGGGAGCCAGACCTTTTCCCTTACCTGGTGATGCAAATGAACTGCAAACATGCTGAACTCCTGTTTGACCACTAGCTGAGGGGGTAGAGGTGTTCTTCCCATTTGACATATGGGATGCTGCACACCTCTCCCAATTTGCTAGTTTAAATATTCTGCAAAGACATCAAACTTCTGCCCCAATGCACTGACCCCCTCCTTAGTCAGATACAGTCCATCGAATTTAAAGAACTTTCGCTCCCAAAACTGTTGCCAGTTCCCTACAAATGTGTGTCTTTTTCCTGGCAGCAGCCCTTGAGCCACATGTTTAGCTCCCCTATCTCCCCTTCTTTGACCTTCCATCCATGTACCCCCCCAGACTGGCAGGATCTCAGAGAAAGAGATGCCGTACAAAATGGATGCTAGTGTGTCACCCAGCCTGGTCAGGTGTTCCTTGGTCTCCACAACTGACTGGCTGGGGAAATCATTAGTCCCTATGTGTACCAGGATGTCAATGTGTTTTCTCTGCTTCCTGAACAATTTTAGCAATATGGTCAGTGTCTCTCCACGCTGATGTAACTGGGAAACATCAGACTATTACCCTTGGCTGACGATAGGTATCAACTGCCTGAATCATGGAGTCTCCTATGATCAGAAGTTTTTTGGATTTCCTTTTTGCTTTTTTTTGTTTTGGTTCCTGTTTTGGGCAAGTTTTGTTGTGCTAGCTCCTGTGCTGCAGAGTCCTGCTCTGCAGTGTCCTCTGCCCCTTTGTTTGATTTCGGAGATAGAGGCAGATACCTGTTTGTAGTTTTTATATGGTTTGTGGAGATAATATGTAGGAGAGCACCAAGTGATGGGGCACCTGATTTGCCCCTCCTAACCGCCTGCCAACCTCCAGGACCAGCTACCCTCTGCGGTTGAGGTGCTTGTTTTGGATGTTGGGGAAATGGCGGGTGGTTCTTGTAATATATTTCCTCTTGAATATGCAATTTGAGATGTGCACTCTCTGTCCATGCTGCCTGGAGCTGAGCCTTTAGATCTCCAATGGTCCAGCATGTAGGAAAGTGTCCTAAATCCTGAAAAACTGCCTTTCTGAAAAGTGTTCCACAGTACCTGCAGTTAATGATATCCATTCCAGATAAGTTGCTGGGTTTATAACCCGGTCAGAGTAACTAGAAGGAAGAAAATGAAAGCAAAAGTTTGATTTTGTGTTTTGTTTGCTTGTTTTTGTATAACTTGTTATAACAAGTTAATTTACTAGTGCCCCTGTAAATGAGGTCACCGTGTGGATACTCAACTGATCTGCCCCTTCCTGTTTTCCTACAGGAAGTGTCACAATTGTGCTACCCTATAAAAGGAGTGTAGTGTGGGGTGGATGGGGATGGGGTTGGGTGGCTGTATCCTTTCCCTGCCAAAAAAGAAGAACCATGGATGAAAAAACAAGGAGGTAAGAGCAGAAATAATCAGCCAGCAACAAATGCAGTAGCTCTGAAAGCTTATCCTAATGATAGATACAACTGTAAAACATGTAAAGCACCACCTGTAATAATTTCACAGAAGATATACTCTTCAAAAAACACTTTGCTACAGAGAAAAATAAAGCAGTAACAGAAGATATACCTTGCAAAAGACAATTTGAATCTGAAGATTACAGCAGCAGTCTGTTAGCACACACCTGTAGGCACACCCTGTAATAATGCAACAGAAGGTATACTCAGCAACAACAATTTGAATCAGTGAAAAATAAAGCAATAAAATGTTAGCAACAAACAGTAACAATACCTGTGAGTACAAAATAAAAATAACAACATGCAGTAAATCTGCCTAGCCAAAAGAAGCCTTAATCCTTTCCCTTGCTCTGGTAAGGTTCTTTGCTCTGTCCTTTCAAGCAACTTAGAAGGAAATTGCTCAGGTGAAGCTAGATGCCTTGGCCAGCATACCTAGTTTTCCACCTGTAATTGGTTATTTATATGAGCCCTCCCACCCTCTGTATTCAGTTTAAATTATTAGTAATGTGTGTTTTCAAGTGCATATCTAACCTTTGATTGCCTTTGTTAGTAAGATGACACCCATCCTTACAAAAATATTCATAGTTATCATTAAATTCATCCCAGTGCATTGTATGTCCAACCTTTTGTCTCAGGCTCCACATTCTTAGCCAATTATTTACCTGTTTTAATTTTGTTACTTGCTCTTGGGATGCCCTAGGTATAGGCAGAATTTCAGAAAATGCTAAATCGCAGGCCCAGTTCCACTAATTATTAGTCATATTCACAAATTCCTGATTTATTTGCTGTTCCATTTGAGAGAATATATTATGGCTCCAGCATAAATTATGACTAAAGAGTTATGTGCATCATGTTTCAATATTTCATTTGTCATTTTGTTAATATCAGATAACTTTCCCCTCTAAAGCATGATAAAATTCTTCTTGCTTTATCTTCATCACATATATCTCTGTCTAGTCCTTTGAGTAGGGAGTCACCCAGAACAATTATTTGCTTTTTATTTAATAAAGGCTTACTTCCTAAGTCCATATTTTCTGCATCCCTTGGAACATCAACACTATCCATTTAGATATTTATATCATCTGTTTGTTTTCTAGTATCTATTTCTGGTTCAAGCATAACCAATGGTACAGTAGAGTTTGTTTCTGTTTCACAAGGTCCTGCATGTTTTACAATAGTCTGTTCACCTTGTATATCATTTTTACTAGTGTTAGGTACATCTTGTTGGGCCAAGGGGTCAAAGGTATTTTGAAGGGAGATGCTAAAAGCATCAGTAGTCTTCCCTTTCCTTCTTTTAGTAACTTCAGAACTCTGTACCAGGAACCATGCATCCTCTGCATTAGTAGATGTTTCTTCATCTCTTTATTAGTGGGTTTTTGTTTTACTGGTTTGCCTTTTTTTGCCTTTTGGTTTTGAGTTGGTGCAGCAGTAATGACTGACTCACTAACATAATCGGTAGTGTGCTCTTTGAATCTATTTATTTATTTATTGAAGATATTAGATAACATACCTTTGAGTCAAATACTCCTTTACAAAGGTTCCATGCCATTAATTACAGAGACATCAGATACAATGGCAACAAATAAGACACAGTAGTTACAAAGAAGCTTGTACATTAGCAAAAGCACTTACAAAAAGTTGCAGAAACAGTTACAGAGTAAAGATGGTAATCCATTAACAGGGTACATACACTGCAGGACAGTGGCACCAGCCATGCCCTGGTCATTATTTAGTAGTCTAGGCTGGACTGGGGATGTCCATTGTCCAGGTATAAGCACACCCTGGGGTGGCAGGACCAGGGTGAGGTACAAATACAAGGGGGGACACGGATAGAGCAACAAATCAAGGACAGTCACTGGCTGAGCCTTGAGAGATTAGGTCACATAGTTGGGACTTGAACTGGCCAAGTCTGGATTCTTAGAGGAGGGAGTTAGGAAGGGAGTTAAGCCAGCTAGGGGCCTGGTGTCTAAATGTTCTTTGACCTGAGGAGGTCTTGCAGAGGGGTACCTGGAAGTGGGTTGTTGTATATTGCTGGGTGTGGTGGGAGGACATGGGTGCCTGGAGTAGGGGGGTAAGGGCAGGTGAAAGTAGACCCACTGTTATTTTTTTAGCAAAGAGGCATGTCTGATATTTGAGCCTCCCTTTGAAGTTAAGTCAGTTGGTGGAGGCATACAGGGAGCAGGTGTGTGTGTGCATCTGACACAACCAGAGGCTAGTCTACAGGCCTTATTAAGAGCCAGCCTGATTTTGTTTAGGTGTGTGTTGTCAGCTGCCCCATAGATTATGATACCGTAATCTATGAGTGACAGTACTGAAGCTGAGAGAGCTAGGTAGAGGGCTTCAAGTGGGAGGCAGTGCTTGTACTGGTGCAGTAAACCAATATGCACATTAATGGCAGTGCTTAGTTTTCGGATGTGGTCATGGTAGGTGAGCCCTGAGTCTAGGGTGATACCTAGGTACTTGAAAGAGGTAAACTGCTCAAGGGGGTCATTGAGGGAGTTCAGTATGCACAGGGGTAGTCCACTGTTACTGCTTTGGGAGTGGAAAAATACCATAGACTTCATTTTTTGTAGTTTAGAACTAGGCTATGCTAAATGAACCAGGATTCTGCTTCTGTAAAAGATTTTTGGAGTGCATTACAGAGAGCGGTGGGATCAGTCTGGGAGCTGTAGAGGACGGCATCATCTGCATACAGGAGTAGTTTCCCAAAGCAATCCTTGGGTAGGGAGTTAAGGAACAGGGAAAAAAGTAGGGGGCCAAGAATAGAGCCCTGAGGGACTCCTGATCTGACTTGGAGGGGGGGACGACTGGATTTGGGCAAGTCTGACTGTCTGAGTTCTCTCTGACAGATAGCTGGCAAACCAGCTAGTGGTCTCCGAGGACAGGCCAGTTTGTGTGAGGGAATTCAGTAGTAGTATGTGGTGCACCATATCAAATGCCTTGGAAAGGTCTATAAAAAAAAAACAGCAATGTGGCCTGTGTCCAGAGATGTGTGGAGGGCATTAGTGAACTCCAGGAGAGCTGTGGTAGTGCTGTGGTTGTGCCAGAAGCCATGCTGCTCAGGACACAGAAGGCTGTATTTGGAGAGGTAGTCCATAAGCTGGGGGGCCACAATTTTCTCCAAGGCTTTGGAAAGGGGGGGCAGGATTGAGATGGGGTGGTAGTTCCCAGGCTGGGTGCAGTCACCGCTCTTAAGGATGGTGTAATGTGAGCTGATTTCCATTTAGAGGGGAACTGGCACAGCGATAGGAAGCGGTTCAGGAGCAAGGTGCTTGGGAGAAGAACTTCATTAAAGGTGAGCCTAAGCAGCTTAAGATCTATTTTTTCACTGCTGAATCATGACTTGCTGAGGGTCTTGAGGAGAAGGGGGCATTTTCATGCTGTGATATTGTTCTAAAGTGGAACAGGGGGACAGTGGGAGAGGTGGGAGGTGCTGGGGTGTGGAGAAGAAATTGTGGGGGACAACATTACTAAGGGCGAGAAAGAGGTATTAAATGTATTTGCAATCAGGGCAGGGTCTGTGGTGATAGATCCATTTGCCCAGAGTTGGGAGGGAGGTGCAGAGGAGGCTTTACCACTGAGCTCTTTGAGAGAGTCCCAGAACTTGTGGCCAGAGCCCCATGTGGCAGTGAACGAGGCTCAGTAGTACTCAGCTTTGGCCTTCTGAATATTACAAGTACATTTATTATGCACCTCTTGGTAGCACTGTCTATCAGAGGGTTTACCAGTTTCCAGGGCAATGTGACATAGATTGTCATGATCATGCATTTGGTCTAACAGGGCTTGTGACATCCAAGGTGTGTCAACCCCTTTGACGACCTGTTTGCTTAGGGGTGCATACTGGTCACAGGAAGAATTGAAGGTGTCAATGAAGTGGTCAAGAGCAGTGTCAATGTCCAAAGTGGTTGTAACGGGGGACCAGTCACTGGTTGAGAAGTATTGTCTAAGAGCCTGAAGCTTGCCAGGCTTTGAGATGGCATTGGAGGATAGTTTTTTGGGGGGGGGCTTTCTTGCAATATACAACCGGTGACAAGGCACCGGGGAGTGATCACTCAGGGCATCAGGTAAAATCCTGACCTGGGTAGCTTTATGGGGTGCATTGGTGAGCACCAGATCAAGGAGAGTAGCAGTGCCAGATCTCTGGTTCAGTCTAGTGGCGGTGGTCACAAGTTGGGACAGGTTTTGAGAGGCTGCCACATCCCTTAAGGGTGCTGATGTGTCAGCTTTCCAATTTATATTAAAGTCCCCAAGGGCAATGATTTCTGCCTTGTCAGGGAGAGACTTTAGGTAGGTGAGGACAGAGTGGAAAGCACTCTTCTGATTCCAGCGAGGAATGTATATAGAAGAGAGGAACAGGGGGGTTCTGTTAGGTGCAATAGTGATTTTCAGAGTGAAGGTCTGGGCCCCATGCTCAAAGGAAGGAGGTGGGAGGGCAAGACATTGTAGCAAGTCCTGGATGTATAGTGCACATCCAACACCTTTTTTAGAGGTACGGTCGGCGCAGTATAGAATAAACCTGGGGAGTGAGACCACGGAGTCTGGGGTATGTTCATTGAGTCAAGTTTCTACTACTGAGATGATATCAGGGTGATTCAGGACAATCCAGCCCTGAAAAGAGTCAAATTTGTTAAGGAGGCTGCATATATTAAGGGAGGCGATTTTAAGATCCTTAGGAGCAGTAGTATGGGAAGGGGGTTGGGTGGGGCCAGGGTTGCGGTGGATGTCTCCTGAGAGGAGGAGAAGGAGCAGGAGGATATGCATAGATGCTAGTTTTAGTCACTTCTGCACCAAATTTAGGTGCCATCAGGAAGGGGGAGGAGCATTGCAAGGATGTGGGGATGGGTAGCTGCTGTAGAATGGGAGAGGCAAGGCAAAGTAGGGTCCATTGCCTTAACATGGAAACGTCAGTGGGATGGGATATGGGTACAGCCCATCAGTGGAGTGAGAGTGGTGGCCCCATGTTAGATTGGGGGGTTTAGGATGAGAGGCCTGATGAGAGGTGGTTTCAGCTCATCATGTTGGTGAATGTGTGGTGAGTGACCTAGTAGAATGAGGGAGGCTAGAGTTAACAGTGCAAGCCAGGAGGCCGAGACGACACCAGTAGGCGGGGTCATTATGAGTACCTGGTAGGTGGGAGGGCTGACATGATTAAGGGTGTTAAAAGGGTGTAGTAGGTAGCTGGAGGTAAAACTGAGCCAACAGTGGTATGCCAGCTGTGAAATTAGCCAAAGCACAGGGCAATTTTGGTAAAACACCTGAAAAAAGTCACTGTAATATTGCTTTACTGCATGGGGGGCAATGACACTAGTTCTGATTTAGTGATATAGCTGAAAATTCAGCTAAGGCAAAGGTGCCAGCTACTGGGATAGTTTGGCTGTGACTGGGTATGTTTCTAAAGGCAGTGGAAGTGTAAGAACTGAAAGAATACATAGTAGAATTAGGGTGAAGTCCCTAACAATAGGGCAGGTTAAAGCAGTAATTGAGAGGAGTTAACTGGAGCGGCTGCAGAAAATTTGAGAGCAAATGTGTGACCCTGTGGGTAAGACTGCTTTAAAAAGGGGTGGTAAGAAAGTGGGTCAAGTCAGGTATTGAAGATAGGGAGGCCAATAGCCATAAGAATGTGCAGCAGTGGAGTGACCAATCAGCTGCCAGACTGAGGAAAGGGGCGGAGCAAGGGTTTATTTAATACTGTGAGGAGGTGGGGAAGGGGGTAGATGAAAAAATTCAGCCAAGAACATAGCACAGAAAGAGATTTCCCTGAGATCAGGAAGTGCCAGTCATTGGAAAATAAGCCAAGAAGCAGAAACTGCCAATCAGTGCCTGGCTCCTCCACTGGGTGTCCATTCAAAACAGCGGTATTCAAAACCATGAGCTTCTGAGGTCCGGTGCGTACCTGAATCTTTCATGGGGTCAGTCAGGTGGTCTGTTAGCTGCGGCCGGCTTGGAGAGTGCCAGGGCCACAGCAGCAGCTTGGGAAGCCCACAGATGGGCTGTCTGTGGAACAAGGAGGGAAAGACAGAGGATTAAATACAGCTAGAGTTCAACAGCAAGCTCAGTGGGGGGCAGGCAATGGGGAAGGACAAAGCAAGAGGTAAAGAGGTGGCAAATGCAGGGCAATTATTTAGAGATAGAAGAGAAGTTAATGGGGAGGGGTGCTGTGCTTTGGCACCGGGACATCTGAGGAGGACAGCAGCAACAGGAGGGGCTGTAAGAGAAGTGTTTGTAGGTAATTACATTTACAAAAATTCAGTCCAGAACACATCACAGAAAGAGATTTCCCTGAGATCAGGATGCGCCAGGAGTTGGAAAATCAGCCAAGGAGCAGAAATTGCCAGTCAGTGCCTGGCTCCTCCACTGGGCATCCAGTCAAAACAGCGGCATTCAGAAGCACAAGTTTCAGAGGTCCAGTGCATACCTGAATCTGTCCTGGGGTCAGTCGAGTGGACTGTTAGCTGCGGCCGGCTCAGAGAGTGCCAGGGCCACAGGAGCAGCTTGGGAAGCCCGCAGATGGGCTGTCTGTGGAACAAGGAGGGAAAGACAGAGGATTAAATACAGCTAGAGTTCAATAGCAAGCTCAGTTGGGGGCAGGCAATGAGAAGGACAAAGCATGAGGTAAAGAGGTGACAAATGCAGGGCAATTATTTAGAGATAGAAGAGCAGCTAATGGGGGTGCTGTGCTTTGGCACCGGGATGTCTGAGGAGGACAGCAGCAGCAGGAGGGAATGTAAGGGAAGGGTTTGTACGTAAAGCAGAGAAGAAATTAAGCTGTTTAGAGAGACAACATTACAAGTGGGGTGGAGAAATTAATAATTAGCAGAGCGACCAGTGTGGGGAAGGGACAGAGTTTGGCAGTAGAGACAGAAATGGAAAACTGCAGCAATCTTGCTCAGTAGCTAGGTCAAAGCAGTCAAAACATCAGCTACTATACAATACAGTTTGTCCAGCAAGTAACACAGAGAGGCTAGACTAGTGGTTTGTAATAGACTAGCTAAACTGGCAGGTAAAGTAAGACCAATTGATGCATAACGTAAGTAATTACATTTACAAAAATTCTGTCCAGAACACAACACAGAAAGAGATTTCCCTGAGATCAGGAAATGCCAAGCGTTGGAAAATCAGTCAAGGAGCAGAAACTGCCAATCAGTGCCTGGCTCCTCCACTGGGTGTCCAGTCAAAACAGTGGCATTCAAAACCATGAGTTTCAGAGGTCCTGTGCGTACCTGAATCTGTCCGGGGGTCAGTCGGGTGGTCTGTTAGCTGTGTCCGGCTTGGAGAGTGCCAGGGCCACAGAGCAGCTTGGGAAGCCTGTAGATGGGCTGTCTGTGGAACAAGGAGAAAAAGACAGAGGATTAAATACAGCTAGAGTACAACAGCAAGCTCAGTGGGGGCCGGCAATGGGGAAGGACAAAGCATGAGGTAAAGAGGTGGCAAATGCAAGGCAATTATTTAGAGCTAGAAGTGGAGTTAACGGGGCCGGGGGGGGGTTGTGGTTGCTGTGCTTTGGGACTGACCATGTATTTTTGGCTTTTTTCTAATTCAAGTAATCTTAAATTGAACTTATTCACCATCATTGTTAGTTCAGTATTCTCTTTACATTTTGTGCATATGTATTGCTCATTACTCATAGGGTCAGGGTCCAGTTTATACATAAGGCACAATTTGCACATCAACCCAATTTTGCCTTCAGTGGTTTTAATTCTACCCTCCATCTCTTATGTTTATTATTCAATGTTTTGTTACATAAGATAGTACTCCGCACCTTAGAACAGTTTGGTATACAATACACCATCCAATACCTGTGTAATTCTTTTTATTATTATGTTGGTGTGCTTACGCAGCCAACATCCTGCGGTAGTGCAGATTTGGAGGAGCGGCCACTGTTGGATGAATGCAGGGCACGCATCAGTAGGTGTGTCCCTCATTTCTCAATCAGTCTGATGCTAGCGCCACACCATGCATACATAATGTGGTGAGCACATCTAAGGAAAGGTCTGCTGCAATCCGAGCAAAGCTCATCAGATGCAGTGTACCTTCTGATGAGTTTGGCCACATTGTAAACATGGCGGCCTCCCAACTGCCGACTTCAGGGGTGCCCAATCCCCCTGCCAGCTTACCGTGGCCCCAATGTATGCCGACCAGGGGCCGCTCCTGTTGGCATAAAGCACTCCCCCATTTGTTAGAGGCTGGGGGTGCTAACCTCTCGCTCTTGCCCCACTTTCTTGTGTGCCGACAGGGATACCCAGTCCTTGTCGGCATAAATTAACCCCTTTGCTGTGTGCCGACGAGTGCCCATTCCCCCATCAGCTGCAGCACCCCCCACAAACAGTTAGGTGGCATGCTGGGAGCCCACCCCAGCATGCCAAATCCCCTGAGAAAAAACAACTGTCCTGAGATGTTTTGTTGTTTTTAACCCTGTAACACAAAAACAGTCCCTCGTAGTCTCCCTCCCACAACCTGCATCCACCCTCTGTGCATCCTGCCTCCCCACACCCCCTCCTCACCTCATACTTACCTGCGGAGTCCGGCACAACGATCTTCAGTGGACCAGGAACACGTCTGCACTCTTCAAAGCAGACCGCAAACTGAGGAAATGCCGGTAAGTTGTATAATGGAATAAATAGGGTTTTTTCAACTTTGATGCATATCTCAGACATTTTTGGGAATTTTGGCACCAAATTTTCAACATGGGGCTTTTGGGACCCCTCTTCATGAATTCTTGCACTGTCATGGCGTTATTTGGTTCCAAAAGGTGATTTTGCAGTCTCTACATGGAATCACCTTTCGGGAGTGAGGAACAAAATGACAGTGCCAGTGTTCATGAGGGGGGCTCTCAGAAAGCCTATGTGGCAGATTTGGTGGGAAAAATCCAAGAAATGACTGTTTTATGAGCGTGTGTTGCGCAGTTGCTACGCATGCTCATAACTTAGCGAATTTGCAATATTTTCATATCACATGTTCAGCACTGGCATTTTTCCAAACCTTCTTGTGAACCGTACAGCTGTCATTTTTCACATCCTGCCTGAAATGTGTTTTTGCACTTCTGGCACAGAATAGCACAGTCAATGTGGGAAATCAGTGTTCAGGACAAATTACAAAAATGACAGTTACACTGTTCATGAGCAGAAGTCCTAAAATGCCTATGCTGAAAATTCAGTGATGATACTCCATAACACGACTGTGTTATGTGCATGCGTTGCGCAGTTTGCACGCATGCTCGTAAGTTCACAAATTTATAATATTTTCACTCCAGATTTTCAACATTGCATTGTTCTGCACCTTTTTATGAACAGTACAGCTGTCATTTTTCACATCCTGACCAAAATGTGTTTTCGCAGTTCCGGCGCAGAATAGCGCGGTCGCTGAGGAAAGTCCTTGTTCAAGACACATTATGAAAATGACAGTGACACTGATCATTAGCAGAGGTCCTAAAATGCCTATGTTGAAAATTTGGGGCCAAAAGTCCATAAAATTAGTGTCTTATGACTGTGCGTTGTGCAGTTTACATGCCCGCACGCTCGTGACTTCGTACAGTTGCAATATTTTCACTCCAGATGTTCAAAATTGGCATTTTTCCACACACCCCTATGAACAGTACAGCTGCCATTTTACATATCCTGGCTGAAATGTGTTTTCGCATGTCCGGCACAGAATTGCATGGTCGCTGTGGGAAATCAGTTTTTGGGACAGTTTGAGGAAATGACGATGGCACTGTTCATGAGCAGAGGTCCTAAAATGCCTATGTTGAAAATCTGGTGCTGAAAGTTCATAAAATGACTGTGCTGCAAATGTGCATTGCCCAGTTTCCACACAGCCTTGTAACTTCGTAAATTTGCAATATTTTCATGCCAGATTTTCACCACTGGCATTTGTGCACACCTCATCAACAGTACAGCTGCCATTTTTCACAGCCTGCACAAAATGCATTTCTGCACCTGTGGCGCACAATGGCATGCTCGCTGTGGGAAATCACCTTTTGGGACATATTAACAAAATTTCAGCTCCACTGTTCATGAAGGGAGGTCCCAAAATACCTATGTTGAAAATGTGCCTAAAAAACTCCCACAAATAATTGGGTTGTGGACGTCTGTTGCGTAGTTTGTATGCATGTTCATTGCTTCACCAATACTTCATATTGCCACTCCAGATTTTCAACGTTGCCATTTTTATGCCTCCTCATGAACAATACAGTTGTCATTCTCCACATCCTGCCCAAAACTGTGTTTTCATCCTTCTGTTGCTAAATGGCACAATCGCTGTGCAAAACCATGTTTCAGCTAACAAAGTGATTGTGCCACTTTTCATGAGGTGGCCTGACAAGCAGCCCATATTGCAAATGTGTAGTTAAACTACCACTACATGCCTACGGTGTTATGGTTTCCAACTGTAGCACCCCACCTGGTATGGACTGACAGGTGTCAGGGATGTGGCCTGGGATCATCGGATGTAATGCTCATGCCATTCCACCCCCCACGCCCACCCTGCAGCCACTGACAGGCATTGTGGTGTGTCTTGCACTGCTCAGCCACAAACTTCACCCCATGCTCCTATGCTGCTACCACGTCAGTGTATTTCCTTATGAATGGGGGTAATTATAATGCCCAAAGACCCCAAAGCACACCACAACACTTATCAGTGTCTACAGAGTAGGGTGAGGTACAATGGCATGAGCATTATAGCTGATGACCCAAAGGCACATCCCAATGCCTGTCACTCTCTACAGGGTGGGGGTGGGGTTGGCGTCACTTCAATACTTCACTGCAATTCCTCTTATGCGTCTCTAACTTTGCCACTGCCAATGCCAGCATGACAACATTTGGCATTGACAAATGCTAGTTACCTTATGGGCCAGTTAAGTCTCTGTACTCCTCCCCTCCTTACTGAACATGCCAAACATGTGTAGACACGCATGACTTTGCACACATCTTTGTGTGCCTCACTGCGCGCTCGCCCTGCTCGGCTTGCCCTGCTTGCTGCAGGTCTAATACTTATACTGATCCGTGACCCGGAAGTAGCTCTGGAGGTCATGCAGCAAGGCAGAACCCAAAAACCTTTACAATGGGTTTAAAAAGTATATTTGCCTCTGCTATGGGGGCTGAAGTGTTGCATTTAAGATGCACAGACTGTTGTTTAGTAAAATATAAAGGGTGCACAGCAGGTATTAGTTCGCTAGAGTAGCTAAAAATCTACTAGCCCTCTTCCTGTTCCTGCTACAGAGCAGGGCTCCAAGTTACAGTAAAAACAATGTTACATTTACAGAATACACATCCACTGTCATAAACACTCTCCAGAGATACAATACAAGACTCTAGCAGCTCAGGAATAGTTTCAACAGATACAGGTTGATAAATCAGCTGTCTCTGCAGCGCTTGCCATTTAAAAATCACCCGCTGTACTAGTGGCTTTCTTAGAGCTTTGTGGTTTAGCTTTTATGACGTAGGATGTGCCCAAACATTTTGTTTTTACCTCGGAACCTGTGTTTGACTTAGAGGATTTTTCTGTCTTTTGGCACAACAAGCTGCCAGCCAGTGCTGCTTTTTCTTTTGTCACAATTTTTGAGCAGCTTGCAGTTTCCTTTGATGCTGCTACATAATTTTGCAGCTGTTCTGACAACATTGAGTCATTTTCTTAAACTGTCAGTGAGTCTGACTGCATTGCTAAAATTTCAGCCTGTAATGCTTCCCTCTGCTTTTTGCATTAGGCATCCTTTAATGACAGTTCTTTAATTAAAGCTTCTTTGTCAGATATAACAACTGAAACAGTCTCACCATTTGTTTTCTCTTGTAGGTTATTTGCAGCATCATCCCCTTGATGAATTAATTCCTGTTCTGATTCAAAAAATTCTTCAGGTATATCCATGTCCACACTATCTTCTTCTTCTGCAGGATTAGCCTCTGGAGTTTTAGGGGTAGAGGAGGAGGCCATCTCCGCTACCCCCACAGCAGTCCTTCTTCCTCCTCCTTGGTCCAGCACATTGGCCATCTTGGAAGGTCCCTCAAGGGTTCCCCCTTCTGACAGAGTAGGAGAATTTCCCTGGTGCCCTGGCTAAATTTCCCACATTCACTAAAAATACCACCAACATCCTAATCTGGTTCAGTGTCAGTTGGCATTAATCTGTATCCCTCTCCCCAGGGTTGTACCTGAAATATAGGTAGAATTTGTCTCGTGCACTTACCCAGTCAACAAAAACTAAATAAATAAATAAAATAAATAAATGTTATAGGCACCCACTTAGCAATCAGTGCACACCTGATTTTTAACTGAGCTGAAGCGCTGTTCTACCACAGTGTAAAAGTGATGGAATGCTGTTCAACCCCTCTGTGGTAGAACAGCTTACCAGCTCAGTTGAAAATCACATGAGCCACATTTACAGACAGCAGGATCTAACAGATTAATCGATCCAATCCTGTGACAGCACAGACAGAAACTCGACCAGACCTGCAAATGCAGGATCAACCAGATACCTTAGCAAATATGCAGGATCAACCAGATATAACCCTCCAATGAAAAAAATAAATGCAGGATCAACCAGATATTTATAAAAACGTATGAAAATAGATGCAGATCCTCTGCTCGCTAATGAGAACTTACAACCACCATGTCTTTTTTTTGTGAAATCCTCCCCCAAACCTGCACTACTGATGTAGGGATGTCTAGTCCCTAGCAACCACACAACTCACCATAGCAACTAGCCCTAAATCCCGAAATAAGATGAGGCACTGGGCAATTTGTTTTCTATATATAACAAGTAAAAAAATTGCTAAAAGCAAATCAAATTATTCAGTGGGGCACCATACACTATAAATAAATACTGGATGGGCAACCCTGTGCTCAACCAGTGTGTTTACCACGTCATGTCTTTGATTCCCAAGGACCTCTTGAGCTTCGCTCTCGAGGTCACAGGGAATACGAACCCCCCGTGGCAAAACACACTGTTTCAGCATGGTTGCCCATCCAGTATTCTCTATGTTTGTTTTTTTGCTTAATGAGTTAGCACACTGGAACATAAGTTCCATTTACATGTGGGACTCACAATAAAACATAGACAGAATAAACAATGATGCAAAATATTAAGTTAGGAACAATAGTTCCATGTCAAACAACATAAAATATGATTTGAAAACAATCACATTCAAATAAACCTGTGAAATACATAGACAACATATTTACAAATGAAGTGGCAATCGTTACATTCCTTATGACAAGTGGGATATTATTCCAAATACTCATGCCGTAATAAGTAAAGGCCCTTTGACTATTAGTGGTTCTCATGAAATGTCATTTAAAAGCTGTATTATCAACCCTTCACCTAGAGAGAAAAAAAAATCAAAGTATTGGAAATATTTAAACAGACTTGGATTTTGAATTTTGCAAACTTTCGATGCTTTTGAGACTCATTTTCTACACTATATTATACAATGGCAAGGACATTTCCTGTATTCTGATTGGTCAGTGTGTGCCTGGAACAGTGATGTTATTACACAATAACATCACTGTATGAAGTTCAGGCACACAGGTGACCACATAACATAGGCAGAAATCATGGCATAGCCATTCCATCTGCAGTGTTTCCCACCCCAAGACGAGTGGCTTCACTGGACCATGCAGACTGTAGCTGCCAGTCACATGCTTCAATGACACCAGTCAATTTGGTGAAAAAAAGCAAAACACTGCATAACTTTATGTTCTCCCTCCTAAAACAAAAGTTAGAGAATGCTGTAACAGTGCCTTCTCTGTGGCAGCCCCTCGATGTTCCTGAATTCCATCTTCAACTTCAGCGGTTGTAGCGTGTGTGCAGTACAGGGCCCTGCTCACTGCAGGACTCAGTGGATGCACGTCCCTGTCTTACACAGAAACAAAACTCTTGTCAATTATCACCTACTCTACTGGATTCCCTAAACACAAAAATGGTTCAGTAAACAAAGCCATAACTTCAAATGGCATCTCATTACCTCCGCCTCAGCTGTAGCACCGCTGGTTCCAGAACCTGCTTCACACACTGCTCCTCAGCTTCATCCTAACAGAAACAGTGGGGCTGCTTATGGCCAGGTTAAACAAGAATGAAAACAAAAATAGTAGCACATTATGTGAAGTTCTCCCAGTCCCAGGGCATGTACTCAGTAACAAACAATAGTGCAGGGTAGGTGACAGACACACAAAGGGACAGGCAAAGATACTCCTAAAGTGGGTTACAGGGCAACCATGCAGTGGCAGCACCACCTACTGAACAAAACAAACTATGGACTCTTTTTTGAATATGTACACCTGCCCTAACAAAAAGGAAAAAAGAAAAAGTATTGTAAGCTTATTTTCCCATGTTCCTTAAAAAAGAGCCACTGTATCATAGCAATAAGGCAACGCAGGGTGTGTGTTTTTGTGTGTTATGAAATGGGTAGAAAGAATATTGACTCCTGATTGGCCAAAAGGTGCTTTCAGCTGGACCGTTATCCCAGTACAATGGCCCAGCTGAAAGTAGCTCAACAAAACTATGTTTTAAAAACACATTCAGTTTACTAAAATGGAACGATTTCATAATCACAATATGACACTCCAGGGAGTGCATTATGGTGGGCTAACGACCCTTCTCTGGTGGTGAAAGCCCTCAGTTTCACCTCATCCTTCAACCCACCCAAGATGGGCCATTATCCCACCATAATGCACCACTGTCATGCCTTATTACTTAAATAGCATCACTCCTGGGGTGGCGGATGCACCTGGCTTCACCTTGTGCCTCACCCCACACCAGGAGTGATGTTATTACCCAATAACACACACCCTGCCATGCCTTACTTAAGCACTAATGCACGACAGGGTGTGGGTTGTGCTGGGATACCCTCACACCTGGGGTGGTTGGGCATGAGGCTGCAGGAATAGTGCATCCAACATCCCAGGTGTGAAGTTATCACAGCACAACCCACACCCTGGGTTGCATTATTGCTATTATACAATGGCTCTTTTTTTATATAAAAAAGTAGAAAAATATATATTTGTGGCTTTTTTTAATCATTTTTGGTGTGTGGAAGTATCTGTTTTTAAAAAAAGTGCACAGTTTTTCTTTTGGCCACTAGATGGTACAGTCAATATGTGCTGCATCATGTTTTCGTATCCCGTGGCTTTCTTTCTCTGGTAATATGCGGGTCTGAGTTTCTTCTTACAGTGGCATGATACATGCAGGTCCTGTTTTTGTTTTATGTTTCTTTTTGCTCACATGTTTAAATGCAGCATTTTGGTATGTCAGAAAAATAGATGGGACCATGGAGCTGCGTCGGTACTGGTGGCTGTCTGAGGTAAGGCGTAGAAACAGACGGTGGAGATGCCGGGGCACTGTTATGGAGGAAACCCCTATTTTTAGGTACAGGTTTCTTTACTTTGTACTGTATTTATTGGGTTTTATTTTTAATTTGTATTTTTTTTTTCAGTTGGGTGGACAGACGTGGGTGGGTGAGTGATTGTGGTACTGTTATGTGCATGCACTTGAGTGGATGTTCTGGAGAATCAGAAGCCACTTGTGGCTTTTCTGCAGAGGTTATTTTTAAGCAGCTTGGAGTGAGCAAAGGGGAAGGCATATGTTTAAGGAGGACAACATCTTTTGACTGACTATTGCGCTTGCCTCTTTCGAGCGAGCGGTGTTTTAATTGCGCAGGCGCTAAGTCACGCTCGCGGTACTGTCAGTAACTGAGAAGCCGATTACCGTGTCAGCTTTATTTCACTTTAAAATGCAAAAAAAAAAAAAACACTGACATTTGGGGAAAAATAAAGTTGCCATAGTGAATACTGACAGGGAAAACAGTCAAAAACTGATGGAAGAACATGGAGCTGACTGGGGAGCTCATTATAAAGCAGGATTATGGAGCAGGAATCTATGCGTGCTGTGGGGAGTGATTCTGATGACCACTGATGCAGTCATCTGTGTGCCGGAACTAGAGCCGTGATGTTGTACTGGGATAACATCATGGCTCCAGTTCCAGATGGACCAATCAGAGTTCAAGATTATTTTATGCCATTGTATAATACTTAATTCTACTCTATTCTGAATTCAGAATGTTGCTGATGGAACTTGTGGCAGCTTTGGTATGACATTCATAAGACACTTTATAGAATTCTATTCACATTTGTACACATTCCAAACAAATCTAAATGTCTTGAAAACTTTACAAGCTACACAAAAACACCCAGCAGCAAAGTTGTTCATGACAAAAAGACCTTTACAATGAGGGTAGTCACTAAGCTGAACTCTGTATAATTAATCAAATTTCCATTTTTTTTACCAAATTTCCTACTTCGGATGGCAAATACTTTAAAAACTGTAAGGAGTTCAGCTTAGTGACTACCCTCATTGTAACAATATTTTTGTCCTGAACAACTTTTCTGCTTGTTGTTTTTGTATAGCTTGTATAATTTTCAAAATATTTAGATTTGTTTTGCATGTGTGCAGATGCACTTACAAACAGCAGATGTTGCTTATCTCTGTGTGAAAACTCTAGTAGACATGCCAAACAAATGTAAATATCTTGAAAACCATACAAGTTACACATACATAACTAGTGTCACAATTGTTCACAACAAAATGACCTTTACAATGAGGGTAGTCACCAAGCTGAACTCTGTATAGTTTTTAAAATATAACCATCTCTGCTGTTGTGAACTGATTCTAAATCAGTGCTTGTTACTGAATCTATGGTCTTGGCTATGGTACTATCACAAGAGACAGGATGCACTGTATATAAAATATAGGCAATAAACCTTGCTGAGATGAAGATCCCAAGGGGTTGTAAAACTACCATAAAGCTAGGAGGCTAATTTAGGAAAAATTCCTAATAGCAGACAGAGGAAAGGACACACTAGGACTTCACACACAAATCAAAACACTCTGCACAACATATGTTTTTACAAATTCTGGGTGTACTACTCCTTAAAGATTCAATCTAAATAAGCAATAGTGGGCATGGACAGCAAGGAGAATGGAATTGGGATCAGTCATGGTGGTCAGAAAGTGTTAATGCGGTGGATGAAATTCGATGGAGCTGGGAAGAAAAAGAAAAAAGTGGGTGGAGGAAACACAGGCATATTTGTTCTCAATGCATTGGAATGATCAAGGCAGAGAAGAGAGGTCAGAATCTCTCTAGATATACTATATACCATGGGATATGGATAGAGCTGGGAGAAAAAAAAAAGAAGTCTAAGCCTGCAGAAAGCAAATAGAGTCATGTGTTTTGGCCTAGTTTTACTGTTTGTCTTTGAGCTTAGGGTACTGAGTAGGCCTATAATTAAAAAAAATGAAGGTATCAGTGCAGTCTTTCTGAGCAGGGGTGGTGGCAGGCTGAGTGCCCCAGGAGGGATGGAACATTTTTAGTACTGGCAGCTAACTGAGTGTATAGCAGGTTAACTAAATGAATAACTGACAGGACCAAAAACAAAATAAAACAGGAGTATACTGGTGATTAGTGCTGCTGTACTAGTATCCCCAGAATGGAGCAAGAGACAGAAGTTGAAGTGATGTGCTGACATTACTTGTGTTTAACTGTTTAAATGCAGAGTTTGTGGACCAGTGGGCACCGATGGGGAGAGTGGAGTGGGAGTGTAGCCTGGTGAGCTATGAAAGCTAGTTTCTGTAGTGGCAAGATTGTGCTGTTAGGAAAATGGCTGTGGGACAGCTGCAGTGAAGCAGGTGTCTTTTGGGAGGAGTGAGAAGTCAGGGGCATATTGTAAATCTGGAGTCCAAGGTAACAGTGAAAGTATTTTGTGAGAGACAGTTTTAGTACAGTACCTAAAATAAGGTGTATTAGAAAACGGGTGGTGAGAATCCTAGTTCCTGCCCTGGCACAATGGTAGTTTTTTAAATTCAATGCTATTGTACCTTATTTCACGTACTGTACTAAAACTACCTCTCGCAAAATATTCTGCTTTACGTTCCCTGGCATGGAATTCAAAAATGACCATTGTGCCAGGGTCTGTACATCTCGCTAAGCAAGTGAAAAAAATAGCAGCTTGTTGAAAATGAACTTTCTATGGGCTTGATTTTACAAGGGGGCAATAAGGCAGTCAGAGTCTGGGACTCATTATTTCCCGATCTCTGTTGCCTGATACCGAACTGGCTACTTGGGGAAGTTGGCTAATCAAAATCTAGGATTCTCTTTGCCCATTTTCTAAATCAGTGTACATATACTGTATGTTCTTATGTTTACTGTTTAAGATCTTTATTTTATGTGTTTTACTGCTGATGCTGTTTAACTTTGTTTACCTTGGAAAACATCCTGTAAATAACAGCGACTATTTATTAAGATAAAAGTGACTAGTGGTACGTTGTGAAAAGGACATTTTGTAGGTCACTGAGGTATCCATCTCATTGAAGTGACTTGCTGACATAGCTAAGCAGATCTAAGTAATCCTTCCTTGTACTGGGGAAGCAATAAGATAAGAAGTGGGAAACGAGACTGCACTCCATCCCTGGTTTGAGCAGTCAGCCTTTTTTGATCCAGGCTCACAGGTCCAGATGTCTGGAATGTGTAGCTATGCAGAGGGTTGAGTCTGGGTTCAGGACAGAGAAAAGTGCATACTAGGGTGGAGGCATGGGTCAAATTGGTGTGACGGGGTTGCTGGTGAGGTTATGGATGCATGGTCTGTGCTTCAGGTAGCAGTGGTGGGATCTGTCTGAAGCACACAGGTACCAGCTGGCAGCAGATGTGCACACGATGGTTGCTTGATGGGGGCTTGTGTAAAGTATCCAGTCATCTAAAGGAAATCCTCAGGGATAACTCAAAATACTTAACAAGTGCTGGTGCACAATGTTGGCTAACTCAGTTTTGCAGATTACCATAATTCACAAAGTTGCCACAGTTCATGAAGTTAATCTGCCCTGTGAAGTTCGAATTTGCAGTATAGGGCTAACTTCGCGAATGGTGAATTTGGTAACTTCACTGGTGAAGTTGGGTGAAGTTGTGCCCACAGGCAAAGTTTGCAGTGTACCATGGGATTGGGATTGGAGGTCATGAGGTACTGACATGAGCTGTATGCCATGCTTTCTGTACAGTCATATGAAGAGAGTCGAACAGAAGTCTGCGACTGCTTGTGTGAGCAAAAAACCTTTACATCTACTTTGAAAGTGGAGCATTTTGAACCAAATCACTCACAAAAAATATCTAGAGTGCCTTGTGTGGATAGATTACTGTTGTTTGTTCATAATTTTGCAGATGTATTTAGTTGAAAGTAATGGTTTTGTTACATCTAGTGAAGCAGCCCTGTGTAGGGGAGGGTATGTTTTTTTCAGTTAGCAAACAAGGCAGTCCTATGTGCACTAGTCTGATTTGTTTTCCTCAGGCTTTCTTAAAAATTATTTGTCCATGATTTGTCAGTTTATTTCTGTTGTACAGTTTTATATGGTTAAGTGAATTATTTGTTTCTGTATTGATTGTGATTATTTTGTTTAGTTCTTGAAGTGATGATATTACTTATAATAACTTGGTTTGAATTGTTTTGAATTACCCGTCATGTGTGCCTTGTTAATCCCTGTCGTGTGAAAAAAAAAACAGAAAAACATTTTTTGGCATGGTTTTACTGTAGCTGCTGTTATGTCATTAAACTGTTCTATTCAGATTCAGATCACACTGCAGATTTCTCTGGTGAGGCGTTGTCTGCTGCTGCTGGTATTTCATTTTACTGCAGTGTTTATTTTTTCCTTGCAATATTAAGAAATCTAAATATATAAAATGATTAGAGTCACTTGAGTAAAGAGAGAGGTACTAGTGAGATGGTCAAGAAGTGCATAGATTCTGTGGGGCAAAATGTTGTTGCACCTAAAAAAATACCTCTGAAGCAGTTTCATCCATGGGCTCCAGGGCCAGTAGTAACTGCAAAGGAGTAGCTGATGGAAGTGGTGATGGCATTAGTGTTGCTACAATACTGGTTTAAAAGTACCCATAGCATGAAAAGCAAGCATCAAACTTGTATAATTTGTGAGTGATCACTGAGGAAGCCTGGCAGCATGCCAGGGGAAACTTTCATTTTTTTTATGTGGCCAGTAGGCTACCGCATGTTTGTTTTATTTCACTGTAAACATTAAATTTGGATTCCCACGTTATGTGAGTTTGATGATTGCTTTTAATGCTATGGGTGCTTTTAAATGAGTGTTGTAGTGACTTGCTTTAAATTAAACGGCACCGTAACCATGATTCCTGATGCTCTAGTTCCACAGAGGCCTAACATTAGTGTTGCCAGATTATTCTCTGCTTCATCTGTGTCATCCATGCTGGTAGGTGCTGAGGGAGACAATAGCAAGAGGATCTGTCTAAGAGGTAGCAAATTCTCTGGCTCAGGAACAGTGATTAAGGAGGAGGTTGCTGGTGTTCCTGTGAGTGCTGATGGTGGTGGCACTGTACCTGATCTGGATGATAGGTTCCCAGTCTCAAATGAGAATGCTGAGCTTGCTGGAAAGATATATCAGGTCAGTGAAATGATTTTGCCTTCTGTAGGGGCTATAGAGGTAACAGATAACTGGTTTATACTTATGTGTGGAATGTAATTGTATGTCTCTATGTTTTGCACAAAAATTAATAAACTTTAAGTCATAAAACAGAAAACACCCCAAATCACTACTCTCTTTTGAGCAGCATCTATGAATCCCCCCTCAAAAAAATGTTACATCACCGACTATGCTGCCATGCCAACTCTAGCTGTTTGGTAGCTCGGCACCCAGGAAGATCCAGCCTACACTGCATAGCATGTTTTTTGAGCTTCATGCCAAATACCCACATATCATGGTATTGCACTTGAAGTGAATGCAGCAACCTCTGAAATGCTGGCAGATGATCTATTGCCATTCTTTTTTGTGGAGATAGCTTTTTAGAAGATTGATGGTGCTTGCCTGTCCCAAATTGTAGATTCCCTCACAAACATACTTCTTCACCTGTACCATTCTTGAACTTTATGGGACTGTGCCACGCATGGTAATCCATGCTCACTTGCATTCTGCATCCCCATACATATATCTCAATATGGATATGTGGACCAGTAGCAAAACAGCTGGTAGCTCCTATCTGTGAATTTCAACATACTGAGCAAAGGTAACTGGGGTAGTATCTACTTCCTTTTCCTTTGCAATGCTCTTTAACCTACTACTTTACTCTGGGTAAAACTTCTGGTACTTAGTGCAGGACATTAATCAATTGGGTATCACTAAACTAGTTAGTAATATTCACAAGCACTCAGACTCAGACAACTCTTTGTCTTGATATTCATTATGCATATTTTAATTCACAATTTGCTATATGCATTCTTTTGAAAAAATATTCTTTCTGTTGCACTCAGGATTCAGGACACATTTTTTATAATGGACATATAATTCTTATTGTTTCTTTTTTTAACAACTTCTTTTCAAAAAGAATTACTAGAGTCAGTAAAGACAACCAAAGTGAATTATGTCCAGTTAAGGCTCTGTTTTACTTGTGATACGCTTTAAATAAAGAAAAAAGTACTTATCGTGGAACTCTGGAGCAAAGTTTGTTCTTCGCTTAATTGCTTATTCCTTTCATGTGCTGCCGGTCGATTATCCCAGTTTCTTTGCTCTGACCACGCCAAAATTTAGGGAATTAAACCTCTCTCTGGCTGGTCTTCTTACACCCAACTAATGCTGGATTACTTATTATGACCCACATATAAGCACCAAACTTAAACTCACACGCTGAAAAATTCATTGTAAGGAATCACCACCATTCTGCCATTCCCATGGCTTTCTCTCTGTCTCCACCTTTCTTCCAGGTGCTCACAGTGTGACGTACAGTTGATGTTTCGAAGGGATGCCCCTCCTTCCTCAGAGCTGAATACTTCCCTTGATTGGTTCTATCTCTTATATGCTATGTTTTGACCTTCATCATTTTTATTGACCTCCTTATTTTCAAACCATTATCCGTGTTCATAACCCAAATACCTTTCATTGCTTGTTGCTCTTTGTTATTTCAAACTTGCTTCTCTTAATGAAACTTGTTTGTTCTTTTATATATGTTAATTTAACTTCTGCAAAGCTAATATCCTTCTATATAATGGCTTAAATGACCTCTTGCAGCTTTATTAACCTCTTTCTTATTTTAACATATCATTTGAACTTCTATAGATCTATTGATCTCTTTATGTTTAATTTACCATATTGTTCATTAGATCTCATTTCAATGCATGACCTATTGCAACTTTGTTGACCTTCTTTTAAATTATCTTTATTTTTAGTTACCACCTCTCCTAGCCTTCTCCACCTTCTCTATCCTAAAAAATCTCAAAGTTGGTAATTGAGGTGGAGCTTCTAAAAATGATGTGCAATTGATAGTTCCTATCTGTGCACTGCAGCACATTGGGCATAGGTACCTTGGGTAGTATTTGACTTTGGCTAGGGGGAAAATTGTACTAAGCCAAATTGCAGTGGTAGCAACACTCCAGGTATTTGTCAGCATGCTATGCTGGCAATGAAGAGCGTAACTAGATCATACATAGGTCAAAAAGCATTGTTCTTGCTGCTGTTTGGGGAGTGAACTGCATCTGTGGTGGGGGAGAGAGACACACATCTGCGGCATGGAGAAGAGATGACCGCATGCTGTATTTGTGGCAGGAGGGAACTGGCACCATATCTACAGAAGGGGAGGCAAAAGTTGGTGGCTTTAGCTGTGATAGCTGGGGCTCCTGCTGGAGCCAATCAAGACTGCACTAGGAGGTACAAATTTTAAAGAGTTTGTGGCTAGACTATATAAGTAGGCCTGGCCCAACCACGCAATTCATCTTGCTGCTGTTCAGGGACTGAACTGCATCCATGACAGGGGAGAGAGAGCTGCATCCATGGCACACAGAAGGGAGGACCAGATGCCACATTAGTGGCAGGGGAGGTGAAAGTTGGTGGCTATAGCCACAATAGCTGGGGCTCCCACTGGAGCCAATCAAGAATGTGCTAGGAGGTGCTAATTTTAAAGAGCTGGTAGCTGGGCTACAATTTCTCCCACCCACCCACCCTGCACCACCTCCATTCTGAAAAGGACAAGTTTGACACATACAGAGGAGGACTCACAAACCAAGTGAGGGTAGGAGAGGTGTGCATCAAAAAAGGAGTGGCCACAAAGAGAACTCTGGGAAGGGTCTGTGACTGGGACTGCAATGGTCAAGAGAACACTTGCACCAAACTGAGGTACTGTGTTACTGATTCATTAACAAAGGTACTGTGGCAGATACAGGGTGCTGAAGCTGATGCCATATAGCTCTGCCTTCCAGTTAATAGCCATATAGTGCAAGTAAGAGAAGGATTGTATTGTTTGAGGCATGCTACTAAATGCTGAAAAATGTTTAGTTCTCACTAGCTTTAATTGTGGAAAGGAGGGGTGTGACTTATTGCATTTTTAACAAGGGTACTGAGGAAATTACAGGACATTGAAACTGTGCTTTCCAGTTAATAGCCTTATAGTGCAAATGAGGGAAGGATTGTATTGTTTTGTATTGTATTGCTTTGGAGCACACTACTGTAGGGCTTAACATTTTTAATTAGTTTTCATTAGCTTCAATTGTGAAAAGGAGAGGTAGGAGTTAGAAGGAGGCTGCTCAGTAGTTGATTACAACTTCTTTTTGTGTGTGAACAAGAGGGATAGGAACTTAAAAGTGAGCTGCTCAATCTGTCTAAAGTGTATGACACAGGGGGTAAGGAAAATTGAGAAAAGGAGAAGAATGTTTTGCAATAATAGAGGGGAAGGGGAGACTTGGGGGACTGTTGTGTATCCTTTATCTGGATGGGTGGGAGTGTTGCTGGTGGGTGATGAGAGAAATAGGTAGGGTGGTAGGCTGCAACAACTGTGGTGTGTCTATCTTTCTAAAAAATGCATGGAGAATGGGGGATTTTAGTGTGCAACCAAATAGGGAAACTTAAAAAGAAGATCAAGGGTCTGCAGGAGGAGGAGCTAAGACTGGTAAGGCAGGCCGTAGGAGGTTATGGCCCAACAGCAGAGAGAGGGAGAAGGGGAGATGAGGAGGGAGGTCAGTTTGGGTCAACGGGGGAAGGAGAGGGCCAGAAGAGGGGAAGCAGTGACAGGGGGACCCAGGCCAAGGGGCGTGGCATCAGGAGAACCCAGGTCAAAGGAAAGAAGGAAAGAAGAAAACAGGAAGGGAGAAAAAGGAACTGGTGAGGGGAGGAGGAGAAGTGGCAACAGTCTTGGAGTCAAAAAGGAGGGAATGGGCTAGTATGAGGAAGCAGGCATAGGAGAAGGGTCTTCAGAAAATTGTTTTGCAGTACTAGAGGGAAAGGAGAAGGAGGGAGGTGATGAGCTTGGAGGAGTAACTGATAGAAGTCCAGATGAAACTAGAGAGGGGGGATGTTCAGCTGGGGGAATTACAACAGGGGCGGAAGGGGGAACTACTGTGCAGGAGGAAAAGGAGGAGCTGGGAGTGAAAGATGGGGAGGAAGGGAAGCAAGCAGTTGGTAAAAGGGGTAGAATCTTAGTGCTGGGGGACTCAATAGTAAGGGGAGTCAAGTGGGGTAGCAAGGGGGAGAGGCATAGTTGCATTTGGGTGGAGGCCATGCCAGGAATGACAGCGGAAGGGGTGGGACAATCTGTTCTGAAATATGCTAGAAGGGTAGGGAGAAGCCTCATTTAATTCTACATTTGGAGACAAACGACCTGGCTGACAGGATAGTAGATACAGTCCAAAAGAGGTTTGAGGAACTAGGACAATTATGTGAGGGGGCAGGAAGGTAAATAACATTCTCAAAGATACTTCCAGTGCCCAGGGTGAGCACAGCAAGAAAGCTAAGAATAGAGGAATTTAACGAATGGCTAAGAACCTGGTGTCATGCTAAAGGGTATGGGCTGGTGGGGGGGAGGGACCTGGGAGGACAGTAGTCTCTTCGCCAAGGATAGACTACACTTGAGTGAGGAGGGAAAGAAAGTGTTGAAATAGAGGATAGAGGAATACACAGAGGAAGATGGGAATTTAAACTAGAAGTGGGGGTGGCAAGTGGGCAGGAGACATGCAGAGACCACAGATTGGAAAGCCATATGAGCTTAGCCCTCATACAGTGACAAGGGATGAAGGGCAAGCACTAGTGGCATTGCTAGTAAAGGAGGTCAGGAGAGGAGGGGGAAGGGTTGGAAGGTGGTCACCCTAAATGCTAGGAGCTTTGGGAAGAAAACTGTGGAGCTACAGACTCTCATGGCAGAGGGGGAGGTGGACATGGTGGCCATCACCGAAACATGGGCCAGCCAATACAATGACTGGGACCTGTCAGTACCAGGGTACAGGATATTCCATAGGGAGAGAGTGAATGGGAAAGGGGGTGGCACTATATGTGAGGGAAGGACTGATGTGTGTAGGGGAGGAAGGGGACGAGGGTAGTACGAAGTCACAATGGATGGAAATCCAGGATTCAAAGAATAGGACTTGCAGGATGGGAGTGGTGTACAGGCTGCCCTCTCAGACAGAGGAGTTAGACAGAGAAATAGCGAGAAAGATCAGGAAGACCTGCAAGAAGGGTAGTGTGGTGATCATGGGGGACTTCAACTTGCCAGGAGTGGATTGGAGTACCCCAACAACCAAGAATAGAAGGGAGTAAGTACTGCTATATGCCTTCCAGGACAGCTTCCTGATGCAAATGGTCTGCAGACCAACCAGGTTAGGAAATATCCTTGACCTCATGCTGGCAAATGGGGAGTCTGTGAGGGAACTGTGGGTTGAAGAACCGCTGGCAGGGAGTGACCACCACTCAGTATGGTTGACTTTGGATATGGGTAAGGAAAGAGTGGAAACTGGCACAAGGGTGCTGGGTTTCAGGAGGATGGGGGAAGTAGTAAAAGGGTACCAGGCCAGAATTCAGCCTAGTATGGGCACTAACCAGAGGTGGAAGCTCATAAAGCTGGGGATAGTGGAGGCAGCCAGAGCCTGCAGCAAGGCCCAGTGTAAGAAGGCTAGGGCAAGAAAACCTAGCTGGGTGAGCAGGGAGGTCATGGAAAAAGTAAGGAAGAAAAGAGCTGCCTTTAGGAGGTACAAAAAACAAGGTGGGGGGAGGACAGGGCAGAGTACCTGAAGGAATCAAAGGAGGTGACAAGGGCAGTAAGGGAAGCCAAGGTGCCTAAAGAGCTCAGGCTGGCACAGGGCATTAAGAAGGGGGAGAACAACTTCTTCAAGTACATCAGGGAGAAAAGGATCTGTAAGGACCATATAGTAAGGATTAGGAAGGAGAGGGTGGGTGGAAGCAGAGGATGATAAGGCAGAAGAACTAAATGATTACTTCTGCTTGGTATTTACTAAGGACAAGGAGAAGTGGGGTGTTACCCCAGGGGGATGGGATGGCAGGAACAGAGGGGGAGGGGTGATGGATGGGGACATCATGGGGTAGGGTTCTGGAGGGTTGGAGGGCACTGAGGGTGGAGAAGGCGCCAGGGCCAGATGGCATCCACCCCAGGGTACTGAAGGAGCTGGCAAAGGTCCTGGTGGGACCTTTGGCAGACCTATTCAATGCCTCACTACACTCAGGGTGTGTACCTCAGTACTGGATGATGGCTCACGTGGTGTCCTCCACAAGAGCAGCCCCAAGGATGAACTGGGGAAATACAGACTGGTGAGCCTCACATCCATTGTGGATACACTGATGGAGACTATCCTGAAGAGATGTTGGTGTCCCTCCTGGAGGCCAAAGGGTTACAGGACAGCAGACAGCATGGTTTCGTCAGTGGCAACCTGGTGGATTTCTATGACTGGGTAACTAGGCAATTGGATGGGAGCCATGCAGTGGATGTCCTGCACCTGGACTTCAGTAAGGCATTTGACTCAGTGCCGCATGGGAGGCTGAAAAGTAAGTTAGAAGGCAGAGGGGTGGGTGCAAAGCTGGTGAGATGGGTAGTGAACTGGCTTCAAGGAAGGCAATGGAGGGTGGTGGTGGTGGGAAAGGAGCTCTCATCCCCAAGGGCAGTGATGAGCAGTGTTCTACAGGGCTCAGTAATGGGACCAGTGTTTTTGGGATATTCATTGCAGACATATCATTGGGCATCAAGAGCAAGATCAGTCTGTTTGCTGATGACACCAAGATGGGAGCAGTGGTGGACAACTTAGAGGGATGGCAGGGGTTACAGGACGATCTGACAAAGCTAGAAACCTGGTCAGACACCTGACAACTGGGGTTCAATGCCAAAAAGTGCAAGGTGCTGCATTTTGGAGGTGAGAAACCAAAGGAGGGGTTACCAGCTGGGGGGGAGTGCAGCTAGCTGTGACAGAGGAGGAGAATGATCTGGATGTGCTCATTATAGGATCAATGAACAACTCAGCACAATGTAGGAAGGCAGCTGCAAAGACCAACAAAATACTGGGTTGCATTGCGAGGGATATATCCTCGAGGAGGGGGGAGGTGATTCTGCCATTGTAAAGATCACTGGTTAGACCACACCTGGAGTACTGCATGCAGTTCTGGTGCCTGTATCTGAAGAGGGACAGTAAGTTACTGGAGGGGTGCAGCACAGGGTGACAAAGATGATCCATGGGCTGGGGGACTTACCATACGAGAGTAGGCTGAGGGAGTTGAACATGTACTCACTGAAGGAGAGGAGGGACAGTGGGGATATGATTGAAACCTTCAAGTACATGAAAGGAATAAACAAGACAGGTACAGAGGGGCTGCTCAAAGTAAGGGAAGGGAGGGACGCCCAAGACCATGATATGAGACTGGAAGGAGGAATGTTCAGGAGGGAGATGAGGAGACACTTTTTTACAGAGACAGTGGTAGCTGGGTGGAATGTGCTACAGGCAGAAGTGGTATCCAGTAGAACAGTGAGCTGCTTCAAAAGGGGATGGGACAGGGCAACAGGGAGGATCAATGAAAGGGGAGGGAGGAGCAGCTGCTGAATAAGGGGTGCTAGGTGCACATTCAAGCAGACTTGATAGACCACTAGGCCTTTATCTGCTAGCATATTTTGTATGTTTGTATGTTAGAATTGCTTCTGAGTGGATACAGCTTGTGGTGGTGGTACTATGGGGGCACAGGGTGTTTAGGGCTGCATAGTGGGAAGAGGGACAGGGGACTGCTGATCTTGAGACATATGTGGATCAGTAGCCTCATTTCGATCTAACTTTGCCTTGGTATACCCTAAGGGAAAAGTTACAGGCAAGGTTGTCAAAGGTACATTTTCTATTAAATAGAAACAATCCATACATTTATTCCTGAAAGTGAATTTGGCGAATTCACCATAACTTCATTGGTGAATTAAAACTTTGAAACATCTCAACTAACAAGTCACAAAAGAAGTATAAGAAACATATTTTCTTTTGTTTCTTTTTACCTTTACTTTTGGGTACAGCAAGAGAACAGTTTAGTGTAGGCAAAAGTGCCAGTGCATTACAGCAAGCTAAAACTAGAGCAGCTGCATGACTTATGCAGCAACAGAAACATTATCTATGAGTTACTAAGAAACAACTCATAGAGATCCAGGTTAAAAAAAGGTTCAGCAGTAGCACTGGGACACCAGGCCACAAGCAACGGTCAGGAGTAGATCTCCCCAACTAGAAGATGATACCCTTAAGGAAGGGGAGGTGAGCAAGGATGAGGATACCAATGTAGTGCCCAAAAGTTAGCGGTCACAACAAAGAAATTGTGACCCTCTCCCCAAAGTGGAATTTTTCCTTTTTTTCTCTCTCATTCCCCTCTGTTCCTAACTCCCCTTGCCTGCTCAGTCCCCAACCCCCAGCCCATCCTTTGTCTTTTTCATGCTGTTCGGCACAGAGAAGGGGGGCCAGCAGTACCTCCTCTGCACTACAAAAGGGCCAGGGAGGGTAGCATGTGAGGTTGGTGCCCGAAAGATGGCGCCTTCCGAAATGGTGATGCGAAGTGGGCAAAAGCCTGAAAGGCGAGGGGGCAGGGAAGGCGACCGGATGTGGGGTTGTGGGTGACCCTAGTGACAGGATGTTGTTATATGTACATGCATGCGGGGGGAAGCGAACACGGTGAGCGTGGCCTGGGAGGGGGTGGAGGGGATATAGGGGGCGGCGCTGTGGACGGCTGCCGAGCTGTGCCATGGTGTCAGGGGTTGGCCTCCACTTGTAGTGCTGGGATTCTGGGTTTGGGTCTGGATCCGGGCGCTACTGCCTTTTTGTTGCGCCTGGCCAAACGATTATTTATATTTTGTTTTCTCACCCCGACATGCACCCCTGGGTTGAGAATCCTTAAGTAGGAGGTGTGGGGTGAAGCCCTGTGTGGGGAGGTGGAAAACAGAAAGCAAAGTAGAGATATCCCCAGCACCACGTTCTTCCATGCGGCACAGGGATGTCAGGGTGGCAAAATTGCTTTTCGCCGCCCTGATATCGCGGGATAATCGAAAGCCGCCACCGGCGCCGCTATTATCTCATAGAAACCCAGGGAGTGGCTAATCAGTGCAGTCTGTGGTTGAATGAAGAGGGTGGAGGATTCAGGGAGCACAGTCAGTCTGTGGCTCCACTCCTGCTCAAGTTCAGTGGTAGCAGTAACGGCAGCAAAAGTGGTTGGTCAGGTGGGAGCACAGCTCCCCAATGAGACCTGTTCTCTTATGCTTGTAGAGCTTCAATCAGTGGGGGAAAGCAGTCATGGTAGGACCAACTAGTGCAGCACAGTATTGGTCAGGGCAGAAAATGTGCCTTGGATATGTGAGTTCCACAGCCTAGCAGCGGCAACATAAAAGGGAAGCCGGGTGGGAGCGCAGATCTCTGGCCATCTCTCAGACCCTCCGCAACAGGCACAGCAGACCCAGGCCGTGATGGTGAGTGGGCCCAATTCTGTTGTTGCACTCATGCCACAGGTGCTGGGCAGGGAGAGGGGAGGGAGAATGGTAAAAGGGAAGAAATTAAAGGGCCAGAGCCCAAATAATAAAAGGGGAGGCATAGTGGGCTCTCAGGGAGTGCGGACAGTCCTATGGGGGGGGATATTCCTATGGCCTGAGTTGCCCATGGAGTTATGTGGAGGTGTTCTGAGCCCCCTAAACTGAACAGTGCTGTAGCCTGCTTAGTGTCCCGTAGAGAATGAGCTGTTTGCTAGCAATCTGAACTGTCTGCCAAAATTTAAACTGTTTGCTTGCTACCTTAACTGTGTTATTGGACTACAATCTTCATGCACTTGACATCTAGCATTGCCTTTGTTGCCAGGACTAGGTTCTTCAGAGTCTGATGCTGACCCAGGGAGGTCCCTGGCCCATCCTCCATCTACAGCAGAATTGTCTTGAGTGATGTCAACCTGCCTCAAAGTTCCACCACAGTGTTCCAGCATCAGTCCTGTGATGGTAAGTTGTAGATAGCCACTACTTAGATAACCAGAAATAAGTCAGCTTAGGAGCCACCCTGTCTCAAGCAGGAGGGACCACAGGTAGCATTGTGCATGCCCTTTTCTGGTTTTCCTGGTCATCTATAAGTGTGCACATACCTGTGTCTCTCCATAGAGGCTGCCTGAGGATTGTATCACCAGCACTCTTCTTGTGGGGAGGTGGCCTGGGTGCTGGGGACCTACCAGTGGTTGCTGCTGTGAATTGCCCAGAGAACCATCTACTGACCAGAAGTCTTCAGCTTCTTGTTCAGAGCTGCAGAGGATTGCCAGGTTCTTCATTGTCCTGTTAGCAATGTTCCTCTTTGTGTTCTGTTCATCTGGAGAATGCCCCATATGGCCTGTCCATAAAAGCACTTTGCACTTTGTGAGGTCAATGTCCACCTGCTGATCAGTTGACTTATCGCAAAGCCCAAGCTTGGTTCATCCACTGCTTGCCATCTCAGCCAAGTGCATGCTGGACTTGGACTAAGAGGGGTTAACTCCTCAGTACTAGTTTGACCAATTGTTGGTCCCAATTGTATTGTTTTGTTGCTTGTTCCATTATCCTGTAGTATAGTAGAAAACCAGTTATTTTATTATTATTCTTGTCCCTTGGAAATAAACCTTTTGCATCTTGGTCCCTAAGTAAGCTTCCTTCCTCTTCTTCCAGATTTGCCCGGCTTATCCTGGAATTGTTATGGAGTCGCAAATCCCATTTCACACCAAGAACCTTCCAGTCTACTACACCAAGAAGTTGGAGCAGGTACAGTACTAGCCAGAGCAGCACATGCAGAGGCAGCAGCAGCTAGATCGAGAACTAGAGGAGCTGCAGTTATAAACCAGCAGGCACAACTGCAAGAGCAGCAGCACCAGAAGAACAGACTGAGAGCATCTACTGATCTTGAGCTGGGAAAGTTAGGTGTACAGTTTGTGCTGGAGGAGATGCAGTAAAAGGCAGATGTTTAACTGAAAAACTTGCAGATGGAAAACGCCAAAAATGAAGCCTAGCACAAACATGAGCCTGAGATGGAATAATTATGTCAGCAGCCATCTGGAGTGGTAATTGAGGATGAGAATGGGTGGTCAGTGCACAGTGAAAAAACATAAAACCAAATAAACACAGGCACTGACACCAAACACTTTTTTTATGTATAATTCAGATTTATTAAAGTGCTGTGCATAAGAATTAAACACTAATGAGTCCAGTAGGTATGGGTGTGCAGACCAAGCTTCACAAGGTGCCTGACTGGTTTTGATCAATGAGCTTCCTCAGGGAGACTGGTCATCAGTTCCAGTAGTACTATTTATACAGTTCATCAATTTAAAGAGACAGCGTTCAGAAACAATTAGTGTGAATACAATGCTGAGTGGATAACCAAATATAGTGATAACATTGACATCAGAACATTACCAGCATGGAGACAGACTCCTTTAAAGGGACAGTGACATCTTTTGACAGATGTTTTTAATCCCATTATCACAAAAGTGCCTGTATCCTTGCAGCCTTCTTAATGGTTCTGTAATGTGTCTACCTGCACAGGATGTCTAAAAAACTGCCACTTTTTCCAACTTTGACTGTAGAAGATAATCCTGGTGACAAGCTCATATTCACAGCCGCTGGATGTTTATGAACAGTCACATATGGAAATGTCACTGAAGCACTGGCAGGCTTGTTCAGGGATGAGTTTTCTCAATTTTGTGCCCCGTGAGATAAACACTGAACTATGTAGTGTAATATGAGCTTATCTTACTAGTTTACTTTTTTTCTAAAATGAGGGGGTGTATCACTGGTAAATCTGTATCTGATGGTCAAGCCATGACATGTGCATGGCTGGTGTCATGGCTTGACATTGAAATACAGATTTATGTGTGATACACACCTCATTTCAGAAAAAGAAGTAAACTAGTAAGTTCAGCTCACATTGGTATCCAGTGACTATAGTGAAGCAATATGAGTGACCATCAAAATGGTGTCTCATATTAGGCACTATAGTCATGGGCTACCCTGCAAGGGTAATGACCCTATGCAAAGGTGAGGGTAGGGAATGGTGAAAGGAGGGGGGGATAGCAAGGGGAAGGGGAGGGACAGGGAAGGGGTTTGCAGGGGACTGCTGTGTCTGATGCCGCTGAGCTAACCATTTGGTGTGGTGGTGAGGGTGGCTAGCTCTAGTGGAGGAGGTACAGGGTTTGGGGCTGGCGGCGGGATGCAAAATTTTGCTGCTGCCTGTGGCCGTCATTTATTTTTGTCCTGCAGAAACCAAAGTGTTACCCCTTCCCTGATGAGCACCCCCCTGGGGTGTGGGGGCAAAGCCCCTAGTGAGGGGTCGCAGGGGGTGGGGCACAGTCCCCCCACCAAAAACACTTTTTATGTTGCCGGATGTTGGGTTGCCCTGAAGTATATAGTGCCAATTTGAGTTTTGGCAATATACACTCACCAAAATAGCAGTCACTTTAGCGATAGCTATTATGACCTGGAACCACTCATGTTATACTACATAGATCAGTGTTTATCTTATGGGGGCTCATAATTTAGAAAACTCATCCCTGAACAAGGCTTTCAGTGCTTCAGTGCCATTTTGGTTCCATTTCCATATGCGAGTGTGCATAAATGTTTGGTGACTGCAAGTAAGAGTGGGCTACCTGGATTACCTTCTATGATCAAACTCATAAAAAATATGAGCTTTTCAGACATCTTGTGTGCAGTGACCACAAAATCACCCTTTCAGTAATGAAATGACAGTGACATGTTCATGAGGTGGGGTCCCAAGAACCCCATGTTGGAAATTTGGGGCCACAATTCCTAAAAATGGTCGAGATATCAACCTAAGTTGAAACCCCCCATTGAATCCCATTATACAGTGCTTACCTAATTCCTCAGTTCAGAGTTTGACTTTAAAGAGTGCAAATGAGTCCCGGTCTAGAGAAGATCACTGCTGCCGACCTCCACAGGGCAAGTATGGGTGAGGGGGGGCTGTGGGGAGGTGGGTGCTCAGTGGGAAGGGGTGACTGTGGAGACAATGGTGGATCGTTTTCTTTTTTACAGGTAAAAAAAAAAGTTGCCAGGAAGGCAGTTTTATTTCTTTTACAGGTTAAAAAAAAACAAACATTTGGGCACACTGGGGTGGTCTCCCAGTGTGCCACAATAGTGGTGGGGGGCAGCATGCCAACACAGGGATTGGACACCCCGATATTGGCAGATTACAGATGGGTTTGGGGGGGTATCTGACACCAGGAGTGGGCATCCTAGTGTTGGAAACATTTTGGCACACTGGGGTGGGCTCCCAGTGTGCCACATTAATGGAGGAAGGGGGATACATGCCAACACAGGATTGGGTACCCCAATGTTGGCTTTCCTTGGAGTGTGCAGTGGGCAGCAGGAGCTGTGACTCAATTGTTTCAACTGGAATGGCACACAGAACAAACAAGTTGTGGTTAGAGCAAGGGCCAGGGACAGAGTGCTGGGCAGCAGGAGCTGACAAGGTTGTGAGGAAGGTGCCACTGCAGTGGTGAAACTGTTCATGATTGCAGTGGCAGATTCATTTCAACTCCTTGGCTCTCTTTGAAGCTGCTGTCATTGGCAGCTTCCCCCCTAGATTAGTGGCTGAGGGACATGCCCAGTAAAGCATCCACTGGATTGGCCAAAACACTGACACACCTTTGAAATGTAGTACTGTCACAAGATGTTTCTTGCGCATGCACTGTGCACATGCACACAAGCAAATATAAAAAAACAGAGAAGTTACATAATCAAAATCAGGTAAGAGAAAACCAGCAGCGATGGCTTTATGTGATTCAAAGGAAAAAATAATTTCTATGTATCAAGGGCTCCAATTCTGTGATTAATATTCCAACAACCAAATTTGATATGCTCAGAGAAAGTGAGCAAAGGATCCAAATAACTCCCAGATATTTCAGCTGGGATACTTGCTCAATTAAATTACCTTGGTTGTCATAAAGTTGAAGAGCAAGACACTTGCTTAGCACACAGTGTGACCCAAAAATCACATATTTTGTTTTCTTTGTGTTCAGAATTAATAAATTTCTAGAGAACCAATTATGAATAGAAAAAATATCCATCTGGAGATCTTTAGCCACCACAGAGAGTTCCTTAGCTGACAAAAAAAAAGAATAAGAATGTCAGCATAACGTAAGTAATGACAATTCAAAATTACAGCTGGAAGAAGATTAACGAATAACGTAAACATTAGAGGCCCTAAAATTGATACCTGAGGTACACCCCTTTCAATTTGACAAATACTAGATGTAACATCTGAAACCCCCAACAAACTGGGAATGACCCCTCAAATAATTTTCAACCCAGGAAACAACATTAGGAGAAGACCCTAAGCACTGTAACTTTAAACAAAGCAAGTTGTGATCTATAAGACTGAAGGCCTTAGTGAGGTCTACAAACATGGCCCCAGTGAGGAAACCATTATCCATACCACTTAGGACTAAGTTTGTGAACCTGACCAAGACTGTCCCAGTACCAAAACCCTTATGGAAACCATGCTGCTGCAGACAGAAAGTTTTGTATGTTTCCAGGTTGCTATTCATTTGTTTAGTTACTATATTTTCCAGTAATTTACTAATTGGATTTAGGATCAAAATTGCACAAAAATCATTGAGAAAGGTAACATGTGTTTTCTTAGTGACAGGCACAATCCTAGCACATTTGCAAGCAGAAGGAAATTGTTGAGAAATAAGTGACAGATTAAATATTACACACAGAGACACAGAGGGGAAGCAATTTATGGCCCAGCTAACTTAAGAAAGAGATCCTGCCCCACGGTCAGAACCACTGTTTGGAATAGATGCAAGTAATTTAGAAACCTCATTGATAGAGTCACACTTAAAGTAAAAAACAGGCCAATTTTGGGGAGGATTTGCCTCAGGAGGAGAGAGGGAATGCTTAGGAAAGGTAAATGCACCATGATCTGAAAATCTGGAATTAAGCACATTTGCTACATCAACAGGGTCTACAATCTCATTATCATTAACCTTTAAAAGTCTAATTTTGCCTTTATCTTTAACCTTAATCAGAGAATTTACATTGCCCCAGAAGCGACGTGAATCAGACTAATCAGTTTCCAATTTCTTTTTATAGAATTCAGTTTTATCAGATCTAATGGTAAATGTAACTTTATTTCTAATATGTCTGTACTGGGACAGGTTATTAGTTGTAGGAGAAGACTTATAGGCACCCAAAGCAAGTTTCCTTTGCTTAATCATTTTCTTTATACTTTCCAAAATGCAGTTATTAGGGGATCCTTTAACTCTTCCTATGCACATAGGAAAAATATTTTCCTGAATATGAAGAAGTTGATTATAAAAAAAAATCCAAAGCCAAATCAACATTCAGTATAAGATCAAGATAGGACCAATCAATAAAAGAAAAATCCGAAGCCAAATTAGCAAGATTAGCAAACTGAGGGGGAATTTTAGGTGTCTTGGAGGAAAATATAAAAAAGTGGCACAATGATCACTAACCGAAAGATCAAGCACCTCAGCAACTGAGATTTTCTTTTCCAGATTACTAAAAATCCAATCCAATAAAGTATGGTTAACACTACAATTATTTAACCTAGTAGGTTCTTTAATTAATTGAATAAGTTGGTAAGTTTGTAACAAAGATTCAAAGTTTTTTTTACTGTTAGAAACATAATTTAAATTAACTTCATCTATAACAACAAAATCATAATGTTCAGTAAATGGGTTAGCTGAAGCCAAAAATTCATTCAAACCAGATAAACCACATTCCAAGGGATTATACAAGGAACCTAAAATTATGTTTTTTTGGACACCTGAACAAAGATGTAACAGTAGCCAATCAAAAGAGGAATTACTTTCAGAACTACTTGACACAACACTAACCTGCAGATGCTCTTTAAAATAAACAAGGACACCGCCACCCTTCTTCTTTCCTAAATGATCGTCAGCATGCAGTCCCAATCCAAATAGTAAAATGTTTCCTCACATGCAAGAAGGACACAATTTACTGTCAGTTTTTGAATATTTGAAAAAATGTGTACACAGCCCATTCTAGACAAGGGAATAGGGACCTTCAGTTTCACTACTTTATTTTCTGGAATGGCCCTTGATGCTTTCTTCAAAAAGAATAAACAGGATCATTAGGGTTATGGTAAACTCAAAGATGTGTTGTAAAAATATTATGAACTTCCAGCTAATGCAAACAGGCAGAAGTTTCATAGATTTAAGAAAGGCTATGAAGGGTACAGCCAATCAATTTGCTCAGGAGGTGGTTAGTGGGGGCATACACATCCTCTGCCAAGTAAATGATATAGGTTGTGCTATTGGAACAATTTCTTACATGCTATCCAGATGATTTAAAGGTGTGGTTGGCAGACTGAGCTCCAAGTTCTGCCAGACAAGCAGTTGAAACGGCTGACCAGTATATGGTCAACAGGCCTGTTATCAATTGTAAGAATTGGGGTGGGATTACAGGGTTCAAAGGAACTGTAACCCATCAGAACAGCCTGTATGGACCTTAGCTAGTCTTAAGGCCAGCGTAGGGTGTGCCCATCCCTCAAAACCTAAAAAGGAATAGGGGGAATGGAAGTGTTATGTATGCCAGCAAGTGGGGCACATCTCATATAACTGCTCAGAGCATACAGTAAGGAAAAGCGGCAAGCAGCAGGGGGAGAGAATCCTACTGCCTTAGGCTGTCATAATGTTAACTATGTCAGGGGCATCAGATTTTAATTCAGCTATATACACACTCCCTATTGAAATCAATGGGAAGCTTATGTAGCCTGGAGAGATCCAGGAACTATGCTCTCTATAACGCATCAGGATCTAGCTAGGCTGGAAACAGGTCTTACTTGATTAATTTTTCTTTCTAAAGTCTGTGGTAAGACAAGAGGTGCAATTTCCATTGGCTTGAGAATTCTTGAGTTGAGGGAGTCAAGAAATGGAAAATGTGTAAGTGGTGATCTGCATGTCTTATTGGGGAATGGCATGTAATGAAGGGGTGAAAAAGAAGAAAAAATTACCATAGTAATATTGTTTATTCAATGGGAACCCTCTTTATGCTTACTAATGCATTCAGTCTGACAGGCTGAAGTGCCCAGGAGCGCATAGACTAATATGCAAATTATGGAATTTGGAACACTATTCAAAACTCTGCCTTGAGCTGGTGCTGTGTTCTACGGCTTAACATCAGATTCTTTTAGAGCGAAATGAAAACTAGCTGCAATTATGCTAACCGATCACAAGTATACCAAATGTAAAGTGCCCCAAAAGGGCAATAAAGGGCTGGCCATGCAGGCCAAGCCATGGCAGACTAAAACCAGCCACATAAACATAGTGATTGTGAATGAACAACAAATGCTTTAGTTTATTTTTATATTTCACCAGGATAAGACACTAGGCAAAGCCTGTTTTCAGGGTCATCCTATTTACAAAAATTATACAAACATTGGACAAAGGATGTATTACAAATACATGATTACAAGAACAGTACAATTAGTATAACAAATCACAAAATGTAAAATTCATCCATAGCAAGTGCACGTAAAAAAGTAGTAAACCCCAAGAGCAGACTTAAATGTTTGGTAGGTTGGCTTATTATGTACAGTAGGAGACAATGAATTGCAATTGATAGAATAGATAGTAATGCTCAAGCAAATAAACATTAGAGAAGAACTGATTGATGTAGAACCTTTTCCAGGTTCTGGAAGGGGAGGTAGAGTGGGAGGTTTAACCATAATGAGGGTTCCCCTGGAAGAAATAATATTGCTATGGTAAGTAATTTTTTTCTTCAAACCCCAGGAATCCCTCATTATGCTTACTAATGCAAATCACTAAGCAGTACCTTGGGAGGCCAGATACAGAACTTTTTTGGGGAAAATGTTTTGCAGTACAATAGTGCCAAACCTGGCATCTCTTCTGGATTTTATATCCAGGCAACATTGCGTTGTAATGGTGTGTACAGTTTTCCAGGTAGCTGCTTTACAGATTTCCAGCAGGGGCACATCCGCTGCAGCTGCCACTGAAGCAGCAGTGCCACAAGTGGAGTGCACCCTGAAGCCTTGAGGTGGCTGTTTACCAGCTTTAGAGAACAGAATTGGAAGCAGGAAACAATCCAGCGAGCAAATGGTCCTCTTAAAAGCTGGTCTGCCCTTTCCCACTTCACCATATATAAGGAACAGCTGGGAGTGGGAGGATTTAGGGTCCTTAGTACAAGCCAGATAGTGCCCAAGTGACCTCTTAACATCCAGACTTTGTAACATCTGCCTGCCAGGACTGGACCCTTCTGTGAAGAACACTGGGAGAGTGATGGACTGATTTAAATGAAATTCAGACACCACCTCAGGCAGGAATTTCCTGTTAGTCCTAAAGACTATCTTGTCCATGTGAAAAATTATGTAATTAAGGTCAGTGCAGAGAGCTTGCGCATCTTTCTGGCTAAAGTTATGGTCACCAGGAAGACTAACTTCCCGGTGATGTACTTCAAATCTGAAGAGGCCATGGGCTCAAATGGAGGTTCCATGAGCTTGGCTATGCAGAGGTTCAAATCCCAGGGAGGAATTGGTTCCCTAATAGGGATATACAGATGCAACAAGCTGTTAAAGAACCTCTTGAAAATGGGACGAGAAACCACCATTTTGTGTTTGCCTGCTAACACATAGGCAGATACAGCTGCCAAATACACCCTTATGGCTGAAGGCCTGAGACCTAAAGCTTGTAAGTGCACCAGATAGTCCAAAATGATGGGCAGGTCTGCCTGCAAGGGACTGGACTGCTTAGAAGCACATCACAGGAAAAACATTTTCCACTTGGAAGCATACATCATTCTGGTGGTAAGCATTTTGGAAACCTTGAGGACCCTGAGGATCTCTACTAAAAACTGAAAATCAGAATATTCTAACTCTTCAAAAATCAAGACTTGAGGTAAAGTGACTTGAGGTTCAGAAAGGTTACCCTGCCCTGAGTCCTGGTCAGTAGTTTGTGTCTCAGAGGGAGACAAATGGGCTGTTTGGAGAAGAGGACCAGAAGCAGTGGGTACCAGGATCATTTGGCCGAGACCACTGCAATCAGTATCATGGTTGCTGGCTGGTTCCTCAGTTTCAAGAGGACTCATAGTAGTAGAGGAAATGGAAAAGCAAACAGAAACCTCCCCGACCAATCCAGGACTGACCAGAGCATCCATGGGAACTGTGCCCACTGCCAGAGGACTGCAGCAGAAGAGGGGGAGCTGAAAATTTTCTTTGGATGTAACAGGTCTATTTCTGGTGTGCCCCATATTTGGAAAACTGTAGCTAACACCTGCTTGTTCGGAGACCATTCATGATGACCCTGGCTTATCCTGCTGAGGAATCTGCCTCGACATGGTCCTTTCCTGGAAGATGGATTGCTGAAAGCTGCATCTATAGTGAGTAAGCCAGATTCCAGAGCTTCATAGCTTTTGTGCACAGCTTTGAGGACCTTGTGCCTCCTTGTTTGTTGATATAGTACATGTTGGTGTTGTCTGTCCTGATCTGGATCAACTGGCCCTTTATTTAAGGAGCAAACAACTGGAGGGCAAGGAAGACTGCCAGGAGGTTTACATGCTCCCTGGTCTCTCAGGGAGACCACACCCTACTCACTGTTAGGTCATCCAGGTGGGCTCCCCAAACCAGGAGTGAGGCATTTGTTGTCAAGACAACCACTGGAGACTGTTGCTGAAAAGGCACCCCTTCTCTGAGGTTGTCACTTTCCTTCCTCCAGTCCAAGGCTTGTAGAAGAGTTTTTATTACAGGTACTAGCCTTGACAGAGAGTATCATTTCTGGGACCAATGTACCCATCAGTGATACTGAATGTCTCTCATTTGAAATCTGGCTCCTGATACCACAGCTGTGGAGGAGGCCATGTGCCCCACAAGTTGAAGGAAGAGTCTTACTGGCCTAGGTTGGCCCAGGCTGAAGGAGTCTACCAGATCCAGAAGGCTTACCAGTCTTTCTTGGGTCAGGAATACTTTGCCCTAGAGGGCATCCAGCTCTGCCCCATGAACTCTAGTACCTGTAATGGTTCTGTCTGGGACTTTTGCACATTTATTAGAAATTCCAATGTCTGCAAGGTGCTCTGAGTTAACTGGGGGGAGTCCTTGACTTGTTGATGTGATTTTTCTGACTAGCTATTTTTCCAGATAAGGAAAAAACCATCACACCTTGTCTTCTCAGATGAGCTGCCACCATGGCTAGGCACTTTGTGAACACCCTGGGAGTGGATGACAGACCAAAGAGAAGAACATACAAACATGCACAAATACCGGCAGAAACAGGCCTCACAGTCTATTAAGTCTGCTCGAGTGCACAGCTAGCATCTTATAATGCTTCTGACCCTCTCTTCCCCGCCATCTTATTACCCCTTCCCCTTATACTATCCCAACATCTCTTGAAGCTGTCTACTATCGTGCAGGCCACTACCTCACCCAGCAAGGAGTACCACTTGTCCAGCACTCTTTTTGTGAAAAAATGTCTCCTCATCTCTCTCTCCTGAATCTACCCCCCTTCAATGTCAGTCGGTATGCTCTCGTGTCCCTCCCCTTTCTCCTCTGGAAAATTCTCTCTGTATTACTCTTGTTTATTCCCTTCACGTACTTATAGGTCCCAATCAGATCTCCTCTGTCCCTCCTCTCTTCCAGGGAGTACATATTCAACTCCTCCAGCCTTTCCTAGTATGGCTTGCCCTCCAATCCCTGGATTATCTTTGAAGCTGTACGCTGTACCCCCTCCAACAATGTGATGTCCTTCTTCAGGAACGGGCACCAGTATTGCACGCAGTACTTCAGGTGGAAGGGCTGTGAACAAAGTGACCAGAAGGAAGCCTGAACTGTAGGTATTTTCTGTGACTGGACCTGACTGGGATGTGAAAATATGCATCTTTCAGGTCTAGAGATTCCAGCCAGTCTCCCTACTGTAGGGATGGTGTCACTGTAGACAGAGTGAGCACCCTGATTTTGTCTTTTTTCAGGTGCCTGTTCAAAAATCTGAGGTCCACAATGGGTCACACTCCCCATTTTTCTTGGGTGTGAGAAAGTACCATGATTAAAGGCGATTTCTCCACCAGGAAGAATGAACTCTTTCTGCTGTGTGCCTGCAGTAGCTTCTTGACTTCCAACTCCAGCAGAACCCTTTCTGCTGGTGTGGGATGGTGGAAATGTTTGTGAACCCTAGCCTGGGGAAGCCTTTGAAATGCAGAGTGAGGCCTTGGCTCACTATTTTCTGTACCCACTTATCTATGGTGATATTTTTCCACTCATGGAAGAAATGAACCAGCCTTCCTCCCACTGGCAATGGGCTGGCAACGTGGACAAATGCATCAGAAATTCTGCCTGGTCTGAACCCCAGAGGTTGAAGCCTGGTCAGTCCTTCTGGAAGCTTTTCTGCCCCGCCACTAAAGTAACCTCTCATCTAAGAGTTGTCATTTGGCATGGGCATGGGCATAGGATAGAAAGGACATGGGTAATAACCTGTACTCCTACCTCCCCTTCCATGAGAGTGCCAGATGCAGAGGTCTTTTCCTTCTTGGTGTTGCTTTTGTAGATGGTTTTGAACTCCTTCACCTTTTTCATGTATGCCTATGTCTTGTCACCAAAGAGGGAATTGTTCTCACATGGGAAATCCATGACTTTTATTTATTTATTTATTTAGTTTTTGTTTCCCGGAGCATGACCCAGGAGGGTACAGTACAACAATACAGGGAGGGCATTCCAATACAGATACAGAAAACAGTTTACAATAACATACAAGTCAATTACAAAAGGAAGCTATATATATATTAAGGAGGTTGCAATACCAGTGTGGGAAGAAATGAAAACAGGAACCTGGGACAAATCAGTTGCCCTTAGCCAAGTGAATCTCCTTAGGGAGATAGCCTGGGCCATTACCCTGGAAGCAGTGTAATTAGCATCCACTACCATATGAAACAAGTACTTGGCAGCATCAGTAGCAGTCCTGGCAGTATATGGCAGATCTTGTGCCCGGTCCCCCATGGATCTCATCACTCAGTGCCAGTACAGTGTTCCAGAGGGGTTTCTGGTACTGGGCGGTGTAAGCCATGTAAATCGCCTGCCTCAGGAGTAGGGAGGAAGAGATGTACACTTTCTTCCCCATGCTGTCCAGCTTCCTGGACTCCTTGTCTGGGGTCTGGAATGGGGGGGGGGGACTTTGGCTTTGTCACATGCAGCTACCTGGACTACACCTTCATGATCTGGTGTGAGTAGAGGTACTCAGCATCATGTTTATCCAGCTGGTACTTCTTGATTTTCTTTTTCAATCTCTGATGTAGAAGTAGGAGTTTGCAGCAGCTTGCAGGTTGCTCTCCTAAAAGATTTATGCATAGGCAAAAGCAACCTCTTAGAAAGGGTTAACCTCATCATGTCCAAGTAATTAGCATCCTTCTCTTCCACAGTTTCCTGGATGGAGAGGATGAGGGTACTGACCATTTGCTTCACATATAGTGTAAGGAAAAATCCTCTGGATCCTTGGGAGGGGTCCTGAACTCCTGGTCGGGAGAATAGTCTGACTCAATTGGTTCCACATCCTCCTCCTGTTCTTCATAATAAAACTCATCCCCATGTTCTCCTGGAACCAGAAGGGAGGAGGAGGCATAGGTTGAGGAGGAACCAATAAACCTATAAGGGTTCCCATGGCTTGGAATTCCTGTAAAAATGACCATGCTTCATTCATGTCCTCTCGAGAGGGCATTTTTGTCTTGTCCACTGATGGCTCTTTTGCTTCTTCAGCAGGAGGGGCAGCAACATGTTTTTCTTTTTGTTTTCTTTTAGCAGGAACCAAGTTCAGAGCCTGCTCAGATGGCCTTTTGTGTTTTGACTGCTTGGTATTCCCTTTTTCAGGAACCCTAGATTCAAAGGATTCTTTAGAGGGTTGTTCCTGAGGTTTACTGTGGGAGGAATGACTCTCTTTTGAGTGCTTTGGTGATGTAGAGGCAGACTGAGAGATCACAATGTCCTGCAGCTTTCTGGCCCTTTTTATAAGTGCTTTAAGGCAAAACTTGCTGCAGAATTCACAAGCAGTAAAATATGCCTAGGACCAAGGCACCTGAGTTATAATTCATTGCCATCTGCCTTGGCCAATTGGTTAAAACACTTTGTACAAGTCTTAAAGCCTGTAGGTCCCATTTTCTTTTAGGTCTGTCTGACATGCCAGTTTTCCAGACAGACAGAAACAATCCTAATCCCAGCAGGGAAGAGAAAATGCAGTTCAGTCCAACTGCAATTAAAAATATATTTTTATTGGGAGGGAGTTCTCGCAGAAAAAAAACCCAAGTCAACCAGAAAAAATGTCTCAGTTCCCAAACTGTGAAAGAGAGATGAAAACCAGTCGAAGCCCACAGAAAGTATAATTATATACAGGAGAGAAGCTGTATTTGTTTAAAAAACTAAATAATATAAGGTGGTTTAAAGAAACCGTTAAAATGGGGCGATGAACCTCTCTGGTTTCAGGGACCACTGAGGAGCTAGAGAACTCACAAAAATGTTAAAAAAACACTCAAAATACTCTAACTCTATTAAAGAGGCAAATATATGAAGTTTAGAATAAAAATCTGATTATTGTAAAACAAATAAAGTTCTTCAAGGAAAATTGTCTGAAGAGAGCTCTTTAGGGTGACTAGACAGTTCAGGTGGAGAAAAGGATCTGATGTTAGGTTGTAGAACACAGCACGACCTCGAGGCAAAGGTCTGAATAGCATTCCACATTCCATAATTTGCATATTATTCAACATGCTCTGGGGCACCTCAACCTGTCAGGCTGAACGCATTAGTAAATATAATGAGGGATTCCTGGGGTTTGAAAGTGCAGTTACCAGGGAGTCTGACCATTGCATTATAGTCTGACAAAGCTAACAGCAGGGAGAAAGTGGATACAGAAATGATGTCAGTTTGCCCTGACAGTAAGTTGTCATAGACTGGCACTGTGACCAATGAGGTGAAAGATCATTACACTTCAGTCTCTGCTGAAGATGGCAACTGCCAAGAGAAACCTTCAAGGTAGGGTAATGTCCCTCAGCATTAATAAACAATACAAAGTTTTAGCAAGACTTTGAGGGGGATGAATCTTTGTGGGAGGTAAGAAAACAGGCAGCCACTACTGACCCTCATTCTCAGGAAGTGGAGCAGAGCAGGGTATACTAGGAAGATGGACTCATTGTCTATGGCATGCCAACTGCACATGGGGTGATTGTGGGAGTAGGACACAGAATGGGGCAAAACAAGGGTGAGGGTCTGTGCAGAGCTGGTGAAAGAGGGTCTCTGATGGGGTTGCAGACATGTGGTCTGGGACTTCTATAACTCAGCCTTTCCTGTGAGTTTGGTGATTAGGTAAAATCAGTTTCCTTCAAATATTACAAAGAACAGAACAGACTAAAAGTCCATTTTAAATATCCCATTTCATACTTAAAGTACCACAAAGCATTTTATGGTGTGTATTTGGGAACAGCTATGAGGCTTTTCTCTCAGGCATGACCTTGTTGTATCATTCTAATGTCAAGATGACTGTAATACAGAGAAATGCTTCTTAAATCATTTGCTTTCTGTGTTGATTTCTAACTAGGGCTGTGCAGTGCATACAAGTGAATACATTTGGCAACTATTTTTCATATCATTTACTTTTGTTGTTTGATAAACATGCTCCATAGGTTACAAGAAGGGTCAGTGGGAGAACCTCTCATTGGATGACTAAAGCATTATTACATGTTGTGTGGCTAATACTGTATCAAAAAACACATACTTGTTATCCTGATTATCCCTATAGTTACAGGATATGCAATACAAGAGAAAGGAAGTGTGTCCGAAAATCCCAGGTCCAGACATGTGAGCCTGTAACTCAGTGGTTAGGGCACTAGGATGGTATTCTGGGGGCCTGCATTCAATTTCTAGTAGGTCACATTAGTTCCTTTTCACAACAATTTATGATTTAAATTGCTTAGCAGGGCTTAATACGGCACAAGAAAAATCTGTCATCTTGATTATTCCTAGTTGCAGGATATGCAATGCTAGAAAAAGAAAGTGTGTCCAGGAGCCACAGATCCAACCATGTGAGCCCGTAGCTCAGTGATTAGAGCACCAGGATGGTATTCTGGGGACTTGGGTTCAATTCCCTGTAAGTCACATTATTTCTTTGTCACTACAGTTTGTGACTTAAATTGCTTAGCAGTGGCTAATACTGCACCAGAAAACATCCAGTTGCCATATTCATTATTTTAATTGCAGGATAGTAATATCAGGGAAATAAAGTGTGTCCGGGAACACCAGGGCCAACCATGTGAGCCTGTAGCTCAGGAGTTAGATCACTGAGATAGTATTTAGGTGCCTGCGTTTAAATCCCAAAGATTGCATTATTTCTTTTTCACAATTTGTGATCTAAATTGCTTAGCAGTGGCTACTATTGCACACAAAAACATCTAATTGTCATTTTGTATATTCCTAGTTGCAGGATATACAATACCAGAGAAAGGAAATGTGTCTAGGAACCATAGGTCCAATCATGTGAGCCTGAACCTTAATGGTTGGAGCAGTGAGATGGTATTCTAGTGACCTGGGTTCAATTTCCACTAGGTCACGTTATTTCTTTCTCACTATAATTTATGATTTACATTAAATTGCTTAGCAGTGACTAATGCTGCACCAAAAAATATCTCATCGTCATCTTGATTATTCCTAGTTGAACGATATGCAATACCAGAGAAAAGAAGTGTGTCCAGGAACAGCAGGTCCAACCATGTGAGCCTGTCACTCAGTGGTTAGAGCACAGGACAGTATTCTGGGGGCCTGGATTCAATTCCCAGTCAATCACATTATTTCTTTGTCATTACGATTTGTCATTGAAATTGCTTAGCAGTCACTAATGCTGTACCAAAACACATCTCATTGGCATCTTGAGTATTCCTAGTTGCAGGATACGCAATACCAGAGAAAGAAAGTATGTTGTGCAATCCCAGCTCCAACCATGTGAGTCTGTAGCCTACTGGAGTGGTTAGAGCACCAGGACAGTATTCTGGGGGCCTGAATTCAATTCCCAGTAGGCCACATTATTGCTTTGTCATTACAATTTGTGATTTAAATTGCTTAGTAGTGGCTAACACCTCGCCAAAAAACATCTGATTGTCATCATAAGGATAAATTTAACACTTAACTTTTTATCTTTAATTCAAGAGGGAAGAAGGTTGCAGAGTTGCTTGATAAGCTATGGAATCTGATGAATTAAAGGAATAGTATACCCAGAATGTATAATAACATATGTTGTGCAGTGTTTTGATTGGTGCGTGAAGTCCTAGTGTGTCCTTACCTTTGTCTGCTCTTAGGAGTTTTTCCTAAATTAGCCTGCTAGCTTTATGGTAGTTTTACAACACCCCTGGGGATCTCCATCACAGCAAAGTTTATTGCTTTTCTTGTACCTACAGTGCATCCTGTCTCATGTGACAGCATACCTCTCAACCTTCTATCACCCAGATTTGTGACAAAATGTGTGATAACTGGACAAAATGCGTGATACATCATCAAACATAACACTGCAAGCTCAGAATACTGTAGAAATAAGTGCAATATTTATAATGTTTGCTGTTAACCTAGCATCTTATATTTTTTATACATTTCTGCTTAAAAGTCTCTGTGGTCAGTGTGGAACGTCTCCTTCTCAATATGGGACAAAGGGTTTCTGAGGGATAAAATGAGTGATGTACCTTATAATGTGTGACAGTTGAGAGGTATGTGTGACAAGGATGTAACCAAGACCATAGAATCAATCAATCAATCAATCTTTATTTTACCAGGTGAAGTACCATTGAGCGAACTCATTTGCAAGGTGGACCTGGGCGAATGCACATAAAAGTAAACAATATACAAAGGAAAAGGATGGGTGTACAATCAAGGAATACAATGTAGAAGAGGACATAAAACATAGTACAGTATTAGACAAGGTCTGTGCAGCCAAATATGCAAGAGGCTAAGAAAAAAAATATTGCTAATATACATTGATATACAGTATGTATATGAACAGTTCAGAAAAAGGGGTAGAAGGGATGATAGGGAGAAGATGGGAGAAGGAGTAATAAACAGGGAATCACAAGGCCTGGGGACAGATGTCCAACACTTATTTCACTGGCCTCTGAGGGGGGCAGTTACAGGATTCTATAAAGGAATGAGAGAATAGCTTTTTGAAGGAGGAGAAGGTTGTTGGGGCAGCCAGCTTCAGAGGTTTTTGTAGTTTGCTCCATAGGTGAGAGTACTTTTTGTGATGGTTGCTGAACTGGTAGTTTGCACTCTACTGATGGACCTGGGGTTTCTTTGCTCTGAGTGGTGAAGGGAACTGTCTCACTACCAACAGCACCAGTGACACCCTCAACAGGTGGGATGGCGAAGGACAACTTAAGGTTTGAATGGGGTAGGGCTGATAGAATCACCCAACAAAGAGAGGCAGGAGTCGTACACAGAGGTCGAATGAAGCAAAGACATTTATTAGACAGAAGGGGAAGGAGGACATGGTCATACTGGAACATACCAACAACAAAAACAATAGGGAGTATAGACAGCATTATGGGTATCTAAGCAGCAACAACTAAACTCTAAAATGTCCAAAACTCTATGTTATTTTTCTCTATAAGACCTACGCACCAATATGAACTTATTTTTACCACAACACACAATAAGCATACAGTGTACAACCAACAGGAAGTATAACAATCTCAAAGTCTATAAGATTCAGATGTTCCATCATCTTCATGCACTGCTGAGAAGTAGGAGTAAAAGGAAAAGGGAACTCTTGCTTGACACCAAGCTTACCAGTAGAATCTATGAAAGGTTTAAAGGGGAATGGAGAGATTTGTATACAGACCTTAGTCATTGGCCAACCCACTCTCCAGAGTTGCCGGATTATCACAGCACAAACTGACTGAACTGGGCTAAGCTCTTCTCTGGTGCAAACCCTTGACCTGTGCTGCCAAGGATGAAGAACATGGAATGTGGCAAGGAATCCAGCTGAAGGATTGCCATAAGGAAAGAATCTGCTGCTGCCTCCCCAGCACCACCCTCGACCAGGGCTGCCAAGGATGAAGAAGACAAACTGCTGTGGGTTTTCTGGCACCGACCCTCGACTAGGGCTGCCAAAGATGAAACAAATGACTTGGTGAAGAATCCAATTAGAAGATTGCCAAGGTTGTAGACACCAACTGCTGCTTCGGTGATGGATCCACTTGGAGGACCACCAAACGGGAGCTGGATCCCAGAAGACTGCAGGACAGAACAAGCAGGAAGAAAAGCTGGGTGATGAAGACCTGGATTCCACAAGTTCAAGAACAAAACAAGAAACTGGTGGCTGCGAACACACCTTGGACACGATGGACTCAACTTTCGGTGGGCATCTGGGAGTGACGGACGCGGCTTCATCCAGTTGTCTCACTTCCAAGCTGACCAAAAATTCTGCATCCGCAACTCTCCAAGGGACGTCTGTTTCAGATTACGGCGGACGATATGGCAAGAAGATTCTGAAGTTTTCTGCTGGCTGAAGACTGCTGAGGTGAAGAGTTGATGGAGGCTGAAGACTGAGTCACAGACTTTGCACTGAACACTGGTACTTCTATTAGCACTGCACACTGGAATTTCACTAGCAGGGGCAATTTGCAGGGGCAGGGGCAAATTGCAACAATCAGGACAATTGTTCACATGCAGGGGCAATTTGCCTGGAGCAGGGACAAACTACAACAATCTGGGGCAATTGTTCAGATACAGGTACAAATAACCACAATCCTAGTAAATCACAATACAGTCTCGATGCTTTTGCAATCAACACAACATTTCAGACGCTTGAGTAACAAACAGTTCATATAGACAGTACATTAGCTGACAGTCACTTCATAGAAGGTTATGTGCTAAGCACCCTTCATGCTGACCCTTCACCCTTGTGGATCCCTTTATAATAGTATCTGGCTACCCCTGAACACTTTGGAGTGAATGCCCTCTTTTCCTGGCCTTCCTCTACTGACCCCCTCTGGGTACTGGGGTTGGATGCTCTCTTAATACTGACCCCCTTTTAATACTGGGCCTGGTTGCCCCTATAGGAATTGTGTCTATGCTTCCCCTCTAGGTACTGGACCTATGCTGCCCCTCTAGGTACTGGGCCTATGCTGCCCCTCAAGGTACTGGGCCTATGCTGCCCCTCTAGGTACTGGGCCTATCTCCATCCTTTAAGTGCTGGTGGGCCTAGGGTGCCCTGTAAATACTGGGCCTATAATGCCCTTTTAACTATCTTGAGGGCCTCTAACTGGCTGGCCCCTTTAACAACCTCTTTGACTTCAGTTAGGGATTTTCTGCACTTGCCCTGCCTTAACTCCACCTTTGGGGCTACCCTCTATTAATATTTATAACTTACCCTTTTCAGAGCCTCTCTACCATGCCCCTCCCCTGGGTGTCACTAAACCCAGATGAATATTAATCTATGTAAATACAGTCCTCTGGCCTGCCCCACAGCTCTCAGATGTTCCTACGCAGCACCAACTGCGCTGCAAAATAAATAACTTTTACTTTAAAAGAAAAATAACTTTAGGTGGCCAGCACCTAGCTGCTGGTGCTGCCACTGACTCACCACCCCAGCCTGGGGTAAAGACAATGTTGAGGTAGGTGGGAGGTACTGTTGGCAGAGGGAAGGCTTTTCTTGCAGGTGTGCACAGGATGTTGGAGGACTTTGCAAGGTCCTAGTGACACGATGGCTCTGCGAACATCTCACTTTGTGATGCGGCACTGCTATCACCACCTTGGGGAAACAGGAAACTGTACTTGAAATATAAAAAAAAAATAATGAACCGGGGCTCCAAGCCCAACACACTGAACAGAACACTCTTCTCTTCTTACAAGGTGACCCGACTGCACTTAAGGCACCACAGCTGCTACACAGGCTGGAGGCTGGCAGGATCAGGGACTGGAGGCAGCAGAGGCACACAGACAAGCTCCCAGGGACAGTTTCAATTCTACAGGTAAGCTCTGTGGTCCCCCTATGTTTTCTGTGTCCTCTCTCCTCTACAGCCACTAGGATTCACACTGTAACAACTTACTTTTCAAAGAGCAACTCTCTGGGTTCTAGAATGGTTGGAGTAGAATGCTGTGCATGAGCAGCTCAACACAGCATTCCTTCCAAGGCCATTGTTTACCTTTGCTGCATATAAATCTAGTTTCTTTATTTATCTGTGCTATAGGAAGGGGAAATTCACTCACAGGGGCCCCTTCTTTATTGTACCCTGCCATCCCACACACACAATGGGCACCCTGGGTACCTGTAAACCCCTATTTTTCTTATTGCTTCCCCTTTCTGTAGTGCCCCTAACTTTGGAGCATTCCAGATTGCTTATAGGTGCTTTACCAAAACATGAATTAACTTTAGGAATGTATATGGAGTTAAATGAGAGACTGCGTAAGGAGTACTTGTCTACAGGACACAGGGGCAAGCAGTCAGAAATATTCTAGGGAAGCTTAAGTATGATAGCTCTAAAAGTCCAAAAGGTGGCATTTCTTTGCCTTCTGAACTTGAAGGATGTCCAACCTACTGCGGCATACAGAGAACAGTGGTGGGTGCGGTATGGTAAACCAGAGATAAATCTTAAAGCTTGATGATAGAGCGAGTCAAGTTTAGAGAGTGCAGAGGCAGAGCCTTGACCATAGAAGAAGTCGTCGTAGTGCAATAAGGATAGAAAGGTGGTTTGGGCCAGTCTTTTTTTTTGCATCGTGGGATAGGAGATGCTTAATCCGAAGAACATGCCCAGTCTCTGCCTTAGCTTCTTTGATAGTTCCTCAATATGGTCAGAGAATGTAAACTTGTGGTCTATCCAAAGTGCCAGATATTTAAATTTTGTCATATATTTAATAAGTTCTCCCAGAAGAGATGGAATCTGCAGAGTTAAGCTATGTAGGGAAGGTTTGTGACCTATAGCAGAAGGTGAGAAAAGTATGGCCTTCATTTTTTTGCATTTAAAAGTAGTTTTTGGCTCAATAAGTTTAACTGTAGCTGATTAAAGTCCACCTGTAGGTCCATACAGGCCTGCTCCAGGGTAGGCCTAGCAATGTATATGACCGTGTCATCTGCGAAGAGATGAATGTTGGCTGCTTTGATTCCAGAGTCAATGTTGTTAATATAAAGAGTAAAGAGCAGTGGTCCTAAAATGGACCCTTGATGCACACCTCTTTGGAGCAATTTTAGGGGAGAGAGATCCCCTTGGGCTTTAACCTGTTGGAATCTCCCAGAGAGGTAACCATTGAACCATTTCAAGGCAGAAGAGTCTAGGTCAATGCTTTGAAGAGTGTCCAACAGCAGGCCATGGTCCACTGTATCAAATGCCTTGCTAAGATCAAGAAACATGGCACAAACATATTTTTTGACATCCAAAGATTTTGCCAGTCATCTGTGAGTGCGGATATTGTACTGTGACAAGCTCTGAATCCTGACTGGGCAGGATTAAGCAGATTGGTGGAGTCCAAGTACTTCCCTAAACTGCATGTTAACCACTTTCACGAGCAGTTTAGAGGGGATAGGAAGTAGAGGTATCGGTCTGTAATTGTTTAGATCATTTGGGTTACCAGATTTGAGTAGCAAGCACTGCTTTAGAATCAGTTTACAACAGCAGAGATGGTTGTATTTTAAAAACTATACAGAGTTCATCTTGATGACTACCCTCATTGTAAAGGTCTTTTTGTTGTGAACAATTGTGGCACTGGTTGTGTATGTGTAACTTGTATGGTTTTCAAGATATTTGCATTTGTTTGGCATGTGTACTAGAGTGTTCACACAGATAAAAAGCATCTGCTATTTGTAAATACATCTGCACACATGCGAAACAAATCTAAATGTTTTGAAAACCAAACAAGCTACACAAAAAACCACAAGCAGCAAAGTTGTTCAGGGCAAAACGATTGTTACAATGAGGGTAGTCACTAAGATGAACTCCTTACAGTTTTTAAAATATTTGCCATCCAAAGTGGTAAATTTAGTAAAAAAGCAATGTCCAGAAGCAAATGGTCTGATACCTTTTATTTGGACCAACACATATGTTACAAAAAGAAAACATTGTCTAAGCTTTCATACCGACCAAGTCCTTCCTCAGAGACTTACTGTATGCCTCTGAGGAAGGACTTGGTTGGTCCGAAAGCTTAGACATTGTTTCCTTTTTGTAACATCTATGTTGGTCTAGTAAAAGGTATCAGACCTTTGCTTCGGATCTGTTCTTACAAGGACCAATACGGCAATTTATTTCTGTATGTAAAAAAAAAAAAAAAAAACATGGAAATTTGGTTAATTAGATGGCTATATTTTAAAAACTATACAGAGTTCAGTTTAGGGACTACCCTCATTGTAAACTTCTTTTTGTCACAAACAACTTTGCTGGTGGGTGTTTTTGTGTAGTTTGCAAGTTTTCAAAATATTTAGATTTGTTTGGAATGTGTAGAAATGTGCATAGAATTCTGCACGGTGACCTACAGTAGGAATGCCATAGCAAAACTGCCAGGAGTTCCATCATGAACATTCTGAATGCAGAGTAGAGTAGAATTAAGTAGTAAGGCATGGCAGGGTATGTGCTATTGTGTAATAACATCACTCCTGGGGTGGGGTGAGGCACAAGGCACAGACAAGTGTGTCCTCCACCCCAGGAGTGAAGTTATTACACATTATACAATGGCAAGAAAGAATCCTAACTTCTGAGTGGTCAGTTGGCCTTCATAGCAGGGATGTAATCCTGGCATAACATTCCAGATGATTTGTTGCATTATCATTATCATTTGTTGCATTATCATTGTTAGCATCTTCTCTTAAGAAACAAAAATATTTTTAAACACTAACAAAAACATTCTTTAAAATATTTTTATTTAAATTCTGTGTAAAACAACAAGCCATTGTATAATAGGAATAATATCCTCCAGGTTGGGTGTTATGCAGGAATTATATCCCTTCTCAGGTGTTGGACACCCTTAGTGGGTGGCCTCAGGCCCAACCACCAGAGGTGGGATGTTATCCCAGCATAACACCCACCCTGTCAGGCATTATTCCTTTGATAATACGCCCTGCTATTATACAATGGTTCTTTTTTTTTTTAAAGAACATGAGAAAAGAAGTTTACAATACTTTTTTTGTTTGTTAGGTATACATATTTGAAAAAGAGTCCATAGTTTCTGTTTTGTCCAGCAGATGGCACTGACACTGCATGGTTGCCATGTAACCCACTTTAGTTATATCTCTGACTGTCCCTTTGTGTGTCTGTCCTGGGCAGTTACACTTGGCATTCTTAGTCGGACTACATACAAGCTAAAAGCAACCATTCATGGGGCATTTAAACTCTAAAAGGATATATATCTACATGGAAGGATGAACTCATACAAAAAAGATTTAAGACATGAGAATTGATAGTGTGCACTATATTATGTGTTAAAAGGCATCTCCTGATGAAGCCTACTGTGTAGGTGCAAAGTTGAGATTTAAGCTGTGAAAGAAAAAGTGTAATCTTGATTTTTCATGAGTGCTGTCTACGTTGATTCATTGCACCCCCCACCCCCACTCTTGAACAGAGACTTTGATTGCAGACATTCATGAAGTCAAGGAAATTCCTTCAGCCAAGGTAATACTGTTTGTCAGAAATAAATGTGCTAGACTATATAAAGCCAGGTTCCAGTTTGCTGATTTAACTTTTTAATTTTAATTAAGGGTAGCAGAGATGTAGAGGAAAAACTGGATAGTACCAGAAGTCTTATGGTTATCTTAAGCATCAGTATAGGGATGAGGTTTAACTGAGAGCAGGTCAGTTGCAGGGACTGTATGTTGCTCTTTACAAGGTTATGCTCTGCCCCTTCTGCAGGACCCTTGCAGTGCCCCTTGCTCAGCTGGTAGTGGTGAGGAAAGAGATATTTCTTTTTTGACATCTGCTCAGCAGGATCCAACTCCCCCACTCCACCAGACTCCAACTGGTCCAGCGGGGATAGAGAGTGGTTATGAGGGAGAGAGGGAAGGGTGGCAGGACAGCCACAAGGACATCAGCCAACCTCACACCATCCCAATGGCAAGTTACTTTGCACTCCTGGAGGAGACTCAGGCACCTGACTCCATGGGGAAGGAGGACTCTGTGTCAGTCGGGTGAAGTGGGAGTGATGGCCTGGTGACACCCAATGGTGAGAGTAAGAAGAAGCCAGCTAGTAGAGTCTTAGTGGTCATGGATTCTATGATCAGGGGAGTAGCGAGGGTGGTGGGTGGGGGGGGTGGAGGGAATGGTCAGGTGTCTTCCTGAGACATCAGCCATCCAGGACATAGACAGAATAGTGAGGAGAGCAGAGAGCAGGGAAGTTGGGGGGGTGGTACACTTGGGTACTGATGATCTGGTGAACAAGCATGTGGAGCAAGTGAAGAGGAACTTTCAAAGGCTGGGGATGGATTGCAGGCACACTCAGACTCCAAGGACATTCCTGTGTGGAGTAGGGCAGAGCAAAAGATAGAGTGAGGAGGGAAAAGACAGAGAAATTGAATGAATGGTGAATGGGCTGGTGTCAGGTGAAAGGGTATAATTTTGTGGGGGATTGGGGGAATTCTGGGACAGGAGGCTCTTCAAAGATGATGGCCTTCACCTGACAAGAGAGGGGACCAGTATTCTGGGGCAGAAGTTTGACATCTACATTAGACAGTTAAACTGACTGTGGGGAACGCTGAGGCTAGGGGAACCACAGTAAATGGAGTGAAGGTGGGGAACCTAGCTATTGTTCCTCCTATACTGGGGACCGTTAGAAGTAAGGTGGACAAAAACAAGGTTGAGGTTCAAAAAGGAATAGTGGAAGAGATAAAGGGGGTGAAGCCTCTCAGGGTCTGAAAGAAATTCAAAAAATAAGTTGGTTAGTAGAGTGAGAAAGAATGCAGGTGTAGGATCACAAAACAGCAACAGAGGATTGGGAGATAGTTGGAAGGGGGTATGCCTTAATGCTAGAAGTCTGGATAATAATAACAGTCAGCTCTAGACTGTGCTGGCTGGGGTCTGTACCTGAACCCCAGTTCAGCTGTCTGAGTTCACTCCATGTACATGGGTTGGCCTTTCGGCCTCACCATGCCCTGCGAGAGTGGACATTCCCTCTATCAACTTTGATAGGCTAGGATAGATTCTAGCAGGACAGATTATTATCATGGCTGGATGTTCATTGGGATTATTAAGGCCTTGAATCCAACCCACATGAATTACAGAGCCATCTATCTGACAGGCCAGAACTATTTTGTCCCCTAGAGCAAATACATCATATTCCTCATAATCACCCTCATGCTCATGGGCATTTATTTCTGGTTTAGAAAATGGGCAAAGAAAATTCTCTCTTCCAATTGGCTGAGACACTTATTTAGGTGGGCATCTATCAGACAATAGCTGCCCACCAAATAAAAAGCCCCAGCCCAAACCTTCCTGATAGCCACCAAAGTATCCTTGTGCCCAGAACCCTGCTTCCTCATTGGCTGAAGCATTGGGCACACAATTTCAAACTGTCGCCATTTTTTTTAATGCTTAGCGAGTGACAGAGACCAAGTGAGCCTACCATACGCATACATACACACACACATACACACACACACACGCACACACACAGATAGACAACCAAGTGTCAGGCACAGTCCCCTGGCAAACTGATTTTTTATTTTATTTTTTTATTCATCAACGCCACATATTATGTCAGGCAGGCTCCTGACAACTCGCTCCTGCTCAAAGCCACCATCTATATCTTGGCTCCCCTACAGCTTCGCTCCCGCATTCCCACCCCACTGAGTATCAGATACAGCCCTCTGACAAACAGTTTTTTCCTAATTTATTCTGTTCAGCTGTCAAAATGTAAAGGTAATTAACACACTCTCAAGTTTAAATTCTGCTGTAGGGCAACAAGACAAATGACCGTTTCTCCCAAACCGTGCTCATTCACAGGGGAAGCACTCCTGACTGCTCTCACACTGCCTTTTTCACTTGCTTGCACATAGCTGAATATAATGAGTAACTGTCACCCAGTCAAACACAACAACAATGGAGAGGATATGAAAATACTTTTAGAAAGCTTACTTTTCTGCTCAGAGAAACTGTTTTTACAGCTGACCGTCACCACTGTTGATCATATCCTGATCGGTGCTGCTGCTGATGACCCATTCCTCATCCTTGGTAATGTCCTGCTTGCACACATCTCCCAGTAAACTGTTGTTTCTCTTTATCTTTTATATCTATTTTTATTTTTACATATTTTTTTAAATGTCACCTATAGCCCATTTTCTAAGTGCAATAATACACTCCAGGGTGGGTGGTATGGGTAATACCGGACCTTCCAGGGGCTATAAGGCCCTCCACCTGCAATGTCGGACCTCATTATGCCCCTGGGCGGTCCGGTATGGCCCAATACCGCTCACCCTGTCGGGTATTATTGCCTGCATATTGCAATGGGACTGTCCAAGGTAATCAAAAATCTTAATCACCAGACAGTTCATTGTTTTCCCATGATGCCTAGGACAATCCATTATTCTACACTGATCTCCCTTGGAAGAGTCATAATGACACCAACCTATGTATTTATGTAATAATACATTACAGTGTGGGTTTTCACATTGTAAAATATGTTGATAGCCATCTGTCGTCATTTTTAAAGTACCAGCATGAGGAATGTAGCAACAATCATGTATTCATTTACCTTTTCATACATTATCTATGCCTCTGTAAGTGATAAGTCCCTGTACTCTAGCAGCTACACCAGGGGATGTCATGTTAATTTTATAATGTTTCATTTCCCTAATATTACCTGGGTTTGAATGTGATTGGGACAATATCGCTACTTAATGCTATTTTTCATAAATTATTCCTCATCACTTAATGAAAAATGACTTTTAATGTTCCTGTTCCATGTTTGGAATAAGTTATATTTCAATATAAACCTTAATTGTTAATTCTTAATTACCATCAGTATACTAGCCACACATGTCTACCTGCTAGGAATTGTATACCTTTATACTAAAATCCTTATAACTGTGTTTGATATTTATAAAACTACCAATGAATACCAAGTCCACTCAATTTTCTTTTACTTAGAAAGATTTCAGAAAATATAACAATAACTGATCAGCAGTAGCAAGCAAAAAACAATATATAATTCTCATTGCAGGGGGTAGCTCCCATTTATTAAAATAAAAACTTTTACCAGAAAATAAAACATACACAAATTAAAATTATGCCAAGCACCTCCTTTCTTATTCTGTTCATTTAACTGACAGAATGCAGGCTTTCTCTTACCACTGTTCCAGTACACCATTGCTCAGTTTGAGGCTCTAGGCTAGGTGATGAATGCTCTCTGGTTCCCATTTTATCTGACCCACTTACCTTGACTCAAACAGAGTTTATATTTATATGTTTGAATGGAAGTGACTTGATGTACCTCGTGCTGCACTTCTTGAAGAAGTATGTTCCGTGACACACTTCTTGCAGAAGTATGCCCCATGACACCCCTCTTGCAGAAGTATGTTATTTATGCAAGGTGGCAACAATAGTATCTTATTTTAGAAGTGGAATGTCATGTCAAATTCTTGCTTTACTGGGACAATGTTTTGTAAGCCCTTTTTTTTGTGCTACAGTGGAAATAGTGGTTTAACCAGCATTCTGTCACGCACACCACTTTGCTCTCTTTCACTTCCTCAAATAAAACTTCCCATTTCTACAGTTTAGTTCCATATAAGACATTTATATTTTTTCTTTTCAACTTTAAACTGTTAGTATCACAGAAAAGCTATAATGTATCTTTAATCTATTTATACGTAATACACACTCAATTTATTATAAGACAAACAGAAACGTAAGGCTAAATTATGTTTGCAATTTAAAAACACTAATAATAGAGGAAACTATCATTTTGGTAAACACAGAGCCTTCTGTAAATGTGCTGTCTTTCATTTCTTCAAAAAAATTCTCCATTCTACAGTTGGTTTCAAATGTTTGCTACTTAAAAATGCTAATGATACAACTTTTTGCTGCAGAGGAAACTGTGGTTTAATCTGCATCCTTTCAAGCATATAGCTTTTTTGAACTATGTTCTCTTTCACTTCCTCAAATAAAATTTCCCCATTCTACCAAGACATGTATATTTTTTCTTTTAATCTGTAAGCTGTTAATATCACAAAAAAACTTTAATGTATCTTTAAACTGTTTATACATAATACTCATTCTATTATAAAATAATCAGTTCTTTAATTATGCTTGGCAATATAGTTTTACTTAAAAAAGTATTCTTTCAGAAAAAGCAGAAGCAAAAAGGCAAAGCATTTTCAATTGTAATTTAATTCAGAGAAAAGGCTATCAGCCAGATCTATTTGTTGGCTTATCTCTGGGAAATATTTAAAGTGTTCTTACTTCAGCATGTCCTCTATTTCCAGGAAAAGCTGGTTCTCTGGAATACTTGGATCAGGCAGTCCAAATAGGGACTCGGGGGATTGCTCACTCTGCAAGGCATTGGTGGCAGAAACTGAGGCAGACCTCATAGCCATCACAGAAACTTGTGCTACAGAGAATAGTGAGTGGTACTTGTCATCTTGGGTTGTACAGTGCTTAGACAGGATAGAGGGACAGGCAAATCAAAGAACTGTAATATTACCATTTCTTGAATTCTTCCTATCCCCATGTGAGAACTGAAAAAAATCACAAAATTGCTTGTATCAATGCAAGATTACAGAACTGGTGTGCCAGTGGAAATATCACCTTTATTAATCATTGGTCCATATTTAATGAACATTACGATCTGTTTGCAAGAGATGGTCTCCATCTTAACAAATATGGAGTAAAAGAGCTCAGCCTTCAATTTCATAAGCATGTGCCTTCTCTTAATCTAAACTGGTAGAAGTGGGAAAACTGATAACACTTCTATATTTTCTTTGGGACTCTAAAATGATCAAAACAACAATAAAAAGAGTAAATTAAAATTTTTACTTCTAATGCTCATAGCCTTGGTAACACATTTGAGGAATTAGTTATTCTGACCAAAACAGACCAACTAGATGTTATTGGTATAGCTGAAACCTGGTGGCCAAAAGATACTGCTTGGAACAGGTCTGTTCCAGGCTATTCACTGTTTTATTTGTGCAGAGAAAATGGAAAAGGTGGGGGTATAGCCCTTTAAATCAATTCCTCTCTAAATGCAACTGATGTGTCCTATAAAATAAAAAAGTCACCGAGTTTAGTAGAGCCACTATGGATCCATTGTAATAGCTTAAAAAACAACAATTTTGTTTTATGGCTTTGTTATAGATCACCAGATTCACAGAGTTTGGTACTAAATGAAATTAAGTTAGAGGTGGAATTAGCCATAGAACTGGGGAATATGATTCTCATGGGTGACCTAAACTTTAGAGACATTGCTTGGACAAACAAATCTATTAACAGCCAGGCTTCTAAAGAATTTTTGCATTTTTATGAATTAAATTTAGTCCAGTATGTTTCTTCCCCAACAAGAGGGAATAATATACTGGATATTGTCCTAAGAAGTGACCCTCTAAAAATTCATAATTGTAAAGTTGCTGCACCAATAGGTAACAGCTATCATTGTGTAATTGCATTTGATTTAAGTACTACATGGATACAATCACTGAAGCTGACAGAAGTTTTTGCTTATAATAAAACTGATAAAATTGCCGTAAACACTTTTCTTTCTAACATCAATTGGTCTGAAATTTTAAACATCTCAGATATTGATGAAATTTGGATCTCCTTTTGGAGTATTCTCTTGGAGGCAGCTTATAAGTTCATTCCAAAAATAAAGAAAAGAAAACTTCGTACAAATCCCAGATGGTTATCTGGTGATCTAATCAAAGTCATCAAAAAGAAAAAAATAACTGTTTAAAAAAATCACTTACAAGTGTGCAAGAAGCTTGTCAGAGTTTAAAAAAATTCCAAAGAAATGTAAAAAAGAAATTAGAAAAGCTAAAAAAACACAGAAAAATATATTGCATAACAGGCCCAAAAGGGAAATAAGAAAATCTTGTTTAGTTATTTAAATTCCATTAAGAAACAAGAATGCAAAGTTGGTCCACTTACAGCTAATAATTCTATTGTTTCTGACCCTAGTGAGATGGCACAATTACCCAATTTTCACTTCTGCAAGGCTTACAATAAATCAATAGGCACAGGAGATGTCAGTAACGAACCTTTGCTTGACAAAGTGTAAGTTTCATTAGATGTTATTAAGGATAAACTAAACACTATTAAACAAGGATCTTCTCCTGGCCCCGACGGTATATCAAGAGATATTATAATATTAATGAAAGATCATTTATGTTACCCATTAAAGATTATCTATGACATCAGCCCTAATTCTGGACTTGTACCATCTGACTGGAAAAGAGTAAATATAATGCCTCTTTTTAAAAAAGGGGATAAAGGCATCCCTCATAATTACCACCCTATTAGCCTTACACCGATATTTTATAAAATATTAGAAAGAATAATTAAAGATTTGTTGACTCCATCTCTTGTAAACATTGATTCCAACCAAAAGTGGTTTGTCAAGGGGCACTCATGCTCCACCAGTTTAATAAGTTTTTATGATTATATTAATCATAATCTCAACAATAAAACTTTAAGTGACGTGATATTTCTTGATTTCAAGAAAGCTTTTGATTCCATGCCTCATTGGGCTTTGATACATAAGTTACAAAAACATGGGATAAATCCCTTGATTATTCACTGGATTGCAAACTGGTTAAATGATAGACTACAGAGGGTTATTATTGATGGCCGTACATCATCCTGATTACCAGTAAATAGTGGTGTTCCTCAAGGATTTATATTAGCCTCAGTTATATTTCAAGTGCTCATTTCTGATTTATCGAATAACTTAAACTGTAAAAATGTTAAGTATGCGGATGATTGTAAAATTACTAACATTTGTAGTAACCCTGATGAAATTGAGGCACTTCAGAAGGATATTGATTCCCTAGGAAGTTGGTCTATCAAATGGGGACTATGATTTAATATTTCTAAATTTAGTGTTCTCCATTTTGGGAAACATAATCCTAGAAACTCATATTTCTTATATAATGAAAGACTAACTAGCAAGATCTGTGAAAGAGATCTTGGTATAACCATTGATTCCGAATTTAGTTTTGATTCTCACATCACTAACACTGTTAGTAAAGTTAATAAAATTCGATGGGCAATTAAGCATAACATAACATCTAAAGATCCAAACATTCTGCTCTCTCTGTACCGTGCATATGTGAGACCCTATTTTGATTATGTGTCTCAACTATGGGTCCCCTACATGCAGAAAGACATATATAGGCTTGAGAGACTTCAAAGAAAAGTTACAAAGTCTATTTGTCCTGTAAAGAACCTGTCCTATGATAAAAGACTATCTAAATTTAATCTAATGTCCCTGGAACAATGCCAACTAAGGGGTGATCTTCTATTTACATGGGGCATTATTAAGGATGCCATTCTGACATCCTAATGTGGACTTGATTTTAAAAAAGTAGCAATTACCACTACAGGACACCACTTCAGTTGATGAGAAACAGATTTAGATAAAAATGAGCATTTTACTTCTCTCAAAGAATAGTAAATTCATGGAATAAACTACCAACATCAACTGTTATCAGTCAAAATAAAAAGTTGTTTAGAGTTGTTTGGAGCAGGGAACTGAAGAAGCATGAACTGCAGCAGTGTCCTGGTGTTTGTGTGAGGTTAAACTAAAGGGAAGTATTTTTTTTTCTTAAGTGTGCTTTAGTTCAAATAGCTTGCACTGGGAGAGGGATGTGTATTTTGGTGTTTAAACAGTGCTTTTGGTATAGGGCTGTATTTTGAAATTCAGTTCTGTGCCAGTTGAAAGACATGAAACTGCAGAGGTAGACTTGGGGGAGGGGCAGGAGATTAGCCTGAGCCATTTTAAATGGATTTGGTTTGGAGCTGGAAGCTGAAGAAGCATGAACTACAGGGATGTGTTTGCTCCTGCCTGAGGAAAGAGGTTGAAGTGTGCAGTTGTGTATAAGGCTGACTGACTCACATGGGCATGGCAGTGGGCCCTAATCCTACCCTCCCTCATCCATCCCTCTCCCAGCTTGTCCACACTTATTGGGGCGGTGCTGCTTTAGGATTAGTGGAAAGCACTACCAGGTGCATCCACTAATGTGCCCTAACAAGGGATTGCTCTTTGTAATGTTATAGAGGGATATATAGCTTGGATTAAAGAGGTAAAAGATATAAACTTATAGATTGTACAGTGTTTTGTACTTACAGTAGGTATAGCACCTCAAGCTGTATTTTGCAGGGAAATGTATGGATGGTATGGTATCAAAGTTAGTAGTGTTTTATGCTTCTCTGCTACTGAAGTTGGTATTGTATTTTAAGCAGGGACTGGACTGGGTAGAAACTTATAGATAGAACTGTATTTTGTGGTTAGTACTGGTATCATGGGTAGGATAGTGGGCTGGGGGCGGCAGTTTGGATTAACATATTGTGGAGGCTAGGAGGGTGTCCAATCTGTATCTGGTTGAGGAGGCTGGAGGAGGAAGTGTTGTAGTTTGGTAGAGAGCTGGAGATGATGAGGGGAGGGGGAAGGGGCCTAGGGGCAGGAGGGCCACACCCAGGAAATAACATGAGGACATGGTGGGGGAGGAACAGTGGCTCAAGGGAAGTGATGGGGAGGGAGTGCAGGAGCGGAACAGTCAAGGGGCTTAGCATTAGTGGTAAGGCTAGAGTCAGGGGGGGAGCAGAAGCACAGCCAAGTAGGATGGGCAGGAAATAGGTTTGCTGTGCTGGCGACACTGGAGGAGGAGGAGGAGGAGGGGGGTGATCTCTAGGGGACAGCAGGAGAGGGAGGAAGAGGGAGACCCACAAGGGGCAGGAGTCAGTCAGAGGAGGGTGATGGGGTAAAGGGGAGAGAAGCATTGCTGGTGGGGTGGACGACAGGGTGGAGTAGAAGGGGCAAAGGAGGATGGGAGGGGAGGGATGTGGGGAATAGGGAGAAAGCAGTGAAGGGGCAGGGGACAGGACTGGGAGAAGGGAGACAGAGTAGTGGGGAGGAAGGGTGGAGTTAGTGAGCTGGCATGCTCTAAGATTGGATACCCTTGGAATGGGGTGGGAACAGGGACAAGGAACTAGGAAGGGAGTGTACTAGTGCTGGGTGATTCCACACTTAAAGGGATCAGATGGAATGGTAGGGGGGAGAGGCATAGTAGAATATAGGTGGAGGCTATACACAGGCTAACGGCAGACAGGACAGGGCAGGTGGTTCATAACTGCACAAGGAGGGGCAGGAAGAAACCGCATGTAGTGGTGCATGTGGGCACTAATGACCTGGCGGGGGAGATGGTGGAGGTAGCGAGAAGGAGGTTTGAGGAATTAGGAGGGCTATGTGAGGAAGTGGGGGAAATCAGTGGCCTTTTCAGAGGTGCTCCTGGTACCCTGTGTGAGTATGGGAAGGAAGGGGAGAATTGGGGAGTTCAACAAATGGCTGGAGGAATGGTGTCAGTCTAAGGGTTAAGGGGTAGTTTGGGACTTGGGCAATACCTGGAAGAATAAGGATCTATATGCAGGGGATAGGCTGCACCTGAGCGGGGAGGGGAAAGGGGTGTTAAAGCAGAGGTTTAAGGGGTACATAACATCAAGAATAGATTTAAACTAGGTGGAGGTGGCAGAAGGACAGCCAGTAGGCAGGGATCCCTGAGGGGGGAGCCGAGCATGCCTACCCCCAAGTTATCAGAGAGATATCTGAGGTGGGGACACAAGGAGGGATTAGGAGGGGGAAACCAGGGTGGGGGAGAGAAAGACACAGGTTGGAGGGTGGTCTTGCTGAATGCGAGAAGCTTAGGTAACAAATCAGCTGAACTACAGGCTCTCTTGGCTGTAGGGAGGGTGGACTTTGCAGCCATCATTGAGACATGGGCCACCTAGAACCAGGACTGGGATATGATGATCCCAGGGTACAGGATATTCCTTTGAAAAAGGATGTTACCTTGTCCAAAACATGTCAGGTGGGGTCCTGGTGTTTTTTTACTTGGAACTGAATAAATAATTTGTATGTGAAAGCTGCGAGACTACATTGCTTTCTTTGCATCCCTCTTATGGGTTAGTGAGTGCCAGAAAATATTGAGACTGGATTCTAGGTGAGTTTCTAGAGCACCACACTCCAAGCGCTCACTCCTTATGGTTCATGAATATGCAAGATATTCAGGAAGGACAGGGCTAGGGGAAAAGGGGGGGCATGGTGATCTATATGAGGGAGGGGATAAGGTGTATGAGAGAGGAGCGGGTGGAGGGCAGGACAGAGGCCCTATGAATGCAGTTTCAAGACTGTAAAAGAAAGACACTGAGGATAGGGGTAGTGTACAGGTCACCAGCTCAGGGGGATGACCTGGATAGGAAGTTGGCTGAGCAGATTAGATGAGTCTGTAGGAAGGGGACACCGTACTGGTGGGGGACTTCAACCTCCCTTGGGTGGACTGGAACACCTCAACCACCACGTGTGTAAAGGAGCAGAGATTACTAGATGCATTTCTGGACTGCTTCCTGTTGCAATTGGTCCACAAGCCCACTAGGGAGGGTAGGACTCCGGTGCTGGTAATAACAAACAGGGAGGCTGTAAGGGATCTGAGAGTGGAAGACCCCCTGGCTGGGAGCGACCATCATATGGTGCGGTTCACACTTAATATGAGAAGGGTAACAGGAGGAACAGGTGCCAGGGGGATCAATTTTAAAGAGGGACTCTGGTAAACATACCTTGCTTTTCTCTGTGAACTTCACGCTGCTGAAGTAGACGAACCGCCAATAAAGTATTTAAAAAGAAGACGTGTTGTTTTGTTTTAAATCAACGAAATGTGTATTGCAAACCAGGAAGTGGCAGCACTGTGCATCAATCATGTCAGTTTTAGCAGAGCAGTGTGTGTGAAGTCTTCTCCTGAGCTGCGTGTCCAGACCGCAGTAATGGCTAGCAGTGCAGAAAGTGACAGCTCAGCTGACGAAAGGGAGATTGATGCCTGCGATGTATTTACCGAAAATCCACATTGTTTGGACCCACTGTGCAGTGACGAGGAATCAGTCACTTCCTCCAATCCCAGCAGTTTTGAAGCAGAGTGCCATCTTGACTCTACATCGTGGTGGGTGTATGAAGGGTATCAGGGTAAGAAGGTCTATGGCTGACAGACATTATGGCAAAAGAAAGAGGTTCCTTAGGTGGGCAGATGACAGTACTGTGTGTAACCCATCCAATGTGTTTCCCCACTCTGTTCCTTATCAGAAGGCACTGCATAGCCCATTACAATTTTTAAAAAAGGAAGTAAATTGTGTCTCTGCGGCTCTGACTCAGGTTGCTCCCCCCACACACACACACCGAGTATGGTGCCACCAGCAATTGCAGAGTATGCAATGCTATGAAGGGCATCAGGGTAAGAAGCTCTATGACTGACAGACATTCTGGCAAAAGAATGAAGTTCCTCAAGTGGGCTGATGACAGTACTGTGTGCAACCCATCCAGATTTTGAAAGCCCTGGTACCAGATGCATGTCTTATATTTATCTTCATCTTCATCCAGCTGAACCTACCCTCTATCACCGACTGTAAGCCAAACTGTGATACTGAAATGCAGTGTATGACAGCATGCATCTAACTATTACCTAATCTGCCAGCTCCAATGAAAGACAGCTGGGCTATCAATCATCAGCTGACACTGACAAGCAGTGGTGGGGGAGCAGTCCGGACGGAGGGAAGGTGATCACTGACACTGGAGGGTGTTGGTGCAAACCTAGTTCCTTAGGGGGAGTAGGGGGACCACCGAAGGGTGATCTTGCTTGCTCCACCGTGGTGAAGGATCGGGTTGAGCCTAACCCGAAGGTGAAAATGATATGCTGTCTACATTCCACCATCGCGAAAGATTTATAAGGAAGGAAACCACAACATAGGAGGAAACTGGGACTCCTTGGACCATTTGTTTTGGTGAAGTACATTGAACTTTGTTTTGGGCCAGCGTTTGTAATTTATCTTTTTAGAAAAGTCAGAACTGGGTTCGATGGGGTTGTTGCCGCCTTGTGAGAGGAGGCTGGCATACTTCTAAAAAAAAGAAAAACCCTTCATAGTCTAGAGTGGTGAGAGCACACGGCTGTGGACAATAAAGACCTGCGAACTCTTTCTTGAACTTTTAAAAGGAAAATGTGTTGTTTGATTAAAGCTATTTAATCATATGTTTTAGTAGTTTTAGGTGGGGTACTCCTCTTCCTGCAGTGGTGAGAGTACTGTGGGGGTGGAACTAGGATCATAATAAATAATTTTATAGTACCAGAATTTGAATAGATGATTTTACAGCACTAGAATTTGTTAGATTTTATTTTATTGTGAGCGTTTTATTTTAGTGAAGAGATGTGCTGGAGTGACTGTCAGACGGTCAGGTATTATTCCCCCTCTATGCTTAGGGACCTCCGCCCTTTCTCCTGCCCCCTGCTGCCAGCTGAAGTTTATAGGAGGTGTAGGGCTTTGGGGATTGTGAGAAGGAGACGGAGGTCCCATGCTGGAGGGGGAATGGAAAGGAGTGGGTGGATTGGGATTGTAGGGTCAAGGAGACGCCCTGGGGCGAAATGGGCACGGGAGAGAGGGCCTTCCTGTCTTGTGCCCATACCCAAGGGCTCTGGATTGGACCAGCAGGTAGGCCGGTCACTATCGGAGATTTGTCCTACTCGGGCGGTGTTATGCAATGCCAGGTCTATTAAAAACAAGACAGCTATTATAGCTGATCTTGTCGAGTCATCTGACTTGGCATGCATCACCGAGACCTGGCTGGATGAAAATGCTGGGCCTGTATGAGCCACAGCAATTCCGGCTGGGTACTCGGTGATACACCGCCCGAGGCAGGATCGTAGGGGCGGGGGTGTTGCCATGTGTTGTAGGTCAGAACTGGGTCTGGTGGAGGTGCCAGCGGGAGTCACCAGATCCTTTGAGTACATTGTGGGCGAGGGGTGGGGTGCAGGATACTTCGTATACCGTCCACCAGGTGGCGAGAATGTTTTCTGCAGGAAATCGCAGACTTCATTGTCGACCTAACATTGGGGTCCCCAGATGGTTGGTACTGGGGACTTCAATGCTTGGTCGACGATGAGTCTCGGTTTGGTCAAGATTTCCTCCAGTTGATGATATCACTGGGCTTCACACAGGTGGTTTCCTCCTCGACCCATGTGGGTGGACACTCATTGGACCTGGTGTTCCTTCTGGGGATGGGGATATCTGACTTGGTGGTGGAACCGGTTGGATGGTCAGACCATCACTCCATTAGATTCAGTTTTGAGGCCACCCCTGTTAGGTCTGCCCCTACGGAGATGGTTCAATACCGCCCTTTGAGGGGTGTATCCCCAGAGGACCTGATGGCAGTATTGGACCTATCGAGCCTACCGATAGATTGCATGGATCCAGGTGTTCTGTACATGCCTATAATGAAGCGGTAGCAGGGCCTTGGATTCTATTGCACCATTCGTGTTAGATCCTCTTACTCCTGCCCAGGTCTCCTTGGTTTGATGAGACCATGAGGGAATTGAGGAGAGTTGGGCGAAGGCTGGAGAGGCGTTGGCGAGAGTCCGGTCGTGATGATGACAAGCTTAGTTTGATGGACCATTATTTGGTCTATCAATCCGCAATCTCTCGTATGAAGGCAGAATTCCTGTCCAGAGAGATAGTGGCTGCACAGAATAGACCGGCTCAGCTCTTTCAGACTGTGGACAGACTGTGCAATCCAGTCTGTCTTCAGCCCAGAAGAGCCTTATCTCAAGAATGGTGTGAGGAGCTCGCTCTCTTCTTTGCAGATAAGGTTGCCAAAATCAGATCGGACATTCGCTCTTCCCCTCCTAATGGGAGCAGTGGTGGTCGTCAGGAGATGTCAAGCACCCAGTTGGAATGGACTGACTTCAGCCTTCCCATAATCAAGGATGTTGTGATGATCATTCAAGCACTGCGACCGACCTGCTGTAATTTGGACCCTGGTCCCATGCGCCTCTTAGTGGGTTGCATGGATAAGATTGGCCTAGTCCTAGCTCTGATCGTATGGAAGTCCTTGGAGAGGGGGATTTTTCCAGATCCCCTCAAAGAGGCTATAATTAAGCCCCTTTTAAAGAAACCCTCCTTAGACCCATACTGTCTAGCAAATTACAGGCCAGTCTCTAACTACCCTTTGTGGGTAAAGTTATTGAGAAAGTGGTCGCAGTGCAGTTGGAGGATCATCTGGCCAACAACAATATCTACGATTCGCTCCAGTCTGGATTTAGGAAAAGGCAAAGTACCGAGACAGCGCTCGTACGGGTACTAAATGACCTCCTAATGGCTAGAGATCGTAGGACCCGATCCATCTTGGTACTACTTGATCTCTCAGCAGCATTTGACACCGTTGACCATGGTGTGTTATTGGAGCACTTGCGGTTAGTCTGTGGACTGTCTGGTACGGTCCTCAGATGGTTCCAATCTTACCTTGAGGGTAGGACTCAGAGAGTGGTGTCGGGAATTTTTTCCTCAACATCATTCTCCCTGCCCTGTGGGGTACCGCAGGGCTCCATTTTAGCACCATGTTGTTTTCGGTGTATATGCTACCATTAGGGGTGATTATTAGACAGTGCGGTCTGGTTTTCACTGCTATGTGATGATACCCAGCTGTATATGTCTTTTTGTGCCCGACCAGGGCGCTGCCTTGTCGGTATTTAATAACTGCCTTGAAGAAATCCAAGAATGGATGAATGGGAGTTAGCTGAGGTTAAATCTGGAGAAAACTGAGGTGTTGGTTGTGGATTTAGAGTCGCTGTGAGGCGGGTCTGCCAGAAGAGATCACCCTCAGGCCTGTGGCTTGGAGGTGTCCAGCTGGCGACCTCAGACAGTCACCGAGAGCAGCATAATACTTGATGACCATTTGACACTCAAATCCCAGGTGTCAGCGGTTGTGAAGACTTCCTTTTTTCATCTGAGGAATATTGCCAGGGTGAAGCACTTGGTTCCTCAGAGGACCTTCAACATTAATCACGCCTTTGTTACCTCCTGACTTGACTACTGTAACTCCCTATACCTAGGGCTATCGAGGTTGAACCGCCCGTCTGCAGCTGGTGCAGAATCGGCAGCCAGGCTGTTGACTGGAGTTTCTAGATCCAGTCACATAGCGCCTGTGCTCCACGGACTGCACTGGCTGCCGGTGTTCTGGCGAATCACCTTCAAGGTCGGTTTGCTGACCTATAAAGCCCTACATGATCTGGGACCTGCCTACCTGAAAGAGCTCCTGTGCCCCTATAGTCCCTCTTGCCCCCTCCGATCCACTGACGAGGGATTGCTGGAGATTACCAGGGTACGTTTGAAAACATCTGGTGCTAGATCATTTAGTTTTATGGCACCTACCCTGTGGAATTCTCTACCTCGTCAGGTGCGAGACTGCCCGTCCGTCCTTAGTTTTAAAAGGGAGTTTAAGACCCACCTTTTTAATATTGCTTTTAAGGATTTCTGTTGATTTGATTTATTATATTTATTGTCATATTTATCTGTACAGGCGCTTTGATTTAAGAAAAGCGCCTTTTAAAAATAAAGTTGAAATTGAAATTGAAATTGAAATCATAGCCCCCACAGTCAGTAAAACAACTCTCTACAGCCCTGAGAGTACCCCTGAAGTCTCCATCTGCACAGTCTCAACACAGCAGCACCTCTGACTACCCCATGGAGCAGCAGGACATGGCAGCAGAAGGTGAGTGCCAACACTTTTCTGGAGTGGACAGAAGGGAGTTATGCCTGCATCCACTAATGAAAATTCAATCTTTTTGCATTCAAGGTATATTTCCGTATATGTGATGGCTCCAAGCCATGTTTTGTACTGCTGCCCTTTTGCATCTGTTCTTGTTTTGTGTATGTTGTGTGTGTGTGGGGTAGTGGGTGGTTGGCATGCATCCCATATTTCTCTTGTTACCCACTGATTAAGTGTCGGATGCTGATTGAGCAGTGATTTGACACATGAAATTGCAATGAATGGTGCCATTGGGACATCCACCTTTGAGTATTGTTGCAAAGGTATATTAGTGACATGTCATGACATGACCACAGTTTTACATACTAACACAGTAAAATGGCAGCAGAGTAGGCCTTATGTTCTTTCGTGTCTGCTTGATAGTCACCACACATGGTGGGCGCCCATTACACTGTCCCCCCCACCCCCTTGGGCTTCCCCATCCCCTTTCCAAGGTAATTCCCTGTTATGGAACTTCCTCAGCTTCACCATCCCCCTATACCTGTCCCATCCACTCTTGAACCCCTTCACAGTATCAGCCTCCACAATTCCTTTGGGCAATGCATTCCATGTTTGCACCACCCTCTCAATAAAGTAAGACCTCCTCCTTTCCCCTTGAGTCCCTTCCCCCACAGCTTCCACACGTGTTCTATGGTTACCCCCCTTTTTTATTTGAAACATCCCATCTGAGCCTCCATTAGTGATCTCTTTTATACACTTAAAGACCTCTATCATGCCTCCCCCCATCCCTCCTCTCCTCCAGGGTGTACATGTTCAACTCCTCAAGCCTCTCCCCATAGGTCCTTTCCCCCATGGCACAGATCATCTCAGTTGCCCTCCTATGGACCTTCTCCATGAGTGCAATGTCCCTTTTTCATTGCAGCCTCCAGAAATGCACACAGTACTCGAGGTGCGTCATAACCAGGCACTCATAGAGAAGGAGGATCACTTCAATCCTTCTGGAGGCAATTCCCCTTGAGATGCATCCTAGCATCCTATTGGCCTTGGCCACAGCCCTCCTACAAGTGTCAGAGTTGCTCATTTTAAAATCCACCACCACCACCACCACCCCCTCCCTAGATTTCTATTGCCCTTCAAGACTTGTACTGTGTCTCCTCCCAGTGTGTACAGCTGACATGGGTTTATGGCACACAGGTGCAGAACCCTGCATTTCCCTGCATTGAACTTCAGTCCCCATTTACTGGACCACCTCTCCACAGCTTCCAGGTTCTCCTGCAGGGCCATTCTCTCCTCATCCTCATCCATCACTGCTCCCCACTTCAAATCATACTGAAAGATATTCATTTCACTCCTGATACCCTTCATTATGTTAGAGACATATGTTTTAAACAGGAGTGGCCCAGGACCAATCCCCGGTGGACCCCACTAATGACCTTCCTTGGGGATGAGACCATCCCTCCAACCACCACTCTCTGTATACACTCCGAAAGTTAATTTCCTATCCACTTGATTATGTGCCTCCACACATCAATTTGCCCCAGCTTACCCAGCAGGCCACCATGGGGTATCAAATGAAATGCGTTGCTGAAGTCCAGAAAGAGGACGCACACTGTCATACCCTGGTGCATGGCACTCGTCTCCCAATCTAACAGCTCCACAGTTTGGTCTGACACGATCTCCCTGGGACAAAGTCATGATGTCTATTGTCCAGGTAACCCAGTTGCACCACCTCCTCCAAAAGCCTTTCTTTGATAATGCCCTTCATCACCATGTCCACCACGAACATCAGGCTAATGGGTCTGTATTTACCCGTCTCCTCTCTTGATCCACTGTTGTGGATAGGCACAATATGGGCCATGATGCAGTCATGAGTTACCTATGCAGTCCACAGAGAGAGGTTGAAAATGTCTGCAAGTGGTGCCATCATAATATCCGCCAATTCACTCAGTAGCCTGGGATGCATTTCATTTGGCCACATAGCTTTCTCTGTCCTTAGTTACCTGAGATCTTCAGTCAGCCTATCAACAGGGATTTCAAACTTCCTGTCCCACCGCCCTTTGCCACCTGTTCTTCTTGCCTCTCACCTGACTATAGTGGCATATCACCCTCCCTAGACTAGGCTGTGTTCCTGGCCTCTATGGGTACTGCCTCTTTTACTGGTTCACTATCTTCCCCATCGAGAGGTGCGGCCCCCCCATCCCCCCTGTTAAAACGTGAGGCAAAGTAATCATTTTGTACCTCAGCCTGCTTGCCTAATGTTACCTTTTGGTGGGTCATTTTTCCCCATCACCATTTATGTTACATTTCAAACTGTTTTATAAATGTATGTGTCACACCTTGTAGCATTAGTTTTATGTGTCTTGTACCACATTCTTATAGTCATGTGTTGTCTTTGAAAGTTGTTTTTTTTGTTAAGCATAGTTGTCCTTCTGCATGTCCTGCCATGTTATTGTTACTGGCACATAGGAGATGTTGTGTATCACTGCAAGAGAAGAAATTAGCAGCAGATACATGTTGTTTGATCTATCCAGTGTGGTGATGTGTGTGACATACTATATGCACCCATCCGCCCACCTGCAGTGAATGCTCACACTTCTGACTTAGTGCCCACCACTTCCAAGTTTTGATCCCTGGGTGATGCCCCACTCAGTATTGAACTTGACCACCATATGTAGTGGCACTCCTCTGTCAGTGCATTGCAACCATTGACCACCATATCTGTGAAATACCGTGTCCTCTTTCTATGGAACCTTCATGCATCTCATTTGTGAAATTAGTGTTCCCTAACTCCCTCTTCCTTCATCTTGTCACCCATCCTCATGATAATCTGCTTTGCCCAATGCTGTCCCACATTCAATAGTATCATGACCCTTTTGTCATATATGTGCTCCAAAACTGCTGCACAATGTTCTGCAAGTGTGTCCTCACCACACACTTTGACTTCCATGGTTGGGGACTCCCTCAACGATATTAGAAGTGAGTTCCATAGGACTGTGCCAGACACACGTAATGGCTGATCAACCAATATGTTCATCACTGTCCTTGGAACTGCCCCTAGTTCCTGTGCACGTGAATATCAGTCTCAAGTTTTGGATGTCACTTTGTCAGTGGCAACACCAAGGGGGGATGGCCTTGTGAACTGTGGGATAAGGAGAGGGCACGGGCAGCCATGCAATGTTAGTGTAACATGACAATGCACAAAAAAACAAAATACTGCCAACTGACAAAATGTAGTATTGACAGTTTTTTGATGTATTCTTTTTTTGAAGGTGCACTTGTGGCAATCGTGTTGTGATGCCCACGCAGCTTGAATGCCACTGCTGCCATAAGATAAATCTAGTGGTTGAAAAGACGAATGATATACCAAATGTTGTCGCTGACTCTGATGTACCTTCCTGCATCACTGAGCACCCTGTATGTGTTGAAGTCTGCTTAAGTATATGGGTCCTGGAGACACTGCAGGCCACCTACAGACAGTACCATAACAATGAAGGGTTGCCTGTGAATGAGTATGAAATCTGTTATTTTCCCTACTTAACATGAGTCCTGTACCCTTCAGTAATGTATCTAAATACAGAGAAAACATCACAAGTGCCTCCCTCGTAATTATGTAATTTTGTCTAATTTATGTGATAGTGGTAATAGGCTAATTGTCAAAACTTTCCATATCTTATTGACTGGTGAAACAGATGGTAGGCACAGTGGCACAGCAAGTTGATGTGCTGGATGACTTATGTCACACTACTCCTGCGCCCCTGGTTTAAGAATGACATTTGGGTTGTCGTGGCACCAGCATGGTGGAGATGATGTCTGAACCTGATTTAGCATGGCTGTTGCCAGTTCTCCTCTCCTTACGTGAGGGTGTGTTCGGCCACCACCCTGCTACGCTACCACCTTGTTGAGGTGTGGTTGGTAGCGGTAGTGGAGCTTTGGCAGAAAAGTATAGGTAAGTGTAGGGGGCTGAGATGGGGCAACAGGGTGAAAAGCGTTCCTCCACACAGTCGCAGTGCCATGTGCTGTGGCCTCAGGTGGTTAGAGTACAAATTTAGTAAAATAAATATGTGTCCCCATCAGTAGTTTGTTGTAGTAGGGGAACAAAAAAGAGAAAGTACAAATTAAGAGGAATAGCATGGTTAACTTTACTGCTTGTTTTATATGTTATGTAAAAGTCAAATATTGCTCATTTACAACCCACAATAAATCAAATCAACAGTATTTAATCCTGTTTATAGCCAATAAAGCAGTAATGTGATCAGCATGTGATCATGGGTAACAATCGTTTTATATTCTTAGATGTGTATACATGCCGTTACTGTGTCTCATGTATGTTGATACACACACTTCATTTGCATACTACCACTGTACAAGAGATTATCATCGTTAATAATCAAGTTTCATAAAACTACATTAAAACTTACAGTCAAATTAATTAACTGTGCAGATCATCAGAAAAAATCCATCAAATGTAATCGTTGTCTGTAAACTGTAACTTAAATTTGTTAATATGTGAACTATGTCTATGTCAGAGACAGATGAGGTATTTAAATGGGTAATTGTTAATGAAACTGGCTGAGGAGCAGGCAATGCCAGTGATAGACGTAACTATTTGTATTATATTGTTATGGTTGGTGTTGCATGAATATAGACCAGCACATGTGGTGACCTTTCACCAATGTGTTTCCACGTATGACCCATGCAATTACATACAGGTCACTATGACTGCAATTGTGGCTAAAAAGTAAGCAACGTATTTAAAAAAAATTTTTATTTTTGTTTTCTTGTTGTTACCATAAGAGTCAGTTTATAACAGCAGTAATGCACTCCATGGTGTGTGACTTCAGGTGATAATTTCAACTTCTCCAGTGTTGTACGCACTCAGCCCATGGCCTCATGTTGCAACCACCCGAGGCATGATGTTATCACAGCATGACACACACAGTGGAGTACATCACTATTTAGTCACTATACTGTAGGTTATTCTGCCTCTGCTCAGGTCAATGGTAATGGCAAATGTTGACTATAGTACAGTACTGCTGCTGCCACACGTCATAGGAAAGGGACATTACCACACTGGGTAAGGTTAATGGAAGACTTACAAATCTGATAGTAGTTCATCATGGTAAGGCTTTATAAGCCAACTTAAGGTCTCTTAACATGCCCTACATGGAGCAGATGAGAGATACATATTGCATGTTTAGATCACTCTGTTATGGGTGTACAGAACATTGACCGACTGCCTCAAAATTTGTTTGCATTGATGTTGATGACCAAGAACAAATCAGCATTGTGTGCACATACTGTAAACGTTCTAAGCAAATATAATGGTTCAGTAGTGTGTCACAATATTTGACTGTTGATCTTGCATCATTGAAATTAATTGGGTGTTTTATTTCATTCCATGGGCAGGATTCTCAAAGGAGATGCGCTCGCAGCATCTCAGCTGCCCCTGTGGTGCAGATGAGATGCGCCGAGTGCAAACTGTGGTATTCACAGAAGATGCACAGGGGATTTCTCCTAGCACATCCCATTTGTGAATACCACAGTTGCTCCCAGCCCTGGATGCGCTGGCGCAGCCCCATTGTCAGACTGGGAAAGCAGTGGGGCAGCTCATCTCACGATGCGATGTGCCCAAAACTGCCATTCAGAGCCAAAAACATGCAAATGGGGCCATTAGGCATGCAAGGTGCAATGGAGCCATTTGCATGTCATTATGGCCCCCTTTGCATTGTGCTTGCAGGGATGCACCCTGCAAAATTTTCCATGCTCCCTGCAAGAGCTGTGATCCTCAAACACCAAACACTGAAGCCCCTGTTGTCTAGTGACACCCCCCCGCCAGAAATCCCATAAATGTAGTCCAGTGTTCCACACCTCCCTGGTAGTCTGGTGTCCCCCCCTTCATGCCCGTATCCCCGTATTGAATGGCATAGTATCAGGCATCCCTGGTAGGCTAGTGTCCCCCCTCCATGCCCCGACATGATCGCAGCATCTGAAGAATGAGCAACATCTCCTTGGTGGTCCAGTGGACCCCCCACTCTCCTAGGCACCCTCTCGACACCCTGCTCCCCATCCCAGCTAATGCTGAATGTCAGCGAGCAGCACATCCCACCCGTAAACCACCACGGCTGACCACTAACTGTGCTGTCAGTGAATGACAGCGTATAGTATGCCTGTAAGCCCATTGGAGGACCCTGTTGACCAATGGACTTGTAATGTGTACTGTATGCTTTCATTCACATCTGTGTGACTGTCAGGTCATTCACAGAGTTGTGAATGGACATGTACATTACACACTGCAAGCCTATTGGTTGACAGGTCTACCAATGGGCTTACAGGTGTACTGTACACTGTCATTCACTGACAGCACAGTCGGCGGGCAGCTGTGGTGGTTTGTGGGTGGAATGTCCTGCCCACTGATGTTCGGCATTAGCTGGTAAGGGGAGAGCAGGGTGTGGAGGGGGTGCCTAGGTGGGTGAGGGGGGTCCACTGGACCACCAGGGAGATGTTGCTAATTCTTCAGATGCTGCGATGTAGTCAGGGCAGGGAGGGGGGTTCCAAAAAATGACCAGGTGTTCTTTTGGGTGTTCTACTGTCACCAGGTATATGGATATGGGAGGGGGAACACTAGACTGCAAGGGATGCCTGGTACTATGCCATACATCATGGGGATATGGGCATGGAGGGGGGAACATTAGACTACCAAAGTGTTTTTGGGTCCAACATTATGTTACCAGGTCTAGGGGCAGGGAGGGGGGCCACTGGACTGCCAGGCTGGGCAGGCTGCCATGCTGCTGTCTGCAGTCCAGTGGCCTGCCTGTGGGTGGACACCCACATAAGTCTACTTCAAGTAGACTTATCTTTGCAAGGTGCATCCACAGACTTGCCCTGGGGATGTGCCTCCAAGTTGGGCTGTGAATGGGGCTGCAAACCATATGGATGGGCATGCCCACTTCACAGCCCCTCCAGATGTGACACATACCATTATGGGCAGTATGCATAGCAGCTGCGATCCGTTGGTTCAACATGGTTGCATCGTCGCATCGGCCCCCTTCCAGAATCACGCTATTGCACAAATCTGGGATGCATATCTGGGATGTGCAGGGTGCATCCCTTTTGAGAATCCTGATCCATATGTGTTATTTCAAATCTAAGTATCTGACAAAAAATTATGTTCACTATGCTTTCTGGTATATGTCATCATAACAAATACTGAACAATGCTTATGTATCTTTTTTTCAGCCATCACCATTTTCTGGCATACCGCAGCTTTGCCCGCTGGTGTTGGGGCTGGTTGGGAAGGAAAGTTAGAGTGGTGTTGCCAGCCTGTGTTGTGAACCGGATAAGGGAGAGGTGGGCATCTGACCAGTATGTGGGGTTTCTGCATGCTGACTGACAAGGACATCCATAGTATGGAAATGCCTGGTCTTTTTCCAGCGTTCAAGGGCTGTCTGTTTGTCTACTGGTGGAAATTTAGAAGTGAGCGGAGGCGGGACTTCCTTTTGATACCAGTCTTGTTTTGGTTTCCCAGCTTGGACAGCAGTTTTAAAGGAGGATAGCATGTCCTCCACAAATGCTGAAACTGAAAAACAGTTATGAGTACTAGTTATACATCACATTTTTTATTGTGTTACTGGTTTCTACTGGATATGGCACTGTCCTGTCTTATTTATCTGTACTCTCACATACTTGAATACTATCATGAAATCAGCTTGTAATAGTAAGGCAAACAGTATTCAGTTAATATTAAAGGGATGGTTGCTTTAAAGCAAATTTGTATCCCTTCCCTTCACTCTCACTTCTCCTGCACACACATCGACTCAAGCAGTTGTTACATAAAATAAAAGTGGTGTTGTAACCTAGCGCTATAAGGTATCGGGATTCATATCCCGATACCTTATAGCTTCATGAGCAGACATGAGCCACAATTGTAATTTAAAAGTTATAACATTTGGTTTTAGAATGGAGCGTAAGTGGCGCCAAAGCCTCGGCCAATCATTCACTTCCTACTTCCTGGTGCCGGCTCTGAACCACAATTCACACCCCACTACGCTCTCTGAAGTTGTGACGTGTAGCCAGGGAGAACGCATGGGCGTGCCCCATACAAGTCTATGTGTGCTATTTTTAAAGCCTGTTTTGAAGCTTTAAAACAGTCCTAAATAAAAATTAAAGCAGACACTTCACTAGTAGAGACCCTACTAGTTAAGTAACTGTTTTAATTTTATGCTATGACTGTTTGAAATGGCTACAAAACTTCTTCAAAATATGTCATAGACTTGTATGAGGCTCACCTACCACTCTCCATGACCACATGTCACAATTTCACAGAGCACAGTGGGGTGGGGGCCCAGATGCTTTTCAGCGCTGGCAACAGGCAGCTGTAAGGGATCAGCTGTCCAGGGGTTCGGCACCAGTTATGATCCCTTACAAAACAAATAGTAATACGTTTTAAATTAACATTTGGCCACCACTCACGTCATGACAATATAAGGTATTAGGCTATGAAGCACACTACCTTATATCAGAAATTCATTTCAAGTAGTTCTGACAAATGTAAGAAGTTCAACATGTCTGCACTGAATTATGTCTTCTGAGATACCTGTTATTGGACTGTGTTGCCAGTGTATTACTCAGAATTAATAGTGCAGTTTCATTTTTTTTAATTTTTGCACTGAAAGCAACACCATGTTCAGCATGGCAGAGGTTTGCCAGCAACCAGTACAATTCCTAGTATCATTCAGAGTTTTCTGTTACGTGTTCATTGATATTTCCATTTTCTAACATTATTGGTTTGCTAACAATACCTATTCAGTACCGGTGCTTGATCTAGGATACTGCTACTCATTGTTCTGTACTGACTGAGTTTGGTAAATGAAAATTAAAATGTACCATAAGATGTGTTTAGTTTCTTTGGTCTGACCACTCCTGCACCACTTTTGTACTTGGGTATGTCTACTGTGAAGCACGCCTCTCCTTCAGTAGACACAGCCTGTTCTCTGTCAGAGTTGGCATTGAAATGAATGGCCGCTAGTAGCATTCTGTGAATACATTTCATATACTGTAGGTGAAACAACTTTTACATAGTAAGGCCACACAGTCCTATACATTGAATGGATTTGTTATAATATTGATAGTCATACACAGAAAACTGTAACATTTCAATACATGTTTACCAAATATGTTTCAATATTAGCGTACTAACATACTAACATACTACCATACCATGAAGCCACAACATTAGGCCCTATGGTCTACTGAGTAATCTCTAAGGTCACAGCCTTCCTAGGGTACATATTGTAGTCCCCGCCCCCTCCCACTACCATGGTCCTCCATTTCCCAGTCATGCTGTGGGATGCACCCTCCTTTTATACCTATCCCATCATGTCTTGAACCCCTCCACAGTAGTAGCATTCACCAGCTACCCAGGAAGCCCATTCCATAGCTCCACCACCATCTCAGTGAAGTAGTGCCTCCTTGCCCCCCCACTCCAGCCTCCCCACGTCCAGCTGCAGTGACTGTCCCCTGGTGGCTACACCCTTCCTCAGGTGAAATTCCCCCTCAAGGCTTACCAGAGTCATTCTGCTGTGATACTTGAAGACCTGTATCATATCCCCCCAGTTCCTTGTCTCATGCAATGAGTACAGGTTGAGTTCTCCCACTCGCTCCTCATAGTGCCTTTACCCTAGCAACAGTAACATTCTGGTCGCTGTCATCTGCACCCTATCCAGTAATGCAATTTTCCTGAATAAGTAGGCATGACAACACTGCACGCAGTATTCAATGTTTGATCAAACCATTCAATTGTAAAGTGGAAGGACCACATCATGACTCCTTCAGGTTATCACCCTGCCTGTATACCATAGCATTTTGTTATAATGGCATATACTGTACTACAATACTGTGCTGATGTTGTGCAGTCCACAACTGATATAATATGAGGAGTGAAATTGATGGTGCTTAACTGGAACAGCTTGAAACACACTATGTTTGTAGACACAGTGCCCGTGGTTATGTAGATTTAATCTAGATGAAATGAATATTGATGATCACCTTGTGTACATCCCTTTGTAGCTGCAGGCTAAACATTTTGGTGCATACTGGATTACAAGGCTATGAAAGCTCTCCAGTGATGATGTTTGATGGTTTGGGGATAGCTTTTTCACATCACATTTCACCATGGCTGTACCAAGGACCATTTCCACTTTCTCATATACCTTTTCATCTGATTGAGAAAATTGCATGCAATTTATTTCTGAATTACATCTGGTCCTTGTAACATAATTTTTATAATTTTAAAAATGAGGTATGCAGCAGCATAGGCATGTGTTTTGTGATTAACACATGCCTTGCATGATCTGCCCAAGTGATGTTGACAACAGAAGACATTTGTGAAGCACAGTGCTACACCATGCTCTGAAGTGCGTTATGGTGATTTTAACCTGAACCGGTTTTTGAACATGTAAATCAAAATGACTGTCTTCAATCTTGTAAACGGTTTTAGAAGTGCTATAACACAATACAAGCCATGGATGTATCAGGGCATTACTGATCTTCACTGATAGATGCAATGATTTGGCCAAGCCCTCATGCCTGGCAACACATGCTGGGGGTGCATTAATGTCCCAATGCACCCATGGTCTGTCATGGGTTATTGCGTACACATATGACAGTGGTACATGCAGAAGGTTCTTACGTGGTGTCATCCACTTCCGAATGGTGTCATCTAATGGCCCATGTGCACAGTGAGGAAAAAGTGGGTTAACATGTTGGTGGACTCCCTGTATATGGTTGGTGATGGATTCCAGTTTCGCCAGCATCACTGCACCATTGCCATCTGGAGTCGATCTTGGTATCCAGTACAACATGTTTTTAATACTGGGTATCCACTCTTTGATGGTCTGGCATTGTTTTTGTGCACTGGTTGACTCCAACTTCTTTGTTATCCTTAGAACAACATAATATTTTAAAACACTAAATTACTCAGTAATTACTTTTGTTATATTTTTTGCCATGTAAAGGAGGACTGCCTTAGCCAGGGTCAGTTTGTTTTGTCAACCTGTGTGAATGCAAAACTTAGTGACAGAGAAATCTAAAGATATACTTGTACTGCTTTCTTCTTCAATGTGCTAGTGTGACAGCACAAAGAAGCACTATTTATAGGCATGTGCGATTCAGGGTGAGGATGGGGAGGCAGTAAAATCATAAGAGCTACTAGGTTAGGGATTTAGAGATTATGGACAATGGTGCCAATGGTTGATGCAGAAGAACCAATACCTCAAGCTGTACAAGCAAAACCAGCCCGGTAGCGCTGAGGGTTGAGGTGCTGGACATCACACCTCATGCCACGCCAGCAACCTGGGTTCAGGAATGAGCCCAGTCTGCCGGGGGTCAGCAGGGGAGAGAGAAAATCGAGCATCCAGAGGACTGCTCTCCTCTCTCGGACAGGGATCCAGGGGTAGCCTGGCATAGCATCAGCCCCTGGTGGAGACCGGCAGCACTGTGACACACAGGGGCTCGCAAGCAGGGGATGACGTCAGACGGCTACCCTACGGACATGGGTGGGAGCACCCACATTGTGGGCTGGGCGGCATTGTAAATTAGAGGAAAAGAAAAAGAGGAGAGACGGAGGCTGTAGGTAAGGGAAACTGACATGTAGAATGTAAGGGTAAAAGGCAAGAAGTTAATATTGGCAAAGCTGGCACTAATGAGGCAATCAATATTCTGGTCAAAGAGGGTTTTGTGGGGGGTTTGGATTTCTAGTTATGTGGTGGATATGACGGGAGCTAGTCAGGGGATAGTACAGTCAATGTATGTCGTGCGAATACAACTGTAGGGTGGAGTTTCTGGAAGCAGAGTTGTTGAATAGCTAACTTTTTAAGTTAATGTAACAGTAAATATACACCTTTTACAAAGTGCCACACATCATATTGATGAATAAGTGATGGTTCATTCTCACGCAGGTACTTCTGTATCTGTTGATATCGTTCCGTGACTAGGCTGGATGGATGCAAACCAGACTCCTTGATATCTTGGAACCCCCTCTTTAGACCCTCTAACTCCATGTGATATGCACTCTTGCCCTCATTGCTCTGTGGTACAAAAAAATATGGAGAAGTGATGCAAGCAAAAGTGACTGGAAATCACTCTGATTTTTTCATTACATGCTGTAAACTGGTAAGCAAGGAGGTGAAACTTGCTGTTGCGCAGTTGTTGCTTAGACCATACACTGTTATATACAGTGTGTTGTGCCATGAAACAAGATGATATTTTTTTTAAGAGTGTACACAGCCGGAGAAAGGCACTTGCGGTCTCTCCATACTGACATCAGGCTTATGCGCCAAAGTCGCTAAGTGTCACCTATCCTATGAATTTTGCTGGTGTGTGCATTTCCATTATAACATCTACAGCAATGCAAAAAGAAAAGTCATTTTGCATTACTGAAGACATGACAAGTAAACAATTACTTTAGTTGTGCTGTAAGTTTTACATTGTCACAATACACTATATATAGGACAGCGTATGGCTCATGTGCACAGGTAACACCCTACAATGCAGCTTGCCCTCAACCCCCCATTAACCTCCTGGAAGTGTTCAATGCCCTTAAACTCCCCCCCATCCTTGCCCAGTCCAGCAACATACCACCTCCTCTGGGACAGGTGTCTTTAGACACCAGTGATGTACACTAACCTGAACAAGGCTCACACTTATGATCTTTCTGTTTTCCATCGCCATCAAGGTTTAAGTGCCGTATTTGATGGAGTGGCCCGGACTATCATATCTTGCGTCACCACACAGCACTACACTGCGAATCTGTTCTGTGATACTGGCAACAATGTTATCCTTGCTTCTCTTCCAAGCATCATGTATGGATGGTTGCACAAACTGTTTTGAGTGTTCATAGAAAGTGGGTTCTGAGATGCACTGAATCCTGATATGTCGAAGCATCCTCAGTACTTTCTGTGGTGATATGCCGCTAAACCCAATGGTTGCTGATAGCAGTACCTTTCTTCCTGGGTAGTCACCAATGTGAGGCTGTAAAGACCAGGTCCTTTCATAGACACACTGTGAACAACTCTGCTGTATTACAATGAATGTCCTCTTTAGTCACAGTTGGACTGGTTGCTGAATGGCACTGCATACAGATGTTAAACAACCTCAGTAAGCATGACTCGAATACTATAAACTTTCTTTCCTGCCACTGCCATTCACTTGTAGGTTTTGATGTCTCTGACTGTGATAACCTAATGAGGGACAGCAGAAATTAGTGAGATTATAAATGTTGAATACATGTATTCCCCACTGATAAATAAATACTGTATTGTGCTGTACTTGGCATCACTGTTATGAAGCAATGATGCAACTCTGTGTCCCCATCTGGTGCGTCAATCACAGAATGTATTCACAGAAGTTGCACTGGGGAATGCCCAAAGCGCATCCCACCTGTGAATACTATGGGTGCGCCCACACCTGGATGGGGTGGCATGCCACTCACGACTGGCCTGGAATACAGTGGTGAAGCATATCTTATGTTATGCTGTGCCCATAATAGCCATTCATAGTCAACAACATGCAAATGTGACCATTAAGTGTGAAAGGCACAATGGGGACATTTGCATGTCATTATGGCCACATTTGCATGCATCCTGCAGGGATGCACACAGCCGCATGCCAGGGGCACCATGTCATGGCTGAGGTCCACAGTAGTTTCCCAATCCATTCCAGAGATGTCCCTCCATACCTGGGTGACTGCATCCCATGCACACATGGATATGCCCATGGCATGCCGGTGTGCCCCACCTCCCTCCGGACCGCACGTCCATAGGAATTATGCTTCCGACATCATGCAAGAAGTAAAGACAGCCACCACCCCCTCATCCCCATTACACAGCCACTACATGAGGCAATACAGTGCAATGTACAGAAAACCACCCACCAACCTGACTGACACCCACTGTACTTCCTGTAGCCCATTGGTGGACTCTGTCCACCAATGGGCCTTCAGTATGAACTGTACACTATCAAGAATGTTCTGCAGGACATACATTAGCTGTCAGTCACTAACAGCTCTGTGGGAGATGAGCCTTGTTGGTATGGGGGTGGGTTGTGCTGACCACAAACGGGAGACATATGCAGTGATGGGGGAATGGGTGTGTAGGGGGTGCCTTGTGTGTGTGTGTGTGTGTGGAGGGTGAGATGTCTGTTAGGCAACTGGGTATGGGGGGGTCCTGTTGACTGCAGCACTGGTGTGTATGACTCAGGGATGGTGGATGGTTTCTATACATTGCACTGTATTGCCACATGTAGAGGTTGTGTAAGGGGGATGCATTTGGGGGGTTGCTGACATTTCCACCTGCTTGACGCATGTAGCGGGCATGCACTGAAGATGCGGTCTATGGGGGAGGACTGGATTGTTCTGGGGATTTACACACTGCCCTTTCAAGTGAAGTAATGCCTCCTCATCTGTCTCCTGAAACTGCAACACATCCAGTGTTACCCCGTGCACCCTCATGTCCCTTACCGAGCACATCAAAATCAGCAAACGTGTGCCTGATGTGTTGCTCACACTCAAATATTTGCATGATTCAATAATGTCCCACCTATACCTTCTCTCATACAAGGTGAACAGCCAGGAGTGACTCAGCATTTCTTTATAGGTTGTGCCTTCCATCACCTTTATGTTTTCCATGGCTCTATGATGCTGCATATCCATCCTCAGGTACACTTCCCAGTTTTGCAAACAGTGTTACAACTGAGTCATGACCAAGTACCGCTACATGGGTAGAATCACATTCTTGTGCCTGGACTTCATACCCCTTGCAATGCATCCAAGCATCTTGTTGCCTGTAGCCGCTGCACTCCTGCTTTGACATAAGATCTTCATGCTCCCCGTTATTCTGACCCCAAGTTCCTTCTCCTCATCAGTGACCACTGAGCACACACAACATAGCAAACTTGCATGGTCCCTGTTGCTCTACCAGAAGTGCATAGCCTTGTACTCCTTTGAGTTCAGACACAGTTTGGCACATTGATGATCACTACTCAATTTATTATTACATCACCATCTGCCCTCTGCCACCCCCCCCCCGTGTGTCATCAACAACAACACACATCTTGGTGTCATCCATGACCAGACAGAGCCTGCTCACAAAATGATGAGGCATGGATATTACTCAGTAGTCTAATTCCGTGGTTCCACAATTAGAATTGTGAATCTGTTTTATTATTAATGTCTTTCTTTATTACCATACTTTGAGAATGATATCTTACCTCACTTCAGGATTAGTTATGTCTACCTCTAACTCACTAACTGAACTGGTTGGCACATAGCTGACATCTTTAGCATCAGGAACTGGCTCTCTGTCTTAGTCGGAGTCTGAACTAGGTACAGGTGAAGATGTGAAAAGGTGGTGTACCATGGCATCTGTCTTTACACACTTGCATCCTTATACTTTGCTACTGACTGAATAGCTGAGAAAAGATACCAAGTGCATAATACACAGTACTACTTTTGACATTGGACGTCATAACTGTCATGTGTGAGTAGTTAAATATCACTACATGTATTACATAGACACTATGTACAACACGTGACATAGAGGAAACACAATAGTCATAGTCAACATCACTTCTTAGTTGAACAGAAAAACACAGAGCTATGGGGGATGTGGCTTTTAACATCACAGCACCTGCCATCGGCAGGGTCAATGACATAGTCAACTTGATGCTGGTTGCAGGCATCATGTAGTTAGTGTTTGAAACAACCATAGGTAGATGAAGTGTCCCATAACAGCAGATGGACCTCATCTGTAACACTCAAGTTAACTCACCACCACATTACAGAAAACCCTAGAGAAAGACACATCAGCCCAGCACCCCACCACCACAGGCACGGTGACCACACCTCAGCACACACACAAGACCAATCATTGGTGCATTCCTTACCCACCCATGTGTGCATGTACAACTGGTGAGTACCATGGGCACATCACACATGACACATAGGGGATGCAGTGTAATGCTTTACATACGAAGGGAAACTGCACACAGCCAGGAACACATGGTCAGTGGGCATTGTGTGTCCTTTTACTGGACTCTAGTCCTGATTTTACTTGGAGCCCTGCTATTCTTATAAGAAGCAGGTAGAGAGTGAACCTCTGTCACTGGGGTGAGCTACGCATGAAAACCCTTTCTTTTATTTCGTACTAAAACTACTCTTAAAAGCAGGTTCCTGACCCACGTATGAGTGGGCTATGCATGGTGCTAGTATAAAAAGACGTGTTTTGACTCAGTATTCAATCTGTAAATTTTGCACTCGGTGCGAGAGACTCACGACCCTAGCGACTACTTCCGGGTTTATCTGGGGCATAAAACACATCCCTGCAGTGAGCAGGGCAAGGGCGACAGGGCGCGGCATTGTTGTGCGGAGACGCACACAGAGACACACGCTGCTATCCGCACATGTCTGTTGTGTCCGCTGTGGAGGCTGAAGGAACTGGAGTCAGGCTAGCTTTACAACACGAGCAAGTAAGTGTGCAAACTACCCAGCATAATGGAGGGCCCATTTAATCAATGTAATAATTGCTCAATGTTTAGTCTGAGATCACCTGTTACAGAATATATATGTAACAATTGCCTATTGATTGAGTCCCTACATGAGCAGATTGCTAGTCTTTTAAATAAACAATCAGTAGTGATATTGACAGTCTGGAAAACTTTATTGACCAAGCAGTTGAACATTACATCTCTAATAATTCCTTTTCCCCTAATGCTACAAATGTTACCACTGATAACATTGATTTGGGTTCAACTGATAATTATTCTCAGTCTTCAGCAAATGATTGGGCCTTGGTTTCTAACTGTAAAACTAAGTGCAGAGGAGGGAAAATCCATCAACCCTTTCAGCTTCCTTTACAAACAGGTTTCAGACATTAGACAATCAGGAACCTCAGGATAAACAAATCATTACAGACAATCCTGCATCTTGTCCAAATCAGGAAGCTATTAAAGTTTCTGAATCCAAACCTGAGTGTACTGGGATAGTTAAAAATTTACAGGCAACCTCTGATATACAGTTAAACATGCAACATTAATACTCCTTCTCGGACCATTACTTCGAGTATTCAATCATCACCTAAGCCAGTCTGTAATAAAAACAGTACACCAAACTGTCATGTAGCATCTCTTACAAACCCTTCCATATTCCCTACCCCTAAAGCAAAACCTAAACAGATATTTGTACTGGAAGATTCTATAATAAAGCACCTTGATAGGGCCATCTGTAACCCTGTTACATTGAATTGCACTTGTTCCAGCTTTAGGGGAGCAAAAATATCAGATATTACTGCCATGATCCCTAATATTCTACATTTCCCTGGCCAAAATCCCCTTGTCATCATACATGCTGGGGCAAATGATATTTATAGCTCAAGTCAAAACAAACTGAAACAAGACATTATTGCACTCAACAACCTACTTGTGGATAAAGGGTATACTGTTTGCTTTTCAGAGATTTTACCCATTCCTAGAGCTACACAATCAATGACTCCTAAGATTAAACAAATTAATGATTGGTTTCGGAAATGGTGCATTACTCAAGATATTCCCTGTGTAACCCATTGGGAAAGCTTTGTTGATAGATCTCCTTTATACAGTTGGGATGGCTTGCATCTAAGCAGAAGAGGCAGTACTATACTGGGAAAATCTTTATTAAACATTATCAATAACCATTTTAACTGACATGTAAGGGGGAGAATGGGGAAATTCCCACATCTCTAACTAATTCCAATACTAAACTGCTTAGATCTTTCAAGATTCTGTCCTTAAATGCTCGTTCCCTAAATTTCACCAAATTATCGGAACTTGAAGCTAAAATTAAACTGTTAAATGTGGGCATAATTGCAATAACAGAAACCTGGTGGAACTCACATTCCCAGTGGAATAAACATATTCCAGGCTACAAACTCTATCACAAAAATAGAGTGGATAAGAAGGGCGATGGAGTATGCCTTTACATTAGAGAAGATATACCTTCATACGAATTACCGGCTTGTAATAACACAGAAAGTATTTGGGTAGCTGTTCAGTTGAAGGGACTTCCCCAAATAATTATTGGTAACTGTTACAATCCCCCAACATCTGATCTATCATACAAAAAGTCTTTAATGATATTGCCCAATTTTCTGACAATAGGGATGTAATAATATTGGAAGATTTTAATATGCCCCATATAGATTGGCATACCAAATCAAGCAAAAATCAATCATGTGTCTGACTTTTTATTAATTCTAACAGACAATAGTCTATCTCAACTCATCTCTACCCCCACCAGAGGAACTAACATTTTGGATCTCCTTATCACTAACATAAGTCACAAACTCTCTAATATTCAAATTTTGGACCCATTAGGGAATAGTGACCATTCCTCAATTTTATTTGACTTAATGGGAGAGCATTATAGATTAAAAAATAGGTCAACATATAAAAACTATGATAGCACTAATTTTAAACCAATGATTGATAAAATAGGTAGCATACAATGGGAAAAGGTCCTTCTGGGAATTTCTACCAGTGAGGCATGGATCCTATTAAAAAACTTAATTCACCCACTTGAAGATAAATATGTACCCACTAAAAGTAAATATAACAAAAAAATGTGGATTCCTAAATGGATGAACAAATCCATTAGGTTACAAATTAATAAAAATAAAAAACGTTTTAAAAAACTCAAATGTGGTCAATATAAGGGAAATAGCTTAGTCTATTTAGAGTATAAAAAAATATGTAGACTAAAACACATGATTAAACAAGCCAAAATGAAAATTGAATTTAAGTTGGTACACACAAAAGATGGTTACAAGGCTCTTTTTTCTTATTTAAATAATAACAAATGTAACTCTTGTAAGGTAGGGCCTCTCATACACAATGGTACCCCAATACATCTTGATTCTGAAATGGTTAACCTTTTTAATTCATACTTTTGTTCAGTCCTTACAAAAAAAGACATTTTCTATCCCTCTATAAACAACATTGGGCCATATCTGAAACCTAGTCAGTTATACAACATTAATGGCACAGATATTATTCTACTTCTCGGGTCTTTAAAGAAAACCACAGGCCCCGGACCTGATCATATCAGTGCTAGATTTCTAATTGAAACTGCTGAAGTATTAGCAATCTCATTAGAAATAATATTTAACAAATCTCTTTATAAAGCAGAGATACCTGCTGATTGGTTAACAGCATCCGTTACCCCAATCCACAAAAAAGGTAGCAAGTCTAGTGTTCAGAATTATCGCCCTATTAGCCTCACATCAATTGTATGTAAAATCATGGAAAAGGTGGCAAAATTGTTTCTTGAAAAAGAAATGAGAGAACTCAATATCAGTGATTACTCACAGTTTGGATTTAGAACCGGTCATTCCTGTACTACGAACTTGCTATCTTTCTATAATAACATTAGCCAGGGCCTTGACAATAAACAACAGTTAGATGTTATTTTATTGGATTACAGTAAGGCCTTTGACAAAGTCCCACGTGGTAACCTAATTTAAAAAAATGGAATCTTTTGGCTTTTTGATCCAACTAGTTAATTGGGTAAATGCATGGCTTACCAATAGATCTCAAAAAGTTGTTTTAAAATAACTGTTTTTCTGATTTGGGTGTTGTTACCAATGTGGTTCCTCAGGACTCAGTTTTGGGACCAATTCTATTCAATATTTCTATTAGCAATATGCAAATTTCTAATAAAAACTGGTTATCCAAATTTGCAGATGACTCAAAGCTCGGGGGGGGGGGGCTGTAAACAATCAGATCGAGTCCAACTCACTTAAATTAGATCTGTAGCAGGTTGAAGAATGGGCCACTGAAAACAAGATGGAATTTAATGCAGAAAAATGTGTGGTTATGCATTTTGAGAGTCATAATCCTAAAAATAAATATTACCTTAACAAAACGCTGTTGAAATCCACAGATTTGGAAAGGGATCTAGGAGTAGTGGTCAATTCTAAACTTACATCAACTAAACATTGTCTTAAAGTAGCCAATTTGACTAATGGATTACTTAGACAAATTCAGCGTTCATTTGTCAGCAGAACCGAACAATGTATAATCAATCTTTATAGATCCTGTGTTAGACCTTTTATTGATTACTGGTCCCTCCCTTTGGAGCCCCCATCTCAAATCAGATAATGATCACTTGGAGAGAATACAAAGGCGTGTAACTAGAATGATCCCAAGACTAGCTAAGAAGTCTTATCAATCAAGACGAGCAGATACAGGACTCCACTCTTTACATATTAGGAGAATAAGAGGGAACTAAGTTTTAATTTATAAACTACAAAACAATTTAGATCTCATGGAGAAATGTGGGATTACTCCTGACACCAGGTGAACTGTCCCTAGATGTCATAATAAGCAACTGTTTGTGCCCAAAGCAAGAACCAATCTTAGATATAACTTTTTTGCAGTTAGAGCTCCCTGCCTCTGGAACAAACTTCCTCAGGAACTGATAGACTCTGCTAATATCAAAACATTCAAAAAGGGACTTGACAAGTGGCTATCAGGGACTCACTTGGAGTAAACCATTACCCACATAGTGTGGGGGAAAAATCAAGATGGGCCTCAGCTTTCTTTTTTTCCAACTTAACCTAGTAAACCAAGTAAACCTAGAAAACAGTGCCAAGCAACAGAAACAGAATACTCACCACCTCACCACCAACAGCCATGGCACTACGTAGTGAAGCATGAAATTCATATGTCTGCTGGGTAATCATTCAAAGTGAATGACTGGCATCTGTACACTGTCCCTGACATGGTAACCCACTACAACAACAGACGATGTTTCACTACGATGCACATGAGAGAGTCGTGGATGCATTGCTGCTGGTACTGTTCAATAATGATCATTATGTGCTTCCTGCATGTCTTTGTCTGCTGTTATCTGGGCCTGCAATCCTCTACATGCTGTACCTGCTGCATGCGTACCTAGGTGATGTGATGCTGACTGGGTAGTACATCGCTGAAGTACCACACTGTGGGCTGCGATGTTACCATCAATGAATTTCAGGTGCCACCCTTCACTTGTGTTGTTCACTGGTGGAAAACCATCATTGGCCATGTCCTTAATGTACAAAAAACCCCCAATGTGCTACATAGGACTTTGGCGCTACACAATGTGTATCATGTGAGAGGGTGTAGGTTGCAGGATACTCCTCATTTAGCGTCCACCAGGTGATGGGGGTTTATTCCTGGAGGAGATCACCAACTTCATCATTGGTATGGTATTGGAGTCTCCCAGATGGATAATTCTGGGAGACTTCAATGCCTGGGTCAGCGATGAACTCTCGCACTTTGGTCAAAATCTCCTCCAGTTAACAATGCTGGGCCTTAAACAGGTGGTTACCTCCTCTACTCATATAGGAAGTCACTCATTGGATCTGCTGTTCCTCCTGGGGATGGAGATCTCTGACTTGAGTCAGTTGGAACCAGTCAGTTGGTCTGATCATCCCACCATAGGGTTCAGTTTTGGGGCTCTCCCAAATGGACCTACCCCATTGGAGATGGTCTGGTACAGCCTTTTAAGGGGAGTTAACCAAGATGGTTTGTCGGTGGTTCTGGACCTATCGGGATTGCTGGGTGCAAGCACAAGTCTAGGGTACCTCGTACTAGCCTATAATAAGGCAGTGGGAGATGGCTTCAACTTGTTTGCTCCTGTTTGTGTTTGACCACTCACTCTTCGCCCAAGGTCCCCTTGGTATGATGGGACCTTGAAGGAGTTAAGGCAAGTTGGTCGAAGGCTGGAGAGAGCATGGCGGAAATCCGGCCTGGATGCTGACAGGCTTAGATCGATGGAACACTGTAAGGGCTATCAATCAGAAATCACCCGTAAGAAGGCAGATTTCCTGTCCAGGGAGATTTCTGCTTTGCAGAATCGACCAGCTCAGCTTTTCCGAACTGTTAACAGATTGTGCAATCCAATCTGTCTCCAGTCTGGAAGAGCTTTTTCACAAATTAAGTGCTTGGTTCTTCACAGATAAGGTTGACAGCATCAGGTCTGGAATTGGCCCAGCTCTCTCTATGAGGGGTTGCAGAGGTCGATGGGAGGTAATGAGCACCCGGTCTGTCTGGACAGACTTTAGCTGACCGGAATGCATGGACATTGTGAAGATTGTCCAGACTCTGCATCCAACCTGTTGTAGTTTGGATCCAGGCCCTACCCCCTTTTAGTTGGGTTTGTAGATGTTATCTGCCCAATCCTAGCTGAAATTGTATGGAGATCCTTGGAGAGGGGGGTCTTTCCAGACCCCCTAGAGGAGGCAGTCATTCAACCACTCCTTAAAAAACCCTCCTTGGCTCCTGACGATCCAGCTAACTACCGATCTGTCTATTATCTGCCCTTTGTTGGGAAGGTTATTGAGAAGGTGGTTGCATTGCAACTGGATGATCACCTTGTAACCCACAATGTCTATGAACCTCTACAGTCTGATTTCAGGAAGATGCATAGCACAGAGACTTCCCTTGTTAGGGTATTAAACGATCTCCTAATGGTGAGAGATCAAAAAGCTCATCACATCTCGGTCCTTCTTGATCTCTCAGCAGCCTTTAACCTTGTGGACCATGGGGTGCTTTTGGAGACCCTGTGGTTCCTTTGCGGACTGTCGGGTACAGTCCTCAAATGGTTTTGATTGTTCCTCGTAGGCAGGTCTCACAGGGTGGTCACTGGAATTTATTCCTCTGATGCCCTTCTCCTGGCCTGCGGGTCCCATGGAGCTCTATATTGTAGCCCATGTTGTTCACAGTGTATATGATACCATTGGGAGATATAATCAGGCGATACGGCTTGAGTTTTCACTGCCATGCAGATGATACTCAGCTGTATATATCCTCTGTTCCCGGACAGGTAGATGCGATCTCTGTGCTAAATAATTGCCTATTTAAGATCGAAGACTGGATGAGCTCCAGTTGGCTAAGACTGAATCCGGATAAGACTGAGGTGCTGGTTCTGGATCTGGGTTGCCCGGGGTGGTTTTGGGGGCTGGGCACTTGTCGGGCTAATCACTTGATGGTGTCCAGCTCACTACCTCAGATATGGTGCATAACCTAGGTGTTATTTTTGACAATGGCTTGACCCTGAACTCTTAGGTGTCAGCTGTGGTAAAAACATGACACTTACTGTAGTGTTAACAAAGTAATGTTTTAGGACAGTTTACATGATTAATAAGGTGGTTTGCAATGAAGTTTTCCAACTCACCGTGCCATTACTGTAGCTGAATTTAGAATTTACCTGATTTGTAACAATGAAATGTCTTCACTTATTTATTTATGACATATAATGAATTCTACAGACCATAGTCAACATGCTATGCAGCTTTATTACATGATTGTTGTGTGGACGATATTCTGTCAGAAGAGATACAAGCCAGAAGTGGGGTACCTCAGGGATCAGTCCTGGGGCCAGTTATCATCAATATCTTCATCAGTTACGTTACAGATGGACTGGAGGGTAAGATTTGTCTGCTTGCAGATAACAGCAAGATCTGCAACAAAGTAAATGATCCAAATGGGGTGGGCAAGATGAACAGAGATCCGGATAAACTGACAAAATGTTTGGAAGAGTGGCAACTGGGGTTTAACGCAAATAGGTGCAAGATCATAGATGTAGGTAAGAGAAACCCTGAAGTCACCTATAGGTTGGGAGGGGAGTTGCTGGCAATCACAAGGAAAGAGAGAGACTTGTGAATCATCATCACAGATTACCTGAAATCATTCAAGCAGACCACTAAAGCAGTAGGTAAGGCAATGTGGATGTTGGGGTGTATTAGTAGGGGTATCACAAGTCGTATAAGGGGGGAATAATCCCTCTTTACAATACACTGGTTAGGCATCATCTGTAGTAATGCATGCAGTACTGAAGGCCACACCTTTACAAGGACATTGACAAAATGGAGGCAGTCCAGAGAAGGGCAACCAAAATGGTGCTGGGACTGCATCAGAAAACATATGAGGACAGATTAATGGAACTCAGTATGTATACCCTAGAGGAAAGACTGAGAGAGGAGATATAATTGAAACATTCCCGCTCCTTAAGGGCATTAACAATGCAAAAGAGTCTAACATGGTTCAATAAACAAAAAATAGCAGGACAAGAGGACACAGCATGAGATTAGAGAGGGGCAGATTAAGGGGTAATGTGAGGAACTTCTTTTTCACAGAAAGTGTGGTGGATGCATGGAACGGCCTACCTCCGGAACTAGTGGATATGAATACAGTGCAGTGCATCAAACAGACATGGGATAGGCATAAGGGAGCAGTAGAGATGCATATGAATATATAGGCCATTGACAGAGTAAAGGCCTATGGCACATTCATAATGTGGAAATAAAAGAGGCGGACTGGATGGGCCTTGCGGTCCTTATCTGCTGTTAACTTCTATGTTTCTATGGACACGAAACACAACATTAAAGTAAATAATAGTTACCTATGCTTTTACATGGAGGTCTTTTGTAGGATTTTTGAGTGCCTTTCATCACATAAATAGTTCATGACATCTCACTGCCTTCCATGAGTTCATGGTATGTTTCTGATGTAATACCAACTGGTTGATTACCGGTATCAGCAATGTCAGACACAACATCAGTATCAATGGATATGAAGCCACTAGTGTCGTCCACATCAGTACTGTCCTCATACTGGTGAATTATCTTTTGAATGAAGGGGAAATCAAAGTTAAATGCAGTCATGACATTGTAAGCAAATATATAAACAGAACATTACATATGTAAGCACTGGGACATGTTGATATGAAATTCATGTGACAATATGTGCATCACAGTATAGAAACACAGGTTGGATTATTTTTTTATTATACACATCAGGCCAAGGGGTGGCGGACATTGATGTTCTGATTATTTTATACATTGCTGCTCAATTAATTCCATACACTGTTAGGGTGCTGCTACTCATACACACACACACACCAGAGACACACACACATACACACAATGCACACACACACACACACACACACACACACACACTACAACGGACAGTCGTACAGACACAGGCAGACACACACACAATCACACACAAAGAACACACACACACAGTCACACACAAACAAGCCCACATGCATACACATGCATGGAGATGCACGCACATATACACACACACACGTGAAAGTCGAACAGAGACCAGCATATGCGCATACATAGTCATGCACAGACATGCACACATGCATGCAGATGCATCCACATTGGCAAACACATACAGCACCAGACAAACTGAGACAGACACACAGACACATACAGAAACACACACACACACACAATAAGTGCAGCAACTACCATACCATCCCATGATACGCCACCCAGGATTTGAACCTGGTCCTAGCTGACAGCAAGGAGGACCAAGCCCTGATATTTTATTTCACAGTAAGGATGTCGATGCCACAACATAATTACAGCCACAAAAAACACTGATTCACTTTCCCAGTACTGCGCACACTCACACTCATGCACACAGAAAGACACAAATATGCATACATACGCATACACAGAGTCACACAGACACACCAACAGACACACACATAGACACACATATGCATGAACACGCATACACAGATTCACACTGATGCACAAACAAACACGCATGCGCATACACAGAGTCACACAGACACACTGACAAACACACACACACAGATACACATATGCATGAACACGCATGCACAGACTCACATTGATACACAGACAGAAACACCCACACATGTGCATACGCATACACAGAGTCACACAGACACACTGACAAATACACACACATGGACACACATATGCATGAACATGCATACAGTGACTCACACTAATACAGACACGCACAAACGCGCATACACAGTCACACAGACACAGAAACACAACGACACAAACACACACACACTCACACACATCATGTTCCATAAAAATACATATGTTTCTTCCCACAAAGGAACACAGTATGAGTTGGCAAAGGAAAATGAAGAGGACAAAAAAAGCATGACAATAGTTACCTCAGCCAATTGTCTTTTCTGAAAATCTCCACAGATTTTTTTCCTTTTGACACTTGGTTCTGGCACCATTGATCCGTCACTGCTGCTATAGGTACGACACAGTACATCACCCATTGCTTGAACTTCAGTGCTCTGCAAAGTAACACTCAGAGTGCGTGATGTTGAATGAATTATTGGAACAGCTGTAGGTAACACCCGAAGACACTTGACAAACTTCATTCGGTGACAAAGCAATATAAAAGGGTCATAGTAGTCATCAGTAAAATGTACAGAACAAAGCACACTAAAATCACTAGGCCCAAACCAATCAGCCCGCTTAGTCTTCACAATGGTGGTCCACAGTCTTAGGTAATGTGGGTCCTTAGGGAAGGTAAACAACAAAACACCCATTTTATGGGTGTTCCCACAATTGGCTGCAATGCACCGTTAGGGCATTATGGTATAAGAAATTACACTGAGGTGAGTGAAGTATAATAACTGAGTATAACAAATACAACTATGAAGTTGTATGAAAAGTTACCAGTGACAGTGCTATAAACACAAAACATTGTCCAAAAAAAGATAGTCAGTACCTGAAGAAAGTAATTATTATGTTCTTGATGTTATGATGCGGTACAAAATTAATTCCAAGCACATAGAGGAAAGCACTGCTAAATATGGCTCACATATGTAAATAGGCACAGGGCAGTGTACAGACAAAAAACACCCAAAAATGCAAAGGAATAAAATAAAAATTATGAATCCAGCACACCTCTACAGAAATACAAATTATACTGACAACTGAATGTCTCAATACAGTAGTGTAACCTGAGTAGTAGATAATAAATCTGGAGTGACTGTTATGGGTGAAAGAACACTATCCAATAACAAAACAGTGATACCGAAAGCACCCTACAGAGCAGGAATAAGAACTACATAGCAATACATAACTATCTTTAGTGCACAGCACACAGGGGTATTAGCACAAGAAATGTGACCTGTATGGCAAATGTGAGCTCACCAACAATAGTATACAAGGCACTGTGGAATCAGTGATAAAATATGAAACTACTGAAAGTCAAAAATGCTAAAAGCATGACATGTGAGCCACACAATACAATAACAAGGAATCAAACGTCACACACATAGCAACATGACAGAGACACAGCCAGGATGTGTGTACTGAACCATGCCAACAAACCCCACAATTCATCAACAGCAAGCACAATAAGAGCACATTCTATACACACAGCCTATAGTTGAGCTGTCAAAAAATCACGATGCAGAAGGGACACTGATGCACAGACTTCTCATAAGCAACGATTGCTACAGCAAAGTATGCTTATTAATTTCAATGTTCCACACTAGGCAACTTCATAACCCCACAATTAGTCAACAGCAAGCACAATAGTAACACATTCTGTACACACAGCCTATAGTTGAGCTGTCAAAAAAATCACGATGCAGAAGAGACACTGACGCACAGACTTCTCATAAGCAAGGATCGCTACAGTAAAGTGTGATGATTAATTTAAATGTTCAACACCAGGCAACATCATTATATGGGACAGAACTGTGATTTAACCTGTCCAAAACTCATCAGTATAGAAATTCAGCACCAAAGTCATGTGTCTCCTCTCAATATTTCCATGCCTCACAGCTACAGGCAAATGAGTATTGCGACTCGCTACCTCAGGAGAATGCATCACTTCCAGTTGGTGAGACACATCAGGCGGCTTCAGCATGTGGGTACAGTATGGTTCTACATATTTATTAAAATTCACATCTACAGAAGAAATATCATGGAAATTAAGATGCATTTTGACATGGGGCACATGACCAATCAAAGGTTGAGTCACATTACTGTTTTGAAAACCACCAGAGTCCCTCTTTAAGGATCAGACTTTAAAAGGATGAGGGAAATTTTGGTTAAGCAACTGGTGGGAATTCAGACATGCATGAGTGCAGCCAAAAATGGAATATCATTAAGAAAGGGCTGGCAGAGGCTATTAAGACCTGCACCAGGACATGGAACAAGAAGGTGAGAGCAAAGAAGCCGAGCTGGCTGACTCAGGAAGTAAAGGAAGGGGTGAGGGCCAAGAGAAAAGCAGTCCAGAGGCTTAGGAAATCAGGAGAGCAAGGGGACAAAGATGAATACATGAAGAAGTCCTGGGAGGTTACCAGGCTAGTCAGAGTAGCCAAGGCTTCCAGAGAGATGAGACTGGCACAGGGAATCAAAGACGGTGAAAAGGACTTCTTCAGATACATTGGCAAGAGAAGAAGAAACAAAGACCAGATTGTGAGGATTAAGAAAGATAGGGGGAGGGTGGAGAAGAGGGAGGACAAGGCAGAGACACTGAATGAGTACTTTTGCTCTGTGTTCAAGAAGGAAAGAGGGGGCAGATACCCCATAGGAAGGGTGGAATGGGCAGGGGGGCAGGGCGACTGATATCAGAATTAAAGAAGGCAGGGTGCTGAAGGGACTAAGGGCACTGAGGGTGGACAAGGCACCAGGGCTGGATGGCATTCATCCTAGGGTACTTAGGGAGCTAGCAGAGATCCTGATGGGACCACCAGCAGACCTGTTCAGTACATCACTGGGCACAGGATGCATGTCACAGGACTGGAGGATGGTCCATGTGGTGCCCATTCATAAAAGTGGCCCAAAGTATGATCCAGGCAACTACAGACTGGTGAGTCTCATGTCAGTCCTGGGGAAACTCATGGAGTCAATCCTAAAAGAGAAGCTGGTGACCTTTTTGGAAGACAATGGGCTCCAAGACTGCCATTGCCATGGGTTTGTATCAGGCAGATCCTGCCAGACAAACCTAGTTGCATACTACGACTAGGTTACAGTTAACTGGACAGAGGCCATGCAGTAGACATCCTATATTTGGACTTCAACAAGGCCTTTAACTCAGTGCTGCATGGAAGGCTGGGGGGAAAACTGGGGTGGGGACAAAAATGGTCAACTGGATCACCAACTGGCTGAGGGGTAGGCAGCAAGGGTGGTGGTGGTGGTGGGGGGAACTCTCATCGCGAAGGGACATTACGAGTGGCCTGTCCCAAGGTTCAGTACTGGGACAGATACTGTTCGGGATATTCATAGTTGATCTCTCAGATGGAATCTGGAATAGGATCAGTCTGTTCACAGATGATACTAAGAATGGTGTAGTGGTAGATGACATAGAGGGGTAAAGGGGGCTGCAGGAAGACCTAACCAATCTACAGGACTGGTTGGAGACATGGCAGTTGGGGTTCAACACCGAGAAGTGCAAGGTACTGCACTTCAGAGCAAGGAACCAGGGGAGAAAATATCTGTTGGGAGGGGTACAGTGGGAAAGCACAGTGGAGAAAAGGATCTAGGGGTACTAATAATGAGGAGTATGAACCACTCAGCTCAGTGCTGGAAGGCAGTTGCAAAGGCAAACAAGATACTGGGGTGCATAGTGAGGCGAATCTCCTCCAGGTACAGAGAAGTGATCCTATCCCTGTACAGGTCACTGGTCAGTCTGAACTTGGAATACTGCATGCAATACTGGCAGCCATTCTTGAAGAGGGACATCAGATTGCTGGAGGGAGTGCAGCATAGGGCAAAGAAGATGATATAGGGACTTGAGGGAAAATCCTATGAGGAGTGGCTGGGACAGCTGCAAATGTATTCCCTGGAAGATAGAAGGGATGGGGGGATATGATCAAAACCTTTAAGTACCTAAAGGATATTAACAGGATTAATACAGAAGGGATTCTTCAGATCAGAAGGGGGAGGGATACGTGAGGGCATCGGCTGAGATTAGAATGGAGGAGATTCAAGAGGGAAATCAGGAGACACTTATTCGTGGAAAGAGTGGTAGATAAGTGGAACACTCTGCCTAAGGAGGTGGAATCATGTAGAATGGTGGGAGGATTTAAGAGGGGGTGGGACAGAGTGAGGGGGGTGGTCATGAGGAGGGGAGGGTGGGGTAGCTGCAAGTCGAGGCCTGTTTCTGTTGGCATTTCGTATGTTTGTATGTTTAAAGATAGATTGGACAGATTCTTATTATCTCATAAAAATATATCTTATTATATGTAGTTTGAGGAGCTTTCATGGGCTGTTTGCCTTCTTGCTCCTTTCACATCCTTAGTATGATCCTTAGTATAAATGGGGATCTGCCCTACATGTCAGGGAGGGCATAGAAGATGTGGTGGACAGACACATCAAGGGAAGCAAAGAGGAAACCGAGTCACTGTGAACTCACCTCTTGACACCGTCAGGAAAGAAAATATGGGTGAGGGTGACCTATAGACCACCAGGACAGAGAAGAGAGAGATAGGGAGCTCAGGGAAGAGCTAGCAAGGGAAGCGAAGAAGGGGGAAGTGGTTGTCATGGGTGATCTGAACCAGACAGATATCGGCTGGGACATTCCAGGAGCCAGGGACATAGTAGTCAGGCCCTGTTAGATATATTGCAAGACTGCCTGCTGGTGCAGCTAGTTAAGGAACCCACTTGACAGGCAGCCATTCTTGAGCTAGTGCTCACTAACTTTAAGATGGGAGGTGGAGCAAAGGTAAGAGAGCCACTGGGGTTCATCGACCATAACTTCATTTGGTTTAGTTGGACCTGAGGAACCACAATGCCCCTATTAAAAACTGAAGTCCTAGGGCTCAATTCACAAAGATTGGTAAAAGCTGCACTAAACTCAGCTTGCCCCGATTGTTGGTGCACCAGCGATCCTGCACCCGATTTACTATTGGTAGGGTTCAGGCAACAAAGTCCCACAGCTTGTGGCAACTGTGGCTGTGCGCCAAACAAATGGCACACCTAGCAGGTTTGTTGCAAGCTGTGGGGTGGCCATGTGCCACTCTAGGTTGTGCCTGGTGGCTAGTGGCCTCCCCGGCCCTCATCCCTTTTTTATTACAAAAAAACACACCCCTGGTGACTAGACCCTCCCAGCCCCAATCCCCTTTTTATAAAACAATAAAAAACAAAGAACACATCCCTAGTAGCTAGCACCCCCTGGCCCAGATTCCCTAAAGAAACACTTGTCCCTGGTGGTCTAGCAGATGACCCAGCCCAAGAGGAGCTGGACAGAGACAAATTGATCAGGGCGGACAGCATTGGAGGTGTAGAGGACAGAAGGAGGGGGCAATCAAGGGAACCATTCTCGAGACATCAGAGTCATGCACCAGAACTGTTACAAAATGAAGCAGGTATAAGAGACCAATATGGTTCTCAGAAAGGGTCAGAGAAGCAGTGAGGGCCAAGAAAAAGGCTTTCACCAGATACAAGGAAACGTAGAGGTAGGAGGAATGGAGAAAGTACCAAATAAAAACTAGGGAAGCAAAGAGGACAGTCAGGTAGGCAAAGAGAGACACAGAGTGACATAATGTGGAGGGGTCCAGGGTGAGGAAAACAATTCTTCAGATATATTAAGGAAAAAAGGAAGAAGTGAGAAGGCATTGTTCGTCTACAAGGGGGGTGTACTAGAAGAAAACGAACAAAAAGCATACATCCTTAATGATTACTTCTGCTCTGTCATCACAAGGGAAGACCCTGCCTGAGAATGGGATCAAGGCAGCTGTCAGAGGCATTCCTGAAAAGATGCGACCAGTATTTACCAAGGAAAGAGTCAAGAAGGTGTTTGAAGCCTGAAAGATAGATAAAGCCACGTGGCCAGACTGGATGCACCTAAGGGTACTCAAGGAATTGTCTGCAGTACTAGCTGAACCCCTTGTACTGCTATTTAATAGCTCAATTCAGATGGGGTAGTTCCAAAGGACTGGAGGGTAGTGTACTTAGTTCTGTTAAATTGGGGGGGACTCTAAGCAACTGGGGAATTACCGACCTGTTAGCCTTTCATCTGTAGTGGGAAAACTGATGGAGTCTTTGATCAAAGAAGACCTTGTGGATTACTCAGAGAGCAATGGACTACAGGATAGTGAACATCATGGGTTTATGGTAGGGAGGTCTTGTGAAACTGATAGTTTTCTTTAACTGTTTAACAAAGGTAGTGGAAAAGGACCATGCTTTGGATTTACTCTACTTCAGTTTCAGCATGGCTTTTGACTAGGTGCCACACAGAAGATTGCTGAAGACACTGGAGGGCCTGGCTGTAGCTAGGGACACAATTAGATGGATAGGAAGCTGGGTGAAAGACAGACAGCAGTGGATGGTAGTAAACAGGGTCAATCTGAAGAGAGTGGGATCATGAGTGGGGTGCCATAGGTATCTGTCCTGGATCCTGTCCTCTTCAATATCTTCATCAACAACATTGGAGAGAGCATCCTCTTTGTAGATTACATGAAGCTCTGCAGTAGGTAGATAGTGATGAATGGATCAAGGAGATATGGAGAGATCTACAAAGGCTAGAGAGATAGTCTAAGGTTTGGCAGTTGAAATTTAGTGCTAAAAAATGCAAGGTTATGCAACTAGAGGGAAAAGGAACAGGATAGAGTATTGGATGGAAGGGGTTAAACTGAGCACCACAGCAGAGGAAAGGGGCCTGGGAGTTATCATTAGTGGCTCCCTCAACCAATCAAGCCAGTGTAACAAGGCCTATTGTAAGGCTAATAAAAGCGGGGGTGTAGTGAAAGGGATATTGACGGCAAGAAAAAGAAGGCACTACTATCTCTGTATAGGTCACTATATGGCTGCACCTAGAATACTGTGCTCAGTTCAGGAGTCATCATCTAAGGAAGGACAGTGATGGGCTGTAGATGGTGCAACACAGGGTGATTAAGATGATTCAGGACCAACAGGGCAGATCATATGAAGATTGTCTCAAGGCACTGAATATGTACATACTGAAGAACATGTGAGAGAGGGTGGATATGATAGAAACCTTCACATTCCTAAAGGGAATAAACAAGGCGAATTGCAGAGAACTATTTAGTATGAGTATAGATTCAAGACCCTGAGGTCATGAGAAACTGGTGGGGAATGTTTATGAGGGATGTGAGGAAGTTATATTTTATGGAAAGGGTGGAGTCATGGAATAGTCTGACACAGGATGAAGTGGTGAGCGCCAAGAACATAAATGGTTTCAAGCATGGCTGGAACAGAGTGAAGGGCCTGGTGGTTGCTCAGGTCAGTAGCAGTAGGGAGGGGAACAGGGAGGTGGACCAAGAGGAAAAAAAACCTAGATGAACAGTAGGTCACAGGGCAGATAGGGAATTCCAGGCAGAACAGATGGACATCTGGACATTCTCCGCCATCACTGTATATGTTTTTATGTTTTTACAGCACTGGATGTGGGAACAATAAATTAATTTTGAACAAGACAAAGACAAAGGCTGTTCTGTTTGGCACCCAACTAGGCTGTCCCATAAGGATGTTGAATTAGGGATAAAAACTTTGAAATGTACAGAAATTAAAAATGTTGCTTCATTTAAGTAATTGGGGATTTACTTGGGCCCTGGTCTTTCCTTTCCTACACATTTTAAAAACATTAACTCTAAAATTCATAGCAAATTGATATTGTATCTGATTAAACAGTTTTTGCATCATAACACTTGGATTGCCATAGCTAAAGCCTTTTGCCATTATGAAATTACACCAATATAATAATTGACCAAGTCCCACATTCACTTTAATCCAGCAAGGGGGTTTTGTATATAGTTGCAGCAAAGTTTTACTTTGCCAGAAGTTGCTGTGAAGTGGCCAAAATTCATAGCCACAGAATTTTGCAAAGTTTTCCCTGACCTCAACAACTTTGACTATGCCTGAAATTACAAAGTTTTTAATGTGAAAGTGCAAAATTACATGGTTCACGGTGAAACTCTGCCATTTGCGGCAAAATGTCATACTTTGTGTGTGAAATTCCAGTGTTCATGGTGAAATTCAGCACTTTGTGGGCAAAATTCTATCATTTGCGCTGAAATTTTGTACTTTGCAGACTGCGCTAACTTCAAGGATTAATTTGCAGAGTGAATTTAAACAAGTTCAATCATCTCTAGTTCTGTATCATAAAAAAGGCAATTTTACCTACTTGTACTAGGAAGAGCACCTTTGTTCTGTTTTAATCAGTTTAAATTGGCTTCATTATGACATAAACACAGAAACTGTCCAACTAAGCTTTTTGGGTAAAATATTTTTAACTGGACAACCTTCTTCTATTGCCAATATGCTTGTGTTACAGTGTAAATTCCTCTCATTTACATTCTTCTGCACAAATAAGTTGTTGGTTCCTTTCATGCACACTAATGCTGGACAAAGGTAATTTTTATTGGTGGTACTACAATTGGAATGGCTTATCAAGTGATATGAGAGCCATTGTTAAACCCAGTCATTTTTTCTGAACAAATTTGTATGCAACTGTTTTTATAATATGCTATTTGCATTTTGTTTGTTTTGCTTGTTGTTATTGTCTGACTATATGAATTTGATCTGCATGTTGACCCTGTAAAAGTACAATGGTGCCTATGGTCTTACCTGGTAATTTCAACAATTAAATCAAATCAAATCAAAAATCAGTCCATAATCAGGACTAGTTATTATTTATCTAAACCTGTGTAACTTCCCAAAGCCTTTAGAAAGCCTATCTTCTTCCAAGGGATGTGACTCATCCCCTGTCCTGCTCCATATACCTAAGTCTTCTCCCATCCCTGTTAACCCCATAGCAGTGACAGTGGCTCAAAATGTTGCATACTTGCCTTGAGAGCTGGGAAGTCTGATGTCTGTAGGTTCTAGTCCTACAATAGAAACTATCATTCTCAGTACTGTCACTGCAGTGTGGCATGGGGACACTGGGGGGCATTGATGAGGGCCTGTCCTTCCAATGAGGCATTTATCTGAGGTCCATTCTGCCCATCTCTGGTGGCTATCCAGCTAAAATTTAATGAACAAGGCACAAATCATAAGAGATGGGAGTTTTTCTACAGTGACCTGGCCAACATTCCCTGCCAATTAAATGGGTCCATGTAACCTACCCCAGGATACACCTGAAACTGAGCCATCACAGATCAGTGTTCTTTCTGGTACAACCTATAAATAATCCATAATCCAATCAAGTCCTGTTTATTTATAAAGCACCTCTCCCCAAAAGACACAAAGCACTGTATAATAACAATACTGTACAAATAACTGTAAAACCAATTTACACACAAAGGGTAACACATTTAGAAATGTAGTACACATATAAACAGCATTAAGTTCATGGAACATCAAATTCCAGGGAAAAGGTAATTTTTCAAAAGTGATATAAATGCCTCAATAAACCTAACTAACTTGTTAAATAAGCATTAGTAAAGCATTCTACAAAATGGGTAACCTATAAGCAAAAACAAGTCCCCCAGCATTGCTCAGTTTTATCAGGCACATTCAGAAGTGAACAGTTTGATGATTTTAATGCTCTGAAGGGGTAATAATCAGAGAACAAACCCCAACACATATAGAAGGGATGAGGTCAAAGGTCAAAAGAAGTACCTTAAAGTTACTCCTAAACTTAATGTGTAACCAGTGTAAATTATAAAGAATTTGTCAAAGTCTGGCAGCTGCTAAAATGCCTTGCTGCAGTTTTCAAAGGGAGTTATTAGCTTTCCAGATAACAAAGAATTTCAAAATAAATAACACTTGAGATGATGAAAGCATTGATTAACATTTCAAGTGAGTCTATGTCAATTGCCTTTTTATGCCTGGCTATTCTTCTCAGATGAAAAAAAATGCTATTCTCTGAATCTGTGATCTTCAAACAACAGATTATTAATCAAAGGAGACAACATTATGGTGTATGGTAGAACACTGTTCAGCATGGAAATCCATGCTTGGAACTGCTGTGCTGCACTGAGTATGTCACTAGTGCAGTACAAAAAGATCATATGTCATTGTGCATGCACAATGAAGTGGAGCACAGTTGTGAGAGATGACCAGGAAGTGAATGGCTCTTAAAAAACTGCACCCTAATAAGTTATTTTTTTTACCTTAGATGGGACACAGTAGTGAAAGTATGATTGCCCATACACTATAAAAGATTGTGTATGAGTAATCATACTCAAACAAGGCAGTTGAATGATCTCAAGGTTTCCATGGTAATAGATCTCTCGAGCTGTGCTCTCAAGGGCTCCGGTTACCACAGAAATCTCTTGATCGTACAACTGCCTTGTTGTGTATGATTACTTATATGCAATCCTCTATATTTTCACAGATGATAATTCATAGAAACATAGACAATGATGGCAGAAAAAGACCAATGGCCCATCCAGTCTGCCCTTAACACCCTATCATACCCTCAGACCTTTTGTCAATACAGGGTTTTCGTCTGCACTATTTACCCCATGCTCCCTGCCTTACTTCTACCTCACTGAGTAACTACTGAACTCTTAGCCTTGTAACTTTCTCACATCCTTCCAGAACCTCTCCCTGCCCACCTGTTTCCACTCATGACATCATGTTTTAGATTTATTACACCTGCTACATATTTCCTTGCAGTTCACTTTGTTCATTCCTTTCAGGAGCTTGAAGGACTAGATCATATCACCCTTCTCTTATCTGGCCTAGAGTGAGCACATATTCAGTGCCCTATGCAGAGCCTCATAGGATGTGCCTGCAGGCCATGAATCAATTTCTTTCTCCTACTTTGCACCATCTCCAGCCTGTTCTTGTCTTTCTTTAGGAAGTGACTCCAGAACTGGGCGTGGTATTTCAGATGTCCCTTCAACAAATGATCTATAGAGAAGCAGTAATTCCTCTTTCTTCCTGCTGTTAAAACCCCCCTCCCGGTACACGCCAGCATCCTGTTTGCTTACTGTAGGCTTTATTACATTGGCTAGATTGTTTAAGGGAATTACCTAAGATGACTCCTAGGCCTTTTTCTTCAGAGGTAGTCTCCTGCTTAACCCCTCCCATTCATGCTCCATTCTGGGGTTCTTGTTGTCTGTGTGCATCACCTTGCACTTTTTGGTGTTGAATTTCAGCTGTCAAATTTTGGACAACTCCTCCAACCTTTGCAGGTCTCCCCTATACCTCCCATGCCTACTTCTTGCAGCCTGCCATACCACAGAACATAGTGCAGAAACAAATAATAATTGAATCATATGGCCATTTTGACAGCAGTCCTTTGGCCCCAAAATCATCACTTGCATTTCATTTAAACAGGATGCAAGAAAATTTGCTGATGATCAGGTGAAGTGAAATCAATACATAATAAAAAATGTGACATCTTGACAGTCTCTCCCACACCTGACATCATCTTTTAAAATCATCACCCAGTCCAGTCTCCCACTATTATAATCATTTGGTGCAACTGATTCCCCATTAATATCTTTTTCCACTCTTCCCCTGACCCCCAATTCATAAATGGGGTGCAGGAGGGTGGCTTTGTCGAAGTACAACACATTGTGTGGAAATAGCTGGTATCCTGTTTACCCCATTCACCTTCCCTCTCTGACATTCTTAACACATTCTTAAACCCACCTCTAACATGACCGACCCAGGAATCTTTTTTAATTTTAGAGAATTTCATTTGTATATCCCAGAAAATCTGTGTAGTAGGGATGTGGATTGAATATAAGACAGCCACCTTTAACTTTGATGAATACTAACACATTTCAAGGAATGCCAAAATTCCCTGAATACCAGTCAGTAATCGATGGCATTCAGTCACTTGTGTTTGAGGTAGAACTGTATTATGCAGCATCTGAAACACACTGTCTTAAAGACCCCCAATGAACATGCCTTGGAAACAAAAAACTAATGCACCCCTTGTTGGAGCTGGGAGAGCTAGCCACAGCACGGACCCATGCAGAAAGGCGCCTCTTGACTGAAACCATTTTTGGCATTTGGTTGTATGCCAAAAAAGATGCAAATAAATATCCTTTCCATTCCCTATCACTCCTGTACCTTCTTTCCCCAAGCCTAAGGGTAAGCAAATGTGAAAATTAGCAATAGAAACATAGACTTTGACGGCAGATAAGGACTGCTTGGCCCACCTAGTCTGCCCATTTCCTTACCTACAGGATAAGCTGCAGATCCTAGTTAACCAACAGCCTATTTCTTCCTACCCCCACAAGAATTGCCTTATGTCTGTCCCATGCATTATTGAATTCTCTCAGTTTTAGACCCCACAACCTCCTCAGGAAAGCTGTTTCTCGCGTCTGCCACCCTCTCTGTGAAAAAATACTTTCTCACTTTGCCCCTGAGCCATCACCCTCTATCTTCAAATTGTGTCCCCTTGTTCTTGCACATCTCCTTCTCTGAAAGATGTTACCCTCTTGGACTTTATTGATTCCACTGAGGTACTTAAACATTTCTATCATGTCCCCCCCTCTCCCTCCTTTCCTCAAGGGTATACATATTAAGCTCCTTTAGTCTCTCCTTGTATGGCTTCTCTTGCAGGCCCTGCACCATTTTAGTTGCCCTCCTCTGAACTACCTCCATCCTGTCTATGTCCTTGTGGAGATGGGGTCTTCAGAACTGGACGCAGTACTCCAGAAGGGGTCTCACCAACTGTCTGTACAGGTGGATAATAACTTCCTGTTTTCTGCTGGTGATGTCTCTCCCTATACATCCCAGTATTCCCCCAGCCCTCCCGACTGCCTTCTCACATTGCTTGCCAACATTAAGGCCATCTGATATGATTACCCCATTTCCCTTTCCATTTTTGTTGTTGTTACTACTGCCCCCCCCCCCCATTGTGTAATCTTCCACTGGGTTTTTGTTTCCCAGGTGCATTATTTTGCACTTCTTTGCATTGAATCCAAGTTGCCATACTTCTGACCATTCCTCCAACCTTGCTAAGTCCCTTCTCATCCTTTCCATGCCTTCTTGTGTATCAACCCTGTTGCAGATCTTTGTGTCATCTGCAAAGAGGCATATGTTTCCTTTCAGTCCCTCTGCATGCCACTTATAAAGACATTAAAAAGGACTGGACCCAGTACTGAACCCTGTGGTACCCCACTAGTAACCCCTCTTTCTTCAGAGTGGACTCTGTTTACAATTACTTTCTGTGTCCTGTTATCCAGCCAGTGTTTAACCCAGGCTACCACCCTGGGACCCACTCCCAGGCTGGTTAATTTGACTATTAATCTTTTGTGTGGGACTGTGTCAAATGCCTTGTTAAAGTCTAGGTAGGCCATGTCCACAGTCACTCTCTGGTCTACTACTTTGGTCACCCAGTCAAAGAAATCAATTAGATTCATCTGACATGACCTTCCCACTGTGAATCCATGCTGTCTTGGGTCCTGTGCCCCACTGGCCTCTAGGTACTCAACAATTATTTCCTTCAGAAGTGATTCCATCACTTTCCCTACCACAGAGGTCAGACTGACAGGTCTGTAGTTTCCTGCCTCTGTCCTGGTCCCACTTTTGTGAAGGGGAATCACATCTGCCTTCCTCCAGTCCTCAGGTACCACACCATCCTCCCATGATTTGTTAAAAAGGGTAGTCAGTGGTGTCACTAGTTCTCTGCTTAATTTTTATAGAATTCTGGGGTAGATTCCATCTGGCCCCGTTGCTTTGTCCACCTTGAGTTTTAGGAGTTCTTTCAGAAACCTTTCTTCTGTGAAAGGACTGGGATTGACCCCCCTATCCAGAGTGCTTCTGTTAATTGGATTAGGCACCTCACCCACCTCCTCTTTTGAGAATACTGAATAGAAGTACTCATTCAGTATCCCTGCTTTTTCACTGTCCCTCTCTGCCCACCCACCGTTTATTCTATTCAGCCTCACTATCCCTCCCTTTGTCTTTCTATGCTCCCTGATATACCTACAAAAGGTTTTATCTCCCTTCTTAACTGAGTTGGCTATCTTTTCCTCAGTTTGGGACATTGCTATTCTGACTACTCTCCCTGCTTCCTTCTGCCTTAACTGGTACAGTTCTCTGTCCTGCTCCTTCTGTGTTTTCTTATACTTCCTAAATGCTGTCTTTTTCTCCCTAACCTTCACCACACCTCTTTTGAGAACCATAGTGGCTTTTTCTTTCATTTTGATTTATTTTCTTCACACAAAGACTTGTTGCCTCTGTGATGGCAATTTTGATATTTCCCCATTGTTGCTCCACCCCTCCTTCTAGCCTGTTTGCTAGTGCTTTTCTAAGGCACTCTCCCATCTTGCCAAAGTCAGCCCTCCTGATTTCCAGAACCCTCACTTTTGTATGGCTTGACTCTGTAGCTGAGTTTATCATGAACCACACAGTTTGGTGGTCACTTGTTCGCAAATGGCTACCCATTTCTAGATCTGAGATCCTCTCACTGTCCCCATTTGAGAGTATGAGGTCTAAGATTGCTCCCTCATGAGTAGGTTCCAAAACTAGCTGTCTGAGGCATGCCACCTGAACGGCATTGAGAATGGCCCTGCTTTTGGATGTGGCTGCAGCAAGTGTGCTCCAGTTGACATCCGGCATGTTAAGGTCCCTCATCAACAGTATCTTCCCTTTCTCCGCCATCCTAAGTATGCCTTCTATCATATCCTTGTCCATTCCCTCCCCCTGACCTGGGGTCTGTATACAACCCCTGTGCAGATTGTGGTGCCATTTCCAGTCTCCAAGGTGACCCACAGTGCCTCCTCTCCTCCCTGTTTACTCTTTTGTTCAGTTGCTTTTACCCCTTCCCTTACATAGAGAGATACTCTGCCCCCTCTTCTCCCCTCCCTGTCTCTCCTGTAGGTTGTGTACCCCGGTATGTTAACATCTCAGTCATGGTTCTCTGTGTACCATGTTTCTGTGACTGCTACAATATCCAGGCATCCCTCTTCCATCAAGACCACCAGTTCAGGGAGCTTGTTGCCCCGACTACAGATGTTGGTACTCATTACCCTCCATTTCATGATGGCCTTACCACTTCTTTCCCCATCCCTGTCCTTATTGTATTTGTCACTTTCTCCATTTATCCCTGCGCTTCTCCCTATCGGCATCTCAATGTTAGTTTCTACTTCACTTAGTACCCTGATTTTTTTGGGGGGGGATAGGATTTCCCTGCTCCTCTTCAGTGCCTCCTCCTTGACTAGTTTAAATGCTTGCCAATGAAGCATTTAAACTTATCACCTAGGATCCTGGTTCCCCTCCTGGACAGATGCAGACCATCATGCTAGTATAGGCATGATGCAGACCATCATGCTAGTATAGGCTTGCATCCCTCCAGGTGGACCCCAAGTACCCAATGAAGCCAAATCCCTGAGCTCTGCCCCAGTTTTTCAACCACTGATTGAATCCCATGGTGTGGAGCACCCTAGCCTCACCTGTGCCATAGACAGGCAGCACCTCCTAGAAGGTTACCGTGTGTGCTATTTGTCTAAGGCCCCTCCCCATCTCCACAAATGCTTCTTGCACTGCTCTGATCCCTTTGTTAGCCAGGTCATTTGTCCCTAGGTGGACAATGACATCCAGCTCCCTCCCCCTGTGCAACTGCTCCAGTGAGCCTGAGGATTTGCTCCCTGTCCCTCCAAGCCATGGCACCAGGCAGGCACCTTACCTTCCTCTCCCCTTCCTCCCCCAGTTCTACCTTCCTAACAATGGAGTCCCCCACCAGGAGTTGTTTCCTTCCCCTGTGGGGTCCCATGCCACCCTCCTGTGGGTCTCCTTTGTGGAAGTTCCCAGCATCCTCCTTGGTCTCCACTGTGGGTGCCTCCATAGAGGAACCACACTTTTCCAGAACAGCATATAAATTGAGGAGAGATGCAACTGGAGGGATGCACCTCTGTTCCATCACCCTCACCCTCCCTGAGCCCACTGTGGTCCAAATGCTCCTCTTTCTTGGCAACCTCTGTGGCAACAGCAGTGACCCTGGTGGTCCCTGGGTGGGAGAGGAGGCCCCACAAATCCTGACCAACTCAGCTTGAAGATGAGCAACCTCCTCCCTCAGCCCAGAGAGGTGCCTGCAGATGGGACAACACTGTATCCTTCAGAACGTCTCTTGGAAGACTGCTGCACCACAGCCACTGCACTGCACCACTGCCATCATGTCTTATTTCTGGCCCCCTAATTGTTGTTTGGAATACTTACTCTTTCCTCTGATTGTTTATTTCTTTTTTTCTTTTCTGCCCCTACTTACACCTCTGTTCTCTTTTAGCTCCTAATCTTCCTGTTCTGAGACAAGAAGTTCCTATATTTCTCAGTAGTCTCCTTACTTGCTCAGAGTCAGACCTCCAGCAGCTAGGGGGGGATGGAGAGCTACTCTTGCCCTTTTAGAATGGTGAGTCTTTGGTGGCTCTGTGATCACTCACTTCCTGCTCCCAAACAGGAAGTTCCTGTTGTCAATTAAATCCTGTGCCTATAAAAGTAGAACTGCCTTTGGGTGGGGGAGGAAGCAGGGCAATATAGAGCAAGTAGAATTAGTTATACCAGCAGGTCCTTCCTCCTGGTGCTATGCTTGTTCTCTGGCAGAAGCTTTCTAGGGAAGTGTTTAAATCTGGTTTTAACCTGGCTCCTTCTAGCTAAGCCACTCCCCCTACTTTGGAAATCTTTTTACACTTAGTTAATGTCACAGATAATTCCCTTCAGCCACCTGTGACAGGCACCTAGATAACTACACAGATAACAGATAACAATTCACTTCAACTAACTCTGACAAACAGACTAACTTTTTTTTGTTACCCTAAATTGATGGTCCTAGTACAAGCATTATAGTTCTTAGTCCAAGTAGAGAAGTTTAGTTATACCAGCAGGTCCTTCCTCCCTCCTGGTGCTCTGCTTGTGTAACTTTGCTCTGGCTTAGATTCAGACTCCCTGTCCTTGGTTCGGCTTTAACACATTGGACAAGGCAATTCAGATCATTGTTTTGGGTGTCTAGCAGGCTACAAAGAAGAGAAAGAGGCACTGCTTTGATTTCTCACCCAATTCAGTCAATACCAATCTCTTTTATCCTTCCTTGTTCTTCCAGTCAGTTTACTACTTACTCATTGAGTAACTAGTGACCCTTAACTTTGCAACTTTCTCACATCCCTCTAGAACCTCCCCCCCAACCAGCTTCCACTTATCACATCATGGCTGAGGAGCTGGTGCAGGGAAGAAGGGTTCAAATGTATCAGGGTTGGGGGGGCACATGGTCAGACAAGAGGCTGTATTCGGCAGATAGATTGCACCTTAGTAGGGAGGGCCCAAATATACTCAGAGAGACAAGCTAGGGGAATATATAGACAATGATCTGAGTTTAAACTGCTGATGGGGGGATGGCTGGGCCAGCAGGCCCAGAAACTTTGGGACGAGGAAGTCTGTAGACCCCCCCACACACACACCAGCAGTGGTAATCAGAAGAGTGGGCAAGGAGGCAAAGGGGGGCAGTCAAGTACGGGGGTGAACAGAGAGGGCAGGGGAAGGGCAGGTCGGAAAAGTACAAAAAGTAGGCAAGGCAGCATGGAGACAAGGTGGAAGGTGGTATCACTCAATGCTCGCAGTCTCTGTAACATGATGGCAGACATGCATGCCCTCTTAGCAGACGGCAAGGTAGACATAGCAGCAATTACTGAGATGTGAGCAATTACTGAGACCTGAGCCTCACCATGCAATGACTGAGACCTCTCAATCCTGGGTTACAAGTTTTATGGAAGAGACAAGGTGTTAGACAAAAAGGGGGTGGCGGCTTACATCACAGAGGGGATAACATGCACAAGGGAGGAGAATGAAAAGAGAAACATGGAAACAATGTGGATTCAGCTCTAGACCAATAGAGCGAGAAAGGAAGGTCAGGTTGGGGGTAGTTTATAGATTGCCCAACCAGGAGGAAGAACGAGACAGGGAGCTGTGTTCACAATTGCTGGAAGCTGCAGAAAAGGGTGAGGTGGTAGTGGTGGTGGACTTTAATCTGCCAAAGGTGGACTGCGGTATACCAGACACATCATGTGCCAAGAGTCAGGTGGTCCTGGATGTGATTCATGGCGGGTTTCTGACTCAGGGTGTTACTGAACCCACCAGGGAGGTCACAATCCTTGATCTAGTACTTACAAATGGTGAGTACTCACAACAGATAACAGTCAAGGAAGCCCTGAGAGTAGTTACCACAGCACAGTGTGGCTCAGATTGGATTTGGGCAGGAAAAGCATCTCCACCAGGACCAAAATCTTGGATTTCTGGAGGGTGGATTTTAAGGAGATGGATGAGCTGCTTGTACCTAGAGGACATCAAAGTAAACATATGGTGGACCAAAAATGAGCCATGATGGGGGGCGTGGCCTGGCACTGAGCAAGATGGATGCTTAACTTCAGAGCTCCTCACTAACAGACAGTATCTAGCATCATCCTCTGCTATCTAAGCCAGAGATAACATCTTATTCTAAGGAACTAATGTAAGGAGAGATATTACAGTTGCTGGGACAATTATTTTGCATAAGATTTATCTACAACTCACAATATTGCTGTTGATCTGAAAGAGAATCTGCAAGGCCTCATAATGGCTCATTGTGACGAACAACTAAATACACTTGAGAAAATTGAAGAAATGTTTAACAAATTATCTACAGACATGAGCGACCTAAAAACTGCCACTCATCAAAATACACAAATGATGAAAACCATCGATTCTAGACTTGCTTTTACAGAAAGTAAAATTCGTCTCAGTGAAGAATCCATACAAAAACTAAAAACAACTATTAGATCTCAAGATCGAATGATTAAAGAACTACAGTTAAAAATCAAAGACTTAGAAAATAGAAGCCGAAGAAACAATCTCCGGATATTTGGATTTCCTGAAGGTGTGGAAATCAAGAATACCACAGCATTTCTACAGTGGGAGTTACCGCAAATACTTGGCCTCCAAACCGGTAGTGAATTAATAATAGAACGATCTCACTGTTCCCTAGGCCCAAAACCATCGGCGGAGCAAAGACCCAGGCCTATAATTGCTAAATTTTGAAACTATGCAAGCATAGAGCTAATTTTACAGAAATCCAGGGAAATCGGTCATCTCAGATGGCAGAATCATGATATCTATCTATATATATCGATACTTTTCTAAAGAAATGTCACTGAAACGGATAGCTTACACTACTGCTAGGTGAGTTATGCATCAAATGGGGCTCTGCTTCACTCTTAGGTATCCTGCAACTATGCGGATCTTCATAGAAAACTCTCACAAGGATTTTTATGACCCAGAATCTCTTATGACTTTCCTGAACAGCTACTCGACAACCCAATACAATGACTCTGCGGCCTGAAAAGCTCAATTTACAGCCGACTCCCTGATCAACATCAACACTGATAGAATGTACAATATTGGTACCTCGGGGAAAGCTGATCCTGCCCTGAAATCTCCTGATAAGCCATTGGAAGGTCAGACCAGCCTTGTACATAATAAAGCAACTCCTGATATAGCTCACGTAGCAACACAAAATTATAATCCCGAAGTATTAGGCAAAAATACCTCTAAATCTGTTGCTGTGGAACCAATTATCCCTAATGTTTCTGTGCAAAATAGATATGCTTTACTCCAGGATTTACCTTCTCCCTGTGATGGATTCACTACAGAGTCGGATATGCCAGTACAAGATGAGGCAAGCCGCGAGCAGATGGATGTTTCCTGGTCGTGTGATGGCGACAGTTCACCCGTTAAACTAAATGAGCCCCCGAAGAAAAAATGCTGTGGTAAGAGCAAATATAAAAGAGACTCCACACCTCTGAAACATTTGAGATAATGTGCTGAAAATCATTGTAAATATTGTGCTATACTTCATGTGAATCAGCAGTCTGATTCAAGACATCGGGGAATGCACATCTGGGTCGTTCATATCAGCTATCTTTTAACGTAAATTTAGCTCTTACCTAAGTTGTGCTTTCAGGAGGAACTGAGAAGCAACAAGTACAGATGACTGTATATAAAGATCATGATAAAGTGGCTGTGGTGGGACTAGAACGTGTGATCCATGGCAAGTGATAATAAACTGGTAACCACGCTTCATAAACGGATTCCAAGAAAGTCTGGAGCTGACTTTCTTTCTGCCTTGGCTGATAACATTGTTTTAATAGGCAGATTGCTCGATGGGTTAGCTTGTTTATACAGATTGCCTCTAAAACTAGAACAAGCAATTTGTTTTGGCATGGATGGCTATTCAAGGTAACTGTATGGCATGGAATCTCAATCCCTCCGGTCTTATACCCAATATAAGATCTCTTCATTATACCTGGGCTCAGGATGGGTTCCTACTTGGAGAACATCTTTATATGTCTCAATCTTGCAAACTTATAAATTATCCTTGGCAAGATAGCTGCGTTGAATATCTGCTAATGAAACGAACTGCTGTATAAGTGTACACGTTATTTTGTATGGGACAGTTAATGGATCAACAGACTGAAGTATATTAAAATCCTGTGACAGCACGTTCTTTATATCCCTGCAATTAGAATTATTATTTTTTTTTTCTCAGTCTTGCTTTTTACTTGGCAATATAAAAGTATGGGGAACACTTTTTGGTAGATGAAGAGAACAATCTATCCATTATAAAAATGTATGCATCTTTTTTCAATAGCCATCAGATCAAATACATTAATTGCATGTTTATGTTGTGCTGAGCTGCCTCTACATATATATAATGCAGGGTTAAGCATAACATACTATATACTATATGTATATAATATCTTGCACACGACTACCCTCTAACTCATTATAACTGCATAACTGGATATATGCAGTTAAAGGAAAAAATTTTTTTTTTTCTTTTTTTTTTTTTTTCCTTTTCCCCATACACTTCACTGTTCACTCTTTACCAGAGGTGATGCTAGATCTGGTAATGTCTTTGTATTCTACTGCCTCTAACTATACAAGAGTAAGGGAATATAATAAGTGTTACTTTATTTAGGGTTTACTTCAAACTTCAGTACAAAGATACTGTTTGGAAACTCTGGTTCAGTCATGGTTTTAAGGAGATTTGGATAGTACTTCTCTCTTACTTTCCTTGATGCTATCCAACTTCCTGACTGATAAGCTACGTCCTAGAATACAGAGGAGTGGTCTTGGTCTTTGTTCTTTTTTCTTTTTTTGTTTACTGTTTGGGCTATTGTACTCAGACCGACCTTATCTCCTCTATATATCCTAGATAACTGTTTTATGTTATTGTTACAAAATTCAGATGTTATATAATGTTAAGGTTACGTTGGTTAGAGAGAGCTGCATTGTAGGGAATCAGATAAAGGATATGTACCTGTTTGATATGTTAACTCAAAAAATTCTGCCAACACATTTACTATAAGCATCATCTATAATAAGCTGTTCTGCATCACAATGTTAAATGCAAATGAACACTGTAGTCTCTTGACATCACATTTATCTCACAGCAGATTAATAACTTGATACAGGATGGCTAATTTAACATCATGTACATGGAATGTCAAGGGACTTAATGCTCCGAATAAACGTAAACAAGTTCTTAATCATCTTAAGAAACATAAAATACAAATTGCATTATTGCAAGAAACCAAACTACTGGATGCAGATGGTGCTAGATTAAAAAGTGATTGGTTCGGTCAGGTGTTTGTGGCCTCAGCCGCTTCAAAAAAAAGAGGGGTAGCTATATTAATACATAAAAAATTGAAATGGACACCCTCTAATATTCAGAAAGATTCAGAGGGCAGATGGCTTATTATAACTTTTGATACCCCTTCAGGACGACTAACTATAATTAATATTTATGCACCAAATTCAGATGACCCACAATTCTTTCAGAAACTAACTCAAATGTTGATTGAATCAAACTTAGTCAACTCTCCTATATTGATCGGAGGGGACTTTAACTTTACCTTAGATGCATACGTGGATAGGAGTAATGGTTCATTAGACTGTCACCCTAAAAGTCTGATTATAGTTTCTCAATTAATGCGGGACCTAGGCCTATCTGACATATGAAGGACCCTCCACCCCAGAGATAGAGATTATACCTTTTATTCTCCTCACCACCAGACTTATAGTAGAATAGATTATGTGTTAACCTCTTCTGCATTAATGACCAATATAATTGAAGCCGATATACTCCCGTTAATTATATCTGATCATGCCCCGGTCAAACTCTTACTCACTTGGGGTACTCCTCACATAAAATCATCCTCTTGGCGATTAGACCCTTTACTGCTCAAAGATCCAGAATTTTTACCTTGGATTAAAATACAAATTGAAGAATTTGTTGATATCAATGACCCAAAAGATACCTCTATGGGCATTGCATGGGAAGCACTTAAAGCTACACTATGTAGTAAAATAATTAGTTATGCTGCTCACAGGAGGAAGCTTAGGGAACAACAAATTAATAATCTTGAAAATTTACTAAAAATTAAGCAAACACTATATTCAAATAACCCACATCCCGATCCCTCCTCTAGCTTGCATTATGAAATCTTACAATTATGTATGCAAATCAATGAGCTAATCTCTAGAAAACAGAGATAGTATTATTAAGAATAAAACAAAAATTTTGGGAAGGAGGGGAGAAAGGAAGTAAAATACTTGCTTACAGACTAAGAATGCAACAAATGGAGCATCATATAGCCACTCTAAAAGATGATACAGGGAAAACTCAAATTAGTGAATCTTCTATTAACGAAATTATGACATCTTTTTATAAAAAACTATACTCTTCATCTTGTCTAACATCATCTCTTGACATCTCTTCCTTTCTGGATAAACTAGCACTCCCCCATCTCTCACAGGAAGCAATAAATTCCTTAGATACACCTTTCACTATAGAAGAAGTAAAGAAGGCGATCCATTCTCTTAAATCTGGATGACTCCAGGAGGAAACGTATTTCCTGCTGAGTTTTATAAATTTCTTGTTGAGCAAATATGCCCTTTATTATGTAAGGTTTTTCATGAATCTTTCGGGTCAGGATATTTACCTTTTACTATGACAGAAGCAATTATTACAATTCTTCAAAAAAAAGACAAGGACACTACCAATCCGGCTAACTATCATCCAGTATCTTTACTGAATACAGATGGCAAGATTTTTGCCAAGATTTTGGCACACCGTATAGAACCATATATTCCCAAACTAATTCACAAATCTCAAGTGGGCTTCGTCAAAGGCAGGATGGGCTCTGATCATCTACGTTCTCTAATTAACCTTATTCATAAGGCCAAATCACTTAACTCTCCAGCGGTAGCAATTGCAATAGACTTTGAAAAAGCTTTTGATTCTTTGGACTGGAACTTTCTCTATCTGGTATTATCTCGATTTGGTTTTAGCAACCAATTTTGTTCTTGGATAAAACTTCATTATACAAAGCCACATGCGAGGGTACTCACTAATTCTACATTATCACAGTCTTTTATATTAGCAAGGGGTACTAGGCAAGGATGCCCTCTTTCCCCATCTCTTTTCATTTTAGCTCTTGAAACTCTTACCACCTTTCTCAGACAGAATAATATAAAGGGCATTTCTACTGGGCATACGCAATATACAACATTGTCATATGCTGATAATATGCTTATTCTGTTAGAAAACTTAAAAATATCAGGGCAGCCACTCAATAATATACTCAAATTATTTTCCAGGCTCTCTGGGCTCACAGTTAATTATCAAAAATCTGAAGTACTACCACTACATAAACATCGTAATCCCCTTATGAATAAACATCTCGGATTCCGTTGGTTCCCACAAGGCATCACCTACCTAGGAATAAAAGTATCAACTGACTTAGATAGGATATGGGAAATAAATCTACGTCCCTTACTAGCAGATATCAAAACAGGCTTACTGTAGATAAATGGAAAAATCTAAATCTATCTCTATTTGGCAAAATATCAGTAATTAAAATTAATATTACACCTAGAATTCTGTATCAGTTTGCTTGTATTCCACTTAAAATTTCTCCTCATCTTTTAAACAGTATTGATAAAACTGTAGGTAATTTTTTATGGGAAGGTCGCATACCAAGGTTTAATCATATTAAACTATGCTCTCATTGGACTCGTGGCGGCTTTGGATTACCATGGTATACAGCCTATTTTTGGGCTTTTAGAGCATCACAAACTATCAAGTGGTTTCCTTAAACCTAATCATAGTGCACCACTATGGTATGATATGGAAGCATCTTTGTCTCCAGAACATATACCAAATAGTTTTATTTATTTTACATTAATCCCTAAATTAAAAAAGCATCCCATAATTAATGCACCTATTTACTATTGGTTCAAAATGCATAATTGGCTTAAATCTGACCCTGCACCTTTTTCGTTTACTCCAATTTGGGGTAATCCGAAATTACATCTAGAGAACAAACCAATATATTGCAAATCATGGATGTATAAGAACATCTTATTCTTGAACGATATCCTGACTGATAATGGCAATACATTAAATTCTTTCAGTAATCTTCAAATAAAATGGAATGTTCCCAAAAAAGAATTTTGGAAATACTTACAAATACGAACTGTTATATTCCCCTACATTCAACAAACTAATAATTCGGTATTAAGTTCCTCATACATTAATATGTGGGTCAATAATCCCTCTGGTTTAGTTAGCAAAAATTATAAACAGATTAGGGATATGTTACCGAACCAATCCATTCCTGCTAGAAATAGATGGAATTGGATATTAAATGAAAACATATCAGACTCCTACTGGGATAAATGCTGGAAACTTTGTCATGACTCCTTTAAAGATATGCGTAGTAGATTAATTCAATTTAAAATTTTACATTTATGGTATAAAACACCATCTCATTTATATAATATAGGTCTACTACCAAATAATAAGTGTTGTCGATGTAACTCACCAAATGGTGATCTTTACATATTTATGGTCATGTAAACCCATATCTAACTTATGGCAAACCATTCATAACTTAGTTTCTGAAATTATTGGCCGCAACATCTCACTTGAACCTAAACTGTGCTTGTTAGGAATCATAAATTATAATATAAATCTAACAAAATATCAGCACAAGTGGTTACAGATTTTATTTATGCAAGTCAAGAGACTGATTTTAATACACTGGAAATCCAATATAATACCTACTCTGACAGACATCTAGAAAAATTTGACTTATATTGCTTCTTTAGAAAGAATCTCGTATCTGACATCAGACCGACTCAATGAATATTACTTGTGTTGGCAGGACTACTTAAATTTCCTTCAAACCCATAAGTGATAAATATCGAAAAATTTTTTCCTCTTTTCTTTTTTCTTTTCATTAATAGATACATTTTATGTATGGATTCTGTAGTATAATTAACCTCCTATGCAGCTCCTTAGGTTTTATTAAAAAAATTGATAACTATGCTAATCTGACCTATTTTACTTTTTCCTGTTATTATTCTTTTTTTTGTAGCATAGTATAGGTCATTGTGTACTTATTGTATGAGGTAAATACATAAGATATTTCTATTAGGAGGTAAAATATTCAACTATTATATTGGTAATGTGACATAATGTTATGTTGAATATAGTGTTACCTGCAATATTCATTATAATATGAGAGCTTTTACCTGTTTAAGGTAACATATGCTGTGCTATGCATTGTGGATAAAATCTTAATAAACAAATTAACTGCAAAAAAAAATAGCCATAATCAAGGATGCAATGCTCACTGCCACAGTGGAGTGTGTTAGACTTCGGGAGAAGAAATCAGCGGCCAAATCACCCATCTGGTTCAACTCTGAGGTTACCATGGCAGTGAGGGACAAGAGGGCAGCCTACAAGAGATACTGGGGGACTGCAAGTGAGGTGGATAAGGAATACTACCGAAAGCTGGCCAAAGTGGCAGGCAAGGTGGTGCAGCAAACTAAGGCACAGAAGAACCTACAAATAGCTGAACGGATTAAGTGCATGGAGAAGGCCTTCTTTCGCTACATAAGTAGGAAGAGGAACAAGAAGGACGGGACAGTTAGGCTTAAGAAGGGGGATGTATGGGTGGAGGAAGAAAGGAGCAAGGTGGAGGTATTGAACAATTACTTCTGCTCTGTATTTACTCAGGAAAAAGAAGGCCTGGTGCCACCTGGGGGGAGGAAAGTGGGGGGGCACAGACATAGATATAGAAGTGGATAGAGTGAGGGAGGGGCTGCTGGCACTGAAGGTAGATAAAAAGGTAAGCAAAATTACTGTTTGCCTCTATTTTATTAATTTATTTTTTGCTGAAAAGGTTTTTTTGTCTCAGAGGTGTTACAGTCTTCTTCTCACATTGAAGCCAGGGAGAGTGAGAAAGCAGCTACAGCAGGGTAAGAGTTGTAGGTGATTGTTTCTGGAAAGCATAGGTTTACTCCACCAACCCTTCCCCTCACCCCGCCCGCCCCAAGCACAAAACTTCCTTTATAGCAGGGGCTCTGACATCACTTCCTCAAAACTGCAAACAACATACACCTGTTCATATCCTTAAAAGCACAGCACACTGAATGAGGGTAGAGACACTCACAAGCTTGCACACACTAAAACAAGAACAAAAACCAAAAAAGCATCTGTAACTGGAAGGGACACAGACATATGGGGAATGGTGCAATGCACTGGCTGTGGAGCAGCAGTCTTCCTGGAGACATTCTGGAGACTGCATTGCTGCCCTATTTACAGACACCTCTCTTGTCTGAGGGAGGAGGTTGTTCATCTCCATGCTGACCTGGCAAGGATACGGGAAACCTGCTCCCCCACCCAGGGACCACCCAGGCCACTGCCACTACCTCAGAGGTTGCCAAGAAAGAGGAGTGGTTGGACCAAGGTGGGCTCAGGGAGGGTGAGGGTGGTGGAACAGAGGCACATCCCTCCAGTTGTGCCTCTCCACAATTCATTTGCCACTCTGGCAAAGCATGGTTCCTCTATGGAGGCACCTGCAGTGGTGACCAAAGAGGATGCTGGGAACCTCCACAATGGAGACCCATAGGAGGGTAGCCCAGGACCTCACAGGGGAAGGAAACAACTCCCGGTGGGAGACTCAATTGTTAGGGGGTAGAACTGGGGGAGGAAGGGGAAAGGGAGGTAAGGTGCCTGCCTAGTGCCAAGGCTTGGAGGGACAGGAAACAAATCTTCAGGATTGTGGGAGCAGCAGCAAGGGGGAGGGATCTGGATGTCATTATCCTCCTAATGATGAATGACCTGGCTGAGAATGGGATCACAGCAGTGCAACAAGAGTTTGTGGAGTTGGGGAGGGGCCTTAGACAAGTAGCACACATGGTAACTTTCTCAGAAGTGCTACCTGTCTATGGCATGGATGAGGCTAGGGTACTCCACACCATGGGATTCAATGACTGGTTGAAAAGCTGGTGCAGAGCTCAGGGATTTGGCTTCATTGGGGACTGGGGCTCCACCTGAAGGGATGCAGTCCTATATAGACACGATGGTCTGCATCTATCCTTGGGGGAACTAGGATCCTAGGTGATAGGTTTAGATGCTTCAGTGGCAAGCATTTAAACTAGCCAAGGGGGGAAGCACTGAAGAGGAGAAGGGAAATCCTAGCCCCCCCAAAAAAAAATTAGGGTAATTAGTGAGGTCAACACCAAAATAGAGCAGTCAATAGGGAGAAGTGCAGGGGTAAATGGAGAAAAAGACAAAGGCAGTAGGGACAGGGATGGGGAAAAAAGAAATAAAGCCATAAAAAAATGGAAGGTAATGAGTACTAATGCCCATAGTCTAAGTAAAAAGCTCCCTGAAATGTTAGCCTTGATGGAAGAGGGATGCCTGGATATTGTGGCAGTCACAGAAACATGGTACACAGAGAACCATGACTGGGATGTCAACAAACCAGGTTACACAATCTACAGGAGGGACAGAGAGAGAAGAAGAGGAGGAGGAGGAGGAGGAGGAGTAGCTCTCTATTTAAGGAAAGGGATAAAAGCAGCAGAACTAAAGGGTAAACAGGGAGGAGAGGAAGCACTGTGGGTAACCCTGGAGACTGTAAATGGCTCCACAATCAACACAGGGGTTGTTTACAGACCCCCATCTCAGGGGAAGGAAATGGACAAAGAAATGATAGCAGGCATCCTTGGGATGGCAGAAAAAGGGAAGATATTGCTGATGAGGGACCTGAATATGCCAGATGTTGACTGGAGCACCTTTGCTGCAGTTACATCCAAGAGCAAGACCATTCTCAAATGCCTAATAGGGGGCATGCCTCAGACAGCTAGTTTTGGAACCCACTCAGGAGAGAGCAAACTTAGACCTGGTACTCTCAAATGGGGATGGAGAGAAGATCTCTGATCTTGAAGTGGGTAGCTATCTGGGAATAAGTGACCACCAAACAGTGTGGTTTATGATAAACTTAGCTGTAGAATCTAGCCACACAAAAGTGAAGGTATTGGACTTCAGGAGGGCTGATTTTGTCAAAATGGGAGAGTACCTCAGAAGAGCACTAGCAAACAGGCATGAAGGTGGGGTGGAGCAACAATGGGGAAACATCAAAACCACCATCACAGAGGCAACAAGCCTTTGTGTGAAGCAAATAAACAAATCAAAATGAAAGAAAAAATCACTATGGTTCTCAAAAGAAGTGGCGGGGAAGGTAATGGAAAAAATAGCATTCAGGAAGTATAAGTAAACACAGAAGGAGTAGGACAAAGAACTGTACCAGTTAAAGCAGAAGGAAGTGGATAAGGCTGTCAGAATAGCAAAGGCCCAAACCGAGGAAAATATAGCCAACTCGGTGAAGAAGGGGGATAAAACCTTTTATAGGTACATTAGGGAGCAAAGAAAGACTAAGGCAGGAATACTGAGGCTGAACAAAGAGGAAAGTGGTTGGGCAGAGAGCGACAGTGAAAAAGCAGGGATACTGAACGAATACTTCTGCTCAGTATTCACAATGGAAAAGCAGGGGGAAATACCTAATCCGTTCAATAGAAGCACTCTAGATGGGGGGGGGTTGATATTAGTCCATTCACAGAAGAAAGGGTTCTAAAAGAACTCTTAAAACTGAAGGTGGATACAGCAATGGGGCCTGATGGGATTCACCCCAGAATTCTAAAAGAACTAAGGGAAGAACTAGTAACACCACTGACTACCCTTTTTAATAAATCATGGGAGGATGGGGTGGTACCTGAGGACTGGAGGAGGTGGATGTGATTCCCCTTCACAAAAGTGGGAGCAAGACAGAGGCAGAAAACTACAGACTTGTCAGTTTGACCTCAGTGGTAGGAAAATGATGGAATCACTTCTGAAGGAAAGAATTGTTGAGTACCTAGAGGCAAGTGGGGCACAGGACCCAAAGCAGCATGGATTCACAGTGGGAAGGTCATGTCAGAAAAATCTAATTGATTTCTTTGAGTGGGTGACCCAAGCAGTAGACCAGGGAGGGGCTGTGGACGTGGCCTACCTAGACTTTAGCAAGGCATTTGACACAGTCCTGCACAAAAGATTGATAAACAAATTAGCCAGCCTGGGAGTGGGTCCCAGGGTGGTAACCTAGGTAAAACACTGGTTGGACAACAGGACACAGCGGGTAATAGTAAATGGAGTCCACAGTGAAGAAAGGAGGGTTACTAGTGGGGTACCGCAGGGTTCAGTACTGGGGCCGGTCCTTTTTAATGTCTTTATAAGTGACATTACAGAGGGACTGGAAGGGAAAGTATGTCTCTTTGCAGATGACACAAAGATCTGCAACAGGGTTGATACACAAGGTGGGGTGGAAAGGATGAAAAGGGACTTGGCAAGGTTGGAGGAATGGTCAAATGTATGGCAGCTTAGATTCAATGCAAAGAAGTGCAAAGTAATGCACCTGTGAAACAAAAACCCAGAGGAAGAGTACGCAATGGGGGGTGAGATACTGACAATAACAAAAATGGAAAGGGACATGAGGGTAGTCATATCAGGTGACCTAAAGGTGGGCCAGAAATGTGAGAAGACAGTAAGGAGGGCTGGGGGGATACTGGGATGCATAGGGAGGGTCATCACCAGTAGAAAACAGGAAGTTGTTGGCCCTCTGTACAGACAGTTGGTAAGACCACATCTGGAGTACTGTGTACAGTTCTGGAGACCCCATCTTCGCAAAGACATAGACAGTGTGGAGGCTGTCCAGAGGAGGGCAACCAAAATGATGCAGGGTCTGCATCAGAAGACATATGAAGAAAGACTAAAGGAACTAAAGATGTGTATCCTCGAGGAAAGGCGGGGGGGACATGATAGAAACTTTCAAATACCTCAAGGGACTCAACAAAGTCCAAGAGGGTAGCATCTTTCAGAAAAAGAGATGTGCAAAAACAAGGGGGTACAATTTGAAGATAGAGGGGAGACGGCTCAGAGGTAATATGAGGAAGTATTTCTTCACAGAGAGGGTTGTGGATACATGGAACAGCCTTTCTGAGGAGGTCGTAGAGTCAAAAACAGTGAAGGAATTCAAGAATGCATTAGACAGACATAAGGCAATTCTAGTGGGGGGGTAGGAGGAAGTAGGCTGTTGGTTAACTAGGATCTGCAGCTTATCCATTAGGTAGGGAAATGGGCAGACTAGGTGGGCCAAGCGGTCCTTATCTGCCATCAAATTCTATTTTTCTATGTTTCTATGTAGACAAGTCCCTAGCACTGGCTGGCATACACCCAAGAGTGCTAAAGGAGCTGGAGGAGGAGCGTGCAGAGCCCCTGGCGGGCTTCTTCAATAGTCCTCTGGAGTTGAGCATGGTGCTGCAGGACTGGAGAATGGCACATATGGTGCCTCTTTACAAGAGTGGACCCAGGGATGACCTGGGGAACTATAGACTGGTCAGTCTGATCTCAGTCATGTGCAGACTCATGGAGATTATACTTAAGGCAAGGCAAGGCACATTTTAGTTTTATGGATCCCAATCCTGGAGGATCTGGGTGCCTGACAATAAAAACAACAATATTAAAGGAAAAAAAAAAGAATATAAAATACAGATATTATACAGATTTAAAATACTAGAATTCATCATCAAAAGCACAGATCACTAATACTTTCAATCAACAATCAGGCAGATCATAGTCTCCTCTGGGTAAGCCAGGTGGAAAAGGTGGGCTTTTATCCTCTGCTTGAACACCTCAGTGGAAGGGGCTTCCCAGATTGCAGATGGTAGTGAGTTCCACAGGGTCAGCCCATCGACACTGAAGGCACCTTCACCAGATGTCTCGATCCAAATCATGGGAACATCCAGGAGACCCCTAGATGAGAAGCGGAGAGAGTGGACCGAGGTGGAAGGTGTGAGGAGCTCAGTCAGGTAGCCCAGACCCAGTCTGTATAGGGCCTTAAAAGTGAGCAAGCTCACTTTAAAGCCCAGCTTAAGGAGAGGCTGGTAAGGTACTTGGAAGAAAATGGTCTCCTGGATGACAGGCAGCATGGATTTGTGGGAGAATTCATGCCAAACGTACCTGATTGATTTCTTTGACTGGATCACCAGAACAGTGGATGGGGCCAGGTGGTGGACACCATTTACCTGGACTTCAGCAAGGCTTTTGATTCAGTACTAACATACAAACATACTAAGAAGCCAGAAGAATAGGACCTCTGGTCTATCGAGTCTGCTTGGTGATCAGTGCCTGTATAAGGCACTGCCACGGCCCTTCCCTCTCATTCCACAGGGCCCCTCACTCCCATCCCTTGGGGGGGCACTGAGATGCAGCCTCCCCTTGTACCTATCCCACCCTTTCTTGAACACCTCCACAGTTTCTACCACCACCAGTTCCATAGGCAGCGCATTCTAGGGATCCACCACCCTGAAATAACATCTCCTTGCCTCCCCCCTTAGTCTCCCCCCAACCAGCCTCATAGAGTGTCCCCTGGTGAACCCCTCTTCCCTTAGCTGAAGCATCCCTTCCTGGCCTACTCTATTTATCCCCTCGAGATATTTAAAGACCTTGATCATGTCCCCTCTGTCCCTCCTCTCCTCCAGAGAGTAAAGGTCAAGCTCCCCAAGTCTCTCCCCATATGTCATGTACCTTAGGCCCTGTATCATCCTGGTCACTCACCTCTGGACCCTGTATAGAAGAGCAATGTCCCTCTTTAAGTAAGGATGCCAAAACTGCACACAGTACTCAAGGTGCGGTCTAACCAGGCAATTGTACAGTGGAAGAAGTTCCTCCTGGCTCCTTGAGGTAATCCCCCTGGCTATGCACCAAAGTATTTTATTCGCCGGGGTACAGCCCTCCTACACTGCTCTGAGTTGTTCATTTTGGCATCCACCACCACCCAGAGGTCCTTCTCCCCTCTTGAGACCTGTAGTATCTCTCCACCCAAGTTATATACATGAGCTGGATTTCTGACCTTCAGGTGCAGGACCCTGCACTTCCCAGTATTAAACTTCAACTTCCAGGTGCGCGACCACCCCTCTAGAGTCTCTAGGTCCCTCTGGAGGGCCAACCCCCCCTTCCTTCCCTTCCACCACTGCCACCAACATTGAGTCATTGGCAAATAGGCTCATCTCACTCCTGATACCCCTTCTAATATCAGAGATAAAAACGTTGAACAGGAGTGGGCCCAGCACTGATCCCTATGGGACCCCGCTAATAACTCCCCTAGGGGACGAGACCTCACCCTGAACCATCACCCTCAGGAAGCGATCTGCTAGCCAGTTTCTTATCCACCTGACCACCCATACCCCCACCCCCATCCCCCCCAGCTTCTCCAACAGCATGCGGCACTGAGTCAAATGCCCTGCTGAAGTCCAGAAAGAGAACATCCACTGGCCTGCCCAGATCCAGTGTCCTCGTCACCCAATCATAGAACTCCACCAGGTTGGTCTGACATGATCTGCCCTTAACAAATCCATGCTGTAAATTATCTAGTTGGTCTCGTTCCCTCAGAAACCCCTTCAACATCTCTTTTGAGATGCCCTCCATTACCTTGCCACAACCGATGTCATGCTTACCGGCCTGTAATTTCTTGGCTCCTCTCATGAGCCACCCTTATGTATTGGCATGATGTGGCCCATCCTCCAGTCCTGTGGCACCCAACTGGACAGGAGAGAGGAGTTGAAGAGGTCCGCCAGAGGTGGGGCCAGGATATCAGCCATCTCCTTAAGCACCCTGGGATGGATACCATCTGGGCCCGGTGCCTTCTCTTCTCTTAGGGCCTTGATGGCTTCCCTCACCCTCACAACAAGGATCTCAATGTCCATGGCCCCCCCAACTGTCAGTCCCTGACTCCCCCATGTAGTGCCGCCCCACCGTCCCCCCTAGTGAAGATCAAGGCAAAAAAATAATTCGGTACCTCAGCCTGCTCCCCAGCTTCTTCAGCCCACCCACTCCCTAACCTCAGCCTCCCCATCTGCCCTTTCCCTTTTCTCCTTTCCCTGATATGCTTGAAGAACCCTTGCCCCCTTCTGATCCCTTGTGCCAACTGCCTCTCTGCCCCAGCCTTAGCTGACCTCACCACCCTGGTGACCTTCCTTGCCATTAAATCATACTCCCCCTTGTCTACACCCCCACATCTGTACCTGCTATAGGCTACCTTCTTTCCCCTTACCGCTTCCTGGACCTCCCTTGCCACCAGCTCAATCTCCTGGCTCTTCCCTCTTCCTTCTCTACCTCATGCATGCCTTGGTGGCCTCTAGGAGCCCATTTTTAATAACCTCCCATCATGCCTGTACTCTCAGTTTCCATACCCATACTGATCCCATCCAGGTAACCCCTGAGGATCCGCTCCATACCCTTGAAGTCCACACCTCTAAAGTTAACTACCTGTATTTTTAAGTGATCCCCCCTCCCCCCAGGACAAGAAAAAAACAGACCGTGGCATGATCACTCCCTGCCAGTGGGTCCCCAACCTCAAGGTCCCTGATGAGCTCCCTGTCTGACAGGACCCCATCCATGATGCTACCCTCCCTCATTGGGTTGGTTACCAGCTGGGTAAGAAATGCATCCTGGAAGACATCCAGCAGTCAATGCTCCCTGGCTGAGAAGGATGCCATAGTACCCCAGTCTGCTTCTGGCATGTTTAGATCCCCCTGCACTAACGTATGTCCCCTTCCCACCACAGTAGTCCCTAAGGTTCTCCAATAGGCTCTCCTCCAGGCCTTCCCCCTGCCCAGATGGCCTATATACCACCCCAAACTTCACCCTCCTGTCACCTGGAGCCTGCACGCTGACCAAAAGAGCTTCCACCAACCCCTCCACTTCCTCAACCTTGCATGCCCCTATGTCATCCTTAATGAAAAAGGCAACCCCTTCTCCCCTCCCCATCACTCTATCCCTTCTGAGTGTGGTGTACCCTGCCATGTTTAGGTTTCCAGTCATGCCCAGGGGTTGCCCAGGTTTCAATGACAGCCACCACATCCACACCCCCTCTCCAGCAGCAGCGCCTGAAGCTTGGGTATCTTTTTATCCAAGCTCCTGGTGTTAATCAGTGCCACCTTCCAACTCATCCCTCCACCCCCATCACCTGCCCTGGGGGCCTTGTGTCTGCAGCCCGATAGGGCCCCCACTTGCCCTGACAGATATACCTGGTCTGTACACCCATCCTCCACTATGAGGAGACTGCCGTGGCTATCCTGTTTGGGCCTGCCAGGAGGTCCCCCTTCCCTCTCTTACCAGTTTAAACCCCACTTAGAGTGAATAAATCCTTCCAATCTACTCTTCAAGACCTCTTTCCCCCTTGCACTGAGGTGGAGCCTGGGCCTTACGTACAGTTTCTTGTCCTCCCAAGTTGTACCCCAATCTCCCACCCACCCGTACCTCCTGGCCTTGCACCATTCCCCCAGCCATACATCCACCTCCCTTATCTTCTGCTTGTTCTCCATACTGGCCCTGGGTACTGGTAATATCTCCGGGAAGGAGACCGAGCACCTAATATCCTGACACACCCTGGTTAGCTTACAGAGCCTAGCCTGAATTTCCATCACACTGTTCCCCTCTATATCATTAGTACCTAGGTGGACTAATATGTCAGGGTTCCCCCCCCCCACACACTCTACTGCCAGAGCATAGACCAGATGCTAGGCCTTATGCACCATTATACCTGATATACTCTTGCTCATAACACCACTGGACGTCTCCCCCCATCCTCCCCACCTGATCCCGCTACCCATGGAATCCCCCAAAAGAAGCACTCTTACTGCCTCCTTTTCCATAGGTCCCACTCTCTCGGCTGCTCCCCCAACCCCCCCCATGCCATCAGTTTTTCCATCTTCCCCCTTCCCCTGCATGCCTATTTCCATTCTGCCCCCACAACACTTTCTTCTTGCTGATCTGACCCCCTGAGCCACCCCTCCCCTGTGGCTCCCAGGCCAAACTCCATAATTCCCGATGACAAGGGACCCCCCTGCCCTCGGAGCTTGCTTTAGCCCCTCCCCCCTCTCTTTCCTTCTGTCATTCCTCATCCCTCTTGACCCCCTTCCTTCAATGGCCCACCCTCTCAAGTCTCCCCCTACTTTTCCATCCCCGACTCCTCCCTCACTCCCGGAGTCCTGGCTCCCAACCCTCCCCTTGCATCTTCCAGTGCTCTAGAATCCCTTTTCCCAACTACCCCCATTGAGTCCCCTTGCATTAGAGTATCTCCTCCACTCTTTACTTCCAAGGTTCCTGCCACCTCCAGTTTACCTGCCCCCTTTGGAGCCTCCTTCGTCCCTGAAGACACCTCCTCCTCCTCCTCCTCATTTGACTGCACCAGGGGTGCAAACCTATTGCCATGCTCCACATCCAGTGTCCTGTCCTCACAGGCCAGTCTCCCCCCCATCAGTCCTTTACTATACTTCTGTCCTGGTCCCCCAACCACCTTCCAGGTCCCTTTGTCTTTCGTTCCCCCCCATGTCCACTGGTGCTCCCCTCAATCCTGTGGGGCCAACCCCACCACTCCCCCTGTTGGTGGCGCAGTCCCTTGTGCCCATACCATTTCTCTCCAGGCAGCTTCTTCCCCATTTTGGCATCACCACTGAACCCATTCCCCCCACACCTTTTGTTCCCAGCTTGCCCTCCCCCCAGCCTACCCTCACAGTAGGGTCACCATCCATTTCATACCCACTCGCCATCCCCAATGCCCACCTTAACCACTTGACCTCCTCCTCGAGATGTGCCAGTTGTTGGCACACCATGCAACCCCACATCCTCCATACCAAGGCCAATACCACGGCCAACCCACACCCTACATACCCCACCACTCTCCCGAAGATGCCGGCCCTGATGATCTGTGGACCTTGCCCCCTACCATCCTCCTCCCCCATATTGCTGTTCACTCCCAGTTGGTTGCCCCATCCCTAATCCTAGTAAATGCCCAAGTCGTGCCAGAGCTCCTTTGGGTCTCCCACCAGTGCCCACTATGCCAGCTACCTAAAACAAGAATACATTTTCCAAGTATGTTAAGAACTCCCCTAAACATAGGCAGTACCAAGCAGACTAGCACCCCCCAGCTCAAGCTTTACCAAAGCTATACTTATCAAGAATATCCCTCCCAAGTACATTAAGGACTCCACTTTAACAAGGGCAGTACCAAACCAAGTACCCCCATCACAAGTTGTACCAAAGCAGCAACCCCACCCTAAGTCCAAGCCACCTCCTTCTCCCTGAGCCCAGGCCCCCGCCCCTTAGATGGCTGCACCTCCTATGCCCATTTAATAGAGGTCAGGGCCCAGGTGAGTAGTGTGGGATGAAAATTCAGGTCACTGCAGCTCCTTTATGCCTTGGTGCCTCTGGTTTTGAAAATCCCATGCCGTTGCTTGACTGGCCCGCCTTCCTCTCCCGGATCCTCTGGTTGCCGCTCCCTCTGACCCTGGCCCACTTCGTAGTGGCCAGGAAGGACCCGCTGCTTGCCGCTCTCTCTGGCTCCTCCTCACACCACTCCTGCTGACCCTGGCCCACTTCCTAGTGGCCAGGAAGGACCCATTGTTCTCCTCTCCCTCTGGTTCCTCTGTGCACCACTCCCCACTGACTCTGGCCCACTTCCTATTGGCTGGGAAGGACTCGCTGCTCACTGCTCCCTAGCTGCCAGGGGAATCATCCTTACGTCTATCACTGAACTGACTCTGTGCCCCAGACCACCCTTTTAAAGCCTGAGCAGCTTTTCTGACCCCTCGTCCCTGGCCTGGATTGGTACACCAGCCTCCCATGTCTGATTGGCACCGGCTCCCACTTTTGATTGGCACCCAACTCAAATCCTCCCCAAGTCACTGCAGCTCCTTTATGCCTTGGTGTGGCCGGTCTCGGCCTTCAGTTTTGAAAATCCCATGCTGTTGCCTGACTGGCCCACCTTCCTCTCCCAGATCCTCTGGTCGCCATTCCCTCTGACCCTGGCCTGCTTCCTATCAGCCGGGAAGGACTCACTACTTACCACTCTCTCAGGCTCCTCCTCATGCCAGTCCTGCTGACCTTGGCCTGTTTTCTAGTGGCCAGGAAGGACCTGGTGCTCTCCACTCCCTCTGGCACCTCTGTGTGCTTCTCCCCACTAACCCTGGCCCACTTTCTAGTGGTCGGGAAGGACCCACTGCTCACTGCTCCCTAGCTGCCAGGAGAATTGCCCTTACATCCATCGCCCTTACATCCATCGCTGAGTACCCCATAAGAGGCTGATTAGGAAACTAGTGGATCTAGGGGTTGTGGAGAAAATGACCAGCTGGGTAGAAAGCTGGCTGAGGGACAGAACCCAGAGAGCCCTGGTGGGGCAGAGTTATCTAGCACCAGGGAGGACACCAGCGGGGTCTCGCAGGGATCAGTGCTGGGGACAGTGTTGTTCAATGTCTTCATAAATGACATTTGGGAGGGCATTAAGAGCAAGATGTGCCTGTGGGCAATGTCAAACTTTGTGGGAGGGTGGGCATAGTGGAAGGGATACAGCACCAGCAGGAAGACCTCAAGAAAACCTAAGAAATGGCCATGGACCTGACAGCTTGACTTCAATGCCATGAAATGCAGAGTGATGCACATTGGAGCTAGGAATCCTAGGACTGAGTACTGCCGGGGGCTCAGGTATTTTAGTTTATTTATTTATTTTGAATTTTGATGACCGAGTAGGCTCAACTGAGATCGACATATCCCTTTTTCATGGATGACCTGGGGAAATACAATTCCAGTAGTACAAAGGCAAATAATCAGTTACACAGAATAATATACAGAGTAATGTTTGCTAACAGTCGGAGTAAATCAGGAAAGTAATTACAAAGAGTTTTCTAAGGACTAGTAATTGCTATTAAATGGTTCTTAAGTGCCATGGTCAGAAAACACTTAATTTATTTCTTTATTTATTGAAAGGTATCAGAATTACAATCCTTTGAGTCAGAGACTCCTTTTCAAAGGCTCCACATCAAGAAGACAACATTTTGACATACTATGTAGTGGAAAATACAGTAATGGAATAAAACATTTTGAACAAAACATGATAACGGGGATATTTCAAAAATGGATAAGATAAGTATATAAGTAATTTATATACAAGTAGGTAAATACAACAATGTATAAAAAAGAATGTAGGTAGAAAAGTGACTGGCATTATAACAACATAGTAGATATTGCACAGACAGGGCTACAGGGAGATTTGGGACAGAATAGGGATAGGTAGTGGAGTTTAGGCAGGACGAGGTACGTTGTCAGACTTGGATAGAGAGCAAGGTGGGAGTTATAATGAGACAGAGAGTAACTGATAGAGAACTAGGCAGGACAGAGTCCGTTGTCAGAGGGGGTTGGGTCAGTTACAAGAGCGAGAGGAGAGGAGGTGGGATTGGAGCAGGGATTTGAACCGGCCAAGCTTAGTTTCAAGGGTTTTGTAGTGGGGAAGGGAGTTGAACCAGATGGGGGCTCTATAGTAGAAAGAGCATTGGCCAAGGGAGTTTTTTTTGCCACGGTACTAGGAGGGTAGGTTTGAGAGAGTTCCGAGTGGTCTTGGTGGCGGGCGCAGATAGTAGGAGGGGGGAGAGGCTGGGGGCAGTTAGACCAGTGGATATATTTCTGGATAAGAGGCAGGTTTGGTATTTTAGCCTGCCGTCAAAGTCTAGCTAGTTAGTTTGGCTGTAAAGAGTGCAGGTGTGGGTGGATTTTGGGCAGCCTAGGGTAAGGCGGCAGGCCTTATTTAGGGCAATCTTTACTCTTAGAAGGGCAGTATTAACAGCAGCACCATAGATCAGAATGCCATAGTCAATGATAGATAATACTGTGGATAAGATGGTGAGTTGGAGGGCTTCAGGGCGGAGACAGTTCTGATGAGGATAGAGTAGGCCGATACGGGAGTTAACAGAGGTACAGAGGAGGTGGAAGTGGTCGTGGAAGGTAATGGCAGGGTCGAAGGTGACTCCCAGGCACTTAAAGGTATAAACTTGTTCAAGAGGAAGCGAGAGGGAAGTGTTGATATGAAGAGAGGCGTGTATGAGTCTATGTTGATGGTGGGCAAAAAGCATGACTTTGGACTTTTTTAGCTCAGAACAAGCTTATACTTGGTGAACCAAGACTCAGCCTTGGTAAAAGCGTTCTGGAGGGAGAGTTCTCAGGAGGCAGGGTTTGTGTGGGAAGTATAGAGGACAGCATCGTCCACGTAGAAGAGGGTATTCCCAGAGCATGCCTTAGGTAAGGAATTAAGGTAAAGGCTAAAAAGAAGGTGCCCAAATATGGACCCCTGTGGGACACCTGAGAGAACAGGAAGGGGTTTTAAGATGATGGTGCAGATTTTGACCTTCTGTGAGTAGCCCCAATAGTCAGCAAACCAGGCTGTGGCTTCCTGGCCAGACCAAGGTGAGAGAGGGTAGAAAGAAGGAGGGTGTGGTGAACAGTGTCGAACGCCTTAGCTAAATCTAGAAAGGCAGCACCAACCAGCCTGCCATTGTCCAGGGCAGAGTGAATGTAATGGAGAATTCCAGAAGGGCAGTAGAGGTGCTGTGGCCTTGTCTGAATCCATATTGTTCAGCGGATAGGAGGTCATATTTAGAGAGGTACTCAGTGAGTTGGTCCACGAGAATACGCTTAGGGCCTTAGAGAGAGAGGGGGAAGGATGGATATAGGACGGTAGTTGCAGGGGGAGAGGCGGTCACCAGTTTTGTAGACAGGGGTAATCACAGCCATTTTTCAGATGGTGGGGAATTTACCTAGATTGAGCGAGAGGTTTAGGAGGCTGGACAGGAGGGACAGAACCTCATCTAAAGTCAAGCCCAGGATGCAAAGGTTGAGTGAGTCACTGCTATGGTGAGAGCCACTCAGGGCTTTGAGGAGGTAGGGTTTGATCTCCAGAGGGGTGAGGACACAGAAGCAAAATGGAGGGCGAGACAAGGGGGATAGGGGAGGGAAGGTGGATGGATTGAAGAAGTCAGGGGGGAGGATAGAACTAAGGTCAGAGAAAGAGTTATTAAGTGTGTCAGCGACTAGCTGTATGTCATTAGTGATGGACCCATTCACATTAAGTTGGGCTGTGGGGGGATAGTTTTGCCATTGAGGGATTTCATGGTTTCCCAAAATGTGCATCCTGAGCACCAGGATGAGGTCAGAGCAGCTTTGAAGTGTTCAGCTTTAGCTTTCTAGACATTAAGATGAGTTGATGCCAATCAGTCCTTAACTGTCGTGGTCTTGATCATTTGCAGACATAACAAGAGTAGCGGGCAAAGAAATATGTAGGGAGAAAGAGGAGTAGAATCTAGCGGGAGAGTGATGTAGGGAATGCAGAGTAGGGTATTAGGAGTACAAAGGAGGGGGGTGAGAGTTTAGTAGCATGTGCAGACTGGTAGGGGAAAGAAGAGTTCTTCTAAAGCATTTTTTGAACTGGGTAAGGGATGTGTAGGAAAGTAGTCCAACAGTAGTGGCAACATAGGAAGAAAAGAATCTGGGGATGGTGATTATTAGTAACCTGAAGCACTTCTCACAGTGCAAAAAGGCAGCAGCGAATGCAAACAGGATGTTAGGGTGTATAGCTGGGGGAATCAGCAATAGGTGGAGCTAGGTCATACAGCCCTTGTACATGTTGCTGTTGAGACCATATCTAGAATATGGGGTAAGATACTGGTGACAACACCTTAAGATGGACATCAGCTTGCTAGAGAAAGTCCAAAGGAGGGCAACCAAGATGATCATAGTTAGCAAAGGAAGTCTTACAAGGAGAGGCTGGGAGCCATGAGAATGTACTCCCTGGAGGAGAGGAGAGAGAGTGGGGATAAGATAGACTTTCAAATAGTTGAAGGAATAAACAGAGTGGCAAGGGAAGGCCTCTACAAGCAAATGATGACTGAACCATGAGGCGGCACAGTTTAAGGCTGGTGTGGGATAGATTTAGGAGGGATGTTAGAAAGTATTTCTTTACAGAGAGGGTAGAGGCCAAATGGAATGCACTGCCAGATGAACTGGTCTCAGAGAAGACAGTGGGTGGCTTTAAGAGGGCCTGGGATAGGCATAAGGGGAACCCATGGGACCATGGGGGGGCAGACAGGAATGAAGGGAAGACCACAGAGGGTGGGGCAGTTCAATGGCAGAAGCTACAGACCCTGCAATAATGAGCAGACTTGATAGACCAAATGGCCGCCTTCTGCTGGCTCTTTCGTATGTACATACGTATGTTATGGATTTACTACTCCTGTTGAATATTTCCTTGCAGTTCACCTTGTTCATTCCTTTCAGGAGCTTGAAGGTCCATAACATATCACCCTTCTCTCATCTGGCTTAAAGTGAGTACATATTCAGTGCCCTGTGCTGAGCCTCATAGGATCTGCCTGCAGGCCATGAATCATTTCTTTATCCTACTCTGCACCATCTCCAGCATAACCTTGTCTTTCCTTGCGTAGCAACTCCAGAACTGAGTGCGGTACTTCAGGTGTCCCTCATTAATGATCTATACAGAAGCAGTAATATCTCTTTCTTCCTGCAGTTAAAACCCCTCCCGATACATGCCAGCATCCTGTTTGCTTACTGTAGGCCTTATTATATTGGCTGGATTGTTTAAGGGATTTACTTAAGATGACTCCTAGGCCTCTTTCTTCATTAACCCCTCCCATCGATGCTTCATTCTGGGGTTCTTTTTGTCTATGTGCATCACCTTGCACTTTTTGGTGTTAAATTTCAGCTGTCAACTTTGGACAACCCCTCCAAATTTGCAGATCTCTCTGCATCTGCCTTGCCCCATCCTTGTAGCCTATCATACCATAGAATATAGTACAGAAACAAATAATAATTGAATCAAATGGCCATTTTGACAGCTGTCCCACTGGCCCCAAAAATCATCAGTTGCATCCTATTTAAATTGAATGCAAGCAAATTTGCTGTCAATCAGGTGAAGTGAAATCAATACCTAATAAAAAATATGTGATATCCTGATAGCCCCTGCCACACCTGACATCATCTTTTAAAACTGCCCCCCCGCCAGTCCAGTCCCTCACTGTTATAATTAATTGGTGTAAATGAGGCCCCATTAAAGTCTTTATCCACTCTCCCCTTACCCCCCAAAACATCATGTGGAAATATAATAGCTAGTACCCTGCTTACCCCTTCCCTCTTTGACACTCTTAACACATTCTTAAACCCACCTCTAACCTGACCACCCCAGGAATACTTTTTAATTTTAGAGAATTTCATTTCCATATTCAAGAAAATCTGTTTAGTAGGGACGTGGATTGAATATAAAACAGCTATCAATAACTTTGAATACAAGCATATTTCAACGAATGCCAAAATACTCAAATACCAGTCTGTAATCGACGGCATTCAGCCACTTGTGTTTGAGGTAAACTGTGTTATGCAGCTTCTGAAAAACACTGTCTTAAAACTCATTCTATCTTGTGTAACCATTTTGGGTTGGGTTAAGCAATGAATGATTCTGATCCCATATGGCACAACCGGTAAGAATGGGTTAAAGACCCCAATGCACATCCCTCTTAAAAAAAGCCTAATACACACCTTGTTAGACTTAGGGGAGCTAGCGTCAGCAACGGCCCACGCAGAAAGGCTCCTCTTGATTGAAGCCATTTTTGGCAACTGGTTCTATGCCAAAAAAGATGCAAATAAATATCCCTTCCATTCCCAATCCCTCTTGTACCTTCTTTGCCCAAGCCTAAAGGTAAGCAAATATGAAAATTAGCAACTTTGCTTTGGCTTTGATTCAGGCTCCCTGTCCTTGGTTTGGCTTTGACACCTTGGGCAAAGGCACTTCAGGTCTTTGGTATGGGCATCTAGCAAGTTACCAACAGGAGTAACAGGCACTGCTTCAACATCCCTCACTCAATTCGGTCCATACCAGCCTCTTTCCTGTTTGGTGGTCACCAGTACCACCCCTCCCATTTTGTACTCTGACCCTGGATTTCTACACCCCACGTGCATGATTTTGCTTTTTATTTGCATTGAAACTTAGTTGCCACTTTCTAAACTACTCCCCAAGCTTACCTAGATCTCTGTTCATTCTCCCCCCCCCCCGAGTGTCCACTCTATTGCAGCTTTTTGCATCATTTGCAAAAAGACATACCTTTCCTTCTAGTCCCTTTGCAATGTCGCTTATAATGATATTAAAGAGGACTGGTTCCAGTACTGATCCCTGCAGTACCCTGCTGGTCACCATCCCTTCCTCAGAGTGAGCTCTGTTAACCACTACCCTCTGTCACCTATCCTCCAATCAATGTCTTACCCAGTTTTCCACTTTTAGTCCCACTCCTAGGCTGCCCAGCTTGTTTACGAGTCTCCTATGTGGAACAGTATCGAAGGCCTTACTGTAGTCTAGGTAGGCTATATCCTCTGCTTCACCTTGATCTACTTCCCTGGTTACCCAAATAAATCTTCAAGATTAGTTTGACATGACCTCCCCTAGTGAATCCATGCTGCCTTGGGTCTTGTAAGCCACTGGATTCAAGATATTCCACAGTCCTTTCTTCCCTGCCTTCAGTTAGTTTTTTAACAAAAAGCTTGATCAACACCTGGCACAGTGCCAGGAGTCAGAAATTATTATTATTATTATTTTTAATTAAAAAACTCTTAGGATGATTGAAAGTTAGGATATATATATTAGACAGTCCTTCTCAAGCTCCATCATCCTCAGAGAATCCTGCCCAGCTTCCCACGAATCTATTGTGGCTCTCCTCTCCTTCCCCTCCATTTCCCCCCTCTACATAGGGGCCTTATACGCTCCCCCAAAGTCCTCACCTGACGCTGTCATCAAGGCCATCTCCTCCATCTCATCTAAGACATCAACTGGCGAGCTCGTGCTACTTAGTGACATCAGTCTCGACTGGCTCTTCCCCTCAAGTAAACCTTCCATCCTAAAGATCAAATCCCCAAATCTCTCACAACTAATCCAAGAACCCACTCACCTAAACCACCAGTCCCTTAATCACACCCTCCTGGATTGGATCCTATCTTCTAATCCCCACTGCATCTCTGCCTCAGGCATTCTTTCTGATGCCCTTAGTGACCACTGCATCACCTACTGCATCCGCAAAATTTGCTCTCCTTTCATCCCCCCCAAAATTCATCTGGTCCCACAGCCTTCGAAACCTTTTTGTCCCTGCTCTTCTCCAAGACCTGTCTCACGCAGACTGGCTTCCTGTCCTATCCGCCACCGACATGGACACTGCCCTAGCTCATTTCCTCAGTACCCTCCTGAGTATCTAGGACATGCATGCCCCCCTCAAAAAAGTAAGGGTAAAACGCCACCACCAACCCTAGATTACAGCTGACCTTATCGCCGTGTGTCGATCCAGGGACAAAGCATGGCAACTCTATAAAACCTCCCACTCAGCCAGAAACCTTCTTTCCTATAAGCAGCTCAGACATAAATGCACAAAGGCCATCCGTAACTCAAAATCTACCTACTTTAAAGCGCACTTCTCTCAAGCCCAGAACACCAAAGCACCTTTCTGGAAATGGATCAACTCCCTCCTTGACCCCCCCACACAAATCAGGCATGTCCAACCCTTATTGTAGATGACAAAACCATCTTGGATCCTGCCTCTGTGGCTGAGCTACTCAACAAGTTTTTTATCTCCTGGGCCTTGCCCAACTCCACCACACCACCCCCCAACCTGGGCAGTCTATCCCCCCCAGCCCCGGCTATCTCTTTCCTCCTATTACCCTGCAGGAAGTCTACAATGCTCTTTACTCCCTTAACTTATCCAAATCCAGCCCTGACGGAATCCACCCCAAAATGCTCCATATTTCTGCAGTAGCCACTGTTGCTCCATTGACATACATTCTAAACCTATCCATTAACACAGCCACAGTTCCAAATGCTTGGAAATCTGCCCAAATCATCCCCCTCCACAAAGGCGGTGACCCCTCCCAGCCAGGTAACTATAGGCCTATCTCGCTCCTCCCCTCACTTGCCAAAATCCAGGAGTCCCTCATACTGACCAAGTTAACCAACTATCTCTCTGCCAACAACTACCTATCTCCAATTCAATCTGGCTTCCGAAAACACCACTCCACCATCACCACCATTCTTAGTGTAACCGACTCCATCCTCACAGCCATGGACAGTAGCCACATCACTGTAGCCATTTTCATCGACCTGGCTAAAGCGTGTGACTCTGTCTCCCACCCGCTTCTTCTTAGCAAATTTAGCTCTTTCGGTACCGCCCAGCCTGCCATCTCCTGGTTCCACTCCTACCTCCTAAATAGACAACAATCAGTCCAAGTGGGTGACTGTGTCTCTTCTCCTCGCTACATTCTATCTGGCGTCCCCCAAGGATCCATACTTGGTCCTCTCCACTTCTCTCTCTCTTTATTAACAGCCTTCCCTCCTCCTGCTCAGCCTCAAACATGCATCTCTGTGCAGATGATGCAATCTTATTTGCCTCAGGCCCCTCTTTCGACAGCATCCTCCCCACGCTTCAGGACGATTTCAACAGAGTACAATCCTGGTTCCAGGACAATCTGCTTACACTAAACGCAAAAAAAAAATGGTCATGATGGTCTTTGGCTCGAGACAGAAGCTGGCCTCCCTCCCAGCCCCCCTCCCCGCTATCACTACCACAGACAGCTCTCCCCTAGAGCAAGTCTCTGCTTTCAAATATCTGGGAGTCTGGCTGGACTTCCACCTCAGTTTCTCCATCCACAATGAGGCACTCTGCACAAAAATTTAGCCCAAACCTGCCATCCTCTATCACCACAAAGAGTGCCTACCAATCCCCACACGTTGCGAACTGGTGCGTAAAACTATCCTACCAGTAACTGACTTTGCAGACATAGTCTATGGAATAGCCCCAGCCTCCTCTCTCTCCATACTTGTCATACTCCTAAAATCCTTCTGCTGCTTTGCTACCACCTCACCCTCTCTCACTCACCATTGCCGGCTCTGCGCTCCCCTATCCCTGGCTCTGCTCCTCCACAGGCATACTGTTCACTGCACCTCCTTCATAGCTAAGTACTGGCATGGGTCCCTACCCCCCTACCTCACCTCCCTCCTCACCCCAACCTCCTCCCTAGCTGCCTTCTCCATCCTTAGGGACACCTGTACTTTCCTCCTCCCATGCCCCCGCTTGCATACCGCCTGCTGCCTCCGCACACACCTCCCCTCTCTGGAATAACAACCTCCTCCAAACCTCGTCCTGGCATCTCCACGTCTCCATTTTCAATTGACTCACTGGCAGCGCCAGCCCGCCCACAATGCCCCTAAATGTTTACATGGTCACAAAACAATACAGAAGTACCACCCATCATCCACCCACCTACCCCAGCCTCTTAGAACTAGCTGACTTATCTCCCTTCTCCCTTTCCACTTGAATTTATTAAACTGTTTTAACCACTGACTCAGTGTATTTTAAAACTGCTGTAAACTATTGTACATACTCTCTGTTTCTTGTATCAACTACTACTACTACTCTCTGTACAAACAGTACCCGGGTCGCACCTGGAAACAAGCCTCCGCTCAGTGTGCCTTTCCTGGTCATCAAATTTTAAATAAAAAACAAAATAAAATAAAAAAAATGAGTAAAAGTATGAGAGGCCACTGAAATACTAAAACAGAAATGTGGGTTTAATACCAAATACCATGGATATCTGAATACCTGGTCTGTATTTGTCACATAGACAATGAATACAGAATTGTTGTATTTGCATATCCACACTGCATAGTCACATCAAATAAACATTTTGATTTCAACCCTGATAGGGGTTCTTCAGTATTCCCTGAGCCTGCTAAGATAAGTGCAGAGTACTGTGAATGATTAATGATTCTCCACCATTCCCATACCCCTCTGCAAGGCAGCAACTCAATTGAACTTTTATAGTCACGGCTCTTGGAATTTCATGGACTACTGGCTGGATTGCTCAGAGGCAGAACTGCGTAGACTGTGATAGAATGTGCTACTTTATTCTGTAACCTTTCCCTACTCTTCCTCTGGTTCTGGAAATCCAAGGCCTGAACCCATATTCTTTTCTGACAGCATTCCATCCATGGTTTGAACAATGAAGAATGGATTCAGCCCAATAACATAGTAGCCATGACCCAGATTGTTAGTTTACCCTGAGTCGGGGTTTGCCATTTAAGGCAGCCAGTAGGAGGATGGACGTTCCCAGAATATGTTCTCCTCTTCTAGAAAGGGAGGACAGACTCCCAATGTGTGGATGCTCCTTGGTTGCCACAGGGAGCAGTGTATATGGTAGACTTACAGTATATGTGAGGGAGAAGAAGTAAATTTGCTAGCCAGTCATTCACTAAACTATAGGTGGGGTTTGGCCCTTGTCCTCCAGTGGGAGGGAATGAAGGGAAAATGGCATGGGGTTCAAGCAGAGGGAAGCTGTCTTGCTCACCCCATTCCTTACAATGCAGCTTTTCTGCTGACCCATCTCCACCTACTTTTTCACCACGAATATTCCTATCCAAGCAGAGGGGGAGTTTGGCACTTCCAAGAGAGGCAAGCTTTCAGGGAGTTTAAGAGATGAGGAGTAGGGGACTGGGGATGGACAGTGGTTAGCCCTAGGCAGTGTCTGGAAGTTCCCAGACACCATAGGCACAGTAGAAGTATGAAAAGGGAAAACAAAGTGCAGAAGAATAAAGTGAAGAAAAAAACACAAATTGCTATTCCTAGAGCTCAGGTATCACACCTTGTAGCCTGACCTCAGTGTACAGTACACGTGATACTTCTATGATCTGCAAACCTGCACCTCACAACTCAGCTTACTCTAAGCAAGAGAAAGCATCTCCCTGAAATGACAGGTAAGACAAAGAACAATACATTAGGACACTATAAAAATGCATTTATTTATGTAAGAGTTCACCAGAAAATAGCACAGTCAGAAAATGTATTCTTGTTTCCAAAATGGAAGAGCAAGATCATCATCAGCAAAATAGATATACTGTATCGAGCCACAGCAAAGTGCAATTAATATCAAGATGGACGGTCACACTTATGTTCTAAATGGTCTTTCAATAACTTATTTAAAAACAAACAATGAATCTGTACTAGTAACTGATATTTGAAAAATGTCCTATTGTACAGGAAATCTATCAGAAAATGAGCAACGGCCTCAGGCTTTAATAAAGCCTGGTATAGATAAACACCAACAGAAAAATATTTTCTGGTTTCAAGTGAATATTTTTTGTGAGACAGGTATTTTTGAGGTGTTAATCCCAGAACTGCTGGAACAGCTGAAAAAAAGGAAAAGGGCAAAATCAAGGTGGTGCATTTTTATGTTGCTTGCACTCATGTGCAAGAAACATAGTGCCATCATCCGAGTTTTCGGAGGTGTGGCACCCTGTCTTCCCATTCAGTCAGCGAGTTTGCAGGTGCGGCCACAGTTCTCCAATGACTGCTGCAGCTGTCTATGACAGCAGTCCAAAATGCAGTGGCATACAGTTGAAAGGGAGAGCTCTGCTTCAGTGAGCAGAGCTCCCCCACACCCACACCCACATACACGCAAGCATGCATATTGCATGCTGAAGCGCCCTCCCCACACGCACACACTGTATGGCCACTGGTTGCCCAATCCCATTGGCTCCATGCCCTCCCCAAGAAAAATCATTGCAGGTGCCATGCTGGGAGCCCACCCCAGCGTGGCAAAAATGTTATAGCTGACAGGGTGCCCAACCCCGTCAGCTCCAGCCCCCAAACAGCCTTTCCAGCTGCCATGCTGGGAGCCCACCCCAGCGTGGCAATGTCCCGTATCGCCTTCTTACCAAAAAACCCTGCAAATAAAAAACGGTCCCTTGCAGTCTCCTGCCCCACCCACACCCACTCCACTGTGCAACCTGCCTCCCCACACCACCTCATACTTACCTCCGAGCTCGGCGTGACGATCATCGGTGGACTGGAACATGTTTGCACTTTTCAAAGCCGACCGCGAACTGAGGAAATGCCGGTAAGCTGTATAATGGAATAAATAGGGTTTTTCCAACTTTGTTGCATATCTCAGGCATTTTTGGGAATTTTAGGCCCAAATTTTCAACATGGGGTTTTTGGGACCCCTCCTCATGAATTCTTGCACTGTCATGGTGTTAATTGGGCCCGAAGGGTGATTTCATGGTCACTGCACGAAATCACCTTTCAGGACTGCTTAATGAAATGACAGTGCCAGTGTTCATAAGGTGGGCTCTCAAAAAGCCTATGTTGAAAATTTGGTGAAAAAATTCCTATAAATGACTGTTTTACGAGCGTGCCTTGCGCAGTTCCTATGCACGCCCTTAAGTTCATGAATTTTCAATATTTTCACTCCAGATTTTCAACATTACCATTTTACCACACCTCCTTATGAGCAGTACAGCTGTCATTTTTCACATCATGCCCAAAACGTGTTTCCGCACATGTAGTGTACAATGGCGCAGTCGGTGTGCAAAATCAATGTATGAGACACATTAAGAAAATCACAGTGATGCCGTTCATGAGCAGAGGTCTTAAAATGGCTATGTTGAAAATTTGGTGAAAAAATTCCTAAAAATGACTGTTTTACGAGCGTGCAATGCGCAGTTGCTACGTACGCTCGTAAGTTCACGAATTTTCAATATTTGCACTCCAGTGACTTCCAGATACCGAAACAGCACATACAAGCAAGCAACATTCGGCATTGACAAATGCTTGTTAGATTCCCCATGGTGCTAGACAGGATGGAGGGCAAAGGGGTGGTCACTTCTCACAACATGGTAACAGTAATATAGTCATTGTGGTGGGAGATGGAGGCTATGTGGGGGCCTCTAGTTATGTGCAGTATCCCCATCCCTCCAAGAACTCATCTAGTGAATTTAGTTTTTTGCTACTGGCACATAGCAATACCCAACAAAGTACATGTGACACATACTGTATGTCATTGCCATCAGCATATGAAGACTTATATTTCTGTCATAGTTGGTAGCAGCATGAAAAGAGATGTCTTATGCTGCATCATCAACTAGACTGATACCCACTTTCACACACCCACACACCAACTCCCCCAGATGCTCACTGGCCTAGGGGGCTGGAGTGTGGTGAGGAGGAGGAGAAGGGGTGTCGGGGCAATCACAAGGATGTTATACAAACTCACCAAATTCCAGCAGCAAATTGTTTTGCCCCACTGAAGGAGGCACAGATAGCTAACTCTTACAGGGGGATTCTGAGTAGGTTAGGAAGGGTGAACAGGATGACTTGGTGGCACCCAGCAGAGAGACCAGGAAGAAGGCAGCAAGGAGTAGCTTTGTAGTAGAGGACATTATGATTAGAGGGGTGGAGAAGGTGTTGAGGGGAGGAAGAAAGGGGAGGTGGTGGTCAGATGCCTTGCATAAGCATCAGCTATCTGGGTTACTTATAGGATAATGAGGATGGTAGACAAGGGAAGGGGAGGGTTGGTTGCTGGTACACTTGGGTACCAACAATCTGGTATACTAGCTGAATGAGATAGAGAGATGTGAAATTTTCAAAAGGCTGGGGGTTAGATTAAAGGCACACTAAGTTTCCTTGTCCTTTTTCAGGGTCTGTCCTGTGCGGGGAAGGGGGCATGGGAATGATAGGATGAGGAAGGAAGAGTTTGAGGAATTGAATGTGTGGTTGAAGGCATAGAGTCAGAAGGGGGGTACCATTTTGTGGGAGACTGGGGGACTTCTGGGAAAGGAGGTTCTTCAAGGGTGACAACATTCACCTAATAAGAGAAGGGAATAGTGCACTTGGCAGAAGTTTGATATTTATGCAGATGGACATTTAAACTGGGGGCGGGAGACTGAGGCTTGGAGAACCACAGAAGGTGAACAGCAAAAAGGGGAACCTAGCTAGGACTCCCCTAGAAACAGGGTTTAAGAGCAGTGGTGAGGAAAGCAGCAAAGCAGGGGTACATAACAGGTTAAGTAAGGGTGCCAGGTGGAGGGGGCTCATAAAGCCAGCAGGCAGCAGGAAAACCAGAAAGTTAAGAAGTGAGGGGGAGGAGAAGATAGAGGAGCTCATAAGACGGGGAATGGTATGGGCACAAGCTGAAAGGCAGTCTGCCTAAATGCCAGGAGTCTGGGTAGCAAAATTTGTGAGCTTCAGGTGATGGTGGCAGATGCAAGATTAAACCTCGTAGCCATTACAGAAACACATGACACCAGGAAAAACGACTGGGACCTGGCAGTACCAGGATATACCATGTATAGGAGAAAGAGGGATAAGGGAAAAACTAGGTGTAGTAGCCCTCTATGTCAAAGAAATCATATAGACAATAGAAGATAGGCCGATCACAGGAGGAAATGGAGAGATGAAATCACTGTGGGTATAGCTCATGACAGCATTGGAAAGATGTGCATGGGGTGGTGTACAGATCACAGGGAGTGGGAGAAGAGGTGTAACCCTCCCCTTTCTGCCCCATCTCGGGGCATATTTAAAACACTGCAGGTCTTCCAGGCAGGAAGAAGGGAGTACTCAAAGCACTAACATTCAAGACCTTTTGCACACTACTGAAACAGGGAAAAACAGATGTCTCCTACGTGCATGCCGTCTTCATAGCTGTGCACTTTATCTCCTCCATCTCTACATCAGATCTCTGCCCTGAGCCAACCACCAGACTGAGATCTCTCTCTTCACCTATGGAGGTCTCAGGAAGCCCTTGCAGCCCAACCAAGCCGGATTCTGCCCCTGGAATGTAACTGGTGAAATAATTATTTAGACTGTAAATATGAGGGGGAAAAGGATTTAATTTCATTAACCTCCCCTCTAAAGTCAAATAAGGCACAAACCACTGTTTCTCCCCAACTGGCTTTTATTTTTCACCTGCATGGCAAATGATTCCAGTGATACAGGGGTCACCGTCCTTTTCCAATAAATAAATAAACAGCTCCATGGGGCTATAACTTTGTACACTTCAGGCTGGTCCTAATAAACAGCTGAACCACAGATTTAGCAGACACCAGAAGGATTCTCCTTTTCTACTCTTCTACTCTCAGTTGATCTACCCTAGACCCTGGAACACATATCCCAGTAATCTCCAGGCTCCCTTGCTGGAACCTCATGGCTACAAGTCACCCATGGACCGCAGACCCGGCCACAGAGAGATCTCCACTTCAGGCTCCCTCGCTGGAACCTCGGGGCTGCAAGTCGCCCACGGACTGCAGACCTGGCCACAGAGAGAGAGCTCCATTTCAGGTTGCCAACTCAGAGCCCCTTAGTCATCTGGCACCATTTTCAAACTCCACCATGCAGCACAAGCCTGGTCTAATTTAAAACTTAGGAGCTGAACTGACCTTGCACTGTAATTTTTAGTCTGCTCTTTTACCTCTGTACTTGCCAATGTATGGAATTCTGCTAGACAGGGTAGGGAGTTTAATTTATTTATTTCGATCTGTGCTACTGTGTCTGAAGCCCGAAAAGTAGTGCAAATGTAAAAGCAGCCCTCTAGCTTGCTCAGCTCCTTTATTCAGATCGGATTTCAGCTGCCTGCTAATCCCTCCCTGACTGATATTAATTAATTAGTGGTAAACTCCCATTTTCAATGAGCCCACTTAATCCCTGGCTGCTGTGTTCTTTTCAGGCTCCATAACTGGAAACTTGGGGCTACAAGTCGCCCTTAGATCGTGGACCCTGCCACAGAGAGAGAGCTCCATTTCAGGTAGGCAACTCAGCCCCTTAGACATCTGGTGCAATTTTCAAACTACACCACACAACACAAGCCTGGTCTAATTTAAAACTTAGGATCTGAACTGATCTTGCACTGTAATTTTAAGCCTGCTCCTTTACCTCTGTTCTTGCCAATGTGCTGAATTCTGCTAGACAGGTTAGGGAGTTTAATTTATTTGTTTCGATCTGTTTTGCTGTGTTTGAAGTCCCGATAGTAGTGCAAATGTAAAAGCAGCTGTCTGGCTTGCTCAGCTCCCTCATTCAGATTGAATTTTTCACCCGACCCCTCACGCCCTCCCCCACACTCTATTAAATGGTCTTTCAGCCCTCATAACTCCACCCCACGTTAACTCAGCCTACCTATTGGAAACTGGGGGGTGTAGTAGTAGTCAGCCCTTCTTAAAGGGCTAGAATCATACTATTCTTTCAGGCACACTATCAGGCTCAAAACTAATGCCTGTCATTAGGAAGCCATACGGCCCTGCCAACTTCAATTTACTTCCTTAATACTGCTGAAACTAGACTTGCCACCGATCTTGGCATTACTGACGACCCCCTCCTCCTGGTGTCTGCTAATAAATACCTGCAATATATTTACTCACCTGACTAAGCTGCTCTCTGTGGACCTTGTATTTCACTATCATCTCTCTCCCACTTTCTGTTGGCCTCTTGGAGGCCCACCACACTGATGACTATACTCACTGCAACCTCATAGCCTCTTTGCATGATAACGTGCATCCCCTCTGGTACTTCCCACCTAAATCTCCAAGAGACGCTTTCCACGTTCTAAAATGCACGTGCTACCACACTCATAAAACATCTTATAAGAGGGGCTGGCTGTGCCTCCTTCTCTGGTTTTCAGCTCTCCTTCTTGCGGGGAACATAGAACTGAATCCTGGACCTACCTCACAACCAACCTTAAACACTCCTTCCTGGTCCTCTCTTAAAGGTCTTAAAATTGCACATCTTAATGTCTGCAGTCTCGTCCTCAGCCTTGCTGAACTAACTGCCTGGGCTGGCCACGACAGCCCTGATATTCTGTGCCTCACGTAAACATGGTTGAAACCTTCCACCCCCGACTCAGCCTTTGCGCTGTCCAACTATAGCCTCTTGCATCATGATCGAATAGGTAAAAAGTGTGGGGGCAGTCGTGATATACTACAAAAGTCACCTCGATATAGCCATAATCCAGTACAATGTAGCTCTGCCCTCTATCACCTGAGAATTCCTTCAAGGGCTTCTCCTTCTAGGGAATGCAAAACAAGGCATCAAGGGGCTCTCATATCTGCTCAATAACATTAGCCCCAAAACCTCCTCAGAAGAGGTACTTATCTGTGGTGATCTCAACCTAAACTGGTCTGGAGACAATGTCAAGCAGTATGAACCACTGCTGGTGACCCATGGCCTTACCCAGCTTATTAGTGTGCCCACATGAAATTACCACCCTAGAAACAGAGGTTCACTCCTGGATTGGTTTCTAACCAACAGACCTGACAGGATCTCGGTATCTGGTGTCCTTCCTGATTCAATATCTGTCCACTCCCCATCTATTGCATTTGGAGAGTCTCCTCTCCCAAAGTGCCCCACAAGATCATACATGTGAGAGACTTCTCCAGCTTCAACCCTGTACTCTTTCTTCAAGACCTTGCAATCGTAGCCTGGGACCCAGTTCTCTCCACTATGGACACCACATGTGCCCTTGACAACCTTCTTAGCATCCTCCCTTCTCTGCAGGATAATCATGCCCCTGGCATCAGAAAGAGGATCAGAGGCACTGTTACTAAATGATTACATAGGGACCTGCTCTCCCTCATGAAAGTCTGAGATAATCACTGGGGTAAATTCAAAGCCTCTAGGGAATTGTCTATCATGAATACCAGTGGCTCCACAATGACTGCAAAAAAGCCATCCGAGTCGCTAAGAGTGAATACATCAAGACTGCCCTCTTATCCTTAGCTAGGGATCCTCAAAACTTCTGACGTACCATTAAGACTGATGTTGGGGGGTATAGTAGGTGCAACACAGTGGATATTCTAATTGATGGAATAAATTGCAATAACGCTTCTACCATCGCTAATGCCTTTAACAAGCAATTCACTGATCTCTCGGCATATAGCTCCCTGCTCACTGCTGCTAATGACAAGTCATCTACCTCCACCCATACCTCCCTACCAGAACCCCTGTCTCACCCACCCTTCTATCTTAAGGCAACCTCAGTGAGGGAAACCCACAAGCTTCTTGCTGGCCTCTCTCCTCACATGAGTGCTGGTCATGATGACCTCGAACCTAAGCTCCTAAAGCTTGGGGCTCCTTTACTTGCACTCGCCATCTCCCATATTCTTAACCTGTCCCTCACCACTGGAATCATTCCCCCAATCTAGAAAATAGCAAAAGTTGTCCCTGTCTTTAAGCAAGATGACCAGAAATGCATAGAAAATGACCGTCCTATAGCCACCTTGTCTGCTGTCAGCAAGATACTGGAAAAGGTGGTGGAAGTGCAGTTGACAGATTACCTTACTAAATGCACCTTATTGTCCCCGAACAGCATGGATTTTGAAAAGACCATAGCACCAGTACAGCCCTTGCTAAAGTCACATCTGAAATAAGGACTGCCATGGACCATGGCATGTTGTTGGGGGCTATCTTTGTAGACTTCCCTGAGGCCTTTGATGTGGTGGATCACACCCTAATTTGTGTTAAACTTGGATCCTGCTACTGTTGTGACTGGTGTCCCTCAGTGATCTATCCTGGGCCCCATTCTATTTTCTCTTTTTGTCAACAACCTTCCTACGGTTTCCACCTATAGTGCCACAACACTTTATGCAGATGACCTGATCCTCTTCTCTAGCTCAGGTGATGTCAGTGCCATAAATCACAGTTTATAAACTGACTTCGGCAAGCTACAGAATTGGCTCCTGACAAACAAGCTTGTGCTAAACGTAAAGAAAACACAGTTGATGCTTTTCAGATCCTCTGCCAAGCTCAAGCAGTGTCCCATCCTAATAAATGTTTTGAGTCATGATGGAGTCCCTGTTGACACTACATGCTCTTTTAAATACCTGGGAGTTACTTTTGACCCTTAGTTAGACCTATCTCTACATATTCAAAATGTATGCAGGGCAACAAATATCAAGCTTGGACTTGCATACAGGGCTCGTGATTCTCTTACAGCAGCTGCTCGCCTTGCCCTTGCTAAAGGATTGTTTCTTCCCTCTCTCAGCTATGGACTGGCTACCTTTACCCTCGCTACTAAACAAGTCTCACAAAATGGGATGTGGCCTATAATAATATGTGCCGCTTTGCCCTCGCTGCCCTCGGCTTACTCATCACTGTGAATTATACAAAAATTTACACTGGATGTCCCCAAGTAATTATTGTTGCTTTGTCTTGGGCTGCTTCACAGACAAAATTGTCCATAATGCCACCCCACCTGACTTGTCTTGACTCCTCCAACAGGCTCTACTGTCAAAGCAGCTCAGGTCAGCTGTCCTGCCCCCTGTTCTTGTCCCAAAAACTCTTACTCTGGCAGGTGATCGAGCCTTTGCTGTCTGCTCCCCTAGATTCTGGAATCCCCTACCTGCACCCATCAGACATAGTTCCACCCATCCCATGTTTGAGAGCTCCCTCTGGTCACACTTCTGGTCTTTCTCAGCCTATAACTGTCCCTAGGCTGCTTGGTACTGCCAACCCTGGCTTGGACCCAGGTTCTCCTTCCACTTCCCTGGCTCCTAACCCTTCCCTCCCCAAGCTGAAATAGGGGAACCAGCCACTCTTATGGTTTCCTGCACCTCTGCACTTATCATCCTTATACCGTAACAACCACCCAATGTCCCACCTTAAAAGCCCATGTGTCATACCAATAATTGTTATTACTGCTTGTATGTTCTTACCTTGATGTTTATGCTTATCTGATCATCCTGTACTTGTTTATTTGTTTCACCCTGTTCAATGCATGCATTTCACTATGTTGTAATTGTTCTCATTCTGTTTGTAAACCTAATCTTGCAATCTCCAGGGTCACACCTGAAAATAGGCATTCCTTGTCTAGCATGCTTACTTGGTAAATAAAAGCTAATAAATAAAGGATCTGGTAAGTCAACTTTCTTTACTTTCCTCTAATGGGTCCCATTTACTTTGGCACTGGTCATCCCCCCCCTTTTTTCAGGCATGGGAAAGCAAGCTGACCTCCCCACTTGGTCCCCTGGGCATTGTCCCAAGCCCCAAAGGCATCCAGGAATTTTCCTGATGACCCAGTCCCTGAGCCCCCTTCCAAATGGCTGGCACTGATGTACAGGGCTGAAGCCAACTTCTACCATGACCACTACCTCCGCCTCAGCACTCCATGGCCCCCAATTCACTCTGGGGGGGGGGTCTGCTGGTACCTACTTTCTATGGGAAATCCCTGCCAAGCCCACATCCCTGCTACAGCACCTGGGCTTGAAAAAAGCTCCAGCATGGGGCCCACCCTCCAAGGTCTACCATTTCTTTGGTCTGTGACCTGCCTAGACTTCAAATGGACCAGCACCACAGAACCTGTCCCTTCAAACAGGCCCCTTGCTCTGGGTAAAAGACTCCTGGCTCCCTCAACACCCCAGGCTTCCCTACCACATCAGGCATGAGGGGGACCTCTACCACTGGTTCCCTTCCTGAGAGGACCCTGCCACAGCTCTCCCAGTCCTGGCGACCGGGGTATACACAAACGGGCTTCCTAAAGGCTCCTACATCTCTCTTCTAGGCTTACTAAAGCCTCCTAATGCCCTAGCTCCCAATAACACAGCACCTGGCTATCTGTGTCCCCAACAAAGCTCCATACCCCCATTCCTCATTGGTCATGGCACATAAAACTGTCCTGACTACACTCTTTTGGAGGGGGGTTTCTCCACTGGCCCTCCTGGATCACCGAGCTCCCTCACTTGCCCACCTATCCTGGTCCTAATAATACTCTTCCAGCTTCCCCCCTACAGCCCCAGGCCAAATGCCCAGGCTGGAAAGGCCACGCTACATCCAGTAAGCCCCTTTTCATACCCTTTTTTCCACACTTTGCTGCCACGTTGAGGTGTCCACAGCAATATCCCTGAGAGCACTAAACCCATTTTCTAGCTATGGGGGGGTTAGAAGGGGAAAAGGAAGTCTAAAAGTGGGACTGTAAGCCCCACATTTACAGGGGGTTTACAGAGGGAAATAGGGAACTGGGGCAAAAGTTGAGAAGGGGCCAGAAAGAAGGAGGCAGTGGTTTGGGGGATCTCAATCTACAAGTAATAGATTAGGATATTCTAGAGCACCAGAATTCAGACCATGCTAGATATGTTGCAGGACTGCTTGCTGTTGCAACTGCTCAGGGAACCTATAGTACAAGACAGGCTGCTATTCTTGACATGGCACTCACCAGCTCAAAAATGGTAAGGGAAGTGCAGGTTGGGAACCCACAGGGGTCCAGTGACCATAACACGATATGGTTTGAACTGGCCATGGGTATCAGTATACTTGCATCAAAAACTGTGGTTCAAGTCCAGCTCTGTGGTGCTGAACTATGGGGCATTGGTCTGGCACGCTGGTGACCTGGGCTTGTGCCCCATGCCTGGGACATCAGGAGTGGAGGCTGGCAGGGAGGGATTCAGAGCACCCATCTGGCATTTCCCTCCCATTGGGTGGGTGGCTGCATTCCTCTTCAGTTACAGCTCCTGGAGGTGGCTTGCAATGGCAACCTTGGAAACATGGGTGACCACCACTGCCATGCCTCCCCACTCACAGGATACCACTGTAGGCACATGTATGCAGGCAGTGTGCACAGCCCGAAAACAGAAAAGGGCACCCTAGGTGACAGCCTCCCTGGCAGCCTCTTTCAGGCTACTAGGCCCACAAAAGCATGCTGGCCTTTCCATTTCAGGCTGACCTAAGGCATTTCATTTCTGGTGGCAGCAGGAAGGCCCCCTGACAGAGATAAGTCAAACCCGCTTGATGACAGAAGTACTAGAGGCCTGTGGTAAAGGTCCAACAGTGCAGGGTGAGTCTGGAGGGCAGCAGGGGTGTTCCCGGTGGAGACCATGAAAGAGCATGTGTCCAAGACAGAGAGGAGCAAAAGGAAAAAAAGTTGTGGTTCTGGATTTCAAATGAGCAGAATTTGGTCAGATGAGGGAATTAGTCAAGGGCAAGGTCATTGGAGTGGAAGAAATCATGGGGGTGGAGAGGTGGGAAGAAATTAAATGGACCATGAGGAATGATCTCTCAAATTAGGACTGGAGGCAGCAATGAAAGATAGAAGCCTAGAGGAAATGTGGGAAATTCTTATAAATAAACTTGATCAACAGATTAAAAATCATGTCCCCATCAGACAGAGGTACAACAGTAAGGGCAGAATCTTGCCCTGGTGTAACAGGAAAGTAACAAGGATCACTAACAGAAAAAGTAAATTTTATAGGAAAGTGAAAAAAAAAACCACTAAGAAACACTGGGATGCTTATTTTAAGGCAGCCAGAGAATACAGAAAAATAATCAAAAAAGCAAAAAGACTTTATGAACTGGGCCTAGTGCAAAGGATCAAAGACAACTATAAGTCCTTTTACTCTTATGTAAATTCCACAAGAGAAGGCAACCTGTGGGTGGGTCCCTTACTTGATACAGATGGTCAACTTATTTCAGATGACAGGGAGGCCACAGTACTACTGAATGATTACTTTATTTCAGTTTTCAGTGAGAGCACACAAGCAGAGGATATGTTAGTCACTAATTGTAATCTACCAATTAGGGAGCTTCAGACAACTGGTATAAAGAATAGATTAAAAAACTGGATGTGAATAAATCATCTGGCCCTGATGATATCCCTGCAAGGGTCCTATGTGAAATAGCAGACAATTTGGTGGACCCTATAAGAATTATCTTTAAGGAATCCTATAGAATGGGTGAAGTGGTGGATTCATGGAGAGAGGCATCAGTGGTTCCTATATTTAAGAAGGGCAAAAGGGAGATTTTTAGTAAGTATAGGCCAGTTAGCTTAACATCTACCCTTTGTAAGATACTAGATGGAATAATTAAGGAACTAAATGAAGAACATCTGAATAATTTGAATGGTTGGGACTCAACACAGCATGATGTTGTCACTGGCAGATCATGCCAGACTAATCTGCTACAGTTTTATGAAAAGGTCAGCAGAAAATTGGACAAGGGTCTGCCTATTGATGTTGTTTTTCTAGATTTAAGCAAGGCTTCTGACAAAGTCCCCCACCAGGAGCTTGTCAAGGATTTGACCGGGATTGAGTTAAACGTGAACATTATTAAGTGGATAAAATCATGGCTTACGGGAAGGAAACAGAGGGTTGTCTTTAGGGGATGTACATCAGATTGGAAATGGGTTACTAACGGGGTTCCACAGGAGTCAGTCTTGGGGTCAACCTTATTCAATATGTACATCTCTTCAATGGTACATGGGGAGAAGGTCTGGGCATCAAAGTCTGCCGGTGATACCAAAACAGGGTGTGTAGTTTGGGATAATGAAGAGTCACAAAATTTGCAGAGTGAGTTGTTGCACATGGAAAAGTGGGCGAAGGAACATACTGTAGGTTTTATTTATTTATTTATTGAGTCTCGGAATTTGGACCTTTGAGCTGGGGCTCATTTACAAAGGCTCAAAGTCAAACAGTTTGGATAATACATAGGAATGAATAAGAAATGCAAGTACATTGGGCAAAATTAAACAATCATGGTGGGATATAACAAGCCGGAATAATAGAAAAATAATAAAATTACATACTAAAACAATTGCATACTAAAACAATGGATAAGTGCTAGCAGCACAAGCAATTCAGATATTGTCAGGTGAGCCTAGTTGGAGAGATGGACAGATAAGACAAGGCTGGCCATTGCCTGTGGGATACTGCTTCCCTCTCTCACATATGGGGTTGCCAAGTATGTTTTTGCCTGCAACTCAAGTCTACAAAAGTGGGATATTACTTACAATAATATTTATTGCTTCACATCTTGCTCCTCCGTCTGAAACACCACTGTCTCCTCTACTCAGATCTGGGTTGGCTTCCTCCCCAAGAACTGAGGTCTTTTGCATTTGGATCCATCATTGACAGCATCATCAGATCACACTCTCCTAAACCTCTGGCCAGTCTCTTTCTCTACCATAAATCCAACTATGCTTTGCACTCTGCAGACCATGCCCCTGTTCTCATTTGAAAACACCGTACTTGGAAAGGCGGTCATGCTTTCGCCTGTCATGCATCACTTTTCTGGAACACACTCCCCTTAACTCTACGTTAAAATGCATCCCACATCTCTTTTAAGAGAGAACTACACCACTGTCTCTTCTCCTCTTGTGCATGCTCCTGCTTCAAACCACCATAGCCCTATTCTCAAATCCCACCCCTCTCTATGAATGTCCCCTGGGACTCTGGGGTCTACTACAATGAAGAGCACTTCCTTTATCTCATCTCCTTATTTCTTGTACCATCTTCATTCCATTTCTACTTTTTCCCTCTATCAGTATTTCTCTGTTTGCGCTTTCTCGAATTAACTGCACTGCCCTACTCTTCTTTCACCAACTAAATCAGTTCTAGATTACCTGCACTTACCTCACCTTATCTATTTCTCCTCCCCAATCTATTGCCTCCTCTCTCCACCTTGCTCTCTTTATCTCCCCATCACCTTTCTATGCTTGGCTACTACCCTTACCCCACCATATCTATTTATTCCAAACTATTGCCTCCTCTTCTCTCCACCTTTCTCACTATCCCCCCTTTCACCTCTCTCTCTCTGGCCACCACTTTCTTTCACAGCACTTTATTTCCTCACTATTGGTATACTGCTCAAGTTACATTCAAAGATGACTGGGTTGCTGTCTCTTGCACGTAAACTTAAATGCTGTATTGTCTTTTTGTCATACTTTATCACTGTAAATGTTTCAAACATTTATATGTTACTTGTACTTATATTCAAATATGAAAGTTTTGTCTCTGTATCCCCCCGGGTCATGCCTGAAAATAGTCTTTTGGCTAGTGCACTTTACCCAGTAAACAAAAACTAAATAAATAAATAAGTGGTAGACTAGGATAGGGAAGAGAGAAAAGGTGACTATGCAATAGATGGAGGTGGAGGAGAGGAAGTAGTGTTGGGGTGGTGTATTCCTGTGGACAGCTATAATATAGGCTGTGACCCTGAAAGAAGTAGGTAGAGTTAAGAAGAGTCATGGACTCAGAGATCATGCAGAATAGCGGCCTAGAGGGCATTGTCAATAAACAGGTGCGTAGATTCTTACAGCAGGTCATTAAAATTAAGTGTGGCAGCCACAGCTGCTGCGGTTGACTAGGTGTTGTAGAAGACAATTTTTGAAAGGACCTATGTTAGGGGTGAATTGAATATGTGTAGGGAGGTTATTAAACCAGCTAGGAGCGCTATACATAAAAGCTATTTGCCTTTGGGAAGTCTGGCATAATAGTGCCTTGAAGGCTTGGTTAGGCATGCTTCTCATGCAGTGTTAATTTACAGGGTCCTTCTTAAAGAGTGCCCAAATGTGGGGGGCTAGCCCTAGGGAGATCTTTTTGGCCACAAGGCAGGTGTGGTAAGAGATTCTATTTTGGAGATTGAGCCAATTGGCTTGCATGTAAAGGTCACAGGTGTGTGTATCATGGCTAGCACTGGTAAGTAGCCTGCAAGCTTTGTTAAGGGTGATACCAATCCTTCTGAGGTCAGTGGCAGAGGCAGAGCCATAGAAAACAATGCCATAGTCAACGATAGGCAAGATGGAGCTTCACAGCAAGACATAGAGCCTCTTGGGTCATACAGTGCCGATGTCTATAGAGGAGGCCTAGTCTAATATTAGCAGTTTTAGAGATGTTTAAGATGTGTCAATCAATCAATCAATCAATCAAAATCTTTATTTATCCAGGTGGGCACCATTGAGCAAGGCTCATTTGCAAGGTGGACATGGTCATGAATACATCAAAGTACAGTACAGAAGCAGGTATACAAAAAGCAATAATATACAAGGAAGAAAAAGTATATACAGTGTATACAGTACAGTACAAGGTTGAAATAAATAAAAAAAAACAGCATTATTTTACAATTGAAGAAGTCAGCAGATGTACAATCAACCATAGGCATACAGGAGTTATAAGCAGAGATCTTTTGAGTGAGGCAGCCAGCAACTACACATATAGGGGAAAGAGGCCATGTATGGGGTGGCAGGTTAAAGAGGCAAAGAAGAGGAGGGATATATTACCGACGACAGGGGGAAAAATTGGGCTAAAACCACAGAAAGTGACAATGGCTGTCGTGTACTTTATTATGATAATGACGGAGGAGGGGTAGATAATTTGGACACTACTATGGATGGGTTGGGACTTTAGCCAGGCTGGAGCAGACAGGGAAGGGTGGGTGCAGCAGGAAGAGTTAATAGGGAAAGAGTGAGAGCCAGGGGTAGAAACATGGTGAGCGTCAGGATGGAAAGGGGGAGTTGCGGAATTAGTGGGCTAGCGGTGAGGAAAACATTTGCAAGGTGCTTTCATGTAGCAATCGTAGAGTGCCTTGAAGATATTCAGGCTAATAGGGCAGCTCAGCTTCAAGTTCCTTTGTAAACTGTTCCACAATGAGGGTAAAGAGAAGCTTACAGCAGCTTTGTCAAAATGAGTTTTGACCCTTGGAACTTGGAGGGCAATTAGAGAATAGCTCCTGAGAGCGTAGGTGCCTAACACACTCTGGGGAATACAATCTGTGACATATGAGGGGAGCTTGTTGGTCACCACTCTGAAGACCCATAGGGCAGTGTTTCTATTCCTTTTATGGTGAAGGGAAGTCCAGCCTAACGATGAGTACAGGGAGCAGTGGTATGTGGAAAGTGGAAGGCCAGTAATGAATCTGATAGCTCTGCAGTAGAGGGTGTCCAACTTAGCCAGTGCAGAGGCAGTTCAATGGCTGTAGAGCAGGTGCTCATAATCTATTAAAGATAGGTAGGTAGCTTGAACTAGTTGAATATTGGTCTCCTTTGTGAGCAGGTGGTTAATTCTGTAGAATAGTCCTAATCTTTGCGTTTGGTTTCTTCTGCAGTACTTCGAGATGGTCGGCGAAGGAAAGTTTATGATCGAGCCAAACTCCTAGATGTTTGAATTTAGCTACATACTCTAGTGTTTCTCCAAGAACAGTGGTAATTTGTGGGATAGCCCCCCCCCCAGCAGGAATTGCCATATGCAAGGAGGGGGAGAAGAGCATGGCTTTTGTCTTTTTCGCATTGAGCAAAAGCTATTTGTTTATGAGCTAGTATTGTAGAAGGTTAAATTCAGCTTGGAGGTCTTCACAGGCTGCTTCCAGCTTGGGACAACTTAAGTACAGTACAGTGTCATCCGCAAATAAGTGGATGTTGGCTTTTTTGATGGGGTCATTGATGTTGTTAATGTAGACTAAAAAGAGGAGGGAACCAAGGATAGAGCCCTGGGGCACACTCCTCAGCATAGGTTTTAATGGAGAAAAATCACCTTCAGCTTTAACCTGCTGTTTCCGTTCTCTGAGGTAGTCTGCAAACCAGCACACAGATTTATGGTCCAGGCCTAAGATGCTTAGGGAGGAAAGAAGCAGGCTATGATGGGCTGTGTCAAATGCCTTACTAAGAAAATGGCACAGACATGCTTCTTGTTGTCAAGGTCTAGGAGCCAATCATTGGTAACCTTAGCTAGGGCTGTTATGGTGCTGTGCCCTGCTCTGAATTCAGAGTGAACTGGGTTTAATAGGCTTCTGGATTCTAAGTATACCCCCAGCTGGCCACACACTATTTTTTCTAGTAACTTAGACAGGATGGGGAGGAGGGAGATTGGCCTGTAATTATTTAGATCGCAGGGGTCACCTGCTTCTAATAGAGGGATGACATGGGCTATTTTCCATTGAGGGGGGGGAGACTACCCTGGGAGAGTGACATGTTGAACAGGTGGGTGATTGGCACGGCAAGCACATGGTAGGCACATTTCAGATAGTATGGCTCTATGAAGTCGGAGTCTGCTCCCTCCCTGCTGTCCAGTTGCAGCAGTAGGTCTTCCACCTCTTTTAGAGAGACAGGCAGGAGGGAGAAGGCCTCCTTTGCAGAGAGGGACTCATGGGTTGGTGGGCCCTGAGCTGTGCGGAGGTCATTGGCAGGGGAAGTAGCAAATGCTAGCCCTGCCATTGCAAAATGGTTATTGAGGGCTTCCAATATTTTTGCTGGAATGGAATTACCAGGTGTGTGTCCAGACATGTCTTTTTAATGTTTTCCAGAGCTTTGAAGGATTTCTTGAGGCAGAGGCTAGCTCCGAAATATAGTAGGCGGCCTTGGCTGCTCTGACCAACTTGGTGCACTTGTTACATGCTCTTTTAAAAAGACATCAGTCAAAGTCATTCTTGCTTCTTCGGGCTTTTTTCCATAAAGTATCCCTTTCTAACAGGGAAGCTTTGAGCTCAGGTGAGAACCAGCGGCAGGTGTTGCTCCTGACCCACACCTTAACCAAGAGTGCATGCTTATTTAAAGTCTCACTTAAAATATTGTAAAAAAATAATATATGTAAATATAGTAGTACAATACTAAAAATGTGTTTCTGGTAGGACAGCGTGCTGTCCAGGATAATGCCTAGGTACTTAAAACTAGCTACCTGTTCAAGTGGTGAGCCAGTGTTAAATATGAACATATGAACAGAGAAGAAGCCAGCAGAAGGCCATTTAGTCTATCTAGTCTGCTTGTATTGCAGGGTACACAGTTTGAGCAACTGTCCCTGCCCTCCCTCCCCACACCTCCCATCCTCTCTACACATGATCCTGGGTTGTTGGTAATGGTTAGTCGGGCTGCTTTAAACTTATTATGCAGTCCGGCAAAGACCATGGATTTGGTCTTTTCATAGTTCATGATTAATCTTTGTTCAGAGAACCATGTTTCAATGGCTGTAAAGCTCTGTTGCAGATTATAGGTAAGGGGTGCAGGGTCAGGCTGGCTTGAGTAAATCACAGCATCATCTGCATACAGGAGAAGGCTGTTAGGGCAGGCTAGTGGGAGGGTATTGAGGTAAGGCTAAATAGGAGGGGGGCCTAGGACTGACCTGTGAGGAACACCGGATTGTACTGGGTGACTCTTAGAGAGTGAGTCAGAGATTTTTATACACTGGGCTCTGCCTCCTATGTAACTTCTGAAACAGGTGGTAACATCATTAAAGAGTCCTAGAAAAGGTAGGGTCAGGAGCAGTAAGGAGTGATTGACCGTTTCAAAGGCCTTTGTAAGATCTATATAGATAGGCCCTACAAGGTGGCCACAGTCGAGAGCTTTGTGGATAAAGTCTGTATATGAGAGCAGGGCAGTGGAAGTACTATGATCCTTTCTAAACCTATGTTGCTGAGAGCATTGGATATCGTGAGCGGAAAGATATGCTGTTAGCTGTTCGGCAACAATGCGTTCAAGGGATTTTGAGAGGGGTGGCAATATTGAGATGGGATGGTAGTTGGCTTGGTTTGTTCTGTCACCACTCTTGTGAATAGGTGTCACAACTGCAGCTTTCCAGACAGTGGGAAACTGACCAAGGCATAGGGATAGATTCAGGATCCAGGTGAGCGTGGCCAGGACAGCATCTATGGAGAGAAGTACTTTGAGGTCAAGGATATCAGAGCTGTGCCTAGACTTAATGAGCACTTTCAACAGGTATTTCCTGGCAGTTGATGGGGATATCGACTTGAAATAGAATTGGGGAATGCTAAGATAGGCAGGTCTGTGGCAGGCAATGACAGCACTGGATGGTTCATCAAAGAAGTTGGGGGCTACACATTTTCATCAAAGAAGTTGGTGGCTGCACATTTATCCATGTTAGCTTTTAACCTGGATAAATGTGCAGTCGTCCACTTGGGACATTCAAATAAAAAGGCAACTTAGCTTGTAGACTCCTAAGGGAAACTACTGAGTAAAAGGATTTAGGTGTTATTATCACCAAAAATCTCAAGAACAACAGGAGCTGCCTAGCAACAGTAAATAAGGTAAGGGCTATATTCGGGTGCATTGCTAGACATATAACCAGTATGGACCAGAGAGTCATTGTGCCTTGTATACCTTATTGGTCAGACCCCATCTAGAATATTGTCTACAATTTTTAGCTCCAGCAACCAGAAATGATATCAATCTATTGAAAAATGTCCAGAGAAGGGCAACCAAAATTATTATATCTGTCAACTAGCTTAGTTATCATGATAAACCTCAGGCATTAAATATGTATACGTTGGAATATGGACACCTCAGATGCGATATGTGCCTTGTCTATAGGGCATTTACAAATGATGATCTCTGGGACTGCTTAGGACTGTATTTTAAAGACACTAACTACTCCACCAGATCACATATACTTCAGCTCAAAGGACAGAGTTGCAGAACTAAGAAAAGAGCATGTTTCTTTAGTCAAAGGGTGGTAAACGTATGGAACAGATTACCTCCAGAAGTTGAAAGATGCAGTTCAATGGCTACCTTGATACTTACTGTGGTGCAGACACTATTGATGGCTATTTTCTTTGTGCAAAGGATGAGTTGCATATGGGCTATCACCCATACAGGATGGTGCACTGGGCAACCCCAGTGTGTGCTGCCATGGCCATGGAGGTGGCAGTACTGGCACAAACAGTTTGGGATCACCATGAGAGGTAACTCTGAAACCATGTAGATGTACCTACCAAGCAACTGAGGTTCAACAGTTTGGAGTGGAGTAGGCTGTGATCGACCAGGTCAAAGGCCTTAGTTAGGTCAACAAAGATTACACCTGTAATGTTACCAATAGCCATGTTCCTGAAGACATGATTGGTGAAGTGAGTCATAGCAGATGCGGTGCTATGATGTTTCCTGAAACCATGTTTCTGTGGCCAGATCATATTGTATTTGCTTACGTGCTCAGAGAGTTGATAATGGACAACCTTTTCAAGGAGTTTGCTTAAGTGAGGAAGGATAGAGATAGGCCTGTAGTTGTCAGGGGATGGGGGTCTCCTGACTTGAAAATAGGGACTATTTTGGCATATTTCCATATAGTGGGTATGGTTGATGTGACTAGGGTGAGGTTAAATATAGTAGTCAGGAGTTTAGAGATGCAGGGGTCAATAAGTTTGATAAAGTAGGGGTGCGGTCCATTGCTGCCTGGACTGCCCCTGTTTGGAAGGGTCATTAGGAGTTTAAAGGTTCATTGGGGGAGATAGTTCTTAAATGGAAGGGAGGGCTGGGAGTGCCAGCCAAAGGAGAGTGTTCAGTCTGGTTACCTGGGCAGGGCAGGTTGGAGTTTGGCAGCTTACTTAGATGAGCAGAGAAGTCAGTGAATTTAGTGTTAAGGGCATGAGTGACTGCAGTGGGATCTGTGATGAGGCCTGTGGGGTAGTTGAGATGTATGACAGGGTGGAAGGCCCAAGGATTTATCAGGGAGCCAATGGTGGACCAGAACCAGTGAGGGCTTCTTTGGTTTGTCCCTCCATAGATTTTGAAGGTAGCTCACTTTCAGGGATTTGGTTCTTTGCTTACATTGATTGCACAGATTTCTGTAGTCATTCCAGAGGGTGGAGGAGGGAGAGACTTTGTATTCAGACCATCTTTTGTCTCTCTGTCTTTCATTAGGAAGAGTAGCTCTTCTGTGAGCCAGCAGGTGCTGCTGCCTCTCACTTGACAAGTGGTTAGGGGGAAGTGCCTGCCCTGAATGTGAAGGAGGGCATCTGTGAAGAATTCCAACAGCTGAGGTGACATCTGTGAGGGAGTTATGGGTCTGCTAGTTTACTGCCCTAATATCCAAGAAGAGACTAGTAGTATCCTGGCAGGCAAAATTCCTAAAGGTCTAGTGTTTTGGTGGGGGGCGCTTTGTTTTGGTAGACCAAATTATATAGGTGGGAGAGTGGTTGCTTATGGAGTCTGATAGTATCCCGGCTTAAAGTATCTTATCCTCTCTGTTTGTTGCTACCCGGTCCAAATGGTTGTGATTTTAAGTTCGGGTATTGCTTCTTGTGGGGAGGGTGATGGACTGTCAGAGTTTGTACTGCTTGAGTGAATTACTGTAATCCATATCCTTGGGACTTAACCAGTTAAGGTTGACATTACCAAGAATGATAGTTTCCCTGTGAGGAGAGAGTTGCCCTAGGCCTGATAATAGGTTTGTTAGCCCTGGGATGACCCCTTTAGAAGGGTTGTAACAGCACTCTACATAGATCTTTTTATTATAACCTAGAGCTATTTCTGCAAATAACCACTCAGAGTGGGATGTATGATCCAAGCAGAGTACTGAGGTAGCTGTAAGAGGTTCACAGAGTTATAGTAGTACCCCACCACCCTTCTTTTTACCAGGTCTGTCATGCCACAGCATGGAGTAGCCTAGCAGGTGGTAAATAGTAGTGTCAGGGATGTTCGGCTTAAACCAATTCTCGGAGACACCAAGAATGCTAGGCTTGTAGAGGGACACCCATGCCTCTAGATCATTGAATTTAGCAAGGAGGCTACATATGTTGAGGTGGGCAACCTTTAGCTCAACTGAGCTGGCCCATGCTTGGTTTGAGTAGGTCATGGGGATGTTTAAAGTGCCAGGGTTTCTCTCCACATCCCCTGCCAGCAGTAGAAGTGAGATGAGGGGGTGATATGTGTGGTGTAGTGTGGAGGGCAATAAAGTGAGTTAGTGAAGGAAAAGACAGAGTAGGAGGCACTCTCAGTTTGAGAGGAGAGCAAATAGAATGGGACCGGGGGGGCGGGTAAGCTCCCAATGATCCACCCTGAGTAGTGGGGCGTCATACACATGGAGGTGTGAGAAAGTGGACAACTTTGCTTGATCGATGGCTAGAATTGTTGCGTAGAAGTCTGCTCCCACTAGTAAGCCAGAAGGAAAGACTACCAGTGGAGGGAGCATGGTAGGCTTCATCTGGAGGTGTTATTTTGTTTCCCACCAGTAACACTTGCTGGCAGTATAACTGAAAGGTTAGGGTAGTGGACTGCAGTAGGAGAAGCAGGTGCCATCTAGGTTTAAACCCCATAGCTTCTGCTCCATGTGACAGGCTTCTGTGCCCAGTGAGGGTCACCTATGCAGATTAGGTATTATTGGGAGATGACCAAGTGACTAGGGGGTGGGTTAGACTGTTATAGAAAAGGAACAGTTATGGAGGTTAGTGGGGGGGGATGGTGGGTGCAACCATTGAGGAAGCAGAGCTTACACTGAGGGAGAACAAAGGGAATCCCACAATGTTACTTTGGGGGGCTGAGTCCAACTAGATGACTGGGATCGGTGGGGGGCAGAAGAGGGCTGATTGGTTCTGGACGTATAAAACCATGACCACCCCTGGGCTGGAGGGTGGTTGGGGTTGTTTGGGTGGGAAGGGACTAATGGTGCCATGCATAATGCAACGCTATTTCCCTTGAGCAGAATGAGCAGCTCATCTCTTGTACCTGGTAAGGCAGGGGAAGTCCCAGCAGGGAGGGTGGGCTGGGAGGGTCTGGAGTTTGTTGGGCCCTTGATGACCTGTGTAGGTGCTAGCAGTGCTGTAATGGAGCCCGTGGGCTGGTAAGGCAGAGGTGAGTCCTGTAGCAGGGAGGGTGGGCTGGGAGAGGTCCAGAGTTTCATTCTGCTGTTGATGACCTGTAGGTGCTAGCAGAGCTGTTATGGAGCTCAGGTTTAATGCAGTTCACCTTTAAAAGAAGAGAAAAAAATGCAGTGCATAACAATTTGCTAATGCTCTGTTTACAACATTGCTGGCACCCACAAAGACTCATAAAGACCAGTTTCCTGGTTTTCAAAAATGTGGATTTCAGGAGCATGGGGGAGCTGCTAAGGGGGCACCTGGAGGGCATCAACATAGAGATGGGGTGGACCAAAAGTGGTCCATCATTAAGGATGAAATTTCAGCAGCTGCTGTATAAGGGTGAGTTTGGGGCCTAAAGGAAAACACTCCAGGGCCAAAGCATCCAGCTGGTTTAGCAAATTGGCCTCCCAGGCAGTTAAGGACATGAGGACCACCTGTAGGAAGATCAGTAGTACCCAAAGGGAAGAGGACAGGGAGACCATCTGAAGAAGGTTAGTGAGGCAGGAAGTGTAGTCCAGCAAGATAAAAGCTCAGAAAAAACTGCAGATTGCTGAGGGAATTGGATAGCTAAGGGAATTAAAAGGGGAAAAAAGCCTTTGTTTTGTACATAAGTGAGAAAAGGGATAAAAAGGATTAAATGAAATGGCTCAGAAAGGCAGAGGGAAGGGTGAAAGAAAATGGGGAAAAGGCAGAGGTACTGAATGAGCATTTCTGTTCTGTCTTCACTAACGAGAGAGATGGCCTGGTACTGCAAGGGGAAAGGGGGGGAGGGAGCATGGATGAATTGATTGAGGTGGATAGGCTAAGGAAAGGTTAGTTAGCCTTGAGAGTGGGCAAATCCCCAAGCCCTGATGGCATCCATGCAATGGTGGTGAGGGAGTTGGCAGAGTAACTTGCAGGCAACCTGGCTGACTTGCTCAATAGTTTGGTGGAGTTGGGAGTGGTACTGCAGGATTGGAGAATAGCACACATAGTGCCACTCCATAAGAGCAATCCCAGATGTGACCTGGGCAACTACAGACCAGTCAACCCGATCTCAATTGTGTGTAAGCTCATAAAGGCCATCCTTGAGGAAAGGATAATAGGCTACATGGAAGTTAATGGCCTCCAGGATGAGTGGCAACATGGATTTATGGCCAGGGTATCCTGCCAGACAAGTTTTGTTCAACTCTTTGACTGGGTCACTATGCCACACAGTGGACACCCTGTACATGGACTTCAGCAAAGCCTTTGATTCTGTACTTCACATGATACAGACCAAGAAGCTGGTAGATCTGGGGTAGGAGAGAAATTGACTGGGTGGGTAGCTAGATGGCTGAAGAGCAGGACCATGGACATGGTGGTGAGGGGCAACCTTTTGAATGCTAGTGATGTCAACAGCAGGGTCCCACAGGGCTGGGTGCTTGGTCTGGTGCTTTTTAATGTCTTCATCAGTGACACAGAACAGGAGAGAGCACAGAGGGCAAATATTTGCTTATTCACAGATGACACCAAGCTCTGTGGGAGGGTGGATACAGCGAAGGGGGCACAGGACCTAAGGAGGAACTGACAAGGCTTGAGAGGTTGTGTGGAATTTGGCAATTTGACTTAAATGCAAATAAATGCAAGCTTATGCACATTGGAGCTAAGTATCCAAAATTGGAGTATAACCAGGTAGAGGTCCTGGTAACTAAATCCGAAGAGGGAAAGGACCTGATTGTGTTGATCACTTGTGACCTGAAGCATTCCATGCAACTCAGGAAGGCAGCAGCAAAGGCAAATAGAATGTTGGACTGCATTACAAGAGGGATCAGTAGTAGGAGTGAGGAGGTAATACTACTATTGTACAGATTGCTGGTGCAGCTGCAGCTGGAGCACAGTAGACAGTACTGGAGTTCATATCTTAACAAATATATAACCCTCCTGGAGATGGTCCAAAGTATGGCAACAAAGATGATTATGGGCAAGAAAGGTAAGACACACAAGGTGAGATTGGAGGCCCTGGATATGTACTCCCTGGAAGAGGAAGAAGAGAGGTGACATGGCTTCAACTATTTGAAGGGTACAAGAAGAGTCTCTTTAGGTTCTGTGGCAACAAAAACATGAGGGGGTACTGCCTTAAGTTAGAAAGATCGAGGTTTAGGGGGGAGACCAGGGGGCACTTCTTCCTAAAGAAGGTGGTGGCAGGTTGGAATGGGCTTCCTGAGGAAGTGGTATCACTTGGAAAAGTAAATGGTTTCAAAACAGGCTGGGGCAGGTTAAAGGGTAGAATCAGCATCAAGAGAGGGGTGGATAGGAAAGAGGGGATATTGGCTGGGGATGGGGGGGCAGAGTCCTTACCTGGCTCTGGGGACCCTGCAATAAAGCAGACTTGATAGAGCAAAGGGTCTTGGTCTGCTGGCATTTTTGTATGTTTGTATTACAGAGCTGCCTTTATAAGATCAATATATACAGTACAAAAAAATCAATGAACAATTGTAGTATCAGTTGTATAAGTCCAGCTAAGAAGTGTAGCGAATTCAAGGGTTTATAAAGAGACTATCTGCAAAAAGTAAAAGTTAAAGAAACAAAATATCACATGTACTGTATACTAAATTGCTGAAGAAAGATTGGGGCATCTCTCTGTGCAGAAAATACACAGTAGCAAGTAATATGTTATGAGCTAAAAAGCAGAGAATCACTACTGTGTTTTTGTTTCTTAAATAGTTACTGCAAAGCAATCCATCCTCCAACAGCCATGTGTATTGCTTAGACAGTAGCAATATTTGGATGGCGCAAGAGATCAGTCACTGATAGACAGCGTCCAGCTGAGGAGGTAAATGGAGGGCTATGCTGGTTGTTGTCGATTTGCTAACGACTGGCGACCGGTATCTAGAGTGAGGGGGTGGGGTAGTGGGTCCTGAATGGGCATGTGGCAACTATTGGGGTGGTGAGGTCTACTAGACTATTGGGAGGTTGTATTCTAGCTAGAATGAGCAATCAGGGGGTTGGGGTCCACTAGACACCAACGGGATTCATATACTTCATAGAATGTGCAATCAGAGGATCTACTAGACACCAGGGGGGCTTGTATACTACAATGAATGGGCAATTGGAGGGTGGAGGGTCACCTACACTTCCAGCAGGGTTTGTATACTACATATAATGAGTGATCCAGGGGGTGGTGGTCCACTAGGCTACAAAGGAGGTTTGCATTCTACATAGAATAGGTGATCAAGGGAGTTGCAGCCATTGTGCCATGTTATGGGCAGGGTTTTATCAGCATTAAATAGCACTTCTGAATATGCTCCCCACCCCGACCATGTTCCCCACCCTGACCACCAGCGCTATTCATTGTTAGCTCAGCACTAACCATTCGAATAGAGAGGCCTAAGAGTTTTAGATATCTAAAGCTACATAGAAGAAAAAAATGACACTATTTTAATATATTAAAACACATCTCTAGTCCAGTCATAACCGTTTGAATAAGGGGTCCTAATAGTTTTAGATATCTTATTTAGGAGGGAAACAAATGACAGTGTTTTAATATATTAAAACACATCTCTCAAAGAAAAAACTTTTAGAACAGAGTAAAGGAAACTATCAATGTTATCTCCAGTACTGATGTCATAATCTGATCAGAAGGACATCTCATGTTTACTTGTCATAGACAAGATGTATTGATATCAGTATAACAGAATTGGAAAGGCGAAGAATATGAGGAAACACCTGCTGCATAATGCATTAGTTAAAGAAATGGTACAGCATTGTATGCATCCTTTCATATCAGCTTGTTGCAATATATGTCATTCATATGTGAATAAATGCATTTTCAAAACAGTTTTATTCCTTGTATTTTATTGTTCAACTGGTAATGCATTCATATTAAGCCAAGTGGAAAATAATGTTGCTCATGTGACATTGCAGATGTCTGCTAATTTTGAAGAGGAGTGATTCTTCATGGATTCATCACAACATTCGCAGTGCATCTCTTGATGTAAACTATACAGTCAGAAAAGTATCTTTGTTAGTTAAACAATGAGAGTGCCTTCTTTCTCAACATCACAATAACAGTGAGAGAAGAAAAATAGAAACCTTTCATTCTTCCCCAGTCTTAGATGACTATTTTCCTTTCAAAGCAGCATGTGCAGCATGCTGACTTCAGTTTTGTCAGCCCTCCTTTTTTCCTGAGTTCTGATGGCCTTTTGTGAAAAACAGTGATCTTTCCCCACATGCTGGGTAATAATTTGATCTGTAAAGTCCATCCACTACCAGTGTAAGGCTATACTGCACAGGAAGTAAAAGTGGATTCATCAGCTTTTCTTTGCTTAATCCCGTGTGCTGACTTTTTTGATGTGAATGCATATATGTCATGTCTATTTCAAAAAGTCATGTTTGTGCAAATCTGTTTTCCTGCCTTATCTGCCAAGTACATACACTTCCTGTATTCAATGTTTTTGTGCGTATCTCTGTATCACAGTGCAGTTATTGTGTTTTATATTGATAACTTGGGCTAATAACTTAAACCAACAGAGGAAACTTTATAACAGGGTTATAAAAGCAGAACAAAATTCAAAATATATTATGGCAAAACTGAAGAGATCAGTGGGTGAAAATAATATTAAGGATTTCTGAATTTTGGTAGCTAGAGGCACAGCATCATATGAACAAACAGTTGACTCATAGCCAACCACATCAATGGGAAAACATTTTGAGCAAGTTTATTACAGTAAAGGTGAAGAAACCAAAAAGATATAACACCCCAACTTAGGCAACACATATGGCTAAACTGAAGAGATCAGTGGGTGAAAATAATATTAAGGAGTTCTGGACTTTGGTAGCTAGAGGCACAGCATCATATGAACAATCAGTTGACTCATAGCCAACCACATCAATGGGAAAACATTTTGAGCAAGTTTATTACAGTAAAGGTGAAGAAACCAAAAAGATATAACACCCCAACTTAGGCAACAAATACATTTAAGTTTCAAACCCAAATTATTCAAGTTTGGAAATAGTATTGGCCATAAGTCAAATAAAGTTAAATAAGGCTCCAGGCTGTGACAGATTGATAGCTGATACCTTTAAAGATCATGCAGACTGGTGCTTATCATTACTACAATGTATTTACAATGACATGGTCCAATTTTCAATCTTCCCATCTTCCTGGGCTGGAAATCTCGTTTTTCCCATTCATAAGAAAGGATTTCTTAAAGACCCAGCAATATATTGCTATGTAAGTCTAATAGACAGATCTCAGAAATTATTGTCAAGAATACTATTAGGCTGGCTACATGGTGCCATGTGATGTGGATCACTTTCACATGCCGGCGACCCTGGTTCTTGATCTGAGCTTGGGACATCAGGAGTAGAAGCTGGCAGGGAGGAAGCAAGAATGTCCATAGGATGCTCTTCTCCTGGGAGGGAAGGGCGGTTGCCATGTCATTCTTCAGTATCTCCTGGTGGTGGCAAACGGAGGTGCTGATGATGGTGTGGGAATCACATGCTGTCTGGCACCCCTCCAACCAGCCAGACATGTGTACCAATTGGAAGGAGGGAGGGCAGGACAATGAACATGGAAAATGTCACTGTGGCAGGCTGGATGATGGCCTCTCTGCCCTTCCCCACATCTGGACCCTCCTCCAGCACACTCAGTGGCCACACTCCCTCTGGCACCAACAGCAATGTTCCTCCACTAGTCCTCATCATGGTCCCCAGTGGGGATCATTAAATATACTTCATTAAAATGTTTAACAAACAAGCAAAGAGTATACAGAAACGCTACAAGCAAAAGACATATAACGACAAACTTCAATAATAACAAATAGTACAGGAAACAATAACCCTCCACACTATTCCACCCACCCTAGGAGCTCAACAACAGTGAGTTATAATACAGGTGGGACCCATGAAATACAAGAAGACAAAAGAAGATAAAGTTACCAGTTGATCGATAAGACAACACAGTAATGCAGTCATAAGAAACCAAAACCTACCTAGCTTGGCCCAGTGGATGAGAGTGAGAGCAACACATATAGTGGCTCCCATGTAGTCCAGAACTGTTTAGGGCATCTTCTGCTGGAAGCTATATATTTCTCCACAATTAAGATGGATAAGATTTCTTGATGCCATTATCTGAAAGAAGGAATGGAAGTATCCATCCAGTGCCTTAAGATAATTAATTTCACTGTCAAGGATATCAAAGTCATATAAGGCTCTGAGCTGCAGACCTGGAGACCTGGGTTTGAATCCCACAACTCCCACTTGCATACTGTGTGACCCTGAGCAAGTCACTTAACTTCCTTGTGCTCCCAGGTCACACCTGTACACAAGCTTCATCTTGGTGTGTCTCTACTGGTTACAAAAAAAAAAAAAGAAAGATCTTTATGTATGCTGGTTAAACCAGATGGAAAGATACCTGCTTGGCATATATCTGGAGTAAAAGGATCTTCCAAGCCAAGTAGAGGATCTAGTAAGTTTTTAATGGCATTCCTAAAGGGAGATACCTAATCATAGTCCCAGAGCATGTGTTTCAAGAAGCCATCCACTAGGCACATCTAGAACATAACGGGGATGTTAGTTTACCCATTCTGTAACGTTTAAGTGGGGTGTAGTAGTAGTAGTAGTAGAATATTTTATTTATTTGGGGTGCCCTTCCCCAAAGGCTCAGGGTGCCCTTACAATACAATTACAATACGAACATTATTAAGGTGTAATACATATTATATAGTATACGGTACTAGATTAAACAAAACCTGTCCTGCTTGACATACTTATATAGGGCTCTCCAGACTGAGCACCATAACGAAGGATCCTCAGAAAGGCCTAATACCTGTTTCCAATAATAATAAACCCCAATGAGACTTTTGAAACCCATATTCTGAAGGAGCCAATATATTTTAGATACTGACTGAGGCTGCATCACTGCCTCATGCACAGGCTGAAAAACAGAGATTCCACCAAGACCATGGTCTCAGGCCAAGGAAGGTGAATATAGCATGTGTAATTTGTGGGTATTTAAAGCTGGCAGAATTGGGAAGGTGATAACAGGCCTGCAATGAAGTAAATAAAAGGGTTCTGTACCCCTCCAGCAAGGACTCAATTGTTACATCCTTAAGATGGAGACAAAAAGAGGATGGAATGACCCGCTGACTGTCATGAACCCATTCCTGGGGCTGGGTCCACTGACCTCACAGTTCCCTCCCCTAAGTGCAATCTGTGACGGGGGGAAAAGGAAATACCCTCCCTTTGTCCTTTCAGAGTGCTCACTGAGTTCACACCTGAGCACTCACAATGAGGGACCAGGGCTTCCTCTCTAATTTGAGTAAGGGAAAAATACAGTCTCTTGTCTGTAGCCAGATGAGTACCCTCCTTGGTTGCTGCACTGGGGAAGGGAACCCAGGTGCTACAAGCTCTTCAGGCTGTCCTCATAACCCAGATTGTGTCTCCTTTCACAGGTGGAGCAGGAACCTAGTTCAAACCCCACAGACCCTTCCAGAGACCTTGTGTATTTCCCCCTAAGTAGGCCCCCAGATTCCCTTCCAGGATCCTAGTCTTTGGCAGCTATGGTGGCACCTTGGCACTAAACAGTCTTGTCACAGATTGAATAAACCTTGCCACCTTCACACACACAACAAATCACTGCCAGGCAGTCATTAAAAGTAAATGTTTTTACTAGTTAATTAAACAACTACCATACAAGACTTACACACAAAAGATTCATTTGGTTACAAAATAACAAAAAAGTTGGAAGACATACAAAACACATTGTTAAGTTTAACTGGCTAATTTCTACCTTGGCTGTAGAAATTCAAAGTCCAGAAAATAAATGAGTTCTGCAAAATCCCTTTTCTCTCTCTGCTGAGTCTCCAAATTCCAGTTCTTCTTGCTGCCACTGGTCCTCAGTGTATGTGTGTGTGTGTGTGTGTGTGGCAGTCTTGCTCTGTGTCAGAAAGTTTGGCTTCTCCTGTGTGTCAGGAAATGTGTGTTCTGCCTCTGTTTTGAGCGGACTTATATAGCCCTGGTTCTGCAGTTTGGAAAACTGCCTTTGATTAGCTGGTGGCCTTATCTTTAGACCAGCTGGGGTTTCTCTTGCTCCTTTCCAGAATTTTAAGTGAACCAATATTAATAATATTTAGATTTCCCCCACAGCCAAACTTCCTGGCTGACCTTTGATATCCAGTATCCTTCCTGCCACTTAATAAAATGTAAATAGACTGTGGTAATTTTCCTGACACCTCCTGCTTAAAAAACATTTTCTATTTGATTTAAAGGTTTATTATGGGGGGGGGGACTTTCCATCTCCTGTCATTTTATGACACATTTTCCTTTGATCAGCTTACCAGGAAATTCCAATTCCCTTTGAACTGTAACTTCAGTTCCTTTTAAACAAGCCTTTCCCAGGCTCTGGAATACACACCCTCCCTTCCTATGTAACCTTTGCAGTAAAACTGGGCATTTCTTTTACAGCCCTTAAGTTCTGGCCTTTTGGGAAATTAAACTTAAAGAAATATACAGAAAAGTTATGACAATAATATGACTGTAGAGGCCAAATCACCACATTCCTCCCTCCTAAGACTGCATCTATGGGAATATGCCCCTATTGTATGGCAGGGTTCCCACAATTCAGTTACTGTTCTCACTGGTAATATAGGCCATTTGCATTTATGTTGGCAGACCCCAATGTTGAAAGTGGCCAGTGGACAAAGTTTAGTGACCAGTGATCAAACATTTATCAACAATATGTAACTGGTTAACCAAAAGGTTGAGGAGATAGAAAGGGTGTAAAATGGCTAGTGTAGAGGCTGCAAAGGACTAGTAAAAGGTGAAGGTGGCTAGTAGATGACTATGTGATACCAACATGTAGACTGATGTGCCTTGTAAGTGCAGAGGTGTTTGGAGAGTAATTGTTGAAACCAAGCAAATAATGATGCCACTGTGCAAATTGATGGCTGTGTAGATGCCTGGGTACAAAAGGTGTTGAGGCCCTTTAAATAACTGTAGAAAATAAGTGAAGAGCATAAACTGTGTTTGAAAAAATAAATGTTTTAAAGAAAATTAGCTTTGCTTTGCTCAGCAGAGATATTTTGTACAAAACCTTCCTTCAACCCAAGGTCATAGCCAAAGATAAGGTCCAGCTACTTCAACCTACTGCAGATTAGATACGGTTCCTCATTTTATAATTCCTTGTGTTTTAAAAAAATGTGTAACAGAGAGTTGATAAGAAATAATTATATCCTTGTTTTGGCCACTGTCTAGTCAGCAAGTTATTTAAAGTGAATGTGAAGTCCCCTCATATGTTTTCTGTATCCTAAAGTGAGTTATTTTTGATAAATGTAAAATCCCCTGATCACTTGTTTTTCCATCTAAGAATGACCACATGTCCCGGCAAAGTGTCAAATGTATCTTATGACCGAGGTATCTCATGGCCACTCTATTTTTTGAACCCAAACCTCAGGATGTATCAGATGACCTAGTGTCTAGGCTAAAATGTGCTGTAGTAGGCTTTGGAAATTTCCACCATGCATTTTTGGGGTATAAATACAGAACCTAAATGTCATGGCCAGTGTATTTTTAGAGGAATAGCTACAGTTGCTATAGATGCAAAAACACCCAGAAAAGGGAGTGGTTCACTCCACTTTTCTGTACCTGTAGCCCTGGTGGTAAAAAGTCATCAGCTGTTTAGATTTGGTCATGTTAGAGGTAAAATTGTTAGGGCTTATTTGGTATTAATAAATTGCAACTAATTTAAAACAACATTTGGTGTCAGGTGGCTTTACTGGATTATCAGGGACCACTAACCAAGAACCTTGTGTTTTACAAATTGGCAAGCCAGCCAGGAGGTGGTTTGGGTTCTGGTCTTGGTAAATCTGGTAAAGCCTAGTGTTGACTCTAAACAGGGTCCACGCAGGTAAGGGTCATAACCTGACTGTGGGGCTGGGAAAAAGAGTCTAATGGACTCTGAGTGTTCGAGTGAACTTGAACCTGCAGGAAAAGGTCTGTGGTGCAGCTATAAGCTGCATATGGATAATGTATATGTATGTGGGGTTCTGAGGACCCCAGGTTTAAGGATATGTGGAGAGATGTAGTAAGGAAAAGTCTCTCAAACAAGTAAGGGCAACTGCTCTTGTAATTTGTGCTTGCTAGAAGTATATAGTGTTAGAGCCGATGATGGCTTTTACAGTTCAGGCTGCTTTTAGAAGAAAAGCGGTGTCTAATCAAGTAACATTAGATAAGCAACATTTAAAGAAAGAAAAATAAACTACTGTGGAGGCATACACAGTAGGTGTGACTACAGATGGGTTGATTTGAACCCCCCCCCATGTTCCCTATCTGTGTAGTTTCAATTTTTTTTATGGTATCAATTTCAAGTTCCCTTGCCTCCTATAGAGGCTGAAACATTTGATCCCAAACCCAGGTACTGGGAATCTCCACCAGCTGAATCTCAACCTAGTACCTAGTACTGCTACATATTTTTAAACTGCAAACCAGAGCTCTGGGAAAAGAATTGGTTTAGCAGGTTACTGAAATGGCCAAAAGAAAACCTTTGAAAGGGTTAATAACTGCAGTGTTTGGAGATTATCATGAAGGTTCTGCAGTCATTTTTCTGAATTGGACCGGTGTATCAGAAAAGAAGAAGGAAAATACCTTGGCACAGGGTAAGTCTGAATTTTTTTTATTTTAAGTTTTTTTTTATGTCTGTCTGTTTTAGTTCTGTGATACATATACTAAACAAGGTAATGCTCTGTCTCTCTCGTGCATATTTTCCAGCATATATCTGTGTTCTGTTATTATGTTCTGTTGTCAAGGTTGCAAGATAGCATTGACTGCCTTTGGCGCAGAACATGTTTCAGTAAACAAGAAGAAGCTTCTTTGCCTCATATCTGACTGTTTTAATTAGTTTTATTTTTAATAAAATATTTGTGCTGCCTAGATAGGGTCAGTGAAGAACTTTTGTATGTAGTTGTTGGTTGGAGCAGGTAGTGTTGAAGGTGAAGAGATATGATGTCATAGATTGCAACGTGCAGAAAGATTTGTAGTTTACAGGCAAAGTGCCAAGCCACAGCTAGGTGAAAATGTAGTGTGTTAACAGCTAAGAATGGCATTATCATACTTCTAGTTAAAACCAGAAACTTTTTGCAAAATGGCTGAGTGCCATATTTTGGCTATGCACCAAAAGGTGTAACAATGTTATACTAGATGTGTCCACTTACAGATGATATGTTATGCTGTATTTTAAAGGAGTTGGAAGGTGTTTAAAAATGTTTTTTGTTCTGAAAAGATTTGGCATGGAGATATGTATAAATTTGTTGGTTTAAAACGTTGTCGGTGTTACAAGACAGGCAGGAGGCAGCACATATATCTAAAACACTTAAAGTTTTCTAATGAAACTATGGGCATTACCTCAGCAAATGGTGTCAAATAATGTCAGTCTTATTTTGTGTTAAGTATTTCTTTTTGTGTATGTGTATGAGTGTGTACTGTCTTGGCCAGCAGTGTTATTTTGTGCTCTATTATTATTTAAAAATATTTAATGTCAATAATGTTCAAGGACACTACAAAAACAGCTGGGTTTGAGCCACCTTTGTATGCACACTGTGTGACCTTTTGCTTGTTATTTGACCTTCTTGTGTTTCAACATTTGATGTTACTACCAGTTCAAACTTGATGTGTATTCCCAACTTAAAGCACAACTTTTCACACAAGATGTATGTTTTCATGGAAGCACACCAAGAGTGAACCACACAATTTAACTTTTTATTACATAACTGGCATTCTAAGTAAAAAGGAACAAATGTTTTTGTGTTTTTTTTTCTTTCTGGGCTTGCAGCCAACACAGGCAATGCTCAAAGCCTTCCTCCACGAAGACCTGGTTGTAGTACAGCTCCTTTGTTCCTAAACAATATCAAGTGATTCCTCTACTATGCAAGGTGCTTAATGGGGGGGTCACTACCCCCAGCCTTTTTTTATATATGTAGTATATACAGTATACAGTTAAAGAAATATTATAGCTGTTTTTGAGAGAGTTTACCATCTACAGTTAAAAAACAATGGCTTTTGTTTTTATGTGTGACCATGGTGTAATAATTTTTTTTCCTTTTTAAAATGCATTCTAAGAAATACGTACATACAGTATTACCATCAATCTGGATCTTTTATAAACTCAGCTGACATTTTGTCATGCTTAGGATAAGGGAACCCAGGGACACTTGGCTTCTTTTATCCTATGAAAATAATCTTGTTTTATTTTTAGACTTGTGTATGTTTGTTTTTTTTTGTTGTTTGTTTCTTCTCTTTCTTCTAGAGAAAAATAAGTTCCCCATCTTTATAGTAAGGTATGAAACTTACTAAACTAGCTGCAATATAATTATGTTATAATTTGAAGTGGGGTAGGTGGGGACTGCAATGGGGACACCCCAATACCATTTATCCAGTGCAGATTTTTTTTTAAGGTACTGCACGACTGGTTACTAATATTTATTTATTTATTTGCTTTTGTTTACCAGGTTAGCACACTAGACAGCAAGTGCCTATTTTCAGGTGTGATCCGGGAGGTTACAGAGTACATAGGAAACAACAATACAGGGCCAGGGTACATTCAGGCCCACGAACAAGTGGGTGGAACAGCAACATGGTACAACTGTCAATTACATGGTAAGGTATACAGCAAGCAGGATATAAATCAGTAGTAGGGAGGTAGGTTAGCATCAGGTAAACACCATGACAGAGAGTACAACAAAATACCTGAGATTACATGAGTGCCTAACAATTAGAGAGAATCGCTACACACCTTGTACAGCTAGATGCGGGAAGTGCTAAGTCAGGGGTGCCACCCCACCAGGAGGGCTTAAATGCATTTATGCAGGTAACCAGCATAGATTAGCAGTGGTCAGTGAATCATCCCACAGTCTCGCAAGTGTATCTGGGGGAGGGAGAGACTATTCTGGAGCTATGTAGCACAAAGACAAGCAACTGTGGTTTTGAGGACGTTCCAGAGGGAAGTTTTGAAGCAGGGATGGGAGGGAGATGCATGTACAAGGGTGGGAAGGGAGTTCCACAGCCTAGGCACATAGATGGAGAAGTCCCGGTCACCTGTGAGGGTGTGGGTCTGAGGAACCAGGCGGGCCTGCGTAGCACTAGATCGTAGGTGGTAGGCAGGGGTATCATATTTGAAGGGGAGGGCTAATGTAGGAGGAGTGGTCGTTCTGACTATGTTATCAACAAAGTTGCCAAGGACAAACGTGCAATGTTTTTCATGGAGTAGCCACTCCATCTGGGAGTAGAGCTCACAACGATGCATAAGGCGAGGAGTGGAGAGGGTGAAGTGGCAGCTGTTGTTATATGCAGTATCCTACTTAGCTAGGCTAGAATTCAGGACTGGGGCAAAGGCTACGATATTGCCAGACCATTTCTGGTTCAATATCCATGTCACCATCCACAGCTAAAATTTTTATTGCTACAGTAGTCAAGCTGTCTCTTCCACCAGTAGGAGCTGGAAGGGGGGGGCATGCTATCCTTCCTTCCAGTGCAATACTCACAAAGGTTGCAAGGTTTCATCACTGTCTCCCCAAAGGGGTAAATAAAGAAAATGTGTATTTTCCAATAATTATTTCTTATTTACAAGTTTTGAAAGGACCCAATGTACTTTGACAGTGCAACCTAGCTCAGTCCCTCTGCTTTTTCTAGTGCAAACAGTTAAACCTCGTACTTATCATTGGTACAAGGGATTCTGCCCTCAGCAAGTAATCAGTTAAGCTGGAGGGGGGACTGTGTATGTATTTCCACACATATTCATGTCTTTTAATTGTCTTTTCAGCTTTCTTATCCTGTCAGACAAATAGAAAACAACTTTCCATAGTCTTACGGCAATGAATGCATTTTTACCAAGGACTGCAACGTATAAACTTAAACTGTACCACACACCCTCTGCAACTTATTCCATGGTTATGTTCAACAAGTAAATTCACAATACTCTAACATTCCTGGACTCTGAACTAAGCTTACAGGCTATATTTGTTCTGTGTTTAAAATGTATTTTATGCATTATGATCAATACTGAAATTGTTCTATTGCAAAAATGCTTATGTTTCACGTTTATATTATAATGTTTTGTTATGCATCTTGCTACACTGCAGCATGTGTGTATTCAGAAAAAAGCTCCACATGTGTAAATGTTTTTAATGCTCATAACTAAACCTAAATACTGGGACCAGCATTGCTGACCCACCCCTACAATATGTTCCAAAGCAAAACCCCAGACAAATTAATGCTCCGTTTGTCTTACTACTCACCGGTGTATCAGAAAAGAAGAAAAATAAGTGCACTCTATGCAGGTTTTGTCATTTTAAATCTTAACAATTATAATATGCAGAATTTAGATTGTGCTCCAAACCTATGCTTCAAGCCTTACCTCACTCAGTACTTTGGAGTATTTCACTATACAGGGTAAAGAAGGTAGACACTTTCACTTGTCACAGGTGCAATAGGCACTACTATTAGTTGGCATAGGCCAACAATATATATATTTGTCCCACTATTGCATAGTGTAACAGGTATATTGCCATAAACTACATGTTTGAAGCATGTTATTGTAACATTACAAAATTTTATAACTCAGGTCTCAGTTAGGCCTGCTAGCAACAGACAGGGAAATCATGTTTGTCACTGTCATAATCTCTTCTGTGATTTGAAAGCAAGGTCTAACCATAACATTGTCATGGATTCACAGATGGTCAAATGGTATAACTTGACCTTGGCCTGCACCCCCAGGTGTGCGGTTGATGTCCCATTTTTATTTTTCTATTTCCAATTGCCAGAATTTAGGCTCTATCACACCACTCTTTATAAAACAAAAAGTCTTTGGTTTAAAAGATTGTTATTTATGTGTTCTTAACTCAGTTTCTAACACACTTTGCAAGTGTGCAGGTTTCCACGGTGTGGCACACATAACATCTCCACATACAAGAACGAGAAAGAATTGGAAGGGGACAGGATCAGTTGTGTTCCAGGACAGTAGCTGCTACTGTTGTTTTCATAGGGTTCTTGTGGATTTTACTTGGTAGGTTAGTTATTTTCTTTCTTACTTCTAAGGGTCTAGCAGGGTATTGTTTTGGGGCCTGCTGAATGTTTGAAAACTGATTTGGTGGCTGTAAGTGGGGCTCATTTTGTGGATGTTTCACTGTGTAACAGGCTGCACTGGTAGAGGCCTATTTCTTCTGATTTAAAACCTATTTGGTGGGATTTGCTTGGAGATGGTTATTTGAATTGGAGACCTATATCTGTTAATTTCAAGCCTATTTTGATGTGTTCTTAGTGAAGCTGATTAAATTGGAGACCTGTTTCCTTTGGCAGCAAACATATTTTGGGGGCTTTGAGTTGAATTTTGATTCCTTTTTGCTGACTCCACTAGCTGCAAAGGTTAGTGCGTAGTGGGGGAGGGGTGTTAATGGTCTGGCCAGGTCTCACTCAGCCAATTGACTGGAGGCAGAGCTGAATCAGGTTTGAGGTGTTAGCTGCTTTGTCTTCTCAGAAAGAACTGGAAAGGGACAGGATCAGTTGTGTTCCAGGACAGTAGCTGCTGCTGTTGTTTTTACAGGGTTATTGTGGATTTTACTTGGTAGGTTAGTTCTTTTCTTTCTTACTTCTAAGGGGCTAGCAGGGTATTGTTTTGGGGGCTGCTGGATGTTTGAAAACTGATTTAGTGGCTGTAAGTGGGGCTCATTTTGTGGATGTTTCACTGTGTAACAGGCTGCACTGGTAGAGGCCTATTTCTTCTGATTTAAAACCTATTTGGTGGGATTTGCTTGGGCCTGGTTCTTTGGCTGCTGGGCTTGGAGGGGACACAGGGCTGATACACTCTCTCTCGAGTCAGGTGTCTGCCCAAACCCGCCTCCCCACCTCCCTCCCCAGAAGTCTGCTAATTTATAGGGGAACACCTGCCCTGCAAGAGAAAAGCTGCAGTGCAGCTCATGTAGTTCTAGCCACTGGGGTTGGATTTAAATGCTGGGAGAGAGGAGCTTAAGGAGTTGTTCATTTCCCTATAAGTTTAATGTGTTGTACTGCACCTAGTAACAGGGTTACTGGTGTACAGGGACTGTCTCTAAAATTAGTAGGTGACCTGATTAGTCAGTAGGCTGTATCTTGGACTAGGGGGGAACCTGGTGGCTCACCCAAGGAAACCTATTTGGAAGGGGATGGAACCACACGTCATTAGGGCCGGCATCTTTGGGAGGGTGGTGGGGTGCACAGGATGTGGAGCAGCCATGATACTGGACTGGGCTTGGAAGTTCGGTGGTTGCCCAGTGTGCTACCAGCTAGCACAGCTTAGGGAGGAGGTTGCGGGGATTAGGAGAAAGCTGGGGGAAGGGGGTGGTATGGTTGGGGAAGGGGGCTGGGAATCTCCCACGGGGTTGCACCAAGCACTGGGGGTGGGGGCATGGGGAAAGGAGTGCAGGAGAATACTCAGGGGTGACATAGGGACCCTGGCAGAGGGGGTCCAAAAGGACACTACCAAGGAAGCAGGCAGGTAACTGGGGACCCTCACAAAGGAGGGATGGAGGAACAACATTCTCAGGGAAGTAGGCAGATGGCCAGGGCTGGACAGAAGGAAGCAAGGCGGGGAGGTGGATCAGACCTTACACTCAATAACCGCCTCAGTTCTCTTCTTCTGCTCGAGGATGAGGGGGGTGATGTAGCCATGACACGGGTGGTTAGAGATGGAAAGGGAGTGGGAGGCAGGGGCCAGATAGCAGGAAGAACAGGGGGGGACCTGGAAAGCAGGAGAATGGGGGAGCAGTGAATCAGAGCAGGAGGGGCAGAGGGAAGAGGGAGGAAAGTGCAAGGAGAAGGACCAGTTTGGAGGAAAGGTAAAGGAGAAGAACCAGAAGTACAAGGAGGATTCAGTAAAGGGAGCTGAGGGTTTAGGCCAGGGGAGCATGACGAGTAAGGAGAAACTAAATGGAGACAGGAAGGAAGGGAGGACGAGCCAGGCTAGTTTAGCAGATGGGGGAGAAGGACCAGTTGCGAGCAGTGAGGGGGGAATTGGCAAGGTACAGAAGGATACTCAGAAGGAGGAGAGGCATAGGATTGGAGGAGGGTGGCCATGGTAAATAAGGAGGGGTGGCATGTGGCACCCATGATGAGGGAGGAACAAGAGCCGGCTGGGTGGAGGGGCTGGTAGAAAGGATGAGGGACATGGAAGGGGGAATGGAGGAAAAGGAGCGGTCAGAGTGCTCCTGCTGGGGGATTCTATGATCAGGGGTATCAAATGGGATAGGGAGGGAGAAGCCTGGCCAGTTAGAACAAGTTGCTTCCCTGGACTAATGGTGCACAGGGCTAAGCATGAGGTATATCAGCTGGCAAAGGATTGTGGGGGTTCCCACATACTGGTCCACCTGGGTACAAATGACATTGAGGAAATAGCGAGCTAGAGATACAGGCAAGATTCAGAGAGCTCGCCAGGGTCTGTCATGACATAGGATGCACAGTTTCCTTCTCAGAAATCCTGCCAGTGCCAAGGGCTAGTGGGGAACACAAAGGAAGATTAGGAGATAAACCAGTGGCTCAGGGAGTGGTGTGAGGCCAGAGGGTATGGGTTGATGGGGGATTGGGGAGACCTGGGAGGATAAGGAGCTGTATGCTAGAGATAGACTACATCTCAATTTGGAGGAGGGAATCCTTAAGTTGAAAATAGAGGTTCATTGGGAAAAGTGGGTTTAAACTTGTGAAGGGGGGTGGGATGGGAGAAAAGGCTGTCAAGGGGGTGCCGATAAAGGAGGGACTCTGTCTCCACCCCCCTGGGGACCAGGATGATTGCAGGAAAAGGCCGACTGGCAAGGTGCAGACCAGGGGAAAACAGAATCCCCATGGGAACACGAGCAGGGGAAATGGAACTATAGGGAAAGGGTGGAAGGTAGTCCTGCTAAATGCCAGGAGCTTGGGCAATAAAATGCCTGAGCTCCAGGTGATGCTAACTGAGGGAGCAGTGGATGTGGCAGCAGTCACTGAGACTTGGGCCACTGCAGGACATGACTGGGACCTGAACCTGGAGGGTTACACTATGTTCAGGAAGGACAGGAGGGAGGGAAGGGGAGGAGGGTTAGCAATGATAGTCAAAAACTGCATTGGCATAGGGGGAGTAGAGGAGGTGGAGGGAACCGTGGAGGTGATTTGGGTCACCTTGATAACAAGGGGGGGGCAAGAGAATAAAAATAGGAGTGCTGTATAGACCCCCTGCCCTGGCGGAGGAGCTGGAGGACAGTCTGGTGGCAGATGTTGGGAGACACTGCAGACTGGGCAGAGGAATGGTGGTGGTGTTGGGGGACTTAAACATGCCAGGAACAGACTGGGAGACTATGACATCCTCTGTGACCAGGGAACAGAGGTTGTTGGATGTCTTTCAAGACGCGTTCCTAACTCAGCAGGTGAGGGAACCGACTAGGGAGGTGCGGGTACTGGATGTGGTCCTGGCAGACAGTGACCAGATTGGGGGCCTGGAGGTAAGGGACCCATTGGTGGGGAGTGACCATGCCACGGACTGGTTCTGCCTGGACCTAGGAGGGGTAGAAGGCTGCACAAAGACGGAAGTAACCAACTTCAGGGGGGCGGATTTTAAGGAAATGGGAAGGATCCTTAAGGAGCATTTGGATGGGATTGGGTCAGACATGGACACTGATAATAGGTGGGAAACCATCAGGAGAAGGGTGCAGGATGCTACCAGCACCTGTGCAAGAGTAAGACGAAAATGCGGTAGGGCCCAAAAACCCTGCTGGTGGACCAGGGAGGTCCAGGAGGTGGTGCAGGGAAAGAAAGCAGCCTATAAGCAATTCAAGTGCTCAAGGAGTGAAAGGGATCGAGGGGAGTACGAGCTGATGGCTAGAAGGGCCACTAGAGTGGTGAGGGCGGCTAAGGCAAGGAAGGAGCAGAACCTGGCCAGGGAAATTAGGAGAGGGAACAAGGGGTTCTTTAGACACATTGAGGAAAAACGAGGTGAAGGGCAGATTAGCAGGGTTAAATCAAAGGAAGATGGGCACAAGACCCGGGGGCAGGCTGAGGTACTAAATGAGTACTTCCCCTCAGTTTTCACCAAGGAAAATGGGGTGCTGCATCATACATGGGAGGAGACAGTGATACTGAGGAGGGACCCTTACCGATCGGCGGGTCTGGGGAGGGGAGGCATCACTGGCAGGTGGGGGAGGCTAAGCAGGAGAAGAGATCGGAGGTAAATCACAGCAGAGAGAGTGAGGAGCCCTCAGCCCTTAAGAGGGAGAAAGCGCCGGGCTGGATAAATTACATCCCAGAGTGCTGAAGGAACTTGCGGATGTCCTGGCGAAACCCCTGGCGGAGCTTTCACCATCTCTCTGAGGACAGGGTGGTGCCCCATGACTGGAAGGTGGCGATATAGTGCCTATCCACAAGGGGGATCAAGGGAGGTGGCAGGGAACTACAGGCCTGTCAGCCTGACATCGGTGGTGGGCAAGGTGATGGAGGGCATTGTCAAGGAGGAGGCTAGGGGGACCTGGATGAGTCAAGTGCCTGGACGATAGACAGCATGGATTCATCCCAGGAAATCGTGTCAGACAAACTGGTGGAGTTCTATGACTGGGTGACAAGTGCCTTGGACCTGGGTAGACCAGTGGACGTCCTCTTTCTAGACTTCAGCAAGGCATTTGATCCTGTTCTCACAAGGGCCTGTTGGATAAGCTGGGAGAAATGGGGTGGGGAACCAGATGATCAGATGGATAGGCAATTGGCTCCAGGACCGGACCCAGAGGGTCGTAGTTGGTGGGATAGTCTCATCCCCAAGGAGGGTCATTAGTGGGGTCCCACAGGGATCAGTCCTTGGGCCCCTTCTGTTCAACACCTATGTATCTGACATAAGGACAGGAATCAGGAGTGAGATGAGTCTCTTTGCAGATGACTCGAAACTGGGGGTGGTGGTGGATGGGGAGGAGGGGAGGGTGGCCCTACAGGGGGACCTGGAGGCTCTGGAAAGATGGTCTAGAAAGTGGAAGCTGAGGTTCAATGCAGGGAAATGCAAGGTACTCCACCTGGGGGCCAGAAATCCAGGCCAAGTGTACACCCTGGGGGGGGGAAATGCTACAAGTCTCGATGGCTGAGAGGGACCTGGGGTGGTGGTGGATGTCAAGATGAACAACTCTGAGACTTGTAGGAGGGCAGGAGCCACGGCCAACAGGATGCTGGGATGCATCGCTAGGGGGATCACCTCCAGAAGGAGGGAAGTGATACTCCCTCTGTATAACTGCTTGGTGAGGCCGCACCTTGAGTACTGCGTGCAGTTTTGGAGGCCACACTTAAAGAGGGACATTAACCTCCTGGAGAGGGTCCAGAGGAGGGCAACCAAAATGATTTGGGGCTTGGGGGACAGGACCTATGAGGAGAGGCTCGAAGAGCTAAATATGTACACATTGGAAGAGAGAAGGGACCGGGGGGACATGATAGAGGTCTTCAGGTACATGAAGAGGGTAAATAGGGGAGGAACAGTCAGGGTGCTTTGAAGGAAGGAGGAGGGGGCCACTAGAGGACCTGGGTGGAAGCTGGAGGGGGGAAGATTCAGGGGAGAAAGGAGGAGGTGCTACTTCACTGAGAGGGTGGTGGAGCCATGGAATGCACTGCCTAGGGGGCTGGTGGAGGCAGAGACAGTGGAGGGGTTCAAGAGAGGGTGGGACAGGTACAGGGGAAGGGTTCTGGAAGCAAAATCCAATGCAGCAAGAATATCAGGAACTGGGAAGGGAGAAGCCAGAGAAGGCGAGGGGGACAGCAAGGTCAGCACCCAGGGTGGAGGCTGACCAAACAAGCAGACACGAAAGACCATTAGGCCTATTCTGCTGGCATTTTAGTATGTTAGTACAACCACAGTAACACCTTCATCTATGCTGCAGAAACCTTCATCTTTTTCCTGAAAAGAAAACAACTACCAAAGCATCAGTGTCATCACTATCTTTGTGCCTGATTGGTTCCACATAAGGACTGCTACACGAAACAGAATATTATTACCTCTGCAAGTGTAAGGTTTTCAGCAAAATTACACTTATTTGTAGAACTTTAAATCAACTGAAAAAGGTCCGGTCAGTTCAGACTCTGCAATCAAGCTTATTGTTTCTGCTTACTATGAAGTTAAGTCTGGGGTAGGGGCAATCCCTAACTTCAGCAAGAAGATTTTTCTTCATTTGATCTTCTAGCATGACATCCATTTTCTTCACTGTTGCTTGTTTCAAACATGGCTGGTACTTTCTACAAACCTATTGCTCTATTGTGGACTGTGTTCTTACTGGTTTATTGTAAATTATCACTTTTTTATGGACTGTTCATCTTTGTGCTGGGATGTAATCAATTACTACAACACAAATGCCATGCCAGTGTGTGTGTGGCTACTCTATTAAAAGAACTCAATGCACAATCTAATGCACCCCTGGCCAATGTGTCTGCCAGTCAGCCATCCAGCAGCCAGCAACATGAACACTGATTTTTCTGCTATGCTGGTGTTTTGCTTTTAAATTACTTTCTGCATTGCCCCATGTGTCTTGTGGGGTTACTACCATTCTGAAAATGACATTTCACCTGTACTGTAACTACACCAACTTGTGGTTACTCATATGAACTTATGAACTGTTAATTTCATGGACTGTTATTCATATAAACTTTATATACTGGTTATATATGTTTTATAAGGACTTATCTGTCAAGAGACATTATCAACAGATTCTTCAATCAAGCTCCAAGGGTGTGCCACACCTCAACACCAGGTAGCATCTACTTATCCACTCTCAAAGTGGATTCCATGAACTCTTCTTCATCACCAAAATTGTTATATCATATTGTGTTATATGTGGTTTCACATGTTAGCATCTTTTCACATATTTCAATTGTGGTGTTGACATTCCTGAGTTCTGCACTATGTTTTACAAACTCACCATTTGTGCTCCATCTGTAACCACCCCTGTATCAACTCCAGAACAGGATGCTTTTTATAAATGCCTTGACTATCTGTATGCTGGCAACCAGTTTTAAAAAGGGTTTTTCATGTAATCAATTATAAACTGTTTTTCTAGCTTTAAAAAATTCTAGCTTGTATTGTAAGAGCTTAGAAATTATGTAAGGTAAAAGTATTAAAATGCAATTAACAGATTAAGATCAAAAGTGTTTAGTTATACTAAACTTATATATTAATCAAAGTATTATCTGTGGAGGTTCAAGACTCCCCTTACCAGACTTCCTTCACCCCCATAATCAGAATTATTAAAAGAGTTCCCAGTTAATCTTTACTTGATTAGGATGGAGCTGCCCCCACCCACCTACATGGTCTAGGTGTTCCACTTCCACCATAGACACCTGGCACATTTTAACCTTTACAGTGAGCCCTGCCACCTGTATCCTGCCTAACACTTCCTTCAGATGGGACAGGTGCTCCTTCCAGCTGGTACTGAAGATGGCAATATTATCCAGATAAGCCATTGCATACTCTTCAGTACCCTGTAACACCTGGTTGATCAACCTTTGGAATGTGGCAGGGGCGTTCTTCATTCCAAAAGGCATTACCGAGAATTCAAATAATCCTATTGGAATGATGAAGGTTAGCCATCCTCTAGGTCTGGCAGTTAACTTCACCTGCCAGTATCCTTTTGTCAAGTCAATTGTGGTAAGGTATGTTGGCCCTCCCAGTTTGTCTAGAATTTCTTCCGTCTGTGGCATTGGGTGAACATCAGACTTCATGACTGCTTTGAGTTCATGATAGTCCACACAAAAGTGAGTAGACCCATCTGGTTTGGGAAGGAGGACTACGGGCATAGCCCAGGGACTGTGGGATTTCTGGATTACCCCTAAATCCAGCATTTACTCCATTGCCCTCCTAATATCCTTTAGAACAGCCTCAGACACCCGGTAGGCTGTCTGTTGTATGGGCGCTTGCATCTCCATGTCTACGTTATGTGTTGCTAAGGGGGTTCGTCCATGCTTGACTGTAAATAAAGGGGCAAAGTCCTCTAAGACCTCCCTCGCTTCCTATGTCTGTTCCGGGGTCAACTGGGGCAACAGCTTGATTGCCTCCACAGATGACTCCCACTTGTTTTCCTTTAGCAAGTTCAGGATGGGGTCTTCCTCATCTGTCCCCTCCCCAGGACTACACACTGCAAACACCATGTCGGCCCTATTTACATATGGCTTCATCATACTGACATGGCACATTCTCTGGGTATGTTTCCTGTCAGGCAGTTCCACAATATAGTTAACATCATTGACCTGTCAGACTACCTTATATGGTCCCGCCCACTCGGCCTGCAGCTTGTCCTTCTAGACTGGAATGAGGACCATTACTTCCTGACATGTGCTGTACGAGTGAGCTCTGGCTCCATGATCTTACCAGACCTTTTGTTACTGCTGGGCAGCTGACAGGTTGCTTTGGGCCACCTTCATAAGTCCCTTCAGCTTCTCCCTAAACTAAGGACATACTCCACTATGGGAGTTCCCTGGGTGGCATGTTTGCCTTCCCAGTCTTCCCAGATCAATTCTAGGGGCCCACATGCCCTACATCCATGTAAGAGTTTGAAGGGGGAGAACCCTGTTGACTCTTGGGGCACCTCCCTGTATGTGAACAGCAGGTGGGGAAGGTATTTCTCTCAGTTCTTCCCATGCTGTTCAGCAAATGTCTGGAGCATTGACGTTAGTGTATCATTAAATCTTTCCATGAGCCCACTGGCTGGTGGGTGATAAGGTGTTGTGCATCTCAGCACCACCCCCACTTCTCCCACAAGCACTTCATCAGGTTCAACATGAAGCTACCCCCTTAATCAGAGATAATCTCCCGTGGAAACCCAACACAGGAAAAATTCCCTAGTAGGGCATCTGCAACTTTATCTGCCTTAATTGAGGAGAGGGAGACCACCTCTGGGTATCAGGTGGCGTAATCGACCATCGTCAGAATAAACTTTTTCCCGGAGGAGCTTAGGGTATTCAAGGGTCCCACAGTATCCATTTCTACCCTCTGGAATGGGTCTTCCACAATGGGCAATGGCATTAGGGCAGCTTTGGTTTTACTACCTGCTTTCCCTATTTTGTTAGCACTGGGGTCAAGATCTGCAATATTCCTGCACCTGCTGAGTGAAGTTGAGCTAATAGAAATTTGAGGCCAATTGCTGCATGGTGCAAGTGATACCCAGATGTCTGGATGTGGGGATATCATGAGAGATCTTGAGCAATCCCTCACGATACCCATGGAGAATGAGAAGTTGACTGCTCATCGCCCCTCCCTGTGTCCTCACATCCTGTGTATACAACAGTCCATTGTCCCAAAATATCATATGTCTCATGTCACCTCCCTTTGTCCTGTCAGATTCTGCACAAGCAATCAGCCTCTCCAACTAGGGTCAGTCCTCTGAGCTGTGGCAAAATCTTTACATTTTCCCAAAGCATGGGACATGTACCCCTCAGTTCCTTAACTGGTGTCCATAGCTCTAGCATCAGGGCATTCAGAGTCATTACCATCCCTAACCTTCTGACCATTTTTAACCCCTCCCTCCTCAGAGTAACCTTCTGTAGTTGTTTGTTGAATGGCTGCTTGGGGACATCCTACCTCTCTTTCACTATTCTCCATGTCAGAAGACACAGGCTGGGGAACCATCCTTCTAATCTTTTCACCGGAGCTTCTATGGGGTTCAGGGAATTACAAGCGGCCTTAGCTGTCTGACTGCGGGTAACCGCACACACCACCCCCTGCTGTAGATTATTCCCTAAAGTCACATCCAGGGCAAAGTTGTCTAACACTGCCACTTTTTGTACCCTCTCTCTTGTCTCACCCCAATCCAGGAGAACACTAGCCAGTGGCAGGGTTTTCTCCTCCCCAGTGAGTTCCCCACACAGTTACAAACTGATTAGGTATAAGCTGTTCAGGTCCAACCAAATTCCCTTTTACCAGGGTAAGAGATGCCCCCATGTCCCTTAACCCATGGGTCTGCACCCCATTTATGGTAACAAGGTGTATGTGTTCCCTCATCTTCACAGACATGCTCTCAGGGATACACAGTGCACCCACCTCTTTTTGAGGAACACTTTGCCCACTCTAGGCCTTTTTAGGATGCTATCTAGCAATATGCTCTGGCTATTTACAAAATCAACATTCATCACTTTTTTATCCAAGAAATCCCTTTTTGGTAACTTGGGGCTTCCCCTTTCTGCAGAGATCATGAGGGTTTTAGCTGCCCTGAAGGCAGCTTTTCCCTTTTACCCCTGCAGCACTGGCTCCCCCACTTCCTTTCAGAGCAGGCCTGCTCCAGGCATAGCGATCCAAGAGCTCAGCAGCTTGCTGTGCTGTTTTTGAATCCTGGTCCTCTAGCCAGGTTTTCAGCTTCACTGGGTAAGCCCAAAAGAACTGCTCTAATAACACAACCTCCTCAATTTTCCCCACAGAGTTTGCTTCCACCCCTTCCCACCAATGTTTCTGATGTTGCTTTGTGGCGAGTTCCTCAAAGTTCATTTCAGAGTACTTTCAAAGCTTCGAAACTTTAACTCTGTAGGCCTCAGGAGTTAGTTCATACTTTTTCAGTAAAGCAGTTTTAAGTTTTTCATAGTTTCTACTGTTCTCATTGTTCATTTGACCTAGCACCTCACACCAATTGCCAGTAAGCAGTGGAGATAGCTGACAGTTCCAGGCCTCCTTGGGTATCTTGCCTGGATACAGACATTTTTAAACAAATTCAAAAATGCATCCATATCCTCCCCCTCTTTAAATTCAGCTATTAATTTGGGATTCAATTTACAACCCAGCCGTGGAGTTTCAGGTTCACCCCTGCCACTTACCTGCTTTGGAGCTGGCAGCTGAAGCTTTAGTATCTCCAGCTTGAACTCTCTTCAGTGCTGCTTTTTATGCATCTCCATTTTGACCTTTATTTGCTCCAGCTGCCTCTGCATCTCCAGCTTGAGCCTCTTCTGTTCTCTTTCTTGCTGTTGAGCTTCCCTCTGCATCTCATGTTCAAGCCTCCTCTGCTTCCTTTCATGCTGTCGGGCTTCCCTTTGCAGCTGTGCTTCCCTCTGCTGCTGGGCTTGATGGGCAAGCTGTCTGTTCTGTATGGCAAGCTGCAATCTGTATAGTTCCAACTGGAGCTTCAGCTTCTCCAGCCCCCCCATCCACACTGGACATCAACTGGGGCCATGGCTCTGTGTTCCCTCTGGTCTTGCCATCCTCCTCCCTGGGAATAGACACTGCAATATCCCTTGGTGCCCCCCTGCCCAAGTTCTGGTCCTTTTTAATCACTGGCTGTGACTCAAGGTTCTGGGCAACCACTTGCTCATTGACTGCCACAAGATCCTCCAAGAGGTTCTTTTTGGTTTGCCCCTCGTAATGGACTCTTCTTTTCTGACACAACTGCCTTAACTGGTCTGCAGTACTTTCACTGTACTTGGAAGCCATCTTCTCCTCTAACTACTGCTATACTAGCTTACACCATAAAACAAAACAGTGTAGGGAACTTTATACTGAAACCAAATAGTTTTTTCCCAAATCTCTGCCTGTTTGTGTGTGGATTGTTTACAATTTATCATTGTGGTACACTGGCCTCGAATCCAACCACTCTGCTTCCTGTGCCACCAATATCTCTTGGATCCCACTGCTATTCCACCAGATCTGTCACAAACCCACTTCTGGGGGCTGGTTCCACTGAACTCACAGTGCCCTCCCTTAAGTGCAATCTGTGATGGTAGAAACAGAAAATACCCTCCCCATGTCCTTTTAGATTGCTTACTGAGTTCACAACTGAACACTTGCCATGAGGGCCCAAGGCTTCCTCTCTAATCTGGGTAAGGAGAAAATACAGCCTCGAGTCTGTAGCCAGGTGAGAACCCTCCTTGGTTGTTGCACTGGGGTGGGCCCAGGTGTTCCAAGCTCTTTGGGGCTGTCCTCATAACCCTGATTGTGTCTCCTCCCACAGGTGGTGCAGGAACCTAGTTCAAACCTCAGAGATCCCTCCAGAGACCTTGTGTATTTCTCCATAAGTAGGTCCCAGATTTCCTTCCAGGATCCTAGTCTTTGGTAGCTATGGTGGTATCTTAGCACCAAACAGGCTTGTCACAGATTGACTAACCCTTTCCACCTACACACACAAACACACACACACACACACACACACACACACACACACACACACACACACAACAATCACTCCCAGGCAGTTTTTAAAAGCAAGTACTTTTACTAGTTACTTAAATAATTACCATACAAGACTTACAAACAAAAGATTCAGAAATGTAGTTACAAGATAAACAAGCATATGTCAATACTGAATGTTTGCTTGCTGATATTAGCATTGGACGAGGAGGAGTTAGACGGATGCAGAATAGGAATGGCAGTGAAGTACTGAGCTCATGCCAATCCCACCTCCACCCTGCAGAGATGGGCAGGCATTGATGTGTGCCTGTGGGTCATTGCCCATAATGCTCACAGCATTTACCTCACCCTATCCTGTAGACACCGACACATGTTGAGGTGTGCCTTGGGGTGTTCAGCTTCATAGTCACCACATTTCATAAGGACATACACTGAAATGGGTGCAGTACAGGAGAATGGGGTGAAGTCTGGGGCTGAAGAGTGCAAGGCACACCTCAATGCCTGTCACTGGCTGCAGGGTGGGGGTCGGATGGCATGAGCATTACAGCCAGTGATCCAAAGTTACATCTCTGATGCCTGTCAGTCTGCACAGGGTGGGACGTTATGGTTAGAAACCCTAATGCCCCAGGCGTGTGTTGGTATTTTCACTACAAATTTTCATCTTGGGCTTTTTGTGAACCCCACCTCATGAAAGCATTCAGGATCTCTTCTCATGAACAGTAGCAGTGTGATTTTGTTAATGTGTCCTGAACTTCGAATTCCCACAGTGACTGTGCCATTCTGCGCCAGATGTTTTGAAAACACAGATCAGGCAGGATGTGAAGAATGACAGCTGTACCATCCTTACAGAGGTGTAAAGAGATGGCAATGTTGAAAATCTGTAGTGAAAATATTAAAAATGCTCAAAGTTCTGAGCGTACGTGGAAACTGAGCAACACATGCTTGAACCACAGTCATTTAGTGAAATTATTTCACCAGATTTTCAACTTAGGCATTTTATGACCTCTGCTCATGAACACTGTCACTATGATTTTCTTAATCTGTCCGAAACATTAATTTCCCACAGCGACTGCGCCATTGTGCACCAGATGAGCGAACGCATATTTTGGGAAGGATATGAAAAATGCCAGCAATTCTGTTCATAAGGAGGTGTGGCAAAATGGCAATGTTGAAAATCTGGAGTGAAAATATAACAAATTCACGAAGGTACAAACATGTGTGGGAAGAGCGCAATGTACTCTCGTAAAACAGTCATTTTTGGGGATTTTTTCGACCAAATTTGCAACATAGGCTTTTTGAGATCCCACCTCATGAACACTGGCACTGTCATTTTGTTAACTAGTCCCAAAAGGTGACTCCACGCAGTGACTGTGAAATCATCTTTTGGGACCGAATAACGCTATGACAGTGGCTTTGGTGCCAAAATTCAAAAAAATGCCTGAGATATGCAGAAAAGTTGAAAAAACCCTATTTATGTCATTATACAGCTTACCGGCATTTCTTCAGTTCATGGTCAGCTTGAAGAGTGTAGATGTGTTCCCAGTCTACCAGATCGTCTCGCTGTGCTCCAGAGGTAAGTATGGGGTATGGGGAGTGTGGGGAGACAGGTAGCCCAGAGGGTGGGTGTGGGTTGGGAAGGAGCCAAGGACTCAACAAGGGACTGTTTTCTGTTTTACAGGGTTTAAAAAACATTGCAGGACTGTTTTTTTCAGGGACATTGGCATGCTGGAGTGGGCTCCCAGCATGCCACCTGAAATGTTTAGGGCTGTGGCGGCTGGGATTAGGCACCCCAGTCGGCACATACCGAGTGGAGGGGCAAGAGCCAAGGGGATTGGGCAGCCCCTGGCAGACAACAAATTGTCGAGGAGATTCATTATGCCAACAGGGAGTGGGCTCCCCCATTGGCAAATTGAACTTGGAAGGGGGACTGAAGCTGATGGGGATTGGGCACCCCATAAGCAAAGAAAGAGTGTTGGGGGGCACATGATGCTGAGGGGGATTGGGCACCCCCTCAGCATACAACATAAACTTGGGGGTGGGAACATTATGCCGATGGGGACTGGGCTTCCTGTCAGCAAATGAACTGGGTCGGGGGCATGTGGAGGGCAAGGTACTGCCCTGCAATGATGGGTCACTCTGTCATTGCAACAGAATGGCTGACGCTGCAATGACAAGGCATCCCCTGATTGTGGTGGTGAAAACGATTAAAGGTGGTAGCACACTGACTGAACTATTGACAGCAGCAGTGTGCCACTACATTGGGGAAAGTGGACCAAGCCTCAAAAGGCACTGGAGTCATTGGCCCCCACAGTGTCGCACCTCCAAAACCCCGCTTCTCTCCTAAGCAGTTCCGAAATGTTTCTTGCGCAAGTGCAAGCAAACATAAAAAGTTGGAAAAATACATACAAAACATACTGTTAAATTTAACTGGCTAATTTTTACCTTGGCTGTAAAGAATCAAAGTCCAGAAAATAAATGAGTTCTGTAAAATCCCTTTTCTCTCTCAGCTGAGTCTCCAAGTCATGCAAAAACAAATATCCGCACTGCATAAGCACCTTACCAAAAGCAGCAGCTAGAATGTTAAAAATAAAACAAACACACCATTAGCATCAGCTCAATGAACCTCTACCAGTTTCACAATCTCTGCATCATCAGGAAGCTAACAATGCATAGTAGGTGGACCCTTAAATACATACAAACACATAAAAATTTAAAGTTTCAGTGCTTAAGTAAAGTGCAACATAATAAAGTCAGTGCAAAACAGTATATAAATGTTAAAAACAAAATCAATCCAATCCTTTGGTTTGCAACATTTCAGGGAACAAGACAATAAATTGTTTCAGTTCTACGTATATACTAAAGAATGGAACATGAAGAATGTTATAATGGTGCCAAATTCATCAGTGCTAAGATACCGTTAGGCATTCATGTGCACCCTAGAAAGAGAACATAGAAAGCACACAAATAATAATTGCATGGGGTACATATAAACAGTTTACACAGTATTGACACGGATATATACACAATTGCAATTAATTTCTCTATTTCTTGATGGACAGGGCATAAGTTCTATATGATCATTTAAACCTGGTGGTTCCATGGCCCAACGTAAAATCCAGAATGATTCTTGATACAATAACTTATCATCCAGGTTCCCCCACCCCCACCCCACACGGCCCTAGCCTGACCTTCTCAATAGCACAACATTTAAACACATGCTGGGCACTTCTGCTATTTTTTACAATGCAAGCTAATGCATTTTTTTCATCTCCACACCCTATGGATCTCAGATGTTCCCCAATATGTAATTTGAGGGGTCTAGTTGTCTTCCCCATGCAAAAAGAACTACATTCTCATGTTGCCACATACACTGCATATTCACTACTACAATTAAATAACTCAGTCATTTTAAATAATTTATTAATGCTACATGTAGTGAAAGTGTCCATCCTCATAATATTGGGGCAGAATTTACAATTCCCACATATGAAATTACCTGTGGGTATGGGTGGAAGCCGTGTGTTGGTGTTGTTCGTAACATCCTTTAATTCTTCCTGATAACTATGGATAAGTTTATCCCTCAAATCTGGAACCCTACGGTAAACCATCCGTGGTTTGTATTGTGTAATATCAGAGAGAAGGGGGTCATTTTCGAGTGTGTGCCAGTTAGTGTTTATGATTTCTTGTATTTTATATGCATGTCTACAGTAGTTGGTCACAAAGCTGGCCCTGGGGGGACTCTCCTCCTGTCTTTTGCTCTGGAATAAGTTTTCTCTAGGTGTGTCTATGTCCTCCAAGTATGCCTCTTTCACCAGTGTGGTATTATAACCACGTTCAATAAACCTTGTGCACATATCTGATCCATTAATAACAAAGTAAACAGTCTCTGATCCAGATTGGGGTTGGGGAGTGTCAAATACCACGTAAGACAGTTAGCCAATGAAATTAATATTTTATGAATGAATACCATTGATTTGAGAGCCAAGATAGATCACGTTTTTATTCTCATTGCTTGTTCCATCACTCAGTTAGCTTTTGTGCCACCGCGCCTAGCTAAGATCGAACTTAACGTCTGGTGCAGTAGCACAAAAAGCTAATTGAGCCTGATGGGACAGTCTATGTGAACAAGCTAAATAAAATAAAAAACAGTTGAAAGGATGATCTGTCTAAATGAATGTAAAAATACATAGTGAACCATATGGTTTATACAGATAAGATTATAGAAGGCATCTCTTGAAAAGCCTGCTCTGTAGGTGAAACGTTGAGGTATTTGCCGAATTTAAAATAAAAAGGAAATTATTTGAACATTTACACAGAATACACAGAAATGTGATGGCAGAGAAAGGCACCACAGCCCATCTAGTCTGCCCAACACCGTACCTCCCCCCTTCTGTTATGCTTCCACCCTCTTTTCCCAACCTCTTAAATCTATCCCAAGCCCTCTTGAACCCCTCCACCATTTCAGCTCCCACTACCTCCTCCAGCAGCTTGTTCCAGGCCTCCACCACCCTCTCCATAAAAAACTGCCCCTGACATTACCTCTGTATTGCCCACCTTCCAGTTTGAGGCTATGTCCCCTCATGTTCACTCCCTTCTTCAGTTTGAACAAGCTGTTACCCTCTACTTTATTTATTCCCTTCAGATACTTAAAGGTCTCAATCATGTCCCCCCTCTCCCTTCTAGTCTCCAAAGGGTACAAATTCAGCCCTCTCAATCTTCTCTCATAGGGTACGTTCTGCATCCCTCGTACCATTTTGGTTGCCCTTCTCTGCACCCTCCCATCAGCTCAACATCTCTTCATAGGTGAGGCCTCCAGAACTGCACCCCATACTCCAGATGTAGCCTAACTATGGTTCTGTATAATGGCATTAGCACCTCCCTCTTCCAGCTATTAAAACCCCCTCGCAATGCAGGCCAACATTACATTTGCCTTTCCCACCACCCTGCTACACTGGCTGCCCACCTTGAGGTCACGTGATACCATAATCCCCAGGTCCCTTTCTGTTTCCTTCTCCTTAATCACCAACCCCCCAAGGGAGTAAGTTTTCCTCCTACTCTTCCTCCCCAGGTGCATCAGCGAGCACTTTAGTGTATTAAACTTCAATTTCCAGGTGTCAGACCACCCTTCCAGCATCTCCAGGTCCTGCCTCTTGGCTTGCACCCCACTAGATGAATCCACCCTATTGCAGACTTTTGTATCATCTGTGAACAGGCACACCCATTCCTCCAGACCCCCTGCTAGGTCACTAACATAGATGTTAAAGAGTATTGGTCCTAGCACTGACCCCTGTGGTACCCCACTGGTCACCGCCCATTCCCTGGAATGTGTCCCATTTACCACCACCGTCTGACTCCTTCCCTTCAACCAGTTTTCCACCCACCTGGTGATCCTGTTGTCCACCCCTAGTCTGTCCAGCTTATGTACCATTCCACCATGCGGAACGGTGTCGAAGGCCTTATTGAAATACAGATAGGCCACGTCCACTGCTCCTCCCTAGTCCACTATCTGTGTCACCCCATCGAAAAAATCTATCAGGTTAGTCTGACAGGACCTTCCCTTGGTGAAGCCATGCTGCCTGTCATCCTGCATGCCATTTATCTCCAAGTATTCTATCAACCTGATCTTAAGTAGTGTTTCCATTACCTTCCCCACCACCGAGGTAAGACTAATAGGATGGTAGTTTTTGACCTTGTCCTTCCGCCCCACCTTATGTAGTGCGACCACTTCTGCCCTCTTCCAGTCCATTAGCACCATTCCTGTGACCAAGGACATGTTAAACAGCCTTGCTAGATGCAGCTTCAGTTCATCCTTCACCTTCTTGAGAACCCTTGGGTGTATTCCATCAGGCCCCATTGCCTTGTCTACCCTAAGTCTACCCAGCTCTTCCCTTACTCCTTCAGCAGTGAATTCTGCCACAGCCACCTGCCTGTGGCTGTCACCCTCCCCACCCCTTCGTGGTCCCCTACCCTCCCTTTCCTCCATGAAGATTGAGGCAAAATAGCTGTTTAATGCCTCTGCTTTTTCGAAGTCCCCTTCCAGTATTGTTCCACTTTCCCCCTTATCCTTCCAATCCCATGCTGTGCCCTCCTCCTTTCTCCAACGTACCTAAAGAAGGTTTTATCCCCCCTCCTTGCCTGCTTTGCTATCCTCTCCTCTCCTCTCCTCAGTGGCCTCCTTAGCCCTCCTTATCTTTTGCCCAGCCTCCTTTCCTTTTTCCCTGTCCTCATCCTTTTGTGACCTCCTGTATCTCTTGAATGTTTTAGTCTTCTCCTTGACCCCTAACGCCACCTCTCTAGTGAACCACAGAGGTCTTTTCTGTCTTCTATTCTTTCTTACCCTTCTTATACATGAGTCCATGGCTTTAAATACCCCTCTCTTGATGGCTGCCCATAATTCCTCCACCCTCTGCACATCCTCTATCCTCAACATTTATTCCCCAACTACCTTTCTCATTCCATGAAAGTCAGCCTTTCTGAAGTCCATTACCTTGGTTCTTGTCCTAACCCACTCCCTGCCTGCTCTCACCCTGAACCTGACAGTCCTGTGGTCACTGGTGCCAAGCTCTTCCCCCACCTCCACCTCCTCCACACTGTCCCCATTTGTGAGGACCACATCCAACAGGTTTACACCCCTAGTGGGCTCACTGACACTTTGTTGCAGGAATATGCCCTGAAGAGCCTCTAAGATGCCCCTCCTCCTCCTTGCGGAGATTGCTGTCTGGGCCTCCCAGTTGATGTCCGGAAGGTTTAAGTCCCCGACTAGCACAATTTCCACTTTACGTGCCATCCTCGCTACTGGTTATGCAAAGTGTCTATCCCCTTTCTCCCCCCGCATAGGAGGCCTATAGACTACCCCAACACATAGGTTTTGCCCCATCCCCTGTCTAGGGTGACCCACATTATCTCTGTTTCTCCCTCCTCATCCTTCCCTTCCATGGCCCCAATCCCTTCCCTGTTATATAATGCCACCCCTCCCCCCTTCCCCTCCCAATCTTTCCTAAACAGCTGATACCCTGGGATCACCGTCTCCCAGGCGTAGTGCTCATTTCACCAAGTCATACTCACTGCTACAATGTCTAGGTTCTCCTCCATCATGGTGGCCTCCAGTTCTCCCATTTTGTTCCCCAGACTACTGGCATTTGCAACCAAAGCCCTCCAACATGTAGCCCCATCCCATCCTTCCCTGCTGCTAAGTGTTCCCTTGATGAGTGTTGTGACTTGGGGAGAGGCTGATAGCCTCTGTGCTCTGCCTCATGTAAGGCTGACCCTGTCCTTAGCCACTCCCCCATTTAGTTTAAATTGAACTTCCTTGCCATGAAGTCCCCCAGTTTACTCTTTAGTGCAGCTGCCCTTGAAGAGCTCAGTTGCAGCCTGTCTTGGGCATACAGCCCCTCCTCCTCCCATGTAGAGCCCCAGTCACCTATCCAGCTGAACCCCATCCGACTGCACCAACCTTGTAGCCAATTGTTGAATGCCCATTTCTTCTCCTTTCTGGGTGTGCTCGCTCTTGGTACTGACAACACCTCAGAGAAGGAAATGAAAGGAAAAACAGTGTTGCTCCTACAGAACCTAGCAAGTTCCTCAAACCTTGCCTGTACCTCCATCAGACTGTTCCCTTCCAAGTCATTTGTGCCCAGGTGAAACACCAGATGTGTCCTTTCATCCTGCTGCTTACCCCAGAAAGGAATATGATGCCTCACCTCCAGCACCATCATCCCTGGCATGCATTGTACCCATACTGCATTGTTTTTTCCTCCGTTCCTTCCCCATTTTAGCCCCTTGATTACTGAGTCCCCCAAGAGTGCCACTCTACTGTCCCCTGCTTCCTGGGTATCCTTTTGGCCTCTAGCTTTGTGTTGCGGTGTTTGGCTCCCTTTGGACTCCTCCTCATGTTCCATCCTGACTTGGTTTCTGCCCCTGCTCATCTTTTGTTCCCCATCACCTAGCCTATCCTGATTTTTACCCACACCCAGCATCTGTACCTCTTCCCCCTCTCCCTTTAGCCTTTCATCAGACTCTCCCCTCCTGTACCTCTTCATCCCTTGTACTTCCACCTGGCTTCCTTCATCCCTGCAGACCCCTCCTGCTTCACTGCTTGAGCATGATCCAATTTCACCTGACCCCCCCCCAACTGCTCCTGGCCTTCCCTCATCTGCATCACTGTGCGAGATTGCGCCAACTGTGCTTCATCCCCCTCCAGCTGTTCCTGTCCTGCCCATCTTTGCAGAAGGTTTTGAGCAACATACCCCACATGGGGAAGTCCTCCTCCTTACCACCTGCCCTGTCTGCATATTACCCCTCTCCTGCACCCTGCCTGGTGCATGCCCCAGCCTTCTACTGCAGCTCCTACCGTGAAGGGTTTCCTCCAGTTCATTTTCAGCCTCTCAGGAGCTCAACTCCAGCTTTTCCAGTGCTTCCTTCCTGCCCCTTTTCTTATGCCACAGTTCCCCTAGTGCCACCTTTTAGTGTGTCCCTAATGTGCCCATCCCCTCCACCACCCCTTCTCCTGCATGCAATGTGCCTGCTCCCTCCTCCCCCTTCCACTGTACCTGAGATCTTTACCCCCATGTCCCCCAGCTGCTCTGCACCCCCCTTCTCTAATGGCTCCTGCCGGACCCCTTCCTCTCCAATGTCCTTGACTAGAATACCTAGGAGGGCAAAACTATTTGTTACTTCCACCCTCTGGCCCATTTCACCTATGCCTGCATTGTCCTTCATACTGGGCATCTGTCTGCCTTTTCCTGAGCCTACTGTCTTCCATTCCTCCTGATCCCTGACTGACCCCTTTTCTCTAGCTACAGGCATCATTTTGTGCCTCTAGACTTCCTGCTGTCAGTTCCCACTGACCTCTTTCCTCCTGTTTCAGGCGTCCCTGTCCCAAATCTGGACTTGCTGTTGTCTGTTACCACCTCTGGTCTATCCCCTCTGGATACCCTTCCATCCTCTCCCTCCCACGCCTTTGACTTCCAGAACAGTGTATCTGATCCTCCAGTGAATCCACTCAGCCCTTCCCATTCCTTCCTTGGCTTATATTGTCCCGGTCTCTCTACCCCCTTTCCCCAGCTTCCCCCCATTTAACCCCCACCTTAGCCCTGCCACGTTCTCTCTCAGCTGAGTGAGCTGCTTACACATCATACAACCCCCCATCCTCCAAGCCCAATTTAGGATCATAGCCGTTCCACAGCCACTGCACCCCACCACCCTATCAAAGATTCCCCTCCCTTGGTCACCCCTCCCTCTGTGCTGCCCTACCATTTCTTCCGTGATACTTAGATACAGTTCTAAAATTACCCTTATGTATTTTTGGGCCCCGACCTCACCCCCTCCTCAGCCCCAACCCACAGTCAAGACATTTTAGAAATAATAAAGCATGTGCAAACCATAGGCATCAAGAATTAATAACCATAGCCACCATGTTCAAGTCCAAGTCATCAAGTTCAAGTCCAAATCCCCAGCACCACCAGTGTCAGTAGTCCAATATCAAGTTCCCAGCACCTCCAGTGTCAGTAGTCCTGACCCAGTTTATTTCACCTCAAATCAAGTTCAAATCCCCAGCACCTCCAGCATCAATAGTCCAAGATCAAGTTCCCAGCACCTCCAGCGTCAGTAGTTTCGACCCAGTTCATTTCACCTCAATTTCAGCTCTTTTATGAAGGATTTCCTAGTGCCTGTGTCAATTTCCCATATCTATTGAGGTTGAAGTCCAAGTCCCCTGTGGAGAAATGCAGGACACAGTTTCTTTGCTGCAGACCAGCTCCTTGCAGTGATTTCCTTTGCTCAGGACGCTCCTTGCTCCCACTTTTAGTCCTTCTATCAGTCTGGCTGGCTATTTTTAAAGCCTACCACCTTGGCACCTCTCTCCCTGATTGGTCTGATCCTACACCACTGTCTGCAGTTGGCCGGCTGGCCCTGCTTCAGTCGCTGGACTGCCACCTGTGCCCCTTGGTAGTTTAGCTCCAAACAGCTCAGCTCTCCTTCCTCTGATCACCAATCTTGACCCCGCTGCCGACTGCAGCCAAAGCTCCACGCAGCTCTCCACTTTCTTTTCTCTGGTTGCCGACAGCGACTTACTCCCCAGCTGCTGACACAGCTAAAAAACACAGGAATGCACAGTCCAATTTCTTTCTGTGCCGCCTGGACTATTGGTACAACTTATGACAGTGGTCACCGAGGGTCACAGCTAGGCAGGGATTGACAAGAGGCTTTGGCTATGCAAGACCTTGCAGGCATGCACTCGCCAGCCCCATTACATTGATAGCCTGGGGCACACTTACTCAAGTACAAGTGCAGGATGTGAAATTCTTTTGTCCTTGTGCTTCCTTTGTTATTTTAAGAGGTTGTTTAAAAGCCCACAAATAGATCCTTTAGGAGCAAGCCAGACTAAAATGTGGATTTGAGCAGGACCCCCAGTCACTGGAGCTTTTCAGATCTAGTTGCTTGACTTCTGTTTTGCTTGGAATTGATTCCAAAGAGTTGATTTTAAACTGAAAATGCAAATACCTTGTGGTGATGCTTTGCAGAAATCCAGTTCAGGAGACCTTCACAGATGTAGTGAGCAAGAATGGTGTAGTTACTCCAAGTCGAAAATCTTGTAAATCCCTAAAAATTGAGCTACAGACACAGACAAACACAAACAGCCACCCACACAGACCCAGGACTCCCTGAATTAACTATTTGAAGAAACAGTCTGCAGTGGTATTTGTCCAGCACCCCCAACCCCCAATCTGGATCATAGACTGTTTACATTGTTTCTACATTGGGAAAGGCAGCTTCAAGCATATTAAAGGATGGTTCATTATCTGTGGAGTTTCTCTTTTTTGACCCAAACCATTAATAACAAAATCAGTGACCTCTGAACAATTTCTGTGAGCTCTTAACATCTGGGCCCTGGGAATATTGTTTATTATATGGAATGGATGGTAACTCAAGGCAAACAAAAGCAAGTTCCTGTCTTTCTGTTTTCAAAATAAATTTGTTCTAAAGGTCTCATCAATATTGATTGATATTCTCAGATCCAGAAAAGATCAGAAATAGGATCACACTGTGTTGAAAATTTTAAATTTGGTTTGGTAGTTTCCAAATATTCAACGAACTCGCATAGCTCGCCCCGAGTGCCTTCCCATACCATAAATATATTGTCAATAAAGCAATGCTAGATATCAATCCTGTCATAAAAAGGATTGTTATGGATGTCATAGACGGTTGTTTTCTCCCATAAGCCCAGGTAGAGATTGACATAATTGGGGGAAAAGTAGCCCCCATTGCCATTCCCTTGAGCTGCAGGTACATTTCCCCTTGGAAAAAAAAAGCATTTTTTCTTCAAAATATGCTTTTTGCAGGTCAGCAAAAATTGTTTCTTGTGTACATTAACATCTGTGTCTAAATTAAGCCAGTATTCAAGGGCATCAATACCCCCCCTCATGGGTGATGTTGGTGTAAAGTGAAGCGATATCCATAGATACCAAATACCACCGTTGTTAAGCCTGCATCTCATCCAATATTTCCAGCATTTGAGTTGTGTCTCAAATAAATGAAGGCAATTTTGAGACATACCCTTTGATGTGGGCATTTACAAATCTGGATAGGAGTTCCATCAGAGAACCAATGCCAGCCACTATGGGTCTGCCGGGTTGTGTAGATCCTTATTTACTTTAGGAAGCACACATATGCTTGCTCTAACTAGATGAGTGACAGTTAGATATCCCATTTCTTCATTGATTATGACTTCTGACATTAATGCATCATTAAGAAAAACATCAATTTCTTGTTTGTACTTATTCATGGGATCATTTCTAAGTTTGACATGAAACTGTGTGTCCCCTAGTTGTCTAGATATTTCTCAAATATATTTCTCAGTTGACATTACAACCACAGAACCCCCCTTTATCTGCTGGCTTTATAGTGAATGTGTTATTTTCCTGTAAACTTTTCAAAGCAGCAGCCTCTTCAGAGGTAATATTAATATAGGTAGCTCTATTGGTTGTCTCACACATGTTTTTTAAAGATCTTTCACATGCCCACTCAAATATTCTTACAGTTTCAATATATTGTGGCATGTAAGTGGAAGCTAAACAAAAAGAGTTTACCTCCCTTTGTGTGGAAAAATCCACATCCAGTGGTCCCTGGGTAGCTATGCCACGACACATGTTGCTCTTTTTATAATGTGCCCTTAAATTTAAATTCCTAGGGAAGTGATGTAAATCCACATAAACTTCAAAATGACTTGGGTCTTGGGTAGTAGCAAAAGAAAGTCCTTTCTGCAGCTCTTGATGTTACATAGATGTCAGTTCACAGTCAGAGATGTTAATGACAATATTTTCTACTGCTCCAGTTAGTTCATTCTTTTCCCCAGCACCCTGCCGCTTATGTTTCCTGCCTCCTCTTCTGGTGGGTTTCTATCTCTGCCATGGTCTTGGTTGCCCCTGGGGTTCCTCTGTCACCTTCCTAGCTGATTTGTTGTGGCTGGCAACTGAAATTGAACTGTCCTGTTCGGTTCCTCTGTTTCCTCCTGACCTTCTCCTAAAAAAGAGTCATCTGCCTCTGATCCACTATTGTCAGTGGTGCAGGAGGGGGAATTATTCCTATTTCTAAGGATGGACCTTGGTTGCTGATTGTATGTGCCTGAGTTAGATGGGGTACTTTCGTTTCTGCCATTTGTATTTCTTTTTTTTTTATATATTCTTTCTATTTTTCCCTCCTTTCTCCCCCCCTCAACTTCAGTCTCCTCGGGAGTACCTAGGAGTCACCCCACTATGGTTCGCTCCTTCCTGGTCAATCCTCTGTCAGCCATGTAGCCTTGGTTTGTCCCCCGGGTGGGGACGGGGTGGGCTCCAACACCCCAGAATTCTCTGGCGGCGTTGGTCGGGAGGATGCCACGAGGGTACATAAATCATGGGCAAGCTCCGGTTCTCCATCTCGCCAGAGCGAAGGTTTTTTTCCCTTTTTTCCTGGGAGTGGCCAGTGCCCTGATGTCAAAGGCCTCACCGACGCCTGCCACCCCCGCCTCGCTACACCCTCTGAGGTGCTTGCTGTATCTCTGGCTTCCGCCAGAGATCAGCTGAGCGCCGAATAGGGACCTCTGTCCCTCCCGGGAGAGAAGAGCTGTCCTCTGGATGCTCGATCCTCTCCCTCCCCTGCTGACCCCAGCAACCTGGGCTTGTTCCTGAGCCCAGGTCACTGGCATGGCACGAGGTGTGGCATCCAGCACCTCAACCCTCAGTGCCACCGGGCCGGCTCTGCCATTTGTATTTCTACTGCTGTTTTGTTTTCTATTCCAGTCAAAGACCCTTCCCAGAAGGTAATCTTTTCTATCCCTTTCAAATTTATGTAGTTTGGATTTCTTTATTTTGTTATCTTCCCTCTGGATGTTTTCTTTAAGCCTGCATTGGAATGTCTCAAAGTCAGGATGGTCCTTGAATTTAAGAACTGCAATTTCCTTGTCTTCAGTATCTACACTTACTTCAGGTTGCTGTGCCTCATAGTCTGTTATAATTGCTTTCATAAATTAATCCATGCCTATTTGTTGTGCACGTCTCCAATCAGTCATGAATGGTGCTCTCTCCCAACCCTATCCTGGTAATTTGAAGACAAGTAGCCCCCTGGGAGAATGGCCAACTCTGACGTACACTTTTAAAGTGATCTTACCCCAATAGTGTCCCTTCCCCCTCACTATTGTTCTTTCAAGAATAACAAACGCTGTTGAAATGTTGACAGGCTACTGGTTTGAATTATTAGAAGAATCAGTACCTGTGTATTCCTCTGTAGCGAAGGTGTTCCTACATATCCAGCACACACCCAGCCTTCTGAACAGTTTTGCTTTCTTTGAGTCTCCAAGTCCCAGTTCTTCTTGCAGCCACTGGTCCTCTGTGTGTGTGTGTGTGTGTGTGTGTGTGTGGCAGTCTTGCTCTGTGTCAAAAAGTTTGGCTTCTCTTGTGTGTCAGGAAATGTGTGTTCTGCCTATATTTGAGTGGACATATATAGCCCTGGTTCTGCAGTCTGTAAAACTGCCTTTGATTAGCTGGTGGCCTTATCTTTAGACCAGCTGGGATCTCTCTTGCTCCGTTACAGAATTTTAAGTGAACCAATATTAATAATAGTTTGATACCCCCACAGCCCAACTTTCTGGCTGGCTTTTGATATCCAGTATCCTTCCTGCCACTTATTAAAATGTAAATAGAATATGGTAACTTTTCTGACACCTCCTGCTCAAAAACAGATTTCTTGGATTTAAAGTGTTTTGTCAGGGGGAGATGGTTTTCCATCTTCTGTCATTTTATGACACATTTTCTTCTTATCAGCTTACCAGGAAATTCCAGTTCCCTTTGGAATGTAACATCAGTTCCTTTCAAGCAAGCCTTTCCCAGACTCTGGAATAATAATAATAACAATAAGTTTATTTGTATAGCGCCTTTCAGCATACCAAGGCACTGAACATATTAAAACCACAGCATCAAATATAAATCAATGATACATATAAATAAAATCATATTATGTGAACAACGATTATTAAAATCAATTAATAAATACAAATAAAAAATCTCAACAGAATAAATTTACTTAAGCATCCAAGAAGGATTAAGCATCCAAAAAGGCCATTTGCCACAAATAGGTTTTCAAGTTCTTCTTGAATTCCTCCACGGAGGTGCACTCTCGTAACCGGCATGGTAGAGAATTCCAGAGATTGGTGGCAGCATGAGAAAAAGCTCTACTACCAGAAGATTTTAAACTCACTCTCGGAATCTCTAGCAACCCCTCATCGGCCAAGCTGAGCGATCGGCCAGGGTAGTAAGGAATACACATCCTCCTTTCCTATTTAACCTTCGCAGTAAAACTAGGCATTCCTTTGATGACCCTTAAGTTCTAGCCTTTTGGGGAATTAAACATAAAGAAAAATACAGAAAAATTATGACAATAATATGACTGAAGGGGGCAAATCATCACACTCACCAATACGAATATTTGTATTGTCAAACAAGGGTTGAGCAGTGAATTTTTCCATTGGAACCGCCCCCAGTGGGGATAAGCCAGCCACATGGAGAGGAAGAGTACAGGAGCTCTCAGGAGACATTCCATGATGATGGACTGGGGAGGCCCCTGGCAGGGACAAGACAGCCCTTAGAAGTGATCAGTGGTCTGGATCAGGAAAAGTGTGGCCAGCAGAGTGTTGCCAGGAGGGGTGAGTCTGGAAGGTAAAGAGGCGGCATTACAAGTCCGAAGGAGAGGTGTGCCACAGGGCACAGCGGGAGGAAAAGAAGGAATACTAGTATTAAAATTAAAAGTTGGGCAGATAATAATAAAACACTAGAAGAACTGCAAAATGGATTATTTAGGGCCACAAGTTCTACCACTCAGCGTTGTATGGTCTTGTCTCATTTAATACACAAGTATCTAAAAGTGATGTGGGAGAAAGTATTCTGTTGCTTTATTGATCTTAAAATAGTGTTTGGCATTCTTGGATTCACTTTACGGGTTGGGAACTGACAAACATTTACTAGACATTATAGTAAAATTCCACAAACATATTGGTCTAAAATACAATGTAACCTAACAAGTGTACTGATAAGGCAACTAACAACTAATCTGGATGTCCGACAAGGTTGTGTTATGGCACCTCTATCATTTAACTTATTTATAAGTGAGATCCTTAACCAGTTTTATGGAGGTGAATATCATTCTCCAAAATTCTTTGATACACCTATACCATTGCTAGTTTCTGCTGATGATGTAGTATTAATGGCCACATCATAATTAGGGTTACAAAGGAAGATGGACACATTTTATTTGTTATGGGAAGGACATTTTATTGATAATCAATTAAAGACACAATTATTGGTATTTGGAACTTCTAATACAAATAAATATAAAATATACCACAAAGGTACTAAGCTTTAGACAGTGAATGCATGAGATTATTTGGGATTAAGATATGCAAGTAATTTGTCTTGGTACAGGCATATTGACTACTTAAAATCTAAACTGACCAGATCTATTAGTGGAATTACTAAATTTATGAGAATGTATAGGGGACAGTTGATGAAAGGCAGTTTGGCAGTCATCAGTGCAAAATTAAAAACAACAGTATTATATACAAGGGAGATATGGGGTTTATATAGTGATAATTCTGTTGAATTAGTACTAAACAAACAATTGTATATAGATACCTTTTGGGAGTCCTGGCTTATGTTTCCAGATACATACTCAGAGCCAAGTTGGGTCAATATTCTATAGAAACATTGTTACTTAATAGAACAGTAATATTCATTATGGACATACAGACTCTTTCTCCAAAGAGTCCCTAGAATGTGTTTTGAGGAGCAAGTGCATTACTCAGATTGAGGCTTTATCTTTCCATACATGAAATTTATAAAACAAAAAATGTTAAGTACAGCTTTCAGTTGGGTTGTCCATTATTAAAATGTCCCTCTGTTGAGATGCCTGCAGTCAAACAATCTGAGGCTTACCATAGCCCTCTGTTGGGCAGTCAATGATCTAACATGCTGGTACCCATTATGGTTCTCTGTTGGTCTGCTTGTGCTCAAACAAATAGATGCTTACTATGACCCATTGGTGGGCTATTAGTGAACAAACAAGCTGATACTCACTATGGCCCTCTTTTGGGCTCTTGCTGATTAAACAAGCTGATGGTCACTATGACCATCCCTTGGGCTGTTTCTGAATAAATAAGCTAATGGTTGCAGTGGCCCTCCCTTGGGCTGTTGCTGATTAAACAAGCTGATAATCACTATGACCATGCCTTCGTCTGTTGCTGAATAAACAAGCTGTTGGTTATGATTTCTCTCCCTTGGGCTGTTGCTGATGAAACAAGCTGATGGTTCCTATGACCCTACAATCCAGGAGATGGAGTGAAGGGAAAAAATCAAAAAAGGAAAAAAGCTGAGGGAGATTAAAGATGGTATGATGTCAAAGTGAGAAAGAGGCTAAAACACAGCGAAAGATTAGGCATGCAAAATATTGAACCTGAACAAGGGAAGAGTGAATTTGAAAATAATCACACTAACACTGCTAACAATTATGTATTTTCATCTGTAATATTTATTTGTATCTGCAGTACTGGTACCCCCTGGAAGGGCAGGAGTGCACATACAGATTGACATACCCATGATGCTTTGTGCTGGGTTTGAAGCTTTAGAGTTTATCTTTATTTACAAAAACTAGACAGAGCTGAAAATATCTGTCTTCTTGTCTTACTTATGCATCCTACATATTGCTTTCCTTTTAAACTGTTTCTCTTTTATGCATCCTCTCTGGTATATTGCACATGACCTTAATAATAACCCACATACATTGGTCTATGGTGGACTAGGGGGAAAATCAATGGAAGCGTGAGCCTACTGAGTTTTAGAGTTTCATTGCTATAGTTCTCTGTGGGATTGTCAGTAGCCAAGTGAGCCAATGCTTAATATGGGTCTTTATTCAGATGCTAGTGATCAAACCAGTCAGTGTACAAAACATTTTTTTGTTGGGCTATTTATGCATAAAGGCATGACAGGGCATGGGCTGTTGTGGGATTTACCCTTGCCTTGTGTGGTGTGGTATGAGGAGTTGCCAAATGCCATAAACCACACAATAAGTGGGTGAATCTCACAATGACCCATCCATACCCTAAAATGCCTAGTTGTAATTATAAAATAAATCCATCCATGATGAACTCTAAAAGAACAAATACATGTCTTATTAAATATTTTATTAAAATTCAATAAAAATGATGAGGTGCAATCACCAAACAATAAAATAGTCATATTTAAATAGTGTTTGCAGCTGGAAATAGAAGGTGATTTTTTTTCCTGAACAGTTTCACCTATCCCTGGTTCCAGTACATGTGCTTTTAAGAACTATGGGAATGATTTTATGAAGCACTTGCGGTCTGCCTCCCTTTCCCACCCTGTTTCTTTTTTTATGTCATTCCCATCATTTGAGGATGCCTAACAGCCCAAAAGAGGTCTTAGTAAGTTTTTACAAAAAAAAGGCAGAGCACACACTAACCTCTTCAATAACCAGGGCACCAATCTCTTATTCATAAAATATTTATTACTACATGAAACATAAAAAAATCGAGACCTAGCTTGACATGTTTCAGATGTGTTCTCATCCTTTATCAAAGGCTAAATACATTGATTTCTGTGGCCTTTAAATACTCCTCTTAAACCACGTCATTATGATGTCACATAACATATGCCTTTTTATTAGTTAAATACAATTATCTCCATTTACATCTCTATAATACATGAACATTAGTTCCTACTTCATTATACATAAATACACTGTATCATTTACTAAATATAAATAAACTTGTAAAATCTACTTTCAAAAATGTAATTCTCTGTTATTCTCATTTATTTAAAACAAGTAAGAGAAGATTAGCTAATAGGAAAGATACAAAAGGAATAGGTGGATGGGGAAGGGGGGGAAGGGGAGAAAAGATGGGACTGGTTAAAAATGGAAAACCTAAAATAAAATACGTAAGCAGACAAATTAACAAGAAAAAAATTCAATGTTAAAGAGGCCTCTATATCATAGCTGTTTTTAGAAACAAACTCCACTCTAGATACTAATAATGTAGTAACTCTACAGAATCTCTTTTTTTCTGCAAATTGTTTTATCTCTGTCTCCTTTTGTTCAAGAAAGATTTAATTTCAAAATCACTATTCAAACCCTGTTTTTTGCTGGCATTTAAATTTATGATCCAGAATGCTTCTCTGGAGAGTAACAGATCATTGAAATTTCCACCCCTTGATTTGTGATTTACTTTATCTATGCCCATTAATCGGAACTCATGTTCTGCTTTGTCATTCTATATAGGAAAGACAGTTAGAAGTCTTAAAATCAGAGTAAGAGAACATGTTAGAGCCATAGAAAAAAAGGATGTCACATATGCCACAGCGGCACATATTGTGAATTCTAAGAACAAAGCAGAACATGAGTTTTGATTTCTGCTCAGACACTGTCTCGCTTGTCTGCATTGCTGGGTACCCCAATTCATTGTCCCAGTATGCCTGCACAGCTTACGTGTTGCTTGCACCACAGCCTTAGCTGCAGTAAAAAAAAAATGAACTATTTCCTGCTTGTGCAGCACCCTGCAGCCCTTCTCTAACATTGTACGCTGTGAAAGAAAAAGAAATGTGTGCTGCATATTACAAGCCTGCTAACTGAATGAACTGTAAATTACAAGTATGCATGCCTGAGCACCATGGATCTGTGGACTGCCTGTTCATTAACTCTTAAACCAGAGACATGTGTCTTTTTATTATTTTAACTAGAGTTCATTTCCAATACACAGACATTTGTTTTGCCAGTTCTGTCTGAAGAAAATATTCCAGGCTTCTTAACTTTGAAGACAGCAACAAATCTCTCCTCACAAATACTTTAGATAGCCTGGGAGTCATTTAGCCAAACCAAAGTCCGCCATTTATCTTTTGAACAGACCACAGAATGGCCATCTTGCATTCTTTCTGCTGCCCCTGAGATAAGCCACTGCTTACAACTACAAAACAGGAAGTAACCTTTACCCCTTGATGGCAAGCATATTGGGAATGTCAAACAAGCCAAGAAGTCTATGTTACAGGTCCAGCTGCCATCTTTGTAAGGGGCACCAGCTTGTTCAAAATGACCTCATTCCATGGAAAATAATGGTGGCCATGTTTTTGAGGGGTAACCCATTGAAATGAATGGACACTGCAACAAATAGCTGCATCTTGCAAAAGAAATTTAATTGAAATAACAGACGATACAGATGACACAGAATTGAGTTGGAACTGTTTATTGAGACATCATTTATGGACTTTGCTTAAAAATAATTGTACTTTGGTCTACAAAAATAATTTTCTCCATGGCACTCCATCTGCTCCATGATGTCCTGTCTTCTGCATGAAAGCAGCTCCTTCTCATAATTGCAACCTTCGCTTGGGGGCTCAAAGCATGCCTCCATACACAATGTCTGACAATGACACCATTACACAAGCTGCAGCATCTGCAGTTCCACCATTGCCAACCTTGCCAGAATGGAGCAACAACATAGACGCCATCCTGCAGGACATTTGAGCTTCCCTCTCTTTCCAAGATGCACCAGTTATGCAAGCCATTCAAGCAGACCTTGCCTAAATTAGAATTATGTCACTCCAATCCCCTGTCCATACCAGCCTACAGCCAGTACCCTTCTCAGCTTTGCCTCATGAAAACACTGTCAACTGGCTCGAGCAATTCCAATCCTGGATTGCTTTTATCGGCTGGTCTGATCCCTTGCATATTTCCAATGCCTTGTGCTTGCTTCTGAGAGGGACTGCCATTTCCTGGTTTAATGCACTTCCAGAACAAGTCAAAAGAAATACTGTTACTCTTTATGCCACTTTCAGAGATCATTTTGTCCATGCACATCCCCCTTTGTTACTGTAACAACAGCTGTGGGAGTGCACAATGCAGCCTTCTGAGTCCCTAGAAACCTTCATAGTTGACATTGAGTCATGCTTCAGACTTCTACAGAAAACAGAAAAAGATCAAATCATGGCTTTTGTCTGAGGCCTGCTTCCTCATCTCCACACCTATGTCATTCAGCAGAAGCCAGCAACACGGATGGACACAATCCAAGCAGCACGACTTACACAGGAGTCCATTTCACTGCAGGGATTTATTTAACTCTAAAAATTGATTAGTGTTTTGCTCATAAAAGTGCTAAATCTTTGTGAAAATGTTTGGCTCTTGCCTCACTGTGTTTAACAAACACATCACTTCTAGAAAATCTATATAAACAATTTCTGTACAGTTAAAATAGTCCCAAGAAAAAACCTGCTAATCAATTATTTAAAACACTACAGTGTTCCAGGCCACAAGTGCACCAGCACCTCATTCATCACAATTGGCTGCACTAACAAAATGTGTCCAGCAGCAACAAGCCATGATATACAAGCTTGCCACAACTGTCAATAGTTTACACCTGAGCTCAACTTCTTAGACTACTTCTGTCAGTGCCCTGCAATCACTTAGACAGCCACCTGCACCACATCTGCCTTCATGTGAGCCTGTGACCTGCCAGTGGTGTGGATACAGAGGACACACTGCTGCCATTAGCCGAAAGCTAAATTACCACAATAATAGCCAAGATATCAGGAACCAAAGACACCTACCACAGTACAATCAGCGCAATGATCACAACTACTTCCATGATCAGGGAAACAAGAGCTGCCCAACACACTAGGTGATCCTGTTGGGCAGGGAAACACTTCAACTGACCGGCCCTCTGACTCTCACAACTCAAGCAGACAGCATCCTCCAACTACCCACTCTGACACCCTCCCACTTCCAGGGGCCAAGGTATCTGTCATTAGATCACCACTTAGCCAGCTATGTCCCTGTAACCATCAGAGATTGGGCCACGCATGCCTTGGTCAACACTGGAGCTAAAATATCAGTTATCAACACTAGTATTTTGACCAGTGAAGCAGTTTGTCACTTACCTAATGTCTATCCAGCTGATCTAAAGTACATTATCACAGCCAATGCCACGAAACTGCATGTCACTGGCATGCTCCATCTCAAGTTATGCTTTGGCTCACAGCAAGCTACTGTCAAATTCTACCTAGTACCTGTACTACAACCATCGGTGATTCTTGGTATGGATTTCCTTAAATCTCACAAAGCCAGCCTAGACTTTGCATCAAACAAACTGTTACTAGACCCTCTGAGGCAACTCCTAGCTACAGATTCGGGCACCGTGCCTCATAAGAATGAGATGGTTCTGACTGCCAAGATCCAAGGTGAACCATTTCCACAAGGTGTTGTTGGCATTGTCACAGGATCCCTTGCTCTGCAGTCATCAGGTCTTCTCCCATTGAACACCTTGTATGCTGTGCATGGTGAAACAGTCTTCCAGAAATGCTGCAACTTCACAGATGAGCCTGTAGTCATTTCCAAAGGTGCCACTATGGAAAGTTTGTTTGCTTGTCTACAGGGGACCAGCTTCATCTTATGCAAGGACCTCAACCTGATTCTACCAACTCTAGTCCAGTCAATTCTGTCACGGCCACTGCAGCATCACCAGAGTTACCCCTCAGTATGTGACTATCCTCTTACAAGCTTCCAGCATCTCCAACAGAGACAGAACAACTTTTAAAATTCTTGGAGGGGTATCCCAATGTCTTTGTTGGTCCAGATAACAAGCTTGGACGTTGTGATATCCTACAACACACCATTGAGGTGCATCCCAGTCAGCAACCCATCTATCAGTGAGCCTACAAGGTGGGACACAAACAGAAACAAGTCCTAGAAAACATGATCAAAGACATGCTTGACCAGGATATCATTGAAGAGTCAACAAGTCCCTGGGATGTGCCATGACTGCTAGTGGTAAAGAAGGACAAAAGGTATTGCTTCCTGGTAGACTACAGAAAGCGTAATGCTTACACAGTGCAAGATGCTCATCCCTTACCCACAACAGAGGATGCCTTAAAGAGTCTTGGTGTGGCCAGCCCAGCTTACTTCACCATGCCAGACCTACAGAATGGGTTATACCAAGTCTCCATTGATCCAGCTTCTCATCTCTACACAGCCTGACACTGTCACTTGGGGCATTTTATTTTAAACAAATGCCTATGGGACATCGGAATAGTCCAGCTACATTCAGAATGTCATGGAAGCTGTTCTAAGTGGGTTGTCTTGGAAATCTTGTTAGTTTCCCTAGATGATGTTATTGTTTTCAGCAGAATTTTCCCAGAACACCTCCAACACCTCAACGAAGTGTTTGAACATCTCCAACAAGTCAACCTCAAGCTCAAGAAGTGTTGTTTTACACAGCAGCAAATTCATTACCTGGGACATGTTGTCAGTTCTCAAGGCATCTCTACAGGCCCTGATAAGTTCTCAACAGTCAGAGACTATCCAGAACCTAACAACATCAAGGACCTCAGAGCTTGCCTAGGCTTCTCCAGATGCTACAGAAAGTTCATGTGTAACTATGCACAGATTGTAGCCCCACTTTATGACCTCACCAAAAAGGGGTGCAAACACTCCTGGATGTCTGCGTGCCAAGATGCTTTGTTTTTTTTCAGTTCTCTTTCTCATTCCATGATCCTGAACTCTCTCAGGCTATCCCCACTGGGCTAAACGCTCTACCATCCACTGTCCCTCCCGTCATCTTCAAGGTAGCTGTGGCCTCTCTGGGGCCGCGGGGGGCTAACACCCTTGGAGATATCAGGGCAGTGATGGGAGACCGGCGTTGAATGTGTGGAGTTGGCACTGGAGGAAGCCATTGCCTATCCGGCCAAGAAGGATTCCCCCCCTTAATGCCCCTTAGTCCCCTCTCTCCCGTGCATGATGCATGTTCCTGACCATGGCACATGGCAATCCTGCCAGCATCGGGCCACACTGATGTACATGCTGCTCAGCTCTCTGCAATGCCCCCAGTCTCTACCAGGGGTCACCAGAACTCCAAGCCACCCTCCACCTGCCCCCCATGACAGAAGAGCATCCCAGCAGGTGCTCCATCCTATCCTTCCCCTGCCGACTCCCGGCACCTGAGCTCACTCCCAAACCCGGGTTGCCAGAGTGGCGTGAGGTGTGGTGTTCAGTGCCTCAACCCTCAGCGCCACTGAGCCAGCCTGCCAAGATGCTTTTGAAAGCTTAAAAGGCAAATTGTTCTCCTCTCCAGTACTGGCCTACCCAAGGTTCGACCAGCCCTTCAAACTCTAGATGCTAGTTCCTTTGCAGTGGGCACTGTACTGTGTCAAGTACAAGGTGGAGCAGAACGAGTCATCTACTATGCCAGGCACTCACTTTCCTCAGCTGAGCAAAACTATGGCACCACAGAAAAAGAATGTCTAGCCATGATCTTTGCCATAAAGAAATTTGACTATTATCTCCATTATTTCTCCTTTAAAGCTATCATTGATCACTTAGTCCTCAGATGGTTTGCCATGTTGCAATGCTACAATTTTGAAATTAAGTACAGACCAGACTGAGTTCATGACAATGCTGGTAGTGTAAGCCGGAGATGGTATCCCTCCACATCATCCTCAACAGATGAAGATTTCTACTTATAAGCTTTTTCCTTCCATGCCACTAATGTGCTTCCTGTAGAGACTCCTACAGCGCCTCAAGTTGCCTTGCTGCTACCAAATGCATCATCAGAAAAGAACAAAAATCTCCACCTGCAGCAAGCATCTGAAGAGCTTTTCAACTCCTCTACTTCTGATCTCTCCCTGGCAACTGTTCAAACACAACAAAGAGCAGATCCTCAATTCACAGACATACTCTCTTAGTCTGGAATTCTACCACACCAGAAGCAACATTGCCAGGATGTGCTTCTTGCGTCACAATACCTCCTCAATGATGGTGTGCTTTTTCACATTTAGACCAGTGAAGTCAAGTGCCATCGCATGGATAGAACTCATGTTCAGTTAGTTGTGCCAGTCTCTCTAGTCAGTGAAGTTCTTCTCTCCACTCATGCCTCTACACTTTCCAGAGGTCATATAGGAATCCACAGAACACACAAAAAGACAAGGTTTCACTTCTTCTGGCCTCACATGAACAAGCACATTGTCTAATTTGTCAAATCCTGCAGCCCTGCTCCCAAAGAAAGCCTCCTGCTAAATCCACAAAAGCACACATATTTCCAATGCCTGTAGTTACTGAACCCTTCCAAAGAGTTAGCACAGACATTCTGGGACCATTGCCAACATGCTCTGTCTCTGGCAACAAATACGTTTTTGTTTTTGTGGACTTACTTCCGAAGTATTTGAAATGAATTCCTCTAAAAGACATAAAAGCTGCTACAGTAGCAAATACCTTCCTCAACACTGTTATCTGTCATTATGGTACCCGTCTTCTCTGCATTCAGACAGAGGCACTAACTACCTTTCAACAATTGTTCAAGAAATATGCAAACTTCTCGACATTAAGAAGATACACACAACAAGTTAGCATCCACAATGCAATGAACAGAGTGAAAGAATGATATCTACTACTCTAAACACACTTCCCAAGTACCTGGATGAAACTCACAACACTTAGGACCACCTTGTTCCATTTATTCAATTCTCCTACAATACCAGCCCTTGTATCGACAGTACAGATCACACACCCTTTTTCTTGATCCAGGGATGCTATCCAAAAACTCCATTGGAGAGGGACCTCTTGCTGCTAGAGGTTCCAAAGTCAGTGTCTTCATTCATCATTCCTGGAACAGCTTGAACTGGCTAGATGTATGGCAGTCGCCACATTAGGACAGAGAAAATCTGCCATGCAGTGAACATCAGCAGCCAAGTCTCAAGAGTCTTCATTTTCTGTAGGGGACATCATCTACATTATATTATACAGTGTCAGTGGCTCAGTAGGTAGCACACTTGCCTCTGAGACTGGGAGATCAGAGGGTTGTGGGTTCAGTTCCCACATCTGGCACTTGGGTTAATTTCCCAGTACTGACACTGTAGTGCAGCATGAGAGGGGTGCTGCACTTCTGAGGTGCCGTCTTTTGGATGAGACGTTAAACCGAGATCCCTTCCACCTGGATTGGTGGTAGTTCAGGTGGATGTTAAAGATCCCATGGCACTTATCAAAAAAGAGTAGGGGAATTTTCCCCAGTCTCCTGGCCAAATTTCCCACATTCGCTAAAAATGTCACTAACAGCCTAATCTGGTTCAAGGTCAGTTGGCATTCATCTGTATCCCCCTCCCCCGGTTCGTGCCTGAAAATAGGCAGGATTTGTCTTGTGCACTTACCCAGTCAACAAAAACTAAATAAATAAATAAATAAAAAATATCAACCTGTTCTGCTTCCAGGATCCACAAAGAAACTGCTCCACCCTTGGATTGGTCTTTTCTACATTATGGAAAAGCTTTCACCAGTTCACATCCGTTTGCAATGTAATTCTGATGGAAAGCTCATACATAACAAGGTCCACATCAATCATCTGAAACATGGGTACTTGAGTAACACCATTCCAGGTGATCCCAGTCCACCCAGTAATGAAGCTGCACTTGAGCCTGCTATCCTGTCTGAATCAGAAGTTCCTCCCAACAACCTGCAACCAGTTACTTCTGCCCCACACACTCCTGACAATATCCAGCCAGATTCTGTTTTGCCTGATCATCAGCCAGATGAACTTCCTGGGATGTCTCAGCCTTCCTCCTCTTCTCAGGACTCACTTGGGCACACCCCTATGTACCAGATCAAGAAGATTTTAATAAACAAATACGTAAATGGATCCTGGACTTACAGAGTCAAGTCGTGTGACTTTGACAGATCACAGAACTCTAGGGTTGCTTACAACGACCTAACTCCAGCCTATCAACAACTGATTCAGGGAACACATGTCACTGTTCTCACTGACTGGAAAAGTCGACCACAGTCTTGAACCTTTGTGTAACTGGACTCAGTAATTCTTCTAGTGGTATTCTTTCTTAATAGTTCCTGCAGAAAATGCTTCTTGGTACCTCATTCCAGTGCACCCCTTGCTCATGGTACTGCATGCACAGCATTAACCTTTTTCCTTGCAGGAATATCTCTTCATATGCACAGTTCCATGTATATTTTTATTAGTTTGCCACTGATTGTTGCAATATTCATATCTTGCGTGCTGGGCATTCTCCAGCTGATACCCCTCCCTCTCTTCCTTCCCCCTCCCCTGCACTGTGAAACTTGGCACCCTTAATGAGCTTCAAGTTGCTATGGTGGCTCCCCTTCCCCTAATATGTCTCTGAATGGTCACCATTGTGGTCCAGATCCTTCCCTTCCCCTCCCATCATGACGGTCTACTGTTCAGTTACCTGCTGTCCAGCCCTGCTTACAATTTTATTTAAAAGTTTTTCTGGTATTCTATAATCTTTGCTTGTATGAGTGGTGCTCACATTCATTGCCCTGGCAATGGTGTGGAGTACACTTTAGCATTGGGCTTAAGGCCTGCTGCCACCCCTTTAAGAGTCCTGGACAGATGTTGGTGTGTTATTACTGATTTAGGAAGGGCTTGGGGGGATTCTTTGGAATTCTCAGAGGTCAGGCAGTCTGCTGTTTGGGCTAGACCCTTTTGGTATGCTGTCTCTGTAGTCTGAGAATAAACTCCTTTATTTCTACATTTATTTCATGCATCGGTCTGTTATTTCTACAGTCCAGAAGGTGTCCACCACAGAAGCAAGAGATGGGCCTGGCAGATCTTGGAAGATAGTAAGGTTCCAAGTGGCAGACCAATACCAAAATGCCACAGTATCCATCAAAGGACTGGCTGCGATAATCTTGCATCCAGGCCCTGTGCCAGTGAATCTGTTTACATTTCCTGTTTTTGTTGGGATGCGATCATGCGAGTGATCAAACAATCCAAGGTTCACTATGGACTTTGTCTAGACTGCTCATAATCAAACATGTGGATGCTCCCTATTGCTTTAGGTATGGCAGTCAGTGATCAAACAAGCCACTTCTCACTCTCTCTGTTGAGCTATCAGTAATAAAAGAACTGATGCTCACTATGGCCAAATTTGGGGCTGTCAAGTGAACAAGCAAGTAAACGATCTCTGTGTCCCTCTCATGGGTTGTTACTAATTAAACAAGCCAGACTATTGGATGGGAGGAGTTAAGGTTTAGATTGTTACTGAAAAAACTGATCTAGGAGTTATTTCATTTTCATTGCATTTATTTACTGGGATAACACATTGAGTCAAAGGCCTCTTTCCAGGTGGAGCCTGGGGCCACAGTACAAAGCAGCAACAGCTGGTAACACAATTACGGTTATGCAGTACAATACGCAGTACAGTAAATTATATCTTGCAATATACAGGAAATACTTAAAGATAAGAGCAATCAACATTGCAGACTAAAACCATTTACAACATGGCTTGGCAAACAAAAAATATTTCAACTGCTAAGATCAGATTTGTCGTTGCGGTGTGAATAGTCAAAGGCAATTCTTTCCAACATTTGGCAGCTTGAAAGAAAAAAGCATGCTAACCCATGTGCATTGAGATACATGGAGTAGAATGACGGTTTTCTTTGGCTCTTAAACTTCTATTGTCATTTTTAAAAGACGAAAGTCTGAATAATAATAATGATGCGTCAGAGATTAGCCTTATTGTCTAATCCACCAGGCAACAAAGAAAATATGTTCTGGTTAAATCAGGAAACAATCAATCAAACTAACTGTAAAGTGCACAATGATGTGTTCTAAAGGGTACGTTGAGAATAAAATGACAAATGTTGTTTAAGACACCATTCAGATGGATTAAATCTGTTTAAGATGGGGCCCAGTGATATCAAGATGGGTACTGAAGCAGATCAAATGAGTGTAAAGGTCCTGGACATTAGAAGGGCAAACTTTAAAGATCTCCTGACATAGTTGAGAGAACTTTGAAAAAACATAACATTCAGGCATAAATGTAGCTTATGTTTCATATTTTATGCTGTAATTTCACCCTTATTTCCTTATTAAAGGTTTGCTTTTTCTTGGTGCCACCATTGCTGCACGGAGGTGCATAGTCACACCCACGGCTGAGGGAAGGAGTCAGCAGCAGCAACCAGAGTTCAGGCATCAGGTCTAGGGGTGTTCTCCACCACATCAGAGCCAGAGAGGTTCGGCACCGGAGACACAGAATGGGAAGGGCCAAATCCATAGCCAGTAGTCGGAAGGCTCCCACAGGAGCCAATCACACTTGAGCACAAAAAAAGGAACCAATTTCAAATGGCTGCTAGGCTACAAAAGCCTCAGCAGCTCAGCTTCAGTGGGTCTTCTGTATTTTCTTGGCTGCCATTGCTGCTGCATGGAGGGGTGTAGCTGCACCCGTGGCTGAGGGAGGGAGTAGGCAGCAGCAACCAGAGTTCAGGCATTGGGTCTAGGGTTTATTTCCTCCCACCCACTCACACCGCACCACCAACAATATTAAATGGGTCACTTAGCCCACCTATTCTAGCAAGGAACCAATAAGTGTGGAGCAGGGGATAGTGCTCTCAGGAGGAACTTCAGCTCGACCTGACGGGCAAACCTGCAAACTCAATTGGACTAAATTCCCAGGGGTTGGAGAGAGGAGCACATTTAAGGTACTGTACACACTAACTGTGAAGGAGTTACCGAGGACTCGGGGCCCTACAATTTGATTAGTACGCTGATTAGATATGACTTGTAGGGTTTAAATTTTTGGGGACTGTTTACATGTGCTATGCTTGGTCTACTTGAGGGAGTAACTTTGAGGGTAATTTGCTAATCCAGTGAGCTTTTCCATGGGTGAATTGTACATGCATGAGGAGGAATGGAGTTTGCTCTGAGTCACTGTCTTTGGAAAATTTGTTAACTAGGGGTGTTGGTGCTGGTTATTGGTAGGGTCTGCAACCTTGTGGACATTTACTCGGGGGGGGTGTATGCAACCATTACTTGGGAAAGGGAGTGTTCTCTACCTAATTAGGCATTGACTATAGCCACTCACCTGGGTACTAGGACAGGCTCATCAGGAGGAGTCTGAGGGAGAGGATCTGTTACTCCGAGTATGGAGGGAATGCTGGGGGCAAAGATGTGGTGGAGGTGTGGGTGCAAGGAAACTGCCGAGGGGTTTTGGGGCACTCAGGATGGCAGGACTGGGAAGGGTGGCATGAGAGGGTGGTGGTACTAAGGGAAGGGGGGGTGCACATGGCAGGGGACCAGCAGGGGATTCATGAGTGACAGGCTGGTGGGCTGCAGTGGCTGTGGAGTGGCCATCTGGATGGGTACATTGTGGAGGCTGGGGGAATGTCCTGTTTGCTGCAGGTTAAGAGCACTGCAGGCAGAGGTCAATTGGTTGTCAGGAGAGATAAGATGGTTAAGAGAGCGGTTGGGCAGAGCAAGGGGTATGAGGAGCACTACCTCAGGTGCAAAAGGAGTCAGAGATTGGAGCTACTGGAAGGGAGGAGAAGCACGACACTGGCCAAAATGTAGATCCCAGGCTGCTTCAGGGTGGCAGCAGGGACAATGCCGGTAGGAGGGGATAGGGTCAAATAATAAGTATGAGGTTCTGATGGTAGTAGCAGAGGAGGAGGATGGTACTTCCAAGAGTGGGGCAGGCAATAGTCAGGGAAGGGAGACCAATGCAGACAGGGGTCCTGATGAGGGAGAGGGTGGGTTCGATAGAAAGGGTAGGGAGGGAGGGGACCAGTAGGGGGAGCACCAAGGAGTTTTGAGTTGCATTTGGCAAGGCAGGGGGGATCATTGATGGTGCATTGGCCACTGGGAGAGGGGCGGCAAGCAAAGAGGGTAAGGAGGCCCGGCAGGAACGGGAGGGGGAAAAAGGCAGGGGGAGGTCTAAGTGCTGAAGGGCAGTGAACGGCAAATGTGCAGGGGAGGGAATAGGGTTGCAGGCAGATACAGGAGAAAGAGGAGAAGAGGGGGGTGGAGTAGTAGTGTTAGGGGACTCTATACTTAAGGGGATCAGGTGAGAATGGAGGAGTGAATGACACAGTCAGATATGGGTGGAATCCATACTGGGCTTATTAGCGGGTAGGGTGGGGCAGGCTCTGCTTAGGTGTGTCAGGAGCAGAAGGGAGAAATCTCATGTGGTGGTGCATGTAGGCATCAATGACCTGGCGGAAAGTCAGGTGGAGTTGGTTAGGGAAACATTTGAAGAACTAGGGAAGTTGTGCATGGAGATTGGGTGCTCAGTGGCCTTCTTGGAAGTGCTTCCAGTACCCAGGGTGAGTAGGGTGAGGAAGGACAGGATTGTGGAGTTTAATTCTTGGCTGATGGAGTGGAGTCACTTAAATGGCTATGGGCTGATGAGGGGTTGGGGGAACACATGGCTCAACAGTAACCTATATGCAACTGACAGGTTGCACTTGAGTAGGGCTGGGCAGGGGGTTTTAAAGCAGAAGCTGAGGAATACATAGCTTTCATGGGGATTTTAAACTAGGAAGGGGGGTGAGTGTGCAGGGAATGTGCAGGGTCACCAGGTAGAGGAGCTACACTAGCTGACCCCCCACAACAGAAGAGATGTAAGAAGAGGGTGCAGGGAGGAGAAAGTCAGGAAGAGGGGATGTAGGGCAAGGAGAAGGAGGGAGTTGGGTGGAGGGTAGTCTCCCTGAATGTAAGTAGCCTGGGTAAAAAAGTAGTTGAGCTACAGGCTCTGTTAAGCATAGGGAGGGTGGACGCGGTGGCCATCACAGAGACATGGGCCAGCCAACACAAGGATTGGGGTCTGACAATTCCTGGGTACAGGGTGTATAGGAAGGACAGAGGAGTGAGGAAGGGGATAGGGGTGGCGATTTATGGGAAGCACAGGATTAGGTGCACAAGGGATGAGGGGGAGGACGGAGGCACTGTGGATGCAGTTCCTGGACCCAAGTGGTAGGAAACTGAGGCTGGGGTAGTGTATTGGCCACCAACACAGTGCGAGGAGTTGGATAGGGAGTTGACGGATCAGATTAGATAGGTATGTAGTAAGGGGAGTGTGGTGATCACCAGGGACCTCAATTTACCTGGAGTGGACTGGGAAACCCAAACCACCTCTAGTGCCAGGGAACAGGTACTTCTGGATGCATTCCAGGATAGCCACCTGGTGCAGTTGGTTGGTGAACCAGCCAGGCTGGGTAACATATTGCACCTGGTACTATCAAATGTTAAGATGGTGAGGGAGCTATGGGTGGAGGACCCACTAGCTAGGAGTGACCACCTTTCAGTGTGGTTCAGGCTCAGCATGAGCAGGAAGACTGTGGAGTCAGCAACAAAGGTAGTAGACTTCAGATGGGTGGACTTCGGGAAGATGAAAGAAATGCTGAGAGGGCAACTTGGGGGGATTAAGTCAGAGATGGATGCACATCAGAAGTTGGAAATCATAAAGGCTGGCCTGAGGGAGGCTACTGCAGCATGCATAAGGACTCTGAGCAAGCTGTCCATGGCCAAGGTGCCATGCTAGATGACCAGGAGTGTCTCGGAGGGGGCGAGGGCCAAGAGACAGACTTTTAGAAGAATAAAAAAAACAGGCAGGGATTAGGACAGGAAGCTGTATGCAAAAAAGTCCAAGGAAGTAACCAAGTTAGTAAGAGAGGCCAAGGCAGCCAAGGAGCTGAGGCTGGCTCGAGGCATAAGGGAGGGGGAGAAGGAATTCTTTAGCTACATGAGGGAAAAAAGGAACTGTAGAGACTGGATAGTCTGGATCAGGAAGGACAAGGGGTGGCTGGGGAATGAGGAGGAACAGGCAGAAGTACTGAATGACTACTTCTGCTTGGTGTTCACGAGGGAGACAGGAGGTCCGCTACCCCTGTGGACTAGAATGGTGGGGATGAAGGGGAAGAGATGACTGATGCGGTGATTCTAGAAAGCAGGGTACTGGATGGTCTGAAGGCACTTAGGGTGGATAAGGCACCAGGTCCTGATGGCATTCACCCTAGGGTGTTGAGGGAGATTGCAGAGGTGTTGGCCGGGCTACTGACAGACCTGTTCAACACCTCCCTGGACACGGGATGCATACCGCTGGACTGGAGATTGGCTCATGTGGTGCCTATCACCAAGAGTGGCCCAAAGGATGAGACAGCTAACTACAGGCCTGCCAGTCTCACTTCCATAGTGGGTAAACTCATGAAAGCAATGATGAAAGAGTGACTGGTAACCATCCTGTAGGGCAGTGATCTCCAGGACGGGCAGCAGCATGGGTTTGTCTAAGGGAGATCATGCCAGACCAACCTAACAGAATACTACAACTGGGTCACAAGAGAATTGGACAAGGGCCATGAGGTGGATGTCCTGTATTTGGATTTCAGCAAGGCCTTTGATTCGGTTCCTCGTGGACGACTAGGGGCAAAGCTGAAACACGCAGGGGTTGGGCCAAGATGGATAACTGGATCAGGAATTGGCTAATAAATAGGCTGTAGTGGGTGGTTGTGGGTGTGGGTACTCTAATCTCCCAAACCAGTGATCAGTGGCATGCTGCAGGTCTCTGTGCTTGGGCTGGTGTTATCTGGACTGTTCATATTGGATATCATACATGGGGTTGGGAGCAGGATCAGTTTATTCATAAATGACACCAAAATGGGAGCTGTGGTGGATGACATAGATGGGTGGCAGAAGCTTCTGGGAGATCTAAACAGACTTGAGGAGTGGTCAGCAAGGTGGCAATTGGGTTTTAATGCAAAGAAGTGCAAAGTTATGCACTTGAGGCAAAGAACCCAAGGAGGGAATATTGTTTGGGTGGGGTAAGGTTAGGGATCACTGAGGAGGAAAAGGATCTGGGGGTCATAGTAACGGGGAGCATGAACAACTCTGCTTAATGCAGGAGAGATGCAGCTAGTGCCAATAGGATGCTGGGGTGCATTACGTGGGGATTCTCATCCAGCAGCAAGGAGGTGTTAGGAGGTCTAAACCTCATTTTCAGATTCTTGATGATATTGAGAATGCAAGTAATCACAGACACGTTGCATTAGAGTAATAAACAAGTTAATTACTACCAAAGGGATAAATCACAGTTGCCCTAAGCAGTTCTTACCAATATGAACCGGGAGCCAGTGCTAAGCATTCCCTACACCTTGAGGTTTCTCTGTGTCTCTTGGGGTCTCTCAGGTCTCTGAGGTATAAGGCTTGTGCATTACATTATATATCTATGATAATTACTATGGTTGGCAAAAGATAGAAACATTTCTAGTTACAGAGATGAGCCCTATTGGCTAAATTAGAGGTGGCTTCATGGTCCAAGATAACATTATACAATTCTGTAACGTCATCAGTTTGAGAACAAAAGAGTTCTTATACAGAGTCTTACATAACTCAGTGTAGTGGTACAAATCACCAAAAGGTGGCAATGCCGTCTTACATATTATAATTACTCCAAGGACACAGGTGTCTTGGCATCTTACAAGTAAGAAATACACAGAAAATACACAACAGAATATATGTATTAGCAAGTAAAGTGTATTACAGCAATATGCATTCACATCCTGACATCTACTCTTGTACGGTAGATGCCTTTAGCCCTATATGTTAGTATAACATATACTTAAGTGCTAGCTGTCTACGGTGCACCACTGAGGGTACCAATTAGGGTGCAGGGACCTCATGTAACATTCCTCCCCTTGTTGCCTGCGAGGGCAACACAGGCAACTGGCTAGGAAAAGGACAGGAGCAGTGGTCGTTTACAAACCTGACGCGCGAGATTTGTAAAGGAACTAAAGCTGCTCACTGTGTTGGCACAATGTGCACCATAGGCAGCAGAGCATAATAATTAAAATGAAAATTAAAAATGCTTGTATAATAATAAAACCTTTAAAAGTAATCTCTAACCAGGTGTTAGTCAATGCATTATTCATATCACCATCATTAATCAGGGCGAGAACAGCTTCATTGGCTTTGGCCATATTATTGCTGATATGGATGAGGTGTGTGTCCTTCCTGTATAAAAGTGATTTTAATGTAAGTGTGAGTGGGTCTATGTGTACATTAAAGTATGGCAAATATTCTGACAGTAGGAGCAGATAATCGGGGTTACCATCAATAATGTCTGCATCAAGGAGGGGGATGGGGGTTATAACAGTATGTCCAATGACAGTCTTCTGGTGGGGGACAAAACAGAAATTGGGGTAATTGATAGCACATGTAACAGATCCATAGGTGTAAGACTTGTAGTTCGTGACCACACAATATTCGCCATTGGAGTTATTCTGTGAGCGCACAGTAGGCTGTCTCCACTTTTGCAACTGGACAGGGCAGGTGTAGGTCGTCTTCGAAATCCATGTTGTCAGGTGATGAACCTCCTCACAATAGGATTGGTAGAGCTTATCCAGAGCCAGAGTCGAGTCAAAGGAGTCGGTGCCATTCGCAGTGATGTCATCATCCATGGTGAAAGTCCAATCAATGCTGTCTGGAGAGTAACCACAAACAGGTTGAATGACATCAAATATATCACATCGGCACAAGTAAATATATTGCTTTTTTGCACAGCAGTCCATGTGCGGAGCCACCCAGGCATCCAGGAAAGGGTGGTAAACCAGTAGAGGTGGTAGATCCAGGTGTTCTCTGTAGATGTCTTCATCCAAATGCCCAATCGAATGTACCAGTGCAAGCTTGTCGAACAAAGCTATAGTGGGATCAAAGCGTGGTAAAAAGACAGTAAAGGAAATAAACGTGGTATCTGTTATGGAACACTTCTTAGCAGTGAAACAAGGACCAGTATTAGAATGTCTGGTCGCAAACCCCAAATTCCTAGCTGTAGAAAGAGGTATAGTTAAAGTCTGTTGCATACACATGGAAACACAGCTAGTGGTTTTACATCATGGACAATACCATTTGGAAATGCATCTATCATGTATAATGTCAGGTATTCTTCCTGATTCGAGATCACGGAAGAGGTTGTTGATGGTAGTGATAATGTAGGAGCCATAAGCAGAGCAAAGTATCTCTCTAGCAATGTACTGTTTATCTGCTTCTTTGTTATTCTGTTGAATGAGTGCGTTAATCTTATCTTTAGAATCAGTGAATGCCTTAGCAATGTTGTTCATGTTGTATACAGTGTATCTTTCTTCCTGACTAAGGCCATCCACACCATGCAATAATGGGGGTAGTATGTTGTTGACCAAACCAGTGGAGAATTTGGCAGAATGAGCTTTGATAGCAGCAATGTCTGCTTTATTCAGATGAACATAGCCGTGCAAAAAGGCCTGTGACAGTACGTTTTGCACCTGTAACATCAGAACTGTCAACTTCATGTGTTTTACGTTTATGAGTTAGATTATCAGGAGAGGGCTTCCTCCTGAAGTTGCCTCTATGTTCAGCAGAATGGACCCCGGCAATAGGATCTTGCGTACTAATCTGAAATGCAGCTAAACTATCAAGCAATAATGTACTATAAAATGCTGACATGTTAGTATTGTGACACATACCAAATTATTTCATATTCCAGTAGGTTAGATTAAACAAAACAGGTATATGCATAAACTGTAAGTTATTAATCAAAGACCCTGGGAGGGCAGTGGCTGTTAGACCACTACGGGGACCAAGGGTATGCTTTGGACATTCCAAAAGCTTTTTATCAGTGGGTGGTAACACAGAGAGGTACATGGCTGCAGAAGCCATGTGTTGTATAGCACACAATTTCTGAGCAGAATCTCTGGACAAAGAATTACAGTATGAAGGATCAATTAAGGCAGTTATGTTGTACAAACCAGACTGTCTTAATGCAGTTTGTAACAAGGACAGAAAGACAGCAAACCATTTGGGGATAATTTAGCATTGGGCCAACCTTGAAAAGTTTCTTTGGAGAATTTGGCCACAGGGAGAATTTGTCCTTGTGATGTGGTTTGCCACTCAATTTGAAGGGTAGATTTATCAGGAGCAACAACTGAGGCAGTGAGGTAAGCATCGGAACCTTCCTGGACAGTGATCATACTATCTGGTATATTGATGGAGACTCCCCCTGGAGGAGGTGCTGCAGGATCGAGGTGTCATAGGAGGTCCGGTACCATGCCTTGGATGCAGGAGATAACTCCTGAGAGGAGGAGATAATGGAACAAGATAGCCATCTTGTCAGTGTATCTGAAAAGGAAGACCAAAGATTAGTATGTTAGTACTATTCCGCCCAATGGGGTGAGGAAAAGTAATTTAAGCTCCTTTATACAGTTTCACCTGGTTTGCATTTAATCATTTATCAGTCAACTTGTTGTTATGGAGGAGTCTAACTTGATAGACTGCCGGACTGAGTTTGTTGACAATGGGGTATGGGCCTTCCCACTTGGAGAAGGAGTGGGTGGGATGTGCAAATCGAAGTACCATTACCTGATCTCCAACTTGCCAATCCACTTCTTGTGCGTGTTTGTCAAACTGTATTTTGGATTGTTGCTGGGCCTTGCCCATGCAGTTGGCAGCATACAAGAGTGTGTGTGTATGAGGTCTTTTCTTAGTTTTTCCACATATTGGTCCACAGACACATGGTCTGCAGTGGGGGTGTGCAGGTCAAACAACAGGTGTTCAGGTAATCTCATCTGTCTGCCAGTCATCACCTCAAAGGGTGTAAGCTGGGTGGTGGCTGAGGGTGTACCCTTAATTGCCATAAGGAGTAACAGCAATAGGGAATCCCAAGTTTTGGGATTGTCCTCAATGAATTTGGAAAGCATTTGCTTAGTCCATCTGTTGGCTCTCTCTACTTGACCTGAGGATTGAGGATGGTAGGGTATGTGGAACTTCTGCTGAACTCCAAGGAGTTCAAGGGATTCTTTCATCAACTCACCTGTAAAACTGGTTCCTTTGTCAGAGTCTGCTTTGAGGGGTAGACCCCACCTGGAGAAAAGCTGTTCCACCAGGATTTTGGCAGTAGTTTTTGCTATGCATGTCTTAGTGGGGAAAGCTTCTACCCACTTAGAGAAGAGATCAGTTACCACAAGAGAATACTTGTTATTTCTGTTGGTGTTGGTCAGAAGACCAATGAAATCAATTTGTATGGCATGCCAAGGGCCAGAATGTCATTGTGGTAAGAGTTTGGCATTTCGTTTGGTAGGGATGGGGTTGTTTTGCACACAAACAAGATAGTTGTCTACGTATTGTTTAACATCTTTGGTGATACCAGGCCACCAGGCAGTGGTCTTGCGTTGTTGGAGGGTATTTTCTGCTCCCTGGTGTCCACCAGTAGGGGTGTGATGCACTTGGTGCAAGAATTCAGATCTTAAATGTCTGGTGGTGGAGTCATCTGGTTGGAACCACATGAGCTTGTCATCTGGTGACAAGCGTAACTTACCTTCATGCCTCCGACAGGGGTTATGTGTGGGAAGTTTCTCTTCAGTACCTTTGTCAAGGAATCTGAACACCTCTTTAAGTTCAGTGTCAAAATGCTGGGCTGCGGAGAGGTCCAAGGGGGAAAAAAGTTCAGGTTTCTTCCTGAGTGCTGCAATTTGCACAGCTGCATTAGCCTCTGGATGGTCCATCATCCAGATGTCCCCCCCTCAGGCTCCTTCTTTAGCAAGGGTATCTGCTGTGTCATTGAAGGCATGGTAGGCATCATGGAGGGAGCGGGATTTGCCTTTGTGTACATAGAGTTTGTGTGCAAATTGTTGTGCCAGGGAATGTATGTATATTACCAATTCCTTGTATTTCACTGGGCTGCCATTAGAGGAGTGGAAGGAGTTCTTCTGCCAGAAGGGAAGGAATTCTGTAAGAGAACAACAAACCCAATTAGAGTCTGTAAAGATGATGGCATCCTCGGTTCCATGCTGGATAAACTCGAGGGCATAGGCCATCGCTGCCATCTCTGCTTATTGTGATGATGCTACACTACAGCGCTTAGATATTTTGACAGTGTTCCCATAAGGGTAAATCACTAGAATGCCCATCCCTGCAATTTGTTCTCCCTGATAGTAGGATGCTGAACCATCAGTAAAGACACGGCATAAAGAAGTGTTGTCAAGTATTTGTGGCGTGGCAGGGAAGAAAGGACCTGGATCTGGAAGATCAGGTGACTGTAGTGTACAGTCATGGGGTTCTCCCTGGAAAAGGAGCCCATGAGCTAACATAGATGGAACTTTAGTCAGTTGTACCTGTATGTCTCTGTCCTGGAGAAGAAGTGACCAGTGTGTCAGTCTAGCGTTAGAGACTGACCCTTCCTTCACTCTATCTGAGACCAGAAAGGTGGTTGGGGTGTGGTTGGTGTTGATGATCAGTAGTGAGTACCCAATGATATACAGGAATTGCTTGACAGCCCAGTAGGTGGCCAGAAGGTTCCTTTCGCAAAGGCCATACTTCTGTTCCACTGGGGTCAAGAGCTGTGAGGCATATGCAATGGGTCTCAAGGTGCCATGCACCTTCTGGGTCAGCACTGCTGACATGGCAATGTCAGAGGTGGCACATTCCAGATGGAATGGTAGTGCTGGATTGGGGTTGACTAGAGCTGGGGCAGAGGCCAAGGCCTGCTACAGTGATGTCACAGCCTGAGTGAGTATAGGGCCCCAAGTCCAGGGTACATCCTTTTTGAATAACTCATACAGAGGAGCAGCTTTCTGAGCAAAATCGCAAATAAAATCTCTTGAATAATTCACCATACCTAGGAACCTTCAAAGAGTTGCCACACTGGTGGGTAATGGCAAGTCTTGCAATCCCTGTACCTTCTTCCAGGTAGGGCTTCGATCTTGGTCAGTTATTTTTAGACCCAGAAAGAGTACCTCTTTCTGACATAATTGTGCTTTTGATGGGTTACATTTCAAGCCTGCTCTCTGAATAAAAGTCAGTAGTTCATCCAAGAGATCCAAATGTTCCTGTGTGGCTGTTGCCAGCAGCAGGTCATCCACATATTGCAAGAAACATTGGAGAGTAGAGAAACTCGAGGGCATCCATCATGTGGAGATGGAACAGGGATGGACTATTATGGAATCCTTGTGGCAAGCAAGTCAACGTGTACTGTCTTCCTTCAAAGGTGAAGACAAACTTATATTGACTCTTAAGGGCCAATGGCAATTTCCAGAAACCATTGGAGATGTTCAGGGCACTGAAACATTTCAAATCAGGGGTCAGAAGTCGTAGCACATCTGGTGCTGATGCCACAGTTGGAGAACAATTGGGGAGGACCTGATTCAGTTTCCTGTAGTCAATAGTAAGTCTCCAGGTGCCTGTGGGTTTCTTCACAGGCCACACTGGGGAGTTGGCAGTGGAAACACAAGTTCTGATTACTCCTTGCTTGAGGAGTGACTTGATCGTTTCTCTGAGGGAAGGCAAGGCCTCAGTTGGGAAAGGATATTGCCTTTGCCTCTCATGTGCTGGGCCTGGCACTTTGATGACAGTGTGCATTCTACCACAGTCATGCTTGTTGGTTGCAAACGCTTCCAAATGTCACTGCAAAATAGGGAGAAGCTTTGGGAAAAGTTCATGATTCTTGAACAAATCTATGACGTCATACTCTTTATTATTGGCAGATATCGTTGCCACAACGTGTGACTCAGGAATCAAAATGGTATGATATTGACCCTGAATCTGTATCAGTAGCATGTTAGATAGGTCCACCACACAGCCGTGTGGTACAAGGAAGTCAATCCCTATGATACTAAGATGATCGTGCAGTACCATTAGTTGGAAAGTGTGTGAGGCCTTTAGATGGCCTAGCTCCACTGGTAGGGGTAGAGAACAGTACGCAAGTAGCCTAGTACCATCAACTCCTGACATGTTGGTCCTCCGTCTGGTGGACCAAGGGGACATGTCCAGGTATTCATCATGTAGCACAGATACAGCTGCACCTGTATCTAACAAAACTACTAGTAGGCGGCCCCCGACCTTGGCCTCAGTGCAGGGCCTTCCATTTGTATCCAAGACTAGCTTGTTTACAATCTGGACTGGGGCCTGTAATTGTCAATCTGTACTGCCGGAAACATGTAGAGGTTGGGCCTGGCTCATGTGAATCACTTCACCATGTTGCACTGATGCTATATAGGGAGGAACTTCTGGGTTCAGGCCTGAATGGGCCTGAGGGCCTGTACCGCCAGTGTCCCCATGACCGGTTAGGGCCTGGGTTGCCGGTTGTACTGCCACAAGAACTTGTGCAGGAACAGCACCCGCCACAGAACGTACTTGTCCCAGGAGCTCTCATAATTTCCGATTCTCTTCAGCTATCTCCCTATATGAAGGGCCTGATCTATAATGCTGTGGTTTACCTCTACCCTTATGCTTCCTATTCTTTATGCCAATTCCGGTTCCCACCCCATTGTTGTTGCTGTTGTGGTTGTTGTTGATAGGCCTGTTGGGGGTGTTGATTATCAGCTGGAGGGGCTTGCTGATGTTGGGTCTTTTGGCGTTGGGCCTGCCCTTCCACTGTGTAGTGCATCGTGGCCTCCGGAGTGGATTCCACGGCAGCTACCTTTTTGGAACCGGAGCCCAAATCACAGATATAGAGTTGATACACTCTTTCAGTTTTCCAAAAGATGTCAGCAAACCTATCCGTACTGGGGTAGGTGGTTGGCTCTACCTTTTCTCTTACTGCTGGAATCATGCTCCTAAGGAACAAGGTCTTATATTCAATAAGATCAACATCTGCAGTTTCTTGTGCCAAGTGCTTTCCTGCTCAGTAGGCCATCCAGAGTCTCTGGTGGTAAGTCGCTGGACTTTTCTTTGCATTCTGTTTCACAGGATATGCAAGCATCACTCCTACTACACCTGGGCTGAGAGCAGAAATTAGCTAAGCTGCAACCTCATCAAAGGTAGCATGCCCATCCTGGCGAACAGCATCAGGGAGTTTTGCCCACAAACCAGGATCGATGGTCTGGCATAGTATTTGGACCTGATATTCTGCAGTGAGGCTAAGCATCTCACATTTAGAACACACCTTTTCCAAGTAACAGCTGAGGTTGTCGGACATATTCATCCGACCGATGCTGTCAACAATTTGCTGAACAGAGTAGGCCATTTGTAGGGGATTACTGGGTTGATCAAGCGGAGGTAGATTGTCTCGAGCACCATCCAGGGCAGCCCATGCTGCAGCTTCAGCCACAGTGCGGACAATACCTTCCTGAGTGCCAGTCTCTTGCAGAAGCTGCCTAATCTGGGTTTTAATAGCCCATTTACTTCTCTCGGGAAGAGGTACATTGCTTATCGCAGTTTCAATTATGTTTTCTATCTCCTGCCTGTCTTCCACATTAATAACGGCTACTGGAGGTGCTGTCGGGACCAGGCTTGGGCCTGCTCCCCCCTATCATGATGGCTGCCATGTTGGCATCTCCCATGATGAACGTCACAACATCGACGACGTATGACATGGGGAGTTGGGGGTGGGGACCTGCCATGTTGTGGATGGCTGGCTGGGGTCTCTGGGCCATAGTAGGGGTGTGACTGAGCTTTGTACTGTGAAATGTTGTCATCAGATAACTTCCCTTCTGATGACGAATGAAAGGCAGGGGCTACGCCTCCCATTGCCTTAACATGTCCAGCCAGAACCTCTTACTGATGGCTCAGTTTCACCATCTTAGTTCTACATTCATTGTGACTCACACTTGCAACATCCATATCAACCTCATCTTGCTTTTGCTTTTGCAACACTCTATACGCGGCGCTCAATTAGCGATTGTCCCTGATAGACACTTCTAAATCATTACGTACCTGGTTTATCTCGTCCTGCAGCTCACCCATCTCGTCACTCAACTGAGCATTCTCAGCACTCAGCAAATCATTCATTTGCACTGCCTGACTCTTATCCTGTCTCAAACTTTCATACTCCTTCTTCAACATACACAGTTCCTGTTCTCCAGCTTCAGCTGAATGATGCAATAGTGAATCCTTTTCATTTCACAGAGTTTGGAGCTCTGCTGCAGTCTTATACATTCAGTTTCCTGCAAACCCATCTGTTGCTTAGGAGATGGGATTTGCAGATCAAGGGTTCGAAACCTCACTTCGGAGGCTTCCAGAGCAGTGTAGAGAGCCGCAACCATCAACCCTTTAGTGTGATGTTTATTGGCTGATTGTCTCGTCTCTGTATACTGGGTTGAAATCCCCAATATAGGGTTTTCTGATTGACTTACGTCCCGGGCGAAGTCTGCCCATCCTTCATGGGAGGTGAGGAAGTTCAAGACATCGAGTCTCAGTTCTGCACAGATATTTGATATGGTGGCCATTGTGTGGGAGGGAACGAAAGTTCAAACTGTGAAAAGGGCACCGTGCTGCATATCGATCCACAGCACGAGCACTTTTTACATAGCCGGGCTAGTGTATAAGTTGTAGGCTTGCAATTCAAAGCTGCTATGGAGTGGGTCAAGACGGCATAGACCACACCTGAAAAGACATCCAGACTTTGCAAGTTACTACAAACTGGTTTTAAAATGGGAGAGGTGATACGGGAGTGTACACCTACTGTTCCCATGGGAAAGGGAAAGGTTGAAGCAACAAGTGAAAACTTACAAACACCAAATATCGCCTGCACACGGTCGCCAATTTGTTAGGAGGTCTAAACCTCACTCTCAGATTCTTGACGATATTGGGAATGCAAGTAATCACAGACACGTTGCATTAGAGTAATAAACAAGTTTATTACTACCAAAGGGATAAATCACAGTTGCCCTTAGCAGTTCTTACCAATACGAACTGGGAGCCAATGCTAAGCATTCCCTACACCTCAAGGTTTCTCTGTGTCTCTTGGGGTCTCTCAGGTCTCCGAGGTATAAGGATTTTGCATTACATTATATACCTATGATAATTACTATGGTTACCAAAAGATAGAAACATTTCTAGTTACAGAGATGAACCCTATTGGCTAAATTAGAGGTGGCTCCATGGTCCAAGATAACATTATACAATTCTGTAAAGTCATCAGTTTGAGAACAAAAGAGTTCTTATACAGAGTCTTACATAACTCAGTGTAGTGGTACAAATCACCAAAATGTGGCAATGCCGTCTTACATATTATAATTACTCCAAGGACACAGGTGTCTTGGCATCTTACAAGTAAGAAATACACAGAAAATACATAGCAGAATATATGTATTAGCAAGCAAAGTGTATTACAACAATATGCATTCATATCTTGACATCTACTCTTGTACGGTAGATGCCTTTAGCCCTATATATTAGTATAATACATACTTAAGTGCTAGCTGTCTACGGTGTACCTCTGAGGGTACCAATTAGGGTGCAGGGTCCTCATGTAACAGAGGTGATCATGCCCCTGTACAGGTCCTTGGTTAGGCCACATTTGGAGTACTGTGTGCAATATAGGCATCCATATCTGAGGAAAGATATCAAGCTGTGCAATGCGGTGCAGCATAGGGTGATGAAAATGTTACAGGGGATGGAAGGCAGACCCTATGAAGAAAGGCTGAGTCAGTTGAGTCTGTTCACCCTGGAGAAGAGAAGGGATCGGGGGGGACATGATTGAAACCTTCAAATACTTGTGGGAGATCAACAAATTGGACACAAAGGGGCTCTTTAAACTGAGAATGGGAAGGGGCATGGGCTAAGACTGGAGGGAGGCAGGCTCAGGAGGGAGATGAGGAGGCATTATTTCACTGAGAGTGTGGTGGCAAAATGAAATGCTCTGCCAGGGGAGGTGGTGGCAGTAGGACAGTGGGGAGTTTCAAAAGGGTATGGGACAGGGCAAGGAGGGGGGCTGTGTAAAATATGCTGAACAGTTTCAGGAGGATAATGAAGGGTTGAGGGAGGGGCAGCTGCAATATGAGGGTGCTAGTTGTGCAGACGAGCAGACTTAATAGACCTTGAGGCCTGTTTCTGCTGGCAAGTTTTTGTATGTTTGTATTACTAAGGGTATTTGTATGAATAAGGTATCTCTGCCTTTTTAGCTCTGTCTGCCTGCCACATAGAAACATAGACTTTAATGGCAGATAAGGACCGCTTGGCCCACCTAGTCTGCCCATTTCCCTACCTAGAGGATAAACTGCAGATCCTATTTAACCAACAGCCTATTTCTTCCTAACCCCACAAAAATTGCCTTATGTCTGTCCCATGCATTCTTGAATTCTCCCACAGTTTTAGACCTCACAACCTCCTCAGGAAGGCTGTTCCATGCGTCCACCACCCTCTCTGTGAAAAAATATTCCTCACATTGCCCCGAGCCGTCTCCCCTCTATCTTCAAATTGTGTCCTCTTGTTCTTGCACATCTCTTTTTCTGAAAGATGCTACCCTCTTGGACTTTGTTGATTCCACTGAGGTACTTAAACATTTCTATCATGTCCCCCTTCTCTCTCCTTTCCTCAAGGGTATGCATATTAAGCTCCTTTAGCATCTCCTCATATGGCTTCTCTTGCAGACCCTGCACCATTTTAGTTGCCCTCCTTTGAACTGCCTCCATCCTGTCAATGTCCTTGTGGAGATGGGGTCTCCATAACTGGACGCAGTACTCCAGATGGGGTCTCACCAACTGTCTGTAGAGGGGGATAACAACTTCCTGTTTTCTGCTGGTGATGCTTCTCCCTGTACATCTCAGTATCCCCCAAGCCCTCCCTACTGCCTTCTCACATTGCTTGCCAACCTTAAGATCATCTGATATGATTACCCCCAGGTCCCTTTCCATTTTTGTTGTTGTTACTACCTCCCTCCCCATTGTGTAATCTTCCCCTGTGTTTTTGTTTCCCAGGTGCATTACTTTGCACTTCTTTGCATTGAATCCAAGCTGCTATACTTCTGACAATTCTGCCAACCTTGCCAAGTCCCTTCTCATCCTTTCCATGTCTCCTTGTGTATCAACCCTGTTGCAGATCTTTGTGTCATCTGCAAAGAGGCATACTTTACCTTTCAGTCCCTCTGCAATGTCACTTATAAAGACATTAAAAAGGACTGGACCCAGTACTGAACCCTGCGGTACCCCACTAATAACCCCTCTTTCTTCAGAGTGGACTCCATTTACTATTACCTTCTGTGTCCTGTTGTTCAGCCAATGTTTTACCCAGGCTACCACCCTGGGACCCACTCCAAGGCTGGTTAATTTGACTACTAATCTTTTGTGTAGGACTGTGTCAAATGCCTTGCCAAAGTCTAGGTAGGCCATGTCCACAGCCCCTCCCATGTCTACTACTTTGGTCACCCAGTCAAAGAAATCAATTAGATTCGTCTGACATGACCTTCCTGCTGTGAACCCATGCTGCCTTGGGTCCTGTGCCCCACTGGCCTCTAGGTACTCAACAATTATTTCCTTCAGAAGTGATTCCATCACTTTCTCTGACACAGAGGTCAAACTGACAGGTCTGTAGTTTCCTGCCTCTGTCTTGCTCCCACTTTTGTGAAGAGGAATCACATCAGCCTTCTTCCAATCCACAGGTACCACACCATCCTCCCATGATTTGTTAAAAAGGGTAGTCGGTTCTCTGCTTAATTTTTTTAGAATTCTGGGGTGAATTCCATCAGGCCCCATTGCTTTGTCCATCTTCAGTTTTAGGAGTTCTTTCAGAACCCTTTCTTCTGTGAAAGGACTGGGATCGACCCTCCTCTCCAGAGTGCTTCTGTTAATTGGATTAGGCACACCCCCCTTTCCTCTTTTGTGAATACTGAACAGAAGTATTCATTCAGTATCCCTGCTTTTTCACTGTCACTCTCTGTCCACCCACCATCCATTCTATTCAGCCTCACTATCCTTCCCTTTCTCTTTCTACGCTCCCTGATATACCTGTAAAAGGTTTTATCCCCCTTCTTAACTGAGTTGGCTATCATTTCCACAGTTTGTGCCTTTGCTATTCTGACTACCCTCCCTGCTTCCTTCTGCCTTAACTGGCACAGTTCTTTGTCCTGCTCCTTCTGTGTTTCCTTATACTTCCTAAATGCTATCTTTTTCTCCCTAACCTTCACCACCACTTCTTTTGAGAACCATAATGGCTTTTTCTTTCATTTTGATTTGTTTATTTTCTTCACACAAAGGCTTGTTGCCTCTGTGATGGCAGTTTTGATATTTCCCCATTGTTGCTCCACCCCCTCATTCTAGCCTGTTTTCTAGTGCTTTTCTAAGGCACTCTCCCATCTTGCCAAAGTCATCCCTCCTGAAGTCCAGAACCCTCACTTTTGTATGGCTTGACTCTGTAGCTGAGTTTATCGTGAACCACACTGTTTGGTGGTCACTTGTTCCCAAATGGCTATCCACTTCTAGATCTGAGATCCTCTAACTGTCTCCATTTGAAAGTACGAGGTCTAAGATTGCTCCCTCATGAGTAGGTTCCAAAACTAGCTGTTTGAAGCATGCCACCTGAAGGGCATCAAGAATGGCCCTGCTTTTGGATGTGGCTGCAGCAAAGGTGCTCCAGTTAACATAGAAACATAGAAACATAGACTTTGATGGCAGATAAGGTGCATACACCTGACATTATAATTCTGTTTACGACATCAAAATATGTTGCTGTGGAGATAATTATAATGTCATAAACAGGGGATTGTGATGTTATATGTAGTGAAGCAGCCAGAGTAGATATAGTTTATGGGACAGGGGGCTTGTTTTCATGCAATGGTTTTCAGTAATAAAGAAAATGGGGAATTAATTACTGAAAATATAGGAGGTAGTACAGAAAATGGGATGGATCTGAATATAAATCTTACTTTTTTCCATGTTTTCCTTATGCTGTCAGGGGATGTTTAAGAAAGTGGGAAACTGCCTTAGAAACAGCCTAGCAGTGATGAATAACCAGGGTAAGGTAGAGGAACAATGGTGACCAATTAAGGAAAGTCTAATGAATGCAACTAGCCTTTGCATGAAAGAAATAAGTGAAAACAGGAGGAAAAAAGCTGCTATGGTACTGTAAGAAGGTGGCCACAAAAGTGAAGGAAAAAAGATGGCATTTAGGAAGTACAAAGAATCACAGAAGGAGGAGGAGGATTGGGAGAAGTACCAAACAGCACAGAGGGAAGCATGGAGGGATGAAAGGCAAGCTAAAGCACAAATAGAGGAAAGGGTAGACAAAGGAGTGGCAGAAGGGGAGAAGACATAGGCACATATGCAGGAAGAGGAATTTAAGGGGAGGGACAGCAAGGATAAGGAAGTTGATAGATGGTGACTGTGCTGAGGATGATCAGGAAAAAGCTGACACCCTGAATTGATACTGTGATGATCTAATCCAACTGGGTGCTGCCTATGAAGATCACCTGTCTCAGCTGCACACCCAGCGTCGCCTCAAGCAGGTGAACTGGCAAGACAATGCTGTGGTTCGAATGGGGTTGGGTGGATGGAGACACCTGGTAAGGAGAGGCAGGAGACAGTCTATAAGTTTGACGCCCGACGGGCTTTATTTATACCACAGGAAAAGTTAGACACAGTCACAAGGGAAGAGGGGAACCCAAAACAAACAAGAATAGCAAGTAACATTCTATACCAACTCTAAGAGGTGCACTTCGGCTTAGGGCTGCTATCTATTGTCCTCCATACTAAACTTTCTCTAAATGATCTAATGAACAAATACTGTACAAATACTATTACTATATAATGAGTTGAGAAGATCACTGCAGTGAACAATGGGTACCAGTGCAAATCCCGAAGAATCGGGTGGCATAACCACCTCCAAGAGTTCATAAGGTTAAAGGAAGTCCAAACTTTTTCTGCCGTCTTCGTGTGAACAGCTGAAGAATGGAGTAGCAATGGGGTAAAAGGGAAAACTAGGCTCCTGCTTGGCACCAAGCTACACCTGTGTGAAAACCTAGGAGAGGCTGGAGGAGATAGGAGAGATTTTTAAAAAGACCCTGATTCATCAGCCAACCCACTCTCCAAGGTTGCTGGAATACTCTGGCACAAGAGAACTGAACTCTGCTGAACTCTTTCCTGGCACAAACCCTCAACCAGGGCTGCCAAGGATGAAGGACTCAAGACTTGGTATAGAATCCACTTGAAAGGATTGCCAAGGATGAAGATCTGCTGCAGTCTCCCCAGCACAAACCCTCAACCAAGGCTGCCAAGGATGAAGGAACCAAAACTTGGAGTCGAATCCACTTGCCAGGCTTGCCAAGGATGAAGGTACATTGAAACTTCTTTGGCGAAGGATCCACAGGAGGACCATCAGGATCAAGCCAAAACCCAAAGGACAACACAGTGCAAGCAGGGTAAAACAAGCAGGAAGAGTAGAATGCAGGGCAAAGATCAGAGCCCCACACTGTCCAGAACCAGAACCAGAAAAAACAGCAAACCGGCCTACGCAGACACACACTGGCCACATCAGACTTGACTTTTGGCAAACAACTGGGAGTGATAGACGAGACTTCTTCCAGGACATTCCACTTCCAGGCTGGCTGAACCACATGGAAACCAGGAGCTGGCAGCCATGACTCACACCAGGTTATGTTGAATTCAACAAACAGCAGACCACAGGGAGGGGTGCTGCGGTGAAGTTCTTCACTGTCTGAAGACTGTTTGGTGAAGAATCAGCTGTGAACAACCCCACCAGGGGTGCTGCGGCAGAAGATTGAGTATGTACACTTTGCACTGAGAACACTGGTAATTTCCCTTTACACTATGCACTACACCCTGTGTTCGATGGTTGCTGGGGTAATTGCTGTTGCTGGGACAATTGTTTCTTGCAGGGGCAATTTGTCTGAAGCAGATGCAAATTGCTGAAATCCAGGGCAATTGTTTGTTGTAGGAGCAATTGTTCATTACAGGGGCAAATAACCACAATCCCAGTAATCATACAGTCTTGGTACTTCGCAATCAACACAACATTTCAGATACTACGTAATCTACAGTTCATCAGCTGACCATCATTCGATAACAGTTGTGTGCTAATCACCCTTGTTCTGATCCTCCACACTTGTGCACCCTATTTGCACTAGGATTTGGCTACCCTTCTGGCACTTTTGGGTGAACATCCCTCTCCACTTTGGGTTTTCCCTTTATTCTGATAAAAGCTGGGCTCCTTTATCCACTGTAGGCCCACTGTTGCCTACTGTTTCCCCTTTAATGGTTGGGCCCATTGTTGCCCCTTTTTACCTTTGGGCCACGTTGCTCCTTCTGTTGACCAACAGCCCCCCATTTATCGCAGGGCGTATCATTGCCCCTTAGAGTTCTGGACATAAGGCTACCTCTTTTATAACCTTGGGCCTGGCGTTGCCCCTTTAAATTATTCTAGGGCTTGCTTCCACTGAGTCCCTTTTATAACTTGGGCTAGGGGCCTAGCACACCCCTTTATAAACTTTTGGGCTTCACTTGCTGCCCTTTTTCCTCTTTTGTGGGCCTTCTGACTGGACCCCCTTTTTAAAGTAAGGGGCCTGTTACAGCCCTCTTTAAGCTGGGGCCTGCACTAGCCCTGTTACTCCTGGCTCAGCCCCGCCCTACTCTGCCCTCTTCATAAATATTCATTTTCCACTCGCCAGGTTTTTGGGCAAGTCACTCCCTGTGGGTGTCGCTGTGCCTGGAATAGATAATGAGTCAGGCCCCTTTCCTCCTGGTCCCACGATGGCGCCTCAGCGCTTTAAAAAAAAACAAACTTCTTTTGGATAAAATTAAATTAGGCGAACAGCACTCCTAACTGTGCTGCTGCCTGACTCACTGCCCCCAGTCCCGGGTGAAGCAGGGTGGAGGGAGGTTCTTATCGGCAGAGGGAGAGATCGCAACAGGCAATGCGGCATGTGACAGGGGCCTCTGGAGGGCTGACAGCTTTCCTGGCTCTACTCTCACCATTGACCTGGGACTGAACGGGTTCCTTTTTTATTTAAAAAAACAAACAGGGCAAAACAGGGCCCACACCACTGCAATGGACTGGCTTCTTCTGTTTCCTTTTCTTCCTGACCGCTGGACTCGACCACACCAAGGAGGTCACCACACGAGACAGAAGTCTTCGCTGGCTGGAGGATGGCACTGGGTAGAGTCAATGGGACCAGCTTCATGCAAACCAGGTAAGCCCAGGGTCCCCGTTGCACTCTCTCAGTCCACACTTCTCCACAGCTAGCCCAAACTAACCACGGAAAACGTCTGAAACCTTTCAAAATGGAGCTTGGGGTTCCAATTCCAGAACCCATAGCTCGTGCCCACTCAAACGGCCAGGGATTCTAATGGGAACCACCTGCTGGCCAGAGACAGTGGTCCCAGCATGTAGGTGCCCACCTCATGCTCCCAGCTCTGGGGGGGGGGGGTGGAATAGGTGGAATAGAGCAAGCAGGCAGCAGAGAGCAAAAATACTTTTTTTACTGCTGGTTTTTTTTTTATCTTTCTACTTCAGTGCCCTGCCTGATTACAGTCTGGGGGAGGACACTACAAGGGACCACCAATAACAACCCCATATACCCCACAATACAATGGGAACCCCTGGGGCAGTCTAACCCCTTTTTCTTTTTTGTGGTGCCCCTATACTTTGGGGCACTACAATACTTCTGTTGAGTCTTAACAGTGGAGAGGGTGGAGCTAGACCAACAAGAAGCAGCAGAAACACAGAAGGAGAGAGGCAAACACAAGTCCATTTATAGAGAAAAGAGCCTTGAAGGGACATGCAAACCTAAAAGTGGGCAAGGCCATGGCACCAGAAGAAATACATCCAAGAGTGCAAAGGGAACTTAGTGAGGAGCTTGCTGTACCACTGGCAGCCTTAATAAAGAAATCACTGGAAACAGGACAGGTTCTAGGGAACTGGAGAAGAGGTAATATGGTTCTGCTTGATAAAAAACTTCTGCAGGGAGGAGGCTAGCAATTATAGACCTGTCAGTCTCACACAGTGGTAGGGAAAGTAATGGAAACCTGGTTAAAAGAAAGGCTAGTGGAATATCTTGAATTCAGGGGGCTGCAAAACCATAGACAGCATGGGTTCATGAGGAGGAGGTGATGTCATATAATATACAAATATGCCAGCAGATAAAGGCCTTACAGTCTATCTTACCTGATGATGTGTACAGGTCCCTCCTGTGTCTACAGTGGGACCTGCACTCCCTTTCCATCTATGGTGGGACTTGCCCTCTCCCCAGATCTATGAGATTTTTTCTATCACACAAATCTGATAGATTTCTTTGACTGGGTGACCAGGGAATTAAATCAGGGAAGGGCAGTGCATCTGGCCTGTTTGGACTTCAGCAAAACTTTTGACACTGTACCATATAGGATACTGTGAAAGAACCTGGATAATCTAGGAGTAGGATCCAAAATTGCTAACTGGTAAAAAAAAAATGGTTGCTACATAAGTGGCAGATAGCGGTGATAAATGACATTCACTCAAATCCAGGAAGTGTGCCTCAGGGTTCAGTACTGGAGCCAGTCCTGTTCACCATCTTCATAAGTGATGTTGCAGAAGAGCTTGAAGAGAATGTATGCCTGAAGGGGGTGGAGAAAATGAAAACTTGAAGAGTGGTCAAGGGGCTAATATATGTATCAGGTATTTGCCCCATACATGTACTGTATACATGCCAGCAAAGATAATCTTAGTACATTTAGGAAGCCCCCCTACCCCAGTTCACTCTCCATAGAGCCTCTGCAGCCCCATTCCCTACTTCACATAATAATTATGCTATTTTAGTGGTGGGGCTTCAGAGGGGCTACAGTGCTCGGCAACCACTTGGTTCATTTCAGGAAGTTACAAGATGGGCTTTATGAGTAAAATAACTTTTAAATCGCAGTGCAGAAAATATTGATTAATGGCTGAAAAAACTCCTAGGGCAGGCAACTTCACCGTATGAGTTGCCTTCGTGGAGCATGTCAGCAGCTCTTTAAATAAGATAAAATGGAGATCAGACAATAATTATCTAAATTCTGAGAAGAGCCTGACTTCAAAACAGGAATGATTGTGGTATTTTTCCAAAGTGTAGGGAAATCACCAGTAATTAAGGGCAAGTTAAATATAAATGTCAAAGGCAGATAAATATTGGTTGCTATGAATTTTAAACATTTCAATTCCAGCCCATTGGCTCCTACACTTTTATTGAGTGGCATAGGATTCAATAAATTTAATACACTGACCAATTTCACTACAAGAAAATAAAAAGGAGGAGGTGAGTTAAATGGAGAAAAAGAAAAATCAGAAGAAGAGATATTTGTTGCCAAAAACAGCTTTGAATTTTTATAAATCAGAAAATTTGTCTATGAATATTTCACTAATAATGCTAGGTTCTGTAATGATATTTTTTATCACAGAATCAGAGTCCTGTCGTCAGAAAAGGACCATTTGGCCCATCGAGTCTGCCCATAAGAGATAGCCCATGTGCCCTCCCGCCATTTATCTCCCACTTCACTGTCCCCTCACATTTTCCTTGCCTAATCCCATGTAGTTGTCCTATGCCCTTTTGAATTTATCCACTGTATCCACCACCACTACCCATTCCAGTAACTTATTCCATGGCCCTACAATCCTTTATGAGAAGTACCTCCTCCTCACATCCCCCAAATCTGCCCCCCTCCAGCTTGAGTGGATGACCTCTGGTGGTTTTGTTTTTGCTCAGTCTGAAGATGCTGCCCCTTTAACTTTATTTAGTCCTTTCATGTATTTGAAGGTTTCCATCATGCCCACCCTTCTCATCTCAAGTGTATACAGACTGAACTCCTCCTACCTCTCCCTGTATAGCCTCCCCTGCATCCCCTAGATCATCCTGGGCACCCTCCTCTAGACCCTCTCAAGCCTATCCTTGTCACTTTGCAAATGGGGACTCCAGAACTGAACTCCGTACTCCAGCTGTGGTCTGACCAGTGTTTTGTATAGCGGCATGATTACCTCCCTCCTTCTACTTGTGAAGCCCCTTCCAATGCACGCCAACATTCTTGTTGCCTTACCAGATGTTCATTTGCACTGGTTCCTAACCTTTAAAGTATCAGCTTTCCAAATTCCCAGGTCCTTTTCTAGTTCCGTGACCTGCAGTGCTTCTCCTCCTAGGCAGTAATCAGCTCTTGGGTTATTGTGCCCTATGTGCATTATTTTGCACTTTTTTGCATTGAAATGTGATTGCCACCTTTCTGCCCACTCCTCCATCCTGGTTAGATCCTGACTCATTTTTGCTACACCACCCAGAATATTTACCCTGTTGTATACCTTTGTGTCATCTGCAAACAGATACACCTTTCCATTTAGACTCTCCGCTAACTCCCCCATGTACACGTTGAACAATACAGGGCCCTGCACTGATCCCGGGGATCCCCCGCTCATCACCTCTAGTTCCCTGGAGTGCTTTCAACTGACCAGAACTCTTTGAGTCCTACCCCCAAAAAGTCCTCCACCCACTTTGTAAGCTTAGATCCCACACCCAAACTGCCCAACCTGCTTATCAACCTCCTATGGGGGACATAGTCGAATGCCTTCCTGAAATCCAGGTAGACCACATCCACTGTTCCCCCCGATCATACACCTCTGTTACACCCTTGAAGAATTATATCAGGTTGGTCTGACAAGACCTACCACCTGTGAACACATGTTGGTTGTCACTGATTAGCCCTTCCTCCTCCAAGTGTCTTACAAACCTCTCCTTTATGAGGGCTTCCACCAGCTTGCCTACCATGGAGGTGAGACTGACAGGGTGGTAGTTGCCGGGGTCATCCTTTTTTCTCCCTTGCATATCGGTACCACCTTATCCTCTTCCAGTCTCCCGGGACCCTCTCCAGTTCTAGGCATAGATTAAACAGCTTTGCCAGAGGCCCCACCAGTTCCTCCCCAAACTCCCTGAGTAGCCTTGGATGCACCTGATCTGGTCCCATAGCCTTGTCTATTTTTATTTTTCCCAACTCCTCCAACACCCTATCCTCTGTGAAGGGACCTATGTCTGCTTCCTTTCCTTCTCTGCCCCTTCTACCCACTATCTTCCTTCTTGGTCATGAATACTGATGTAAAGTATCCATTGAATAAGATTGCCTTGTCCTCATCCCCTTCTAGTATCTTACACCCCCCCCTTTTAAGTGTTGGAATCCCCTGCCTGCTTTTCCTTCTGTCACACATATCTATAGAATTCCTTGTCTCCCCTTCACCTCCATTGATATTTTCTCCTCTGTGCTTGCTTTCGCTATCTTAATTGTCCTTCCCACTTCCCTGAGTTTTTCCTTATAGTCCGCCCTCTCCCCTAACCTCTGTGACTTTTTGTAGGCTTTGAATGCCTTTTTCTTCTTTCTGATGGCCTCCCTAACCTATGCTGTGAACCACAGTTTTTTCCCTAGTTTGCATTTGCTAACTACCCAGGAAATGTTAACTGTTAAAAAGCTACTATGTCTTACCTCTTAAATGTAACTGCTGAAAAACTACTATGTAATATGTTCCTCGCTGTCTCGTGTAATGTACCTGTGCTGTATGCTACCCCATGTATTATTCCATGTAATTCCCTCGGTCACCTGAAAAAGGGACCTTCCGGGCCCAGCGGCTTACCCGGTTATCAAAATTTAATAAATAAATAACATTTTCCAGATGCATTGCTGTATGGCCTTCAGGATTACTCCTATTGCCACCCACAACTGCTCTACCTCTTGTAATTGGTGAATCCCTTCAAGTTCCCTCCTTAAGATGTCCTTTATCCTCCAAAATTTACCCTCCTGAAGTCGAGCACCTTTGTGGTTGGCCTGATGGATTTTGACCCTGCCCTGATGGAGAACCTGACCATTCAGTGGCCTCTGTCTCCCAAGTTTTCCCCCACTTCTACCTCCTCCACACTGTCCCCATTGGTCAATACAAGGTCAAGTGTTGCCTCCTCCAGTAGGTTCAATGACGGTAGGTCAGAAATATATCTTGCATTGATTCTAACAAGTCCCTGCTTTTTTCTGAGGTGGCTGATGGGGTTTGCTAGTCCACATCTGGCAGGTCCATATCCCAACCACTAGGATCTCCCCCTTTATGGATTTTTCCTGTCTGTCCCTAGCCATTTCCTTGTCCACTTCTTCACTTTGATGTGATGGTCTGTGGACTACCTCTAACCTTATTTTCCCACCCCCCTTTCTGCCCAAGGTAACCAGGAGGATCTCGGCAGAACCCTTCTCCTCTGTACCCTCCCCTGCTGTGATCCCCTCCTGCACATACAGGGCTACCCTTCTACCCTTTTTTCCCCCTGCCTATCCCTCATAAAAAGAGTGTACCCTAGTAACTCTACCTTCCAGCAATGGCAATCGGTCCACAACATTTCCATTATTGCAATCATGTCTGGGTCATCCAAACCCACCACAACCTCTGAGTCTGCCATTTTATTCTCAAGGCTCCTGGCATTGGCTAGTATACCCTTCCAACCCACCCTGCCCCTACAATCCCCTTCCCTCCTGCTGTTCCTTTTTACTTGCCTTGGGAGAGTGTGAGTTGTGTTATCTGTATTAGCCTGGGAATCTCCTTCTGCCCTAGTGCCACACTCTCCCCTGCCTAGTTTAAATTTACATGTATTCCTAGTCTCTCATCAATGTACTCTTACAGTTTTACTCTTAGTAGCCTTGCTCCTGCATCACTTATGTGTAACCTGTCCATTGCATACAGGTGTTCATCTACCCACATATCCTCCCAATCCACCCTGCACCACTGCCTGGGCAGAGATTAAAGTCCTTTACCCTGAGTTGCCTGGCCATGCTAACTCAATGTACTCTTAGGACTTCTGAAAATTATGAGATATAGCATTGCATGACTTTTTAACTTCTAGAGCAAAACAATTTTTAATTAAGGTCCAAAATGTCCAGATTTCCAAGAGTATTGTTTTCCTTGAAAGTATTTTGATTTGCATTTATGGATTTCAGATTTACACTGGTGTTTATCTTGTCTATACTTATTTCAATTAGAAATACTCTTAGAGTATTTATACTATCTCCAGTAACTATCTCTTTGCTTCATAAGAGAAGGCAAGCCAAATGAAATCCAATAATTTCTTTTTGCTGTAACCTGTGGGATTTTAGATGGACAAAACTATATATTTTATATCTCAATCAGAATCCCCACAAAATAATATATAGCTGTATTCATTGTGGGAACAGCAGCAGCAATAAAGGACCAGTCCACAGCTTTGACCTTGTTCATAAGTTCATCAACATTGAAATTGTTGAAATTTCTATAAGCAATACATTTAAGTGGATACTTGGCACATTTGCTGCTCCATATGAAAAAAAAATAGAGGATCATTTATGGAGTCAGCAAAAACACTGCAACTTCTAATTTTACAAGCATTGGTAGTGAAAATCCAGTCCAATATCATGTAATTGTTGCTACAAAAGTTCATATGTTTAAAATGTTGAGATTTCTTTAAAGACCCTATACTTGAAATGCAAAGCTCATGATTTGTTACACAGCTTGTATTCCAATTCAGATTAAAATCTCCCATAACTAATATGCCTTTGTCCAAGTTATTATGGCTAATAGCAAAATCAGTTAAGCTATCCAAATCAGTTTTAGGAGGGTTGGACACAGTGAAAAATCTGACCTTATGCACTTCAACCCAAACTCAGTTCAACAGGAGGCTCTCATAATTTGTTTTAGGAATGAAATTGGAGACCAGTTCAGTGAAAGTAAAATCATTCTTAGCATATACTGGGTGGTACCTCTTTCCTACCTCTTGCTATTCCAATAGCTTCCAACCTTTTGTAACCCAACTTCCTATTCACTCCTACTCCTGCGCCAGGCTAATCCCCATTGGGGCTATCCCAGCACTACGTTGAAACCTTTGTACCCAACTTATAATGTACCTTTGATATCATTTTGTAGTTTACTGTCTGTCTGATAATTTATGTTCTGCTGCTACCACTGTAATCTTGGTTGCTTTGTATTTTATACCTTCTAGTAATTGTATACTGTCTCTAATCCTATAACATGGAACCTTTGTAAATGAGCTGTCAAGCTCAAAGGTATTTAATCTGAGAATTCAACAAATGAATAAATATACTTTTATGCTTCTACCCTTCTTATTACCAGACCTATCTTTTCTAAGATTTGTAACCATTTAACATGCATTGACTATCCACATTTATAGGTCTCAGCCAAAATATAGTTAAGCTCAGAATATTTGGCTGATACCGTGTAATCGAAACTTTGATTTCAGACTTCTTGGAGTGTAGGCATTGCAGATTTAAATGTATAACTCTTATGCCTTTAGCTTTACAAAGAGCAGTAGGATGTGGCAAACAATTTATATTAGGGCTAGGGTTTAACTCTGTGTCTCTGGACAAAAAAGGGACATACTGTAACATAAAAATGGCCTTATACGACAAGAAGATCATTAGACAAAATAATACCTAGATCTCTAAAACAGGTTTAATATACAGTACAGTACCAGCCTAACTGAATCACAGAATATTTCTGTGAACTTGCAAAACAGAGTATGTCTGCAGTATGTAATCTAAACTGTTGGGCTAAATGATTTGAAAAGGTAAAATTGAAGGAAGTTATATTATCAGCTTATATTTTAGGAGGTGAACAAATAGAATGTGTCGAGCTCCAATCCAAGACAAGAGCAGGAGCCAGTATAATTAACATGCTCACAAAGTGAGACATGTTACAAAGTATAACACGTTCAGATCCAAAGTAAATTAAAGGACAATACCTGATGCATATAGTGGCAGAAAGAGAAGTACAGCAGAGAATGAGAACTGCATCAAATCAAACAAGTTTAAGAGAATGAACAGCTAAATGCATGTAATGGATTGAATTAAACAATAAAACAAGCAATACAAAAAATAAAATAAAAGCCCCCTGGGTGGCCTCCCACTGGTAGACTCATGCTGATTGACTCATGTCACTTTTACAGCACTCAGCTTTATTGTGAACAAGCCCAACCTACTGCCGGCAATGTTCCTCTCTGGCTGCTTCTCCCAGTAGTGAGATCACAACATGCAACTAGCACACTGCTGGCAAGCAGTTCAGATATGCAAAGAGAAAGGCTGCTGAATAAGCCAAGGCAAGGTGAGACAGAGTTCTATTACTGTGGAGTTAACATGAGGGTCATCATAATGGACTCCATTAAACAATCCAACCAATGTAACAAGGCCTATAGCAAGGCAGCTGGGATGTTGGAGTGTATTGTGAGGGGATTTGATAGCAGCAGAAAGGAGGTAGCATTACGTATCTATAGATCATTGGTAAGACTACACCTGGAGTACTGTGCCCAGCACTGGAGCCCTCACTTGAAGAATAAAGTACCAAAAATGATTCATGGCCTGCAGGTCAGATTCTACAAGGATTGGCTTAGGACAATGTACATGTACTCACTGGAGGCAAAATGGGAGGGCAAGAATATGACAGACTTTGAAGCTCCTGAAAAGAAGTAACAAGGTAAACTGTGAGGAACTATTCCAACAAGAATAGCAAATCTAGAACATGAGGACATGAGTGGAAGCAGATGGGAGGGAAATTCAGGGTGTGTGTGAGGAATTTATTTTTTACAGAGTGGATGAGCCACAGAACAGCCTGCCAGCTGATGTGGTAGGCATCAAAGCCATTAAGAGCTTCCAGTACAGTTGGGCAGAGTTAAGGACTTAACAGCCACCTTGGGGGAAGGGGGTAGCAGCAAGACAAGGAACATGGGAGTGAGTAGCAAGGGCATAATTCTCATAGAGATAATAGGGCTTAGTGGTAGACTAGGTTATTATTGGCAGACTAGATGGATCAATGGCCTTTTGCCGTCATCTTCTATATCCCCATGGTCACAATGGCCTACAATCCAGGATATGAAAGAATGAAAGAAATGGCTGAGGAGATCAAAGAAAACATGAAGCCAAAGTGAGCAAAATGAAAACCTACATCTTAAGATTATGTATGCAAAATGTGGGATCTAAACTAGAGAAGAGTGAAACAAAATAAATACACATGATGCTTTAAGCTGAGTTTGAGGCTTTAAAGTGTATGTGTGTTTACAGAAACCAAACAAATTGGAAATTGTCTATCCTCATCTATCATTTATACATCATACATACTCTTAAACTGCCTGTCTGTTATGCTGCGTCTCTGATAGGCTGCAGTATAGCTGACTGTAAAGGGTGGAACACTTAAATTCGCTGTGTGCAATTCACCCTGCAACAGTTCACTCCCTCTCTCCCATCGAAACGGAATACCACAGCATGATTTTATTTATGTGTTTTGAACCTCATAAATTAACAACTTACCTTACACAGGGAAATGTTCACTTTCCTGTAATAGTTACTGAGATCTGGAGGGAACAAACTGTCACAGTGCTAACAGTCCGTAATGGATTGTTGAGTGGCCCTGTAATGGTTGCTGCATGTGATTGTCTATAGTGGGCTAGGTGGCTAAGTTAGAGAGTGCAGTGCTGCAGTCTTGCTGTTGGTGATCAAACCAGTTGATACTTAGCAAGGTCATTGGTTCTCTGTGGTGCTTTAGCATTTAAGTTCTATGGCAGGGCTTTTAAAGTTGTTTAGCAGATTTGTTTCACTTCTCTGGCAGAAATTATTTTCTTCTACGGCGGACTGCTTGCCAGTCATTGGTTAGTGTACTACTGTATGTGTTGTAGTTAATTACAACATATATCAAGCATTGGGGGAGTGGCTGCAGGACAAATAGAGAAGGGCACAAGCATGCAATTGTAAAAACTAGCATTTTTAAATGAAAATCACTACAACATGGGGATTTCTAATGCACCACTTAACTTTTGCAGCAGGTCAAGCACTGTGGCCAGATATGTATTCACAAAATTCTGAGGGCCATGTTTCTTAGTAATCCAACCAGCCAGTACCAAATATGCTCTCAGACAGGCCATCATTTCACAAACCAGTCAATGGTCACTATGGTCCTCCCCTATTAGGCTGTCACTGTTCAAACTGGTTAATGATTACTATGGACTTCTGGCGGGCTACCAGTGACCCAATGGGCCTCTGTTGGGATGTCAGTGATATAACACATTGTTGCTTACTGCAGTCCTCTATTGGGCTGTGAGTGATCAAACAAGGCCAAGCAATTTTATTTCCATGGCATCCAATCTCAGAAGCTCTGGGCACCTTACATAAATAAAAATCTCATAAATAAAACAGCATAAAACACCAAGGCACAGAACTGATACATAATTAAGGGATATCAACAAACCCAAAAATGTTAAAAAGATGAATTTGTAGCTGTTTTTAAATGTGTCAACTGAGGGGGCTCCTCTGTCCTCTGGGAGAAGTGCATTCCATGGTATCAGTGCAGCAATCCAGAATGCACAATACCCTGAAGATTTAAGTTGTGATCTGTGGCTAGAGAGGAGAACCAACTCAGAAGACGGGAACGAATAGTTGGATTTCTTCAAGATCATTTGCATCATTCAATGTGCTCAGAAAGATCCCCCCTGAGAGGATACACCAGACAAGCTACATAAACACCAGACCTGAGAATCCTACATGCCTAACTAAAAGGTGAGTGGGGCCCTAATACAGCTCCAAAAAAAGGTGGGACCAGACTCTAAGATCACCCAATGGACCTCTTCCATTAAAACTGGCCTAAACTCTTCCCAACCCAAGGAGAGCATCTGTTCATGTACAGCTCAACCCTGCCAGTTCAGGACAACCCAGTTGGGGAGATCCTGGACTGTAGTGAGGGTACCCTGTCAGAGAAAAACTGAACAAACTCTTCACAGCAAGCAGGTGAATTTGCCTTCATTGGTTGCAGGCAGACCTAATGGAGTAGTTTGTCTGCAGTCTGTAAGAGCTGAGCTGATCAGTTTCTCCTTGCCACAGTTTCCCAGGACAGGTATGCTGCCTTCTTACAGAATATGGCTATTTGATACTCACTGTAGACAGTCCTAAATGTCAGGTTATCCTCCTTGGACCTTGATCTCCTCCAACAAAGCTCCAACCTCTGACCCATAGACTTCCGCTCCCTGAGCTCTGTTTCAAACCATCCTGGGGTCATGTATGGACTGGCAAAACTACATTGAAGGCTGAAGTAATGGTACTGTTATAGGCTACCACTGCCTCCTCCAATCCAGTCCTACAAGCAATCATCATGCTTGGGAGATCCACCACAACCTGGAATCCTTCTGGGAACAGCCACTTCAAAGGGCAGTTTGGGAAACATGTCTACTGGGGATGGTCTATGGGGGGGGGGACCTGAATAAGAACATTACTGTGTAGTTACCTGACACTTTATTCTGATATCAAAATTGGATCAGCATCATTGCTCTTTATTACATAAATTGAACAGGTTATCACCTTGTTCCAGGAACAATTGACATTGGTTATCCCTCATTTATAAAACACTCAATAATCTAACCCCTATCTATTTATCAGAAAAGATAATCATCTTTACTCATATATACAGTCTCAGGGATGTGCTACATTGCATTTTTTTCCTTTCCAAATTTACTACGTTTGGCTAAGAATGCTTTTCTTATGGTGCCTCTCTTTTCTGGCATAGCTTATCCCCACAGCTTAGAAACTGTTCTACTGTTGGCTCTTTTAAACAAATTTTAATAAAATTGTTGTTACAGGAACAATCTCTTTGGAACTGCTTTGCCAGGTGATTGGGTATTGACTGCTAATGTTTTATATGACTCATATTGTTGTTTGTTAGATGTTGATTATTATGGCTTGGGATGTTTCACAAGAGAGACTTGCTTATGAAGGAACTTATTCTGTACTTCAGAAACTTAAAAAAATATGAAAAAAGACCCACTGACTAGATCAATTATGAGGTTATTAATACTGAGCCACAGTGAGAAGACTAAGTCTGAGGCATAACCATGTTGGTGGATTGCAGCGGCTACTACCTGTGCTACACCCAGTGATTCCATCAGCTGGAGGAAATCCTGACAAAAATGGGCATTGAAGTCACCCAGAAGTAACTGTCTGGGCAATTCCAATACCCTCTTGGTGATGAAGTCAATGATTTCCTGCAGAAAATTTCTCTCATGTCCTAGAGGCCAGTACACAAGGAGGATCTTGCAATTTGCACCTGGACACCCATGCAGAGCCATGCATTCAAATGACAGTTTCCCCAAAAGAGTGCAGAGTAAAGTTAAATTCAGATCTAAAACAAAGGCCAATCCTGGTGATCCCTCCACCGGCAGTGAACCACAAAGAATCTGGCTCTGACTGCTGACTCCAGAAGAGGACTGGCATCAACACTCAACCATGTCTCCGTGATGCAGTCAAGTCAAGACAAGACATTAAATATGCCATAATGTCTGTCTTATTCATCACTGATCAGGCATTGCAGAGCACTGCCCATAGGGGATGAATGGAAGCTGCTGGCCTAAAGGCTACTGCCCACTCAATCTGTTGGGAACTCTTGGTACTGGTGCCAACCATGTCTGGCTTCTCCTGGACCCATTTCACCCCTGGGTGTTACCTGGTTTTCACCAGACCTACAGTGCCCTGCCATTAGCACCCCCTGCACACCACCACCCACCATCCCCCTTTCAAATTATGCTTACCTCCCTGCGGTGCTTGTATGCCACCACTGATGGGTGAGTTATCAAAAGGAAGGAGGTCTAAGAGCTGGGACAGGGAGTATCTATGCTGCGGGGGCCCTATATCCTTTGCACATAATTCAGCCAATGGTCATGCCAGACAGCCCTCCAACACTGGAACCATAAACTTGCAACAACCAGTGACCTCCACAAAAATACTCTAACCACCCACCCAATCTAAAACACTTTGATTTACTTACACTAACTAATAAAATACAAATTACCACCCACGCACTCCACCACCCAAACCACTACACTAACCATACACACCAACCCATGTCACTTAAAATTTTATAGGCAAATCCATATAATGTGCAGTTCTTGGTGCAAATAAAAGCCAACAAATGAGACATAACAATTCAGTGTACATAAATTATTGTCTTACTGGAAAAAACACAGTCTCTGCTCCCACTAGAAAAAAAAAGTGCAAATTAGTTGACATGCACCAGGCAACTCTTCCCCTGCAGCCTTAGAGCAAACACAACAAAGAAGTTAACAAAATCTGAACCCGTCATTTCTCTCACCACCCTTGGCTTTTGGATGGAGTCCTCAATCCTCAGTCCAAGCCATAATCACCCTTCACACTAGGGAAAACCAAAGAGTTCGTTTAGAAAAGGGAAAGCAGCCAAATCCTTTCTCAACAGTGTCAGATGAATTCTCAGCAAATTGGTGGCCGTGGAAGATTATTTGCTCAGACTGCCAGCCAGAAGTCAACACTCAAGCTTCTAAGCTTGGGCATTTTCTCCCCTTCCTGTGGAGTGAGCTGGTCCAGGCAGTCAGTGCATTCACCCCCACAGACCTGAGCACTGGTCAACTTGGCACATTTCTGGTTCACTGGCTCCTTTGGGTCTCCTACCCATCAGCATTAAACCTTGGGATCCAACCCCTCCAGATTTGCCTCCAGCAATCATACAGCAACAGATGACTGTCAGCTCCACACCACATGTTTGGTTAGCTTCACCACAACAAGCTGGCAGATAATCAGGCACTGTATCAGCAGTGCAAGTGCAAGCAATGCCAGATGAGTTAACAAATGTTAACCAACAATGTATGTAGAAGAAAATGGCACCATAAACTGCATGCAGAGTACCAAACTCTAAAAAACTAACACTTCTAACACTTACTGACTCGGGCTCCTAGCTAGCACTATACCTTCCTAACAACTATTAATAACTATTCTAAGTCACAGGACTAAAATAGGCCAAAAATAAACAAAATTGGATGTAATGCAGTACTACTTCCAAATGCTTATAAAATGGATTCTCCAATATGCACAGAAGCTAATTTTAAGAGTTTTCTTATAGCTTATTAAACGCTCTAACTGCCATCATGCCCAGCCTGGTGGCCATCTTGCATCTTGATCTTTAGCCAAAATACATGGGGGTCAGTATCAAGCCCTAAAGCACTCCACAACTAAGTGCAGTACCATCCAGGATGTATGATCCCAGCACCACATGTTGTATTCTTCTGGACAAGTAGGAAACCCACTGCTCACTATGGCTTCATGTTGTGCTATGAGTGATCACAATGGTAGTCTGTTAGGATGCCAGTTATCATACATTCTGATGCTCGCTAGAGTCCTTTGTTAAGCTATCAGTGATCAAGCAAGCCAGTGCTAACTCTAACCTTCAGCTGGGTCGATGCTGATCAAACAAACCAATGCTTACCAGGGCCCTGTGCTGAGCTGTCAGTGATCAAACAAGCTGCTGCTCACTACTGCCCTCTATTGGGCTGTTGCTTATTAAATAAACCAAAGCTCATTATGGCTTTCTGTTGGGCTTCGAGCATCAAACAAGCTGCTGCTCACTACGACATTCTGTTGGGCTGCCAGAAACCCAACAAGTCAATGCTCACTGTTCCTACAAACTGCATTTATAGTTCCATGTGTGCATCTAACCTCCACCTACTGATACGATACATCTTTATTTATTATTATTTTTTTAATAAGAACATTGGCACTTTTGAAAATGAGACAATATAAAGGAAACAGACCAAGCATGATAGAGACCTTAAAGATTACACTTTGGGTAAGGTCTTTGTCTGGGATAGACCTACACAATACAGAGGACAGGACACCATTAGAAGTGAATCAAGAAATAGAACATGGAGCAATTCACAAAACTGGAGACAAAATAAAAATAAGAATGAGATTAAGCAAGGTGCTAATAACGGTCCTAAACAAGGCACATGTACATCCAATTCTGAGGAACTTTTGGGTGCCTCTGGCTCATCAGCTAGTGCCACAGCCAATAAAAAGGTAGCTTTTCAGACAAAAGGACTCTGGACCACAAAGAAAAAGATGAAGAGGAAAGAGAGCTGGTCAGAAATGCAAAAGAAGACAAGTTGAGAGACCTACCAGGTCCAGTCTGAAAAAATCAAAAGAAGTTTTGAACTTAAGCACACATGCATTTACCTCAATAGAATTAAGTATTTTAGCCAGCCTGGTGGCACTGTGGGCTGAGGTGCTGGACGCCTTACATCGTCTCATGCCGGTGACCCGTATTTGGGAATGAGCACAAACCGCCGGGGGTCGGCCAGGGAAGAGAAGGATAGAGCACCCGATGGTGGCTCTCCTTCTCTGGGGGGACAACCTGCAAGCTCTCACCTTGATACCGCCTCCTGGAGGAGCTCAGGTGGTAGGTGCGGTACAGGGAGGTAGCAGTATGGGAACGGGGCAGACGTCGGCAGAGGGGTGGAGCAGGAGGTGCATCTCACTGCATCTCCTCACTCATTGGTCCTCATTGCACGCCGATGTCAAGGGAAGAGTAAAAAGGGAAAAAACACCCCTGTCTCACCTAGGTGACGACTCCTCACTGCGCGCCTTCAGATCATCGGGGTAGACTCCACTGTACAGGTCCACAAATCAAGAATTGGGGAGTTAGGGTCTCTTCCCACCCCACACCAAGGGGTAATCCGGGCATCATAGGGTCTATGTGGCACCAGGTGCTCTAGGGGCAGACACTGCGGAGAAGAAGGATCGCATAGTAATAGAGGAAGTCTAACTGAGTGGTGAGTAGGGGCAGTAAGAGGGATAAATACAGAGTCAAAAAAAAATTAAGTATTTTAAGTGACGGTTTTTCTTTTGCTCCATCACCTAAGGTTAACAGGTTTCAGTTACAAAACGGAATTATTTAAGATTTTTAGGAAAATTCATTTAACTCATTTCTTTGCAGTAAGAAAAATGGGGTGGGGCAATCATTGGTTGAAGGTGACAATAATTATTTGGGGAGAGATGATCTGGATGACTTAATCACCAGATTAACCCAATCAATAAACGAAAATGCATACAATTTGGAGAATTCTAGTGGGTTAACAAATGATTTGATGGATTTTATTAATTTTGATGCACAGGGTGATGCTTATGTGAATAAAATAAATGACAATAATGCTTTTGTGGATTACCTTCATTTAAATAGGAAGGCAAAATTCAGATCAAAATCTGTTTTCTGTCCCAAAGTATATAATCCAGCAATACACACATATCAAAAGGTAGTAGTTGAAGAGATTGATTTATTATTTTCATGAAGGTGGTACACATACTGTATAATGACAATCTCTCAAAGTGCGAGCGTGAAGCACTACATCATCTTAAGAATTTAAAGGGGGTTGTTTTTAAACAATCCAACAAGGGTGGAAGTGTAGTTATTCTAAACAAAAGTGACTATGAATGGGAAGCAATGAGACTGCTGTCTGATCAAGAGACATACTGTATGTTGTCCTAAGTAGAGATCAACTCTGGAGTTCCAAGCACAACTGTTTTTCCTGGTAGATGAGGTCACAAAGAGGGGCTTAATTACAGAAAAAGAACAAAAGTTTTTAAAGGTTGAGAACCCTATGATTCCAACATTTTACTATCTCCCAAACGTGCATAAAAATTTGGAAAGCCACCATGGGTGACCCAGCATCTCAGGAATATGCAGTATAGCACAGTGGTTTGAGGCTTTGAGATGCAAATCTAGAGACCTGGGTTTGAATCCCACAGCCCCCACTTGCATACTGTGTGACCCTGGGCAAGTCACTTAACTTTCCTGTGCTCCCAGTCCACACCTCTAAACAAGCTTTCAGATTAGTGTGCCACTCCTGGTTAAACAATTGAAAAGAAAATAGGGCTCCAACTGAAAATGTATTAAGATTTTGTGATTTTTATGGCTGCAGTGGGCATAGCCCTGCAGATGTTTTGCTTTGAGAAATGGACTACCTGCATAATTACCTTCCAAACAACAAGGTAGAATGTTAAAAATAGTGTTCTCTGCTGAAGCCTCATCACTACACTGCCTGTGTGTGTATGCCAGCGGGAGAGCACTATTTTTCCTCAGGCTTAAGAAGTTCATTGAGCCCTCCCCAATACTGCCTTTTTTGGCAAATTGAAAACTCCTCCATAGTGTTTTATGGGCCTTTTCATTTTTTGTTAAGTTTCAGTGCTTAAAGTGAGCCCTCCCCAGTACTTTCTTTTTTTGCAAGTTGAAATCTCCTCCATAATGTTTTATGGGGCTTTCCTGTGGCTTGAGAGAAGTTAAAGGAAAACTCCATCCAGAGTCAAAGTCTGTTGCATCTGCGATTTCTCTGAATTTGCTAAAAAACTATCCTGCACATTTTGAGTCCCTCCATAGGAGACATCAACTAAAGTAACAAAATACTAAGGATTGAACCACATAAACACAAACAATCTCAAAGCTGACTTAGCCAATGGATGACCACAGCTGCAAAGTGATTCAATTGGTCTACGAACACTGTCTTCTACACAAGACACAAGCAATTGAACCAACAGTTCATAACATGTTGATCAAATGGGGGGAGCAGGATTTTAGGCAAAGTGACACAGTTTATACACAGATTGTAGGCAGCAGTAACTGTTACTGAGATAAACTGATGTGTCCCTTGCTATGCAATGGGGGGGGGAGTGTAATGTAGCATTGTTGAGGAGCAGTCACAGATTTGTTATATAAGTAGCTGTGCTCCATGATGTTTCCAGACTAGTTTATATAAACTATTACAATTCTGCATATATTATTTCATTCATGGTCTACTTTAACAAACTATAAAGTGCTGCTTCATTTCTGCTACTTGGTTCTGGTATAATGCCTGAAAGGGACTGAGGGATAGCAACAAGAGTGCAGACAAAACTACTTTAAATAGTGACATGCTTAAACACACACACACACACACACACACACACATACACAGCAGAACACAGCTGGATTAAGTACCAATATTTAGGAAATCAATTGATTACACTTACCCTAAGACTAGCAGTGTGACACCGCTGGCTGATGTGTTCTCTCTACTGTGGCTAATTTGAAACAAAAAGACCATGTAACAAGACACTGGCCTCCAGCAGGGGCTATTAAACATTAGAGCAAAGGGCACTCTGGGAAGACTCTCTGAGACAAGATGCAATAAAAGAAACCCAAATGGCAGCCACAGGAGCCATAAAAACAGCCAGGGAAAGTTAGAAAAACTCCTCTCACAGCCATAACTGAAAAAGAAAAAATGCTGAGATGAAGTTAGAACACAAAAAAGTTAATAATACATATATTTTCCTGATTTTATTTAACATGTAGTTTTCTTTTAATTGAGCTATGCCCAGTACTGCCTATATTTTTGTTTGCAAGCTGAAACCTCCTCTATTGTGTTTTATGGGCCTTTTCTTTGTATGTTAAGTTTCAGTGCTTAATTTACAACCATATGCAAACTGAGAAACTTGTTTTGCTGGTATCCCTTCCACCACTCATCCAGAGGTGTCAAATCATTTGTTTGCTAACCATACTGGTTGATCTTACTTGCTTCCCTCATAGCAAGAATGAACTACTAAACTTGTGTTATTTTAAATGATTGATAAAGTGACATGTACAGTTTGCATCTCTTGGGGATGAAGCTGTATCACTTTACCTGTATGGAGTAATTCACTTGGCACCAACTCTTAAGACCTCAGCTGTAAGACACATCATGCATGTGAGCAGGGGTGTAGCCAGGAACTTTAAACTTGTACTCAAGTTGAGAGATGATGGAACTGTTGCCTATGGGGAAAGACTCAGGGAGTTAAATATGTACTGTCTAGAGGAAAGGAGGGAAAGGGGAGACATTATAGAAGCATTCAAATACCTCAAATGTATCAATAAGGCACAGGAAGATTGAAATTTGCTGAGAAATAGGTGTTCAAGGACAAGGGGGCATGATATGTAGCTAGAAGGGGGAAGACTTAGAGGGGATATGAGGAAATACTTCATTACAGATATGGCAGTGGACACCTGGAACAGCCTGCCAGTAGAGGTAATGGGTACCAAAATGGTAACAGGTTTCAAACATGCATGGGGTACACAGAAGGGGACCTTGGTAACAGGGCTGGAGTGTGTGTATGGGGGGGGTTAAGGCTGGAGATCAGTTATGATCCATGACAACACAGTAGGTAGGGACCTTAAAGCAGACTAGGTGGGACAGAAAGTCTTTTTCTGCCAACAGATTCTATGTTTCTCTGTTAGTAAATAGCTGGTACATAAGCAGTATACATTCATGTTGACATCAATTTTAAGATGTTAAATATAAATCCTATGGTACCAGTAAAACAATGCCATAAACAAATGCTGCTCAAATATTGAAAATCCATGGAATCAACCTATTGTCAATTTAAATCAAAAATATATATCTCTATAGCAGTCAGGACCATAAAGAAAAAGAAAGAAAAAAAGAAACACAGAAGAAACAGTGTGCATAAAATAAGCCAAAGCTGGGGGGGGGGGTATAAAGCAAGTGAGTAGCATTGAAATTTGTATTCATTATACTTGAGAAAGGAAGAAAACACAAGTAAAATATAGGTCCTAAGTACAGAAAACAGTTGAAAAGGATAAAAAGAAAGGGAAAGGGTCCTAGATGCAGTAAAAAAAACAACAACAAAAAAGACTGACATAAAATTTAAAACAACAACAGTAAATGATATTTGGCAGATTATAAAGGGCAACATATTATTATTTGCAATAGGTTACATTAAAAGGAACAAGGAATATAACAACAAATGATGACAAGCAAGATGGCTACATAAGGATGTGTAGAAAGTTAACAACTACAACAGCAAAGAAAGCTTAACATATAATAAAATGTCTGAAAACAAAAGCCATGACATAATCACATGGTCATAATATTAAACATTTGAAAAGAAACATAAAGGTGAAAGTAAGCATTTCAAAAAGAAAATAGAACATAAATGCAACAGATGCCAACAAAAGCAATAACAAGCAATTGTGCAGTTACAGCAATACCCTAAACAAAACAAAAAAATATATAAGTATATTAATATTGAAGGAGAAACGGTAAAAAAACCCAGTGAAAATAGCAAAGCTATGTAATGAATATTTGTGTTCTTTATTCAAACCCAATCACAACTCAAGTCCCCTGCCCCAGTACATTACCAGGAATGCCAACAGAATTGATATAAATACAGACAACATACTGCAAAAAATTCAGAATAAAAAAATCAGAGTGCAAGGTTTCCACTAAAATGCTGAAATCAAATATTTGGATAATCCATAACAAGGCATCCCCTCAAAATATTTTTAAAAAATTAATAAATACAGGTTCAGGGTAAAATTCTAGAATCACTACTTGAAGATTTAAGTTATCCACATGTCTAACAAAGATTTTAGTGCAGAGAGCAGCAGTGATTCACAAAGGGACAATCATGTATCCTAAATGTAATCTCTCTCTATGAAAATGTGATCCAGTTCTTGGACAATAATACCTCATAGACATAATTTCTGTTATTCCTTTGAAAAACATCTGCCACTGTACCACATTTAGCAATCATTGAAAACAATGTCTTCACTAGTTATTCATCCTTGTATTGTAAACATTAGAACCCAAACTAGCCAAACCATATGAAGATTCATCACTGTAAGGTTGTGTATTATTCAGACTGTGATACTTAACACTTGTAGGGTAAGTGCATCTGGACTTATTTGCTACATATGCATCTCAATTGCTATGTGGTCCTGACCATGTTCACCCTTCCTCAAGCCAAGTTAGCTACAGTATATCTTTCAACTCATTGTAAATGACATCACTTTAGCTTATGTATTTACTGTGGCAAGCTGTTATTTTCAACAAGCAGTTAAAATTTTAAAAAGACAGTGATGTGGATTGAGATGCAGCTTGTGCAGGTGAATCATCATGCTAGCCAAGATATTTCCAGGTTGTGTTCGGTAAGCCTAACCAGTGGGAGCAGAAGGAGAGAGGAATACAAATCTAAAATAGAACTATTTAACCATTTGTGATTTAAAGTTACATTACGGAAATGTGGCCTCCAGAACTGGACACCATATTCCAAATGAGGCCTCACCAGTGATCTGCACAGTGGCATCACCACCTCCTTCCTTCTGCTGGTGATACCTCTCCCTATGCACCCCAGCATCCCACCAGCTCTCCCAACAGCCTTGGTGCATTGTTTAGCCACCATTAGGTCATCTCATATGATTATGCCAAAATCCCTTTCCTGTTTGGTGATCATCAGTCCCCCCCCCCCCACCGTAATCTTGCCCTGGGTTTCTGCAACCCAAATGCATGATTTTGAACTTTTCTGCATCAAATCTCAACTGTGACACTTTGGACCATTCCTCCAGTTTTCCTGGGTCCCTCCTTGTTTTTTCCACCCTTCCTGGAGTGTCCACCCTGTGCAGATCTTAGTGTTATGCACAAACAGGCACACTTAACCCTCCATCCCCTTCACAATTTCATTTGTGTAGACATAAAATAGGACTTGGCCCAGGACTGATCCCTGTGGCACCCTACTGGTCACACTCCTTTCCTTAAATTGAGCACCATTTACCATGACTCTCCATCTTCTATCATTTAACCAGTTCCTAACCCAGTTTACCACCTTGTGACCCACTCCCAGGCTGCCCAGCTTGTTCACAAGTCATAGGTGGAATGACATCGCAGGCTTTTACTAAATGCAATTCATGTTTATGTTTAGGCCCATGAAACACCCTTAACAAGTTAATGCATTTGCAGTCATAGTAGCTCTGCCAGAATTTGTTTCTTATAGCCAATGGTTTTGGAATTACAATCCTATACCAGAGATTCCTTACCTGTCTTAGAGAAAATAAAAGACATATGCTGGCAGCCTGAGTTTTTATGGTTGTTGATAGATCTGTGTTCCTTATATATCTGTATCCCCCACCAGCTGGAAATAGAGGCTTTGAATTATTTCCTTGCTAACAGTCCTTATTTAGAGGGTTTACCACCAATGTTTTTGACAGATGTTGTGGATTTTATTTTTTTGAGACATAATTATTTTTTGTTCAATAATAACATTTATTTGCAGAATAGGGGAACAGCGATGGGGCAATAGTTACCCCAGCCTACACAGGTTTATACCTAGGCTGGTGGGAAACTAAACATATTTTCAATAAGGGGAACATGTACCTGGGTAACATTGCATTTTGGAACAGGTACATAGATGATTTGCTCATTATTTGGTGAGGAACAGAAATGGAGGCTAAAGCCTTTTTAGAAGGGCTAAATAACAATAACGTAAATCTACCCTTTACATATAGGATTGAGAAAAACAAATAGATTTTTTAGACCTCACACTTTCAGTAACAGAGAATGGGGAAATAGATAGCCTCTGCTACAGAAAAAAAAAACAGCAAGGAATGTCATTTAACATGCAAAAAGTGCGCATCCACCATCTTTAATAAATTTTATTCTGTACGGACAGTTTTTAAGGTTGAGAAAAAAATGATCTTCTGAGCAGACTTTTGAAACACGAACTAATGAAATGTGGCAAAGATTTTTTGAAAGGGGTTATGATGTGAACATTCTAACTCAGGCGTTGTATAGGGTAAGATCAAAAGACATGGAAAAAATTACTTAGACCAAAAATAAGGGCAAAGGAAAATGATGAAAGGATTACTTTTGTTGTGGAATTTAACATAATTTCCCTTAAGGTTAAAAATACCCTACTTAAGAATTAGGGTCTGTTGGAGCACTGTGCCATACCCGGTCTGTTTTCCAAGGTACCACGTGTCACATTTAGTAAAGCAAAAAATCTTGGGGCTATGGTATCCCGTATTCATTATAGAAACTTAAAATTTGATGGCAGATAAGGACCGCTTGGACCACCCAGTCTGCCCATTTCCCTACCTAATGGATAAGCTGTAGATCCTAGCTAACCAACAGCCTACTTCTTCCACCCTCCACCCCAAGAATTGCCTTATGTCTGTCCCATGCATTCTTGAATTCCACCACTGTTTTTGACTCCACAACATCCTCAGGAAGGCTGTTCCATGCATCCACAACCCTCTTCATGAAAAAATACTTCCTCACATTACCTCTGAGCTGTCCCCCCTCTAGCTTCAGATTGTGCCCCCTTGTTCTTGCACACCTCTTTTTCTGAAAGATGCTACCCTCTTGGACTTTGTTGATTCCCTTGAGGTATTTGAAAGTTTCAATCATGCCCCCCCCCCTCTCCTCGAGGCTATGCATATTAAGATCTTTAAGTCTCTCTTGATATGTCTTCTGGTGCAGACCCTGCACCATTTTAGTTGCCCTCCTCTGAACTGCCTCCATCCTGTCTATGTCCTTGTGGAGATGGGGTCTCCAGAACTGGATGCAGTACTCCAGATGGGGTCTCACCAACTGTCTGTACAGGGGGATAATAACTTCCTGTTTTCTGCTGGTGATACCTCTCCCTATACATCCCAGTATCCCCACAGCCCTCCCTACCGCCTTCTCACATTGCTTGCCAACCTTAAGGTCATCTGATATGACTGCCCTCCTGGTCCCTTTCCATTTTTGTTGTTGTTACTATCTCCCCCCATTGTGTGCTCTTCCCCTGGGTTTTTGTTTCCCAGGTGCAATACTTTGCACTTCTTTGCACTGAATCCAAGCTGCCATACTTCTGACCATTCCTCCCAACCTTGCCAAGTCCCTTCTCATTCTTTCCATGCCTCCTTGTGTATCAACTCTATTGCAGATCTTTGTGTTGTCTGCAAAGAGATATACTTTTCCTTCCAGTCCATCTGCAATGTCACTTATAAAGACATTAAAGAGGACTGGTCCTAGTACTGAACCCTGCAGTACCCCACTAGTATTCCCCCTTTCTTCAGAGTGGACTCCATTTACTATTACTTTCTGTGTCCTGTTCTCCAGCCAATTTTTTACCCAGGTTACCATCTTGGAACCCACTCCCAGGCTCGTTAATTTGACTACTAATCTTTTGTGTGGGACTGTGTCAAATGCCTTGCTAAAGTCTAGGTGTGACAGCGACAGAAGCAGGAACAGCCCGAAGGTCCCATCCCTCAGGTGTGACAGTAGCAGTGGCACTATGGCCTCCATCTCTCAGGGCTGAGAGCAGCAGTACTAAGACCTCAGTTCCTTAGGTGTGATAGAAGCAGCTGCAACACTGCAGCCTCCATTCCTCAGGGGTAATTGCAGATGTACTATGGTCCCGATCCCTGAGGTGTGATAGCAGTAGCAACAGTGCAGCCCCCATCCCTCAGGAGTGACGGCAGTAGTGGCAGCACTACAATTTCTTTCTTTCAACATCCACACTGCTTATGCCTAAGTTAAACATTTCTAGATCTCTTAGCTTGTCAGAACTCAGATGTGAATTAAGTCAAACCACTAGACATCAAGGTGGACTTCCTTGGTTAAGTTTTAACTGCCTGAATTAGCTTCTTTGAAATAAAGTGCTTCCACCTGAAAAATACACAAGTGATTAGTACAGGACCTTCTAATAGAAAGTCATGCATCTCTGAAACATGTGGATACTTTTTTTTTTAACTTGGTCTCCATGAAAAGGGGTCTCTCGGTTTTCATGTCTGAGCTCAGATGTGTATTGAGAGCTACTCTGCCTACAGGCTTCATACAGTATCTGGGGCCTTACCTTCTATGTTCCCCTGAGTGTGCTTTCTGGCTTGGGTGTGGATGCAGCACACCACACCACTCAATACTGCTAGCATCATGCAGTGGCAGGTAGAGACGATAAACATGGGTTCATATAGCAAACTCAAGGGGACACAGATGCTGAGGCCTTCAGACTTACTTAGTGGAGCACAACAAACAACAGCAGCAGCCCCACTCTAACCAATGGCATTGTACAGCATCTGGCATCTTACCTGATATGTGCCTTTGAGTGTGCAGTCTGGCTTGGGTGTTGTTGCAGCACCCTCCACACCCACACTGGCATCATGCAGTGGCAGGTAGGGTAGGGTAGCAACAGTACCCAGATCATGCAGCAAATTCAGATGCACACTGAAGCTAAGCTCCCTCACTCAGAGTCACACATTTAACAACAGCAGCATGGAGAACTGCCAGCATTTACACCATCAGCAGCCCAGCTCACTTGCCTACCCTCACCCACCCAGCTTAAGAAAAATCACTCCCAAAATTAAAAACAAAGTAGTGATGCAGTCTGGTGGTGCACAATACTGGCAAGTGGTAGTATTTGTGTTTGTGAGCTGAGCTGATCCAGACCCTGCTGCCCAGGGCTGGTGGCGTATAGAGCATGATGCAGAGGTACTGCATGTTGACCTTGGGGGGGAATACCTCAGGTGGAAGTGTGGGCTGTCATAATGATTTGGGTGACCGTACAGCTTTTTAAGACCCCTCTAGCTGGTTCATTAATGCAGAAAGACACTCAGTTCAGCAAACAAGCATCCCTTGAGCATCCTAGCTCAGCAAGACAGTTCAATTTCCTAGGGACACACATTTAAATAAATGCAGTTAAGGACACCCGACCGCCCCTCCCAATTCTCATTTGTGTTGATACTAAGTTTTTGGGGTATTGCAACCCCCTTGTTCCCAGGGGTTACTAGAATCCCAGTTAGAATCAGTGGCAGGCAGGGAAAGTAGCTTGTGAAGTGCCAGGTAAATGGGCTTCACATTGTCACACTTTGTTTTCAGCCTCAGCTGAGCTGGAGTGATGATGTAATCTTAGAACTCTCGCAGCGGCATAAGCCACACTCTGGCAAGCAGTTGTCAGCTAGAGTAGAATGTTCAGTAGTCTGTGAGTGAGTCTTCCAGGAGGAGGCTGCAGCTTGCTATGCAGCTCCTCATTTAGCTCTGACAGAGAACTACCTCTTTAGTTTTGGGTAGTTTGTTCTCACCCTACAAGAAGAACACAGAAGACAGTGTCTGAAGTTGTGGAGACATTGCTAAGTGGGTTTTCCTTTGAGCCATCCCAAAATGGATGGGGGCGATCTTCAGCATTCAGAGCAATCCCCTCAATCCATTCTGTCTGGTGAAGCTGCCTTGGACATCTTCATTTGTTGTGAGTATAACTTTTCTTCTGAGTAAGCCCAGAAGGGGCACCTGCAATACCTAGGGGTGAATTTCTTTGACAAAGGGACTCTGTCACCTAGACGTTCTGTGTTTTAAAAGTGTCTGCCTACTTTGGAGTCCAGTATGTGACCGTCCAAGTACAGAACTTTTAATGTCTGACACCTCAGAGGTGTGTATGTGTAGTATGTTAAGTGTGAAATACATTTCAAGACAGCATCTACAGTTTTCTACAGTTGTGTGGTGTTTTTAACCAGATGAATAGCCGAGGATAAACTTGGAAGCAAAAGGTGGGAGACCCCCCATCTGGAGTGACCCTGTTTACCTCTCCGGGTTCAGTTTGGGCACCAGAACTTTTTCATTTAGTACAACTGGCCCATGCCTAATGGAAGTAGTTACCCCTGTACGTGGGTTGTTTTCTCTCAGTTTACCCCAGTATGGTGGGTTCTGAAAGTCCTGAGCCTGGATGTGCTCTTTTGTGGTCATGTGTACCACCTTCATTCCTCATGAAATATGGGAAAGTATCCTAGTACTGGCCATGTGTGCCTAGTCAATGGGAAATGTACCAGTTCTGGCCATGTGTGTTAATCTCCATTTCAGAACCAGGGTGTTCACTGTTTTGTGTTACTTCAGCCTATGCTAAAGGAGAATGTCAGGAATTTCTGTACCCTGGAGAATCTGCATTACCAGTATGTGTAGCCCTGTGGGGGTCCATCTTCACTTTGTGATTGTTCCTACTTTGTTACATGAATAAAAGCCACACTCTAGAATCCCAACCTGGCTTGGACAGTATTGTTATTGCTTCCTTGTCTGGATTTACTTGGTTGCCCCTATCCAGAAGTGCAAACCTAGCATAATTGTGAGCAATCATTTTCTCTCAGGGACCTGGGTTGCTGGCCATGGTAACCGGTCCCCCCAGGTGTATGTCAAGTAGCCACACTTGGGTTAGACTGTTCTAGTGTAACAGTCGGGTCACCTAACCTAACAGTGGCCATTTCTCTGTTTTCCAAATCTGTATTCACTTATATAAATCCCCACCCCTCTCATTTGCCCCTAGATGTCTGTGGAGAGAGGAGCAGCCCTGCTAGTTAAAAAGGGGGGCTGATGGGGGGGTTACAAAAATGAGGGCTTGTCCGATGATGTGTTTTTGAATTTTGGGAGAAAGCAAGAGATGTTTGCTCAGGTTGTGGCTAGCATTTTGTCTGTCTGGCAGTTAGTAGCCCAAAACTGGAAGCTTTGCACAGAAGGAATTTGCACAGAGTAGTGCCATCCATATGTGTCGCTGTGTGCCTGCTGTTCATGTGCTGCTGTGATTGTGCCAACATTTACCAAGGAGCTGTAAAGCCAATCTGTGTGTGCCCCTTGTCCTGCATCAAAAGTAGAACGTTTACCAGCTTTAATTTTCTGTGACAGAAAAGTATTGTGGACTTTGGGAAACAAACAGACAATTGTGCTCTGAAGGTTTCATGTGCTTATTGTGTGAAATGGGGGAGTTGCTAAAGAAATAGTCAAGTTCTGAGTGAAAAAATGGTCAAAAACGGTGCTCCTACCATGGAAAAGGTCAGTTGAGAAAAAAAGTTGTTTTGCAGTTTAAATTTTGCCTGCTCGATGATCACTGTGGAGGAAAAGCATGAGAAGAGAGAGAGAGAGAAGCTCATTTGCATGGCATCGAGTGATTGGTGAGACTGCAATCAGTCCTGCCCCTAGCCAGCTTCAGAGTGCTGCCCAGTGTTCAAGAGGGAGAGAGTGAGTGGTATGTGAGCTGGAAGCAGGAGAATTATCGCGGTGACTGTAAACATTCTAAAATCTGTAAATACAGACTATTTCTGTGTGAAATTGGGCTCAACCCATAATCTGACTGACTGGGAAGCAAGCGTAGTGTCTGTAGTGACAATTGACGGGATAGCCAGCCTGTTTCAACCCAGTGGCCTTCCAGGATCGGCTTTAGGCCAAGATTTCCATCTGAGCAAGCCAGCTACTGATTCAGTGAGTACCATTCAGCAAAACTGAGCTCAAACTGTGTTGTGATTTTCAAAAGCCAGCTGGATCTGTGTGTAAACAGTGTGATTATTTTTGCAAAGAAGGACTGTAAAGTAATCAAAACAAGCAAGAATTCTGAGCAATAGACTGTGAGCATGTATTATGGATTCAGCAACAGCATAATTTTCTGAGCAAAAAAGAGACTGTGAGTTGTATGAGAGGCTACAACAAGCAGGCAATCCTGCTCCTAGAAATACTGTGGCTTTAGTGACTTTAAGTAAGTAAAATTGATTGAAAGCTAATTGCAAGTCCAAAAATCATATATATGTGCTGAGGAAGGTAAAAGCAGTGTAGTCATCACAGTTTGAGTAAATTTTCAGTATGCAGTAAGTCGGATATGCAGTGGCTTGAGTCAGATACAGATTTGTTGATGCATCAGAAGTGCTGCCTCCGCAATTACAAGGTGGGGCAGTAATGTAAACACAGCAGCAGGGAGCCATTTTGAGAGACTGTTCCAAGTATAGTGGATTCAGTAGTAACAGTGAACTTTTGTGTGTTTATTTGCAGGCATGGCTTCGGGACCATTCCGCTACCCGGATCATGCCCGAGCTATGATAGTAGAGGAGGTTGACAAGCTTAAAGAAATAGAGCAATATTTGTACGTTGGAAGTTTGCCTCCTCATGTTGCAATTCCCAACTAGCCTGTGAGAGTATGCATAATGTGCCTCAAGGCTGGGAGGAACATATTCTTGATTCCTCACTGTTTAGGGTGTTTAGAGAAGCAAGGTCTGACTAGAACATCCCAAATTCGTTTGGCTCCCACTTGGACAAAAGTAGAAGACCCTGCATGTAGAGCACACAGCACCAGGTTGAACCTGCTGGGGGAGGCCCAGCAGAGTGTGGCACAAAGGAAGAGGGCGTGGATGTACTGCCAGAGCAGATTCCTTGTGATGTCTCCATGCCTGTGTTGCAGATGGACAATGCGGAGGGAGAGTCAGTGGATCCATGGAGAGAGGATCCTAGCCCTAGCCTCATTACAGAGGATGAGGCTCAAGAGACTCTAGAATGGGAGGTGTCTACCTCTGTGCCCAGTGAAGAGTGGACTGTCTCAGGAGTGAGGATGACTGCTCACTCCTGAACCCAAATTCTGAGTGAGAAAGAGGGAGAGGAAGAAATATATTTTCCTGTTGATGGTCCCAGTCTGTAGCCTCAAGCTCTTGCCTTGGAGGAGCCAGAAGAAGAAGTTGGTGACTCCACAGCCCTGCCCTTAGAAGGAGGGGTCAGGGACAAGTTCTATGTTTCTTTGAGTATGTGACACTGGCAGAACCAGGACTGGCCCCCCCAAGTCAAGCCGAGGGTCGAAAACTGATGAAGAGCAGTAAGGAGGAAAGACTGGTTCATAGAAAGGCCAACAACGTTTATGGGTGGACCTTTCCTACCTTTCCTCGGATAGTCGGGGAGGAGATTGAGAAACACAGGAAAGCCTTGCTAGAGGAAGAGGCCAGTCAAGATATTGATCCAAGTACAGCATCCTATGTCAGAAATAAAGTGATAAGAGACAAACTGCAGTTTTGGAAGTTGGGCAGGACATTGTTCATAGACACTGTACGACGATATGTGGACCCTAAAGGAAAAGAGACTTTCCATAATGTGAATTATGTATGCCTAGATGGGGTCACAGTTCTTGCACCAGATCCAAATTGGTACTACCCTCAAGTGTACCATTATCCTGAGAATATGCCCGTGCCTACCCAGAGGAAAGTAGAGCAGTGGTAGCAAGTGTCTGCCATCCAGCTGTTGCTGTACCCATGTTGTTCCACCAGTCTGGTGTTCCAGGATCCAAGGTGCATCCAGATTCGTCAGCCTCTACAGTGTGCCTTTCCAATTTCAACTCCTGGTCTTCTAGATGCCAAGATGACATCAATCCAGCTGTTATCCAGATTCATCACCTGGGATTTTGGATGACATCAACTCAGCTGTTCCTTTCCTGTTCCAAGGTTCCATCTCCTAGATGACATCACCCCAGCAGTTTTCAGTTCATCATCCTGTTTTCCAGAAGATTTCCACCCAGCTGTATCTGAAAAATGTTGCCAGGGAAAGTCTTCAGTTGGAGAAGTTGGTGATGCTCATTTTCGTTCTTCAAGGGACTGGTAAGTCCAGACCTTTCTTACTTTATTGACATTGTAATACACATCCTACACCTGGCAGACTACAAACTGTTGAACTGTCCACAAAGACTCTCCCCTTTGGGACTACAGTGCTTCAAGAACTGTGCTTCACTGGACACCGGCACAGGAGAGACTCTTCAATGGACCTTGCCTTTGGGAATAACTATTTGTCACTAGTTGAGACATTTAGGGCATTCCATCCCACCAAAAAATGTGTATTGTACATAACGTTAGATTTCTTCTACTGTTTTCTACTTTTCTAAAAAATATTTTTTGGGATTCTCCAGTGTTTTGATGGTAAGGGTTATTGTTGTTATACTGCATATTTTGCAGATTTGGGGTGCGTTTTGTCTTTTTTTTTCTCTTTCAGGTGGTTCCTGTTAAAGAAGAAAGAAGAGAAGACCAGAAGAGGATGTGGGAACTTATCAGAGTTCCACTGCTTTTGTAGAGTGTTTTGTTGAATTGTACAGTTAACAGGTGTTAACAGTTTTCCTTCCACAGGTGTTAGTGCGTGGGGGATAGTAGGAGTGTAATGCTTGGGTAAAGTGTTAGCTCCGTGTGGTATGGTTTGCAGGTGTCCTGGGCTGGGGGGAGGTCCTCCTTTTTGGTAGGCTTTTGGTTAAATAGGTTTTCCCTAGAGGGTTAGTGGGATAGACAGGTTGTGGTCACAGCTCTGGTCCATCAGGCTATGCTCTGGACAGTTCTTCCAGAGCCACTGGTTTTCCATAGTAAGACTAAGGGTGGGTGTAACCCCCTTGTTCCCAGGGGTTACTAGAATCTCAGAATCAGTGGCAGGCAGGGAAGGCAGCTTGTGAAATGCCAGGTAAATGGGTTCCACACTGTCACACTCTGTTTTCAGTCTCAGCTGAGCTGGAGTGATGATGTAATCTTAGAACTCTCGCAGCGGCATAAGCCACACTCTGGAAAGCAGTTGTCAGCTAGAGTAGAATGTTCAGTAGTCTGTGAGTGAGTCTTCCAGGAGGAGGCTGCAGCTTGCTGTGCAGCTCCTCATTTAGCTCTGATAGAGAGCTAGCTCTTTAGTTTTGGGTAGTTTATTCTCACCCAACAAGAAGAACATAGAAGACAGTGCCTGAAGTGGTGGAGACCTTGCTAAGTGGGTTTTCCTTTGCCCCATCCCAGGAGGGATAGGGTGATCTTCATGGTTCAGGGCAATCCCCTCAATCCATTCTGTCTGGTGAAGCTGCCTTGGACATCTTAATTTGTTGTGAGTACAACTTTACTTCTGAGTAAGCCCAAAAGGGGCACCTGCAATACCTAGGGGTGAATTTTTCTGACAAAGAGACTCTGTCACCTAGACTTTCTGTGTTTTAAAAGTGTCTGCCTACTTTGGAGTCCAGTATGTGATCGTCCAAGTACAGAACTTTTAACTTCTGACACCTCAGAGGTGTGTGTGTGTGTGTGTGTGTGTGTAGTATGTTAAGTGTAAAATACATTTCAAGACAGCATCTACAGTTTTCTACAGTTGTGTGGTGTTTTTAACCAGATGAATGGCCGAGTATAAACTTGGAAGCAAACGGTGGGAGACCTCCCATCTGGAGCGACCCTGTCTACCTCTCTGGGTTCAGTTTGGGCACCAGTACTTTTTCATTTAGTGTACCTGGCTAATGCCTAATGGAAGTAGTTACCCCTGTATGTGGGTTGTGTTCACTCAGTTTACCCCAGTATGGTGGGTTCTGAAAGTTCCTGAGCCTGGATGTGCTCCTTTGTGGTCATGTGTACCACCTTCATTCCTCAAGAAATATGGGAAAGTATTCTAGTACTGGCCACGTGTGCCTAGTCGATAGGAAATGCACCAGTTCTGGCCGTGTGTGCTAATCTCCATTTCAGAACCAGGGTGTTCACTGTTTTGTGTTACTTCAGCCTATGCTAAATGGGAATGTCAGGAATTTCTGTACCCTGGAGAATTTGCATTACCAGTATGTGTAGCCCTGTGGGGGTCCATCTTCGCTTTTGTGATTGTTCCTACTTTGTTACATGAATAAAAGCCACACTCTAGAATCCCAGCCTGGTTTGGACAGTATTGTTATTGCTTCCTTGTCTGGATTTTCTTGGTTGCCCCTGTCCAGAAGTGCAAACCTAGCATAATTGTGAGCAAACGTTTTCTCTCAGGGACCTGGGTTGTTGCCCATGGCAACTGGTCCCCCCAGGTGTGTGCCATGTAGCCACACTTGGGTTTGACTGTTCTAGTGTAACAGTTGGGTCACCTAGCCTAATGGTGGCCATTTCTCTGTTTTCCAAATCTGTATTCACTTATGTAAACCCTCACCCCTCTTGTTTGCCCCTAGACGTCTGTGGTGAGAGGAACAGCTCTGCTAGTTAAAAAGGGGGGCTGGGGGGGGTTACAGTATAAAAACAGCGCATATGTTTTTGCTTCACAAAAACATTACTGTTCAGATGGAGAGCAGGTGCACCAGCTGATGAAGGGTTAGATGTAGAGCTGTTAAACTATAAACCTGACACCTCTACCCCTGCTGCCCAGCCTGATTCCCCAAGTGGGCTGATACTGATCTTGTTTGTTGTTGTTGTTGTTGTTGTTTTAAATCATCTAGTGTGAAAAACGTTTAGGCATTTACTTTTTCCACACAAAGACATTACTTTCAGGGTGGTGAAAAGTCACATCAGCTAACTGAATGAAGGGTCCAATTCTCCCAGCTTGCCAATACTTAACTTTTTTTAATATAGCACCCAGCGTAATAAAAATAATAGAAGAAGTTTAGGCAGATACTAAATGATAACTGTGCTTTTAGGATGGGAAGCAGGCCTCAGCTGATTGAAAGATTGGAGAGAAACATTGGTGGTTAAACTGAAGCAAGGGTGGTTACAATGAAGCAGAGTGGATGATTTCCTTACTGATTCCATAAGCTGCTCAGCAGAAAGAATGTTCAGCAGAGCAGCATCCATGTAAAGATGCTGAGATCTTGAGGATTCCCTATGGTGACGTGTGATTTCCATGTGGCACTGTTGGAAGAATTCAAAATCTGCAAACCAGTCAGGATTCCATGATTTTTGCCAGGTTTTCTGCGAAAAACAGAAAAACAGGGTCCCTGACTATGACCTTTTGATAAGCTGCCAGTGATCAAACAAGTTGATGCTCACTATGGTTTACTGTTGAGCTTCCAGTCATCAAACAAGCAGATGCTCACATTAGTCCTATCTTGGGCTGTTGATGAACGAACTAGTCAGAGGTGGTGGCTTCAGGGATGCACTGAGGCTTCCCATACTTCTACCCCCATATACTGCCATATACAAAGGGCCTTCCCAATTGCCAGAGGAGAAGTTTGTAACCACAAACAGTAGACACAGAGCACCCCCAGACATTGGTGGATGTGGTGCACCAGTGGCAGGGACACTACTGCCTGAGTCATCTCCTGGCCTGCAACCTTTTGGCCCACTTGTGGGCCATTGCTGTTTAATAGCTACATATCTCATGATATTCTGCATTGGTGGTCCAGTGGCCCCAATCATCCACGGTGGCTAACTCCTTTGCTCATGTCTAGTGAAGCCCCATCCCTATCCTTGTTCCCCCATGCAGTATTCTGCAACAGTGGCCCCTTGGCCAATTTAGTCTCATGTTGCCAGATCACCCCTGCTGCATACCAGTGGCAGCCCTGTGTAACTGCTTTCAACTGTTTTACAAGGGTGCTGAAAGTTTCTGCATGTGCAGCAAGCATGGGGGGCTGAGATGCGAATGTGCATTGCTAGGGCTCCAGATAAGTTTTTCAAAGTGAGTACTGTACTACTCATTTTCAAATTGAGGTGATTAAAACCAGATTCAGATGTGTACTGTATAAATGTCAAAACTGTGTCAAAAGTGAGTATTTTTTTTTTAAACTGCAATCCACACACATTATAGCAGCTAGGCTATACTGCAGCCAGGAGTCTATCAAAATAAAAGAACATTCAAAATTATTACTTTAGCTGCAAAGAGATTTTCATCCACCATTTCCAGAGGCCACTCACTGCATTCCCTATGTAGCCACTCCAGCTTCAAAAACTTCACTCAAACAAAAAAACATGATGAATTACAATGACAAAGCATGAACATCAAACAACATAGTGTAGAATGTAGTTTACCACTCAGTAAACTGTTCTGTGTAAACTTCTTTATCTTTTTGTAACATCAGCTCCTTCCAGAATTCCTCTCTCCCATATGCAGTATCACCAAATGGAGCCTGGAAGCCTCTTACCCACCACCATGCATGTCGTTAGTCCTGTTCTAGCTGCTTTTGGTGACAGATGACTGTGAACTTACCATCTCTCAATTCTCCTTTGCACTGTACCAGACACGCTGTAAGAAGCCCACTAGTCACCATTGTTCAGGGAGTGGTGTTGATGGGGGACCTTAATATGCCAGGTACAAACTGGGGAACCATGTCCTCTAAAGTGGCCAAGGAGCAGAGGCTGCTAGATGGCTTCCAGGATGTGTTCTTAACACAGCATGTGATGGAGCCCACAAGGAAGGGGCATGTCCTGGACGTAGTTCTGGCAGATGGGGATCTGGTAAGGGACCTGGTTGTAGAGGATCCCCTGACTGGGAGCGACCACAATACTGTCTGGTTTCAAATAAGCATGGGGGAGGGGTGAGATCTAGGACACTGGCAGTGGACTTCAGGGGGGCAGACTTTGTGGGCATGGGAAATATTCTCAAGGATCACTTGAAGGGGATTACATCAATGACAAATGTGGAAAGGAGATGGGAGGTCATAAAACGGGGACTTCATGAGGCAGTCAGGACCTGCGCTAAGGTGAAACTTAAGGGAGCAAGGTCACATAAACCATGCTGGTGGTCCAGTGAAGTTCAGGTAGCTGTCAGAGAAAAGAAGGCGGCCTACAAAAAATATAAAACAACAAGAGGGGATAGGGATAAGGAAATGTACCATCTTACATCTAGAAAAGTCACCCGGATGGTGAGGTGGGCAAAGTCCAGTAAAGAGCAGCGGCTGGCACAGGAGATACATGGAGGGGAAAAGGGGTTCTTCTGGTACATTGGGGAGCGGAGATAAACTAAGGGCCATCTCAGCAGATTGAGATCAGAAGGAGGGTGGGTGCAAGAGGCGAGAGACCAGGCAGAGGTATTTAATGAGTACTTTGCCTCTGTGTTCACTAGGGAGGGGGATGGGATATCTACAAAGCAAGGCACGATGGGGATAGAAGCGGCAGTGAGTGGGATCAGGGGAGCAACAGAAATGGAGCAAGAGGGAGGGAGAGGTACCCCAGGGGTGTAACATCAGGATAAGGATAAAAAGGCCAGTAAGGTGGAGGGGATGGATGATGCTATCTCCGCCAAAAGGGTGGAGTTAGCCCTCAAGGCCCTAAAGAAAGACAGATCTCCTGGGCCGGATGGCATTCATCCAAGAGTACTATGGGAATTGGCGGACATACTGGCTGCACCCCTGGTGGAGCCTTCAACAGGTCACTTGAGACAGGGAGGGTACCTAGGGATTGGCGAGAGGCTCATGTGGTGCCAATCCATAAAGGGGGTTGAGGGAAGTACCAGATAACTATAGACCCATCAGTTTGACCTCGGTGGTGGGCAAATTAATGGAGAGCATACTAAAGGAACGATTGGGGGTGTACTTGGAGGAGGTGGGAGGTCTGGATAGTCGGCAACATTGGTTTGTGCCAGATAGGTCAAACCAATCTTGTGGAGTTCTACGAATGGGTAACATCAGAAATGGACAGGGGAAAGCCTGTGGATGTATTTATTATTCTTGGACTTCAGCAAGGCGTTTGACTCTGTCCCCCAAAATGGTCTGGTGGAGAAACTGATGGGTTGGGAGTAGGCCCTTTGATGGTCAGATGGATTGAAAACTGGCTAGCTGGACGCACCCAGAGAATAGTGGTCTGTGGGGAGCTCTCGAACCCTAAAGAGGTTGGTAGTGGGGTACCACAGGGCTCCAGTCCTGGGTCGATCCTGTTTAATGCATACTATCGGACATCCAGGGAGGGTATAGGGTGAAATAAGTCTCTTGCAGTGACTCCAAGATGGGAGCAATAGTTGAGGGAGAAGAGGAGGTTGGCCCTGCAAGGGAACCTGGACACCTGGAAAGCTGGGCTACACATGGAAATTAAATTTCAATATCACCAAGTGCAAGGTGTTACATCTTGGGCGGGAAACCCTAAACACAGGTACACCCCTGGGAGGGGCTGGAAGCCTCAATAGGGAAAAAGACCTAGGGGTCATGGTGGATGCATGTATGAATAACTCTGAGCAGTGCAGGAGGCGGCTAGCAAGGCAAACAGGATGTTGGGATGCATCGTAAGAGGAATCACCTCTAGGAGCAAGGAAGTGATTCTGCCGCTGTACAATGGACTGGTTAGACCACACCTTGAGTACTGTGTACAGTACTGGAGACCACACTTGAAGAGGGACATACAGCTCCTGGAGAGGGTACAGAGGAGAGCAACTAAGATGATACGAGGGCTAGGGGATTTGACGTATGACTACAGACTTCAGGAGCGCTGCCTGTTTTCATTGGAGGAGAGGAGAGACGGGGGGGGGACATGATTGAGGTCTTCAAGTACCTCAAGGGAATAAATAGGGTAAACATGGAGGGGATATTTAGACTAAAGCAGGGAGGTATCACCAGAGGGCATGGTTTGAAGTTGGATGCTGGAAGGGTGAGGGGGGAAAAGAGGAGGAGGTTTTCACTGAGAGGGTGGTGGACCCTTGGAATGCACTGCCTGGTGAGCTGGTTCAGAGATCCACAATGGAGGGCTTCAAGACAGGGTGGGACAGACACAGAAAGTGGATGTATCAGATGATGGCCTGTCCCAGGGGGGTGGGGATGGATGATAGGGGTTTCTGGAACACAAGGAGGGAGGAGAGGGCCTCGGCACCTAACTAGGGATCTGAGGTTCGAGCAGACTCGATAGACCATAAGGCCTAATCTGCTGGCAAATAATATGTTAGTATGTTAGCTACAGCCATAGAAGTTATATATCCAGTCTCTTCTGGCAGATGAGCTGCTTTGTTGCTCAGTTGGCACCTTTCTGCCCATCTTTTCTTGGCTGCACTCATTCCCGCTGTCCCAGACACTCAAAACTGCAATATCACATGCACATTGCAGCATTAAAGGGGACTGAAAGAAGATCAGGACTGTGGTCATGTGTGGCAGTGAGTTAAAAAGGATGTTTTAGCAAGTGTTGATGGAGTTTCAGTCCAGTAAATGGACAGAAAGCACATGCAGGTGGGTAGGGGGAAGGCGGGTTGACAGAGGACAAAAAAATGAAGAATTTTCTGAACACCAGGCATTGTTGGGGCAGGATCAGTATTGAAATTACAGGGGGACTTTCCAGGGCTCAGCCCCCCTAGTTCTGAAATGAGCCCCAGTAGCTAATGCATCATGGCCACTGATTTAATGAGAAGGTGGCCTCAGTTTATAGATAAGGTCCTTATGGGCCCCTTTAGTTCATAAAGTGTTATTACAACTTTGAGCAGGGTAACAAAAAAAAGATGGCAAAGGTGGCTCAGCAAATCAATTACAAAATGACTCAGAAATGCCATTATTACATGTCTAATTATGGACTATATGTACCTCATCTGTAGCCTTGTGCATAGCACAATACTTCATTAGGGCTGGCAGTATAGCCTAGAGGTTAGAGTAACAAGCTGTGAACAAGCTTGATACATCCAGAAGACCAGACCTGGGTTTGATTCTCACAACCTCTACTTGCATACTGTGTGACTCTAAGCAAGGCACTTAACCGCCCAGTGCTCCCAGGTCACCCCTGAAAACAGACACTTGTGCCTAGTGGGACTTACCCAGTTACCAAAGAATAATAAAAAAAAAAAAATTAGTATACCAGCCCCAACCCCTTTCCATGTACCGGTGCAATGGCCATTTTACAAGCCCAAAGCTTGACAGCCCTTTGTGCATGGCAAAAATTGTTGCAGGGTGAACTGTGCTGCAAAAAGGGTCCTTTCTGACCACCTTGCAGCACATCAGTGTGACTGTCTGTGTATTAAGCCCACGATGCTCACTATGGTCCTCTATTGCACTGTTGCTGATAACAACAAGCCAATACTCACCATGCCCTACAATCTAGAAGATGTAGTGGAGGGAAAGAATGAATGATCTGAAAAGACTGATGAAAGTATGAAACTAAAATGAGAAACATTAAAAGCTAAAGCCAAGTAGTATGTATGCAAAATTTGGAATAGAAACAAGGGTTGCATTAAATAATTTTGGAACAAAGGGAAATAAATCCCATTAATATCTATTTATTTGCTTTTGGCAACCGAGTAAGTGCACTAGGCAACATAACCTGCCTATTTTCAGGCACTACCCGGGAGAGTACAATATGTCAATACAACAGAGTAAAAAACACAATACAGCAGTGACAACAATCAGGAGCATAATGCAGTGGAACGGACTACAAAACACATTGGCAGAGGACGTCCGTAAAAGATAGTACAACACCTGGATAACAGCAAAAACAATAGTGAAGTTATTGCAGCAAACCATTTTACAAGGAGCAGTATAGACCAAGTGTGGAGGCCAAGCTGAGGGTGAGCAGTCCTGTAGGCCCACCTAGCCATAGATACAAAATACAAGATAGACAAGTTCATCAGGACTAGGGAAGGGAGCAGCAGACAGATTAGAAACACTAAGACAAAAGGCACAATTCAGAAGGGTGGGCAGGTCACGAGTTGATGGTCAACGTCGAGAGGAGTGATAAGAAGAGAGACAGAAGAGAAGTTAAGTGTAATTACAGGTTCCAAGAGCAAAGATGTGGGAAAATAGGGCATACTTAAATGCTAGGTGAGATGAAGAGTTCTTGACATGGCCAGGGAGAGAGTTCCAAAACCTAGGAGCAAAGTAGGAGAAGCCTTGCTCTCCCATTTTCGTGAAGCAAGCCTGAATAGATAGTAATGGGGAGGTAGAGGACCTGTGGGAACGAGAGTGAGAGACCTGGGTAAACATGTCCCTCAGAGAGGTGGAACGAGCAGTTCTGGTTAAGGAATCAACAAAACATCATAGGGAGTAAGAACGAAGGACATCAGGAGACAGCAATTTTAAAGCATCATAGAGATGACAGTGAAGTGTTAGGCGGGGAGCAGATAAGGTAAATCTTCAAATATTGTTGTAAGATGTGTCCCATTTGCGAAGGACACCCATGTTCACATGAGAAAGCACTGGCAGGGCATAAAGCAGTTGAGGGAGTAAAACCCCACTCGCAACCGAGATCCTGGCAGCTGAAGTGAGAAAGTGTTGCACTTTGTAGGCCACCCCGATTTTGGCATTAACCATGCGACACACTTCACTAACATGCACCGAGTAGTCAAGTACTGGGTCCAGCGTAACCCCGAGATACTTGAAGGATAAAGTGTTGGATACAGCATTCCCATTGCAACTGCGCACCAGGAGTTTGGGAGACTCGGAGGGTACCTTTCTGTTGGACCCAAAGATCATGGCCTGGGTCTTAGATATGTTTAGGACTTGATAGTTGGATGAGAACCAGGATTGAAGGGTCTGAAATGTGGAGGAGAGATGAAGATTGATGTCGGCAATAGACTTGGAAGCCGAGTAAAGCACAAGGTCATCCGCATACGTTATAATGTTACAGTGAGAAGAGGGAGTAGAGATATCATTAATGAAGAGGGAGAAAAGTAGGGGACCAAGGATTGAACCCTGAGGAATGCCACAGGTGATAGGGACAGGGGAAGAGATAGACTTACAGAAAGAGACAGCCTGAGACCAATTTTCAAGGTAGCTGCCCAACCAGGAAAGGGTAGAGTCAGAGGCACCGAGAGAGTTCAGCTTGGTCAGTAGAAGTAGGTGATGAACCATGTCAAACTCTTTGGAGAAATCGATGAAGACTGCTCCAGTAAGCAATCCCTTATCCATATTATTTTTTACATCATTGGTCAGCTGAGTAAGAGCAGTAGTTGAGCTGTGCCCAGCCCTGAAACCATGTTGAGTGGGGGATTGTAAGTTAAAGCTGAGAAGGTGCGCAGAGACCTGCTGGCGAACAAGTTTCTCATGCAGCTTGCTGAGCGTGGGCAGGAGTGAAATGGGCCTGTAGTTCGACATGATTTTTACATCCCCTTTCTTAAAGATTGGTATAGTTCTGGCAACTTTCCGGACCAGAGGCATGGAGGCAGAGCAGATGGAGAGGTTAAAAAGTCTGGTTACAGGTTGAGCAAGACTAGAGGCAAACTGCCTTAAAATTCTAGGATGTATCCCATCAGGGCCTGCTCTACCATTATCCGGTAAAGACCTTAGTAGCTTAAGTTCCTCAAGACAAGTGACCAGTGATAGTTCAAGAGCCGGGGGAGCAGTAGCTGATGGTTGCAGGGATACTTGGGAGGTGACGAGAGATGGGGGGATGGGAAGGGTGGAAAACAGGGAGTTAAAAGCATTAGCAATGGTAAGGGGGTTATTGCAGTAAGTATCATTTATCAGCATTTCATTTGGAGTCATAGGCTTATTACTACCCAGAATTTCCTTAATGTGTGATCAGTACCATTTAGGGTTAGAGCTTGAAGAACTGAGGGGAGGTTCGGGTAGTAATTACTCTTTGTGCAAATCTCCCTTTTACAGACATTCCATGAGGCCCTGTAGGCCTCGAAGTCAGCTTGACGGGAAGAGGACTTCCATACTGACCAGAGTTTATCCCTATGTTTGAACAGCTGAAGTAGGGGGCGCTTGAGCCATTTGGTTACTTTACCTTGTACCCTGCAAGTAATAACTGGAATGTGAAGGTTCTGGAGGGAGATTAGGGTATCATTAAAGTAACCTACCACTTTGGTAACGTCATCGGTTATGTAGAGAGGGGACCAGTCAACAATTCTAAGATCATGCAGAAGTGCAGCATGGTTTAGTTTAGAGATGTTGGTGAAAGCTAAGACTTTGGCTGTGTAAGAGGGAGGGGTGGTGTCCCAGGTGCAGTAGACTGGACAGTGATCACTTATGGAGTCAGGTAGAACTCCTGCAGAGGGGAAGTTCTCCATCTTATTAGTCAGAATCCAGTCTATGAGGGTGGAGGTGGAACCACGATGGGAGATTCTGGTGGGGTTCCGGATTAGCTGAGTAAGGTTTGCCCTGCTTGGCATTAATGCTGCAAGCAATTGTTTTTCATTTTTAATATGTCTATGTAGCAGCAGCACTGGTACAGCACACATAATGGTCTCTGCAGGTTTTGAGACTTTAACGAGTACATGTGTGTTTTAGAGAGATTTATAGAAACCTGCCCCATTTGTAATTTTCAGTCTTCTGGCAACATCATTTATGCATCCTTTAGTATAAACATTTTTTCTTCCAGACTGGTCTATGTAGGTCCTGAAGGCAGCAAATCTAACCCTTAAGTTAATGGGAAATTCCTATTAGTTGGGAGGTTAGAGATCTTTGTATACTTACTATCCCACAGACCACCAGTAGATGTCTGTAGCTGCTATGATCACTTAACACCACTTTGAATCTGCTATTCATAGCTGTCATTAGTAGATGGCAGTTCTTTGCACAGACTTGCTTTCCTCATATACAGTATTGATTACATCCAAATTGAGGCCTATGGAAGTTATTAACTTCCACTTAAAAAGAATTAAGTGAACTCCAGTGCTCACTCTTCTGAAAGGGATGGCTACATCCTTTCACTCTGTATCACCACCCTGGCTGTATTATGATCAGGACATGGCAAAATCTAAGAGGGCACTGTCATCTGTTCCCTTTGTGCTCAAGGATTTTTGGCCCCAACATGCCATCTGTGAGTGCTGGGAAGAAGGAAAACCTCAGTAGGAAACCCTGGGCATCAGGCCCCAGAGAGAAAAAAGAATACTGTCTATTCATTTATTTAATTATTCCTTTTAGTTTTTTTCCCCCTCTACCTTCCTCCGTCCCCCTCACCTACAATTGGGGTTGCCACCAGAGCCCCCTTCCTCTGGTCAGAGGTAGGGCAAGCAGGCACCTACTTTATGTTCTCAGCTAATGCCAAAACCAGCTCAAGAATGACCTTTGCTTTTACTGATGAGCCACTAATTCAAAGAACAAGTGTTTGATTAATAATAGGGCACACCTGGACAGCGGCCCACGGCACCATGTTTAAAGTTCACCTGCCAAGTTTATCTTCAGCCTGCTCGCTGGTCCCACATACCTTGTCATGGCTCTACAGAAGTCAAAAGCTGCTGTAACCACAATTTTCTGAACTACAGTTATATTTTAAATCAATGGCAAACTATACAGCGAAACCTGAAAGTGCTGCATGTGTCGTGACTGAGCACGTGCAAGGCATCATGAGTATTCCAACCCATTTAATAACATAGATTACACCACTGCTATGAATGTAACAGCAGTGGCTGGAGCTTATTACATGTAACTTGAGTGCCATAACAGTATACCTTTTTAGCTGACACAAAAACTTGAAGCTGAGTAATAATGTGCTCATAGGGCAGGTTAAACTTCAAACAACAAAACTGATTTATTCAGGGAATTGAACAAGGGAAGAGGCATGAATTTATGGTTATCATGGCAATTAGCTGATATGCATTAGACATGCAAACATCACATTTAGACCCTGTAATTAACAATTCATGCTGCTGGGTACCCAGGGTGAAATTAGGTGCAGGCCTGAAGCGTTGCCACTGGTAGGCTGGCGTTGCAGCTGGTTGGGGCCCTTAAGCAAATAAAACATGCTTTTGATTAGATTAAACCCTTTCAACAATAAGGCAACTGTAATCCACAGCTTGATGGCTGGCAATCACAGTTAAACACCAAGATGAACTTAGACAGCAAATCAGATGACAACAAACACTTTAATTTGTGTTGCAGGGTTAAAACACTGAGCTTACTCATAGTACCAGGACCAATGAAACTGATGGCTGTAGTTAGGCTGAGTTCTTCTTTGCCAGGGATGATCATGGGGACTAGGGCCAACACGACTCAACTCCACTTCACGGCCTTTACCTTCAAGGTGGCCGCAACCTACGATTCTTCTCTCTGCAGGGATGGACTCCCCAAGCTGGTCTTTAGCCAGGCTGGCTTGCATGCTGTAGTGACAGTCTCTTGCGCCTTTCATGACACAGGCCGAGCACATGCAATTAACTCTCTTCCGCAGTTCAATTAACACACTCAGTTTGCAGCTTGTAAAACTTTCAGTTCTTGCTATGGTAAACAGGAAATATTTGGAACATGTCTCCCACTGTTTAAACGTGCCAGGAAATTATTGCACTATCCACAGGCTCCACTTCACACAGGAGTTGATAAAAAACAAAAGATCCTCACAGCAATTTCTCACCCTCTGAGGCCATTCAGCAAAAGTCACCTCTTTGAGCAAAGCACTCCTCTTATCAGCTCTGGAAACTGAAGAACGTTATCTTTCTGCTTACAGGCAGTCCCAAACGATTTACAAAGGGAGACAAAACAGGCCTTTTCCCGGTATCTCTCAGCTAAGCCATACAGGCTCCCTCTTTCACGAGAGGTCAAGCTGAAAAAACCCTTGTTCAAACAGCCCCAGACTGAAGACAAAGATTTCTGTATCTCAGTTGGCTGCCCAGACTATCACTCACATTCCTGGAGTCCCAATTGGTTAAACTAGGTGCCAGGAGAAAAGTTCACAGTTTCCCCCAGAAGTCACTGTAATGAGAACCCCTAAGGACCCTTAGAGTTCCAATTGGTCCAAAAGCAGAATCCTGGTTCAAATATGGCAGCTACCTGTGAGAAAAATAAACAGTCCCACATTTACAGTTAATTCTAAATGGCAACTGTACTGTTTTAGGAATAAACATTTACAGATTGTAACATTGCTTCCTCTGCTCTACTGAGTCACTACAGAGGGGAGGCTCTCAGGGTTCTACCTGGCTGGTCACAAGCTCTGTTTCACTAAGACCCAGCTCAGGTTATGTACACTATACACACAGGCTGACTTCTTAAAGGGACAGTACAGTGGCATGGTTTGCATACTCATGCAGAGCAGTAGCACAGCAATACTGTACATGAATTTACTTTCCTGTACTGGACGTGAGCCAGGCAGTGGGCACTAGAGGAGCCCAGGGAGACAACTTGATGTAAGACCCTCTATTGGGGGGGGGGTTACATACACTTTTTTATTGCTTTCAGGTGGGTGCTGATGTCTAAAATAATAGTTCCAACAACACTTGGACAGGATATTGCTAGAAGTATTATTTTAGGCATCAACACCCCCATGGAAGCAATAAGATAAGTATAGTAAGCTCCAGCCAGTGCTTTTGCATTCCCAGCAGTGGTGTAATATACATCACTAACTGGCTTGAAATATCCATGAAGCCTTGTGTGTGCGCTCTATCAAGACCCATGCAGCGCTTCCGGGTTCAGCTATATAGTTAGATGTTGATTTAAAATATAACTATAGCTCAAAAAACTGTAGTTATAAGAGCTTTTGTCTCCTGCAGCAGCATGACAGGGTATGTGGGAATGGGGGCAGGCTGAAGATAAACTATGCAGGTTGCCTTTAAGGGTGACCCCACAGTGACCAATGTCACCAAAGTTTTCCCCAGCTGAGGTGAGTGTTGGTAGTCATGTAATCATCTTGCTGGGACCCTTATTAGCTTGCATTCATATGTGGTGGGGCAATCTGGGCCCCCAGGGCTGGAAGCAGTTGGAGTTGTGATACATAGACAGTCAGACCATACAGACTAAACTGCTGCTGTAGTACTGTGGCAAACAAAGGAGTTATGCATGTCACATGATGATGATAATCTACACCAGTCCAGAGCACAGGTATATCAGCAGACAGTAATGCATGTCCTGATTGACTTCACTTGACTCTGGCAGTAGGTCCCTGTCTGTCACCTAGTCCTGGGCAGGTGGCATGATGGAAACAGGCTCATTTGGGACTGGATTGCAGGAGCAAAAGCAGCAGTAGCAGCAGCAGCAAAGGAATAATGGAGAAGTGCTGTTTCACCCCCAATAATGTACGACTGAGGTCTGAGGCATTAGATAGCTAGGTGGGTTAGGTTTTACCAAATAAATGGTAGTAGGCAACAGCTTAATAGCAATCATAACTGACTGTCTTCATTCTGTACAATAGCGCAATTGAGAAACACTAAGCCAACACCGCACCCTTGGGTCAGCATGGTCTGTGAGAGTGACATGAAAGTGAAGGCTGGGGCTGGGTGGCACTTTCACTGGCATACATACCAGTTGTATCAGTTGTACCAGGTATCCACCACTACCAGTGTTTGCTTGGTGTAAGGGAGGGGGTGGGCTACTGCTGCAAACTGCAAACTGCAAAAGATTCTGTAGACGTCAATGATTTTTAACATCTCAGTGACTGTGATCAACATTGTGAATGATCACAATCATTGATTAGATGTCAAAAATCATGCTTTAAAAAATGCTTTGATGTAAACTCTCTCACTCTCTGGACTGTTGTTTTCTCTGTTGTGTTTTACTGCCCAATTTAAAAGAAGGGTCCCGATTCTAAATTGAGACCCGATTATGCCAAGTACGTATGTCAAATTGCCTGCTCTTTAAGATAAGAAACTAGGACAGTTTTCTATTTTTGTTAATCAACTAATCCCAAAATCAGGCCCTGTGTTCCCAAAGCAGTGCAACATTTCTTTGGTGACATGTACCTGCTGTATCTCCCAGGTGGGAAGGGCTGTAGGAGAGAATGGCATAGGGTCATACTAGGTTCCATTGGAATCTGTGGAACCAAGAGATGACTACTGTACATCATCCTTTCCTGCAATGTAGCCCTTGGGAGCTGCAGAATATACCTATAAACCAAAAAAAAAAAAGAAAAAAAAATGGCATACTGCTACAGGAATATCGCATGACTGTGTGTGTTTCAGAATATATTTTACCCATGTATTGTCTACCTGTGCTGACACCCATAATGTAGATGTACTCCAGTTGCACATATTCTAACCTTCATTATGCACCACCAGAAATAGCATTCAGAGTACCTTGAATTAAGGCAACAAAACCCTTCAGATTTTTTGGGCCTAGGGGCCCCTGGCTTATTGGTGCAGTTCCGGGGGCCCCAACATTTCACATTGCCCATGTCTGGCTCTGTTGTTTTCTGTGTAGAGCATCTCTTCAGTGAGGAGCATCCTCAGTAACTGATGTGATGCTGCTCTAGAAACCTCCTAATGCCAAGAGTTCACACACTTCCGTTTAGCGCCCCCATTTACTAGACTTTTAAAGAGCACTGACATTTCAGAAGAAACCTTGAGAAAGCATAGTAAGCAATTAAGTTTAGCTTTGATACATTTTCTGTATTTACTTTCCCTGTTTTCTTTATAACTATGGTATGGAAATTAACATCAGAGGCTGGTTACTGTGCTTTGTATTTTACATTCTCTTTCTGTTAGTCTATACAAAACATGATAGTTCTGTGTTTATGACATCATGGTTGTTTCCGCAGCATCAGATTGTGATGTCACTAGCACAGAGTTAGATGTGAGATATAGGGCCAGATATTCAAAACTTTGCGCCGGGCAAAGACCGTCTGCACAGGTTTAGCGCGGGATTAGCAAGAGTCTGCTATATTCAAAAGGCCAAATAGGACGGTCAAACTGCATTAGCGCTGGGCAAAACTATAATGTATGCAAGGGGCAAACTGACATGAATACAGGTGCAATGCGATATTCAGTGACTAGCGCCCGTCTAAGTGGTTTCTGCTTAGCGACACGTAGCAGTGCAAATTACATAGGAAAAGCTTATCTTAACCCTGGGCAATCAGCTACTTGCGACCACTTTGGCTGCGTGGTGTTTTGCGTGGGTTTAGCGTGGGTTTTGCGTGACCTAACAAATAAATATGACACATAGATAAAGCCAAACATAGAGGAAGCATGCTGCTAACCGATGGCATCACAATGATGCCATCATCTGCTACCAGTCCCAGCCATGCCAAGCAGTAAGTGGTGACCCTGCCGCCAGTGGACAGCATGGCAGTGTGGCCATACAGCACACACCTGCGGACCACACATCTGTGGACACAAACAGATGCCAGCACACACATGCAGCACTGTGGGAATTGAGGATGTTGAGGGGAGCGTGTATGGGTGGCGAGGCTGTGACACAGACCAGGTGTGGCCACAAGGCTGGGACACATCATGAAGTGCACATGGGCCAGTATTGGGAATACCCCAACACTAGTGTGTCTTTTGGATAATATATGCCCACCCCAGCCACATACCACACAGCTGTACAACTGCCACAGCACACAAAGCCAGAAATGTACATGTCACTGTGAGCATCCCATGCCACAGGTACAGCATCTGTGGGTTACACAACAGTGTAACAGTAATGTCCACTGTCAGTAAACACCTGCAGGTTGGGCCTGTCACTGTGTACAGTGCAGTCGTTATCACTGCCCTACACACCATAGGCAGTGCTGTGTCCCTCACACTACTGGCCCCCTTGCTACTGTAGTGTCTGCTGTGCACTGTAGCATACCCTACAGTGTGACAGTTGCATGCTGCACCACCACCACCTGTGCCTATGCTGTCTTGTCCCCTGGGGTACAATATGCTATGCTATGCTGTACTGTTTACATGTAGCCTGCAGCTATCATTGTGCACTGCCAGACTGACCTACAGGTGGAGCTGCGGTTGGACCTGGTCAGCCCCTGTACTTCCAGACTGACCTACAGGTGGCTCTGTGGGACCCTGCAGTAAAACTGGGAAAACTGCATGCAAATCAGGGTATAATGAGATTCTAATCCGGTTGTTTGCCCAGAGACTACCTAAGTAGGCTCATTTGCATAACTTTTGAATATGGCACATTTAGCTCCGGGGCAATGTGTTTGCACGGAGCTAACTGTAGCTCGGCGCTAATGCAGCTAATGTGTTAAGCGCGTCATGCTACGATACGGGGAATAATATACAGTTTTGATCACTGTTCTTTCACATTTGCTGCTTCCTGCAGCTGCACTGAGTCCATGCATTTGCTGGCACACACATTGGCCATGTAGTTCGTCTGTACCTGCCCTCACGTTACTGTACACTGTGTTGTTGTTGTGGGTTACACTTCCTGGTTGCTTTATTCTGTGCTGTCTTATTTCCTGGGCTATTTTTGCCCTGCACTCCCAGATCAGTTTGCCTGGCTTCCTTAGATTGCAATATTCAGCAGGATTAGCACCGGGCTATTTCCATTTCAATATAGCTTGCTCTGTGCTCTGGACTAAGTTTGTCTGCCGGGCAGTGCTAATTTAGCCCCTGGGCAAAGTTTTGAATATATGGCCCATAGACAAGTAGATAAAGCAAATGAGGACCAGGGGAAAAGGATCCTGTTTTCAAGTTAGTGTTCATAGGAAAGCTAAATATGGAGAATATATTACGTTTAAAGGGCAAGATATTCAAAGCTTTGCGCGGTGTGCAAACTGTTTGCATGGGATTAGCTCAGGATTAGCGCGGGTCTGCTATATTCAGAAGGCTAAATAGCGTGCACAAACTGCATTAGTGCTGGGCAAACCATAATCATATGCAAGGGGCAAAGTAAACATGAATACAGGCGCTATGAGATATTCAGCGACTAGTACCGCACTAAGGTGTTTAGCGTGACATAGTGCGACCCTTAGCATGGTACAAATTACCACCCAGGAAAAGCTGGTCTTAACCCCGGCCAAACAGCTTTGCATGACATTGGTGCTATGCGCGGTGTTAGCGTGGGATTAGTGTGGCTTGCAGGACCCTAACATATGATCATGACACTTAGAAAATGCCAGACATGGAGGACACATGCTGCTCACTGATGGCACCACCATGATGACAACAGCTGCCACCAGTCCCAGCCAAGCACAGACAGTAAGGGGTGATCTGACCCAAAAGGGACATCATGGTAGTGTGGCCATACAGCACACACCTGCAGACCATACGTCTGTGGTGACCAACAGATGCCAGCACACACATGCAGCGCTGTGGGCATGGTGGCAATTGAGGGGAGGGTGTACGGGTGGCCAGACCTCACCACAGCCAGGTGTGGACACAAAGGCTGGGACACATCATGCAGTGCACATGGGCCAGTAGTGGAATACCCCACCACCTGTGTACCTGTCAGATCTTACATGCCCCCCCAGCCACATACCACACAACTGTACAGATGCCACAGTACACACAGCCGGCCATATATATGTCACTGTGAGCACCCCATGCCACAGGTGCAGCATCTGTGGAGCACACAACAGCGAAACAGTACTGTCCACTGTCAGTAATCACCTGCAGGCTGGGCCTGTCACTGTGTACAGTGCAGTGGTCATCACTGCCCTACATACCATAGGCATTGCTGTGTCCCTCACACTACCACCCCCCTTGCTACTGTTATGTCTGCTGTGCAATGTAGCATGGCCTACAGTGAGACGGTTGCATACAGCACCACCACCGCCTGTGCCTATGCTGTGTTGTCCCCTGGGGCACACAATGCTATGCTGTACTGTATGCATGTAGCCTGCAGCAACCATCATGCACTGTCAGACTGACCTACAGGTGGAGCTGCAGCCAGACCTGGCCAGTCCCTGTGTTTCCAGACTGACCTACAGGTGGAGCTGTGGGACCCTGCAGTAACACTGGGCAAACTGCATGCAAATCAGGGAATAATGAGATGCTAATTTGGCTGTTTGCCCAGAGACTACCTAAGTAGGTTCATTTGCATGTCAGTTTTGAATATGGCAAATCTTAGCTCCGGGCAAACAGCTTAGCTCTACACTAAAGCTGCGCTAATGTGTTAGCACGGCGCTAACGGTTTGAGGAATATTATACAGTTCTGATCCCTGTTCTTTCACATCTGCTGCTGCCTGCAGCTGTACAGGGTCCATGCATTTGCTGGCATACACATTGGTCACATAGTTAATCTCTACCTGCCCTCATGTCACTGTGCACTGTGTTGTTGTTGTGGTTTGCACTTCCTGGTTGCTATATTTAGTGCTGTCTTATTCCAGGGCTACATTTGCCATGCACTCCCAGCCCAGTTTGCATGGCCTCATTCCCATGCTATATTCAGAAGCTGTTTGCCCCGGGCTATTCCTTTTGAATATAGCTTGCTTTGTGCTCCGGCCTAAGTTTGCCCACCGGGCAGTGTTAACTTGGCCCAGGGGCAAAGTTTTGAATATCTGGCCCAGTCTCTAAACATTTAAAAACAAAGTTTATCTTGAAATAGCTGTGGCACCTTATTTGAATGGAGCTGTAGATGAACTGCAGATACTTTCTGTCTTCTGTGGTGCAAAGAGAGTGAGTGTGAAAGAGACAGAGAGGGAGAGGGAGCAGAATTAATGATTATAAAAAAAGCTGAAATAGGAACCCACTTCCATCAGGCATGAAATGCATTACTTGTTATGGCTGTGTGGTCAATTCAGCATCAGTCTGTCTTCATAAAAATGTGACAAGGCTATCTGAAAGTCAGAGGCACAACTATGAGTGCAGGCTTGTCATGGTAATGTGAAGACTTCCATCCATTAAACAGCAGCTGAGGCTTGACTGACATGGCCCCTTCAGAATCTGAAGCAAATGCACCACAGACTGGAAAACTACAGCTGGCTAATGAAGACAGAGGAACCAGTCTAGAGGAAGCAGAGCTTTTTTGTTGCAATGAAGCAAGCTAAGCTGACTTTTTGATGCAATTTCTGATTTTTCTTTTCATTTTCACAGGAAGTAGGGTAATATAGGGGCACAGCAAGAAAAATAAAATTTGTTAATCAGAACCCTCCTTGGTGTTCCCTTCCCAGTATATATAGTCCTGTTTGTTGAGTGCACCTTTGTATGCCCCATGTGTAGTTATTCTGGGACACTGGCTACTATAGGGCCCTGCCTGCGAAACTCTTAGTGTTGCAGCCCTTCTCTGATGCCAGCTGCAGGGGATTCTGGGATTTGAAGTTATAGAAAATGTCAGACTGGAACTCAGCAAATGATACAGTCTACTATGCTGCAGTAAACAGTAAGTAAAAAAAAAACTTTACTCATGGAGTGTAAACTGGGACCAGCCCCACAACTGGTGGCAGGGCTGTTAGTGTTGACTGTTCCCTTTAACTTTTATCATGTTTAGGAGTAGGGCCGCGCGAACCTCTAAAAGTTCTACCTCACAAACTTTCTGAGTAGAACTCAAAAAAGTTCTACCTGGTTCTACCTGGTTCTACCAGGTAAACCCCAGTAGAATCGGGTTCTACCATAAATAATTACGTTCTACCAAGTAAAACCAGGTTCTACCATGTAGAACCAGGTTCTACCAAATAAACCTAGGTTCTAATAAGTGAAAAACCCAGTTTTACTAAGTAAAACCATGTTCTATAAATATCCCTGTGTCTTACTACTTAAAGTACTTGACTCAAGACAGCCAGCAGTGCTGTATTTACCTTCTAGGGAACAAATATCCCTGTGTGTTACTACTTAAAGTACTTTACTCGATGCAGCCAGCAGTGCTGTATTTACCTGCTAGGGAGAAAATACCCCTGTGTTTTTCTGCTTAAAGCACTTGACTTGATGCAGCCATGAGTGGTAAAAAAAAAATAGCAGCACTTTTCAGGCAATCGAGGCAACAGTGACAACAGTACAAAAAATTCAGTACATTGCAGGAGTAACCTGTCGTGGTACTCAGAGGATGAGCACAAGGGCCTTCATAGTGCGTCAGCCAGTCTTAGTAAACACAATGATGGATGATGATGATGAGGAGGAGGAGAAGACAGATGAGAGTGAGGGAGAAATCAGTGAAACAGGTCCTGAGTTTATAGTAAATAAAGTAGCAGTCAGTCTACCAAGTAGCAGCAGTTCTGTGGAGTGGGATGATGAGGAGGAACACAGGGCCACAAAAAGAGTAAAAAAAGAGTTCTAGGAAGAATGGTGGTGCTAAGAAACAAACAATAGGGCATAATGAGACAACCACACCTGCAGTGGAGAAACAGAATAGAAGATAGACAGGGTTCTAGAGGAGTAGAAACAGAAGCGATTGAGGCAGGAAGAGTTGCTGTGCATCATCATTCGTTGATTGGCATGGAGATGGAAAGACCTCAAAGAGATACTGGCAGCAGTAGTTACTGCTGTGTTGCCATGGGCAGTGGTAAACATATCCTCCCCATAAGAAGTAGTGCAACAAAATCTGTGAAGTCCGTAGTGTTGGACTGTTTTATACAAGACAAATCATCCTGCAGTCATGTGATTTGCAAATTATGCAGAACAAAATTAAGTCGCAGTGAAGGATGGGAACATCAACAGTGATAAGACATATGAACAAGTCTCACATTTATCAGTATCAAAAAGCACAAAAGGAGCACACACAAGTTGTTGCACTGCTGCACTCTGCTGAGGAGGATGATGGTATGGATGTTTACCAAGGTCATGGTGATGATGTAATTGATGTAGAGTTGGAGGGTGATGAAAATCTGACTTCCAGTCAAAGCACAACATCTTCAATTTCATGTTTCTTTACCCTTCTAAGCCCACCGCCATAGCCTGCCAGGAGTCATACACCATCCATGTCCACGACATGTACCTCTCATGGTGGTAAAAGTCAAGGAAAGCTACCAAGAAAATCTGCTGATATCAGCAAGTGTAGCAGTTATCAAATTTCACTGGAAGACTGTCTTGAGTCGTCACAGAAATACAAGCCCAACAGACCTGAGGCACGATGATTAACAAAGGCAATTGGAGAGATGATATCCCCTGACTTGCTACCATTCTTCTTTGTGTCTAACCCAGGCTTTAAAGCACTAATAGACATCACTGTGCCCAAATATCAAGTCCCCAGCCAGACTTGTTTCTCAACTGCTGCCATCCCAGACTTATATGACGCTGTCCGTAACAGTGTGTCTGAGGCTCTTAAAGGTTCAGAGGGCAAAACGGTCCATGTCACAACAGATATGTGGACCAGTGGCCAGATGACTGACTATGTGGCTGTGACTGGTCATTGGGTAAACTTTCCTCCCTCCTCATCATCATCATGTAGTGGCACTGGTGGCAGTAACAGCAAAAAGCAAGGGTCTTTCTCTGTTCACAGACAGGCAGCATTATGTATTTATGGTTTTGAAAAAGATCACAAAGCGGAACATCTTCTGGAGGGCCTTGAAAAAAAGTTTGCTGAGTGGCTAACTCCAAAGTCCCTGCAACCAGAGTTTATGGTGTCTGACAATGCTTCTAATATTGTGAAAGCAGTAAAGCTTGATAATTTTACACATGTGCCATGCTTTGCACACACTGTTAATTTGGTGGTGAAAAACGTTATCAGTGAGGACCAAAATGTTCTGAACTTGATTGCAGCTGTGCACCTACTTTGGCCATTCTGTTAAAGCCAGAAAGTTGTTGCAGCAGATTCAAATAGAAAACAGCCTCCCTCTCCACCAGATGATCCAGAAAGTTCCAACCAGGTGGAATTCAACCTACTATATGATGCAAAGAATGCTTGAGCAGCAGAAAGCCATCTATCAATATGCAGTCCAACATGGCATTGGGAAAGGAGATGTGAATATCAGCCCCAATCAGTGGCGTCTGATGGAGAATTTTACTTTATTTATTTATTTGTTTGTTTATTTATTTATTTAGTGATTCGGAAAAGACCTTTGAGCACAATCTCTTTTACAAAGGTTCCACATCATAGATTGCAAAACAAAGTACAATAGGAGAAAATAAAGGTACATTACAATGAGCGATACAGCTTGCATTCAGAACTTACAGAATAACTCAAAACATAGGTACAAGTTAAATAACAAGAAAAACACTTTATGAGGTTGGGGGGAATAAGTAGCCACAAAGTGCCTTGCCAGTAGTTCAGAGGGACGGGGATAGCTGGCAGTATTCTTGTATTCTTAAACCCTTTGAGGAGGCTACATGAGTTGTGAGCTCCGATGGTGCTGGGCTAAGCCAGATATTACCCTTAATCTCATTCATCAGAATGAGACTGGAGCATCTTGAGTCACAGTTCATTGGCACTGATGACATCAGTGCTGCAACCCTTGTGGGAAAAATGTTGAACACATTCCTGGCTGATGAGCACATTGCAAATATGTGTAAAGCAGAACATTACATTTTGTCCACACTTCTTGATCCTTGAGTAAAGGATACAATTGCATTCTTCAAACCACAGAACTTTAAAGACTTGGAATACTATTGCAAACTGTTAACTGAGAAAGTATCAGCAGTTACAGTTAAGAAAAGCAGTACATTATCAGTGCCCTTGTGGCAACATTCAAATTCTGAACAAGCTCTGGTGGAGAGGGACGGAGCACAATCTGCCATTGCTGCTGCTGCTGGTGCCACCACTACTGCTGTTTTTTTGTCATTAAACACCAACCATAACTGCTGCTACACAGCAAGAGGACAAACCACTGTAGTACATGCTGTCAGACTTTGGTCTGATAAAGACAACTGGAAAGGCTCAGACGGCAATTGTGGTACCAGAAGTCCCTGCTACAAAAATGGTGAAAGATTATATGGAAGAGACTACATCTCACCACAGGTGACAAACCATTGCTGAATTGGCAACAGAAAAAAAATATATGTGGCCTTCTTTAACTGAGATTGCAATTGAATACCTCAGTTGCTCACCCACAAGCACATATTCCGAGAGAATTTTCAGTGCTGCTGGAGCAATACTGAATGACAAAAGAACATGTCTTTCCACAAAGAATGTAGAAAGGCTCAGTTTTCTTAAAATGAACCTGCTACAGTTCAAAAACATATACTGTGTAAAATGTATGCAGGCTGACAGCATCCCGGATGGCATGCCACACTGATTTATGGCCCATGGCCACAGCCATTGGGTTCTATTAGTAGTTTAGTAAGGGATTACTACTTGTGCCAAGCTTCAAGCAGGAGCTGCTCAGTTGCTGTACTGCTGTCACTGTTGCCTGGATTGCCTGAGAAGTCCTGCTGTTTTTTTTCACCACTCATGGCTGCGTCAAGCACCATAAGTAGTAACACACAGGGACACTTGTTCCCTTGCTGGTAAATATAGCACTGCTGTCTGTGTTGAGTCAAGTACTTTAAGTAGTACAACACAGGGAGATTATTTCCCAGACAGATAAAGACAGCACTGCTGGCTGCGTCATGCTAGGTATTCATAGTCAGGTACTTTAAGTAATAAGAAACAGGGATATTTACTCCCAAACAGGAAAATACAGCACTGCTGGCTGCGTCGAGTCAAGTACTTTAAGTGGTAAGACACAGGGATATTTTCTCCCTAACAGATAAATACAGCACTGCTTGCTGCGTCGAGTCAAGTACTTTAAGTGGTAAGACACAGGGATATTTTCTCCTTAGCTGGTAGATAACAGCACTGCTTGTTGCGTTGAGTCAAGTACTTTAAGTGGTAAGACACAGGGATATTTTCTCCCTAACTTAAATAACAGCACTGCTGGCTGCGTTGAGTCAAGTGCTTTAAGTAGTAGCAGAGGGATAATTTTTTCAGGTAAAAAAAATAGCCTAATGCCAAAAAACTAAAATTATTTATTTGTTATTAGTCTGCACAAAGAAAAACAGTCTGCCTGCCTAATGCTGAAAAACTAAATATTATTTATTTTTTATTAATCTGCACAAAGAAAAAAACAACCTGCCTGCCTAATGCCAACAAAAAAAAAAACTGTGGTAAACAGAGGAGCTGAGCATTGGAGCAGTATCTTACACCTCCCCCTCCACACACTCTGCTTTGCTGCTTTGCCGCTTTGCCGCTTTGCCTTGCTGTGTACTGGTGTGTTTGCTGTTTGCGCTGTTACAGTACAAAGAAAATAACTTCCCTTTAAGTACTGCTGGGGTTAATATTAGATTCACTTAAAAGTTTTTAGTTGATTGAATCATTTAATCAACACGCCATGATGAAGGACGGATAGAGCTCCCTGACCCTTAGACTGGACATGCGGCTCCCGAGCTCCTGCTGGATTTTCTTTTCCCCCTCGAACCTCGAGTCCCACAGTGTGATCTCTAGTCAGTTGTTCCCTTCCCACAGAGTAATGAAAAAAAAATAAACTAAAAAATGCCTAGTTCTTTTTTTTGCTTCACAATCAAAGGCTGTGTTTGATTTGATCTGATTGGAAAACAATACAGTCACTGCTGTCTTCCGTAACTGTGTCTACGAGTCGCACACCAACTGCCACACTAACAATTAGCTGGTGTTGCAAGACTTACCCAAAGCCAACCACATGACTATTTGTTGTCACAGCCAACAGAGGGAGTTGTCTCTTCAGACAGCCAGATGGCCTTTCAGCAGCCAGTCACCCATACCCTTTCAAATCTGTTCCAGGCGGGAACTTGGGAAGGAAAATGCCAAGGAGGGGGTGGAGCTGCTGAGGCTGACGTGGAGGGGCTGCTGACAGCACAGAGAATTAGGAAGATGAGTCACATGATGGTGGAAAAATATGTGAACTTTGGTTTGCCTGGTTCACCCCTGCAATGCCCATTATAATTTTTTATGGGTTCTGCAGGGGTGAACCGGATGAACCAGGCGAACCAAAGTTCACACATTTCATTCATATGTTCACGTATATGCGGACTAGCGTGAACATTGGGGGTTCGACCATTTAGATAGAATGGTCGAACTGAACTTGCAGCCCTATTTAGGAGGATCTTTTATCATATTTAGGAGGATCCAATAGGGAGTCCTCAGCATTTAATTTACAGTTTTGTTCCTCTTGCTCTTTCAAGTTTCCTCTCTTTCTCTGCAACATCTAGTAGATCTTTCTTAACATCTTGACTCCGTGCACTTATTCTTCACCAGTAGTTTTTAGCCCTGTCAGGCTCAGTTGCTGTAACATACCTTTTTTCACATCATCCAGACAGCTACGTTAGGACTCCAGGGCCACTCATTGAGTGCCCTACATAGCTAGCTAATGCCATTCCTTAGTTCTGTAGTATTTTCTCTGCCCTGTTCCTTTACTTGCAGAGTCTTACTCTCTGCTGTCTTGTTTTTGCTATCCCATGGGTAGAGATGAGCAGAGCCGGGGAAGTTCTGTCTTTTGGTTTTGCCAAAATCATTCCCACTTTTGTTTTGGTTCTGGTACTGGATTTACACCATAATATCTATCTAGTGCTTTATGCAACTTTCACAATACAAAACAGAACATTAACCCTTAAACTGCCAGAAGATTTAGAATGTATAGGTTTTCAGGATGTGTATACATGCCGGCAGCATAGGATGGGTTAAAACATGATTCCTGAGAATTAATTTGACGAGAATATTTCAAAACATGTATTCTAGGCACTCAGCACAAAGAATATGAGGCATAACAAAGGCAGTAGCATGTGTGATAATGCCAAAATTGGGGTTCTAAGAATAGTCATGTATTTATAATTTTGTATTTAGTACCAAATCATGCTTGCAGCTTTGCAGCAAAACATAGTTTGAAACCAGGTGGCCAAGGTTAGTCCATTGGCCATGTTCCACAGGAAAATCACAGAGGCCAGAGCAGACTGTCTTTGTAAGTACTCTGACTAAAACCAGTAAGAAATCTGGAATAGTGTAGCTTGTTAGTTGAGTTACAGGGGCACACGTAATTTAACTTGTTATAACAAGTTATACAAAAACAAACAAAACACAAAATCAAACTTTTGCTGTCATTTTCCTCCTTCTAATTACTCTGACCAAGTTATACACCCAGCAACTCATCTGGAATGGATATTATTAACTGCAGGTACTTTGGAACACTTTTCAAAAGGCCAGTTGTACAGGATTTAGGACACTGTCCTATATGCTGAACCATTGGAGATCTAAGGGCTCAACTCCAGGCAGCATAGACAGAGATTTCGCACCTCAAATTGCTTATGCATGAGGAAATATATTATAAGAACCGCCAGCCATTTCCCCAACATCCAACAGAAGCACCTAGACTGCAGAGGATAGTTGGTCTGGGAGGTTGGCAGGTGGTTAGGAGGGCCAAATCGGGTGCCCCATCACTCAATGATCTCCAGCGTATCACCTCCACAAATCATATAAAAACTACAAACGGGTATCTGCCTCTATCTCCAAAATCAAACAAAGGGGAAGAGGACACTGCAGAGCGCGACACTGCAGCACAGGAGCTAGCACAAAAAAAACTCACCTAAAACAGGGACTAAAACAAAAAGCAAAAAGGAAATCCAAAACACTTCTGATCATAGGAGACTCCATGATTCGGGGAGTTGATATCTATCTCTAACTGGGGGTAATAGTCAGATGTCTCCCAGGTACATCCGTGTGGAGAGACACTGACCACATTGCTAAAATCATGCAGTAAGCAGGATAAAACATTGACATCCTGGTACACATAGTGACTAACAATCTCACCAGCCGGTCAGTTGTGGAGACTGATGAACACCTGACCAGGCTGGGTGACAAACTGTCATCCATTTTGCCCGGCATCTCCTTCTCTGAGATTCTGCAGTCTGGGAGAGGGGGGGCAGATGGATGGAAGGTCAGAAAAGGGGAGATAGGGGAGCTAAACATGTGGCTTAAGGGCTGGTGCCAGGAAAATGGACACAAATTTGTGGGTAACTGGCGACAATTTTGGGACCGAAAGTTTTTTAAATTTGATGAATTGCATCTGACTAAGGAGGGAGTTAGTTCATTGGGGCAGAAGTTTGATGACTTTGCAGAATATTTAAACTAGCAAATGGGGAGGGGGTGCAGCACCCAATACGTCGAATGGGAAGAACACCCCTCCCCCCTCAGATAGTGATCAAACAGAAGTTCAGCATATTTGTAGTTCATTTGCATCATGAGGTAAGGAAAAAGGTCCAGCTCCCCATATGACACACAGGGGAAATGCAGGACCTCGCCCAACAGCTAACATAGCATAGTCTGGCCAATGGAAAGTCACGTACACAAATGCTTGCAGTCTGGGAAACAAGCTCCGAGACCTGCAGGCAACAATGACAGAGGCTACACTAGACATAGTAGCTGTTAGCGAGACATGGTTCACTAGTAACTACTCTTGGGAGACTTCAGTACCTGGCTATGTACTGTTCAGAAGAGACTGCGGTGCAAAAAGGGGGAAGGGTGGAGTGGGCCTTTATGTCAATCAAAATATCAAAGCTACAGAAATTCAGAATACACATAAGGAGCCAAAAGAACTGTGGGTCACCCTGGAAACAGAAAATGGGACAGCCATACAAACTGGGGTTGTCCATTGACCTCCAGACCAAGGGGAGGACATAGACACATTACTCTTAGAAGATATGCAAAATATGACAGCTAAAGGAGAGGTTCCGGTAATGGAAGACTAAAACACGCCAGATACAGATGGGTCAATACCAGCAGGAACATCTGCCAGAACTACACACATAGTGGATTCCCTGCAGGGGGAGAGTCCTCAAACAACTGGTAGAACAACCCACAAGAGACAGGGCTATCCTAGATCTAGTACTGACTAACGGGGAAAGGACCACAGATCTCCAGGTAGAAGGTCACCCGGGGGCCAGTGACCATCACATGGTATGGTTCAATTTGGCCACTAGAACTAAATCACCCCAGTCTAAGGCAAAAATATGGGACTTCAGAGGAGCTGACTTTGATAAGATGGCCAACAGAGTTAAGCTAGCCCTGGCAAGAAGAAATACAAGTGAGGGGGTACAGGCAAAGTGGGCAAGCATTAAGGATACAATACTTGAAGCAACATCCTTCTGTGTTAGAGAGAAAAGAAAGAGCAAAAGAAGAAGGAAACTTTTTTGGTTCTTAAAAAAGCAGAAAAGGTCAGAGCCAAAAGGCAGGGCTTCAGGAAATATAAAGGAACGCAGCAGGATGAAGATAGGGAGGCATAACAAACTTTCCTAAAAGAAGCAGGGAAGGCAGTAAGACAGGCAAAGGCCCAAACCGAGGAAACGCTAGCACGAACAGTGAAAGAAGGTGACAAGACTTTTTATAGATACATTAGTGAAAGGAGAAAGTCCAGAGAGGGTTTTGCTAAGATCAAAGGGGATGAGGGGGAGTGTGAGGAACAGGAGGACCAAGGAAAAGCATCTATTCTAAATAGATACTTCTGCTCAGTATTTACTGAGGAGAAGGTAGGACAGGGCCCACAGCTCTGCACTATGGACACGGGGGGGAGGGAGGTGTGCACTAGTCCCTGTCTCAAAAGAAAGGGTCCTTCAAGAGTTCACTAAGCTCAGGGTGGACAAGGCAATGGGACCTGATGTCATACATCCCAGGGTACTAAAGTAGCTAATGGTGGAACTAGCAGAGCCATTATCAGAACTGTTTAGTGAGTCTCTGAGCACAGCAGAGATCCCAGAATACTGGAGAAGAGCTCATGTGATCCCGCTCCACAAGAGTGGTAGCAGGGAGGAGGCAGGGAACTACAGACCGGTCAGTCTTACCTCAGTAGTGGGTAAGATTATGGAGGCACTCCTTAAGGAAAGGATAGTGCAACACCTGGAATCCATAAGAGCACAGGATCCAAGACAGCATGGGTATACAACAGGAAGGTCCTGTCAAACTAATCTTATAGATTTCTTTGGCTGGGTAACCAGAGTGGTGGACCAAGGGGGAGCAGTTGATGTCGCCTACCTTGACTTCAGCAAAGCTTTTGATACTGTTCCACATAGAAGATTGATTAATAAGTTGGGAAGGCTTGGTGTGGGTCAGAAGTTGGTCAACTGGGTGGCAAAATGGTTGGTGGACAGAAAACAGAGAGTGGTGGTAAACAGTATACAGTCAGAAGAGATGCAAGTCATAAGTGGGGTACCTCGGGGATCAGTCCTGGGGCCAGTCCTCTTCAATATCTTCATCAGTGACATTGCAGATGGACTGAAGGGTAAGGTTTGTCTGTTTGCAAATGACACCAAGATCTGCAACACAGTAGATGATCCAGATAGGGTGGACAGAATGAGAAGAGATCTGGATAAACTGGCAAAATGGTCAGAAGAGTGGCAAATTGAGTTTAACGCAAAGAAGTGCAAGATCATGCACATAGGGAACAAAAACTCTGAAGCCACCTATAGGTTGGGAGGGGAGTTGCTGGCAATCACAAGGGAAGAAAGAGACTTGGGCATCATCATCACATATGTCCTGCAATCATCCAAGTAGATCACTAAAGCAGTAGGTGAGACTAGAGGGATGTTGGGGTACATTAGTAGGGGTATCGCAAGTTGTAAGAGGGAGATAATAATCTCTCTTTACAAGACACTGGTTAGGTCCCACCTGGAGTACTGCATGCAGTACTGGAGGCCGCACCTGCACAAGGACATTAAAAAAATGGAGGCAGTCCAGAGAAGGGCAACTAAAATGGTGCAGGGACTGCATCAGAAAACATATGAAGACAGATTAATGGAGCTCAATATGTATAGCCTAGAGCAAAGAAGGGAGAGAGGTGATATGATTGAAACATTCAAGGATCTTAAGGGCATAAAAAGGTGAAAGACTCTAACATGTTTCAATATAAGAAAAACAGCAAGACAAGAGGACACAGCATGAGATTAGAGGGAGGCCGATTAAGGGATAATGTGAGGAAGTTCTTTTTCTCAGAAAGGGTGGTGGATGCATGGAATAGTCTACTTCAGGAAGTGGTGGATATGAAAACAGTGCAGGGCTTCAAACAGGCATTGGATAGGCATAAGGGAGCAATAAAGATGAGTATGAATAGATAGGTCATTGACAGAGTACAGGCCTATGGCACATTCATAAGGTAGAAAAAATGGGCAGACTGGATGGGCCTTGTGGTCCTTATCTGCCATCAACTTCTATGATTCTATGTGTTTTTAAGAGTAGTGAGTTTGATTTTATTCACACCAACATCTTAAATACAAATAAAATGGGCTTTAAAAAGACACTCCTATAGATTTTAGTGGGGTACACCCTAATGCTCTCCAAACTTAGATGTCACAAAATATCTGTGTGTAGGGATGGCACAGGTGTGCAAAGTGGAAAATGGAAGAGGAAGGACACACCACTAGGAGCTACAATTATGAGCCTGTCCCCTCATAACCACTGCCATTAAAAAATTCAAAAAATAGGACAAGTAATGTCCTACAAAGGGAGGCTAAAATGTGAGATTTTGTTTTGAGAATGGTCACGATTGTTGCCCTTTAAGCAAGGTATCAAAAAAGCAACTGACCCCATCTGATGGCAGAGCTTTTCATCAAGTAGGAGCACAGTAAAGGTAAGCTTTTCATGTATGGATCAGAAGACAGATGGGAAAGTAAGACAGGCACAGGATACAGGACATGGCTCTAACAGAATTTTATTGTTCAAATAAAGCAATAATGCTTTTTTTAAATTTAAAAATTGGCCCATTTTGGCATATTTAAACTATATCAAAGAGTAGAAAAATGTATATCATATATTTCAAACATATGAACAACACACAATATTAAAAATATATTTTCAATTTTTGTGAATTGCATACGTTTCTTATATTGCCCATACATATGCCATATTTGCACCATATTGTTCCCTATTTTTTCAAAAACTTTATAGCAAAAAGAAGCCCAGTTAATAGTTGTGTACTGTCCCAGCACAGCCCCATGGACTTTTGTGGGACCTGATGGCCCCCCCAAGATATTGCCACTAATGCTCCCATATGGCACAGAGGGCTGAGTCATGCACTCACAATTTTCTTTTATTTAAACATTTGCTGTTATTTATGGGGAGAAGGCAGCCTTTAGAGGAAAATTCATATTCCACAATTATCTTCTCCACACAGAGCAGCAGATCCATTCACACAGGCATCCTAGTGGATATCTTGTGTTGGGACCCACTCTACTCACTGAAATGCCCTTGGCCCCTATTTGCTCCTCTTCACATGTAAAGAGGAAGCTGAGGGGCTGTGAATTCAGCCATGAGCTGCTGAATCCCAGTGCACATTGTCTGTGTGATAGATATACACAATGTGCATGTATCTATCAGTTCCTTTGGTGATTGGGCCCTAAATCTTTACAATCAGGGAGATATATCCCATTGGTTCAGCAGCAGTTCTATGCTGCCACACAGGAGACACCAGTTACTGTAGATAGCAACCTAAAGTTATTTTGCTCCCTGGGCTATTGGAAAGCTTACATTATGGTCCAACTATAAGTGCATGATGCAAGAGGAAAAAATATAGCCGCCGAGAAGAGACTTGAAAACTTATCGTTGCAAGACCTATCTCAGGCACATTCTTAGCATTTGAGAACCACAAAATGAAGGTAATTCTTATGCCTTATGAATATGAGACCACATATAACTGTAAGAGAGGTCTCTGGGAATGTATTACTGTATTAGCAATCATGGGAGAGCAATAATATTTAAAATAATTTAAAAATCTCCCCCAAGTATGACTATTTTGAGAACACCAGTGTGTAAGATATTTTTTTACAGTGTAAGTGTCTCACATGCAAGGAAAAGGAGCACTCTGATTGGTCAAATGCCCTCTCTTGCTCTATAACATAAAATAATGTGTTTCTTTACAGCTGTTTAGGTTTCTATGTAACGGAATTAAAGTGCAATGTATAGACTTCTCTTTCTCCACTCAAAACCTCCTCTCCCCAACAGATATGATGATATGATTGTGGTAAGGCTTGCTATCCTTCCTTGGCATCAGAGGGACTCTCATTTTTTTTTCAAGCCTGTTGCAACAGCACTCTTGCTGTCCTTTACTGTACTATCCTCTGTCACTGTTCTGTTAGGATGGCCACATACAGAACCCCACTCCTTTTTTCTGCCTACCTCTATATTTCCATTTTCAGTCCCTCTATATTGTTGCATACTGTGCCTTATGCACGATCCCAATGCACCCATGGAAACCCGGTGTGTAGGGACCATATGTGGGAATGCCGTTGACCGGGACCAATGCAGCATGCACTATCATGGTGCACAACAATTATGCGCCTGACCCTCCAGCCACATGGAAAGCAACGGCACTTGGGGCAGGCTTGGGGCATGGCAGCACTACACGCCATTCACAAAGGCATGTAGTGTAGCCCACAAGTGTGTAGATAAGGGGGCAGGTTACAGCAGTGGGGACCCTGCTGTAACCCACTGCATGCCCCAATGAACATACCCTGCCAGTCGCAGCGAGATCAGGTGAAGACCCTCCATGCAGCCCCAGCCCAGTAGGCAGCAGGAGAGGGCTGGGGCAGCCGATCTGGTGGGTACAGGGGATGGGAGGTGGACAGTCAGTGCCGGTGGGGAGGTGACACTGCTACCACAGGGGGCGTGGGGGCTCTGGGATCATGGGTCGGAGGTGTGTGCCTTCAGTTCTGTCCCTGGCAGGGCATTCACACAGGGCTCATTGTAGGTACACCATCAGGATGGGGCATGGAGGACTCGGGGTGTGTGGCCACATCAACTGTGGGATGAGGGCAGGTTCCTCCAGCTAGGAGTCCTGCAGTGTGCTGAGAGGGTGCTGTGTAGCAAGGACTGGGCCAGGGAGTACACTGGATGATGATGCCATGCCATCACCCTGCTTGGTCCTGCATGGTCCTGTGTATTGGTGGGGTGGGGCCAGCGTGGTAGCTGCCAGTTGTGAATACTGGCATGTGCACACCCATCCACGGTTGTGGAGCTATGCGGGCGGGGTATGTGCCTTTTATGCGCACCTCCTTCCCCTTCATGCATAGTGGCCACTGAATAGCTCAAAGTGATAATATAATGTAATAGCTAGCTAGCTCATATACCCATTGTTAAATATGTGCACATTTAAAAAGAGCCATTCTTGTTGAAATGCTGTTATGCAGCACTTATATCATACAATGTTGTATTGCCAGATGTACAGTATATTGAAATATTATGTGGTATGTAGTGGCTTGTGGACCAAGAAAGGCAGATTTACTGACAAAGAAAAGTTTTCTCTCAGTAAGAAAAGGCTGGAGGGAATATAAAAAGCTATTTTTTTAAGTCACCAGATGGGATGTGTGGCCTTGCATCAGAGCATGGTGGTCTTTTTGTAACGAGGGTCCGGTCTGCACAGATACAAAAGGCAGAATAATATCGGAAAAGTGCACCAGAGATATAAAAAAGTAGAATACCCCACAGAGGTGATTGATGGCAACTGGAAGGAGTGGAAAAAATCAGTCCATGCTTCTGTTTGAACTGGCAAACAGAGTTTCCAGTTTGGCTGCTGACATGTGTACCACAGCCAAAAGATTGGCAATGTGAGCATCAGAGGCTGGTGAGCAAATGTCAGCAAAAAAGTATGACCCATCTGTGGCAGTAATCCTTCAGACTCTGCAGCAAGAAGTTAGGGCAGGATTGGACAATATCACTGCTCAAATCACTCAGCTCCAATCAGTGGTGACAGGGCTGGCAGAAACCTCCAGCTTGCATGGCAGACATCTTTTTTTTTTTGAATATAGTAAACTTTATTGATAGTTTCAGTACACTACAATACTACAACATACATTATTTACAGTACAAGTTAGAAGTTCTCATATACATGGCAGGAGTCAAGCATTTCATCCCATCAACATTCAGGGATAAGTTGGATTTGACAGAAAGAAAGACATTTGTTGACAGCAGTCAAATTGCAGCCCTGTGGGGGTGGGGTGGGGGTGGATATACCATTCATACATTGTGATCTTGTGTACCCCTCTGGGGGGTCGACTGTGCATTGCCAAGATCAGCACTCTGTGTTGAGGCAGGATCCACTCTTGATTGTAGCAGGAGAGCATTCAACCTACTCCATCTGTTAAGGTACTGTTTGGGTATATTTCTCATGAACTCACAGGTAATGGCCAAAAGAGAAAGAATGAGATGACGGCCACGCTGGGCTAGCTATTGAAATGCAGCAGTAGCAGCAGCAGTCTTAGTTTTAGTTTTTAACTTGGTTATTTTAGTCTTATTTTATGCTGTGTTTGTTCTGTTTGTGATCATTGTGATATCTCATTATATTTTGTTATTTATTTTATTGTTTATTTTGTCATTTTAGTTAGTTTAGTAGCAGTGAGCTAGGGTAAAGGAGTGAGTTATTAAGGTTCAGGACTGCGTTTTCAGGCTTATAGGTTGTGTCAGAGAAAAATACAGAGTCACAAAATTTATGTACAGAGTTCTCCGTGTTAAGTCCAGCACTGCAATTCATCATGCTGGACAAACTTTCTTAAATAAGGAAGGTCTGATTAAGTTTTCACGGCTCTAAATCATTTGAGCTGTGGGCCCTCTTACCTGTCCAGAGCTTGAAGGAATGTGACTGGAGGAAGGAAGAGAGAGAGAGAGAGAGAGGGAGAGAGAGAGGATCCAGAGCGAGTAGTTGGCATAAGAGGAGAAAATACAGAAATGGGGCCTGTGAGAGCCGGAACGTGGCCAGAGACGTCTGTTTGATGGACTAGGAACCAGAACATCATCAGTCCTGTTCTTGTGATGAACTGTGAGTGCTGGAGGCTCTTTGGGCTTAAAGGCTTGCAAAAGGGGTCTGGAGGATTTTGCAGGTAGAGGGTCTGCCTCAGCTTACATGGGAGAGTGGTTGCTTGGCTAGAGCTGGGTCCATGCAGGAGACACCATCGATGTGTCTGCTGAAGGGCAGGCTTTTAATTGCTGGTGCCTCCTCAACTGCCCGGGGGGGTTGGCTGGTGGGCTGACTAGGCCCGGGAGTTGTAGCAGTGGTCTTGGTAGTTGGGGAGTGGTCACCCCACTGGGTGTATGCTGGGTGGGCCCTTGGCATGCTAGGTTCTGCGTGGTGTCCTATCCATTGTTTGGGCCCTGTCCTTGATAGCTGTGGAGGCAGCTACTGAGAGATAGGTGCCAGAGCTATGGCTGGCTGAATCAAAGATCTACATCAAAAACCTGGACCTCTAGTGAAGATCCGTCAAATCTGGAGTTCTGGACCCACATAAAGGGCCCTCTTCTTGAAGATACAAACTGTTCAGACTTTTTTGTGCACCTTTCTTAATTCACTGGCAGTAAGAGTGCATTATAGTTTTATTCCATATTAATTTCTGGTTGGCTTTTCAAGTTTAAGTGGGAGATGAACTTTAACTAAGCCTATTTGATTTTGTCCGAAGAGGTGGGAGCTCTACAGACTACATAATCCTTGAATCAAGAGACTTATAGTGACTGCTCTCTTTATCTGCTAAGTTACATGCTGCTATAAAAGTCTGGTTAATTTTTGCATTTTTCTTTTGTTAACTAGTCATTTTATGGTTGGAGGTGTTGACTGAAGGGTTTGGATTTATTAATTGTGGATTTTGGTGTGTGTGGTGTGTGACTGTGTGGAGTTCTGAACTGCAAGTATATGATTGGAGTGTGTGAGTGGTTGTGTGATTATTGAGAGTGTAGTGTGTGCTGTCTGCTGTGGAAATGTGCTGGGAAGGTATGAAGACAGTCAAGCACTATTCCCCCTCCAGGGTCAGGGACTGCAACCCTTTTAACTGTCCTCTACTGTCTACAGAGGCATACAGGGTATGCCGGGCTCTGGGGATAGCTAGGAGGAAGAAGAAGGGGAGGGGATGGTGCTGGGCCTGGCGGGGGAATGAAGGGGGGCGGACTGAGGTAGTGGGAACAAGGAGATGCCCTGGGGCAAAATGGGTCCAGGAGAGGGATCCTCCCTGCCTGGTTTTCATACCCAAGGGCTCTGCTTCATGCAGGCAAGTGATGTGGTCTTCCTCGGTTGCTTATCCTACTCAGATGGTGTTATGCAATGCCATTTCTATTAATAACAATACTGCTTTAATAGCAGATCTTTTTGGTTCATCTGACCTGGCTTGCATCACCAAGACCTGGCTGGATGAAAACGCTGGTCCAGTGTTGATTTCAGCAATTCCGGCCGGGCACTCAGTGATACATCGCCTGAGGATAGATCATAGGGGCTTGGGTGTGGCCATCTGTTTTATTTTGGAACTGGGCCTTGTGGATGTTCCAGTAGGGACCACCAGCTCCTTTGAGTGTATTGTGGGCTTGGGTGTAGGGTGCAGGATACTTCTTATCTACCGTCCACCCAGTGATAGGAGTTTTCCTGCAGGAAGTCACGGACTTCATCATCGACATGATGTTGGGATTCCCCAGATGGGATTTCAATGCCTGGGTCGATGATGAACTCTCACAGTTTGGTCAAGACTTCCTCTGACTGATAACTTCATTGGGCCTTACAAAGGTGGTTACTTGTGCAAACCACATATGGGGTCACTCATTGGACCTGGTGTTCTGCCTGCAGATGGAGATATCCAACTTGGTGGTGGAGCCAGTTGGGTGGTCTGACCATCACACCATATGGTTCAGTTTTATGTCTCCCCTCAATAGGCCTGCCCCTATGGAGATAGTCCATTACCGCCCTTTGAGGGGCATGACCCCAGATGGCCTAATGGCGGTGCTGGACCTATTGGGTATACCGAGTCAATGCATGGAGCCAGGGAATCTGGTACTTGCCTATAATGTGCTGTTTAACATCTTCATAGCTGATATAGCAGATGGAGTAAAGTGCAGAATCAGTCTATTTGCAGATGACACCAAGATAGGGGCAGTTGTGGATGGGGTAGAGGGAGGAAAAGGTCTCCAAGAAGATTTTGGAAGGCTTGAGCAGTGGTCAGACACTTGGCAGCTGGGTTTCAATGCTAAGAAGTGCAAGGTCATGCACTTCAGAGCGAGGAATCCTGGGTACAGTTACCATCTAGGAAGGGTTCAGCTGTCTGCCTCTGAGGAGGAAAAGGATTCGGGGGTAATGGTCACTAAGAATATGAACCACTCGTCTCAGTGTAGGAAAGCAGTGGCAAAAGCCAATAGAATGCTGGGGTGCACTGCAAGAGGAATCACCTCTGGGAAGGGAAGTCATTCTGCCACCGTACAGGTCACTGGTGAGGCTGCACTTGGAGTACTATGTACAGTTCTGGAACCTATACTTAAAGAAGGACATCAGGTTACTGGAGGGGGCTACAGCAGAGGGTGACTAAAATGATCTGAGATATGAAGGGGAAGCCTTACGAGGATAGGTTGAGGGACCTCAACATGTACTCTTTGGAGGAGTGAAGGGAAAGAGGTGATATGATCAAAACCTTCAAGTACTTAAAGGGCATCAACAGGGTTAGTGCATAGGGCACGTTTTGATTAAAAGGAGAAGGGATTATTAGGGGGCACAGCCTGAAGTTGGTGGGGGGTAGAGTCAGGAGGGAGGCGAGGAAGCATTACTTCATGGAGAGGGTGGTGGGGGTGGAATGTGCTTCCTGAAGAAGTGATATCTCTTAAAACAGTGGTGAACTTTAAAAGGGGGTGGGATAGGGATATAGGTAAGATACTAGTCAGTGGGAAGATGAGGGGGGAATAGAGGGGGGCAAGGGTTGGGGGGAGCAGCAGGAGTCTAACCTCTGTGCTGCACAATCGAGCAGATGTGATATACCATTTGGCCTGTATCTGCTGGCAGTTTTGTATGTTCGTATATTCGTATAACAAGGCAGTGACAGAGGCCCTGGATTCCATAGTTCCTACTCATGTTTACCCAGTTACTCTTCGACCAAGGTCCCCATGGTTTGATGGGACCTTGAAGGAGATGAGGAGAGTCGGACAAAGGCTAGAGAGGTGCTGGCAGAAATCGGGCCTGGAGTGTGGCAGACTTAGATTGATGGATCATTATTCCGCCTATCAATCGACAATCACCCTTAAAAAAGGCAGAGTTCCTGTCCAGGGAGATTGTCGCTGTGCAGAACCGACCAGCTCAGCTTCCGTACTGTCGACAGATTGTGCAATCCAATCTGTCTTCAGCCTGGTGGAGCTTTTTCATGAGAGAGGTATGACGGGTTTGCTCGGTTCTTCACAGATAAGCTTGCAACCTTCAGGTCCGGGATCTGTTCAGCCCCCTCTATGGGATATTGCGGAGGTTGGCAGGGGGTTGCGGGCACCCAGTTTGCTTGGTCTGACTTCAGCCAGCTGGAAATCACAGGCATCATGGGGATCATCCAAACTCTGTGACCAATCAACTGTAGTTTGGACCTGGGCCCGATGCACCTTCATGTAGGGTGTGTTGATGAAATCGGCCTGGTCCTGGCCGAGATAGTCTGGAGGTCATTGGGGGGGGGATCTTTCTGGAGCCCCAGAGAAGGCAGTTGTTCGACCTCTCCTTAAAAAGTCCTCCCTTGACCTGAACTGTCTGGTCAACTACAGATCTGTCTCTAATCTGCCCTTTGTGGGCAAGGCTATTGGGAAGGTGGTTGCGCTGCAGCTGGATGATCATTTATCTACCCACAATGTCTATGATTCTCTCCAGTCAGGATTTAGAAAGAGGCATAGTACCTGTTCGGGTGCTAAATGACCTCCTAATTGCAAGAGATCAGAGGACTCATTCCATCTTGGTCCTCCTTGATCTCTCTGAAGCATTTGAAACTGTGGACCATGGTGTGCTATTGCAGTACCTGTGGTTTATCTGTGGACTATCTGGTACGGTCCTCAGATGGTTTTGATCATTCCTTGAGGGTAGGACCCAGAAAGTGGTGTCTGGAATTTATTCCTCAGTCCCTCTCTTCCTACCCTGTGTAGTACCGCAGGGCTCCATTTTGTCACCTATGTTGTTTGCAGTGTACATGCTGCCATTGGGAGATATCATTAGGTGGTACAGCTTGAGTTTTCACTGCTATGCAGATGATACCCAGCTGTACATGTTCTCTGTGCCCAAGCAGGATGGGATTCTCTTGGTTTTTAATAACTGCCTTTCTGAGATCCAGGACTAGATGAGTACCAGCTGGCTGTGGTTGAACCTGGCAAAAACTGAGGTGATGATCATGGACCCAGATCATCTGGAGGTGGGTATATCGGCTGGACAACCATCCATGCTTTGGCTCGGGGGTGTTCAGCTGACTGCCTCAGATCAGGTCAGAACCTGGGCGTTATTTTTGACGATGGCCTGACTCTTAAATCTCATGTGTCGGCTATTGTCAGGACCTCATTTTACCATCTGAGGAATATCACCCAGGTAAAGCACCTGGTTCCTCCTGATGACCTTCCAATGTTGTTCCACACCTTCATGACCTCCTGTCTTGACTAATGCAATGCCTTTTACCTAGGACTACTGGGGGTTGATATCCACCACTTTCAGCTGGTACAGAATGCGGCAGCCAGGCTGTTCACTGGCACCTCCAGGGCCAGTCATATTATGCCTGTGCTCCGTGGACTACACTGGCTGCCGTTATAGTGGCAGATCACCTTCAAGGTAAGGTTACTGACCTACAAAGCCCTACATGAGCAGGGGCCAGTTACTTGCAAAATCTCCTTCACCCTTACTGCCCCCTCTGCCCATTCCACTTCTCCGAGACAAGAGATTGCTAGAGATTCCCAGGGTTCGATTAAAAACATCTGGGGCTTGTTCTTTTGCTTTTGCAGCCCCTACTTTTTGGAATTCTCTACCTTGTTGGGTATGAGAGTGCCTGACCATACAGAGCTTTAAAACAGCACTGAAAATGTATTTGTTTAGCCTGGTGTATCTAGATTCTTTTAGGCTGGACCTGATATTTATCGTGCTACAATTTTCATGAATTTATTGATGCATTGATTTGCTGTAACTTGATTTTAATTATTGCTATGTTTGTGTGCTAAACTATGTACAAGTGCCTTGATCTTTGGAAAGGCACTTTTTTATAAATAAAGTTTGATATGATGTGATATATGTAACAGATCATCTTTTCTGTTCATAGATCCTCCAGAATGGCATTGATCCACTTGTCATAGGATGGTACTCTATCATCCAACCAATGTTTTAGGATCAACTTCTTCACCATTGCCAAGATGAATGTAATGTGGAATCTCCTGTTACCCATTAATTTGTCTAAGCTTAGGCCCAAGAGGCAGACCTTGGGGGAGAGGGCTTCATCCAGACCCAATAAGAGGTCTAGGCTGGATTTCACTGCTTCCCATTTAGGTTTTGCTTTTGGGCAGTCCCATAAAATGTGTTTTAGTGTGCCTGTATCTGCCTGGCATCTGGAACACTTGTCAGAATTGAGCTTTCCCATCTTATGGAGTTTGACTGGGGTTAGGCACAGATTGTGGTTGATGTTAAATTGCATAAGTCTTAGCCCATCGAATTTGGGGTATTTGTATGTTCCTTTCCAGACTGCTGCTGTGGTTGTGGGTGATTCAAGTTCTGGGAATTCTGACTGCTAGTAGGTGCATGTTGTGTTTCTCTGACTGGTGCTGGCATGTAGGAGTTCTTTGTAGATGAGTGAGATTGCATGTCTTTGGGTTGAATAATGTTAGTAAGTGGTCCCATTTGGTGCAGATACTTGTGTTCCATGGTTTGGGGCCTAGTGAGGCGTGGAGCATGTGTTGTATTTATAAGAAGGGAAATGGTGGGACTCGGGTTGGTTTCATCTTTTGCTGGAAAGTGAGGTGAGTGAATATAGTGTCGTCTTTCAGTAAGTCACTGAGTGAGCTTGGTTCTATGTTGTCCATAAAGTTGTGTGGTAGAGGTTTTTGACATATTTTAAAATTGGGATTTGGGGTGATCGGCTGGGTTGGTTCCAGTCTTGGGTTGGAGCCCAGCAGGTTGTGTAGTTGTTTGGAAACCAGGTTTGAGATGCTAAAGGGTGAGCTTTTCATTTGGTTGGGAAAGGTCTTGTGGGGTATGCAGGATAGTGCTTTTTTATTAATGCCAGTGGATTGGCATAAATCCGTTTCCATAACCTTCCACAGTGGGGTGTATATGCTGCTAGACTGTTGTTCACTGAGGGCTCACCACCATAGAAATTGGCTGGCATGACTTGCTGGGCAGTAGAGTCAGGAATCTGGGAGTTGCAGTCCTCCTAGCTTCTTCCTCTTGATTAGCTTGTGGAATGCTCTGTGCGAGGGGTTGCCATTCCATGGAAATGTGAACAGTATGGTTTGGAGTAGTCAAAACCATGTAGTTGGGAGAAAGAAGCCCTCCATAGTAATGGGATACAGTAATCTATGTAAGACATTCATTTTTAATAATGTTAATTCAGGCCCATAAGGTCAGCGGTAGTGCGAACCAGTGGACACGGTCTTGTTTGATCTGTGTTCATTTGGTGTCAAGATTGTTTTTCCGAATTGATCCCATGTCTTGAGACACTGCTATTCTCAGGTAGTTCATGATGGTTGGACACCAGGTGCCCCCCCCCACTGCATTATGTGTGCTTTGTGTGTGTGGTGATTGAGGGACATCATGTTAGTTTTAGCTATGTTTAGTTTGTATCCCCCTAGCCTTTCAAATTCCCATAGTAGGGACAGAACTGGAGGGATGGATAGTTTGGGTTTGTCTAGATGCAGGAGGATGTCATCTTGAACATGGAAATTTTGTATCTGTGCTTCCCTACATGGATGCCTTCTGTGGTTCCTCCCTATTAGTTCTCCTGATTAGTGGTTCCAGGTATAGATTAAACAGGTAGGGAGATAGTTGGCAACCCTGATGGGTTCCTCTTCTCAGGTCGAAGGGTTGGGAGAGAACCTTGTTGCACAGGACTCTAGCTGTGGGTTTTGAGTATAAAAGTTTGATCCATTCAGTGAAAGCTGGAGGCAGACCATAGTGGTTTAAGGTTTCAGATAAAAATTTCCAGAATACCCTGTCAAAGGCTTTTTTGGCATCAATTGAGATGAGGACTACTGGTGAGTTCTCATCCTTGGCTACTGCTATGATGTGGTTCAGCTTCCTCATTTAGTCTGCTGGCAGCCTTCCCTTCATGAACCCCTCCTTTTCGGAGCCTATACGTTTGTCCCAGACCATATTCAGTATTTTGAGGTCAATGTTGAGAAGGGATATCAGTCTGTAATTCCCCTTCAGTGATGGATCTTTGAGTGGTTTGGGGATTAATGTGATATGGGCTTCTTGGAGGAGTGGGTCCAGATCTGAATTAAGTTTGGCTTCATTGTAGATCTTTGTTAGGGGGTCTATGATGTCGGGTGTCAGGATTTTGAAGATGTTTAAGGACAAACCAGCTGGGTTTGAGACTTTGTCCCTGGGAAGGGATCCTATGGCTAGCTTCACTTCCTGTACTGAGATGGGTGCTCCCAGATCCTTAGGGTTGGGCCTGTGATAGGAATGTCCGGTATTCCTCTAATGCTGGGAGGGGGGTCCAGGGTGTAGAATTTGCTGAAGAAGTCCCTGAAGGTTGAAGAGATTTCCCTTGGGTTGGAGAGGAAGTGACCTAACTTAGATTGGATGTTAGTGATCGACTTGAGTGCCTTCTGTTGTTTAATTGGAACGCCAATAGTTTCCCTGCTTTTTCTGCCTGATCAACATATTTTGTTTTGGCTTAAAAAATGGTGAATTTGGCTTGCTCCCAAAGGAGTTCACCATATTGTGCTCTCACTTTGCTAAGCTGGGAAAGGGTGCTGTGGGATGTGTCCCTAGATATCTTTTTCTCCAGATAGCTGACCTTCTGTAGTATTGTCTTGCTGTCCACCTCTCTCTTTCTCTTGGGTGTTGATGCTAAGAGTATAAGTTCTCCCCTTAGAGTACATTTGAAGGCTCTCCGTATGTTTTTCTGATCTGGGACAGAGTTGTTGTGCTCAAAGAAATGTTTGATCGTGTTTTTTATACTGTTTAGGCTGGTTGGGTTCTTGAGCAGATTATTGTTTATTCTCCATATAAAGTGTTGGTCTGTGTGATCCAGAGGTAACAGAGAGAGGGTTACCAGTGCATGGTCAGAAATAACCTTGGGGGAGAACTCACACCTGAGTGGTGTGGACTACAGATTTGGATATTAGGAAGAAATCTATCCTAGAGGAGGATTTGTGGGCAGCCGACTAGAATGAGTATTCCCTATCTGATGGGTGCAGGACTCTCCAAATGTCAATGAGGCCAAGTGAGTCTTTTTTTTTTCAATTTAATATACTTTATTAAACATTTTAAGAACATGAGTACATATATTCAATCGACAGCTTTCACCCAAGTTGAAATAAGGGCAAAAAAATGTACAACAACATGGAAAACTGTGACAATAAACCTACAAGGCCTTGCAAGTACATGAACCATAATCAACAGTGCTAAGGCCTAACTGATTACAATTATCTACCTCCTATCTAACCCCCAATCCTCCCCACCCCCACACCTTTCTTCCCTCCTCCAGAGCACCTGTGGGGTTGAGAACAAATCAGAAGCTCGGCCGAAATAAGCCTCCAAGATGGGTACCAGACAGATAGGAGTTAGAGCAACAACCTGTTCCTACCCCAAAAAAACATGTGGGGAGCCACAGTCCCCCATGTTAGTCTGGGCTCAATTAAAGACAGTGCATAAAGGGTAAAAGGGCCAGTATTGGGGCCCATTTCCTACGGAATGCCTCCTGGCAATTAAGCCATTGAGCAATGAGTTGCTCCATTTCAAGGACCTGGAGCACCTCTGAGTGACATTCTTTAAGAGAGGGCCTGGTTTGATCTAACCAGTGTTGGACTATGATGGGTTTGTCCACCATCGACATTAGGGACATAAAAGCTTTGCGTCAATCTAGCATATCCTTGGGAAAATGACCTAGTAGGCAGATCTGTGGTGTAAAGCAAGAATTCAAACCCAACATTGGATCCAGAGCACCACAGATTACCAGTCTGAAGGAAGACACCAGGGTGAAATCCCAGAGGATGTGTTTTAATGATCTTTCTGAATTCCTGCATCTGATACAGAGTGTGGATGTGGACCTACCCATCCTATACAACCTTGTGTGAGAGAAATAGAGGTTATGCAGCAGGGTTTTAAATAATTGATTAGCAGTTTTTTTCTTGGGACAATACTAACTGTACAGAAAACATTTATATAGATTTTCTAGAAGTGTTATGTTTGTTAAACACAGTGAGGCAAGTGCTATGCATTTTCACAATGTTTTAGAACTTTTATGAGCAACACGCTAATCAATTTTTAGAGTTAAATAAAACCCTGTGCGGTCTGCAAAATTGTAAGAAATAAAGGTGGTCCTGCTTTATGTATTTGTATAGACGCTGCCAAATTTGCTGCCACTCCCTCTCACTCAAATTAAGACCTAATTCATGCTTCCAATAGAAGCATTTCCCCTGAGGACTTTTCAGGTCATGGTGTTGTAGAAGGTTATAAAATTTGGATATAGGGTGAGATAGAACAGTGGTGTCAATGAGCATTTTCAACAAGGGGTTGGAAACATCCTGCCTTGTGGGAGGGGCACAGAAATGAAGAGATTGCACTGTTTAGTTGCAGATGTTTAAAGGGATGATAAGTGAGAATACGGAACCTTTCCTGAACTTCAACTGCAGAGCTGAGCCTTCCATCTGAGATCAGAGATGAAATTGGTGCCCTGTAGAGAGATGGGCAGAAGCTTGAGGGAATAGTATGGTTCACTCTTCGGAAATGTATATTACCAAATAAGGGTTGGGACAGATCCTTATGTGGCACAAGACTAAGATGAGAATAAATCTGTCAGAGAGCTTTGAGAGACCACCATACCGGAGAAGCACGAAATGGTTTAGAGAGTTCAGAGGGTTTGGCATAAATAAGACTGCCTATATCAATGCCCTGAGAGCGGCAGAGGCATTGTTCCAGTAAAAGCCACAGGGGAATATTGGAATCATCTGGGGAGCCGGTAATGGGAGAACTCCACCTAAATACTTTACAACAGTGTATTGCACAGTAATAGAGAAAGCAAGCATTTGTCAATGCCGAATGTTTGCTTGCTGGTATTAGCATTGGTATTGCAGTAGTTGGACAGATGCAGAATAGTAGTGGCAGTGAAGTATTGAACTTCACGTGAACCCCACCTCAATTCTGTAGAAATGGACAGGATTTGGGGTAAGTGTTTGGGTCGTCACCCATGACGGTCAAGCCATGTCACCTCACCCTATTCTGCAGACATTGATGCGTGTTGAAGTGTGCCTTAGGGTGTTTGGCTTTACAGTAACCCCATTCCATAACAACATACGGTGAAATGGGTGCAGCACAGGTGAGTGGGTTGAAGTCTTGGGTCAATGAGTGCAAGGTACATCTCGATGGCTGTCAGTGGCTGGGAGGTGGGGGTGGGGTGGGATGGCATGAGCAGTACAGTCAGCAATCCAAAAGCACACCCCAATGTCTGTCTGTCTGTACAGGGTAGAACATTATGGTTAGAAACAATAATGTCTTGGGCGTTTGTTGGTATTTACAGTACAAATATTCAACATGGCCTTTTTGTGACCCCCCTCAGGAAAGCATTTGGGACCTCTTCTCGTGAAGAGTGGCAGTGCGATTTTGTCAGTGTGTCCCGAAAACTGACTTCCAACAGCGACAGCGACATTCTGCGCCACATGTACAAAAACACAGATCGGACAGGATGTGAAGAATGACAGCTGTACCATCCATAGGGAGGTATGAAGAGATGGCAATGTTGAAAATCTGTAGTGGGAATATTAAAAATGCTTGCACTTCTGAGCATACGTGGAAACTGCGCAACACATGCACATAACACAGTCACTTTATGGAGTTTTGTCACCAGATTTTCAACATAGGCATTTTATGACCTGTGCTCATGAACTGTGTCACTGTGATTTTCTTAATGTGTCTTGAACACTGATGTCCAGCAGCAACCACAGTATTCTGTGCCGGAACTGCAAAAACACATTTCAACCAGGATGTGAAAAATAACAGCTGTCCTGTTCATAAGGAGGTGCAGAGAAATGGCAATGTTGAAAATCTGGACTTAAAATATTACATATGTGCAAAGTTATGAGCGTACGTGGAAATTGCTCAATGCACGCTCGTACACAGTCATTTTATGGACTTTCATCACCAGATTTTCAACATAGGCATTTTAGGACCTCTGCTAATGAACAATGTCACTGTGATGTTTGTTATGTGTCCTGAAAAGTGATTTCCCACAGCAACTGTGCTATTCTACGCCGGAAATGTGAAAACACATTTCGGCCAGGATGTGAACATGACAGCTGTACTGTTCATAAGGAGGTGTGGAAAAATGGCAATGTTGAAAATATGGGTGAAAATATTGCAAATGTCTTGAGAAATATAGCAGCGTGGAGGTGGAAACTGTTAGCACCGCGCTCATAACACTCATTTATAGACTTTTGTCACCAGATTTTCAACATAGGCATTTTAAGACCTCTGCTAATGAACAGCATCAGTGTGATTTTCCTAATGTGTCCCGAACATGGATTTCCCACTGCGAGTGCGTTGTTCTACGCCGGAAGTGCAAAAACACATTTTGGCCGGGATGAGCAAAATGACACCTGTACTGTTCATAAGGAGCTGCAGACAAATGGCAGTATTGACAATCTGGAATGCAATTATTGCAAATGTGCTAAAATATGAGCGTGCATGGAAACTGCACAACACATGTTCGGAACACAGTAATTTTATGGGCTTTTCTCAAAAAATTTTCAGCATAGGCATTTTAGGACCTCTGCTAATGAACAGTGTCACTGTGATTTTTGTACTGTGTCCCGAACATGGATTTCCCACAGTGACCGCAGTATTCTGCGCCAGAACTGCAAAAACACATTTCAGCCAGGTTGTGAAAAATGACAGCTGCACTGTTCATAAGGAGATGCATTAAAATACCAATGTTGAAAATCTGGAGTGAAAATATTGCAAAATCATGAAGTTACAAGTGTGAATAGCAACTGCACAACGCATGCTTGTAAAACAGTCATTTTTTTGATTTTTCCCACCAAATTTGCAACACAGACTTTTTGAAAGCCCACCTCATGAACCCTGGCACTGTCATTTTGTTAATCAGTCCCGGAAGGTGATTCCACACAGTTACCGAGAAATCACCTTTCGGGGCCAATTAACGCCATGACAGTGAAAGAATTCATGAGGAGGGCACCCAAAAATCCCAAGTTGAAAATTTGGTGCTAAAATTCCAGACAATGCCTGAGATATGCATCAATGTTGAAAACCCCCTATTTATTCCATTATACAGCTTACCGGCATTTCCTCAGTTCGTGGTCGGCTTTGAAGAGTGCAGACGCGTTCCTGGTCCACCGAAGATCGTCGCGCAGAGCTATGGAGGTAAGTATGGGGTGAGGGGGGTGGGGAAGCAGGGTGCGCATGGGTGGGTGCGAGTTGTATGAGGGGGGACAGGGAGACTGCTGAGGGACCGTTTTCTGCTTTACAGGAAAAAAAATGCATCACGGGATGGTTTTTGTTTTACAGTGACATTTCAGTGGACATTTGGCATGCTGGGGTGGGCTCCCAGCATGCCAACCTACTTCTTTGTTGAGGGGATAACTGTAGCCGACAGGGGATTGGGCACCCCCTCGGCACAAACATAGCTTTTGTGGGGGGGAATTATGCCGACGGGGAGTGGGGTCCCTGTTGGCACATTACTTGTGGCTGGGAGGTTATGCCGATGGGAGTGGGGCCCCGTCGGCAAACAAAACTGTTTGCAGGGGGGAACATGCTGCCAAGGGGGATTGGGCACCCTCTTGGCAAGGGGGCTGCATAATACTGTTTGTGAACGTGGCGGCAAGCTGCCTGCCATGTTCACAAATAGTATTAGGCTAGCTAACATTCCGCTCTGCAATGATGGGTCACTCCCTCATTGCAGCAGAATGACTGACGCTGCAATGACGAGGATGCACTGGATTGCTGCGGTGAAAACATTTGTACTTAGTGCACTTTTGGAGACCAGTGTCATCGGCACACTGTGCCTCCATTGGTCCACCACTGCCAAGCCCCCAAATGCAGTGCCTCCCTTGGCTGTAACAGTGCCGCACTTCCACAACCCGCTTCTCTCCTAAGCTGTGACATAATGTTTCTTGCTCATGCGCACAAGCAACCATAAAAATTAGGCACTTGCAGTCCACCAAGCTCTTTCCGATAGGTCAGCTTGGTATACGCATGTCAAACAGCTTTACCATTCCAGAGAAAAGCTGAAAGGGAGGTTTGAAGACAGCAAAATGAGCGTTTGGGGAGGTAGGTGCTCACCATATTCATTGGCTAGAGTAATCTAGCTAGAATGTTCATTTTTACCACATTCACTCGACCCCACAATGAGAATGGGAGGAATGTCCATCTCTGAAAATCAGCCTGAATAGTTTGGCAGGTAGGGGAGAGGTTAAGTTTAACCAAAGCAGAAACAGAAAGAGAGATCCGAATCCCCAAATAGGTGAAGGCCTTAGATTCCCAGGAGAGACCTAAGTCATCAGTCCATTGTTGTGGTACATACACATTGAGAGGCATTACCTTGGATTTGTCCAGGTTTAGTTTATATCCTGCCACCCAAGATAATCTGTCTATAATCTCCAAGGCAGCTGTATAGAAGTCTGGGGATTCTCCAGGTGCAGCAGTAAGTCATTCGCATAGGTGGACAGCATATATCTGTCACTCCCTACCTGGATTCCCTGGATATCTCGGCTGTTCTGGAGGGATCGGATGAGTGCTTCCAGGTAAAGATCGAAAAGGAAAGTGGAACGAGGACAACCTTGCCTGGTACCTCTCATCAAAGGGAAAGGGGATGAGAATACACCATTACAGCAGATCCTGGCCGAGGGTGGTGATAGGTGACCTTCAGCCAATCACAGAAATGGGTAGGGAAGCCAAATCTCTGCAGTGTGGCAAACAAGAAAGGCCAAGAGACATGGTCAAAGGCCTTTTTCACATCTAAGAAGACCAATACCACTGGGATCCACCTCTCTCCCACCACCAAGATAAGCTGAAGAACTCTGTGCAGATGGTCGGAAGACAAACATCCAGCCATGAACCTGACCTGGGTTTGGCTGATGAGGCCCTGCCATGTCTTTAGGAGACAGTTTGCCAAGACCTTGGCAAGAATTTTCAGGTCAGAGTTCAGAAGGGAAATAGGGTAGTAGTTTCCCATCAGGAGATGTGATTTACCAGGTTTGGGGATAACGGTGATCCTAGCTTAGGTGAATAAGCAATCCATCAGACCAGAAGAATGAAGATAGTTGAATAATCTTGTGAGGAATGAAGCCAAGATGTCTATAAAGGTGGCATAAAAAGAGTTATTAAACCTATCCAGGCTGGGGGCCTTCTTCTTTAGAAGTTGTTCTATCACCCACCAAATTTAACTTAGGGAGATAGGAACCTGTAAAATCTCTTGCTGAGCCTCTCAGAGAGAGTGGGAAGTGGGATACAGTCTAGATAAGTTTTTGTAGGATCTAAGTCAGGAGTTGGCTCCACTTCCAGACTGTAGAGAGTTTTATAAAACTGCTGAAAAGCATCAGTTATGTCTTGGGGGCATGTAAGGATTGCTTCACCTGGGGTAGGTTGAAGGCTGTGCATCATTTGTTGGGTTTCCAGTTGTTTAAGCCTTAGGGCCAGGAGCTGCACCGCTCTATCACCCAAATCCAGATAGTAGAATTTGACTCTCTGGAGGGCTAAGTTGGCCTGTTCCACTAGTAGCCCAAAATATTTGGCCCTAAGGGCATGTAGTTGGTTCCAATTATCCTGGTCAGATGCAGCAAAGAGACAGTTTTTAAGGTCTCAGATTTGGGACAACAGTTGAAGTGTCTTTTCCACCTGCTGCTTGTTAACTTTAGAAGCAAGGTGAATATATTCCTCTCTCATGGCACATTTTGCTGCCCCCCCAAAGCATGTCCATGCAGGAAACAGATCCCTCATTTTTCCTAAAGAAAGTTTGTATGAAGTCTTTAAGGGCCATAACTAAATGGGTGTCCCTCAGGAGGGTAGAGTTCAGATGCCAGGCCCTATCCTGATCCTCCAACCAGTTCAGAAAATGCTCCATGTAGACCGGGACACGATCAGAAATCACAGTGGGAAAAATGTCACAGGCGAGGAGACCCAAGAGACCAGAGAGGTTAATCAAGAAATAATCAATATAGAAGCATGAATTGTGAGGAGTCTGCCACCAGGATGTAAGATACGCCACGGACCACCTAGTCCTAATGAGTCCTTGAAATCTCTTGATCCCCATTGAGCTGGTGAGAGTCCCTTGTGGCAAAGTCCCGACCTATCAAGGTCTGGTTGAATGACTAAGTTCCAGTCTCCACCAAGAATAATTGGGAGGTGAGAAAAAGATAATAGGTGAGACAGAAGATTGGAGAAAAAAGTAGGAGAGTTGGTGTTAGGACCATAGATCCCTTCTAAAAGGAGCTCTGTTAAGCCCAAATGCCGCTGGAGTAACAAAATGCGACCCTCTGGATCACCGCACTCTTTAAGCAGTTGGAAGGGGACACCCCTATGTATTAAGATCCCGATGCCACCCCTTTTATTACTCACCCCCACCCCATAAACTTGTCTGACCCACTCCCTACAGAAATGCTGGATATCCTCTCACTTGAGGTGAGTTTCCTGAAGGAAGACTACATCAGGCTGCTATATATATTTTTTTTAATTCAACATATTTTATTAAGCATATCACAGTGCAACAACATTTGAGGATTGAATGCAGTACTATCCATGTACACTGCCAAGAAAGCTCTAAAATATCTCCCCCCCACCTCCCGAAAGTCACCCTCCCCCCGGTGCATTCTTCTATCCTTATTGTCCTAAAGTTAACAAAGGAACAGTAAGAGCAGTCATTGAGATATAGTTAGAAAGGGAGGAGAGGTTCGCGAAAACAACAGGAGAGATCACATCGAGATAAATACAGAGCATATAACTTCCCCCATTTTTTGTTAAAAGATGAGAGGCAATGGCGCACACTCGCAATTAAATGTTCAAGGCAGAGCGCAAATGATATTTCATGCAACCATTCAGCATAGGAAATGGTAACCTGATCCATCCAGTGTCTAAGCACTAGTTTTTTGACCGCCATAGAGATTAAAGCCATGTGAAACCGTCTCTCTTTCACCGGAATTCTGGAATAATCTCCCAAGATACATATGACAGGGGAGAAAAGGCCCTGTAGACCCAACAAAGGGTCCAGAGCGGATTCAATTTGGTTCCTAGAGGGATATCCTTTCACAGGACCACAATATATGAAGGAGCGAGCCTTCCTCTTTATTGCACCTAGAACACATGCTGGAGGTAAGCCTCTTCATTCGGGCCAATTTTACCAGAGTATAATACATATTATTTAGGATACAGTATTGTGTAAGTCTGTATCGGTCCTAGGTGAGATAAGTGTATAGGCCTGTCCATATTGTATGCCAGTTAATAGCTTCATCAGGGAATGAAACCTGCCAGACCCGAGAACCGGCAGTGAATGAGACTAAGAGAAAGTGAGAATCAGCTTGTATACCATGGAAATGCCATGGGATTTACAAGCCAAAGTCTTTATTTGTTTGAGAAAAGCTTCAATACGAGAGGGGGGTTACACTCTTTCCCCCATTACCTTAATTACTAGGTGTTTAAGCTGTAAAATTTGAAAGACAGCCCGTGACTTAAGGCCCAGCTTAATGAGAATCTCCTCGGTAGATAGTATAACACCATTTGAGTAGAAATCTGCCACTGTAAGCTCAGGGGGAAGAGACAGCCATCGCCTAGTTATGGAGGCTCCCCCTATTTTGAGATTCAAATTGGCATATAGGGGCTGAGAAGGATCCGAACTCGAATGTACCTTATGGAATCTGAACATTTGAGAGAGAACTCTTAGCGAGGTATCGATTGGGAAGGGCTGCAGGGATTTTGGCAATTTTTTAAAGGGCATATAAAAGAGCGACGAGGGGGGCTACATTATGGGTAGCGAGAATGTCAGCCTCTACAAGTAGACAAATAGGAACATAGTCATGGTGAGCACAGAGATCAGTTAACGAAAGCCATTTCCCACACTTATGGAGGTGACAGGCCCAGTAGTAGAACAAGAAGTTAGGGAGACATAAGCCCCCCATCTCCTTGGGTAAAGAAAGCTTACTGTAGGATCTTCTAATCGCCTTGTCCTGCCAAATAAAGGAACTAATGTCAGAGTGGATGCGTTGGAAGAAGGACGGGGTAACCAGACATCCAACAGATTTAGTGGATAAAACAGTCTAGGTAGGATGTTCATCTTGACGGTATTAATTCTACCCCAAAGCGAGAGAAGGAACTGCTTCCATCTTGATAAGTCTTGTTGAATATTGGACCATAGATCTTCTAAATTAAGTTTGCGGAGTAATGGCAAATCCGAGGTAATATAAATGCCCAAGTATTTAATGGACTTGGGAGTCCACTTCATGCCAAAATCACTGAAAGCTGAGCTATATGTTAAAGAATTAAGGGGAAAAATTTCAGTTTTAGTAATATTGAGTTTATAATTTGAAAATTTCCCGAAAGTGTCACTAATATGCAATGCTTCTGTTAAAGAGGAGACCGGATCTGAAAGGTGAAGCAATATGTCATCCACATAAACAGAAAGGGCGGGAGTCCTATCACCTATAGGAATACCAGTGATTAAGGGGGAGGAGTTTAACCTCCTAATCAAGGGTTCAAGATATATATTAAAGAGAAAAGGGGAGAGCGGGCAGCCCTGTCCTGTGCCCGAAAAAAGAGAGAAAGCCTCGGACAAGATTGCATTACAGTTTATTTTTGCCTGAGGAGAGGAATATAGAGGCTGAATCTATTTGATAAAGGTATTAGGAAAGCCCATTGTCTGCAACGTAGCCCACAGGAAGTTCCAATCCACTCTATCAAATGCTTTTTCAGCATCGAGGGATCTGACAGCCATTGGAGAGGGGGAGGTCTTAGCCACCTGAACCAGGTACACCAATTTACAAAGATGGTCAGAAGGTGTTCTAGCTGACACGAACCCAATTTGCTCTGGGCTAAGAAGCAAAGTCCAAACCTTTTCAATTCTGCTAGCAAGTATCTTAGCCAAGATTTTAATGTCACAGTTTAACAAAGAGATGGGACGATAACTCGCGGGAGATTGGGGTGGTTTGTCTGGTTTGAGAAGAAGGATAATAGAGGTTTCTAATAGGGATGGATCTAAAGCCTGTCCTGAAAGCATATATTGATATAAACATAATAAGTAGGGAGCAAGATCTTTAGCGAAAACTTTGTAAAAGTTCGAAGGGAAACCATCTGGACCAGGGGCCCTATCCGAGGCAAGCTTATGGATAGCAGACAAGATTTTCTGAAGAGATATAGGAGCTGATAAACAAGCTTGTTGTGAGGGAGAGAGAGTAGGTAATGGTAAGGCAGATAAACGCTCAAATAATTCAGCCTGAGACGGGGATACAAGACATTGGCTATAAAGGGAAAGATAAAACTGCCTAAAAACTGCAGTTATGTCTCTTGGGTGTGTTTTAACGGTTCCATCCAGATCATTGATCGAAGGAATAAATCTGGATGCCTCTATTTTCCCTCAGACGCAGCGCCAGAAGATGACTTGCCTTCTCCCCCTGCTCTATGCATTTTGCCTTAGTTCTTAAAATAAGAAACTCTGCTTTTTCCTGTACCAGACGAGAATACTGATTCCTTAAATTCAACAAAGATTTTAGCACATCAGGAGAAGAGGAAGAGGTAAGAGAATGCTCAAGTGTGCAAATCTGACCCAGAAGGGAAATAGCAGCCGCCTCTCTCTTTCGTTTACGAGTGGAGGAGAGCCTAATAAACTCGCCTTGCAAAAAACATTTTAGGGCACACCATTCATGGTCCATCCTAGCGACCGAACCCTGGTTATTTGCAGTGAAAAACTGGATCATGTCTGAGATCCTGGTAATGACGTAATCCTCCTTTAGAAGCTGCATATTTAACCGCCATATTGAGTCCCTTTGGAGGTTTTGATTTAACATAACTGTGACCCATGTTACAGCATGGTCCGATATAACAATCGATTCTAGGGCGGAATCATTAAGACCATGTATGAGAGAATGACTGAGTAAGATATAATCCAGCTAAGACCAAGTGGAATGCACCATAGAGTGAAATGAGAAAGCGTGGGTCTCAGGGTTTAAGAGACGCCAGGGATCGCACAATCTGTTAGTATCAAGAAATTCGGCAAGAGCCCTTTGGGTTTGAGTAAGGGGCTTAGGCAAGGAATTAGATTTATCCAAATCTTGTGTGAGTGGCAGGTTCCAGTCCCCTCCCAGGATTAAGGGGAACATCGAGAACTTCTGTAGTTCTGTTGATAATTCCTGAAAAAATATAGGATTTCCCCCCACAGGCCCATACACACTCCCCAGGACCAATTCAGTAAAGTCCAATAATCCTTGGACTAAAACATATCTCCCCTGTGGATCAGCGATTGTTATTTTGGGTTGAAAGGCTATCGCCTTGTGAATTAAGATAGCAGTGCCACCACTGACAGATGAGTTACCAGCAGCAAAAACGTGCCCAATCCCAAGTCTGTGCAAACCCCCCGTTTCCCCGGGGAGCAGATGAGTTTCCTGAATGAAAGAGATATGGGTGTTCAGCAATGATAAGTGTTTTAAGATCTGAATTCTCTTGTTGAGATCACGAACCCCTTTTACATTCCAAGACATAAATTTTTTCAAACCTGTAGCCATTGGATATTATACCGACCAATACATAACCAAAACAATGTACTATGAGAGTGCACCGCTAAACCCTCCCCCACCAATCTTACATACATTTTATTAAATAGGTGTTCCCACAAAACCCAAAAGAAAACCCAGAGCATACTATTGACCATGATGACAACTACAAGATACGGGGAAACCCCATCATCAACAATAGAGAACAATGGAACACCATAGTTACCAACCCCCTAATCCCTCCCCAAATAACCATTTACAAATATCCCTCCACCTAGCTTTGACACTATTAAGGAAGCTACCTTTTTGTTTAATGGTAGAGAGCCCACAAGTACCCCATTATAACTACCCCCAATACTACTAACCTGATAGAGGATAATAAATGTAATAAATGCCCGCACTGGGTACCTTTCCAGCCCCAACTTAAGTATTAATGCAAACCAAACTAACATGCCAAAAGGGATCCCCAGAATACCAAACCAAATAAAGCAAAGATCGAGAGTAATTAGGGTACTACCCCCCATACTTCAGGATGTGTGGTGGGTTACTTTCCAGCCAAAATCCTCCCCCTCCTGCCCCCTGCCCTCTGAAAGAAAAAGGGTGTATTGGGTTTAATCTACGAATCAAACTGGAATACCCCAACAATATGTAAGCTACATACAAGATCCATATAATACTTCTTATTCCTGCAAAAACCAGAAGTGAAGTAAATTCAGCTCTACATTCTCCGACAAAATTAATAGGTAAGCGATATGAGCGTACGGTAGACAAGATTATCGAGAGTGCAGAGAAAAAGTTCCAGAGATAGGTGTATCAAGAGGAGTGGTGAGATAATGAGAAAGACCTGAACAATAAGGAAGATAAAAGGACTAAAGTCCTATAGAGAGAGAGAGAGAGAGAGAGAGAGAGAGGAGACAAACACCAGTATATTAATCATAACAATTGTCTCCCTAAATACCAGAAAACAAGAAATAGAGAGAGAAACTGAGACAGCCCATGAGAATAGTTTGGGTAGTGAACAGGAGAATAGGTAACATGAGTCTTTCCAGAATTATATGCTTATCATAATGGCAGAATCATCGCCAAAAGGTAAACGCATAATAGGCAGCTTCTCGAATATGCAGGTGTTCCCCTGGGGAACCATATTGGAAACGGGCTAAACTGTCTGGTCAGAAAGAGTCCCCAATGGAAACAAATGGCACCAGGAAAAGGGGATCCAAGGGAAAATGGTGCCTCATTGCCACGCAGAGTCCTCCGGGTCCACAGGCCATCCTCCGCCTCTCTCCTCGGTCGCCGTCGTCCTCACCACACCGGAGAAGAACTCCCCTCCCAAAGACGTCTCTCAGAACAAGTTCTTCATTGGTAGGCCAGCCAAATAGCAGAAGGTACAGTCAGAGCAAATAGATCCTTGATAGCCAGAAAGCGAGAAAGCCATCCTAAGATTGAAATAATGCAGGCAACTTCTTGCAGAGATCGGCTTGGGCCTGTTCGGCTGAGTCGTATGATAGCCATGCTCCATCCACCAAAACTTGCAAACGTGCTGGGTATGCCATGCGAAACTTAATACTGGCAGCTATCAACTTGCTGACTATGGAGTGAAAGGAGGCTCTTTTCCTTCAGGTTTCTAATGGCAAATCCTGAGTAATTTTTAGGTGCTTGCCCTCCCATTGTATAGATTGTAGATCTCTGACTTTGGCCAAAATGTGCTGTTTTTCAAGATAGTTGAGAAAACAAATGATCATCGGGCGAGGGGAGGCATTCTCCTCCAGTTTTGGACATAGAGACCTGTGCGCCCTTTCTATTAAGTAGGTAGGATTGTGAGGGGAAGGGCCCACAATCTTGGTAAAAAATGTCTGGGTAAATAAAATTGCAGAGGGACCTTCTGCTCCTTCTGGTAAGCCAAAGATCAAAATATTGTTCCTCCTGCTGTGCCCCTCTAGATCCTTGGTTTTCAGTTGTAGTTTAGAGATTTGTTGCCTTGGCTTAGTGATTTCTGGATCCGTCCTGTCCCTCCAGGCCTCCAGAGAGTAGGTGCGAGCCTCCGTGTCTGCCGTGCGAGTTCTGAGTTCAGCCATTTCAGTACGAATATTTTTTAGATCAGCATCAATATCCAGGAGCGTCTCCTTTAAAGGTTGCAGCTCTTGCGAAAAACGCTCCGCTGAAAGCGGGGTTGATGCCGCCAATGTAGTCGGTTGTTTAGCCGATAGTTGCTGGAGAGGTTTTACCTTCTTTGCCTGTTTGTCAGGCGAGACCAGGGGGTGTATGTCTGGGTAAGGCTGTTTTCATCTTGGCCTCCATCTGTACATGTTAAAACAATAGATGCTACCCGAAGAAACAACCAACAAGCTCCATTAGGTGAGCAGGAATATAATGATGTAGAGGATATCCTAAAATACCAGCTACAAAGCACTAGATGAAGTTAGATTATCAGCCGGGGAAGCGGGAGCCAAGGGAAGCAGCAGCTAGCAAGCCTAGACCATCACGTGATCTCCAGGCTGATATTTTTTAAGATGGCATAGGATCATATACTTTTTACGCTTGTTGTTCGCCTCCTTGACGTTCCAAGACATATATTTATATGTGGTACTCATAATTACAGTTAACTTTGAATATCATTCAAACTCTCATCTGACTGCTTACAGTCTTGTAGAGTGCTCCAATAACTGCCCAACCCCACCAACCCCATAATCCCTCCCCCTAAACCCAACCCTCACCTCCCCCCTTTTCATCCAGGGCTGGAAGCACAGCATAAGCCAATGAAAGTAGCCATGATTCTTCCTGGCCCAGTCCCCCCCCCATCCTATCCATACAGCAACCCCAAAAAAAACCACACTACCACACCCTTTACAAAAATATTCACTACCCCTGGCCCTAGCGTCCGAAACACCAGCAGCCCTAGGCTCATGATGAAGTAAAACATCTAACCCCTAACCCCCTTCCCCGCTCAGTTTATTCAGTTTAATTGTCAAACCTACTGAAAGCTCTAAATACCAGGTGAAAAGTTAACAAGTATCCTAAAAGCCCCCTGAGAAGCCCACAACTTATAACAAACAGAGAACATTTTAAGTCATAACAACCATTTCATAATAGAGCCCCTGGAGGATTCAAGCAGAAAGCCCAAGACAGACACAGCATGCTGAGAGCCAGCAGGGGTAGAAAGTTATATTTACCAAATGCTGGAATCCCCCCTCTTACCCAACCTAGTCCCTCTGGATGTATAGTAAGGGCAGGTTCTGCAGCTCCTGTCCATGCGTCACTGGGGCACTCTACTGGGCCTGGTAGTGCACCCCACCCACCATTTCCCTTTGGGGCTCCATACGGGCCAGTCACCCCTAAGTATAGACCTTCACATTGGCCTACCATAAATGATCTAGACCAACTGGTGGCTGGGGAGGAAGACCGATGTCATCCCCCATCGTAGGAGAAGGCTATCTTGGGGCTCAAGACTGCCGTGGCAATGGAGATCTTTTCACCTTTGCCCTCATCGGCAAAGTGCCCCCTAGCCCAAGGGCAACATTTAGCTGGTAAAGCTTATGTGGAGGCTTTGATTGCCGATTGGGGGGGCACAGGAAAACCCATCATCCTGCCCCTCCATTTCATGCATAAAGAAGCCACAGCAGAAGCCCTGCCAAGAGGGGCCAAGCATGTCACCTCCCCACTACCCACCACTGGAGTCTACTTGCAAGAGGACCACCTCTTTATACCAGACCCTGAAGGACCCTCATATCAGCTAAGTAGCTGAACCTGAAAGGGGCCTAATATGGGGTGCTTGGTGTAGGGCAGTCAACCCTCCTGATCTATTGAGGAAGACACCCCAAGTCCCACCGATAGGGAGTTGGAGGAGGAAAGCCCCTCTGCATGCCCATGTATCTGCTACTGCCCCAACAACTGACTGAGCCACAGACCTACCTGTAACCCTCCAGAGATAAGGTGGTGATCCATGAAGGATAGGCATTCTCTCGTAGTCCCGTTACCCCAGTCTCTCCAGACGCTGTTATCATTTTTCACGGCCCCGAGCAGCAACACAGCAGAACAACCCAGGAGGCATACAGTCTGTCGCAGATGTTTTGGCCCCCTTCCGATTAGTGTCAATCAGGTTGAAAAATCCCACACTGGTCTTTGAGATGAATATGTTCAGGTAACCCTGTGAAGTCCTGGCTTGAGAGCCCCAGAGGTCTATCCTGTTCTCCAGATCCCTAAAATGTAAATGGTCTCCCTTGCTCAACAGAGCAAACAGTTTTCAACTTTGTGACCCCAGTTCTTTTTCAAATGCCCACTACCTCTTAAACCTTAAATAACCAAAGAGTGGATAAGGCCCTCCAGCTGACCCTCAGAGAGTTCACTTGGGTGCCTGCAATAGGTCTGGAAACATATCGGGTAGCTCTTGTTCGGCCTGAATCACCAAGTCTAAGGTTTTCTGCAAGTCTTTGAAGCTCATTTGCAGCCTGGCCGGGTACAACATTTTAAAGCGAATACCCGCTGCAAGCAATTTGGAGATGTACAGATTAAAATCTGCTCATTTTAGATGCATGGATCGGGAAAGATCCTGGGTCATCCTTAGTTTAGTACCCTCATAACTAGCTCCTTTGTATCCCTCAGCTTAGCCAAAATCAGTGGCGTAACCATGCATACTTATTGTACGCACGGGCGTACAGTTTTTTTCAGCCTGATACAAAAAAAAAATCAAACTGGCCCTTTAACAATCCTGAGTTTTGGGAAGCCATCTGGACATTAGCCTTGGTTGGGTAAGGGGTTAGTGTACGGGGTTTGCAGGGGAATGGTGGGGGGGTGTTCGGAATCGCGGAGATGAGGAGAAGGCAGCAGGATTGTCAATTTGTTAGTCCTCCGCTTCTGCTCCTCCTCCTCTCTCGACAAGACACAAACAAGTTTGCGGCTGGAATTTGGCAGCTTGATGCTTTAATGCACACTGTCGCACAGCACACACTGCCGCATTGCCTGTCTGGGAGGAGGACTCTGAGGACTGTTTTGTGCTATGTTGTTGGTGGTCGGATGTGGGTGGGAGCCGAGAAGAGTGCTGCATGTCATGACCAAGAAGAAAATATTTTTAATTAAAATAATGGGACGGGAGGGAAGGACAAAGGAGAATGAGCCAGATGTCACACTGCGGTCGGGACTCAGGAGGGAGTGTTGAAAGCAGGCCAAGAAAAGAAGGACCACTGAAAGCTTAAAGATGAGCCGGGGAAGCACTAGGATGATGAGATTGGGGAAGTCTGTCTGGAGTTGTTGTGGCCTGCCTGCCCAGCTGCCCTGGCCCTGATGGATGGCAGTTGAGTCAACCACTGTCAGTCAGGTAAAGCACATTAATTCAGTTCAGATTCAAAGTTCAGTAAGGCAGGCAGGCAGGCTGCTGAGCAATGCAGCATATATGAATTTTTGTCCCTACCCTGACTGTAGGCAGGAGACTCAGTCTCGGGTGGCATTTCATTCTCTGTGCCTGTGGTCAGGGCAGTGACCAGGGGGATGCAAGAAATGCAGTTGCAGTAAGGCCCACAGTGTCAGGGGTCCCACTGCCTCAGAGGAACAAACACCTTTTATTGTCACAGACAAACTTGAAACTTTTTTTATGTACAGCTAATCCATTTGAAATTGGATCTGTCAGCAGTGGAAACTGTGCTGCATATTCCGTCTTCAGTTTCATGGGATGGGGGCACAGAATAATGGAGCAAAAGGGCACATTACTCAGAACTTCTGATCTTGGTACTGGCATCACCAGGAGGAGCAGGTGCAACTGACATTGTTTATTTCCTTGATCATGGTGCAAGCAAGGGGGAGAGCGGGCATAATGGACAAACTGCCAATGCTCAGCAGGACTACTGCAAAAGAACCTATGATATAAATATTTTATATGTGCTACTGGGTGTTTTGACTTATTGTGTTGGTGCACAACCACTGGAGCTGCAGACTCTAATGTCAGCCAGTCTGTCACACCCCTGATTCCATGGGGAAAAATTTTCACTGAAATTAGGGTAGGGTGTTTTTTTTTTTTTCCCAAGAAAAGCCCCCAAACTCACCAAAGAGCATGCAAACCCCTAGAGTGACCCCCAGCCTTAGTGTAGAAATATTTCACAGTATATTACAAAAAATGCAAATGGGGTAGGTGGTTGATGGCACTGTTTGACAGCCAGTTGTCAACAACCATTTAAACTGCAGACTCCAATAGGGTTGTCAGAACCCTCTGAAGTTCTGGGTTCTAGTTCTAGTCTAGAACTTTTGAAAAAGTTCTAGGGTTCTAATCTTTTTTAGAACTTTTTAGAACTCAAACCCTATTTTTTTATTGTGCAGTCAGTAATGAAGATAGTAATAAAATACATGTAAAGGGAAAACTGTTCAATATAAGGGGGAGAGAAATTATGTGTGACATTGATAGGAATACAACTAGGTTTATCTATGGTTTCTTCTGTTTGCTAAAGCCAGCAACTTAATACGTAACAGGCCCACCCACCCACCCATATGTTAAAAGTTTTCCTGCTGCAGCTGCATCATAGTTCCTTAGTGAAAGAAAGAGGCACATTAGCCATTTATGTAGTCAGTTATATATACTCATCGTCATGAATTATGAGAAAAAATAACTGATATTACCTAATCTCAGCTATTTGCTGCTTTCTGTTTTAAATGAGTAACTCAAAAGTTGCTATGTTTAAAAGAAAGCTTTTATAACAAAGTCAAGCCAAGGTACTACAGCAGTAGCATGTGGAACTGTTGCAAAACATATTATGTCATAACGTAGTCAGTCAAGACATTTGAATAAAAAAATATACCAGTCATTGTTGCTGGCAAAAAATGCATGCAATTTTCTAAGATAATGCATACATATACCAACATTTTGTTGGCAAATTGAAGTAATACATGCAACTTTCTAAGATGATGCATTTGTGCAGCTGATACTTCAATAAAATCTGTATTTCAGTCACATAAATAAAAAAAGTGGTTTCCTCACCACATACTAACTTAAGGAACATTTAATGTAGCTGCAGCAGTTGGCATGTGATGTTTAAGGGACAGCGTCTGTCAACCTCATTATGTATCAAATTATCACTACTTGTAAAGCAAAAACACTTTATGATAGGTCACATTCTGTGAAAACTGCTGATGCAGATTTTCTTTTATTTCTGATTCTTTATTCTTTTTTTAAAGGGGACAGGACAATTGTGCTAGGTGGCAGCAGTTTGCAATGTATTTAATAAGAAAAAAAAAATATATATATATATTATATGTACACAGTAGGTTCGGTCTGTCATCATTTTTTTCCTCACCATCCCCAGCCGATCATGAATCTGTAAATGAAAGGACTAAAACAACACCCACCTTTCACCCCATCACCCATTCCACTTTTCTTCCACCACCCTCCTCTGTGCAGTAGCACCCATACCACCCTTACATCCATGTTAAAACCAACCCACAACCCTCACCCATGTACTAGCATCCATTTTTGGTTTATGGCTAACATTTCTGTAATTGAAAAAATAATAAACAGCTACCAATTAGAACTCATTGTTTCGTCCTCTTTAAAATTGAAAAATAGACCGTCCCCGGTCCCAGCCCATACTGATGCACCACAAAGTCACAGAAGGTAAATCCAAAAATATATGTTTGCACTTTAACTATAAATAATATGATACAGAAAGGATTGACGTGACAGTGTCCCTTTTATGCCAGATTTGGGCCTGTTCCCACTGATGTTAAAATTGCCCTGTGTATAAAACTTGTTGACTTTAGTTTAGACCCTAGCTACAAAGCAGTTTGCCATGAAATGGTGAAAGTTTTTGAGGGTATATAGTCCAAGGTAGTAGATCGAGAAAGGAGAGAGACAACCAAAGTCATCACAGTCTGTAAAAGTTTCCTTTTTGGTGCAGAGAGACTCTGTCCCACACAGTATTTACCAGCCACCACCATCTGAGTTGTCATCACCATCAACATCCACAACATCAATCACTTCAGGATCAGTTTGTATACTCTTGTAGGGATACAAAAATCTTGACTTATTAACTTTAATAAAAGTTAACGTGTGTACATTTTCTGGCAGCAACCTATTTCTAAGTGTCTGTCACAATGTGCCAGCTGTACTAAACATGCATTCTGAAGAGACACTTGTTGCAGGACAACCAAGATATTTACAGGCTTCATCATACAGCTCTGTCCAAATTGACTTTTTGATCTCCAGTATTCAAAGGGCATGCATCAATAGGAATAGGCAGTTCTTGCAGGTAACTGTCTACCATGATGGACAGAGACCACTCAGAAGAGGAATCAGCAGAAGCTGGTATAGCAGCAATTTGGGAAGGTTTGCCCACAGATTTAGCTTGCTACTAAGGGCTGAAGAAGTGGCAGTTGTGGAACAACTACTGTTAATGTTTGGTGACTTTTCCAGTTCTGTATCCCTTTGTGAAGATGAACCTGCATGTTGTGGTGATGACAACCTGAGGGTACTGTGCGTGTCTGTGTTTGACTTCTGTGAATGCTGCAGCTCATCTAACAACAGACATTTGTACTGCTCTATATCATCTGTTTTTGGAAGATGTATAGCCTTGAACCTGGGATCTAAGAGAGTTGCAAGGATGTAGTGTTTTGATTTCGTCATTGCAACTAATTTGTCATTGGTTTTGAAGCGCTCGCACATTCTCTTTTCGAGATTCCCATGATACAGGAGACATGTTGTCTGCGCTTCAGATCTGTCTTTTTCTATTTGTAGATTTAGAACACTAAGATGATGTGAAATGAGCTTTATGAGTGGGATAACCTGACTTACACATGCGTCTTCAGAAGACATGTCCCTTGTAGCTGTCTCAAAAGGAGCTAGGATGCAGCACACTGTCTCTATTAATTTCCACTGCAGCACAGACAGCATAATGCCATCTCCAATAATGTAACTGGAGCAATACTCATGCACAGCTTGCTTTTTGCTCCAAGAGGCGTGCCAGCATATAAAGCGTTGAGTTCAACGAGTGGAAACATTTTGAATCAGCTTTTGCTGGGGCAGCTTAGTGTTTTTGCAGTTCGGACAATGTCCGTATAGTTTGGTTGAATGTGAAAAGTGAGTCACAATTTTTTTGCAAACAGCAATCATAACATCCGCTTGTGTTTCATTGCTAAGAAATCCCGTGACAATTAAGTGTAAGCAATGTGCAAAGCAAGAAGCATGCAGAAATCCTCCATCCTGTACTGCTTTCAAGATGTTGGCTCCATTGTCACTTACTATGAAGCCACATTTTAGACCATGAGAATAAACCCATTCGTCAAGGAGGTCATTTAGTTCCTGCAAGATGTTTGCAGCAGTATGACTTTGCCCAAACTTCTTTATATGCAGCAGCGCCATCTTTTGGGGTGTCTTTGTTTTTGAAGAAGCACAAGAAAATGTGACCCAATGAGTGGTAAGGGACATGTAATCTATGTTTTGAGTGCTGGACCACATATCTGTTGTCACATGAATAACCACACCCTCCGCAGTTTTAAATGCAAGCATCACTGTCGCTTTTAAAGCCTGATAAATGTTTGGTATTTCAACATAGGAAAAGTACCTTCGATGAGGAACATTGTAACGAGGCTCTGCTAATGTCATGAGCTCCCTAAAATTCTCATGATCTACCAAAGAGTATGGGAGAAGGGCTCCGGCTAACAGTTCACCAATTCGGTGATTAAGATGAGGGGTCTTTGGATGATTTCTAGTAAAGGTATTCTTCCTTTCAAATGCCTGAGACAGTGTTAGCTGTTTACAACATGTCCCTGCTGGTTTATTATACACCGTGCTTCGATGGGCAGATGGACACAGAGATGGTGTACTAGGACTTATACATTCAGTGCCATCACTGGATGTGCAACTGGTACTAATGGTGCTGGCACTGGTGGTAACAGTGATCCTAGGGCTGGCAGTGATTCTGCCCGCATCAAGTTCAGACAATTCAGTATCCATTTCAGATTCCTGACCCTTCTCACGTGTGATCTGGAAGATGGAGAACATGGGTTTTGGATGATCAAGCAAAACTGAATGCTTTTTCAGATGGCGTTTAAAAGCTGTAGTGCCAAGGCATGACACAACTTTACCACGGCTTACACTCTGTTTACACAGGGAACAAACTGCTCTGCATGGATCAGTTTTACTGACAGAGAAATAATTCCACACCTCAGATGTGACAGATTTTGTCCGAGTGCTAGGAAGATAGCTAAAGACTGTTTGTGTCTTTTCACCTGTCCTAACAGAACCTGGGACATGCTCCTTGGTGCTAGAAGAATGGGCAGAAGACTCTGATGGATTTTCATTGCTGGCCAACACAGAAGTGGTGGATTCAATGGATATGTCCTTTTCATTGCCAACAGTGCTGGATGTATTTGCAAGTGCACTACCTGATTCATTGTCAGCAGACTTGCTCATTTCACTTTGTTGAGGAAGTAATGATTCGTCGCGAGACACAACAGTGTCGGACTGAGACAAAGAGCTACTGTCTGAGTCAGAGAGGGACTCACTGTCACTTGCATTATTGCTGCTAGTCACAGGGATCTTAACAGCATGAATGGCATACCTTATGGTGCCTCTCCTGTGACCCCAGCAGCTGTACAGGTTTTTTAAAAGGTCCCCTTACCACACTTCACTGTTGCTCTTCGCTGTTTCTTGAATTTTTATCACATGAAGCATTTTGGTTATTTCTGCTAGCACCAGGATTACCACTACCACCAACACCTACTCCAACACCATCACCAGATGCTTCATCTATGTTGGTGTCAGCCATAACAGACAGTACCAGTACTACCAGTATATTGCGGTGAACACACCCACACCTAAACAATTCCTGTGTAAGAAAGCAATGTGATCTGTGATCGCTGGCTACAACTCCAAAATTTTATTTTGGTTGTGCGACACTGTGATGCAGTAGACTGAAAGTAATTAAAGAATATGACGGTTTGCAACTAAAGGATCCCAGGTTCAAGGCTTACAGAATGATTGGGCTGCTGGGCATAGGCATACACATAGCAGTCAAGGGGCGCACAGCAGCAGGGTGATGGGCTGACCACAGGAGATGGAGTCACATACGCAACTCAGGGAATGAGAATTATATTTATATGCTTCTGTCATGTAAGGTTAATGCCACCACACAACTGGCCACTGGACTTCTCTCTGTAACACACACTGGGTAGGGTACAGTGCAGTCAAGGGGCACACAGCAGCAGGGTGATGGGCTGACCACAGGAGACGGAGTCACATACACAACCCAGGGAATGAGAATTATATTTCTACATTTCTGTCATGTAAGATTAATGCCACCATACAACTGGCCACTGGGCTTCTCTCTGTAACACACACTGGGTAGGGTACAGTGCAGTCAAGGGGCACACAGCAGCAGGGTGATGGGCTGACCACAGGAGACGGAGTCACATACATAACACACAACTCAGGGAATGAGAATTATATTTCTACGCTTCTGTCATGTAAGGTTAATGCCACCACACAACTGGCCACTGGGCTTCTCTCTGTGACACATACTACACTGGGTAGGGTACAGATTTATTTGCCTTTTTTTGCTCCCCTTGTTATATGCTTGTTGCTGGCAGCTGCTGAGTGTGCACCACTGTGCAGTGCTGCAGTTTCAAATAATCACAATCACATTTCACAAAGGTTCTTCTTTTTATTTTTTTATTCTCTCTCCTGAGTCCTGATATTGATTGATCTCGGTCTCGATCCTTCCCTATTCCCCAGTCCCTTCCCAATTCTTGATTAATCCCTCCACCTGAACCTCCCCCTAGTCCCACTCCCACCCGACCGTTAATTTACTGAGCCTTTTTTTCAGCCTTTCTCGCGTTCTCGGTCTCACAGGAAAATGGATGATGGAATTTTTTAAATAGCACTGCAGCAACTAGCAAGTGCTCGCTGCAGTTCGATTGCGGCCACACCAAACTGGGCCCTGGCCTATAAGTATAGTATCAGGCAAGAATACCTGGCTGCGGTAGTAGAATAGCGGTACGCTAACGCTACAGTTAAGTAGGCTGCTGCTGCCTCCTGATATCCTCAGCAAATGGCGCTCTGTCTCGGCTTGCATCTGCCTATAAATACCCCCACAGATCCAGCTTGTGCATAGCTTACCGACACAGACCACATAGTATTGGTCAGGTGGTGAGGAGGATGACTTCACTTGAGCGTATGTACGTAAGTATGTTACGCAAGTGCAAACAGACAACTCGTGGTGGATGGCAATGGCAAGTTCAACCCCCCCAACAACACAGCTGCTGCTGCTGCTGCACCCCACCACACCGGGGCTGCCACTTGCCTGCTGCTGCAGGGACATGCCTCTTCCAGTCTGCACACATACCCCTACACCCCCCCCTCAGGGCTGCCTGCTGGGACGTGCCTCTTCCGCCCTCCTCTCCACACACACACACATGCTGGGACTCAGATTCGAACCCTTTTGCAAACCTTTTAGTGTTCGAGTTCTAAGTTAGAACTTGAACACCAGGGTTCGAGGAGGGTTTGAATGTTTGATGAACTAGTTCTGACAACCCTAGACTCCAACACCCCTGAGTCCATGGGGGGAACATTTCTCTTGAAATTAGGACTAGGCAAGATGTAACAAAACTCTGTTTTTTTCTTTAGGAAAAACCCTAAAACTTACCACAGAGCATGTAAAACCCCCAGAGCTTCTGGGGGCCTGGCGGCCCCCAAACCCCTAGCTTTTATTTGTCCTTATTCATAAATATCATACCCAAGCACCCTCCCAAAAAAATTCCTTCCTACGCCCCTACCTGTTATTATAGTTGGGATGGGAGAGACTCAGGAGGAAAGGAGTTGACAGGAGGGTGGTTTAGGCAACTCGCTGAACTGTGGGGACTGAAGAAAGGACTATAGTGCAACTTACTAGGCATGGGGGGATCAGGGTAGCTAATTCTGTTTCAGATCACCCCCAAAATGCACCAGAAAAAAATAATTTCTGGGGGCCTGGGCAGCCCCCTGACCCCCAGCCTATAATTTAGATTATTGGTGCATACATTTTTTCTAAGGCTGGTTACTCCACTGGCCAAAATGTGGACCTTGTCCAGGAAATTCAGGAATTTAAATATTAGGGGGCGAGGCGGAGAGTTTGGTGGAGGAAGGCCTTAGTGCCTTGTGAACCCATTCGATAATAGAGCCAGGGCCAATGGGGATGGGCCAACCACTTTCTCACAAAATCTTTGAATAAAGATTATGGGATTCTGTCCCACTGAGTCCTCTGGAAGCCCAGTCAGCAGTAAATTGTTGCATCTGTTGCACCCTTCCAAGTCCTCGATCGGCTCCTCCAGCTTGGAAACTTTGAATCGGAGGGCTACTGAGTATGGCTCCTGGCAGGCACTCCAGTCCTCAAGGGAGCTGATTCTGGCCTCCACATCACCCACCCTCTGAGAGAGGGTCTCTGTAGTTAACTGTAGGGCCATGAGCTGACCTGTGATGCTTAGAAGAGCCTCCTTAATGGGGGAGAGTTCCTGCAAGAATGTTTCCTCCGACAGGGGAGTTGGTGCTGGGCTGGATTTTGTAGGAGCCGCCGCCTGCATCTTAGTTTTTTTGGCAGTCTTGGATTTCTCTGGCATGGGTGATGGGGTGTTTGTTAGGCCTGCAGGCTGCATCTCAGTCTCCATCGGAAGTAGCTGAGTCTTGTTTGAATCGGTGGTCAGAAAACCAAGAATGTTGTAGCGGGAGATAAAAGAAATAATCAAGGCTCCAAAAACATATGAACATATGAAATGCCAGCAGAAACAGACCACTCAGTCTATCGAGTCTGCTCGATTGTGCAACTAGCCCCTCATCTTGCAGCTGCCCTATCCCTCCCTTCCCTCCCCACAGTCATCCCCCCCTCACTCTGTTCCAACCCCTCTTGAAGCAGCCCTCCATCCTTCAGGAAACCACCTCCTCAGGTAGAGTGTTCCAGTTGTCTACCACCCTCTCCATGAAATAATGTCTCCTGATTTCCCTCCTGAATCCTCCAACCTCAGTTGGTGCTCTCTAGTATCTCTCCCACTTCTCATCTGGAATATCTCCCCTGTATTTGCCTTGTTTATCCCCATCAGATACTTAAAGGTCTCAGTCATGTCTCCCCTATCCCCTCCTCTCCTCCTAGTGTTGGTAAGCACTATTAGGTACAGTGGTCGAGCAGAGCTGCAACCTAAATTCCTTCATGTAATCTGGGCCCTTGCCAACTTGGTCCAGTGTTCATATCCTCTTTAGGTCACATACTGTGGAATCTGGGTTAAATTGGCTAACATATTGTCACATTTCAGTATGTTAGTTCCATCCTAGGATAGATACAGTATGTTTACCTCTTTGCCTAGGCCCTCTCTCCCTCTTCTCACTCTGGTGCCGTTATTTGGGTCGTGGGCACATCTCGTGGCCATGTTTGTGTGAAGCTGGGCATGAGCTTTGCTCTTGCTTTGAGATGTCACACCTAGGGCTGCTGCACCACTGTCAGTCAGCTACCTTCAGTGCGGTTGAAACAGAGAGTCCAGTACCCGACAGTCTGACAGACAGTGCTGCTTTTTAACAGGGGGCTGATTGGTACTGCTGGATGTGGGTATCTTCCACTATGGTTGGCTGCTGGGGAGGTACCTGTGGTAAAGTAGTAAGTGCTTAAGGGTATGGGCCCTCACCCCTGGGCTCTCCGGGTCCTAGCATGACAACCTCATCCCTGACCTTTCTGCTCTGCCTCTGTACCCCCATGTTCTTGTACTGGGTTTTCCTCTAGGGGCTCTTGGAGGACATGGTGGTTGGACTGTCCTATATCAGTGGGCTCGCACCACGTCAGGGTGTGGGACTCCTGCTGGACTGGAAGCCCCTGGCGAGCATCTGTCTTAGGGTGGTGTGGAAGGGGTGAAATTACCTATGGGTCTATGTGAGGGGTCTCGTGAGATAGAGCCCCCCCAAGAGTGCCAGCCATCTGTCGGGCTGCATAAAGGTGTATCTTGTCATTCCGTGATAAGGGCTCGGCCTGGACCCCATGGGAGGTGTACTGACGGGGACTTTTAGCCAAAGCAGTGCTACACACTTTATTCATTTAGTTGGCATAATTTAGTTCATCTCCCCCCCAGCAAGAAATAACTTCATCAGGTATAAATGTATTGATTTTGCTACCCTGTTTCACCTTAGTCGGTGGTGTTAACTTTTTACCTTACTTGATGTTGTGATAGTTGGGCACAAAAGATTAAGTTCTATGCTTTGTCGAGTTCAGTGTTCAAACCTTGCTGTCCCCATACTGATTGCTCTGTCCATGTCCAGGTGTAGCAACCAGTCCCAATGGGGCAATGGGATTCGGGTCGTGGTTCTTGTTCCAAGCTGGGGTTGGGACCCTTTGGCTTTCCCTAAGAGTCTTATCCAGGCTCTTGTAAATTGACCAAGGCAGCAAGACTGACACTGAGATGGCTGAGGGCAGATCTTTTACATTTTTTTTTTCTTTCCTTCCCCTCCCTTCCGTTTTAAGAATGATCGCTAGTCAGATCTTCCTTGCTGATAGTAGACAGATGTGGAAATTGAGGCTGATGTTCCAAGTTGTAGGTTTATGTGTCATGTCATTATCTGGGCAATGCAGCCATGAGTTGGGGACGTTTACTTACATCTCCTTCTGTCTTTGACCTATAGTCCAGTCTGGATATGAGGCACTGTCCCATTACCAGTGGGGAAGGCACAGTGGCACCCCCAGGATGAAGCACATTTTTATAGCACTCTGCAGTATGCTGCAGCAGACCAACTGAATAAAGCAATGTATTTTCAGTGGCAATTAGTCCCTTTTGTCATGCAGGAAACTGTGGCATTCACTTCATGCTGGCAGTGTCACATGTTCCTGAATGACAAAAGGGACTAATTGCCATTGAAATTACATTGCTTTATTCAGTAGATCTGCTGCAGCATTCTGCAGAGTTCTGCAGAATGCTGCAGAAGGTATCCCATGATAAGGGTGTCCGCTATTGAGTGCTTACAAAAGGGTGACTCAATAGAGGCACCTGTTCACAGGGCTACTGGATGGGGGGGTCGAACACAGCTATAGTGACGTCCTGTCGCTATATGTATACATGTGAAGGGGAGGGAGGGTATGTGAGGTGTAGTGCGGCAGTGGGTTGCTGAGCTGGCCATGTGGCATAGTTGGTTCATGGCAGACTAGGGTTGGGAGGGTGCCAGGTTTGAAGCTGGGCACATCGGTATTTTTGCATCAGTCTGTTAATTTAATTTTTTTTTTGCACCACCCTGGAGTTGAGAATCCTTTAGTGGGGGGGAATTACGGGGGTGCAGCATCCTGCAAAACAAAAAAACCTATGTTTCCAGTGCCCATTTGGTCTGCGCCGCAAGTGTACATTGGCGAAATTGATTTTTGCCGATGTACACTTGCCCTAACGGCGATCGCCTTTCCACGATCGCTGTTTTCACATAGAACCGCTGTAGAATTGGGTTTCATCCTGGGGGATGCCACTGTAGGTGTGAGTCTTATTCAGTGGAGGTTTGTGCCTGACCTGTGCACTCACTGCCACTGGAGGAGCCTTGGGCTTTGCTTGGAATGTCTGGAATTTGCAGATGTGTATTGCTTCACATGAGACAAAGACAGATGTCTGATGGTGAGAGAAAACAAGGAATGTCCTGGGACAAGGAAGGCAATAAAGTAGCTGTGGCCTTGTTTGCTCTACATCCTTCATTGTTTTATAGTGAAGGAGCCCTCAGCTAGCTATAATTTAATGAATCATGCCTCAGATTGTGTCTCACAGATGAGAGAGTAAGTTTGGGTCCAGTTCTATGCAAGGATTATTGTGTGTCGAAAAAGGTTTTTTAGCTTCCCCAGGGCCAAGAAGGAAAAAGGTAGGAGAAAGTGTATTATATCAGCCTGTGTTGATTAGGGGTGCAGTGCCCAGATGAAGGCACTTGAGTTGGATGGTATTACTGATACCCAGGGGTCATTGGCAGGGGGAAGCTTCAAACCAGTAGATAGCGGTATTGAGGGTAGGGGTTTTGGTGGTATTTAAGCACTGTCTCACACACCTCTTCATTCCTGATTTGGCTTTTTGGGATTTCTTTCTGCCATGTGCTAGGGTGTGAATACCTTGGAGAGCACTTTGGGTAGGTCTCTTTTTGCTGCTGCTGCACTGTGGAATTTGTGAGTCTTGCAGTCGGTGGTAATGATTAGCCTAGCTGGGTGCAGCATCCTGAAAGGGATTTTCGCTTGGTGCAGTTTTGTTTTAATTTCCTGGTATTCCCTTTGTTTGTCTCTAACAGCTGACATAACATCACTGTAGATATTTGCTCTGTGACCATTCCAGTGTAGAGTGTCTTTGATTTGGGCTTGGTTTTGGATGTGGGTTTTGTCCTGAAGGGTGGAGCAATGGGTGATGATTACTCTGGGTACATCCCCTTGTCTTGGAACTTGCTTGAAGGATCGGTGAGCTGAGTCTAAGTGTAGGTTTGGCTGTTTTGTGGAGGTCCGACCAGGTCCAGCAGCAGCTTTTGTGTGAACTGGAGTATGCTGGAGCCTTCCACCGACTCGGGTATCCCCACAATGACCAGGTTGTTTCTGCGGAGTTGGCTTTCCTGATCCTCCAGCCTGTCCTCGAGTCTCCCCATTTTTTTCTTTATTTCTATTAGCTCCTTTGTCTCTCTCACCTGTTGGTCTTCCACGGAGCTCACTCAGGCTTCAATGTCGGAGACACATATAGTGATGTTCTCTAATGCTGGCTTAAAGCTTTTCAAGTCAGTGGCCATATTACAGAGTGCTAGTTTCATAGCAGCCAGTTCTACAAAGAGGGTATCCATAGTCGTTTTAAACTGATTGGCTGCCAGGAGAGCGGGTGGGGAGCTCTTGGATGAATCTTGTTTCTGCTGTTTATTCGGCTGTTCCACCATTTGCTGTGCAGGTGAGTTTTGTAGATCCATTCGTTGGTGTCCCAGGTTATCCATTCTCTGATTTTTCATTAAAGTTAATTTCATTGCATGTTCCCCTAACGAATTCTATAATTAAAGTGAGTATTTGCATGCTGTTTACATGATAAAAGCTGCATTTTAAGTTGTGGACCTCGGAGCTGTGAGAGAAGCTGCTACTCAGGGTAAGTGCATCACCTGACTTAGTCCATGGTGAATGTTTTGATGAAGCAGAAAAAAGAATCAGTGAGCTGGAGGACAGTGTCACAGACTTTAACAGAGATCTGAATGTTTGGAAGGAAAAAATACAGCTGTTGTCCGAGAGAGCCGATGACCAGATGGACAGAGAAGGAAGGTCAAATATTTGCTTAGGTGGTCTCCCAGAGAACTTGGAGGGCAAGGAAGGGGCAAAGCAATTCAATAGCTTCAGCAGAGAAATTGAAAATGGATCCCATGGCTGCCCGTTTTTAAATTTAGAGGGCCACAGGATGGGTCCTTAGCCTAAAGATGGGGACCGACCTTGCCATTACCTCATAAAGCATCTTCAATACTCAAAGAAAGAATCCACGTTGAGAGCTTCCCTCAAGAATAGCCCTTTTGAAGTTGATGGGATGAAGGTATCAGTGTTTCAGGGTTTCAGCCGAGAGTTCCAGGTCCAGCGGCAAAAATTCAGAGGAGTCAAAACAAACCTACATGCCCCTGGCTGGGAATTTGCCCTTATGTACCCAACAAAACTATGGATCTTCTACCCAGGAAGACCACCAAAAGTATTTGCCAACCCCATGGAGGTAGAGGATTATGTCCGTACTCTTGAGGCTGCCAGGAAAGGCAGATCACAAACTCATGCTAATCGACTGACCTGATCTCACCTATGATGGGATATAAAATCTTTATAGATGTGACACTTTGCAGATGGGGTGGTGGATGTGGCATTTAAATGCAGATATAGTTTTGGGAAGATGTGGGTTTAATATGGCCGATGACTTTTGTAGTACCAAAGTACCCCGGATCTTCCTCTGTCTGCATGGTGAGGAGATCCAGTTAGCAAAAGTAATGGTCAGTCACATTTTATAATGTGGATCCGAAGTCAGGGAATGGAAGCTGCTGTGGGGTCCTGGAATGCCGCCACATAGTGTCTATATGCAACTGTAAATAATTACATGGGATAATGTTGAAGCGATGTCATGGCCTTCAAGGGGGCACAGTAACCAGAGGGGGGGCAGAGTAACCAACCCGATCACAGTGTGATGTCAAACCATTTGTAATTTTGATATTGGCAGGATGACAGTTTTGTTAATTTTTCTGGATTAAGTGATGGAGTGGAGGAGAGTTCGATCCAGGAGCCACACCCTGATTTCATGGGTGGGAGACCCAGTGGAGTGTGCCATGCAGTCTTCCTCACAATTGTTCAAACTTTGTGGCATGGCACTTTGCTTTATGCCAGATGCATCATGTGGCTCTCTTTTGCGATACTGACATCTGTGTGCATCAGCGAGGGTCAGAACTGTCAAACATTCCACACTACATAAATACCATTGGGTTGGTTGCATGCCAGAAAACAGCCCTGACACTGGGTGGTCCTGACATAGATAACTCCTTCTGAAACTTTTTCAAGGTACCAGGGCTAGCAGACAACTAGCAGACAGGTGCCCCACGGGTTCTACTTCTCCCTACCCGCCAGCAGTGGCTGGGTCTACAGGTACCGATGAAAGGAGGGAAGAATAAGGATTACACGGCTTCTAATGTTATTGGTTACCCAGTCTCTATATCAGCATTGTGTTGGCCCAGAGGATGCATGCTAAGTAAGGACAGGAGCCTCTTTTTTGCAGCCTGATTGCCTTCATTTACTTGCCTGCCAGCGGGCAGCGGTAATGAATCTTCCAGCTGGCAAGCGTTCATCTCCATGATGTGTTCCTTCCCTCTGACTGCAGCCTGGGCCGAAGTTATCAACAGATGGGGGGAGCAGTGTGAAATGGACAATTTTCATGTTAATGTAGTCCCTCTGGGAAGATCTGAGGTCTGCTACAATTGGCCTGTCATGTCAATGTGATGGAGTGTAACTGCTATGAAGATCGAGCACATTAAACTCAGGTTTAGTGGAATGATAGTGCCCATGGATAATTTTTCAGATTTACATAGAGTTGAAGTCAAGCGGCTGATATTTTTAAGCCCACCAAAACCATAGCTAACAGAGTGGTGTTATAAACACAGGCAGAATATAAAAACATAGAAACAAAGACAGTGACGGCAGAAAAGGACTGCCAGGCCCACCCAGTCTACCCAATATGCCTTGCCAGCTGCTAGGACTTTTGCTATTTTCTACTATGCACCCCCTGTATCTAAAAGACCTTTGTATCTATCCCATGCTCTCTTGAATCCCCCAACAGTTCCTGCCCCCACCACCTACTCTGGGAGTCTGTTCCAGTTATCCATCACCATGTCTGTGAAATAGAACTTTCTAATGTTTCCTCTGAACCTTCCACCCACTGTCTGCCTATCATGCCCCCTTGTTCTCGTTTGCCCCTTGAGCTGGAAGATGTAGCCTACTGGCACCCTGTTTATATGCAAGTTCAGTTCCGGGAGATGGGGAACCAAACCCTGATCTCCAGGTCTCCTCCGCTCCAGGTGTGAGTGTCTTAGCCACTCCACCATGGGAGCGGCTCATATGTATGTATAGGCATGAACCTGTTTGGATAGCCATGATGACCCTTCCCCTTAAGCAACCAATAATCAAAATATATAATGATGTGTGAGTTATAAGGGGGGAAGCAATCAGGACATCTGCGAAGCTATTTTGGATGTGAGAGGCTCTGAATCTGCTAATAGTAAGGTGGTCCTTGCCCTCTCTGGTGCAGGTCTGCATACACTTAGTACAGGGCTCCTTATGTTCCAGGGGATTCCACAGGTGGGAGTAATGTAAGTAGTGGCAGATGCTCATGTGATGGAAGCAGGGTTGGAGGATTCCTGGGTGGAATAGGTGGAAGCATCTAACTGACAGCTCCTGTCGCCATCCCTGAGGGCCGGGGAAGAGGGGGAGGGGCTTCTCAGGGCATTCCCGTGGTTGGGTTAATTGTACTACATGTCAGTAAAAATGAGGCCACAGTTTTCCCACAGATTTCAGTTTGTCACAGATGTTACCCTGTACATGACCTCACCCTTATATCCATGGGGGATGTTGGGTATGGAGAGCCATCATCTCCGGTAATAAATTACATCCTGGCTGATTTGCTAGGGAGATGACATTGGGTTGTTTAAATGTTACTATCTCTTAAATTAATTTGTTGGATTTGGACAATGCCTGTTTTCTTTGGTGCTAAGATGCATGCAGCTGGACTGGGGGGGGGGCTAGTTAATCTGACAATGGATAAAATACCGTTTTCTTCATTGTATATTACATTCATGTCTTTGTACGTTCTAGTATAATCCTATATTTGGGTACAGATATATACTTGTGAGTCCTCCATATATTTTCCCAGTCAGGTCTCTGAGGGGCCAATGTTCTATTCCAGTAAGGGATATTAAGGGTAGAGTTGAGGCTAACATAGTCCAAAAGCACTTTATAAACCTTGGATAAAGAATGAGAAGTAGGATCCACTTCCTTGAGATTATCCCATGTGAAAGAGTGTTCCTGTGGACTTCCTAATCTTCTCCAAATCCCTTCCAACATTTTATTAAGCTGTAACCTTTTGAAAAAGTGCACTGTATCACATTTACTCAAGAGAACCACCCTATTGTCCTGCACAACATCCCTTAATTGGCAGCCGAGGAGCTGAGCTGCCCAGCAGGGAGTAAGGATCCTACCCCCAATTAAAAAATTAGGGTTACCCAAAAGAGGCTGTTCTTGAGTCTTCCCTTGATCCCACCTTTGACTAGGGGTAAGGAATAACCACCAGGCCATAGCTAATTTAACAATTGGAGCCAATGATACATGCTTCAGATATTTCTCTGGATCAGTGAAGAAAAACACCTCTGGAGAGAGGCCTAGGTCCTGAAAAGTTTGCTTCTCAATTTGGAGCCATATCGGAATATATGACTCTCCCTCTACATATCTAACCCACCGACTCATAAGGCCCAATTGTCCCGCCACATATTTAGATGAAGATCAGGCAACTTAATCCCTCCCCTATTAAAGGGTAGACACAGAACACTGTGCTTTCTTCTAGGAGGTCTGGAATTCCATAAAAATTCCGATAGCAGTCTCCTAATTTTAACAAACCATATTTTAGGAATGTGCTATGAGGCTAAATATATTGGGTAAAGTAACCTGTGTAAAAGGTTAATTTTAATTAATCCCAGTCTAGCTGCAAAGTTCTAGGGAAGCTTATTCCATCTAAGTACGTCCACTTTAATTGGCGTCAGGATCCTATCCATATTTGTTGCCACACCATCTGCCATATTAGCTGTGATCCATATACCTAAATATTTAAGCTTATCCGACACCCAATGTAACTGTAAAGGTTCAAAATTTGCACTATTGACATGTGGTGTCAAGGGGAGAATTTGCGTCTTGCTCAAGTTTATCTTATAGTTCAAGACCCCGGAATATTGTTCAATAATTTCAACTGTCCTCTTACAACATGAGGCCAGTTCTTGCAAATGCAACAAAATATCATCGGCAAAGATCAAAAATGTTAAGTCCCTCCCTGCAATCGTGAGCCCCTTGATGTTGGCATCATTGTTGATTGCCCTCAACAGTGGTTCCAAATAAATATTAAACAATATTGGGGAGAGGGGGCACCCTTGTCTGGTCCCATTTTCCAACCTGAGCTCCTGTGAGAGATAGCCATTACACAACTCTCTAGCCATAGGGGCCGCATACAAATTTTTAATACCTCTGAGAAGGCTCTCAGGGAAACCCATCCTCTCCATTGTGGCAAATAGAAATGGGTGGGAAACCCTCTCAAAGGTCTTCTCAGCATCCAAAGATATCAAGGTTAGAGCAAGTTGGGAATCCGACACCTGACCAAGTATGTGGTGGAGCTTCCTGAGAGCATCCTGTGCCCCCCTACCAGGCATGAATCCCACCTGCTCATGGCTAATTAAGGTTGGGGCAATATTCAATATTCTATTAGCTATAATCCTCATAAGAATCTTAGGCCCTGTTCACACTACAACTAGAAAAATCCCTCTGTAATGTTACAGAGGGTCCAAACTAACGGTTTACGTTTACACTTGTAGCGTCACAGAAAGCGTTTTCAAAAACGTTGTTGAAAACTGATATTCTGGGCCTGTCTACTGACATAAGTAAAATCTTGTAATGTTATCAGTGGTAGGACAGATGCACTTTAATGTTTTGGCCCTGTCTACACTGCACTGAAAATCTGTAACGTTTTGAAACTGGTACAGACTGAAAACATTACAATGCATCCACACTACCACTGAAAACGTTTTGAAAACATTATAGAATTTTACTTGTGCAGTGTGGACAGGGTTAAACAGAGCTTTGAAACCATTACAGAAACCGTTGTTGAAACCACCTCACAACAGGTTTCTGTAACGGTTACGAAAACGCTTTCTGTAACATTACCAGTGTAAACACAAACCGTTACAGTGACGGTTTGGACCCTCTGTAACATTTCAGAGGGGATTTCAAGGGTAGTGCAGACAAGGCCTTTCAATTTGTAATGGTTTCAAAACATTACAGATGTTCAGTGCAGTGTGGACAGGGCCAGAATGTCTTGATTCATCAGAGTTATAGGCCAGTAGCTGCCAGATAAATCCATAGGTTTGCTTGATTTTGGCATCAAGGAGATATATGCCTGGTAGAGGGGAGGGTGGCTCACCCCCTCTTGCATGACTTGGCTAAAAAATTATTTAAGCAAGGGGAGTATAGTGGTAAGATGAGTCTCATAAAACTTAGCCATTAACCCATCAGGCCCTGGAGTTTTGCCAGAAGGCAAAGAGTGGATCACATTTATTATCTCAGATTCTCTTACAGAGGCAGCCAGTTCCCCAACCTGCATGGCATCTAAAACTGGTAAGGGTATTCATTCCAAGAAGGACCTAATTGCCATCTCCCCAGCAAGGTGTTCTGCCCAGTATATGTCCTTATAGTAAGAGGCAAACGCATCTGCCATTTGCTGAGCGTTTCCCTGCATACTGTATGGACGTAACTGTCCAAGCCGCTTCCCATTCCTTAACTCTGGCTGCAAGATGTAGACCAGGTACATCTCCCTGCAATAAATATTTAGCTTGAATCTTTTCCAACCAAAATTCTACTTTACCATACACAATATCTGACAATTCCCTTTGCAGGCTTTGGAGCTCCACATCTATATCTGCTGAGGATCCCTCCAGAGGAGCCAGTGATTCTATAGCCCCCAGGATAAACTCTTCTTTAGCATGTCTCATTTTATTTCTCCGTGCAGAAAGACCCTGGGCTTCACCTGCATATAACACCTTACAAGTCGGCCATGCTAATTGTTTGTTCTGAAGTGTGGACAATTGATTCTGTATAATCTTCAGGAGGGTGTCCTCTAGTTTACCCTGGGCCAAAGATTCAGTCAAAAGCGCATCCTGCAGCCTCCATCTATACGGTCTGATGGGAGCAGCTCTAGGGTCCCAATTCAACTGTATTGGGGGATGATCCAAAAAAATTCTACCCTGGGTTACTAACTTCTTAACCTCACACAGTGCCACCCTGTTAACCAGAAAAAAATCTATTCTAGATTGAGTGTTGTAGGCCGCCAAGTAAAAGGTCATGTTGTTATCACCTTTAGAATAAATTAGGAGTGGGTCCACCAGAGCAGTGACCTCCAAAACTCTATTCAGAGCTTTCTGAGCTCTGGACAAAGGCCCTCCTGACAGAGGTATCCTGTCCTCCCTATTGTTAAAGTATAAATTCCAGTCCCCTGCCAAAATAAGAGAGTGTGAAGAGAATACAGAGATATCCAACTCTAATGAAGTGAAAAACTCAGGATTAGAGGGGGTGGGACCATAAATAGAAGTGAGTGTGAGCTCTCTACCCCTAGATTGCCCAAGAGATAAATCCCTCTACTATCATCCCTGATAGTCACCTGCGCTATAGTATATGGACAGGTTTTCCCTATTAAGATCACCACACCCCCTGAGGCCTTATCCTTACCCACACCATAAACCTGACCCACCCACAGCCTCTTAAGGAAGCGCAGCTCCTCTGTCAATAGATGGGTCTCCTGTAGTGCAGCAATATGAGCCCCCATCTGTCCAATATGCCTCAAAATTACCATTCTTTTCCATCTACCCCTGAGATCTTTGACATTCCATGAAATAATATTAATACACAACATTGGAAAAGCTAAAAAAGCTTTGGTATAGAACCATCACACTTTGCCCTTGCCAGGTCTGCATCTTACACATGCATCACTGTGGACTCTCTCTTTTTCTAACCCCCATAAACCCCCCCAGCCCCTGATCTCTGGATTGTCCTCCCATCAATCATCGATGAATGGATGAGCCCTGGCCCTTCAAATTGACTGAACTTTTCTCAGGACCACACCCCTCACTTAAACAAGTACTACTGCAGCAGAAGTGCTCCCTTGTAGTCTTGACCCCCAACATCCATTGAATTCTCAGGACCTCATAACACTCCTCTTCACCTGTTCTACTAAAAAACCCCAATAGAGAAATTAAAGAACAACCCTCACCTTACTTCCATGCTGCAGCCCAAATTAGCTACCCCCTTCATATCTCAGACTTCAGAACACCATACCCAGGGAACAAATGCCCCTTCCATAGACTGCAGAATTTTTGTCACACCTACATGAGCAGAGCTCCCCTGTCCTCCCAAGCATCGCCAGGCCCCATTTCAAATCCCACTATCTTATAATGGCAGCCAACCAACAATGATACCATGCGATTCCCTCCAAAATTCCACAGTGGTAGCAGAACATTATAACATGATACCCAATTATAGTCCATTCCCCGCCGAACTTTTGAAAAACCAAAAACAAATAAAGCATCTCCTTTCCATTGCCCAAGTCCCAACTGTGTAGATCATACCGGTTTACAGCTCATCAACAAGAGCTGAAGTTGTCTATTTAAATAACCCTGGGACCTCCACACGCAGCCCCTACATGGCATCACCAGCAGTGATGTACTTCTTCCCACCCGATTGGAGTCGAACCATCAAAGTCACAGGATACTGCAGTTGAAACTTGATTCTGGCTAAGTAGAGTTTTTTTCTTTATTTCTGAATATTCTTTTTGCTTCTCCCTGACTAATGGTGTTTGATCCTGGAACAGCCAAAGTGATGCACCATTCCAGTGCAGGGCTTTATTTTTCTTTGCGGTAAAGAGCACATGGGATTTTTCTTTATAATTCAGGAATTGCATTATGATGACCCTTGGCCTTGCCCCTGGTGGGAGCATCTCTCGTAAAGCTCTATGGGCTCTTTCCAGATTATAGGACTCACCAAATGGCGTGGGGCCTAAGAGCGTAAGCAGGAGATCTTGCATAAAGGAAACACAGTCAGTCCCTTCAGCCCTCTCCGGTAGCCCTGCTAGTATAAGATTGTTTCTCCTTCTTCTAGATTCCTGGTCCTCCATCCACTCTTCAAGCTTTCTAACTTGTCTTCACACTGCGATCAGCTCTTGATCCAGAGTAGAAACTTTCCATTTCTGTGAGGAGACTCCGATTTCTACATCCCCCATCCTCTGAGCCAGTGAATGCAGAGCCGGTTTTACAGTCGCAAAATCCACAACCAGCCCCTGCAAAATTTGCTTGATTTCCAAGATATCCTCTGTGGTCGAGTTAGCACACCCTTCTGCATCCGACTGACCTGCCTGTTCATCTGGCACAGGCGATAGGGGTTTCGGACACTTTATTGCTGGCATGCGTGCCGCCAAGGGCTCCAAAGCTTCCACCTCCATCTCGATGCCACAGTTCGGCCTGTTGTCACCACCGAAAGTGCAATGTTAGAGAAACACCCTCCGAGTACACATGCTCTGCTCGCTACTTTTCCACACAAAAAAACCCTCAGGTGCACCTCACCAACTAAAGAGATGTAGTAAACTTGAGTGGGAAGGGTCCCAACAAAGTTAATAGCTAATTTATATAAACTGGGCCTAGGAGCAGTACAGAATATGTCCTCTCATACCAGGCTCATCACGTGATCATCCCTCCTATTTCCTGAATCTTCCCCATGCACAATCCATAGAAAGGCAATTCCCTTCCACTGCATAGTATTCTGCCCACCTTTGACTTGTCTCCCAGTACCCCACAGATGAAAAGCAACTCTCTTCCACTGTCATGCATTTCACCCACCTCCTGTTTATCCCTCAGTGAAAAGAGACTCCCTCTAACTGCCCAGTATCTTGCCCACCTCCCGATTGTCCACTGGTGCCCTGTCTGTGAAAAGCAACCACTCCCATGGCCAAGTATCCCACTCACCTCCTGTTTGTTCCTTGGTGCCCTGTCCATGCAGAGCAATACCTTCCCACTGTCTAGTATCCCACCACCTCCTCGTCACTTTCTGTGTCCCTTCAAAATACCTGAAATAAAGAAAACCATCCCTTGCAGTCATTCTTCCTTTTTTCCCTTTTATACCCTGAAAAAAGAAAACAGTCCATCAATGTCCATTGCTGCCACTGACCCCCACCACTGTTACTCTCCCACCACTTAGCAACCACCACCCCCAACCTTACTTACCTAACAGGATTCTAGCACTGTAATCATCTCTGGAGCAGAGACAGGTCGTCGCTCTTCAATGCTGAATCAGGAACTGAGGAAATCAGATATTGCACAGTCAATGTACAGTACTATATTTCAATGCATTTTGAACTTGTATCATAACTTGGTCATATTTTAATATTTCCCCCAAATTTTCAACATGGGCTTTTTTGGACCCCGCCTCATGAACAAGGCTGGTAAAAAAATTTTTAATCGGGTCTGACAGATGATTTCATAGTCACTTTGTGAAAACCCCTTTTGGGTAGGATTTGAAAAGTTGCACCTACAGGATTCATGAGGTGGGGTCATACAAAGCCTATGTAGAAAAGTTGGGGTGAAAATATAAAAAAAAACAAGAAGGTTATGAAGAGACATTGAAATGTGTTAATTCTTGCTCGTAACTTTGGTAATTTTCAATATTTTGATCCCAAATTTTCAACATAGCCATTTATTCACACCATGAACATGAAAGATGTTGTTTTTCAAATCCTGATTAAAATGTGTTTTTACACTTGTGGCACAAAATGACGTTTCGGCCAATATTTTATGACACTTGCCATGTTTAGAAGGAGGGGTCATTAAAAGATTATATTGAAAATGTTGGGTCAAAATGCAACTAAACAATTAAATTATGAAGAATAATTGACATTGTTCAAGGTTTACTTATAACATTGCGATGTGTGCAGAATTTAGTCACAAATTTTCAAAACAGCCCTCTTGTTACCCTACCCCATGAACATGGCAGGTGTCATTTTTCAAACCTCCTAAAGAACATTTTTTGTTCAGTATTTTCTGTCCTTTTAGTAAATTAATTTTCTGTTTCTTAAGCATACACAGGTGGTAATTACCATTTTAAGTCTATGATGTCCTTTTTGACACATTCAACTACAGGGTTGCAGAGTAGAACAGGGATATAGTATGTCAACAAATATATAACAGATAAACCATGGCACGACAGGGAGTCTTCAGGTTAGTTTTTTTTTCTTTTTATCTAAACAATTTTTTTTTAAATATCATACCACATGGGAGGTTACTAATCAGCATTCCCACACTCTTGACAAACAATTGGGATTACCTCACAGTAACCTATTCCCAGCCATGGTTGCTGCATAACATTACAGTTCTAAAGTGGTCTTTTCCAACACTGTGTGTTACTTAGAAATTAAGTGCATCATGATAAACCCAGTATCTATAAAAGTAAGGGATAACTTGGGAGGCATACTGTATATACTAAGACTTGGAACTCTATCCTAATAAATGTGAGAGAAGAAATGGAGGAAATTAAAATATTAATTCTCTAACTGCAGACAAATAAGAATATATGAATGTGGCACAATCTGGAGACAGAAGCTAGTGATAAATGTATCAAATGTTAGTAAACAGAAGGTAATGGAAAACATATTTAAAGGTTGAAGTTGTGAGAATATGTGATATTAAGGAGCATTTTCTATTTCATTGTGACAAGAGTCTAAAAAAGGCTGAGCAACTCAAATAATTTTTATATTATAATAAGAAGTAGAATGAAAGAGGGCTATATTCAGTAATGAGATACATGATTACGTAGCTGGATCAATAGTAATACAAGAACATTTTATGTTTTTAAAGGACAGACATACAGATCATACTAAATAAAAAGTTAAGAAAATTATGAAAAAACATAGAAAGAAGGTGAATATCTCTTCTTAAATGTTATCAATACTACAAAATTTGTTCTATTTGTGTTTCATTATGTAAGGAATAATACATGGAGAGTTGTGGTTTATGGCCTAAGAGCATGCCCCAGGTATTTAATGAGTCCTTGGAGTGTCTTATTGCACTTATAAAGTGGGTTCCTCCTGCAAAACAATGCATTAAAAATCCAGTTAAAAAGTATGACAAATAATGTGAATATAAATAAAAAAAGTAGAAAAATAGTCCTTTTACAGTATTTGTAATGGAGAGGTTATGTTAAAGCCAGCCACTAGAGGGCAGTGGTGATTGTCTGTCTCTCACTCCCATATGTAAGTCCTCCCACACCAACACTCACATTTAATTTTTCCTCTTGTTAGCCCCCCCACACACCCACTTGTACACACATTTCATATTTTATTGTCAGACTGTGTTTTGATAGTAATGTGCGAGTGCCCTGTATTCAGTGGGAATGGGTGGCAAGTGAACATGTCCATGTCCATACCTTGCACTTTCTCCATAGCACTTTTCTGATTGCAGCTCTGTGGTGGTGTGGTTTGAGTGAGTGGCTTCCCAATTGCAACAGATCATTAGACTGGACTGCTTGCTCTCACAAAGCATGGATTGTGGACTTAGAAGCAAGCAGCCAGCCAGTGTGACAGGCTTGTATTGGACAACTCAAAAGCCAGCATTTAACAACACTTCTCCAGAGACTGTAGCTGCTCAGTGGCCATGGATTTCTGGCCATCTAATAACAAAGTAAAATAAAATTGTAACAAAGGTCAGTTACTACATGAATTTTGTTTTTTAATTCAATGGGTGTAGTAGGTCTGGGCTGATGGTGAAATTTTAGAAAAAAAGTGCCAAAGTGTACTTTATAGAGTAGGGCAAGTGGAGGGTACTAACTGTGCTTACCTTTACTAACATACTGTAGCTAATTTTCCTTCAAACGTTTCTGGGAGGCATTGATCCTTAGCTGTGCTGCATCCTGGTTGGCATAAGAAGTACCAGTTGGCACAATATGTGCTGATAAGGACATGGCAATTTGTACCTCTTAGCCAATCAGGATGCAGAAAACTCCTTACCCATTTTATAAGCATCCTTCATGAATTAGATGTGAAGAAAGAAAGAAAGATTTAAAGGATGTTTAATGCTGTGGACAAGTGGACAAATTTCTCCTATTGTTGCATTTTAAAAATATCTGTACTGTTATTGAGATTTAAATTTTCTTAATCTGTATGTTTTATAGCTTTTTCTTGTATGCCACATAATTTGCCTTACATGTATGCATATATATATATATATATATTTACGTATTATTAAAATTTGCATCTGAATCTGCTGTAGGCAAGTACTTAAACAATATTGTAATGGTGCGGTACTGCCCCTGTAGTTAGGGTTGAGTAGGCTGTTCAATGTTAAACCCCAATTTTTACACCTTAAGAACTTTGCCATCATTTGACAAAATAGCACATAATTTGGCATGCACTCTCAGGCTATCAGAGTCTCAAGATGTGAACAATGCCATGCAAGCAAGCAAGCATGCAAATTTTATTTCTGAAATGCTATTCCAAAGATCATAGCATTTTACAACAGTTACAGATAAAACATTTCAATTTCAATAAATCATGCATATAAAACATATATAAACAGCAGGACTAAATATCATTAAAATGCCACTTCAAATAAATATGTTTTCAGCACAGACTTGAAGGCCTCAACAGATGGGCATTCCCTCATCCAGCGAGGTAGAGAATTCCACAGGATCAGAGCTGCAAAAGCAAATGATCTCACACCTGAAGTTGTTAAATGGACCCTGGGAATCTCTAGCAATCCCTCATCAGTGGACCAGAGAGGACAAAGGGGGTGGTAGGGACAAAGAAGATCTTGCAGGTACCACGGTCCTTGTCTGTGTAGAGCTATATAGGTCTGTAACCCGACCTTGAAGGTGATCCTCCACTGCACTGGTAGACAGTGCAGTCCACAGAGCACTGGTGTGACATGGCAGATCTTGATATGCCAGTCAACAACCTAGCAGCTGCATTCTGCACCAGCTGCAGGTGATGAAGATCCACTCCTGGCAGCCCTAGGTATAGGGCATTGCAGTAATCAAGGTGCATGGTCACAAAGGTGTGGACCAAGGTAGAAAGATCATCAGGTGGGACCAGGAGCTTTATCCGGGTGATATACCTCAGATGGTAAAATGAGGTCCTTACAATGGTCAACACCTGAAACTTAAGAGTCAGCTCGTTATCAAGCATAACGCCCAGGTTCCACACACAGTCAGAGGTCACCAGCTGGTTGCCACCCAGTCATAATCCAGATGGCTGCCCAGTCGATAATCTCTCTACCCATCGACCTGTGTCCACAACCGACACCTCAGTCTTATCCGGATTCAGTCTCAACCAGTTAGCACTCATCTAGTCCTGAATCTCAGAGAGGCAGTTGTTAAAGACCGTGTTCGGGCACAAAAAACATGTACAGTTGAGTATCATCTGCATAGCAGTGAAAACTCAACCCGTACTGCCTAATGATCTCTCCTAATGGCAGCATATATACTGTGAAAATGGGGGAAAGCACAGAGCCCTGCAGTACCCCACAAAGCAGGGAAATAGAAGCCGAGTAGAAAACTCCCAGCTCAACTCTCTGTGACCTGCCAGTAAGGAATGAGTAAAACCATCTGAGAACTGTACCAGACAGTCCACAGAATAGCCACAGGCACTCTAGCAACACCCCATGGTCTACGATATCAAATGCTGCAGAGAGAGATCAAGGAGGACCAAGATAGAATGGCTTCTCTGATTTCTTACTGTCAGGAGATCACTAAGTACCCAAACCAGGGCAGTCTCAGTACTATGTCTCTTTCTGAAACCAGATTGGAGAGGATCATAGATGTCATGGGTGGTCAGATGCTCCTCAAGCTGCAACATGACTGCCTTCTCAATAACCTTACCTACAAAAGGCAGGTTAGAGACAGGCCTGTAGTTTGTGAGACAGTCAGGGTTGAGAGAAGATTTTTTCAGGAGGGGGTGAACCACTGTCTCCTTCATGGTGTTCGGAAACACCCTGGTCTGTAACAAACACTTGACTATCTCAGCAAGGACTGGTCCAATTTCCTCCATGCATCCCACTAGGAGGCGTGCTGGACTAGGGTCCAAACTACAGTAAGTTTTTCACAAGCCCATGATCATCTTCACAACATCCTTGATTGCCAGCTGGCCAAAATCTGACCAGACAAACTGGGTGCTAGCAACCTCGCACTGATCTCTGCTCTTCCCTATTGAGTGAGCTATGTGTATCTCGGACCTGATGGTGTCAACCTTATCAGTGAAGAATCAAGCAAACTCATCACACTTCTTCTGTGAAAAGGCTCCCTGCTTGTGGAGACAGGTCAGATTGCACAACCTGTCCACAGTACGAAAGAGCTGATCCAGTCAGTTCTTTGCAGCAGCCATCTCCATGAACAGGAACTCTGCCTTGTTACAGATGACTGCCGATTGATAATCCCTATAATGGGATATCAATCTAAGCCTGTCCCCATCCAGGCCTGATTTCCTCCAGCATCACTCCAACCTTCTCCCTATTCTCCTCAACTCCCTCAGAGACCCATCAAACCACAGGGACTGAGGGCGAAGGGAGAGGGGATGAACAGGAACAGGAGCAATAGAATTGAGAGCAGCCCCCACCACCTTATTATAAGCCAATGACTCTCTGGAGCCATGCTCACACTCAAACTCCCCGATAGGTCCAGCACTGCCATAAGATGTTCAGGGGTCAAATCCTGCAAAGGGCAGTACCTGACCATCTCCATAGAATCTGGTCTATTAAGAGGGGGCAGCAAAGCTGAACCCTATAGTGTGATGATCAGACCATCCAACAGGCTCCACCACCATGTCTGAGATCTCTATCCCCAGCAGAAACACCAGGTCCAATGAATGACCCTGTATACGGATCACAGAAGTAATCACCTGTGTAAAGCCCAACAAAACCATCGGTTGGAGGAGCTCTTGTCCAAAATGCGAGAGTTCATCTTCGACCCAGGCATTGAAGCCCCCCAGTACCAACAACCTGGGGGCCTCCAACACCATCTCGATGATGAAGTCCATGACTTCCTGTAGGAAATCTTTCCCATCACTGGGTGGATGATAGATGAGAAGTATCCTACAGACGACACCTGCACCTATGATACATTCAAAGAATCTAGTGATCCCAACTGGCACATCTATAAGGCCCATCTCCATCTTGAAACAGATGGCTACCCCCCCACTCCTACAATACAATCTCAGGCTGTGCATCACTGAGTTCCCAGATGGAACTGCTGACTCCAAAATGGGACCAGCATTCTGATCCAGCCAGGTCTCAGTGATGCAAGCCAGGTCAGATGACCCAACAAGATCAGCTTCTACTGCTGTCTTGTTCCAAATTGACCTGGCATTGCATAACACCACCAGAGTTGGATGAGCAGCCGAGGTTGATCATTCTACCTGTCCATCAAAGGTAGAGCTCTTGGGCATGGACACCAGGCAGGGCAAACCCCTGTCCTGGGGTCATTTCACCCCAGGGCATCTCCTTGACCCCATAACCCCAATTCGTCCCCCCCACTCCACTCCCCTGCCAGTCCCCACCACCCCTCCGATGCCTCCTTGCTATCTCCAAGGCACAACAACACCCATAAACCTCAGCCAACAGTGGTGGCCAATCAAAGGGGTGGAGGGCCCAGAGCTCAGCGGGAGAGTAATACCTGCCCGTCAAAGTCCTCTGCCAGCACATCCTGCCAAAATTTATCACTCAGCAGCTATCTAAAAATAACAATCACTCTATTAAAACAGTCAAACAATCTCTCTTACTATTATTTAAGGTGTCCTTAAATACCCCAAACAGAATAAATTACCCCACCCCCAAATACTAAAACTTTAAATAACTTAACCAAAACAGCAATAGTGAGTCAATTTATATTAACTCATGTCTTGCATAGACTCTCCAACTGTAATTTAAAAATTAAATAATGTCCACAAATTAAAGATTTTTGCAGGGCAACTCTCACCACCCCCTAGCAATAAATGCATGATGGCATCCTGTATGGTTTTTGATATACAGAGCACTAAAAAAACAAACAAAAACAAGCATTTGTCAATGCCGAACGTTTGCTTGCTGGCATTGGCATTGGTAGTGTAGAAGTTACAGAGCTGCATAATAGGAATGGCAGTGAAGTATTGAACTGAAGCCAACCCCACCACCACTCTGCAGAGAGTGACAGGCATTGGGGTGTGCCTTTGGGTCATCAGGCATAACGACCACGCCATTTCACCACACCCTACCCTGCAGACACTGACAAGTGTCACGGTGTGCCTTGGGGTCTTTGGCCCTTATGCGCACCCCATTCCATCAGGAAATACAGTGAGATGGGTGCGGTATAGGAGAATGGGGTGAAGTTTGGGCCCAAAGAGTCCGAGGCACACCTTGATGCCTCTCACTGGCTGCAGGGTGTGGGTGGGGGTGGAATGGTATGAGCATGACAGGCAAGAATCCCAAGTTACACCCCTGATGCCTGTCATTCTCTACAGGGTGGGGCATTATGGTCAGAAACCCTAACGCCTCAGGCATTCATTGGTATTTTCGCTCCAAATTTTCAACATGTTTTTTTTGTGACCCCCACCTCATGAACAGTGGCAATATCAGTTTGTTAACCAAAAACTGCTTTTTCACAGTGACTACGGCATTTGGCACCACAGGTGCAAAAACACATTCCGAACAGGATGTGAAAAATGACAGTGGTACTGTTCATAGGGAGGTGTAAAAAATGGCAATGTTGAAAATCTGCTGTGAAAATCTTAAAAAAACTGGTGAAGTCACGGGCATGCGTAGAAACTGTGCAACGCACACCCGTAATGTAACTAGTTTGGGGATTTTTTACAGCAGATTGTTAACACAGGCATTTTGGGACCTCTGATCATGAACAGTGTCGGTGTGATTTTCTTTATCTGTCTCGAACAATGATTTCCCACAGTGACCATGCATTTCTGTGCTGAAAGTGTGAAAACACATTTCGGCCATGTTGTGGAAAATGACAGCTGTACTGTTCATAAGGAGATGTGAAAAAATGCCACTGGTGAAAATCTGGACTGAAAATATTATAAAGTCATGAACTTATGAGGGTGCGTGGAAACTGCGCAATGCTCACTCATAACACAGCCATTTTATGGACTTTTGTCACCAAATTTTCGACATAGCCATTTTAAGACCTCTGCTCATGACCTGTGTCACTGTGATTTTCTTAATCTGTTCCAAACATTGTTTTCGCACACAGACCGTACCATTGTGCACTACATGTGTGGAAACACATTTTGGGCGAGATATGAAAAATGGTAGCTGTACTGCTCATAAGGAAGTGCGGTAAAATGGCACTGTTGAAAATCTGGTGCGCAAATATTACAAATTCGCAAACTTGCCAGCGTGCGTAGGAACTGCACAACGTGCACTCCTAAAACAGTCATTTTTGGGAATTTTTTCACTAAATTTTCAACATAGCCATTTTAACACCTCTGCTCATGACCAGTGTTACTGTGATTTTCTTAATGTGTCCTATACATTGATTTCGCACACCGACTGCGCCATTGTGTGCTACATGGGCAGAAACACGTTGTGGGTGAGATGTGAAAAATGATAACTGTACTGCTCATAAGGAGGTGTGGTAAAATGGCAATTTTGAAAATCTGGAGTAAAAATATTGAAAATTTGCGAACTTACGAGCATGCGTAGGAACTCTGCAACGCACGCTCGTAAAACAGTCATTTTTAGGAATTTTTTCACCAAATTTTCAACATAGCCATTGTAAGACCTCTGCTCATGAACAGTGTCACTGTGATTTTCTTAATGTGTCTTGTACATTGATTTCGCACACCGACTGCGCCATTGTGCACTACGGGCGGAAACACATTTTGGGTGAGATGTGAAAAATGACAGCTATACTACTCATAAGGAGGTGTGGTAAAATGGCAATTTTGAAAATCTGGAGTGAAAATATTGAAATATCAGAAACTTACGAGCGCATGTAGGAACTGCACAACGCAAGCTCGTAAAACAGTCATTTTTAGGAATTTTTTCACCAAATTTTCAACATAGCCATTTTAAGACCTCTGCTCATGAAATGTGTCACTGTGATTTTCTTAATGTGTCCCGTACATTGATTTCGCACACCAACTACGCCATTGTACTACGTGGGCGGAAACACATTTTAGGTGAGATGTGAAAAATGACAGCTGTACTGCTCATAAGAAGGTGTGGTAAAATGGCAATGTTGAAAGTCTGGAGTGAAAATATTGAAAATTCGCGAACTTACGAGCATGCATAGGAACTGCGGAACGCACGCTCGTAAAACAGTCATTTTAAGGAATTTTTCCACCAAATTTCCAAAATAGGCTTTTTGAGAGCCCACCTTATGAACACTGGCAAATTCGTTTCATTAATCATTCCAGAAAGGTGATTTCACGCAGTGGCCGCGAAATCACCCTTCGGGCCCGAGTAAGGCCATGACAGTGACAGCATTCATGAGAAGGGGTCCCAAAAACCCCATGTTGAAAATTTGGTGCAAAAATTCTGAAACATGCCTGAGATATGCAATAAAGTTGAAAAAACCCTATCTGTCTCATTATACAGCTTACCGGCATTTCCTCAGTTCTCGGTCAGCTTTGAAGAGTGCAGACATGTTCCCGATCCGCCAAAGATCATCGCTGAGCTCCGGAGGTAAGTATGGGGTGGCGGGGGGGTGAGGAGGCAGGGTGCACAGTGGGTGGGCGCGGGTGGGGCCAGACACAGTGAGGGACCGTTTTTGATTTTCAGGTTTTTTTTTTTGAATGAGGACGATGAGGGATGTTTGCCACGCTGGGGTGGGTTCCCAGCATGGCAGAAGGATGGCTGGGGGGGCGTGGAGCTGATGGGCAATTGGGCACCCCTGTTGGCCATGGTATCTGTTGCCACGCTGGGGTGGGCTCCCAGCATGGTACCCTGTACTCGGGGGAGGAGACAGTGGAGCCGACGGGGGATTGGGCACCCCCTTCAGCTACATGACGTGTAGCCATGCTGGGGTGGGCACCCAGCGTGGCATATGGATCTGTATTTCGGGGGTGCAGCACAGCCGATGGGGGATTGGGCACCCCCATCGGCTATACAGTGTGTGTGTGTGTTGGGGAGGGGTAGCACTCAGCATGTGTGTGTGTGTGGGGGGGAAGCACGCATGAGCAGGTGATATCTGATCACTACTCACTGAAGCGTAGCTCCCCCTTTCAACTGTAAGCCACTGCATTTTGGAGCTGTCATAGACAGCTCCAGCAGGCATTGGAGAACTTGGGCCGCGCCTGCAAACACACTGACTGAATTGGAAGAGGGCTGACACACCTCTGAAAACTTGGATGATGGCACTATGTTTCTTGCACATGCGTGCAAGCAAACATAAAAACCCTATATTTAACATTGTGTATTTTTTGCTCTCACCTCCAGCCTAGCCAGTACAGAATGTTTTCATGAAATTTTCAGGTTTCAAAGGGGTCTGTGTCAAGGGTGTGCCTTTTGAAGCTTTGGTGAAAAAATATTATATTGTTTTAGAGTTATAATAGTTTTGAATTAACATTCAAGTTTGCCCATTAAAAAAACTTTCGCAAGTGCTTATTTTCATGATTTATCTCTTCTACTAAAAAAATACCAATCACTTTTTTTCTCCTTTTAAACTCACAAACATTAAAAATACATAAAATATACCTCTTTTTAGAAAACACTCTAGCTCAGGGGTTCTCAAATGGTGAGGCCAGCCTCCTTGGGGAGGCCCCAACCTGTGCCAGGGGAGGCTCAAGCAGGTCTGAAAAAGTGCTGTATTTAAATTTTGAGTTTTATATAGTTTGTGTGAAAAGATGACACAAACTGAAAGAGGATAATAGTAGGTGAAATTTATGTATTTATTTACTAATAGGTGACAAGGGAAGGTGAATGAGCCAAGGCTCATTTCAGGAGAAAACCGAGAAAGTAGTGTGACCCATTAAGGGACTGCAACAACGGGTAACAATGGTTCAAGAATGAAAATAGTGGAGCAAGTAGGCTGGCCTGCTGGGGGGTTACAATAAGCTGAAAAATAATATTTATTTTATTTGTTATTCAGATAACACCTTTGAGCACATAAGCTCTTTTTCAAAGGTTCCATGTCAAGTACTGCTCAAAGTACAGTATGTTATTTTTCTTTGGGGAGGCCCAAGAATATCTCAGTTTTTTGGGGAGGCTCAAATTCTTTTCCATGGATTTGGGGAGGCTCACTGTGACAAAGTCTGAGAACTATTGCTCTAGCTTAATGGGACACGTTTAGCTGGAGTCTGCTGTTTGTTTCTTAAAAAAGTTGCTAGAAACACCTTTTCTGGGCACCCCAAAATCCAGGGTGCCCAGCTTTGTGAGAGGAGCTGTTTACCTGCATTCTCTGTATAAGAACAATGGGACTTTCTTCTGTGCTGCAGCTGCAGCAGGAGTCCTGCTTTGGGCTACAGTGATAGCAGTGAGCCACCAATCCTCTTTTCTGCCTTTCTCTCTCTGTCTTTGTCTGTCTACATATCTATCTCGCTCTCTCTCTCTCTTTCTCTCTCTGCATAAGAACATACATAAGAACATAAGAATGGCATCGGCAGATGGGGACCACTTGATCCATCTAGTCTGCCCAAGATGGCTACCCCACTCTTCTTTAATTGTTCAAGCCAAGCTGTCCACACTATCTGTCCCACACTAGTTTAGATTCTCTTACTGTCTTAGCTGCCACCACCTCTGCTGGCAGGCTGTTCCATGAGTCTATCACCCTGTCTGTGAAGAAGTATTTTCTATAGTTGCTCCTGAACTTGCCTCCCACCAGATGCAAGTTTTGCACCCATGTCCGAGTTCTTTTTTTTTTTACTTGGAAGACTATTCTCCATCTTGTTTATTCCTTTGATGTATTTGAATGTTTCTGTCATGTTTCCTCTATTTCTTCTCTGTAGTGCCTTGAGCCAAGTTTCATATGTCTCATGGTGCAGCCCTTGCACCATTTTAGTAGCCCTTCTGTGCACTGTCTCTCGTCTGTTCATGTTCTTTTTCTGGTGTGGCCTCCAGAACTGGACACAGTACTCCAGGTGTGGCCTTACCAAAGATCTGTACAGTAGCATTATTACCTCTTGCTTTCTGCTTGTAATGCCCCTACCTATATATACAAGGATGCCATTTGCTCTCTGAGCAGCTAGTTTGCACTGTTTTGTGACTTTGAAGTCATTGGTGATGACTACACCCAGGTCCCTTTCCATCTTTGTCAATTCCAATTGGTGCCCATCTAGAATGTACTTTACCCCAGGTTTCACTTTCCCAGTTGCATGACCTTACATTTCTTGGCGTTAAATTTTAACTGTCAGTGTCTTGACCATTCCTTTAGTTTCCTGAGGTCGGCTACCATGCTTATGGCTCCCTTCTGTGTATCCACCCTGCTGCAGAGCTTTGTATCATCTGTGAACAGGCATCTAACTAATTTAACTATTTGTTATGCAGACCAGGGTGCCCACCCTTGGTTCCACTTGTCTTAATCTCCCCTTCAGGTTGCCTTCCACATTCCCATATTGTAGGTGGTGGCACCAGAGTGCCCACCCCCAGTGCCACTGAACAGTAGCCTGACACTGGGGTGCTCAATCCCCAGTGTCAAAATGTCTGTGTCATGTCCCCTGTAAGGAAGAAAACCAACCTTCATTTTTTTCCTTCAGTAAAGGAAATGGTCCCTCACTGATCTGACCCCCCACCTGACCTTCCACACAGCATCCACCACCCCACACACACCCACATCCTCACTCATCTGTACTTATTCCATGGTGTAGATCCACTCTCTGATCGAAGACATGTCTTACTACTGGAACTGTCAACTGCAATATGAGAAACTAAGGCAAGGGTGAGTCAATGCATTTCAATGGGGATTTAGACTTTGATGCATAACTTTACCAGTTTGCATATTTTAACCTCAAATTTTCAACATGACCTTTTTGATATCCCACCTCATGACCAATGGTGGTTGAATTATGCAAATCAGGCCTGAAAGTTGATTCTTTTAGGTTGCTTGGTGAAATCTCATTTTGGGCAGGATTTTACAATTTGCACTGCCCTTGTTGATGAGGTGGGGTCATAGGAAGACTATGTTGTAAATGTGGACTCAAAATATGTAAAAATGCCAAAGTTATGTACGTATATTGACATTTTTCTATGCTCACTTTAAAAAAAAGTATTCTTTATAGTACTACCACCTCAGCTGGGGGTTCCTATGGATCCCCATTCTCCACCTCTGATGTCCTCTGGCACCCCACTGGCCATAGTACCCTATTCTCAATCCCCTTCCCTGCATGTAGCTCAGGTCTCTAACCCAGAAGGTATGTACCCCGCACACTGGGGAGTTCCTGGTGAGCTGGGTTATGAGGAAGAATCTCGGTGCATCTGGTATGTCACCAGCAGGTCTAGGCTTCACACAAGCCAGAGATTATTATTGTTCCTTCATCTTTTCTCATTGTTGATGGAATGCTGTGATGCCTAGGATATTGCAGTGCATGCTTCTGCATGCTGCATGACTGGTTTCTTGCCCTGCCTACCCCAAGTTCTGGAGTCATCACATACTATCACCCCAGCCACCACCAGGAGCCAGTACTGCAGCAGCTCATTTCCCTTTTCCTCCCTAGGAAGAGGAGAGCTATCCTCCTGACACTCAATCCTCTCCTCCCAAGCTGACCCCCAGCAACCCAAGCTCACTCCCGACCCAGTGTTGCTGGCATGGTGTGAGGTGTGACATCCAGCACCTCAACCCTCAGCACCAATGGGCTGGCTTTATGGTCACTTTTAACTTTGCTAATTTTAAATATTTTGACCCCAGATTTTCAACATAGCATTTTTTTTTCTTTCACACCACCTCATAAATGTGACAGCTGTCATTTCTTAAATCCTGGCCAAAATGTGTTTTTGCACCTGTGGCATGGAATGACATTTTAATGGTATGGAGTGATGTTTTATCAGTAATTTGAACATTTTTACCTCTCAGGTTCATGATGTGGGGTAATAAGAATGGTATGTTCGGCTGACCTACAAAGACTAGAAAGGTGGTCAAAAACTTGGCAACTACATGTCAGTGCCAAAAAGTGCAAAATCATGCACCAAGGGAAGAAATGTCCTCATGAGGAATACCTTCTGGGTGGAGTAAAACTAGAAGCCACAACGCAGGAAAGAGCTTTAGATATAATTCTAACAGATTATCTGAAAACATCTATACAGTGTGAAAAATCAGCATTAAAGGCAAACAGTATGTTGGGCTGCATAGGAAGAGGAATTTCTAGTAGAAAGAGAGAGGTAATTATGCCACTGTACAGATCACTGGTGAGGCCTCACATGGAATACAATGCCTAGTTCTGGAGACCACTCCTTAGAAATGACATACACAGACTGGAAACAGTACAAAGGAAAGCTACAAAAATGATACTCAGACTCCACAACAAGACATATGAAGAATGACTGCATGATCTTAACATGTATTCCCTGGAACAGTGTAGAGAAGGGGGGGGCATGATCGAAACCTTCAAGTACCTGAAAGGAATAAACAAGGTCCAGGTTCAGGACCTTTTTCAGGTCAAAAATCACACAAGAATGAGGGGCCATTGCATGAAGCTAGAAGGGGACAAGTTCAAGAGCAATACAAGAAAGTTCTTCCTTACTGAGAGGGTAATGGACACTTGGAACAGCCTTCTACCAGGGGTTACTAAAGCTAAGTCCATTGGAACATTCAAAAAGACCTGGGATAGGCACAAATGTATTATAACACTGAATAGCAGTTAAGAGAGGGGGACTAGACTCATGGGTAGACTTGATAGGTCTTGTGGTCCCCTTCTGGTGTCACTTTCTATATTCCTATGCTGAAAATTTGCTATACAGATTCAGCAAAATGCCTAGGTTATTAGTGAACATTGTAGTATTTCAATGTTCATTCATAACTTCATTAATTTGTCAGTGTCAGTGACTCAGCAGGTTGCACACTCACCTCTGAGGCCAGAAGATCAGAAAGCTGTGGGTTCTATCCCCACTCCAGGCACTTAGGTTAAATCCTAATACTGACACTGTAGTGCAGTATGAGGGGGGTACTGCACTTCTGAGGTACCATCTTTTGGATGAGACATTAAACCGAGGTCCCATCTGCCTGTTATAGTGGTAGTTCAGATGGATGTTAAAAATTCCATGGCATTCTCAAAAAGAGTAGGGGGATTTGTTGTTTTATTTCAAACTTCAAAAAAGTCATAATGCTGTACTGAAATAAAAAGGAAAATCTTAAAGCAAAACAAATATTAATTCATACATCCTCTTCTATAAATAATCAAACATATCTGAAATATCAAGAGAAAACCAAAGAAAAACCCTTACACTAAAAACAAAACACGTATTAATACATACTACCCATACAAATCCCCCTTGTCCCCTACCCCTAAGAGTAGGAGAATTTGTTTTCCTCTTCAACAGAAATATACAAAACATGTTATTAAGCACATGAAAATACAATATAACAGGATCCTTGTGAAAAATAAAGTAAGTATTACATCATACATTTGTACTGAAACGGTAAATCATAAATTAATCAAAACTTGTGCAATGAAAAATATTTTTTTTTAAATTAAATCTAAATGCATACTACCCTATCTTTTGAATGTTATCTGTTTTCAATTAAATCAAAATTCATAAGTGAAAAACACTAAACATCTTTTTATGGATTAATGAGCAGTAGTCTCCTCCCTTCCCCTTACTAAAAGAGTAGGGGAAACATATTTTCTTTTATTATTTCTCCCAGAACAACAACCAGATAATATCACCATACATGCATAAATCACATAACATTCCCATAAAATTATGAGCATAAAAAGGAAAAGGAAACCTCAGTATACTCCCTACCCCCCTATCCACAGCTCTAAAGAACAAAGGGGGGGGGGAACTTTCCCTTGACGTAAAGAAAACACATAATAAATAATACAAATAATTTAAGTCCCCCCTACATCCCCTCTTAAGGGTAGGTGAATTTTCCACAGTTTTTTGAAGGAAATACTCCATATCCTACCTAAAAACCCTAGAACCCAAGCAAGTTCACTTACATAACCCCCTTTTAAAAAACAATTGTGCCTACAAATCCTATTTTAACCATTCAAACTTGTGTCAATATGTTATCCTTTTACCCCATACCATGGTGTTAAATTCAGTGTTATGTAAATGTTCATTCACAATAATAGTGAACAATTCCACTACAGGGATTGCCTGTTGCTGAAGAACATATCTATATCGGATAATCCGTATTCAGTATAGACACTGTACTATGAAGATATGCATGGTGCTAAAATCATAGTTATGTTCTGTAAAAAGAAATATCCCATAATACAGGTTATCTGGTTTAGGAGGGAGGAATGTCCCCACTTTCCAGCTCTCCTTTACCAGATCCCAAAATTCTGTAATGTAGGGGCACCTAAAATATAGGTGATCCATTGTTTCAATTTGAGTGGTACAACAGGCTCTAGGGCAGTATCTGTTTTTAAGCTCTTTGTGTTTCTGGTTGCCCTTTACATTTATTTTGCCATGTACCCCCAACCCGATGATGTCACAACTTTTTTCAGGATTCTATATTCCAATAGTAGTGCCAATATAGTCTTGCCATTATATTCTTGATGTGCTTCAGAGAACTGAGAAAAGGGATGCTCTTCAAAACATCTTAGCAATATATTAGCATACAATAATTTCCAAGTAAATTTTAACACCTTGGTATAATCAATCTTCCAGTTTTTCATATTATCAAAAACCCTTTCCCACATCATGGAGGGTCTAGGGGAGTGTTTATTTTTGTGCTTAAAATGTTCTTCTTGCCACTCTTTAAGGATGCTTTTATAGATATGGCATTCCATTGTGTCCAAGCATGTATACCGCCTTTTATAAATTGGATACTGTTCACGTACAAAAAGGTTATAAAAAAAATACCATGGGATGTGGCATATTGACTCCCTCTTTTTTAATATCCTTATAAAGTATATTTCACATAATGGGGTTCAGCCTACTACCCCAACAGCAGGAGAAAAAGCACCCCAATACAGAGGTTTCCAATGTTTTCAATGTGGGAAAAACATAGCTTAAAAATAAAAACACTGACATCAAAAAGGCTTTAATCATATAGATCCTCTTCCATTTACAGGTTCACCAACAGTTCCGGTGGGTCACTTTTTCTTTCCCTTTAATTAATCTCTGTTCCCAATTATACTGGACCTTGTCTCCTTCCCCGAAATTAACTCCCAAAATTTTGCAAGTTGTAGTGGAAACCTTGTATTCCTGACACCTCTATATCACTTTGTTGGAGTCTTGAATGCTAAAACATATGCTTTTCATCATATTTAGTTTAGTTCCCATCTTAGTAAACAGGGCTTTTAATAAACTACACACCCAATGAGCCGACTGTCAGTTTTTTATTAGGAGATATAGATCATCTGCATAAGCTATAATTTTTATTTTTGGAATTGCATCAAGGGTGATCCCTTTAATAAGAGGGGAAGCCTGTGTATACTATCAGATCTAAAGTTAAAATGTAAAGTAATGGGCTTAAAGGGCAGCCTTGTCATACCCCTCTATCAATACTGCATTTATTTCCCATTCTGCCATTTTCATATGGTTTGACATAAGTCAAAGCATAGCACATTTGTATTTAGTGTACAAATTCTGAAGGTATACCATATGTTAACATGCATTGCCATAAGAATTTCATGCGAAAACCTGTTAAATGCTTTGGCCTGATCCAAGCTGATGACAAACCCTGGTGCCTGGTTCTAGGTCCTTCCCCTTCCCTCTATTGATGTTATTTCTTGAAGTAAGATTAAAGCGTCCATTATTTTCCTCCCAGGGACCAAACTGAATTGGTCTGGATGAATGAAATCGTCCAATACTTTTGATAATCTATTACCTAATAATTTGGTGAAAATGTTAAAGTTGGTGTTCAGTAGAACTATGGAGTGCCAATTGCTGATGTCCGAGGGTATACCTGTTTTATATTAAAAAAAAAAATCATAAGGCCCTCAAACATTTGGGTAGGCAGGCTGTCATCTGTTATAAATGAATTATAGACAGCTAATAATTCCCCAGGCATTAATTCCCACAACACCTTATAAAGCTCACCCAGTAGGCCATCTGATCCTGGAGACACCTCATTTTGTAAGGTTTGAATTACTGCTTGTAGTTCTGAAGCTGTAAAGGGGGCTATCAATTTGCGACAATTGTGAAGAATTTAATGTCGATAAATTAGCTGCTTGTAATAAATATTCCATGAAGTTATGGCCTGGTGATGGTGTTCCGAAGGTGTGCCATATGTATGATTCCAAAAATCTCATAATACCCATATTATCCAAAAATACCTCCTCCTGGGGTGAGACTAGCTGGACAATTTGTTTCTTAAACACTATTCTGACAGTCTAAAAAAGGGTTGGTATGTTCCTTCTTTCCCTGTGTTGCAAAGGTTTGTTCCTTCTCTAAATATTTTAACCTATCATACTGATACTGAATCATTTCTGTTTTACCAACTGTTATCTCTGTAGTTAAATTAATGTGTGATTCATTTTGTGCTAAGATTAAAGACTGTAGGTCTTTCCAAAGATCCATATATTTATGATATGCTGCCCTAGACTTCAATAAAGATTTCTGCTGCAGGAGGCAATGAAACTAAGCTTTACGTCCTCCCACCACTGACTAATCATGTCATATAGGATTAGAGTGGATTTCTTATCTTCTACTACATGTGCCAGCTCCTCTTTTATGGTGGTATCTAACAGTAGACTGGTATGCAGTTTCCAAAAACCGTCACCAACCTCCCTGGGTGGTAAAGACAACACACTAACCCCAATGAGTGCATGGCCTGATGTTTTAATAGGAATATTTATATTTGAAAGCACAGGCAATGATTTTTTCACAAAAATAAACTCTGTCCTGGATGAAAGTGCACCTTTGTAAAAGGTAGGTTTATGTGCAGTCCCCTTTAAAGTGACCGAATCTATAAAGGCAGCCTGAGGTAGCATTTTGTGTAAAAAGGAGCTATCACAATAAACTTTGTGTTGCACTGTAGATTTACCTTATGGTTTCAAATTAATTTTGAAATCCCAACCCAAAAAAATCTGTCTGCTCGTACATAAAAAGGGTTGAATTTTCATCAATAGCTCTATCCTACCTGCCTTTGTCTGGGGACCATATACGTTTATTAGCCTGAATTGCAGGTGTCATGTAGTACTACATCTATCAATAAAGCATGCCCTGGTTCAATCTCCAACATTCTATGGACTACCATGTTTGGAGTGGTGAAGCATAAATCCACCCTACAGCAAACATCCATCCCAATGGACCAATAAGAAGTCCCCCAGTGCCACTCCATAGAGGATGCTTGTAACTCCTCTACAGAATATAAATGAGTGTCCTGTAAAAAAAAAAAAAAACAAGCGAAAAATAATAGCTGTTGCAATATAGCAAAGGTAGCAGTCCATTTCGTGGTTGACTTTATACTATTCATGGTAAGGCTTGCCAGCCTAAAACATGGGAACTCATGTGGGTTACTGTATTTTTGCACTTGATCTGGTGATCCGTTTCTTTCTCCCTGGAAGTTTATCTTGGGAAGGTAAAGGAGCCTGAGATTCTGCCAGTAATTCATTTTGTGTGGGTTGGAAAGAGACATCCAATTCCCTTTCTTCCACCATGTCTCCCCAAGACTGAAAGGATTCAAATCTGTTCTGTAAAGGTAGAGGCAATTCAAAAGCCTGGACTGTTTCCATGGGCTGGGGTTCCTAAGAATTTCCATTCCCAGTGGGATCATTCTGGTCCAAATCTGTAAGCTCCATCTGGTCAACAGGTGTTGTTGTAAGTGGAGGGGGTGGGGCATGATTTATCTTGCTCTGTCTCCAGTTCTAAATCCATTCTTTGGGGAAGAGAAATGCAGAGTTCATCATATTCAACATTCTTATGCGGTGCAGGGTCTTCCCCCATTTTAGTCCGACAGCTGTCATGAAAGATGGGATCATGGTGGTCTACCACTTCCCTCTGTGGTGTAATCTGTCAATTCTGCAGATTCTGTACAGGATGGCATCAAAACAAAGGGCCTGGGTGTGATGAGGCCCCAAGTTCAGATCTGAAAAAGGCCCCAGTTCCCGTGCCACATCTTCTGTCCCACCATCTCACTAGGGAGGTCTGCCTCCTGTGTTCCCCTTCAGAATGTCAAGAGGATTTTTTCGCTAAATGCAAATAATAATCACATACTGTATCATCATCTGAATTATGGGCCACCCAGGGGCACACGCTAAATGAATGCTCATCGTCACCACACAGATTGCATACTGGGGAGCTGAACATTGGGTTACTGTGTGACCCAGTACCCCACATTGAAAGCATTTTATTTTATTACAAACCCTGTTTCGATGTCCTAAAGATCCACATCTGTAACAGCTTTTAAGTTGTTTGGGGTTAAAAAGAGTTCCTCTGTCCCTTCCTGAGAAAAAACAACTTGACAAGTGTTGAATGCCCAGTTCCATTTGCTTTACTTGGACCTGGAATGTCCCACCACCAGTCCAAAACCCATTATCATCCATAACTGGGTTGGGTCTCCCAAACATGGTGCATCATTTCTCCAGCCAAAAAAAATCACATCATTGACATTAACCACTTCATTACAAAAGAGGACAGTTACAGTTTTAATTGTGAGTTTTGTGATGGGGATTGCTATGAAGTCTTTCCATAATTCACTGTCTCTAACCTCATAATACACTCTCCAAAATGTATCCAATAAAGCTGCTGTGCAAAAGCTAATGTCATAACTGCTGTCCCCTGGGGAATGGATGAATGCATAAACCTCTGTGGGTGTAAATCTGAGAGACTCTTTAATAAGGTGTGTCCCTATCCATAGTCTGTTTGAGGACATAGGAGTCAATCCCTTGTATCTGAGATGAACCATAAACTTGCGTTTGGCTGCCTCTATAGGTTTCTGAAATAGTTCAGCATATGACTTTTTAGTTTTCTGACTACTCTCTTGTTCTCTTTAATCTTCCCCAGCACTATCTGCATCAGTTGCATCAAAGTGAAGAGCATTACCTGATAATTGTGTGGTTGTCACCCCTTCTCCTCCTAGATCGAAGGAATGATACGACACTGAAGAAGCCAAATCTGCTTCTTGCTATATCTGGTGTGGGTGGCGTCAAGCGCTGTGACTTTCAAGCTCACCTCTCCTTCAGTTCACGCTGCTGCAGCTGCCACAGCTGTATTGTTCTGACTCGCATAAAGTGGAGGCTGTGGAAAAACAGGCACTTCTGCTGTTTCAGGTATGAGTCCCACTGTCGTTCTCTCTGGTGTCCCTGGGGTGGGAATAGCTGGATCTGAGACCCATTGATTATTTTGGAACATCCATCTATCTTGCTGCAATGCTGCTGCAGGAGTCCGGTCTGATGGGGGTGCCACTCAAGTCTATATTTTCATCCAAGAGGCAAGGTAGCTATGTCTGTAAATCAATCCCAAGTGGAGCCTCTGGTAAAGTACCAGTCCCTTTCCCCACAGGTAAGCATGTGTTGTTTTCCTACATTGGGCTTGCCGCTGATCATTTCAGTTTCTTTAATTCATCCCCAATTTGAATTTACTCACTTTATATTCCATCTCTGCAACTGACATCATTTTCATGAGTTGAGCTTTCTTTTTCTTCAAATCAGTTTTCAGACATTCTTTTACTGTAGTAGTATCCATTTCATCAGATAACGGGTGAGCTTCAAGATGTAACAAATTATCGACAGTGGTCCAATCAGATGTTGACTGCTCAGCTTCCATTTCTTTAACGATATCACCACTTCTTTGTAATGGAACCATATCATGAATAAGTGGTGTCTCCAGAGCTCCTCGAACACAACCTTCTAGGGGTGGGTGAAAGTTGCAAATTCCTCTTTCGCAGAACTTCCACAAAATTTCAGAAATTTTGAGGAAATTTCAGAACTTTCACCATTGACGAAACTGGGATTTTCCAGATTTTCACTGACTTCCACAGACTTTTTTGTGAACTTCAGAAAAATGCATATAAACTGCAGAATTGATTCCATCTACAGTTTAATGAACTGTCGGTAAAAGAACGCCTGCTTGTACAACCATGCTGTCATTCACTGACAATCCACAGGTAGTGGAGAAGAGAGGAGGGCTGTGCTGGTGGCCCACTCAGGAGCAGGGTGCAGGTGGTGGGGTGGTGGTGGATGAACTGTCAGGGTGGGGGTCCACTAGACACCAGGGAATTGGGATTATTTTTTTTATATGGGATTGAGGATGGAGAGGTCTACTGGACACCAGGGAATACTGGGAATAGAGGGGTATGAGTCAGTGGACTGCCGGCTGTTTTTTTGTGGATTAAGGAATCCAGGATAGGGAGGGGGGTCCGCTAGACATCAGGGAAATAAAATGTTTTGGGGGCATGATCAGTAGGTGGGGACCACTAAAACCAGGAGGGTCTGATGAAGGGATTGGAGGTATTTATTTATTTACTGGGACCCCTGATCAGTTGGGGGGGTGGATTAATGAATTAAACTGCGGTTAAAAAAAACTTCAGAACTGACCACTGGCAGTGATCCTTTCTGCTGATTTTTTCCTGCAGTTTAATAACTTAACTCACAGTTTGTTTATTTATTCCACAGTTTTAAGGTGGAATTTCTGTAAAAGTTCTGAAAACGATTTCCAAACTTTCGTGGAAGCGAAATTCGCACTTTTGCCAAAATTCTGCAGGTGTTTTTTTTTTGGCATACCCCTACAACCTTCCCCTGTCATAGCTTGGTCCTGACTAGGTTCCTCCATCCACCTGCAGAGCTAGAGCACCCCCTGTAAAAAGAATAGAGGTATTTTTATTGTATGTGAAACAAACCAACACAGACACAGAAATAAGTCAAAACAATGATACAGAAATCAAAATCAAATAAGATCACATAGATAGGACAGTAAAAATGCACAGAATCCATACTAATGAACCCCTTCTGTTATTATACCAGTTTCACTAAATCCCAAGTGGACTGTTAACTCCTATAAAACATTCTGTTTCAAAAATCATATAAATCATAGACGTTACCTATTGTACATTTCAAATAACTATGTAAAACACCACACTCTGATCTATTCACTGATGGCTAAAGATGAAGTCAGATGTTCCTTTCCACCTACTTTTCCACACACCCATAGAGAGGGAGGATTTACCATACATACTTTATTTGTATAGTTCTTTCTCTACTTGTGTAATCACACTTACTGGAAGTATATCCATTTGTTGTAATACAAATTTGCATCTCACTTGCCATAGGAAAAATTTAATATAGGTAAAGATAAGTCTCATGGTGCCCTCCTCTATAGCCTTTATTCCAGCAACACTTCCTGTAATTATAGTTTCATATATCAGCCTATTCCAGTGGGTGTTATTCCATCTACTAGCTAATATTTGCCATATTTGTCTCACATATTCATAGTCTAAAAAGAAATGTGGCATAGTTTCTTCCAGCTGAAAATAAGATCTTCTAGGGCACATTCTTTCTTCTTGTCTCTTATGTTTAAAATTTCCTTTAACCCTAATCGTCCATGGCAACTCAACCATACTGTGTCTCACATCCTGGGGGGTGTCCATTTGTCAGTTAAATATATTCCTATTGCCCCTCCTTTGTGTGGAGTGATAATTTTATATTCTACAGGATTTTGTTTTTAGTTGTTTAACCAGGAGTAGCACACTAAGCTGAAAGCTTTCTAACAGGTGCGACCTGGGAGCACAGGGAAGTTAAGTGACTTGCTCAGGGTCACACAGTATGCAAGTGGAAGCTGTGGGATTCAAACCAAGGTCTGGTCTGCTGGATGTCACCAGATTTGCAGCTCAGAGCCTTAAACCACTGCACTATACTGCCTCCATATATACCTGTATATGCCATGTCTTGTATTGTCTATATATTGTATGTCTGTTTGGAACTAGTACCTGGTCAAAGTTCAGTTTCCATTGTCTAATTTTATTTATAACTGTTATTGTATAGTCTGGGTAGCTTGACAATTTCTTCAGGTTTCGATGGGAACAACTCCATGAGGTCAACTTGGGTTGGAGCCAGTCTGAAGCTAGTATTTTCCAGTCTTTTAATCCTGGGGCACTGTATTTGCTGATATTTGTGTAAAAAATATGCTAAAGAAGTATGCTATGGGACTGATGAGGTATAAACCTCCATCTTTATGTGCCTGATATAATACATTCCTTTTAATGGGGTTTAGCCAACTACCCCATATCATTTGGAATACTAGACTTAAGAGTTGTACATCCAAATGACCTGGAGGTGGGTGTATCATGCTAAGGTATGTAAATATTGATAATAAGAAGGTTTTGACAAGCACAACCTTCTTTTCCTTCATCTGCTACCAGGTTTTCCATCTCTGGACTTTCTCTTTACAGTGTTCTATTTTTTGAGTCCCATTTATGTGTGCTACATCTCCCCTGCCAAGAGTAATACCTAAAATAGTGATGTTGTTACTTGATTTAGTTATGCAATTTATTTCCAATGTGTCTTCCATACTCTCACTTAGGATATATCCACTACAGTTTTTTTTGTTGATAGAAATACCCACTTTCGGAGTCATGTGATGCAGCTAACTGAATAGGACGTGCTCCCTTATTGCTCCACTCTCCTGGCTAGCTTTTTCAATTTTTTCTACTAATTTCTCAAATGAACAGCTAAAAAGCAGTGTTCAGTAGCTTGCAGAACTCTACCCAGTTTCCCAGAAGATGGATTTTGGTGGAGAATGGAAGTGGAGATGCGACAGGCGTCGTCTCAGCATATGCCACCTGTCACACCAGAAAAACAGCCGAAGAAGCCTAGGGCAAACCCTACTAGTACAGGCCGCTCACAATCAGCCTCAGACTCTCCTCTTACAGCCACAGAACTGACCCTGCTTACCGTGGAATGATTTCTTTTAGAGTTCCAACCATTTAAGGATGAAATTCGTTCACTTGTCTCTGATGTGAAGGTGATTTCCGATGCTTTAGAAGACCACCATGCGCACTTCAGATAACGAGGCCCACATTATCTCTGTAGAGAAGTGGGCAGACGGAATGGATGTGCTCATCACTACAAACCATCAGACCATCAAAAAACTAGAGAATAAAATCAAAGACTTAGAAGGTAGAAGTCGCCATAACAATGTAGTGATAATTGGCATACCCAAAAGGGAGGAAGGGATGGACACCCTTTTATTTGTTCAAAAATTGCTGACCAAAATATCTGGGTCTTCCCCTTTGGGCCGACTTATATCTTGGAGAGAGCACATTCTGCTCTTAGCCTATGCCTCCACCTAATGCTCAGTCTAGGCCACTTATATGACATTTCATCAACTTTCAAGAGAAACAGTATGTACTATAAAAACTGAGAGAAATACAAGATGTTCTGTGGGAAGGACAAAAGATTAGAGTAATACAAGATCTGCCTGCAACTGTCCGTCAGCACCGGACACTATTCCACCCGATAGTGTCCAAGTGTATAGTCTTGGGAATAAAATTTTGTATGGTATACTGTGCACAGTTTCAAGTTCAACTGGATGGATCCTAGTCCACATTCGAAGAGGTGGACCCTGCGATGGACTTCCTTAAACAGAAGTGGCCTGCATTATTTACCGATCGCTGAGAGCCTTCTGGTATCTACAGGTTCTAATCATTGGTGAAATATAGAGATCTTAAAACTGCTGATTTTGGTCTGTATCGCTTTATGCTATCTTGCAGAAAGATTTAACTAAACTGAGCACCAACGCCCATAACTCCATGCTGCAGAGTGCCTTTTTTCCACTTAGTGTCTGGATGTCATGGTGAGCCTTTCTCCAAGGGGGACATTGTTAAATTACATCAGGGGAATTACCATCTTGGCTACAAAAACTTTGGTTGAAGGAGAGCTGAATTTCCATTTATTTCTGGTCATCCTTTGCCCCCCATTTCCTTTCATAAAGCTTCCTCAGTTAAGACACCAGCGCTTGCTGATAATGGTCAGTTTTCATTGTTCAAGGGACATGATCACTTCTTTGGGAGATGAGACCTATTATTTGAACTACTTGGGAGACATCAATACTTCTTTGGGGAACAAGACCCCTCTTGGAACTCTAAAATCATCAAGTTCCCAGTTTACTTCATAATACACAATCTATAAATTCTCATTAGGCTGCATGGGCCCTTTTTTGGTTTGCATGACAAGTGGAAGAGACCCTTTTGAGGAGACAGCAGGTGGGGCAGGTTTTCTCTTCAGGGGACTCCTGTAACAGCAAAGGAGTAGCTATTTTTCTCACTAGGGCTTTCCCCTTCACACATGAGCAATGTATCAGAGACAAATATGGCAGGTACGTGCTGGTCATAGGTAAAATCCACTCATTTAATATACTACTGGGAAGTGTGTATGGTCCAAATGCAGACTCCCCTTCCTTTTTCATGGAGCCTCTCTCTTTTCTGACACCTTTTTTCACACATTCCAATGCTCTTGGTGGGGAGATTGGAATTTCCCTTTTGATCCCATGTTAGACAAACCATCGGGCTCCAGGACTGGTGGTATCTCTCCTGCCCAAAGAGCCATTAGAGACGTGGTGGACCATATGGGACTCTACGATCCTTGGAGGACACTGCATCCTGCAGAAAGGGAATACACATGTCAATCTGCTGTCCATGGCTCCGCCTCTCATACTGATTTCTTCTGGTTGAGAAAATCCCTAATACATGGGCTAAAGGACAACAGATCAGAAACAGGAATGATATCAGACCACTCCATAGTGACTTGTTTCCTTTCCCTGTCTCTAAATTGGGGATCAGATAAACAATGGAGACTTAATAACCAATTTTTGAAGGTTAAAAAGGTCACAAACAATATAGTAGCCTCCCTAGAATCCTTCAAACTTATCAATTGGGCCACCATGCAATCCCCATCCATCGAATGGGGAGCACTAAAATGCTTCCTTTGGGGAGAATTTGTTAAATGGTTAGCTATTAAGAAGTGGAAAGAAACCCAGGAGTCTAAAACTCTGTTAGATCAAATTAGAGAAAAAAAGAAATATCTATCCACTAGAACCTCAGTCTCTGAAAAAGAGGCTCTTATAAGACTACAGGGCAGATATTCTGAACTACTCAGAGAAAAGACTGAATGGGCAATTTTAAAATCAAAGGCTACTTATACTGAACAAGGGGAAAAGGCTGGATGGATTTTGGCCCTCCGGCTTAAAAAACTAGAATCATCAAAATGCATTACTGCAATACAAAATGACTTTCAAGGACTGCTTTTAACCCAGGCTAAGGACATAAATAATGAATTTGAACAATACTATAAGAAGTTATATGCTTGAATGCCCTCTTGTCCATCCCAAGATATGGTAGATCACTACTAGAGAGCCTCCCCCTTCCTACTCTCACCCCCATCCAAATTGAAGGGCTAGTTCCACCTTTTACAGAAGTGGATATTATCCAAACTATCGAAGTTCTCCCCTCAGATAAAGTCCCAGGACCGGATGGATACTGGTTCAACTTTTACAAAAAGTTTGTGCCCCAGTTGGCCCCATGGCTACTGGTGGTCTTCTCAAATATATTAAATAAGGCAGATCTAGACCCCAGAATGCTGGAGGCAATGATTGTAATCCTTCCAAACCTGAAAGCGATCAGATATGAGTTTTCAACTACCTGCCCATATCCCTTCTTAATTGTGACCTAAAAATTCTCACCAAATTATTATCTCGTAGGCTAGAACAGGTACTCCCCTCCCTTATCAGCTCCGATCAAGTTGGTTTTATGAAAGGTAAGTCCTCAGTAGATCACCTCCGTCATTTGTCTCATGTCTTCTCCACATCCAGAGACATCTCTCAATCCATGGCACTGGTTTCTCTGGATGCAGAGAAGGCCTTTGACAGGGTAGACTGGCAGTTTTTGTTTAGGACCCTTCACAGACTCCAATTTCCTCCTAAATTCATTTCATGGTTGCAAGTTCTGTACTCTGCCCCCACTGCATGAGTCACTGTAATGGGATTCTCTCTCCCAGCTTCCCACTGGAGGCTGGAACTAGGCAAGGATGTCCCCTATCCCCCCTGCTATTCAATCTGTACTTACAGCCTATTACAGTCGCTATACAGAAATCCCCTGGGAAACATGGAATACAATTAGGTTCGACCAGGAACAAAACAGTGATATATGCCAACGACATCTTGCTACACATCACCCAAATCAAACCCTCTATACAAAATCTTTTACACTTAATACTGGAATATGGTTCCTTCGCTAATGATAAGATCAATACAGAGAAATCCTCTGTCTTCCCATTAAACCTTAAGGTGCATAAATAGGATATTCTAGGGTTGGGACTCAATTGGGCTCCTAAATCCATAAAATATCTAGGTTTACACCTGTCAACCAGTGATACTCAGTTGTGTAAGTTGAACCTAGAAGACCTGTACAAAAAAGTCCAACAAGATTTAAAACGATGGAAAGATCTTCTCCTAACCCTATGGGGATGCGTAAACATCATTAAGATGAACGTCCTCCCATGTCTCTTTTATCCCCTGAACATCTTAAATTTATGGCTTCCCAAAGCCTGGTTTAAGTACATCCACTCCAGCCTCTTTGATTTTCTCTGGAAAGGTAAGCCCCCAAGATGAGCATTCCACAAATTGGCCACCCTCAAACCTTTAGGAGGATTAAAACTACCACACTTTAGTTTATACCACTGGGCTAGTCACCTAAGTAATTATCTCCATTGGGCAGCACCTTCTACTCCCTTGGAATCATCAGATTATGTACCCTCCTGGCTTACAATAGAAAAAGAATTAATAGCCACAGCTGGGATAAACCCTACAGCCCTACTCTTCTTGAAATTAAAAAAAAATACACTCTGCTCCATCACAACCCAGTAGGGCATTCAGTCCACACACACACACACACACAGTTATGTTCCACCTTAAAATATGAAAACACCTATGATCTCTCCCAACCTGTTTTTCAATACCCCAACTTTAGATTGGGTGAGAAACTAATTCCCAGCAATTGGATTCCACTCACGCAGCATTGTGTGGTACAAGACTTCCACAGCCAAAGTCAGGAATGGTTAACCACCTCTGAACTACTAGCGAAATTTGGTCTAGCCAATAAATGGGCATTTCAAATTGATCAGATCCGCCACATGCTCATAGCATATTATGGAAACTAAGCTATCTTGGATAGCCCCAATGACTGGGTCCTCACAGGCAGAATCTTGGCCTTAGCCCCACATGCTGTCTCCTCATTGCATACCTTTCTCTACCCACTGGTATTCCCAAAAGTGGATGGCATTCCCAATTACTGGAACAACCTATACTCTAACTCATCCTCCAGATGGCTGAAAATTTGGGAAACCTGTCATAAATTCATTACACAAGATATACTATGATTAATGCAGATGCAATTCCTCAGTGATATATATTTGATCCCATATAAACTGCATAGAATGGGAAGGGCAGAGACCCCAAAATGTAACAGATGCAATAATGGCTCGGATACCTTGTTCCATTTGTTTTGGGAATGTGCCAGCATTACCCCATTTTGGGACCTTATTAAAACCAGGATGGATCCCCTACTTGGTCTACAGGAATACTTTACTCTGGAGGTTTGCCTGCTAGGGGATTTTACAGGTTTCCATCTATGGTCAGCAATTATCACATTATGATGTATGCTATGTCAGTCAAGAAAGTGGTTCTAAAGCATTGGAAGGACTCTCTTCAACTTTCGTACACAGAATGGTTGCAAGAGCTCCTTTACAATTTACAGATTGAGAAAATGATGGCTAGCCTCACCAACCGTTTGGGAGTTTACAAAAAGAGGTGGGAAAGTTTGCATGTCTTGTATACTCTATAATGTGTAGAGATAGTTTATAACCAGCTAATCCAGAGATGTTCCAAATATTTTGCACCAGTTTGGTACTAAATGTCATTGGCACCAGTGGGGAAGGGGAGGTGGGAGGATGAGGAGAGGGGGTGGGGGATTTTTTATTTTTATTTTTATGTCTGTGTTCATTCAATGTACAACACTTATGATGTATACCTATGTAGAAAATCAATAAACTCTGAATTAAAAAAAAAGAAATACCCACTTTCTCTGAGAAGTCATAAATCGTATCCAAGACTTTCCTCATTGAGGTTTTATGTGGTACTAATAAACATATGTCATTGGCATACACAATTATTTTAGTTATGGAACTCCCTGACAACAGTCCTATTCCTGGTATAGTGCCATCTTGTTGCACTAGTTTCAACAATTGATCTATACAAAAGACGTATAAAAGAAGACTCAGCAGGCAGCCCTACCGAATTCCTCTCTTAATATTAACTGAAGGTCCTATATGACCATTCACTAGTGGTGTAGTTGACGCAATACTATATAGATTCATTATTCATTTAATAAATATCTCATGTAGTCCATAGGTTTTAAGACCATCTGCAAATACCTGTGTGGGATTTTAGTGAATGCTTGTTCCTGATCAAGACTTAAGAGGTACCCATCTGTTTTCCCTTGTTTCCCATGTGCTACTAGTTCTCTAAGTGTCAATAGGTTGTCTTGGATAGTTCGCCCTTGTATGGTACAGGTTTGCCCTGAGTCTATAAAATATGGAACTATTTTTGCTAACCTTGTGTTCAATATTTTTATTAGTATCTTCATATCAGTATTCATCATACTGAGGGGCCTCCAGTTTTGGAGATTTTTCCTGTCAGACTTTTTATGTATTAAAATTTGCATTGACTGACCCAGTTGTGGGGCAATCTCCCCATTGTTTAACATGTGGTTAAATGCTACTGTTAAAATCCTCACTGAGCACGGAATCAAGTTTCTTATATAATTCCGATAACAGTCCATCTGGGACTGGGGTAGTATGGTTTTTAAGGCCTTTGTTTCTTTTTCTACTTCCTGGGCTGTTCTTAGGTTGGTCAATTGTGTTACCATGTCTATTGATATTTCTGGCATAGTGATGTATTCTAATACTCGTCCAAAATATTCTTCTGATATTTCTGGGTCTTTGTTCAGTGTGTTCAAATGTTGTGTCACTGTTGCCATTATGTCTCCCTTAGTATATACCTCTCCTCCACTTTGGGAATATAGGCTATCTATTATTCTCTGATCTTTCCTTTTTTTACAACCTTCATACATATCACCAGCTCCTGTTTTCTCTGGAGTGGCTATTCTATGTTCATATGGGATGGGATGGGAACGGGAACATTGTTTAACCAGGAGTAGCACACTAAGCCAAAGCTTGTTTCCAGATGTGACCTGGGAACACAAGGAAGTTAAGTGACTTGTTCAGGATCACACAGTACATACAATAAGGAAGTTGCTCTGGAATACTGAAGTTGTTCCATTTCTTCCTTTATACTGGCAATCTGGGATATGTATTCATTTTTTCCATTATTTATCAGGATCAAATTGTTATAAAATTGTGCCCTGAAGGTCAAATATCTTTTATAGTGTCCTATTGCCATATTTGATGGTATTTGTTGAAGTAAACACCTTACCTCCTTCTTAGTTTCTACCCATCATCTACTCATATTATCATATAAAAATGCTACTGATTTCTTAGCAGCTAGGAATTCTAGAAAATGTTGCAATGTGTCTTGTTCCTCCAAAAACGTGGAATTTAATTTCCAGTATCCTCTCCCAAATTCTGTTTTATATGTTCATGAGACCTGTATCTGTACCATCAGCTGATCCAAATTTTCTATAGGTACATCATGGGCTCTCTGGGCCTTGAGGTGTCTAGAAGTAAACACATAATCAATCCTTGTGGCTTTTATAATAAGTATAGCCTCCTTAGGGGTGGATGCTTATGTATGTGTCTATAGGATCTATCACTTCTGTAAGTTTATTCAGTAAGTTAGAGTCACAGTATTGTTTATTCAAGGGTGTCCCTTTATCTGTTGATGTGCAGATGAAGTTAAAGACCCCTGTCTATATGAGGTGTCTGGTAGTAATCAAATACAGTTCTATTAAATAAATCCACCCTCTCTTTCTTCGTCTGCAGATTATTCTCCATACTAAATTCCTATGTGAAGTCCAGCATCAACACTCTTCCTGACAAAATATCTACTTCTTTAGTGATCGTAAAATCAAATCCTGTGAATGAAATCCCCACACCTCCACATCTGTCCACTCCAAATGTGAAAAAAGAGGGGCCCCACACCCAAAGTCGAGAAGTGACTGCAATTTCCTTATTTGTGTGGAGCCTTGTAGCCTGTAATATGCATATATCAAGCTTTTGATCTTTAATTCTAGAGAATGTTACTACCTTTCTTCTATTGTTCTTAATACTGTACTATTTAGAGTTGCAATGTTTAGTTGATGTGGGAACTGCATAGCTGCTAATAACAAAAAGTCACAAAGATGTTTTCAGTCATATCAGTTCTTTATTCATTTATCCGGCCTTCACTTCATCATGGTCTAGGCCCTAACTGTTTTTGCCTTTGTCTTGCTTCTTGTACTTTTTTTTGGGAGTTGCTTATCTTCAGAGTCTGACATGAGACCCTGCTGAGAGGAAAAGGTAGATGATGTTTTGGAGTCTTCATCTTGCTCTGTCTCTTGTGGTTGCAGGATGTCTTATTTATTCCCCATGGGTATTACAGTAGAAGCTTTAGCTATTTTGGCCACTGGTTGTGATCTTTTTAGGCAGGTTCAATAAGCATGTCCAGTTTCTTCACATAAATTACATTTTAACTCATTGGTACAATTAGTGCTGTAATGCCCATATTCTAGGCAAAGGTTGTATTTGATCCTATCACATGCGCTACTAAGGTGCATGAGGGGTCCGCATTTAAAGCATGTCCTGGGTTGGCCCTGATAAAAACAATGGCCTCTGTCTTTCCTGAGAAATATAGAGCTGGGGAGATATTGGATCCCGTTCATTGTGGTTCTTAATTTCACTCTCTTATTTCCAACCTCCCATCCAGATATATTCCTCATCTAGGATCAGCTGAGGTTGGCCCAGGATGCCACATTTCTGAGTGAGCCAGTGTGTGATGTTGTGCACTTTCACTCCTTCGTTGCGAAATAAGACTGTTATTTGCTTAATGGCCGGTTTCATCGGGGGTATGGCTTTAAATGGTAGCCACAGGGCAGAATACTTTAGTTTCTCATAAGAGCTCCAAAATCTCATAGGTGTCTTAAAACTGACATCGTAGTGCTATCTCCAGCAGCGTGTATAAGTGCATATATCTCATTAGAGAAAAAACACATAGATTCTTTCATTAGGGTTCTCCCCTACATATATTCTATCAGGGTATGTTTCCAACCCGGCCTGACAATGCAGCCTAACAGCATTTTTCCATTGTGCAGGTTGTACAGTTGAAAAGGGTCTGTCCCTCTGTTTAAATCCAGCCCATAATGCTGCATTTCCAGTCTCTGTACTCCCACCCCCATTATCTGTTGCATGTGCTACATCCATTCTGTCTCCCCTAGAAGCAGTTGAAAGTCTTGCTTCCTCTTCCATACCCCTTACTTTGTTGTGCTCTTTAAAAATCCTGCTGTGATTGTTTGGACTAAATACTACACATTTAGCATGTAGGTCTGTATCAAACTGTGTTTCAAAGGAGTCACCTTCTGGGTTTTTGTCCTGTGATTCACTTTGGTTTGCGCTGCTACCTGTTGGGACGTTTGGTTGCACATCAGAATCTGCATTATCCACTACCCTGATCCTTGTTTTATTCCATTTCCACCCAGCTTTGGTCAATATTTTCTGTACTGACCAAGATGTTTTACCATCCACTACTTTCTCTGGCTAACTATTCTGTCTACCAGTAAGCAAAACAGGTGCCATGCTTTCCAGCATTTCAGTGGAATTCATTACAGTAGCCTCACTGTGTTGATGATGATTTCTGTGTGAAGTGCCTCTCCTTTGTACATTCCTGTGATAAGGGTGTTGGCCTCTCACTCGGCACTTGCTGTGGTGTTGCTGTGTCATGACATGAAGCAGACTCTCCTCTGACAGTTACTCCTGCATCTGTCCACAAACTGTTCTCCATTGCTGGTGCTTCGGTATCCATGTGTTCGGTACTCGGGTCAGGCAAATCCTTCAATAATGCTTTCTGTAAATGGAGCCTTTGTTTGAGCGTTAGCTGTTACAGAAAGGCCTCTTCATCATGCGAATCCTCTGAATCTCTTGCTCTTTCCATTTGTACAGTTTCCACTGTGACTGGATATGGAGCATCCAGTGATATGTCGATCTCTGTTGCTGGACCTGCAGGGGTGGAGATCCGCTCCCTTGCAGGTACACCAGCCTCGTCCACTCTGTTAGCTATGATGGACTTAGCAGCCACAGTGCCCTCTGCAGAGAGAAGGGGAATTTTTTATTTAAACTTAAAGAGAGAATATACAAAAATAGTATTCCTTCATACAAATCAGAAGAAAAGAAATACAAAACCATGAAAAGTATTGCTGCATACAAAACTGAATAAAGGAAATGCAAAAAAAAAAAAAAAAAACAGAAGTAAGTATTACATCATACCAGAAATCTCCAAAGTAAATCATTCATACTAAATCCAAACCAACCCCCCAAAATAGAACTTAATCTTGAAAGCTAATATCATACAATACAGTGTTACATCACACTAGATCATAAAGCTAAGTAGAAAAACTTGAAAAAAACTGAATCCTGATCCAAACTTAATAAGGCCACATCTCAAGCTTAACAATTTGCATTATTCCCATACAGGTATTCCTTATCTACTGGAGAACCCATCACTCAACCTGTATCTAACCATGTCATGTGTGTCTCCACCACAACTTTTAGAGAGATCAAGAAACTATCACTTTCTCATGGTCCTGAATCTGTGCCACATTCTGTAAAACAGAAAACATAACCTGCTCCACCGTTCTCATCTGTTGCCAAAGGGTGAGCCCACATCAGGCCTGCCACAACTGAAATTTTATACACAATAAAAATAACTGTACAGTAATCATGTCATAAAGTACCCACTGCCCCGGGAGAAACCCTTCACACAGGATGTCAGGGGTTATACTATGAAAGGGGCTCTGTGGCCATACTTTGTGTAAACATTCCCAAAAGGAACATGCAAATGGTCAATCCAAAAAAAGGTGTTGCATTGTCTCCAGTGTTCCAACACATTGACCTAATCTAGGGCATTCCCTTTCTTGCATTCCTTTATGCTTCATATTCCCTTTCACCCCCAACCGCAAGTGTAGATTTAACCTTAGAAAATCCCACATGTATGCTGGAATGTGTTTGCTTAGTAAAATATCGGTGAGTACTTTCCATCCTGTTGGGGCACTCTCAGCAAACCAAGGTGTTTCCACATAGTGGGAGTCTAAAATCCAAGCATATAATCCTTTCTTAGAAACAGTAAGGAGCTGTGCCTTCATTATCTGCCATGTTTTAAGTTTTGTAATGACATCAGTCAAATGTTGAGGGAAAGCTGAAACATATTTTTGTTTAGCAATTGTTGACCTCCCCTCCCAGGACTCCAAAAGTGGCCCCAGTGTATCCAATATCCAAGGACCCCGTACCACACTAAGCCACTGGAGCAGTGGGACCACATTATGGTATATAAATGTAACATATAAAAACACCAGGGGGTTTATCATAGCTACTTCCCCTTGCAAGTGTGGTAAATAAGTTATTCCCCTCTTAATGGAGTTCAATCGACTTCCCCAGAAGTACTGGAAAAATACACTATATAAGGAAGACTCCAGTCCTTTTGGGGGGGAATCACCCCTAGAAAAAGAAACATTGGTAACAAAAACAATTACACATGTAAACCCATTTCTTTTTAGACATAAGCCACTTATTCCATACTGTTACTTTTCCTGTGCCACTTGTAATTTCTTTTTCCACTTATAAAGGCAAGGATCAGGCCCCCCAAAATATATCCCCAAAATCTTAGCATACCCAACCTGTCCAATAATTCCCATCATGTCAACCTGGGCATCCAATTCCTGTCCAATAGTTAAATATCAACATTTTTTCAAATTTAAAGCTGCTCCGGTGACTTGTGAAAAGTAACCCACCACAGACATAGCTACCTTAAAAGAATCTTTATCTGCCAGAATAAGCTCCACATCATCCGCATATGCAATATTACAAATCGGAGTATCTTCACTCACCACTGAGAGACCAGTAATCTCAGGAGTCCCATTCAAGCAATACAACAATGGATCCAAGGTTAAATCATATAATGTGGGTCTCAGAGGGCACCCTTGCTGGACACCCCTAGTTACCCTAACCGCTTCTCCTGTCCACCCATTCACACTAGGTAATAAACTAATCTGACTATAGCAACACTTAAGCCAAGAAATGAAAATAGGGGGGAAATGATATTCCTGTAGAACCGCCCAAAGATAATCATATTCAATATGGTCAAAAGTCTTTGACTGGTCCAGACTAACTACATGTCCCATAATTTCCTCATCTTGTCCTTTCTGAAAGATCTCACAGAGTAGAAGCAATGCATCCTGTATCTTTTGGGAGAGTACTCTGCTAAATTGGGTGGGATGTATTAGGGTTTCAGAAAACCCCAGAAAGACGTCTCCCTAATACCTTCATCAGAATTTTATAGGCCGTATTCAGGAGCGATATCAGTCTCCAGTTTTTCAAGTCCCCCTACTCCCCAGATTTAAACAGCAGAACCAACACACCAACATACATACTTTGTGGTAGGGATCCCTTTGTTAAGTCTTTATTATAGACCTCTGTCAACTCCTCCCCTAAGGTATAAAAAATCAGTTTATATAATTCATGCAGGATGCCATTGGATTCCCGGTGAAGTCCCATCAAAGACCAAATCGCCTCCAGAATTTCCAGGTTCATAAGGGGTGCAATCAGGGGTGTACCTAAATCCTATGGGAGCATTGGGAGGCAGCAGGCCTTCAGCCAATCCTGCATGTCCTGCCTCTGTAGGGGTGCACTGGAAAAGCTCTGCAGAATAAAATTCTGATCTCTTTTAAAACCGCAGAATTGTCCATGAGCTTTGTACCATCTGGTGCCATAAGGTATTGCATGTGTTTCAAATCCCTTAAACTGGCATAGGACGGGAAGGGAACTGTGTCCTTCTTTTCCCCCATGATACCATGTTTTTGTTGTCTTTCTACCTGCTTCATCGTGTCATACTGAAGCTCCACCAACTTGGATTTCACCTGTGCTATAACAGAATGGAGATTCCCCCATCCTGAGAATTGCAAAATTGTAAGAGACCATAGATGATCCTGCAGCAGCTGTTGTTGACAAAAATGTTGTTTCCCCTGCAATTTCCCCATCACCCGGAAATACTGTTCAATATCCCTTTTAGTTTCTTCCCACCAATCATTTGCATCCTCATATAAAATATAAACCGACTGATGTGCCTCCAACAGGTAGGTAAACCCAGTGGCTATTTCTGGCTCTTGCAATAAAGACAAGTTCAATTTCCACAAACCTGGGCCTCTCCTTTGTTCAGGGAGATTCCCCAACGTCACCCACACCATCTTATGATCCTCGGAGGCCAAAGCTACCACGCATACAGACTGAATTTTCAGGTTCTGTGATATGAAAATATAATCAATACAGGACAATCTGGGCCCGTAAAAATATGTGTGGGGGACTTTTTGGAAAAAAGATGTGAAAACATTTGCCAACCCCATTTCACTAACAACATCCTGTAAAGCATGTGTATCACAATACAATTTACTGGTGCATAATCCCCTATCCACTTGTGTCAAGCCACAATTAAAATCCCTTCCCAGCACAGCACTCCTAATGGTAAAAAGAAAGGGTTTGAGTTTTTTAAACAGTACTGCCCTGTCATGTTTCAATTGTGGTGCATAAACATTTATAAGATGATAGTCTAATCCTTGTATCTGGGTATCTAGCATAAAAGCCCTCCCCAGTACTATGTCTAATGTGTGAACTACTCAAACTCATGGAAAAAAAACATATACCCACTCCTGAACTGGTCTCCTCATCCTGAGACCAAAAGCTTCCCAACCACCCAACTTGTGCTAGCAGCTTCTCTCAGCAAGGGCGTGTGAACACGGACATCTTGAAAACATAAACAATCCAAATCCAATGATGCAAACTGTGCATATGTGCTAAGGTGCCTTTTGTCGGATCTCAGGCTGTTTGTATTATAAGATGCGAGTGTAAAGTTTTGTACATCAGACCCCATTTACAGCAAAAAGAATACACACCTAAATTTACTGTAGACCCTAGTCACCCTCTCACTATTTTTTGCATGTGGTCTAGAATCCATCACAATCTCAGCATCTGATGCAGTACCTGGTTGGGAAAAGGACGTAGAGTTAGTATTTGAATCCCCATCCCTATCAGAGTGAGTGTTCTGGAAGGCCATGTATTGATTGCTCAAAGGGAGGCTCTCTTCTACTGGATCCTGTCCTTTCGATTTCAAGCTGGATTGCTTCCCCCCTTCCCCTGGGCTACAGTAAAATCTGAGTCCTGTGATAAAACCACAGGAGATGGGGGGCCCATAGTGACCTTTCCGAGCTCCTGAAGAATGGGTGTCTACCCAGGGCTGATCATCCTTGAAATATTAGCTTCCTGCTGGTCTGGCTGATTTTGCAGGTGAATGAATGAATGAATGAATGAATGAATTAATGAATACTTTATTTTTAAAAAGCGCCTTTCCAAAACCAAGGTGCTTTTACAACAAATCAATACATAAAATTAAAACAACATCCTAAAATCAATCAACAAATATACTTAAAAATCTGAATGTGCCAGACTAAACAAATACGTCTTTAGGGCTAACTTAAAACTTTGGACGGTCAGGCAATCTCTCACCCGATGAGGCAGAGAATTCCACAGGGTTGGGGCAATAAAACTAAATTATCTTGCCCCAGATGTCTTTAAACGAACCCTGGGAATCTCGAGCAATCCCTCATCAGTGGATCGGAGCCAATGGAAAGGACAGTAGGGATGAAGAAGATCTTGCAGGTAACTAGGTCCTCGATCATGTAGGGCCTTATAGGTCAGAAGGCCGACCTTGAAGGTAATCCGCCACTGTACTGGCAGCCAGTGCAGTCCACGGAGGACAGGCATTATATGACTGGTCCTTAACATACCAGTCAAAAGCCTGGCCACCGCATTCTGCACTAACTGCAAGCGGCGGATATCCACCCCTGGTAGCCCTAGGTACAGGGTGTTGCAGTAGTCCAAGCGGGAGGTAACGAAGGCGTGGACCAATGTTGGAAGTCATCAGCAGGAACCAAATGCATCACTTGGGCTATATTCCTCAGATGGTAAAAGGAAGTTTTGACAACGGCTGACACCTGATGTTTAAGGGTCAGACAGTCATCAAATAAAACACCCAAGTTCCGCACCCGGTCTGAGGTTGCCAACTGGGTCCCCCCAAGCCAAAGACCTGAAGGTGACCCAGTCAGCAAACCCGCCTCCCGATGACCTGGGTCCACAACCAACACCTCAGTTTTTTGGGGATTTAACCGCAACCAGCTCACAGTCATCCAGTCCTGAATCTCGGTGAGACAGTTGTTAAAGACAGAGACAGCATCACCCTGGTCGGGCATGAAGGACATGCACAGCTGAGTATCATCTGCATAGCAGAGAAAACTCAAGCCGTACCACCTAATAATCACTCTCAATGGCAGCATATATACCTCAAATAACATGGGTGCCAGAATAGAGCCCTGTGACACCCCAGAGGATAGGGGGAGTGATGTCGAGGAAAAAATCACAGACACCATCCTCTGAGTCCTACCCTCAAGGAATGATCGAAACCAACTGAGGACTGAGCCAGATAGTCCACAGATAAACCACAGGCGCTCCAAAAGCACTTCATGGTCAACGGTATCAAATGCTGCAGAGAGATCAAGAAGGACCAAGATGGAATGAGTCTTTCGATCTCTCGCTATTGGAAGGTCATTTAGTACCCAAACAAGGGCTGTCTCCGTACTATGTCTCTTCCTAAATCCAGACTGGAGAGAATCATAGACATTGTGGCTGGTCAAATGATCGTCCAGCTGCAACACGACCACCTTTTCAATAACCTTACCCACAAAAGGTAGGTTAGAGACAGGCCTGTAGTTAGCCAGACAGTCTGGGTCCAAGGAGGGCTTTTTAAGAAGGGGCCTAATCATGGCTTCCTTCAAGGGGTCAGGAAAGATCTCCTTCTCCAATGATAACCAAACTATCTTGGCAAGGATAGGGACGATTTTATCCACACATCCTACTAAGAGGCAGGTGGGGCCCGGGTCCAAACTACAGTTGATCTGTCACAGCGATTGGACAATCATCACTATGTCATTAATTGTGGGCTGGTCAAAGTCAGACCACACAGACTGGGTGTCCGACATCTCCTGCCGACCTCCACAACTCCTGTTTGAAAGAGTTAGAAGGAGAGCGTACCTGATTGTGTCAACTTTATCCGCAAAGAATCGAGCAAACTCCTCACACCGTTCCTGTGAAAACACTCTCTCAGGCTGAAGACAGAGTGGATTGCACAGTCTGTCCATGGTCCGAAAGAGCTGGGCTGGTCAATTCTGTGCAGCAGCAATTTCCCTGGACAGGAATTCTGCCTTCTTATGGGTAATTGCTGATTGATAGACACAATAATGGTCCATCAAACTAAGCCTGTCACACTCCAGACCCGACCTCTGCCAACATCTCTCAAGCCTTCTTCCTACTCTCCTCAACTCCCTGAAAGTCTCATCAAACCAAGAAGACTTGGTGCAAAGCATGAGGGGTCGAACATGTACAGGAGCAATGGAATCCAGGGCCCCTACTACTGCCTTATTATAGGCAAGAACCAGGTCCCAAGGATCCATGCATTCACTCAGCAAACTCGATAGATCCAGCACCGCCATCAGGCCCTCCAGTTTAACACCCCTCAAAGGGCGGTACTGGACCATCCAATCAGTTAATTCGATCTTCTAGCTGTGGGCAACCAATATGGTGCCTCATCTCAGCAGCAGCCTGTGGTTGTTTATATGCCATCCTGATATAGTAATCTTGTAAGCCAAAGTCCGCATTTTCATTGTTTTGTGCCGTCCAGGGGTAAGCTGTAAAACAATGACCTGGTTCATTGCACAAGTTGCATTTTGGGTTTCGAAAGCAATGAGCACTGGGGTGGCTCATGTCTCTGCAATGTGTGCACTTTAGGATATCACAATTAGTGCTAATATGTTTGTTGGACCTGCACTTAAAGCATGTGTGAGGCTGCCCAGAGTAAAACAAAAACCCTTTGTCCCGACCAATGAAGAAACAATTCGGGAGGTGAATGATATCTTCTCATCATGCTGCAACTTCACCTTGATCTTCCAGCCCCATTCCAGAACCCCTCTTCATCCAATATTGGGGCAGAGTTCCCTTGGATGGAACAATGTTTCTCTAGCCAGTACACCACATCTGTGATGTTGACCCCTTCGTTATGTAATAGAATCGTAATGACCCAAAATGACTGTTTCGTAAATGGGATGACTAAGAATTTGGACCATAGGGGGTTAGTCTTCAAATGAACATACTTGCACCAGAACTGCTCCAAAAAGGCTGGAGTCTGAAAAATGATGTTGAAAGACATTGTCCCAGGTGCATGAATAAGAGCATACACCTCTGAGGGGGAAAACCCTAATGATTGTTTAAGAAGTACTTTTCCCACAAAAAAACGATCAGGCAGCACATCCCTGTTTCCAATGTAGTGGAGCCTGATAGCATTTCTCTGCTTCGCAAGTTCCACCAGTTTGTAGAACAGGCTTGTGAAAGACTGTGGTCCTGAGCCTTCTTAGCCCTGCCCTGTCTGTGGCCCAGCAACAGCCTGTCCCTCTATCAACCCCATTGGTAGCAGTATAACTGTATTGTCATCATTAACATTACTGGGTACATCCATTACATAAGTTATATTGGCAGCATAAAATGTACCTGTTTCTGAATGTATAACTCCTGTAGGCTGACTGCTATCCTGCTCCTGCGGCACTGTTTCCATCCTTTGGGGTTTTTCTCCTGGTAGGGGGATATTCGGATCTGGGTGTCAGGATCCATTCTCTGCTGGAACCCATCCAGCTATCTGCAATTCCAAATCCGCCAACCAGGCAGGATTTACCAAATCACTCCAGTCCAGTCTCTGGGGCACTGCTATTGTAGGCTCTGAGCCTAACAGCTATGGGTCCATTGCATGCAATCTCACTGGTCCGTCACCATTCGGCCCTATAGACGAGGATGTGGAGCACTTCCTTTTCTTATCCTCCTTGAGCCGGAGGGATTCCTGTTGTAGTTACAAATTAATCGTTTCCAGCTCTGCTTCCAAATATCATTGTTTGTGGGCAAGTGACAACTGTATGCCTGATCCCAAACCTCATTTGCCCGATTTTCAGATACTCCTTGTGATTGTTCCAGTGGTTTCTTAGTGTATCCCTTAGGTAAGGTGGTAAGCTGGTAACCCTTCGGGTGCTTCCCAGCCACCTCCACAGCTTGTAAATCCTCCATTGCATCCATCCTCCCTCTATCTAGGGAGCTCTGTATGTAGGTGCGTTCACCAACAGCTTCTGCCATGTTCTGACAGACGAGTTCCCCTACTAGTGAGTAGGGAAAGTTTTATTACAAAAAGAATAAGTACAAAACTGAAACATAAAGCAGTAAACATCATAGACATGCAAGGTACAGAGACTTGAAAATGAGGGAAATAAAAAAAATCATACAGCAAGAAAAATTGATAACATACAATCGGAAATCAAGGTATGGACACCCATGGTTCCTGAAAATTTACAGAAAAAAAATCTTACAAGAGAGAAAGAAAACCTTCCAAGCATCAGTACTCAAGAAACAGTAAAATGTAAAATACACCTAGGAATATAGACTTCACCACCCGTGTACAAGCAAACACCAACAGAAAAAAATAGTGAACTGTACTCTGAACACCTTGTCTCCCGTGCACACCCCGCCAAACTCTCATACCATACTTTGTAGTGGTACCCCCTTCCACCACTTCTTCCACTGTTCCCAGGACATATTTTCCTTATCATCATTTGCCTGAGTAACAATTTCCTTCTCAATCATATGTACCAGGATACGTGGGGAGATTTCTTTTTGCTGTAAGACATATCTGCAGCGCACCTGCCACATCAGAAACTTAATACATGAGAATAAAAGACGAACAGTCCCTAAATCTACAGTGTCGGAAAGCTGTACAGAACCCGTGAGTACACTGGCATAAGAGTCCTTGGACCAACCCACATTACCTCATTTTCTATCAAGTTCTAACCACATTTCCACAGCAAATGGGCATAAGAGAAAAAATGTTCCTGCGTTTCAATCAGGCACAGACACTGTTCTCTTGGGCAAAACCTTTCCTCAATATATTTGTCCGTAGCATTTCCCTTAACCTCAGGATGACCATGGGCACTCAACCACTGCACATCCCACAGCCACGGCAGGGTTCGTTTATCAGCCAGATAGGTCTCCAACAAAGAATGAACACTGCAGCTCAGAGATGGATATTCCATTGGAATCTGATAAAAGCCCTCTTGAATTGTGCTATACAACATCTTTCTATTAATCACAGAAAGCTGTGCTTTTGTCAGCTTTCACTGACGAAATTTCTCCAAACCATACACAACAAACAAAGGCCAAAGCTCACACTTCTGTGATCTATAGGACCCTCTGTCCACATTTGCAACCACAGAGTCAACCAGAGAGCCACCACCCATTATCATTCTGCTGCACCTGGCAGGAGAAACAATTACACTGTGGTAAACAAAAATAGACTATGGATATGGACCCAGTATAGCCTAGAGGTCAGAGGAAAATGTGTGAACAAGCTTGGTACATCCAACAGACCAGACCTGAGTTTGATTCTCACAACCTCCACTTGCATACCCAGTGCTCCCAAGTCACCCCTGAAAACAGGCACTTGTACCTAGTGGGCTTTACCCGGTTACCAAAAAGACTAAAAAAAATAAAATAGCTAATATGGTTCAGTAATTGCAAACCTCCCTCTTTAATAGCTCTATACAGGACCTCCCATTTAATTGGGTTCAAACAGCTCCTCCATATCAGTTGGAAGGTCTGGCTCATAATTGTGACATCCAGTGAGCCCGGAGGTGTAAATATCACACCAACATATGTCAGCAAGGGTAAATAAAAAGTTTTAACAATAGACACACTTTTTTTTTGTCTGTTGCCAGTGTTTCCAAATTTGGACCTTCTCTTCACTCCTTGCCAATACTATCCCCCAATTGTCCAGTGCCATGTTACCAGACCCAAATGTGATGCCCAGGATTATAATAGTCTTATCCTACATGAGAATCTGCTGAATTTCTTGTAAGGGAGTAGTACTAGGACTCAAAACATATCCACAACATTTCTGAATATTCAAAGCAGACCCTAACAGTTTTGAAAAATGCTGAATTACACCTAGAGCACAGTCCGCTGAGTCCTTATTTGCCACCAGGAGACAGATATTGTCCACATAAGCTAACATTTTTGTGAGGTCAGGAATCCTATGAAGGTGGATACTACTAATCCCAGTATGCTGCCTAATCAATCTGAGCAAGGGATCCAGAATAAATATGTATAAAATAGGGCTCATGGGGCATCCTTGTTGGACTCCTCGAGCAATCTACACAGCCTGACCTAAATGTCCATTAATCAGAGGGCACGAGAAGGCAATGGAATATAGTTTCATGATCCAGGCAATAAACAGACTGGGTATACCATAGTGATCCAAAACCATTTTTAGATACAGATGAGAAACTTTTTCATATGCCTGTTCTTGGTCCAGGCTCAGCAAATAGCCACTTAGGGCATCCCTCTGTCCTTGAGAAACCACTTTCTTCAACAACAGTAGATTATCCATTATTTTTCTCCCCTTCACTGTACAAACCTGGCAGGGGTCAATGAGAAAGGGAGCAACCATCCCCAGGTGACTAGCCAGAATTTTCATTAAGATCTTTAGATCAGAATTCATGAGACTCAGCAGACACCAGTGCTGCAAAAGACATCTGTCTGCTTTTTTAAATGCAAACAATTGCACCAAATGACCAAACTGTGGGGTTATATCCAGGACATCCAGAATTGTATTAAATACCACTCGCAACACAACTGCCAATTCTGAAATTCATGTTTTGTAAAACTCCAAGGTCAGACCATCCAGCCCTGGGGTTATATTATTATTCAATGTGCCAATTGCCGTCCGAACTTCCTGTTCGTTGATGGGTTTAACCATGTCTTAAAGCAGATTTAGTGGACAAATCAGCTTAGCGCATGGCCATAGCAAGTCAGTAATCATGTCACAAGTCACATCTGAAGCAGCATACAAACAGTCCATGTGATGGTGCACTTCCTTGAGAATGTCATCATGTTACTGAACTACAACTCCCCCCGGTGAGCATAGTAAGGTCATCACCCCTTGTTGTACCCTTTGTCTACAACTCTCAAAAATATCACCCATGGCTGCTTTCCCTGGGATCCTGATATGATTTTCATGCAACAGGGAAGAGGCCCGCTCATACTGCATTTGTTCCATCTGTTGTTTTAGGAGAGATACCTGACTAGTATATTCCCCATACCCATCATTCACCAAAGACACCACTCACATGTACTGCCCCTGTAAGGTCAAATAATGGAGATACTTATTCAAATGGGATCGAAAGGCCCATGTTTTCAGGAAATATTTGATGTTGAATTTAGTTTGGACCCACCAGCGGCTCACATTATGCTCTAACTCAATTACAGACATACGAGCCAGTATAAGGTCCTGTACCCCAGCCACACAGAGTGCCTCCTGTAGGACTGTATTATTCAATTTCCAGAGGCCTTGGCCCCGGCTGACACTGTCCCCCAGGGATAGACTAACCTTCACCATCAAGTGGTCGGAAGTTACCATGGGAACAGTGACAGCTTGAACACAAACCAAGCAGGCAGCAGTAAATACATAATCTATTCTCGTAGCCAATTGAGCTTTATAAAAAGTATATCCCCTGTTGGCATGAACCCTCCAATAAGTATTAGTGAGTCCTGTTTGCTTCAGAATATTCTGCAAGGCATTCGAATCACAATACATTTTTTTTCTACTGTGCCCAAACCAGCAGTTGGCAAACAGCAATTAAAATCAGCAGCCTAGAGAAGGTGGCGAGATGTAAACAGAAAAGGTTTCACCACTGAGAACAGGTCCACCCTCCCTTTTTTGTTTGGGGTGCATATAGGGTAATCAATCTTCACCATCTATGGTCATGTGTGAAATCCAAGAGCAACGCTCTCCCTGGGTCAATGTCCACCACCCTCATGATCAAATAATCCCATCCTTTAAACAACCCCCACCCCACCACAGCGTTCCAGAGTTAAAGAAAAAAAGGCCGGGCCCCAACACCACAATTTTTTTGCACTTTCAGCATCATTCAATGTATACAAGTGAACATCCTATAAACAAGCATTGTCAATATGATAATCTTTGATGGCTGAAAAGACTACCACTCGTCTACAACCATTACGTATACTAGTCACATTAATCGTGGTGATGTTATAAGTAAATGGTTGTGACATAGCAGTATATCAGTTGCAGTAAAAAATCAACAATAAGTTATGCTAAAGAAATCAAGTCACTGCCTGTTTACCCAGGCACTGGCCACATTTGGGCTGAGAACCACCCTGTTTTTGACGTGTCCACAGTGCTTGTACTACAGTCTCGGTCACATCTTCTTCTGAATCTGAAGACACCCCTTTTTGAGAAGAAATCATAGAGGAAGACTCCGAACCTTCCCCAATGTCCTGATCCCGAGGTTGGATCATGTCATATGAATTTAGCAGAGGGAGTGGTGTCACAGATCTCCCCAACCTTTGAACCTTAGCTTTTGACTTCAGAGATTTTAATGGGTGTTTCTTTGAAGTCACTACAGTCATTTTATGAGGTGGAATCTCTCTCATATCTTCCTCTTGAACCTTTTGTGACAGAGCCACCACAGACTGCAAAACCTCCATAAAGTCTGCTATGAGCTCTACCAACATCTGATCATCCATGGCAAGGACTTGTTTATCCACAGGGTCAGGCTCCAAAGGCCCAGCAATTAAGGGGGGGGGCTGGAACTACATCTTTATCAGTCCCATCAGAAGCAGGGATAGGTCTCTGTATCTGAGGCTTATCTGTCGCTGCAGCCCGATTCTTTTCTTTGAAAGATCTCTGAGTTGAAATACTGAGACTCTGAGCCTTATCAACAATTTCCTCTTGGTTAGGGTGGTCCGACCGGTTATGCGTGGCCACTCACAGCTTCGAAACACATGGCCCAGAATGTCACATAAATTACACTTCTGTATTTTGCTACAGTCATTACTATTGTGCCCAAATGTCATACAGGAAGAACACTTTATTCTGTCACAGGCATTGCTGAGATGGAGATGGGATCCACACCTAAAGCATGTCTTCGGTTGCCCTGGGTAGAAGCAGTGGCCCTCTCAGACCCTAAAAAAAAGCACTAGGCAAATGCTTTGGGCCTTGAGGACCAGATTGCAGAAAAACCCTACATTTCCAGCCCCCAGTCCAGATGTGTTCCTCATCCAAGATAGGGGAAGGGTCCCCCAACACCTCACACCACTGTTGTAACCAATAAGTCACATCGTGGACAGCCACCCCTTCATTTCTGAAGAGCACAGTAACTTGTTTAATGGCAGGTTTCGTAATAGGGAGGACATGAAAGGGAAGCCATTAGGCTGAGTGCTTCTTCTTCTCATAAGAGGTCCAGAAACTATCAAGGCCGCAGAAGTTTTAAAACTTACATCATACAGTGTGTCACCGGATGCATGAATCAAGGTGTAGATTTCATTTGAGAAAAATCTCAAGGAATCTTTCAGTAATGTTTTCCTGATATACAGTCTATCAGGAGGAAGAGGCATACCTCCCAAATACTAAATATGGACAGCATTCTTTCACTGTGCCAGGACAGTACTAGAAAAAATGGTCTCTCTGCTACAAGACTGCTTCCAGTGAAGGGACGGCCTTAACCCCCCCACCCTGAGGGACTGGGAGTTCCTTTTCCATACGGTCGCCCCAAGTACTGGTGTTCTGTTGTGGGTTTTACTAGATGGGGCAGGTAATCATAGGATCTCCATCAGAAGAAGCAACAGGCTGTTCCACACTGCCCATAGACAGAGAGTTGTCTTGTGGCACCAGACACTGATCGCTAGGCCACGTATCCTGAGGAAGACCAAAAGTCTTCCTACCTGAACCAGACTTGTCCAGAGGGTCCGGGACCCACCCACCAACCTCCACTTTTTTCCACTCTGCACTTTCAAGTGCTGAGTCAACAGACCAACCCTCAGGGTGCTGCATTGGATTACCTTCTTGTTGGTCACTTCTCAGGCCTCGATCTTCTACAGTAGCAGACTATACATTCAGGCATTCCCCCTCACAGTGCACATCAGTTATAGAACACGTCTAAACACAGGGAGTTAATACATACTGTAAAGTATCATCAGCTTGAACAGTACTCACTGTGGCCAAAGCCATCTCAAGATTACCAGGGACATTTACAGGACCATCCACATCTATTGCCATCTCCAAAGCCTGACAGGACTCCGGTTGTTCAGGCAGCATCCAGTCCAGAGCCTGGCTCTGGAGCAGGCCTATGTCAGAATCCCCGGCACTGCTTAAAACACGATAGGATCATCAGCTCTTGGTTCTGCCACACTAGGCGATCTGGCAGAAGTTCCACTCCAGGGGCTCCCACCACGTCCCAGTGTCGAAAGCACCAGCAGCAATCGTTGCTGCTGTTCTTCACTCAATGCATGTACAAAGTCTACCTCTTGCTGTGGGCCTGTCACCCGTAAATCCATAAATCTAGTTGCCGACTGGGCCAAATACTCTTGTACAATACCATCCATTTCCGTCGCTATATCCTCATGCACGAACTCCTGTGCTGGACCTACAGGGAGGGAGATCTGCTCCCCTGTAGGTCTTCCAGCTGACCAAGCAAAACTCGCTCTGTCATCCATTACACACCAGCGCCCCCTACCAGGAAGAGTAGGGGAATTTTTTATTGATAAACAGAAAATGAAAATACAATCAAACAGTGTTACTTCACACAAAATCATAAAAACTGAAAAAAACCATAAGCAGATATTACATCATACCGATAAAACAAAATTAAATGAAAAGGCTTGGTCCCACCTGAAACATAGAAAGAAGAAACAGAAAAGAGTATTTAACATCATACTCCCCACAAAAGTAGCTGATATACTACCCCAAAAACTGAAAAATAAGAGCCTCCCTATCCCCTGTATAAAGGGGTAGGGAAAATATTTGATTGGATAATACAATATAAGCCAAAAAAACACATTGAAGCAAAACAATACAATGTAACAATTCAATGACCCTTCTCCATAAAAAGAAAGAAAAAACAACTCCCCCCAAAAAAAACAGAAAAATAAGCCAACATAATCTATTATTGTGTGAGTATCCTATACAGTAAACATATTCTAGTTGCCAACCTTCAGGTTATTGGCACATCAGAAGTTGTAATCCTGGGGAGGCCCTTCCATAATGTTAACAGTTTCTCACTTGGAAATTGTTTTTTTTTTTCTTTAAGATACAACTGTTTTAGCTCAAGTTCTACTTTTTTTTAAATTCCTTCATGTATTCCCTCTTTTTGCTGTAATGTAAAGCAACATCTAGCTAGCCAAATCTACCATTTAAAACTTGTAATCAACACCCTTAAGGTACTCATATGCCATTTCCGCCAACCTGGTGAAAAGGCTCCATACATAATATTGTCATATGTTACCATTGAAAATATGCAGTCCCCCCATTCCTGAGCTACGAATTCCCAAAAATCTTGAATAAAAGTGCAATCAAAAAGCAAATGTACAGTTTTTTCTTCCCAATTTATACACTGTACTCTATGACATAATCTTTCTGTCCGTTGCTTATGTTTATGATTAGCGCCAACACTAATTCTCTTGTGGCACACCAACCAATGCATATCCCACGTTATTTCAGGAATCTTATTATTTGTCAACAATTTCTTTAAAGCAGATAAGCTATTAACTGGGCATTTTTCAAACATTTGATCCACATGACAAAGTGAATGTAAAAGATGGGTATATATTTGTTCTCTGTGGAGAGACTTGATATGATCCACTGTCAAATGCCATTATTTTAATCTAAGGAATAATTCTCTAAGATAATTTAGTATGACTTCTGATTGCCTAAGCACTCCCAGCCTTCCTATAGTCCACTGGTCAAACCAGATCTGGCATCTTTTATATAGCAAAGTTTCCCATCCAGTTGTTTTAAATAGTAATAGTGGTTTAATATTACAGTGAAAAATGATACTATTAAAAAGCAGGATTGGATTAACCATGTTCAAGCCCCCATGGTTTATCGGTAAGTACATTATATTTCTTTTTATTGGGTTGAGATGGCTGCCCCATAGAGCCTGAAAAAAAAAATGCTACATAAAGTAGTCTCATATTTTTTGGGTAGTGGGAAAATATAACTGACATACAAGAAAATTGGAACCAGATAAGTTTTTATTAAGTAAGCATGCTTTTTCTTGTTAGGTTTCCATCTATTCCAGTAGGCAACTTTTTATTTACCCACCTCTAGTTTAGGTTCCCAATTCAACTTGTCTAAGTTCCCCATACCAAAACATATACCCAAAATAATTGTAGAATCAGTACTAATATTAATACCAGAGATGCAGGTAGTGGTTGTAAGGGTAGAACCTAGCCTATATCCAGTACATTTCTGTATATTCAGGGATGCACTAGAACATTGTCCAAAATCACTAGAGAATGACACAGCCTTCTGAACTGATTCTTCATCTGCTACCAATAAATTCATATCATCTGCATAAGCTCTATGGTGTGTTGTAATCCAGATTTATTAATATTTAAAGCCCTAATATCTGTATTAGCCACAATTTTTCTAAGAAGAGGGTCCAAAAAATACATAGAGTATAGGGTTGAGGGGGCAGCCCTGTCTCAGCCCCGCTGTATGTGAATCATTGGGCCTTTCTTTCCATGAACTAAAGGAATGACTGTAGTTGTTTTATAAATAGCTGTTATCCATTTTATGACATTCTGGGGCACCCTATAATAAGTCAAAACATTCCATAAAAAATCATGGGATACAAGACCAACAGATTTTTTCTGATCTAAGGAGATTAAATACCCATCTACTGCTCCTCTCTTGCCATATTCTACTACTTCTCAGACTAATAACAATAAATCCTCAGTTCTCCTCCCTGGTATTGAACGATATTGAAAAGGAGAGATGGCTTTTGTTGTTAATAATGACAGATGTTTTGTTAAGATTTTTGTCAAGATTTTAAAGTCAGAATTCAAAAGACTAATTGGTCTCCAATTTTGTATATCCGCCTTGTTTCCCTTTTTATAGATATGTATTAATACTACCATATTCATACTTAGAGGGATACGTGCTGTACCTAATATTGTATCATACATCAAAGTTAATTCCTCCTGAATGCCTGGTCCAATAAGTTTATATAATACATTAGAAAGCCCATCGGGCCCTGGCATTTTCCCTGTAGAAATAGAAGACAGTGCATCTAAAAATTCCTGCACTGTGATTGGGCTAGATATTTCCTCCAGCAACATGGTATCCACCTCCGGAATATCTAAACCTGTCAAAAAATCATGTGCAATATCTTCGTTGGCAATTAAAGGCCCATGCATTGTTGTCGTATAGTTAACAACTAAATTCATATTCCTGGGCCTTTAACTAATATTAAATGTTGATCTAATGAAAAATAAACCATATCATGATCTGTGAATTCTGCCGGCTGAGTGGCAGACAGTCCCACTATGATATTCCTAGAAATAAAAAAATAATCTAGGCGAGTAGCTAAGGATCCTTTATGAAATGTAGGAGTGTGTAATTTTGTTTGGCCAAAATATGCATCAGTAAGTCTTGCTTTGGTTACAGTATCCCATAAAAAATTTGTGTGACAATATATATTTCTCTGAGAAGGTTTATTCTGTAATTTATAAGTTATACTGCAGTTAAAATCACCAGCAAAAACAACACTAACTGAAGTATACAGAAAGGGATGAATAACTTTCAAAATCTCTATTTGATCTGCTTTAGTTTGTGGGGCATATAGATTAATTAACCCATATGTTATATGTTGTAAACTAACATCAAAGATTAAAACTCATCCTGGTACGAAATCTATCAGTTTAATTAGTCTTATTGCAGGTACATTGAAAAGAATTCCCATCCCAGATGCCGTACCTTGACCTATGGACCAAAAGGAAGGACTATACATCCAGGAGTTCTGTGCAGCTTTTATTTCATGAGTTGTGTGAAAGCGTACATCCTACAGAAAGATGACACCTGTGTGCAAATCTGCTAAATAGGAAAACACTGTATGCCTTTTAGTTGTTCTCTTAATACTATTAGTAGTAACAGTATAAAAGGTTAAATCTACCATGTGATTACCAAAAGAGATATCATTTGAACCTACCCATCCTCAAGGAGTACCCCCTATCCTTAGTTTTCTGTGTGATCTTTTTTTTTTTGTTCTTTTGAAGGCTGATTCATAGTACTCTGGTGTGCGGAAGTCTCAGGGAGAGAAGACACTAAGGAAGAGGTATTAGACTCCTCTTCAGAATGTTCAGAAAGGAGTGCATCATACTTGTTTTCCAGGGGAAATGGGTTGTGGTCCTTTTAGAGCTTTCAAGGGCATTCTTAGAGGTCTGTGACTCGTTACTCTTTGCTGCATCCCGGTATCTACTTGAACGGGGGGGCATATTGGTCACTAATGGTACTGGAGCTTCCACTGTTTGAGGGAGTACTACCTCCATAGCGTCTCCTCTTTCTTCTCTGACTTCACCAGGAGATATTATTTGCTTAGAAACTTAAGGTAAATTCAGGGGCTCCTGCAGAGGTACAGTGTCCTGGGGAGATCCAGATTTGGTTGATTCTCCAAGACATGAAGGTTAAAACTACTTATCCTACTTTTTTGAGCCAAAGTAATAGGAAGTCTTTGTTATTCCCCATCTGCTTGGTCTGAAACATTGTGGGCAGCCCACTTACAATTTTGAAAGGTATGGCCACCATTGTAACTGCAAAGATTACATATGCATTCATTTAAATACTGGGCGTAACCATAAAATGATTTTTAGTGTGTGGCCACAACACAGCCATTGTAACAAACTGTTTTATATTCATTGTTCTTTATTACAAACCATAATATAATCATGTGTGCTGCTATATTTGCTATCTAATAAGTACCAAAACAAATGTAATACTGGTAAAATAGCATATATGCTGCAATAGTCATCACTTCTGCCTTTTTCTATCTTGTGACTAAAAGCTAAAAAGCAAGAGTATTTCCATATGTGTGCTTATGTTGCAACTATTAGCTAAAGGGTCTTGTGACCTGGTGGCAACTGTCAACCTAAATAGTAATAGAAAGCCAGCTTTTGTTGCAAATGTTAGTCTATTATAATATCATTCTGCTTTACCCTTTCTACAATATATAAATGTTGGTAGTTATATGTAGTTACATGCACTAATACAGTAAACATAGTAAATGCTGTAACTGAGTTAAATAAAACTAACAGGAAAGGTCAGTCAGTATATGAATGCCACAGGGAGCCGTGACAACATACAGATTATATGACCTTAAGTCACCAGTTAGGTCATGGAGAGACACGGCAGTGTATGGGTTAAGGGACTCCCCAAGCTACTGGGAGAGACCCAACACAAGTATATATTTGTAACTGCCTATTCAAATGCTAGCAAGTAAATACGCTTCTGCTTTGTTAAATAAAGGCTACCAACGACTTTTTCTGTGTTTCTATAATAGCAACTATTGATATGTTTTGTACTAACAGTACTAATTGATTTCCAAGATAGATTGTAACATTTAGTTTATAAAAGCACTGTATGTAAGCTGAGTAGCTCAGCTCCAAACTAATGACCGCGTGCTTGGGCAAAGTATAAGATAACAGCATGTTTAGGCATTAAGGGCAAGCCTTAAGTTGTATGTTGCTATGGTGTGAGAGAAACTTATTGTTTCACCTAGGTCAAATTGACCCACTGGTATATGTATAAAAAATATTGTGTAAAAAAATTAAGTAAGCTGTGGAAAAGTACACCACACCTTGGTATCAACTTGTTATTCTGTTTTATGATTGGCTGACTGCAAAGTTTGCTTATCTAGTACTGACTAAATGTATATAAGTGTGTGATCTCAAGACACTGTGAGAGAGATCCAAAAGCAATTTGTAACACAAGGCAAGGCGCTGATTAAATCTACTAACTCTCCTGGCTGTGTCCGTGTTGTCTCTGACTAAGTATTATATAGTGAACGTTGTAACTGGAGGTCATCCACAACCCTAAGTTACACTGGGACTCCACATGGCCTGTTTCCCCACAAACTGTACACCTCATTTAATCACATACACTGCTTAAGTGCCCTTCCGAGCCACATTTATAGCATGTTTTTGGTTGTCCAGGATAAAAAAAGGACACCCCTGTCCTGACCTAAAAAGAAAGAGTTAGGTAGATGCATCACTCCCTGTTCATTCCTGTTTAATAACACTTTCACCCTCCAACCCCAGTCCAAATATTTTCAGTGTCAAAGATTGCTTCGGGGTCTTCCAAAACAGTACATTTTTGTTTTAGCCAGTGCATCAAGTCATGGACTCGCACATCTTCATTACGAAACAGCACTGTGACAAGTTTGTGCTCTGGTTTGGAAAGAGGTGTTGCCATAAAAGGCGACCACAAAGGCATTTTCTTAAGTACAGTATTGAGTCCAAAAACATTGAAGACCACCAGCTGTTTTAAAGCTGATGTCAAAAATTGTTTCACCTGAAACTTGAATCAAGGCATGTAGTTCGTGTGCAAAGAACTTCAAAGAATTTTTTAAAAGTTGCCATGCAATGAACAGTCTATCAGGTACTTCCTTCAAACCCCCAGTATATAATAATCTCACTGCATTGTGACGTTTAGCAGGCAAGATTGGTGTTTTAAAGAGGGAAGCATATGGCCCTGCAGTAGCGAAATTTATTAAATTCAAGGGCCTGTTAACAATGTCTACTGTTTCAGTTGTAATAACACTGTTAGGCTGTAGAGGGATTTTTGGTAGATTCAAAATCGGGTTTTGCGTCAGCTCAAGTTCCGAGAAAATATCAATGTTAAGGTCAGAACTGGGGTTTAAAGCCTGATTCTGTAGAGAAATGCTGGGGACAACCAAAATAGGAGAAGGTCCCGATTCCCACTGCCCAGACACCGAGTTATACTCCCATTCTGCTTCTTGCAGTATGTTTTGCACTGACCAGTCCTTTGTAGAACACTCCCTGAAGCAGGATATCTAAAACCATTTACATTAGTACAAGCTGCAGCCATTCCCGACATTTCCCCTGACCCAGTAACAGCAATTAGTTACAGTGTTACCTTGAGATTGCTTCTCGCCCAGTTCTACTCGTTTCACCCAGCTGATGTCGGCCTTCTTTGATGCTGCTAAGTCAGAGGTTTCCATCTGGGCCCATTGACAGCAGAGTTCTGTGCTTCACTTTGAAAGTCTTTGATCTGTTTCTTAAGCCGGGACTTCGTAAGGAAGTACTTTCGCTCTGCAGCCAGCAGCTGCTCCAATAAAGCTCATACCTCAGGACAAGAACCTACGGACCCACCACACTCAGCAGATTACTCCACTTCTATGTCCTATGCATTCAAAAGTCATTCCTCATCAGTATTTCCAGACGTAGGCACCACTGGGTTCTCCATCTCTACCACATTGGGGTCTGTAGCATTTTGGACTTTTCCAATTGTAAGATCCACCATACTTAAATTCGACACATCCTGTGGTGAAATTAAGATAGAGACATTCTCCTCAAAGACCATCTGCTGCTTCACTCCAGCCAGGGAGGCAGCCATCTTGCCGAGCAACAAACTGACCAGCGGTCCTCCTACTGTCAGAGTAGGGGAATTTCTCTGGTGTCCTGGCCACATTCCCCTTCACTAAAAAATTTAAATACCACCAACAGCTTAAAATCTGGTTCAATTTCAGTTGGCATCCATCTGTACCCCCACCCCACCCCTGAGATGAGGCTGAAAATAGGCAAAGAAAATTTCTAGTTTTCCTTCCTGGTCAACAAAAACTAAATAAAATACAAAAATAAAAATGTTCAATATTTTGACTCCAAACTTTTAAAATAGCAATTTTTCCATATCACCTCTTAAATGTGACACATGTCCCTTTTTTTAAATCCTGGCTAGATGTGTTTTTGCGCTTCTGCTGCAAAATGACGTTTTGGCCAATATAGTGTAAATGTTACATGTCTTGTTTGTAAGGTGAATCATAAAATGAGTATCTTGAAAATTTGGGATCAAAATAAAACCAAAAAATTATATATATATATATATATATATATATATTAAATTGTTGACACACTTTGTGTTTAGTGCTAGTCTTGACTCCAATGGGTATGCTTTGTGATGCTGTGCTGGTGAGTTGAGTTCGGGGATGAGTTCAGTGACCCAGCTGGATGTGGTGAGGATGGGGGATAGCACTTTTATGTGACCCCCCAGCCAGGGAATGAAAGGTGCAGGGTTGTCTGCATGGGCCCAGGGACCATATAGTGAAGGCAGCTGTCCTCTTGACATAGGGCTTTGCATCTCTCCAACCATGGGTGGCAGAGGGATCTGTGCATTGGCTGACGGGTGCAATCTTTGCCTTGTGCATTGGTATCTGTGGCCACATGGAAGCACAGTCCATCAGAAAGTCCCATGAATTCTTCACATCCATCACTGCACTTCTGGAGGTGGATGCAGTCTTCCCTTGGTGCAGGGCATCAGCATTTATTCACGCAGGACCCGAAGGGACCTGCATGAATAAGGATGCAATTTCACTATCTCAAAAAGAAAAGAAATTCTTTGCAAAAAATGTTGCTAATGCACCAGTTAAGGTAAATTTACACAACAAAAGTAGGGAAGTGTCTCATTAGGGTTTCCAACCCTAACTCCCCACTCCTACCCCCAAGCAGCAAAAGAAAAAAACATAAGGGTTTTAGGTCACCGGAGTCTTGGCGAATCAATCTTAGGGTCTTCCTTGGGGTTGTCAGCCCTAATGTCCAACCTGTTCTTTAAACAAGCAGCATCATACATTATGTCCTTTTTTTACTACAGGACCCATAGGGCCCCATGTGAAGAATGGTACAACAAATTGTTTTGGAAAAATGTGGCAAGACATACTTCTGTACCTTGGAAGAGTGTATCACTGTGAGGCACTGGCTTGGAGCTGTACATTGTGCATTGGACAGGAGTCTATAGGCTGGGGTGGAGGGGCAAGCATTAGGGTTGACCACCCCAAGGAAGACCCCCCCAACTGGTGTGTTAACATAGTTTTTTGCAAAGAATATAGATATATAGATATTCTTTGAAAAAAATGTGTTACTGCACCAGTTAGGTTTTGGATTAATCAAGCAAAAGTAAGGAAATGTGGTGTTAAGGTTTCCAACCTTAATACCCCACCCCACCCTGCAAGCAGCAGGAACAAAAAATATAGTTTTGCCTGTCCTGAGTCTTTGCAAATTAGGACAGGGGTCTTCCTTTTGGGTTATCAACCCCAATGCTCACCCATTCCATTAGCAAATAAGCTGAGATGTGCATACTAAATGAGAATGTGGTGAGCATTGGGGTTGATAACCCCAAGAAAGACTCCAGGCCTGGCTATGCAAAGATGCAGGAAAAGAATGCCAGGAATTTCTACCTGCTGTTTGCAGGGTGGGGGGATGGTAGGGTTGGAAACCCTAACACCACATTTCCTTACATTTGTCAGTTTAATCTGAACTCTAAGCAGTACATTAATGAGGTTTATTAAAAATAATTTCCTTACTTTTTAAGACAGTATAATTGTATGCTCATTCATGTATGTCCCTTTGGGACTAGAGATGTGCAAAGTGGGGAACATTTGCTCTACGAAAAGATTTGTGGATTTTCCTCACTTACCAGAGTTGAACCGGGGAATTTGAAAACATCACTGGCAGGGTTTGGACTTTGCCAGCAGAGTTTGGCAGCTCCACCAGTAGAGTTCAAATGCAGCATTTTGCAGAGTTTTTTTTTAAATATGAAGTGCCTCCCACACTGATTGCCAAGCTCCACACCCAAAAGAACTTCCCTGGTGTGTCTAGTGGTCCCCCTGTTTCTGATAACCCCACCGATGTAAAATGAAATGCCTCTGCCCATTGCCAGCCTGTTTCCCCGGTTTCTAATGGTCACCCCTGCCAATTGCCAGCCCGTTGTCAAATTAAATCTAAACAGTACCCCTCCCAATCGCCAGGCACTACTCACAAACACAAATTTCCTTGGTGTCTAGTGGAACTCCCTCCCTATCCCCATCCCCAAATGTCCACTCCCTGCCCTGGTGTCTAGTGGACCCATCACCCCCACCACCCCTGCATTAACTACCCTACCACCCTGCTCCTCCCCACCCACATCCTGAGTGGGCCACCGGCATAGAGTTCCATTCTTCTACACAGCCGGCGACCTGACTAAGCTCTCAATGAATGATCGGGTGCTTGTACAAGCACACACTCATTCTTTGCAAGCTTGCAGTCATTCTTTGATGTTTTTTGGGGTACAGAGAAGAGCAAAGTGCTACTCTAGTCCCCAGCGGGGTTGGGGATGGGATGGGGGATGGTGTTGTGGACCACTCCTGAGGTCAACAATGCTGTTCTGTCTCTCCTGCCCCCCTGCTGGTGACCAGAGCAGCCCTCCGCTCTTCTCTGTGACCTAAAAAACATCAAAGAATGACCATGAGCTGGTAATGAATGAGTGCGTACTTGTAAAGCATGCTCTTATTCACTGAGTACTCAGTTGGGCTGCCAGCCATGGAGGAGAGTAGAGGGCTGTGCTGGTGGCCAGCTCCGGGTCCGGGTGGAGTGGAGCAGTGTGGTGGGAGGGCTGTCCATGCAGGGGTGAGAGGGTGGGGGTCCACTAAACACCAGGGAGTGGACATTTAGGGATTGGGACATGGAAGGGGTCCACAAGACACTAGGGAAATCTGGCGATGGGGAGTGTACCTTGGATTTAATTTGACAATGGGCTGGCAATCATCTGGCGGGAATCACTAGACAACAGGGAACAGGGATATTATTATTTAATATGACATCTGGGCGGGTGCTTGGTGGGGGAGGGATTTAATTTAATATTGCAATGTGCCAGCGATTGGCCTGGGGGACCATTAGAGACCAGGGAATAGAATGGAGGAGGGGTCCCAATTACCATTTCCAACTTCTCCTTGCATTGGTATTTTTTCAAGTGCAATTTGCACTTAAAAAAAACAAAGTAAAGCAAAGTTACAACTGTCAAAATTTTACCTAAAGGGGCAATTTCACACAATGACAAATGGATGTGGAGTTGGTGGCTTTGCGGGAAATTTGCCTGCAACTTAAAACTTCACTGCATCTCTACTTCTAACACACTAGAGCAAAGTAATATTTTTTCACCAAAGAAGCAAAAAGCACCACTCTGGCACAAGCCCTTTCACTCCTGAAAATTTCAGAGCAAAATTCGAAACTGTCTGGGCTCTACTTGATAGCCAAAAAAAAAAAGAAGAGAATATAGACAGTTGCTGGGATATTCAGACTGCTCCAGGCAGTGGCGTAAGCCTGGGCGCAGTTCAACTGTGATGAGCCGGGGCCTGGTCTGGGTGATATTCAAAGGTGCTGCACCATAGCTCAGCACTGTTGAATATGGCATGGTCAGCACACAAACTGCGCATGGTGCAGTGGCACTGTGCTGGTGCAAGCCACAGATAGGGAGCACGGGGATGCGCCAGTACAAGTGCAGTTGCATGAGGCGCATCCCCAACAATATTCAATAGGGGGCATGCAAATGATGCCATAATATATGTAAGGTGCAAATGGGGCCATTTGCGTGTCGTTATGGCCCCATTTGCATGCCTTGTACAGGGCAGGCTGGCTATGTGCCTTTGACGCCCTGCACAGCATGACGTGTGCTGTGGGGATCCTGGGGCATCCCATGCTCCATAGTCATGATCACTTGGTATATGCTACTAAAGATAGTCCTAGTAGTCTAATGGCCTCCCCAGTTCCCGTTGCCCTGATGTGTTTTCAATATGACCATCCCTGGTGGACTAGTGGTCCCCCTCCCACCTGAGTCCCAGATTCCCCGATAAATGACATGAAGACATCCCTGGTGGTCTAGTGGAAATCTCACCCCACCCTTTGCGTGATCATGATAAACTCCTGCATTGAAACGTCCTGGTGATCAGTGGCACCCTGCCCCCCCACCCACACAGAACCCCTTCCCCATCCTCTCCCCCTCATCATCAGCAGGTGGCTGCATCCTACCTGCACACAGCCCACTGCCCACCGAATGGCAGTTACAGTATGGGCTGTAAGCCCATTGGTCCCCAATGTCAATATGCTGCACAAATGAAAGGGTGTCATCAATGGTGACCCCAGGTGCTTGAAGGAGGACCTGCTCCGGGGGGGCAACATGTTCTTGTGGATGGCAAGTGTGGGATATCTTCTCTTGATATGCAGGCTTGACAGGAGCATGGTTTTAGTTTTTTTCATAATTAAGTTAGAGCTTGTGTGCACTGAACCAGTCCTCAAGCTGATGGAAAGTAGATTGCAGTTCTCTCTGTAGTGTCTTGATGTCAGTGTTGCTGCTGAGAATGACAGCACCTTCAGCATACAGGATTATTTTGCTGTTACAAGCCTTGGGTGGTGCATTCAGGAAAAGGCTAAAAAGCAGAGGGCTGAGGATTGACCCATAGGGAACACTCAGAGATACCTCTCTGGACTACAAGGTAGCCGGTCCGACTTTGACTCTATGAATCATGTGTGTCAGATAGTCCTAAAACCAGCATATAGCATTGGGGGCAACCCCAGTGTCTGTGGTTGTGCCAGGAGGAGGGGGTGGTTGACCATTTCAAAGGCCTTTTTTAAGTTGATGAAGACAGATCCCACCTATTTACTGTCATCCAAGGCCTTATGAACATAGACAGTAAACTTTATCAGGGCTGTGGCTGTGCTATGGTTCTTTCTGAAACTGTGTTGCTGTGGACATTGCAATTGATATTTCTGAAGGTAGCCAGTGATTTGATCTGCCACAATTCTCTCCAATGCATTTGATAGAGGGGCTAGGATTGATATGGGCCTATAGTTGGCAATGCAGGTCCTGTTTCCACTCTTGTGAACTGGGGTCACTAGAGCTTGCTTCCAAACTGAAGGGAATTTGGCCAGGGTGAGTGATTAATTGAAAAGTTTGGAAATGGGGACAATTATCATGTACCATGATAGGTACATACTGTACAAAGTTACTGTATTATAATGACATCCAGCTGTATACCAATGTTGAATAAGCTACAATATGAGATATTATTTATTTTTGTTTTATTTTTAATAATCCAGACATTGTCTACACAATAATGATATGCAGCCAATGATGCTGCTTACAATTTGAGACCTTGTGTTTTTTTTTATCACTTTATTCATTATTGGGAAATTACTTGTAACATGGCTGTAATTCTGTTTAGCCAATTAGCTTTTGGTTTACCTATGCATGCCTTTTACAAGAGTACTGTATATGAATTATTACCAGTGCACAATATTGCCCTTAGGACAGGTTGTGGAGTGCATTTGAATAGATGTAAGAATAGTGTCGCACATCAAGTAGGAATGGTTTCCCTGATTGTAATAATTTGTCCCTGATTTTAATGGGCAGTAGCTCTCATTTTGGTCCTTGCTGGGTGAGAGGTATGCATTTTGGGGTAACCAGTTGTTGCAGTTGACATCACTATGATTTCTTTGCAATCCCCTATGATGCCCCTTGCAACCCCTGAAACATTAGTTGCCTAGCATTTACTCCTCCTACAAATATAAAGCCATGAGAGTGTCAATGCCACTAACAGATAGATAGGTCCTGAAAGAGTTAACATAAAGCAGCTCTTCAGAGAAGATAAATTAATCATACACACACACACGCACGCACGCACACACACACACACACACACACATCTGGGAGTAATAAAGTAATGTGAAACTCCTCTGGAGTTATTTCCTCTAAAATCTTGCTGTATCCTCTTTTGCGAATTATGTCAGTCAATTATTTAGGTTCCAAAGACTAGCAAATCACAGTTTAATAATAAATATAATTAACAAGATAGCAAGTGAACATATTAAATCCTGTGTTAAAACATGTCAAACAGACTTCTGATATTTTCTTTTTTAAAATGCCTGGTACATCTCTGGATACAAACTGGACAACTCTCCCCTCTTGCCCTCTCTCCCTCCCCAGTAGCTGGCTACTCAAGCAAGGCTTTTTTGACACTAACATGCAAAAAAAGTTTCTAATTGCATTGTTGCAGACAGTTAAACTGCTTCAAAGAAGTGGTGTACATTTGTATTTATTTATTACAATCTCATATTACAACCTTTGAGCTAAGAGCTCATTTACAGAGATTCCACATCAAAAACAGAGGAGGGTAGAACATACACATTTTACATGAAATACGGTGAAGACATGCACAGTAACATATATTTATACATAACAAAAGTAATTTACTGTATAAAAACAGGTAAGTAAAACACGGTGGTTAAAAAAGGAGAGGGAATATTTTCTACATGATATAACTAGTTACATGGAGCAGGGAAAGTGATCAAGCTCAGAGTGGGAAACTAGCAGTGCCAGTAACCTTTGTCGGGGGGGGGGATAGATGAGAGTGGGGCAGATGGAGGTAGGAAAATGTGAAGGGAAGAGGAGGTAGGGGAATATGGAGGGTTGTTGTTAAGATGGGATCAGAGCAGTTAGAAGCTTTTGATCTGCCCATAGCATGATCACTGCCCTCACAGAATTCTTTAATTTCCTCCACTCTGCCCTAGACAAGGGCCACCTCACCGGTGTCATTTTTAGCGACCTCTCCAAGGCCTTTGATATGGTCTCACACCCCCTCTTACTGAACACACTCCACCAACCCGGCTTCTCTCATGGACCCCCCTCCTGGTTCTCTAGCTACCTTTCCTCAAGGTCCCAATGTGTAAAAATTCACACCACCTTCTCCAGTACCCTGCCTGTATGCTCTGGTGTCCTCCAGGACTCCATCCTGGGCCTGTTGCTCTTTAATCTTTATGTAAATGCCCTGCCCAGCTTCTGTTCAGGCAAGGATCTTCTTTATGCAGATGATGCAGCCCTCTTCGCCTCCCACACTGACCCCTCTGCACTCCAGTCCTCCCTCCAGTACTCCTCCAGACAAATTGAGAACTGGTTCATGGACCGCCAACTTATTGTAAATATTAAAAATAACAAATCCATGCTTTTCACCCATCACCAAAGCAAAGCCAAGGACTCCCCCCTCCAGATTCTCTCCAGCTCACTCCATCTACTGGATCAAGTCCTCACCTACAAATACCTTGGAATCACTTTTGACTCTACCCTTTCATTTCACTCTCACACCAATACGCTCACCTCAGTCACCTATGCATGCATTGGCCTGTTATACAGACATAAGGACTGTTTGCCACCTGAAGCCCGCCACCTAGCAGTCACCTCCTCTGTACTGTCCCTAGTGGACTACACACTCACAGTATACGCAGCAGCCGACACCACTGCTGTAAACAAAATCCAGATTTCCATTAACAAGGCATGCCAGCTCCTGTCTGGAGCTGATAAATGGACACATATCTGCACCCTTTATTCCTTAACCAACGTACTCACACTTGAGGAGAGACTTCAATCTCCACATCCCTTCTCCCTGTCACTCCTACTTTTGCCACTCGCAATGCCTCCAAGACTACTGTATATTGCAGATCCCCAGGGTCAGGACTGCACTAGCACAGAGATCCTTCCTCTTCAGAGCACCATCCTGGTACAATGTCCCCCCCCCATCACCTCTCTCACCAAAATATGGCCTTTCAAGGTTGCACTCAAGAATCACATTCTGTGCACCCACAACTGTGAGTGTCCCCTTCCAAAACCACCCTAGGCTTCTAGGTGCCTCTTTTTAGGGGCTGGAGCCTAGTCAGCCTTGACAATGTCTCTTCTGAGACAGCACACTTTGTACCTCATAAGAAGTTACTGTGCTTGTGTGTTAGCAACTGCCTAGCTACTGATTATGTAGGACTACAGCTCATTCTGCTGATGGACATGTTAACAACTGCCTAGCAACTATTTGTATAGGACTGAAGTTCATCTGCTGGATGACACTATTGCCCTGCTAATTGTATTCAATGTTCTCCATTGTATGTATTACCTGTTCCTTCAATTTTCATTACTATCTGTATTTTTCTCTTTGTATCATGATGTGGAGCTTTTGGAAATGAATCTATGACTCAAAGGGTTGTAATTCCGATGTGCTTATAAATAAATAAATAAAATAGAAGGATATAGCACAGGGTTCACAGGAAATTGTCTAAGTTGGGGGCAGATGGTAGAAAGGTAAATAGGTGTCAAATAGTGGACAATAAAGAGCTAAGATGATCAGGACTGCCCAAGGCCAGAAAAACAGGTTAGTGGAAGTAAGTGCACTTCTTTAGGCTATTGAGATGTGAGCAGAATTTTGATTTGAAAGGTTCAATTTTGGTACCTGTGAGGAGGTCACTTGGGAGGGAGTTGAGCCAGTTTGGGACCCAGAAACAAAAAGATCATTGACCTTGCGAGGTTCGGTGGAAAGGGACCTTAAAGAGATTGTTGGTTGACCCCCTGGTTAATCTAGCTGCTGTAGCTGGGTTAAGCATGGACTGAACCTCGGCTGGCACCAGGCCAAGGATGGCCTTTTTGAGTAGAAGACATGACTGATATAGAATTCTGTTTTCCAGATCTAGGCAGCCTGAGAGTAAGTATAGGGAACAGGTGTGGGAAAGGTGTGAGTAGCCCAAGACTAGTCTACATGCTTTATTCAGTATTAAGGCAATCCTTTTTAAGGTTGAGTCAGAGGCAGCACTATAAATGACGAGATCATAGTCTATTACAGAAAAGACTGAACTATTAATGGCGAGTTTAAGGGCTTCTTCCGTAAGGCAGTGCCTATGTCTGTAGAGTTGGCTGATTCTCCTATTTGAAGACCTAGTGACCTGGTCAATGTGTAGTGAGTAAGAGATGGAACTGTCCAAGACAGAGCCTAGATATTTGAAGTTTTGAATCATTTCAAGAGTTTTGTTTTGCTTGTTTCGAATAACCAGTTTGGATGACTTGTACCTGCTGTGTGTAGAGGCAAACATCATGGTTTTTGTTTTCTTATAGTTTAGCAATAACCATGCATTAAAGAACCAGTCTTTGACTATATTGAAGTTGTGGTGTATTCATTGTTTCAGAGAGGTGGAATCAGGGTGACTAGTGTAAAGGACAGCATCATCTGCATAAAGGAGGATTCTGTTCTAACACATTTGTGGAAGGGGATTTAAAAAGAGACTGAAAAGCAGAGGGCCCAAACTGGAGCCTTGGGGAACTCCAGTACTAAAGCATAGGCTATCAGAGAGTGTGCTGTCAGTTTTTACCTGTTGTATCTGTCCGGAGAGGTAGCTCCGAAACTAACATTGGGGGATTGAGAATATGCCTAAGTCGCTAGCTGAGTGAGCAGGAGCTCATGGTTGACCGTATTGAAGGCCTTAGTGAGGTCTATGAAAGTAGCACCCACCAAGTGCCCCCGGTCAAGTACATCATGGATAAATCCTGTAAAATCAGCTAGTATAGTTGTTGTGATGTGTTGCTTTCTGAACCCGTGTTGCTGCTGGCATTGAAGATGGCATTTGTTTAGATGGTCCATAAGCTGATAGTAGACAATCCATTCCAGAGTTTTAGAGATTAGGGGAAGTATGGAAATAGGCTGGTAGTTTGTGTGAATTGTCATTTCCCTGCTTTTGAAAACTGGGGTAATTACAGCGGCTTTCCAGAATTTGGGGAATTTTCCAGTAGTGAGGGAAAGGTTTAGGATTTTTGTTAGGGGAGCCAGGAGTACATCAAGGGTGAGTGAAATCAACTTCAGATCGAGACTATCACCATTATGCCTGGTCTTGCCTAGCACTTGCTGAAGGTATTTTTTTGCCTCAGATTTCGAGATAATCCTGAGGTAGAAAGGTGGGTCAGGGCTTAGGGGTGAGGTAATTGATGTATTACATATGTCCCGGCTAATTGGTTTTATGAAGTTGTGGGAAAGCACACCACTGAGGTCAGTGAAGGCCTTATTGACAGTGGTGGGTGAAGTGGGCTCAATCCACTCTGCTAAGTGATTCGCAGAGCAAAGGTGGATTCACGGAGTGCTCCACAATGCGAAGCGAAGTACTTCGCGTTATAATAAGGAACGTGAAGTGCATTGAAAACAGCTACTTCGCGTTACTCCGCCTCCACTGGTCACTTCTCTTTCAATTTTTAAGACGAAGTACATTGGTGGCAGTTCACTTCGCCTCACTTCACCTTGTTTTTGAGCTCTGAAGGAGGATTTTGCAGTGATTCATGGGAGTTCAGGTCACATGGGCTCTATATTGATCTGCACAGCCTCAGTTCGAGGTAGTATGAGTAGGAAGGAGTAGGAGACAGTGTGCTCTGATAGCTGTATGTAGGAATCTTTTAAAAGCTGTTCAAAAAGCATTTTTGCTTTTTTGGGGGGGATCCAACTGTAGTTCATCGATTGTAGGAAACCCTCCTGTGCTCTCATCATCGAGCGTTTTTGCTTGTGTGTGGATTTTGAATGTAAATTTACAACATTGAGTGTGTGTGGTGAAAGACAGTGAAGTGTGCCGTGTGGTTGAGGGGGCATATCTGTGTGTAGGTAGATTTAAGTTGGAGAACTAGTGATTTCTTTGTGTTTTGGCAATATTTTTGTTATATAACTGACTGTGTTACTGTACACATAGTAAAATTGTCAGTGATAGTACAAATTTTCTTGCTGCTTGTTGTGGGAATGTGGTGCAGCATTTCATAAGGTCAGGTTGTTTAAATTACAAATTTACATTACGTGGCACTGAGTACACTGAACTTTTGCATTTGCATCGCGTTCCTCATTCAGCATTGTACACAAAGTGTTCTGTGTTGTGTGTGCAGTGTCGTGTGTATCAAATATAATACACCTTTTAAAATTTGTGACACAGATCAGTGTTAAGTGCAACTAAGCGCAGCAGTGTAAACCTGCTATCCACTGCAGCTGCCTGATTTTGTACTGCGATCGTGTTCTCTGTTCTTAGTGTTGCTGCTTGTAGTGCTGTAAAAATCAGCACTGTCTATATTCAGTGCTCCCCCCACGTTGAAAAGATGTTTTTTACCAGACTGGATTGTTTTTGTGACCCCATCAGCACCACTGATTACTGAAGTTGTTTTAGTTCCATGACAGTGTCACAACACAGTAGTCCCATTATCTGTTGCTGAAGCCACAGTTGTTTATTTTGCTTCACATCCAGCTAGCGATAGTAACGAGTAGCGACCCTCCAGTCAGAAAGTGAACGTATCAAAATCTGAATTTGGTAATAATATTGTGGTTGATCCCCCAAAATGCCTGCAAAGAGACTTGCAAGTAAAGCTGTTTCTGGCCATGGCAATGTTGGCAGTAAGAAGGTCTGTGGGTGTGGTAGTAGTATGCGGACAGAGAAGTGCATTGGTGATGTGAGGAAAGGTATTGTATTGGATTGTCACGGTAGCAATCTTCCTGGAATTTGCCAGCATGCAACAATTGCTATGTGCAGTGTGACCTGTTCACACACTAGTGAGAACATGTTGGACATGGTACTGACTGAAATTGACAGATGGCTGAACCCTATGTCCCTGACAGCTGTGTTCATAGCAAGTGACAATGGGTCAAATGTGGTGAAATGCATCACGAATGGTGTTTTTTTTCGTGTTCCATGCATGGCCCACTGTTTAAATCTTGTGGTTCAGGAGTTTCTGCAGCACCCTGACATAAAGGAAATGCTGACCATTACACGACGTATCTGCTCTCACTTTTCAAGATCTGGAAAGGCCCGTGACCAACTGCGGCAGTTGCAGATACAAAACAGCCTGCCTCAGCACCGCTTGAAGCTGAAAGTTGTCACCCGATGGAACTCCACATTATACATAGCAGAGAGGTTGTATGAACAATACAAAGGCATCACAGAATATCTTGTTATGCACACTAGCCATGACAGTTCTGGGGCCTCCATGTCTATGACGACTGAACAGTGGCGCCTCATGGACTCTGTAATAACAGTTTTGCTGCCTTTTGAACATGCCACACAGGCAGTGAGAGGCGAGACTGCCTCCATTAGCCAATCAATTCCACTGCTGTGGGTGCTGAGGCAAACATTCGTGAATGTACAGCATAGCCTTGATGTTGCCGGAGACGGTGGTAGCAGTATGTTGCTGCAACACATGCTGACAGTATTCGACCAGAATCGTCACATTGTGAGCAATCAGTGTAGTGACAATTTTCCCATGGCAACAATGCTGGACCCATGATACAAACGTGGAATTGCATCAGTACTGGAGGAAAGGCCTGAACAGGTAAAAAAATATCAGTGGTCAACTGGCTCACTTGGTTCATGGGGCACAGAAGTCACATGCCAAGGTTTGCAAACCTCAGCAGCATAATCCAGCTGAAGGTGTAGCTGGAGGACCAGCAAGCATATCATGCTAGGGTAAGGGGACTGTAGTTCCTGGTGGTCTGTCATCCAAAGTGGTTGGTGTCAACCCGCTTTGGGAGGCTTTGTCCCAAGTGGGTATTTGTGACATCAATGATTCCGGGGAACAAGCTGATGCATCAACAGTCAGACTTAGTGTGTCACAGAGAATGGTTGAGTCATATTTGTCTGAAAACAGGCATCTGACAATAAGTGAAGATCCTCTTTTGTACTGGAGTGGAAAGGTTAGTGAATGATCAGAGCTGACTGCAGCGGCACTGAAGTACCTCACATGCCGACCCTCCAGTGTAAGTGTTGAGAGGGTATTCAGCTCAGCAGATGCTATAGAGGTGCTATAGCCAGGGATCGTCGGAAAAATCTGTCTCCTGCAAATGTTACTTTGCTAACATTCATTAAAATGAATGAGAGGCACATACCAGCACAGACTGCAACCTTGGTATTCATACCCCGGGCCTAGTCATAGTGGTCTTGCTGATGTGGAAATGAAGCATCCTGGTGGCACTGGCAGTGGCTGCCTGAAATGGCCCACCACTGATGTAGATGATGACACAAATGAGAAATAATTTCCCAGTGGTCAGACTTCAAACATCAATGACTGTGAGGGCAGGTTTCTTTATGAGGATGATGATGTGGTTAATGTTGGCAGGTTTTAACTGCAGTATTTAAAAGGCAGTGTGCCCCCTCATCCCAGACCACCACCACCGGGACTGATGTTATCCAAGTCTGCTGCCACCATGAGTCTGTCTGTCCACCACGGACCACCACCACCGAGACTGATGTTATCCAAGTCTGCTGCCACCATGAGTCTGTCTGCCCACCCCGGATCACCACCACCGGGACTGATCCAAAAAAGTTTGTCAACATGATCAGGCACACCCCTCCCCGACCTGAGCTTGGGCACACATGCAACATGCAGAAGTCGTTTCATTCTATGACCATGACCATCATTAAGAACTGGACTCCAGAAGAATGCTGATGAAATCTGTGAAGAAATAAAAAAATAACAAACCATTACAGACAAAACAGAAAATATGATTCCCCCCCCAAAAAAGAGAAATACTTACCTTCATGTGCTTGAGAGTTATCCAGTTCCATTTAAGTGCAAAAAATTCTCATTGAGCACTGGACGGTGCACAGCAGCAACAGTTCGGAGATGGAGTCACCTGTATGTGATGCAGAACAATAGCATGAATACATGTCCATGTCAAGTTCAACCCCCCCCATCATCACGTACAAAATACATAACCATATATCTATATATATATATATATATATATCTACTCACCAAGGCTACTATTACTGTACATCCAAAAGGCACCTTTCAATCCAGTTGAGATGATCACTTTTCACTTCTCTGCACACAAGGAGGATGCATTCTGGGCCTGCAGAAAAAAATCTGGGGACTCTGTGCCACTGTTGTGCACATGACCAAGTGCACCATAAATTCTGGGGGACTTTGAATGTGCTGAAACAGTCTCATTTCACTGTGTTACCACTTGTCAATTTTCTGGACACATGGAGGATGCATTCTGGGACTTCAGAAAAAATCTGGGGACTCTGTGCCACTGTTGTGCGCATGACTGAGTGCACCATAAATTCTGGGGGACTTTGTATGTGCTGAAACAGTCTCATTTCACTGTGTTACCACGTGTCAATTTTCTGGACACAAGGCATATGCCTTTTGCGGATGCAGAAAAATGAGGCACCTAAACAGCGCACGTACACAAAACACGCAGACACTTAACAGAAGGAAGGAGCCCCAGAATACAAAGTGTAACACATACTGAAGACAACAAAAAAAAGGCTTAATTACATACAAGGGTCAGGGATGGTGGAGGAATACGTTTTATGGCACAGCAAGGAAGGTGGGGGGGACATGCTGTGAGGAAACAAAACTTATGTGGGATCCTATGGTGATCCAGCAGCAGTTCCAGCATGGACATAATTTGAAGCTGATGTCCCTCTATGTCATCCAGCCGCTGCTCCACAGCACTCATCCTCTCGCTGTTCTCCTCAACTGTACTCCAGAGAACTGCAAAGTCAGACAGTGTTAAACGCACTTCTCTGGCATCCACTCCTTTGACAGGCTGACCTGCTAGTGGTGGTGGTGCTGGTGGTGGGGGTGCCGGTGGAGCAACAGGTGCTGCTGTGGTCCTCCTCCTCTTCTTAGGGATGCCACGCCCGCTATGCACAGCGGCACCCTCTGCCACGGAACGGCCAGAAGGTGCAGACATGGTCCGTTCTGTGGCAGCCTGCCACTCCAACTGGTGGGGATTAAGCATATGGGTGCGCTGGTCCCCAGTCCCCAGGTGACTCCCCTGGGGGCCACGGCGCACCTCCACCGCACATAGGCAACACTTAACCACACTGCTGTCCCCCCCGACACAGTAAAACTGCCAAACAACGGAGGTGCAGGGAGGATCAGGCACAGGCAGAGGAGGGCCAGATGAATTGGCAGTAGGCTGCGGACACTGCTCAACAGTTCTGATGGTGGGATCTACACCTGGGCCTGGGGGAACAGGCACATCCTGCTCCAAAGGACCTTGTGCTGGACTTGGTGGTGGTGGTGGTGGTGGTGGTTGAACTGCCTCAGAGTCAGGAGGCGGTGCTGGTCCTGCTTCCGGGGGTTGGACACTCAGAAATTTAGAGCGGTCCAACACACATGGGTGCCCATGCTCCCCACACATGCGCATGGTACAACGACGCATACTACCACGCTTTCCCAGAGCTGCCCCCGCCCCAGACATTCCCTCACCCTGCTCCATCTCATGACACAAGCACAACACACACACAGTTACACACACACAAACAACTAAATAGATAAGAAAAATAAAATTTACAGAAAGAACGAATTAAGTAAAAAACAGTACAGAAAAACCAAAAAAAATGTAGCTTTTAAAAAAGCTGTTGGTTTAAGTATTAAATTTTAACTCTCTCTGCAATCAAAAAAACACTCCTCTCTCTAGTACACACACACACTCCTCTCTCTCTCTCTCTCTCTCTCTCAGTCTGCACAGGAGAAAGTGAAACTGTCTGTGTGACTCACTTCCTTCCTGCCTGGTTAGAGAGCATGTGACTTACCTTACTGTAAGCCATGTGATCTTTGGGGGGGCTGCCAAGTCTGAAACTCCAAGTGGATCACTTAGAATCACAATGAGGAACATGAAGTCCATTAAAAACAATGACTTCGCCTTACTTCACGTTCTCATTATGCCAACGTGAAGTGGTAATGACAAGGCAAAGTGAGCACTTTGCATTGCCCACTCCACGTAGCGGAGTGGCAAGGCAAAGTGCCTACTTCGTGTGCAATTCGCCAACGAATTTTAAACTCGCTGCATCTCTACTTATTGAATGCATTTGCAATGATCTTATGGTCCTGCGTTATATTGCCATCTGAGTTCAGCATAGTTGGTCCTGTCTTATTTGATATCTCTGTTAGGGCCTTAATATTTTCCAAGAATTTATGACTGTCTCCCCAGGATTTGTCTAATTCAGTCGTAAAGTAGTGTGCTTTCACCTGGCAAATGGCAAGGGTGCATTTGTTGTGGGCCATCTTATAGTTTTGGAGGCCAGTGTGGGTGCCAGATCTTCTTGCTTTGAACCATAGGTTGTCCCTGATATGCAGTTGGGCAATAAGAGAGGGGTCATCCAGGACTTATGTGAACCTCTGACCTTCTTATTAGTGAAGGGGACAAAGATATCACAGGCATCATTGAAAGTCTTGATAAAGTAATCTAATAAAGGAATAATGCACAACAGGGTGTGTGTCGTGCTGGGATAACGTCACGTCTGGAGTGATTAGGCAAGAGGCCGCAGGTCAAGTGCAACTAATCACCCCAGAAGTGATGTTATTCCAACATGACTCACACCCTGAAGTGCATTATTCCTATTATACAATGGCTCATTTGTGTAAAAAAAAAGACAAAATGTTTAAGATGCTTTAGTCACAGTTTTTGTGTGTAGGTATACTAGTCAATAGTGCTGACTGTTTCTTCCCTGGGCTAGTAGGTGTAGCTGTTGTACTGTGTGAGGTTGGCCAGGAAAGCTTACTTGTATGCTGAGTCAGGGACATGTTAGTGCCCCCCCCCATTTCTGAACTGTCTTTTCTGTATCTCCGTTTTGCTTTTTTAGTCAGTGTGAAGTGAAGCTGAAAATTGCCATTTGTCATGCTTTGTTTTCATGAATGTACTCGCCGCATCCACCCAACCCCCGCAGTCGGTACGTTACAGTGGCGCTAGTGGCTGTGTGTTGCTCCCCAATCTCCCAGTACAGCTGGTGAGTGTCTTGTACTGGAAGAAAAAAGAGCAAACCAAGAACATGAAGGAAACACTCTTGTCTTTGGTAAGAAAAAAACATTTTTGCTGTTGAAGAGACATGCATGCTCAGCTCTGTCAGCTCCAGGTGGGTGGGGAAGAGTTGAAAGCTGAAGCCGACTGCAGACAACTTTAGTGGAATATGCGGCTTCATTAGGATTTGTTTCTTATCTGTTTGTTTCAGGGAAATGTGCTTTTAATTGAAATCACACTGTGACTCTGTTAAGCTGCTGTTGGGTGACTTATTATGTAGTGGCACGTCAGGTAAATAAAGTCATTACCCGACCGGGAGCATGAAGCCGATCGTGCTGACAGCTTCACTTAGTTTAAACTTTTAATTTATTAGCAGATGAGAGAAATATGCTGCAACTTGCAAGTGTTTTGTATGGGTTTTGTTCTGGGGTTATGGTCTGTGCGTTGGGGGCGGGTTTCCGGTTGTGCAAGCAGAGCGGCAAAGCGGGGAACGGGGAGTGGGGAAGCTGCTCATAGGTAGTGGACTGATGTTTTTTTAAAGTTTATGCAGTCATTAGCGTGCTGGGACTAGAGCCATGGTGTTATACCAGGATAACATCACGGCTCCAGTCCCAGACAGACCAATCAGAGACCATCATTCTTATCTACCATTGTATAATGCAGCATCTACATCCTCTGTAGTAAAGATGGTGAAAAAATCCTGATTCTTAAGGTGTTCTTTTATTTATTTTTATTTTATTTATTTATTGAAATCTTGGATTAATATCTTTGAGCAACATATCTTTACATAGGTTCCATGTCAAAAGAAAAACATCATCATGATAACAATTACAATAACAGATACATTGCAAGTGTCACCAGGCCTGAATACATCTAGGTAGAATATAGCAAAAGCCATAGGTTTGCTGAAAAAGTACAGATAAAAATCGAAGTGGGACTAGACACATTGGGATAGGTAAAGGACAGAGACAAGAGGTTTTAAACGAATACACTCTAAGCAGACAGTACAATTCATTTAAACAACAGAGTCAGTGTACAAGGTATGCCTGAGTCAGGTAATAGCTAGCTTACTAAGGGCAGGAAGGTATAGCAGGTCAAAAGTGCAGGGGGGAGGTGAGTGAGGGAAGGGGAAGGAGGTGGGTGAGAGGGAAGGATGTGGGAAGAAAGGGATAGGTGGAGATAAGCGGGGGAATGGTAGCAGAGAGTAAGTGCTGAAAGGGTGATGGTACAGTAGGGTAATGCAGGTAGAGTGTGAGACATAAGATGCAAGTATGAAGCAGGGAGGCAGTCTTTGTGGTAGCAGACACAGGTAGCCTCAGTGACTAGGCACTGTTGTAGCAAATGTTTGAAGGAACCCAGCATGGTTGCATTTAATATATCAGATTGCAGGGAACTGCTCCAGTGCGGGGCACTGTATGTGAAAGCATGCTGTCTTAGTGCAGTACGGGGCCTCATGGCCAAACCACGCCAGCCATGGGTAAATCCCAACATAACCCACACCCTGTCATGGTTTAATGCTTAAATCACCAACACTAGTACCTCGGAGTTAAGGTGGAGGTCTGAGAGATACTTGTGAAGCACTTTAAAGCCTGTTTGCCTGTTCCTTTGGCAGGATGTAAACCGAGATAAGGGTTATTTCTTTGCCTTGTGCCCCAAGGATTAATTTAACCTTCAGTATTTGTACATCATTTCCAGTTTTGATCTGCGGGAGGATCCATCCCTGCAAGTGATTTTTAATATATATGAAACATCCTCCTTCCCACTTCCCTATTCCATCTAGTTTGAATGAAGTATAGCCTGTGAGTTGTATTTCAGTATCAGTGGTAGTGGTGCTTGGTGTGAACCAAGTCTCTAACACTGACAGTACATCTGGCTGATGTTAAATTACCCAAACTTGCAGTGAGTTGAATTTGGACAGCAGACTTCAGATGTTCATTGAGGCAACTGTGACAGAACAACATTTCTCAGTGGGATTAACCCTCATATCTTTAGGGCCTGGGTTGGGGTGTATATTACCTGATAGGAGCAGTAGCAGGCAAATCAGCCTGGTTGCCTGCACCCTAAGGTGTTTCAGTACCTGGGAGTGAGCCTGGCCTGTAAGGAGATGTTTAGCATGTTTACTTGATAATATAACCAAATTGGTGATTGGGGGTGGGAGGGGGTAACTGGTACCAGATAGTTCCATGTCAATTTAACGATGGAATTTTAGCAACGGTAATTTTTAGCGATGGCATTGCAGTAAATGTTAAATTGGTGACGGTGGATTTCGGCACACTACAGTAAGAGTGACAAATGCATTACTGTGTTTCTGCAGGGGCTTTGCCCCTGCACCCCCCCCCACACTTGTATAACTAACTCTGAGGTCATAGCACCTTGGGGAGGAGGGAAAACAATTGTCACCCTTACTGTAGAGTGCCAAAATTCACCATTGCCATTTTAACATTCGCTGCAATGCCGTCGCAGAAATTACCATCGCTCAAATTCCATTGCTAACTTGATGTGATTCTGTGCCAGATGAGTAAGGCAGCAATCCACTCTTGTGCAGACAGCCAGTAAATATAGAGACAGCTGGGGAAGAAGCTGAATTAGGACTGCTGACACTAAGGGATAAAGGTAATGTGTTTCCATTATCTAGTGAGGTGGCTGGTCGGGAGAGGGGCAGCATAATGGTAAATGTTATTATTATGGGCTAGAGTGTTTTGGGCTGCATGTTTTTACCCAGTAGGAAGGGGTGGAAGTTTTTCTACTAAAATTGGCTGCAAAATGTTTTAATACTAAAGGTAAGGGAATTGATTGCTGTTAATAAGTCACTTTAAGAGAGGCATGTGCCTATACAGATAAGACAGTGCCTGACAGTAGAGAGCTTTAAATCTGCATTGAAGACACATCTGCTTAATCTTGCTTTCCCTGATGTTATTTAATATTTGCAATGGAAGTCTGTTATGGTTATGCAGTTTTTAGTTAGGAATTTTATTATTATTGTACTAGAGCTATGATCCTTCGGGGAATAGTGCTATTTTATAAATAAAGTTGATTTGATTTGATTTATATCTGCCCGGATAAATCAGAGGGAGTGGTAGATGGAGGTCTTAGTGTAGAAAGTGGATTTAACGAGTGTTGGGGTGGGGGGAAATTCAAGTTAAGATCCAATTCTGAGGCTGGCTTACAGCAGTTTCAGACCCAAAGTAGCTTTTCTTGAGAGAGCCAATGACTGTAGTGTCAGGTCCAGAAGCAGCCAATAGGAGGGATGTTAAGGAGTGTGAAAGCCAATAGTATTAGAGGGCTTGGAAATCCTTGGTAGGTAATGATCCTTACTGGTTAGGCAGGTGGGCGGGTGGGGAGAGAAGCACAGCTGGCCATGGCAGAGCCAAGCCGCTAGCAGCTGGACAGCATTGGGTGCCAGGTCAGGGGAATCACCTGGAAAAGAAGAAACAAGGATTGGGGTTAGATGCTAAATAGTGACCACCATATCAGCCTAGTGCTAATCGGTGGGAGGGTCAGAAAAAATACAAAATAAAAAAAGATCAACCAGGAAGGCTGGGTGCAGAACAAAGGGTAGCCTGGTGGGGGGTATGAGACTGTGGCACAAAAAGAGGCTGAAAATGAAAAGAGATTAGCAGGGGTGTTTAGTAAAGAGATCAGGGGAAGGGGGTTAGCAGGAGAACTTGGCCTGAGGGTTGAGAGTTAACAGGGGAAGAGACAGGAGAGGAGAATATGCAGGAATCGGCTTATGTTGGGGAGCAAGGGAGCAGTCAACATTTGAATGCAATTAAAAATCAAAATTGCAGTAAGACTTAAACCATCTGAGCTGAAAGCTTAACAGTTAGTAGTGGAAAAAATACAGAGCTATTGTAAAATACAGCTTAAAATTCAAGTCCAAGGCTCAATAACACCTCGCTTAAATCATCTGAATTGAAAGCTTAACAATTACTAGTGGAGAAAATACAGAGCTGTTCTGAGTAAAATTCAAGTTAAGACTCAAGTCTGAGGCTTGTTTACAGCAGTGAGTGTAAATAAATTGCCTTGGTGCATACTCCGAGACATTAGCTGTCAGGTCACTTAAAGCAGGCATGACAAGACAGACAAACAAGCTGAAAACAGAAACATAGAAACATAGAAACACAGACTTTGATGGCAGATAAGGACTGCTTGGCCCAACTAGTCTGCCCATTTCCCTACCTAGAGGATAAGCTGCAGATCCTATTTAACCAACAGCCTATTTCTTCCTACCCCCCCACAAAAATTGCCTTATGCCTGTCCCATGCATTCTTGAATTCTCCCTCAGTTTTAGACCCCACAACCTCCTCAGAAAGGCTGTTTCATGTGTCCACCACCCTCTCTGTGAAAAAATACTTCCTCACATTGTCTCTGAGCCGTCCCCCCTCTATCTTCAAATTGTGTCCCCTTGTTCTTGCACATCTCTTTTTCTGAAAGATGCAACCCTCTTGGACTTTGTTGATTCCACTGAGGTACTTAAATATTTCTATCATGTCCCCCCTCTCCCTCCTTTCCTCAAGGGTATACATATAAAGCTCCTTTAGCCTCTCCTCATATGGCTTCTCTTGCAGACCCTGCACCATTTTAGTTGACCTCCTCTGAATTGCCTCCATCCTGTCTATGTCCTTGCAGAGATGGGGTCTCCAGACCTGGATGCAGTACTCCAGATGGGGTCTCACTAACTGTCTGTACAGGGGGATAACAGCTTCCTGTTTTCTGCTGGTGATACCTCTCCCTATACATCCCAGTATCCCCCCAGCCCTCCCTACCATCTTCTCACATTGCTTGCCAACCTTAAGGTCATCTGATATGATTACCCCCAGGTCCCTTTCCATTTTTGTTGTTGTTACTACCTCCCCCCCATTGTGTAATCTTCCCCTGGGTTTTTGTGCTGGAATTGGTCTACTGAATAGAAAGAGGGGAGTACTTCATTCAAGTGGCATAGTGATTTGGATTTGTGGAAGGATACACTGAAAACTCCTAATTTGAGCTTCAGTATCCCATTTTTCCAACTACAGCAAGGCGGCTGCATGCTCCACCCACTGCAGCCGTTAAAAAAAGAAAAAGGATAAAATCACAGTTTAGTTTGGCCAAATTTTTCCCACAAAGATAGGGCTGAAATTTAATACACATCCTCAGTGTGATGGTTTTATAAACTCCTTATGCTGCCCTCTTGGGGTTTATGTAGCATCACACACCTTGGGTGTGTGTTAGAGAGGCAGTATAGTGCAGTAGTTTATGGCTCTGAGCTGAAACCTGGAGACCTGGGTTTGAATCCCATAGCCCCCACTTGCATACTGTGTGACCCATAGCAAGTCACTTCTTTTATTCATTTATTCATTACAAATCGGGTTTACAACCTTTGAGTCAGAGACTCATTTACAAAGGCACCTCATCGCGGGGGGGGCAGACATCAAGACAGTTATTACAGTGCAGATTAAAACAGAGGATAACATTACAGGTGCAGTAAAAGGAACGTTTAACATAGATACACTTAGGTTACATAATGTAGTAGTTTGTATGTTACTTAGGTTACATAATGTTACAAAATTGTGAGTTACACTCATGGATATAGTAGATCCTCAGAGAAGACAATGGATTACATCCCTGTTTGGACCTAGTAGAAAAGGACTGGGCCTGGTAGAGGGAGAGGCTGTCCAGTGGACGTTGTCGAGCCAGGGGGCAAGGCGGGTGGGTACCTCAGGTTACAACAGGGGGTTAGTTGCACCTACAATAGTGGGTATTAAAGATATGATTCTGAAGGGCTGTTTTGAAGGATCCAATTTTTGGCAAGTTGGAGGTGCAGCTAGAGAGGGAGTTAAACCAGGTCGGGGCTCAATAGAGGAAGGATCTCTGGGCAAGAGAGTTCTTGGTTCTGGGAACCTTGAAAGTGGTCTTAACAGAGCTATGGGTGGTGATGGATGATGATGACTGCTGTAGGGAGGTGGAGACCCCCAGGGGAGAGAGTCCTAGCAGTGATTTCTTAGTGAGAAGGAAGGTCTGGTACAGCAGTCGCTACTCAAAGTTGAGCAGATTGATGGTAGTATAGTGAAGGCAGGTGTGAGTTCAGCTGGGGGCACCAGTCAGGAGCCTACAGGCCTTATTGATGGAGAGTTGGATTTTGGAGAGGGCAGTGTTGTCAGCTGCGGGGTAGATGGGCAAGCCATAGTCCATGAGGGACAAGACAGAGGAGGTGATGGCCAGCCTGAGGGCAACCTGAGGCAGGCAGTCCCTGTGCCGGTATGGCAGGCCAATCTGAGAGTTAATGGTGTCTGGCATGGCATTAATGTGGGTGTGGAAGGAGAGGGCAGTATCAAACATGATGCCTAGGTACTTGTATGTGGTCACTTGTTCTAGTGAGTGCAGAGTGCTGGAGATAATCAAGAGGGGGTTATTTTTAGCTTTATTTTGATGGTGGGAGAAGAGCATTGATTTGGTTTTCTTTAGATTAATGACCAGTCTGCAGTCGCCGAACCACCTTTCAGCTTGGTTGTAAGTTTGCTGGAGGGATAATTGGAGGGAAGTGGGATTGGGATGTGAGGCAATGAGGACTGCATCATTGGTGTAGAGGAGCATTTTACCAGTATGTGAGCTGGGGAGGGTGTTGAGGTAGAGATTAAAAAGTATTGGAACCAGAATGGAGCCCTGAGGGACCCTGGAGCGAATGGGAAGAGTGTTGGAGAGGGAGCCGCTGATCTTGACACGCTGGGATCTAGCAGAGAGGCAGCTAGAGAGCCAGAAAATGGGACCACAAGAGAAACAAAGTTGGTGGAGACAGTCAAGTAGAAGGGGATGATAGACAGTGTCAAAGGCCTTGGAGAGGTCAATGAACACTGCTCCTGCAAGGCTGCCAGAGTCGACAGCAGCATGCAGGTGTTGGGAGAATTCCAGGACAGCCATTGTTGTAATGTGTCCTGGGCAGAAACTGTGCTGCTCTGGGCACATAATGTCATACTTGGTTAGGTATTCAGATAGCTGGATCAACGCCACTTTTTCAAGGACTTTAGAGAGTGGGGGAGGATGGAGATTGGCTGGTAATTGTTGGGGGTGGACCGGTCCCCACTCTTATGTATGGATGTGATTTCAGCAGTTTTCCAAGCACTTGGGAACTGACCCAGGCATAGAGACTGGTTTAGAAGGTCAGTCAGGGGACTAGGACTTCGTCCAAGACCATACGGAAGATCCTGGAGTCGGGGGGGGGTCACTGCTGGGGTTATTGCTGCCTAAGGCTTTTAGCAGATGTGGCCTGGCTTTTTGGTGGGGATAGGGTGCACAGGTAGAATGGTAGATGATGCAGGACCAAAGGGAGAGAGAGGTGGGTATTGGGTCAAAGAAGCTGCTGGGAAGGACCGAGATTAGGTCAGAGAAGGCAGTGTTAAGGCAATCGGCTATGAGGAGTGGATCTGTGGTGGGAGTGCCATTGATGGAGAGCTGAGATGGAGGGGAGTGGGACTTCCCATTTAGCTATTTCATATTATCCCAGAAGGTCCTGGCTGAACCCCAAATGGAAGCGAGGGTGGTCTGGTAGTGCTCTGCCTTGGCCCTCCTAATGGCCCAAGTGCACTTATTGCATTCTGCATTGTAGGCCTGTCTATCAGACACCTTTTCAGATTCTACAGCAGTATGCCAGAGATTATCTCTGTTTTCGAGTCTCTGGAGGAGGGGTGGGGTGATCCATGGGGCATTGCATTTTTTGGAGCAGATCCTGGTAAGGGGGGCGAAAAGGTCACAAGCCTTACAGAAGGCATTTGTGAAGTGGTCAAGAGCTGAGTCAATGTCAGGGGCATGCTGGATAGGGGACCAGTCTAGCTGGGCTAGGTACTGTTTTAATTTTCTGAGGCTGTCAGGGCATAAACGATGTTGTAGAGTGGCCTGGGACACTGGCTTCAGAGTAGAGGATGACCAGAGACAGAGAACTGGACAGTGATCACTAAGAGAGTCGGGGAGGACAGTGACATCCCAGATTTTGTAGGAGCGGTTAGATATAACAACATCTAGGAGAGTGCTGGTGCCAGTAGAGTGGTTGAATCTGGTGTGCTGGGTGACTAACTGGGACATATCCAGGGCAGCAATGGAGTCCTTTATATGAGAGGCAGTGGAGGCAAGCCAGTTAACACTGAGATCACCTAGGATGACTTGCTCCATTTTGTGAGGGAGAGATGTGAGATAGTCAATGAGGGACTGGACCGCTTGGTTTTGATTCCTCAGGGGTATGTAGGAGGCCGGGAGGAAGAGAGGGCCTTGGACGGCGTCTGGTGTGATTTTTAAGGTGAGGGCTTGGGCTCCATATTCAAGTTTAGTAGCTGGGAGTGCCAGACCTATAAGGGAGTCCCGTCCGAGTAGTGCACAACCACCACCGCATTTGCCTATTCTGTCTTCCCTTTAGATAGTGTATCCAGGGAGGGTGATAGCGGGGTCATGGGTGGATTTGGAGAGCCAAGTCTCTACCAGTGCAATTATGTCAGGTTGATGTTGAATGACCCAGCACTGGAGGGCAGCAGATTTCTTTAGGAGACTGCAAATGTTTAAGGATGCAAAGCGGAGGCCAGTTGCAGCTCAGGGTTTAGAAGGACTGGAAGCAATAGGTCCTGGGTTTGGGTGTACATTACCAGATAATAATAATAGCAGTGTAATAATTCTGGTTAGTTGCTGGTGGCGATGGAGACCCTTGGGTCTACATCCAGCTGAGGACTTTACAATCAGGGTGCATGGGCTAGATAAAGTGCAAAGGGTGGGAATGGCAGGGGAGAGCTGGGTCCAGGTCAGGCCTTGGAGGGTGGAAGGAGTGGGGATGTTGACAGGGTGGGGGTGTTGGGGGGTCACGGGTGTGTCGAGGGTGGGGAAGGGCTGAGTCACTGGGGGGTAGTCTGGGGATGAGGTGCCTAGTGTGGAGGAAAGGTGCTCCGGTCGGTGTGAGGTCTGTACCAAGAGGGTGAAGGAGAGCAGACTTAGTAATGGAGTGTAGGTACCCATAGCAGCTGAGCAGTAAAGGAAGAGTTTCCAGGAATAGTAGAGAGTAAGGAGATGTAGAGCAGCTTTGGAACAGTTGGGGGAAAACCCCTCTAGTGAGAGAAAACAGTATAAGCTGCATATGGGAAAAATCAGTATCAATCAGTAGAAGAGGAAGGGGGCAAAGACTGATGAATAGTGATGAATAGTGATAGACTGACCACACAATAAGTGAAATGAGACAGGAACTGTATTGTGTTGGATTGGGTAAGTGTCCTTATAACTGGGCCCTCTAGTGGCTAAAAGATATAATCTGCTAATGGAAAAGTCAGCACAGGCAGGGAGGTTCTGAAGCAAGTTTTTTTTGGGGGGGGGCACTGCAACAGCCTCAATGGGACACTGAGGTCAAGGGTGCAGACCACAGACTTACAGCTCTAAGAGAAAGGGCACAGGGCTCAGGGCAGATAGCAAAATCACACTACCTTAAAACCTCTCTCAAAATTTAAATCAACTCTAAGAAATCTCTACTTCAGACTAAACATTACTTAAAGTGAGAAATCAAGAACATATCAAGCAGAGGTCAGTCCTAGCATTAATTTCTTGTAGCAGTTCTAGAGACTTCTGGATTGCTGCACATAATGCGAGCAACACTGGCAAACAGGGGCAAGTGAGATTCCTCCAGGGGTAGATGTCAGAATTCAGAGTTCCAACCCATACCTTGCTTGGAGGGTGAGCGCTGGGCAGCTTCACCTTAGTCTGCTTACCAAACTGCAGAATGCAGTTTGTTTGAGAGGAAACAGCCCAAAAGGGCACAGTAGTCCCCTTGCTTGGAGGGTGAGTGTCGGGCAGCTTCTCCTTAGTCTGCTTACCAAACTGCTGAATGCAATTTGTTTGAGAGGAAACAGCTCAAAAGGGCACAGTAGTCCCCTTGCTGCCTTGTGCTCACAGGTCGCACCTGTAAAAAAGCTTCAGCTTAGTGTGTGTCTCCTGGCTAAAAAAACAAGTCGCATAATGGACGCTACCCCATGCATTATTCTCTATGTAATAGCTTCAAATATGTAAACAGCATGTCAGTAATGAACAGAAAACACATGCTATAGTGATTTAAATTACATATTGTTTATGTTCCCTTTATAGAGCCCCTGATACCTGCTGGATAACTTTGAAAAATGTGAGAGTAGTTAGACACAATTCAGTTTATCATTCAAATATTTTTATAATAAGTTATTTTTCAAATGGACTTTATCCTCCTGTCCCTCTACATCAGACCCCTTCAGCTGCTGAACTCCAGCCCCTTAACCCCACCTCCAGGACTTACTCCATCTGCTTCTTGCCTCATTATGTGACAGGGTGTCATGGATGGTGGTGGTTTGGTGCCTTCAGGATTGCAGCATCATACTGCAGACAGGGGTTCTTTTCTGCCCATTATTCTCCTTGAGTCAGAGCTGGTGGAATGAATGGTGCATACTTAGAACATGAAGATGATGCACACTTTCAGCACCCACCTCTGACTTTCAGTTCTGGTGACAGCTGTTGCACCACCTACCTATCACTAGGTGGCAGCTAAGCAGCAGTACTCACTGCCCCCCAAAAGGAGAGGCTCCATCGATGGAAACTAAATCCTCCTCCCCCCCCCGACAGCCACTGAGTGAGCCTGGTCCATTCCCAAAACCAGGTTTGTGGTGTGGCAGGAGGTGAGGCATCCAGCTTCTTAGCCCTCCACACCATTGGCCCGGCTACAGGTTTACTTTAGCTCAGATTTCCTTAGACAATAATGTTTGTGGCCTAGAAGGGGCTAAACCCACAACCCACTGTTTTGCAGTTCTGTACATTTATCCTTTGGCATGAACTATATTTTTGCAATTCTTTACCTTTTTTCTTTGTTACTGAGGGAAGTAATATAAAACAAGATTATTGTCCCTTGGACTTTATTAGCTTCAGCTGCTTTCCTACACTTACCATAATAATTCACTGTTTATGACATATAGAATAATACATTGGTGGCTGTGTGTAATCAGAATTTTATACACACTCTCGGTGTGGGATGCTTTTATAAACCCCTTGGGCTTCCCCTTCAGAGTTTATGTACTGTTCCACACCTTGGGCGTGTGTAAAATTCTAGTTACATGCATTCACCCATATTTTATTTTATTTAATTACTGGTCATCATTTTTTATGACATTGAGTTTTGTTACATTTTTTTTACTTCGTTAATGAAACCTTTACTTGTGTGACTGATTTGTGTGTGAAGAGTTGAACTGGTGGTGGTGTGAATAGTTCTGTGAGCTTGCTCTGAGAGTAATGTGAACTAGATTGACAGCTGCTGATTACAACTACCTAGTTTAATGCAAGAAATTAACCAGTGATTGTAATGCGCAATAAAAGTACAGTTATCCATGAATAAAAAATGATTACCAATAATTCAATTATAATTATATCTACAGCAACAAGTTGGGATGTCATAAACTGAACTGTGACTGCACAAATATTTTATATTTTAGTTGTTTAACCACGAGTAGCACACTAAGCTGAAAGCTTTTTTACAGGTGCGACCTGGGAGCACAGGGAAGTCAAGTGACTTGCTCAGGGTCACACAGTATGTAAATGGAAGCTGTGGGATTCAAACCCAGGTTTGGTCTGCTAGATGTCACCAGATTTGCAGCTCAGAGTCTTAAACCACTGCGCTATATAAGGAGACAGAGAAAATGGGACAAATATCCTGTTTCCATGCAAATGTCCTTAGTAATAAACAAATAATGGTGACAATTACAAAAAGGGTGACATATAGCTAAATAATTACTAGTGAGTCCATTTGTTGACTGGAATGACACCACTGTCTAATGCTGTAATAACCCACTGGTTATTATGGAAAGGAACCTGGTTAGCATGGCCCAGGTTTCAGCCAGTCAAAGTAAGAGTGAAAGCTGCTGTTGTTCCCCTCTCACAGAAACAAAATGCCACAGAAAAGGAAAACAGACTTTTTTTTCTAACTCACTGTGCTAAACTGACCAGCAATTTTATAAAATAAAGAATGGGGTGTCATAGTATCCATTTTTCTACTCACCCTCAGTAACACCATCACAAACCACTCTTGCTTTGTACTCATGGTTTACGTGATATTACACGCCTTGGGTGTGTAAAAAAAATAGAAGTACGACATCCTATCCATTATTCTCCATTTTATGTCTAGATATTATGGCTTCAGATTTGTCCCAACAACATCAGGGGCTCTTTAAAGCCCTGTTACTGCAAGCAAACATTTAGCTTTGACCAATTTTGTTTAAAATATTGGTACAATGTATACTACTTCAGGCAGTAGTGCTGTGAGAAATTCAAAGTTCTGCCTGTTGAACTGTAGATGAAAGGCAATTCTGCATTTACTAAGATTCATACTAGGAAAGTTAGATACACAAAAGGCCGAGGCCCATAGGTGTGTATCTCCAGCCATGCTGGTACATCATCCCTTATTTAATAGGTATTGATCTAATTTATTTTTGAAATCTGTATGGTTTAGAGAATACACTACTGTATTGGGTAGGGAATTCCATAACGGGATTATTCTCTGAGTATAAAAGAAATGCCTTTTTTTTAATTTTTGGGGTATATCAGTGACAATTGGTACTTATGACTTCTAAGGTTTTGTTCCCGTTGACCATAGTTCATTCCCAACTGTGACATTAGTATGCTATCAGTAGACAGTTTGTACATTAGGAGGAGGTCTCCTCTCATTCTTCATTGTTCCAGGGATTATTTTTGATATTCAATAATGATTTACCATCAGTGATTCAGCATACAGACATAAGGATGTACGCGGATGATACTGTTTTGGTGGCCTCTGGATATAACTTGGTGGATCTCCAGAGAAACCTACAGACTGACTTTACCAGGGTACAGGAGTGGTTCGCCAAGTCTCAATTAATAATGAATGTAAATAAGACTAAGTTGATGTTTTTTGGAGCTGATAGACAACATAGATATTCTGATGTACAGATCACATCTCTGAACCAAACCAAAATAGAACAAGTTGCAAACTACTGTTATTTGGGAGTTAATATTGACTCTTTATTGACTTTTAAAAGTCATATTGAGTCTGTTATCATCAAAACTCATAAAAAGTTAGGTGCTTTAAAGAGAACTACAAAAAGTTTGAGATTACAGGATAGGAAACTGATTGCAGAACAGCTTATACTCCCCGTGATTAAATATGGAGAGGTTATATACAGAGCTGCAACTAAACAACTTTTGAGTAAATTAGATAAGTTACAGTATAGGGTAGCTAGATATATCCTACGTTGTAATTTTAGGACTCATCATTGTGACCTTTTAATTAAGCTAAATTGGTTGTCTCTTGATTTGGAATATAGGAACAGTTGGTCCTTATTTATTTATAAATATAGGACAATTTATTTAAAACATAACATAGCTAAAATATTAGCAGATAAAAATCCGGCACTCAGAAGACATTCAGTCAGAACTTTGTACCAAAACAGAATTGATCCAGATAAGCGAAAAAATCAATTTGGGGACAGAACACTAGTATCACAAGCATCAGCATGTTGGAATACACTCCCTCCTTCACTGCGTTCTGTGAAAACTGTTAAAAAATTTCTTAAGGGGTTAAAGATGTATCAGGTTCTTTTATGTACATGTATGTGATATTGTTGTTGTCCTATAACTTTGTCGTTGTGTGTAGTGTGTGTGTGTGTTTATTTAAAGTATGTATTTGACTGTTTGTCTATAATTGGTGTGATTATGTGAAACTTGGAAATTTTGCACAGGACTGTCTTGAAAACTGGATAGTATTATCCAAACGACATATACTTTTCCTGTATAAAAATAAAGTTTTTTACTACTACTACTACAGGGAGTACAAATTTAGTTCATCAAGCCTTACTTCATAATCATTATTGTACATATTTGTAATCATCTTAGTTGCTGTCCTCTGGACCCCCTCCAACCTATCTATATCCCTCCTCAGATAGGGGCTCCATAAAGGGGAACAATAGTCCAAGTGTGGTCTTATGTATGCCTTATATAATGGCAATATACACCCCCTATGTCTTGAGTTGAAACTCCTTTTTATGCACCCAATACTCTATTTGCTTTGCTAGTAGCAAGATTACAATGGTCATGGAAGGATAAATCATGGGAGATTAAAATACCCAAGTCGTTATGTTCTGTAACTGATGTGAGGTCTTGTTTGTTAAGTGAGTATTGAATATTTATTGGGCCTAAGTGCATTTGATCACATTTGCTGATGTTAAAAGACATTTGGTTTGATTTTGCCCAGTTCTCTAATGTTATGAGATCATTTGTAAGTATGGATCTGTCTTTGTCTGTTTTTACCTGGGCTGCTAATTTTGTATCATCAGCAAATTTAATGATGTAACTATTAATGTTCTCTATCAAGTCAGAGATAAAAATTGAAAATAATGTTGGGCCCAATACTGACCCCTGTGGCACTCCACTACTTACTAGACATAAGTCAGATGAATGCCCCCTGATAGACACACTCTGGGTACGATTATGTAACCATTCTTCCACCCAATTGACAATTGTATTATTTATTTTTTGTCTCCTCATTTTAGTCAGTAAAGTATCATGTGGAACTTTGACAAAGGCTTTACAGAAGTCCAAAAAGATCACATCCAAGGGGTTATTATTTTCCATCATCCTGCTGATATGTTAATAAAAAAACAGATTTCCAAATAAACAGGACCTATGTTTTTTAGAGCCATGCTATGCATGGTCTGTTAGTCCCCTTTTTTCTAAATCTGATTCTAATTTAATTTTAAGCAGAGATTCAAAGATCTTTCCCAGGACGCTAGTCAGGCTAATGGGCCTGTAATTTGAAATGTCATCATGTTTACCTTTTTTATATATTGGCATCACAACCACAGTTTTCCAATCATTTGGCATGGTACTGCATTGTAGTGATTTATTGAAAATCAGAAATAGTGGCTCTACTAGCCAGTCTTTCAGTTCCCTTAATAGTCTAGGATATAGCCTATCAGGGCCTAGAGATTTATTGACATTTAGTGAGTTTAATTTATCTAGTATCTCATCCCTAGAAAATTCAAGGAAGTCTTCCGTTTTATCGTTAGGTGAGGAATTACTGATTTTGGACTTTGGATGGAAAACAGTACTAAAATAATTATTGAATTCTACTGCCATGCCCTTGGGTGTAGTTATTTCCTCATTATTAACTTTAAGAGGTCCAATTGTCCTTGGTGATGTTTTTTTTTTTATTGGTAACCTAAGAATAAAAGCTTTTACCTCCATCATCCATATATGCCAACTGATGTTCAAATCTGTTCTTCTCCATCTTAATTTTATTTCTACATTCTCTTTGGATTTTTTTAAATCTCCATTTGTTGAAATCAGTACTGTTCTTCTTCATTATTCTATATGCCCTGTTCTTATTTCTAATCAGTTTCTGTATTTTCATAGTAGCCAGGGCGATATCCTTCCCTTTTTATTGTGTAGTATTTTATTTGGTACAAAATGTATTCCATCTGTAAAAGTTTGTCTTTTATCCTGTCCCAGAGCTCCAATGGAGACGGGGACCCATAATCCCAGTTCCATTTATATAATTCTTGCTTAAGTGCAATAAAGTTTGCTCTATTATAATTTTGAATACTGTTTTGCCCAAGTCTTGTTTTATACAAATATTGGTATCAAAAGTTATGACCATGTGGTCACTATTTTGAATGGGTGTTGTAACATTAATGTTAGTAATTTTTTCAGGAATGTCTGTCAAAAGTAAATCCAAAATGTTCATATTTCTTGTCAGTTTATTTATTAACCAATACAAACCATTTTGGAAGCATGTGTCTAAAAGGAATGTTCTTGGTTATTAGTTCCAACAGCCTCATTCCTATTAATACAACACCACATTCCAAACAGAGGTTGCACATGGAATAAAGGTGCAGGGATAAAACTGAACAAAACTACAAAAGAAATCCCGCACTCAAAAAAACAGAATATGAGGACTGCTTCATCAATATCAAAAGTGCTTCATTTTATTAAAGTGCCATATACCGAGCTCTGAAGTGTTTCAGAACCAATTTCCTTTCTCAAAGGGTCTAATGTGACATTAAAGCCACTGCCTTATACACCATACAATTGATGACGTCATTAAACAGCGTCAATTATAAAGTGCAACCAATTGTTCATAAAAACAAACCATTAATTTAAAGTGCAAGTATATAGTGCTACCCAATAATTAAAAACAATATATACGGTATATGTCACTTTAATAAAATGAAGCACTTTTGATATTGATGAAGCAATCCTCATATTCTGTTTTTTTCAGTGCGGGATTTCTTTTGTAGTCTCATTCCTATTAATACCAGGGAGATTGAAATCACCCAAAAGTATGGTTTCTTTATAGTTGGATTTACTGTTTATTGAGTTCAAGATATCATGGTGTTGAAATAAATTGGAATCAGGGGGCCTATAACAAAGTCCTATCAATATTTTGGTTTGATTTTCCCTTAGAACTTCAATCCAAATTAATTCAGTGGCTGTGTTTTCAGTCAAATCAGTAATTATTTTATATTTTATACTATTTTTTATGAAGAAAGCTTTCCCATCTCCTCTCTTTCCTGTTCTATTTTTACAGTAGATTGTGTAGCCCAGTATATTAGTGTTCCAAGCTGATGATTCAGTCCACCAGGTTTCGGTTATGGCAGCTATATCTATTTTATCCCTATTTAATAATATTTGCAATTCATCTAGTTTGGTACTATGTAAGCTCCTGGTGTTTGTTGTAAGAAAGGAAAATCCATATTTATTTGTATTTATTTTATTGTTTACGATAAGATTATTGGTATTCTTTTGGTTGTGTTTTGCTAGGATTTCCTTATTGTCCCCTTTTTTTTCCATGCAACTAGATGTTTCTCTTGGCCCCTCGTTCATCAGTTTTTTGTTTTATTTTGATTTAAAGTATTATAAAAAATATAGCCGAGATGCCTTGATCCCTGTCTACTCAGATGCAGTCCATCATGACCAAAAAATGTAAGGTTATTATCGAAAATCTCCCACGTCTTTATACATTTTACTTTGTTTATCAGACTCCATCTGCATAACCAGTTGTTAAAGTTTCTAATGTTTTTTGTTCTTGTAAAGCTTGCCCTTAGTACAGGTAGAATTTTGGAAATTATAGGGGTTGTATTCAGCTCCTGTATTGCTTTTATTACAGTTTTCATATCATTTATTATATCTCCCAACTCCTGTTTTCCAAAATCATGTGTAACCACATGCAATAGAATGGTTTTGGGTTTTGAATATTTTGTAATATACCTGGCAGTAATTGAGTAATATCCTTGATTGTTGCTCCTCTATAGCTGCAATGTATGATATTTTCTTTATTACCCTTTGTAGAGTATCTATCAGTGTATTTTGTGATAGAATCCCCTAATATAAAGATTTGTTCATATTATTTTGTTGTCAAGGTTGAATGATCTAAGGGACTGTCTGTAGGACTATTATTTAGGTCTGGCTCTTCTGTAATCATATTTATAGGTTCTCCTTGTTCCTCTACGTTATTCTCAATCTGCTTTTTACTATCAAGTTCTGGACAGGAGTGTGACTGTTCTATTGCCTTTGATACTAGACGCTCAGTATTTTTATCTTGTAACATGAGAAATATTTCTTGATCAATAGGGGCACTATTGATGGTAGTAGGGGGGAGGTTGATGTACTTGCTACCGATAACCCTTCATCATCTGTTAGTTCGATAAGTGGATTGAAACTATTGTGCAGGGCTAGGGAAAAGGCCTCTACTTTTCTCCCCTTTTTAATTTTCTTAGTTGGTCTATTAAATTGAACTTCAAACCAATCATTGTTTTCACCATCTTGGGCTCCCCCCCCCATTCTCTTTTTATTGAAGGAAGGCTTAAGAGTTGGGTCTATATTTGGGCTAGGACTTCTGTGTATAGAGGTAAAAGGCTTGTTTGCACATATAGTTTGGCTTATTCCAGATTGTACTTCTGGTGTTATAGGCTTTCTGTTGTTAATTTTCTAGTGCTTTCATGTTCTGTCACCATTTTCTCCAATAGGCCTTGTTGGCTAATTTCAAGCGCTTTGAGCCTTGTGTTAAACAAAGAGATTTCAATCTGCATCTCGTTATTTTGTTTACATTTTAAACAGAAAAACAAGGTATCAAGTACTGGCACCCTAAAATAAGTACATGTCACATGACAAACATTGCACACCAGTTCTCCTCTGTACCAGATCTGCAAATTCATTTTATATTTTAATGGGATTAAATACAAACAGCTTACACACTTGTACATGCTTGTAAGGTACTACAGTGGATGACTCACAGTTTCAGTTTTGGTTCTTTACTGCTTTGCCCTCTTCCCCTCACACAACATGCACAACATGTGCAGACGCTCATGTCTCTGCGCACAGTGACGTGTGCCCTTCCCCTACTCACCCTGCTCACAGCAGGGCTCTGTTAAATATCAGAAGTGACCCAGAAGTAGTGCTGTGTGTCAAAGCATCCTCGCAGAGACCAACTGCTTATTTTGTGAGTAAATATTAAAAGTAAGTGCCTACTAGACACTTGTACACTAAAAAAACATTGCAAGGTCCCAGAAACAAAATAAAAGTGCTCCCCTACAGTTGTGTTGTTTGCTAGTTAGGTTTTAGAACTACTCAGCTCTCTACCTACTTCCTGGAAAGTAGGGCTCAATATCAGATGCACAAGGTACAGAAACAAAATGGCAGTACTACAACAATTCTACTTTATCAACATTTCATTTACTCTAGCTGCTGGCATAAGAGCGTTCAGTGCTTTGAAGATGCAAACAAGCACCTATTTGCTAAACATGGCAGGATTTTGTGGTGAGCAAGTGAACTGTAAGGTATAGGTTATTTAAATAAACCATGTTGTGATTGTAAATTGCAGCCACATGTTCTGCAGACAAACTACAGAAACTGCAGAATGTTGCCTTTTTCCATGGAAAATGGTAAAATTCCAATTTTTCTTTATGTTTGCCTGTGAGAAAGGTCTATCCTGCCCCAGCAGAATTCCAGTGGAATCAGAAGTTTTTAATTCTGCCTGGTACTATCAGGCACTTATGCAATTCTTAATATTGCCAAGGGGACTAATAGTTTATTGGCATGTCCCTCAGGATTCTGGGATGTATTCTTGTCTTAAGTATTGTTTCAGCCTCTTCAGGTGTCATACGTATGTTCTGTAATCTTTTTCACACAAACGGTCAGCACTCATTGTATATTCAAAATTCTTTCTTTAATACTTTTTAGAGATGGCATTTTATATTGAATGCACAATTGTATTTTGTATTTCTGCACTTTAAGGTGTGCATGCCTCTTTAAGATAATTATTTAGTGGTGTTTTAGTGGCAACACATGTTCTGAGGAAGGCGTCAGTTGTGATGCAGAAATGTAAATGTGTGGCTGCTCGAGCATTTGGCCGGCCAAAAGTCCGCAGGTTATTTGCACTAGTTTGCTTGCACAAGTCTGCTTTACTTTAAAAAAAAATGCTATTGGACTAAGAAATGAAATTAAGTTTTGTGCCATGTGCCAGCGCTTTTGAGAATGGCTGCTGCTGTAAGATTTTCTAAAAAGTATTAAAGAAAGAATTTTGAATACACAAGGAGTGCTGACCAGTTCCTTCGATTGGAGTGAGGTCTGATATGTTCTGTAATGTTTTCTCCTGCTCCCCTGTAAACAATGTTTTACCATCCAATATTGTTTGATCTCTTTCTTCTGTGATTTCTGATGCAAAGAACTCATTTAAGCTCTTAACCATCCATTTTTTCCATAAATGTTACATAATCACTTTCCTGATCATTTAGTGGTCCAATAGGTGTCTGTGATTTCTTTTTGTTATTTAAATATCTGAAGAACTGTTTATTATCGGGTTTGGCTTTAAGTGTTATCTGTTCTTCAGCCACTGGCTTTGCATCTCTGATTCTGTTTTCACTCTTGTCCTTTGTTTCTGTCAATCTGCCTGTTTTACTGGTACCATGAATTTTACTAATCTTGTTTGTTTCTTTTTTTTATCTTTGATTACATTGAGTACCTCTCTTATCATTCATGTAGGTGTATGACCCCACTTTTATACTTTGGTCTCTGTGGGATAGATACTTGTTTTAAGTGTCTAAATAGGTTTTGAGGGTGTCCCATTGTTGCTGAACACGTCTGCATATGAGATTGATTTCTTAAGCCACCTGTGATGTGAGTTTTGTCATTTTTCCAAAATATGCCGTAAGAAGGACATATGTCAAACAGGTATATATCACTGTCTTTTGTATTTTCAACCCCCCCAGAATCCCTCACTTATGCTTCACAAATGCAATCATCCCCCTGGAATGAGCTGTCCCAGAGGTTTAAGAATGTTATGCTAATTATGGAATTTAGAATGACATTCAAACTGCACAGTGTGATCACGCTCACACCTGCACTCTAACATCAGATTTGTTCCTCTGCCTGACAAGAGCAGTCACCCTGAAGACTTCTCCATACTTCTGGTTGATTTACTGTTTATTATTTTCATATTCTATAGTGTTAAAAACTCTTTCAGTTAATTTTTTGATACACTGCATTAGGGTATTATTTATTGTGTAAGCTTCATTTTTTCTGCAGTTTCTGATAAGTTTCTAGGAACCAGAGAAGTCGATTTTTGGCGTGGTTCCCCATTTCAAGGAACCACTGGTTTTTTTTAACTATTAAAGCAAATTAAAATATATTTTACCTAAACTGCTTTGTGGTTTTTCTTTAAATTATTCTCGGTTCCTTGTTTTTTGGGAACCGAGCCAAGAATTGGCTAATTTTACTAAGAAACCTCTTCTGAGGTATATTTAACTTGTGGTTTTAACTTCTGAGGAACCAAACAAAATTTTTCTTCTTTAAAGCCCTTTTTTAACATTTGTTGGGCATTTACATATTTATTTCATTTTGGTAACCAGGTAGGCCCACTGAGAGCAGAGGTCCCTTTTCTCAGTGGCGACCTGGGATTTATTACAGATATATATGACAAGTACATAAGGATATAAATGATACATGCTGTTTACAAGGTGAACAAGCACATATCAAACTCAGGTTATTTAGACAGTAATAAATAAGACAGTGACTAGGTTACAATAGAGACTTTGTCAACACAGTGAACTAGGGCATAAGGTACATTGTCATGAACAATAATACATAGGTCATTAAGTAGGGGACTATCTATGGTAGAAGGAAGATAAGCAGCTGTCAAGTAGATATGTCTTTAGCTCTTTCTGAAGCAGGAGAGAGTGTTAGAAATTTGTAGGACCTCAGGGAGGGTTTTCCAGAGGGAAGGAGCTGAGAAGATGAATGACCTCTTCCCCATAGATGTATGAATCCTAGGCACCTCAAGCAACTTTTTGTTAGAGGTATGGAGTAGTCTTCTTGATGGTTTAGGGGCTAGAAGGCCAGCCAGGCTAGGTGGAGTACAGAAAGAGATAATTTTTTAAACACCATACACAATATAGGGTACTGGAGCCTACAGTCAAATGTGGGCCAGTTTAATGAGGTAAGAACATCACAATGATGCTTCCGGGGGGAGGGTGCTGATGGAAAGCATCCTATTTTGTGGTATACTGCCTCAAGTCTATTGGACTCAGATCTCCTGAGAGACTGCATAACAGAAGCACCATATAAAAGGTTAGGGGAGTAGGACACTGTTGGCTATAACTAGACTTGAGTCCATGGCAAGGTATCCACTCAGTCTATATAGAAGACCAAGTTTCCAGTGGATGGAACGGGTTACCTGGTCCACCTGAAATTTGAGAGTAAATTCTTGATCAATATGGAGCCCAAGGTACTTAATCATGTCCACCACCTCAGTATGAGTTCCCAAGGAGGTTGTAAGGGAAAGCAGGTGCTGCCTGTCAGGGCAAAGGTGTTTGGGTCTGAATAGGAGTGCCTTCGTTTTTTTCACATTCACAACCAGCCTGTTTGATGTGATCCTCTTTTCAAGAGACTCAAAGTCATTTGATAGTTGGACACTGAGAGTCTAGACTTCAGGGAAGATCCTGTAAAGGACTGCATCATCTGAATATCGTGCAACCGTGCTTGTGATATTTTTGCTCCATACAAAACAAAGAAAGTCAGGGGTACCTCCAACCCATGGTTCACTAACCCCCTGATCAGTTTAATGAAGAGACAATCTCTGGCACATTGCAAAATTATCTGGAACTCCTGCATCACTTATTGCCTACAGGGCAGCTAGAAATACCTGCACCAAGCTCATTCGGCAGGAAATGACTTCCCACTATAAGGACCTCTTAAGCAAGAGCTGGGGCTCCAGTAGGGAATTCTGGAACTCCATCAAATCCCTAACAGAAAAGACCCCTAAGGCCCACCAGATCTACTAGTAACAAGGGAGGGTCCCCTACAGGAACCCATTGACATCACAAATGAGCTCAACCACACTTTCTCAGACCTATCTAGAGTACTCCCTGCTGACTACTTTAAAGATCAGCTCGGGCAACAACACCCCACTACCCCTCTTAACCCCCAAAGGATGCAATACCACCATTATAATTTAAGCAGGTCACCAAGCCCGAAACCACCAAGCACATTAAGAGGATTCTTGGCAAGACTAGGATGGGGCTGATCTAGTGAATATGAAACTCATGGGTGTTCTCCTAAATGAATTGGCTGGTCCCCTCTCAATGGTGTTTAATGCATCTCTAAGAACTGGGGTGTTTCCAAAACTATGGAAGTTAGCTAATGTCACACCTGTCTTTAAAGCCAGGGACAAAACTCTAACGTCCAACTACAGACCTATATCCATTCTACCACCCCCCTCTAAAGCACTTGAAAGAATGGTCTCAGAGCAGCTTACAGAGTACCTTGATGAATATAACCTATTTTGCCCACAGCAGCATGGGTTCCGAAAAAAGCACTCCATACTTACCGCCCTTCCTGATTACTCTTCCCAGCTTTATGATGCCTTAGATAATGGGGAGGCAGTTGGCTCAGTCTTCTCTGACCTAATGAAGGCCTTTGACTCTGTTAACCACAAACTACTCCTAAATTGCCTCCATTCAACAGGCCTATCCCCGGACACAGTACTGAGGTTTGGAAGCTACCTCACAAAAGGATCACAAGTCAAAATTGGAGACACCCTATCATCTGCTAAGGAAGTGTCCTTGGGGTCCCACAGGGCTGTATTCTTGACCCACTGATTTTCAGCCTCTTCATCAACTCTGCACCATCTGCATGTACAGCACACATTATTCTCTATGCTGATGATGCAGTGATATCGGTCGCTGGGAAAGATCGCAACTACATCACAACCGAACTCCAAGACAGCTTCCTCAAGCTTGAATCCTGGTTCACACAAAACAAACTACTACTAAACCATAAAAAAATGAAAAGTCTACTCTTCTCTACCTCCCAAAGCAGAAAGAAATACCAACCTTTGCTCATCCAGAACCATAAGGGTGAAACACTGGAACAAGTAACAAAATTCAAATACTTGGGCATCACGTTTGATGATACACTAACCTTCTCTGGCCATATAGGCTCAGTTGTCAAGTCAGCAAATACAAAACTTTGGGTCCTTTACCTCCATAGGCACTCTACGACACCTGATGCTCTGAAACTTGCCATCAGTAGTTCAGTAATGTCCTCCATAGATTATAGGCTGCCTATCTATGGGGCAGGCACTAAAACTGCCCTAAACAGGGTCAGCACACTACTAAATAAGGCATGTCAACTATCCATAGGGGCTGCCCAGGACACCTACACCTGCACACTCTACTGGGTGGCTCCCACTTCATCTTAAAGCACAATACCAAACCTGCCTACTTCTGAAAAAAGTGCTTCTTGGGATCCCCCCCCACACCCCGCGCTGGGCTGCCTCTTTGTGCTTGCAGTTCCCACCAAATCAACAAGAAGCATGGCTATAGACAGGTTGGTGATTCCCTTCAAAAGGACGAAACTCACCCAGAACTCCATCCTGTACTAAGGACCAAAATGGTACAATGAGTTACCTGCTAACCTTACAGAATCACCCAAGATTAGTACCTTCAAATCTGGGCTCAGATCCTATCTTGATGCAAAAAAGAATTGTATTTGCCTGCATGAATATGGCAGAATTTCAGCCACCCAACCCTCTCCCTTTCACCCCCCCTTTTTATCTCATCAACCCCCACCCCTGAACAAGGCCCACTCAGCTGACAAACCACTTCCACCACCATAACGCCATCCCTGGCTGACCCCCTACCCCCTTAGTCTAGACTGACCAATTAAACAGTGAACTACAATGCTGAACCCTATTTACCCTATCCTCTTCAACCTTTTGTTGGATATATAAGATTTCTTTGGTATTTGAATGTCTGTGTAGCTGTTTTCTGTTCTCTGCAAACACTGTTATATTTGTAATGTTTGTACAACAATGACCTGGGACCTTTGAAAATGAGTCCTAGACTCAAAGGTATTAATCCTAAACTGAAATAAATAAATAAAATAAATAAATAAAGTATGAGGTGACCATTACTGCAGTTATTTTCCAGGTCATTAATGAATATTGAGAATAGTAAAGGACCAAGTATCAATCCCTGGGGTACTCCGTCTGTACTAGGCAGATGCCTCTCCATTTGACTTTCTGCATCCTATTTGTTAGATAGCATGTAAACCAGGATTGCATGTGGGAATCAAGACCAACATGTTTTAGCTTACTGAGCACTAGAGTATGACTGATCAGGTCAAAGGCCTTGGTCAGGCCAATAAAGAGAGCCCCGGTTAAAGCCCCATTTTCCAGGGCCTTGAGGGTTATCTGCAGTAAACTTAATTAGAGCAGTTTCCATGCCATGATTCCATTTGAAACCATGCTGCTTGTCAGATAATAGGTTGTGCAGTCTGAGGCAATTTCGAAGCTGGTTGTATAACAGTCTCTCCTGTATCTCTGCAAGTGTGCAAAGTGTGGCGATAGGCCTGTAGTTCTCTACCATTTCCCTGAGTCTGCCTTTGTGAACTGGGACTACCCCAGCCTCTTTCCACTTGTCACAGATTTTCCAGTCAAGCAATAATCTGTTAATCCTCATAGAAACTGGGGTAGCTATGGCTGAGACAGCGGTTTTCTGTAGCCTAGGTTCCAACTTATCAGAACCAGTAGCTCTAATTATTTTTATAATCTTTAGTAGAACTAGTGCATCTTTTCTAGTAAATAAACAAAGGTGAAATTTTTTGGGGGGCAGGAGACCAATTCCCACAGGGCTTGGGGAGGGGGGAGGGGGGCTCAGTTTTGAACTTGCTCAAATTGGTAAAGAATTGATTGAAGACATTGGCAGCAGTCTGTGGGTCACAGATAATCTATTTATAATCACAATTTTTCTATTGGGAATAGCAAACATCTTCCCTGGGTTATCAGTGTTTGGCATGACTGACAGACCCAAAAAGAAGATAGGACCTACAGGTTTTAAAAATTGCAAAGTTTGTTTCCAACTCCAGGCAAAGGCAGACTGCCATGAATTGTGCTTAAAGTACTTGGGTCCAGACCACAATTTTGCTAACTGTGAACTCTGTATTCAGTTTTGTTATAAAATGCAAAAGAAAAGGGCTAAAAAATTAGACGATGTTATGGTTTCTCAGTCTGCCTCCATGTAACCTAAAGATTCAGAGGAAGGTCCAGCACCTCAAAGTAAGCAGTAGTTCCTGTCAAAGGACATAGTAATGAAACATAAAGCTGCGGAAGATGGTTTAGAACTCAGGATATCTGAAAGGGGAAACCCTGAATCCTGTAAAAATAAAAGAGCCTCAGAGCAGACATTGGAATATAATACATGCCAAGAAAAAACAAAAAGAAAAACATGCAGCTGTCCCCTCCTCCTGAAGAAGAAAATGAGCTGACAGTTGACACAAGTAAAATGCCCTCGCTAGAGGACATGACAAAGGCATGGCAATTCCTCCAGGCATTCCAAGCTATGGGACATTTCATGAATATTCCTGCCCCCCCCCCCCAGCTCTGGTTCTGTTTCCAATGTCTGTTGAGCAAGAGACTGAAATTTACAATGAAGATTAGGAGGAAGGAGACAACCCCATAGAAACAGATGGTTCTCCTGAGCAAGAATTTGGCTGTCCTCCTAAGCATTCAGATGATTATATCTCTCACTATACCCTTGTAATGCATATGGTAAATACCTTCAACAGCTCTTCACAGGAAACTGAGGAGGATTAGGACATGGTACAATTCATGGATATGATGGGTTCAGCTCCCACAAAGAGGCCAAGGTTGCCCATCCATAAATTGTTCAGGTAAGCCCCTTGTAAAATCATGTCACTGCCCAACTAAGCTGCTGGCAGAGATACAAAAATTGAGAAAAAATATCAGGGGGACAATTAGGGCTCAGAATATCTGCATTCCCACCCTGAGCATGAGGAAGTGGCTCAGACTGCCACCTGAGGCAAGGCCAATGTGTACCTTTCATCCCAGCCTTCTGAAAAAGATTCCTTGAAACTGGATAGCGTGGCCAAAAAAGTTTATACATCAGCATCACTGCTCCTAAGGCAGGCGGCTTATCTAGCCTAGACAGCACAGTACCAGAATGCTCTAGGACATTCCATACTGGCACTGAGTGAATAGACTCCTGGAGACTTGGCACAGGATATGGCTGACACAGCAAGATCATCCATAGATGCCACAAAGTACCAGTTCCATATGGCAGTGGACACAAATGACACTGCATCTAGGGTTATGGCCCTTGCAGTGTCCTTAAGGAGGTTTACCTGGCATAGAACTACCAATGTATCCCCGGACACTTAAACAACACAAGAGAGATTTTCCCTGCAAGAGAAATTCATTGTTTATTGACAAAACAGAGGCTTACATGAAAGTGCTGGATGAATACAAAACCAGCTACAAGAGCAACACTCAGAAAGAAAAGACCTCTACTTCCTGCAGGGTTTATGGAAGGGGTACGAGTAGGAAATATTTTCCTGTGCTTATGCCTCCTATAAGTACCCTCCACAAAGGGGCTACTATACAGGCAGGGGAAGAAGGGGCACCAGGTGTGCAACTTCAATGCCAGTTCCCAAGACCCAAGCAAAGAAACCCCCCTGACACATCTGCACAGGTTGCCCATCCATTGTCAATGGGAGGAAGGTTGACCCATTATTTCCAGGAATGGACAAAAATCACCATAGACAAGTGGGTCCTGGAATTAGTGAGTCAAGGTTTTTCTCTGCAGTTCAGGAAATTCCCAAAACTGCAGAATCAAAAGGTTTTCCACCCTCACACCACAACAGAAAGAATCTTGCTGGAGATGGAGGTGAAGAAATTGTTGCAAGCAAATGTGGTGGAAAATGCACCTCCCTCACAGTGGGAAAAAGGACTTTATTCCAGGTACTTCCTGACCCAAAGAAAATTGAGAAGTGGTGACCCATTTTAGACCTGAGCTATCTGAACAAACACATAAAGAAAGAAAAATTGAACATGATAACACTGGGCTCATTGATTCAATCTCTGCAAAAAGGAGACTGACTAGGGTCACTGGATCTGAAGGATGCCTATTTTCATGTATCAGTCAGGCCCAGCCACAGAAAATACCTCAGATTTAGGATAGACACCTGCCAGTACCAGTTCACAACCCTTCCCTTGGGCCTCACCTCCATTTCAAGAGTGTTTACAAAGTGCCAAGCTATGGCAGCGCACATCTGAAAAGACAAGGGGTGAGAGTTTTTCCCTTCTGGCTGGTCTTGTGAAAAACAAAGCAGGAAGTAAAATCCTCCCTACTGCTGACACAAGACACATTGGAAGGCCTGGGCTTCCTCATGCATTTTTAAAAGTCCCAGACAGAACTAGTTCAGATTGTGGACTTTATAAGTGCAGAGCTAGATACCCTGCAAGGAAAAGCATTTCTACCTCAAGCAAGGGTACCAAATCTGATTTCAAATGTAGAATCCTTCAAGGCAGATCGGCCAAGGCCTGCAAATGATTTTCTGTGCTTACTGGAGCACATGGCTTCGCACACTGCAGTGGTACCAGTGTCAGGTTCCAAATGAGAGATGTCCAGTTTCTCCTAGGGCACCATTGATCTTAGAGGAGGTGAGATCCACTGACCAAACTGGTGCCTGTCACAAAGTCTTTGCTAATGGCACTGGAATGGTGGATGGAAGAATGGAACCTCAGAGAGCCTTCCTTCAGCAATCACCAATGGCTATACTCACAACAGATGCCACCCTCTTAGGCTGGGGCACCCACCTGGAGGACCTCACTGTAAGTGATACTTGGGAGTACAGAGGAGATCAGGAGCACATTTAAATCTCCTGGATCCCACAGAACTGTATCTAGTAGTGCAGACTTTTTCCTCCCAGATTAGGGGTCAGTCTGTCCTGGTCAGTACAGACAACACCACAACAATGTATTACATAAACAGGCAGGGCAGAACAAGCTCTCCAAAGCTATACAAAGAAGCAATGAAGATCTGGAACCTAGCATACTTCCTGTAAGTTCAGCTTTCAGCAGTACACCTGCAAGGGAAAGACAATGCGCTGGCAGATTTTCTGTGCAGAACAGCCAGGGAAATCACAAATGGACCCTGAACCAGCAGGTGGTGGCAGCAGAGTTCAGACAGTGGGGTACACCAGAGGCAGACATGTTTGCTTCCTGGGAGAACAACCAGCTCCCAGTTTTGTTGCAGACCCCCATTGGTGGGTAGAGTTCCAGAAGGTGCTCTAGTCCTCAGCTGGTCATGGAAGTTTCAATATGCATGCTCACCTTTTTCACCGTTTCTGAGAGCACTGATCAAACTGAGAAGGGAGTCAGCAACAATGATTCTCATAGCACCAGACTGGGCCAGACAGATCTGGTACTCTATGCTCCTGTACCTCTCCAACAGGCTTCCTATCAACCTGCCCCCAAGATACATTCTCTTGACACTGTCCTAGGGCATGATAACATTTCCATGTCAAAGAACTCTGTGTCTCAGGACATGGTTCTTGAAGAGCTGGAGTTCTCTGGACTAAATCTGTCTGAGAAAGTAATTGAAGTGCTGAAGGTCTCCAGGAAACCAGCAACAAGGAAAACATATGCTTCAAAATGGAAAAGATTTCCCTTTTGATGTTCTCCTAAACAGCTCAACCCATTAAGGGCAAGTCTGTCTACTGTCCTAGACTACGTAGTCCATGTCCAGTCTTTGGGCTCTAGATTCTCAACCCTGGTTCATTTTGCAGTAATGCTGTTCATCAGTTAGCAAAGACATGTCAGTGGCCTTGCAACCCATTTTCAAGGATTTTTCAAATGCCTTAATCAACTGTGCCCTATAATAAGGGTCCCTGTCCCTTCCTGAGACTTGAATATGTGCCTTGCTCAGCTAATGTAGGTTTCTTTTCAGTCTATGACAACTGCTGCACTGAAGTTTGTCACATGGAAAGCAGCTTTCCTGGCTGCAGTGACATCTGTCAGAAGGATAAGCAAGCTGTAAACCCTCTGCACAGATCCTAACTATATCATCTTTCACAGGAACAAGGTAGTTCTAAGAACTAACAGAAAATTCTTCCCCAAAGTGGTGTCCAAATTGCATCTGAATCAGTCACACTTCCAGTTTTCTTTGTAGCATTATCCAGCTCAGGAGAACAGAATCTCCACAGTCTGAATGGTAAAGGGCACTGAGCTACTATTTGGACCACACAAAGGATGTCAGGTCCACTAACACTCAGTTGTTTGTCACCAATGCTCAAGTGATGAAAGATAAACCAGCATCCAAGAGAACTATTTCTCATTGAATAGTTTCCTACCTAGAGTTCTGTTATGACAAAGCTGGTAAATTGCTGCCTGAAGACCTTATGATGCACTCCACAAGGGGCACCTCTGCTTCTATGGCAACATGAAGGGGTATTTCCCTACAAGATATCTGTAAAGCAGCTTCCTGGAAAACAGTACACACGTTCACAAAACACTACTGTCTGAACATACAGTCCAGAATGGATGCCAGCTTTGGCACTGCTCTGTTACACAACCTTTTCCCTAAGCAGGTTCTGTACCCAGCCTCCCAAGATACTGCTATAGAGTATGCACTTGTTAAGCATAACAGAAACATAGAATCTGCAGGTAGATGAGCATGGGACAAACACATGGGAATAACCAAAAGTGGGAGGGGGAGGAACCTGGAAATAAAAAGGGACTAGAGTCTCCATCGGGGGTTGGGGGGACACCAGGGGATAGGAGCAAAGGGTTGGGTCTAGGGTTACCTATAGGGCTGAGTTTAATGGGCAGACTAGATGGGCCTGGAGGTCCTTTTCTGCCACCAGATTTCAATGTTTCTATGTTTCTATGAGAACTGCTTGACCCACCTAGTCTGCCCATTTTCCCCTGCCTATAGTGTTACCGCAGATCCTACTTGATCTCCATCCAGTTCTCCCCCCTTCTATTTCTGTAAGATATCCTTATGCCTGTCCCATGCATTCTTGAACCCCACCACTGTTTTCACCCTGTGGAAGTGTGGATATTGATGAGGGACACAGCAGGCAAGAATTTAGGTAAAAGTCTCACATGATGGCACAGTTTATTTGCTTTTGACACTCTTTAGACACTTTGACAGATGCAAAATAAAAAAAAAAAAACAATTATTTCAAGTCTGGATGTTTCAGAGACTGGCTTTTTTGTCTTTACCAGTGAAGCCAAGTTACTGGTTGTTGGCTCCCACTTACCAAAGTTATGCTAGAGAGGACCTTTGCTAAGGAACGGGTCTTACCAGTCTTTGCACGTTCCCGTGAGTCCAGTCTAGCCAGAAGCAAACAGGTCCAGTCCATCAGAGTCTGCCCTCATCTTCCTCATGGCTAGTTGGTACTCCCCTTAGTGCTCTCTGACAGGTTTAACCAAAACCCGACACTTACATCCCTCTGTTCCACCATACTGCTAGCCTTAAAGGCCATGTTTTGCAGTGATGGAGCTCCCATTAGGCATGGGTCCCATTAGACTGTCTGGAGGTTACTAATAACATAAACCCAATTCAATCAGGATTCAGACCCAAACATAGTATTATAACAGCAGTACTTACGGTTACTAATGATTGACTAACATCTCTAGATTGTAAACATTCCATGGAAGCAGTGCTCCTTGACCTGAACAAAGCATTTGACACCATCGACCATACTATGGTGTTACATAAGGTGAAAGAATTTGGCCTGGGCACTTCCGCGCTCTCATAGTTTGCAAGTTATCTAATGGATAGATGTCAGCAAATCAAAGCAGAAGGGAAATTCTCCTCTTCATCAAAGCTACCAAGAGAAGTACCACAAGGCTGTATCCTGGGTAACCTGTTGTTCATGATTTATGTAAATGACCTCAATAGGAATACTGAAACAGCCAAACTGCATTTTTTGCTGATGATACAGTCTTGTATTTATTTGGATTAACCCTTGACAGTGTATGTACTGACCTCCAAATGGAATTTACTATTACAAATTAATCTTTTTCACTACCAATTGCTATTAAATGCAAAAAAGATGAAAATAATGTTCTTCCAATCTTCAAAAACTGGCAGCCCCCCCCCCCCCAAAGCTGACCACACCATCACAATGCTACTGGGTGATACACTTAAAATAGTGGCTAGTTACAAATATCGTGGCATGTGGCTTGATGAGCACTTGTCTTTTTCTAATCACGTTGATAATATCTGTAAAAAACTAAGAATTACATTGGGATTTTACTATAGAAACAAGAATTGTCTCCCACTTGATATTAGAAAGAGACTGGTACAAGCCACATTCCTTCCAATTCTGGATTACGCAGATTTGATTTAATAGTTGCTGCTCTATTACTTTCCTAAGTAAACTAGATGTATTGTACCATAGGGCCATTTGATTTGTCACAAACTCTCCACCCAGAATGCACCATTGCTCCCTATATTATGCAACAGGATGGGCATCATTTGCCACAATGAGACTTAAAAATCTCTACATATGGGCCTATAAACTATTACCTGACAAACTGCCACAGTATATCACAGAACTCTTTTCTTACTCACATAGTAGTTACTCGTTGAGAAAGCATTCTTATGTGTTATTAGAAACTCCAAAATTCACTACCCTTTATGGAAAGCCAGCCATCAGTAGTATCATCCCTAGGGCTTGGAATAAACTTCAAAATACACTGACTTGTCAACTTAGTAAGCCTAAGGTTCTTCAAATCACTTCTTGAAACTGAATGTAAAGAGAGATGTTCCTGTAATAATGCTTAAACACTGATGTATCTGTTGACCTCAGCCCACTCTACTCCACCAACGAGGGATTGCTGGAGATTCCCAGGGTGCAATTAAAGACATCTGGGGCTCGCTCTTTTGCTTTTGTAGCTCCTACCCTGTGGAATTCTCTACCTCATTGGGTTTGAGAGTGCCTGACTGTCCAGAGTTTCAAAACAGAACTAAAGACTTATTTATTTAGCCAGGCATTCCAGGACTCTGTTACATGACTTTATCTTTTATTGTATGCTTTTCAGTTTATTTACTTATACATAACTGGAAATTGTTTGTTTTAAAATATGTTTTATCTTTATGGTTTTACATGCAAGCGCTTTGTTTTCAGAAAAATGCTTTTTTATAAATAAAGAATGATTTGGTTTGACCTGAGCCATTAGGAAAAAAATTGTTTACTGGTATATTTGTTTTTATTTTTTATTTAAGTCTAGGATTACAATACCTTTGAGCCAGGGCTCTTTTATAAAGTTTCCATGTCAGTCACAAGTCAATACACAAAACAAGGCAATAAAAGTGCCAGCGAGACAATACAGGTAGCAAGTACACGTAGTTACAAATACTCTGATATACAAAACAAGTTTTGGTTGCTAGTTAACAAAGTTGATAGTGGATGAGGAGCAGATAGGATAAGGGAACAAGTGAGAGGGAAGAGTAGAGGGAAGGAGGGGGAACAAGGGGAGTAGAGCTGCCAGAGGCACTGTCGTTGAGATAACAACATGAAGTGCTAGCAGAGGGAAGGCCAAGTGAAAATAGGAGAGAGCTACATTAGATTAGAAGAATATTCACAGGGTTAGCTAGTTTTGGCAGTCACAGGAGCTAGAGGCAGTGAGAGAGAGGTAGAGCCTTGATTTAAATGTGCCAAGCATGGAAGTGGAGAAGATGTACCTGTTTAGCCCATTTAGCCAGCTAGGTGCCCTATAGGCAAAAGATCTTTGACCTTGTGAGGTATGACAGTGAGGGACCTGCAAGAACTGAGATTCTGATCCCCTGGTTATGCAGAGGTTATTGCTTGGATGAAGGAGTACACAGACTCCAGGGGGTGCAATGCCCATAGTTATTTTCTTAGCCATAGTGCAGGTTAGGTACTTTATCCGGTTGGTGAGTTGAAGCCATCCAGTTTGTGCATAGAGGTCACACGTATGAGTGAGATGGTGGGATCCAGTAAGCAAACGACAGGCCTTATTGAGTGTGGTGGAAATGCGTCTAAGAGCGGTAGCAGAGGCAGAGCCATAGATAATAAGCCCATATTCAACAATGGAAACAACAGAGCTCTGAATAGCGACTGTCAGGGCTTCTGGGGGAAGATGTCTGTGCCAGTAGAGAAGGCTGAGATGAGTATTTGCTGCTTTGGCCACATAGTCAATGTGGGTGCCATAAGTTAGATGAGGGTCAAGGGTGATTCCAAGGTACTTAAAGGCTTGTACTTGTTCCAAGGTGGCTCCATGGCTGGTTTTGATGGATAGAAGGTGCAGCTTATGCTTGTTATGAGAGCTACTGAACATCATAGACTTTGTTTTCTTATGATTGAGTACCAGATTGTGATTTGAGAACCAATTTTCAACAGATGTGAAGCCAAGCTTAAGGTTGTCTTGTAGAGGAGTAGGATCCTTGTGAGAGGCAAGGATTACAGCATCATCAGCATAGAGGATGATTTGTTCAGGGCAAGAGTTCAGAAGGATGTTCAGGAATAAGCTGAAGAGTAGGGGACCCAGGATGGATCCCTGGGGAACACCTGAGTGGACAGGTCTGGTATCAGAGAGGACATCCTCAATTTTCACTCCTTGAGACTGGTTCTCCAAGTAACATTTGAACAAAGCTGTGGTGGCAGGAGAGAGCCCTGCTTTCAGAAGCTGCCCGAGCAGTAGGCGGTGATGGACAGTATCGAACACCTTGGTCAGATCGATAAAGACAGATGCAATTAATTGACCATTGTCCAATGAGCTGTGAAGGGCACCAGTGAATTCCAGTAGGGCAGATGAGGTGCTGTGCCCTTTCTGAAGCCATGGTGCAGTGGGCACAAAACACTGTATTTGTCCAGGAAGTCTGTGAGCAGATCTGCAATGATACGTTCAAGGGCCTTGGAGAGGCGTGGTAATATGGAGATCGGGTGGTAGTTCCGATGGAGGGCCCTGTCACCACTTTTATGAACTGGAGTAACAGTGGCAGATTTCCATTTGTCAGGGAACTGGCTGAGCCTAAGAGATAGGTTGAAAATACTTGTCAACGGCTGTAATACCTCAAGGGTGAGGAACAGCAATTTAAGGTCCAGTGTATCACTGCTGAATCTGGATTTGGTGATGGCTTTGGTAATGTATTTGTGGGCTTCATGCATCTTGACCGCTTTGAAATAAAAAGGCAATATAATAAGACTTATTATATTGACTGTACTTGTTGCTGAGTAGCATAGATCTACCTGACTCATGTATATTTGTCCTTCTTATGCTAAAATCCTTTTTCTGTCCAGTTCTGTACTAAACCTATACTCTCATTATTGCTGTATATATTACAACCTGGTATTTATGACAGTGTATATACTGTTCTTCGACTATGGCACTGCAATTGTATCTATTTGCTCTCAACTCTATTGTATTTGTAGTTGTCCAATTATATGTACCTTTCTTGTATGCTATCCTACCCTACCCAGGACCTTCTTGAAAATGAGCTTGCTCAATGGAGTCTCTTCTACTATAAATTTGAACTTGAACAGTGGCCTACACCTCTAGACCAAGGCAGCACCGCAACTGCACGTTCAACCAGCTGTTCAGCACCAAATACTCCCACTCTTAGCTTTGCATAGGCTTTTTCTCTCTATCTGGTGTCTCAGGCTGTCTCTCTCTCTCTCTTGGAGTTCTGTGGCTGACTGGCTAAAAGCTGCTGAGAGAGCCTTTTAATGGCTCAGAGAATCACATAACCTGTCAGTCAAATTTCAGATTTTTGCATCCTTAATATTCAGTGTACTAAAACCACAAAAGAAGCAGGAATAATTAAACATTCATCACTACAGACAAACACAGTACTATACATATTCACTAAACCCATGATTCATCTTCACTTTACAGAAGATATTTTAGTATATTTCACTTTATTACTAGGAACCTCCAGCAAGCTATAACTGCCACAACTTTCTGATCCTATGTTCTATAAAGCCAGCAATTCTAGGTGCTGTCAGCCCTATAGGGAAACAGCAGTTAGTTGGCTGCTGAGAATCAACTCAAGCCACTCACAGTCTCCCATGCAGGATAAGTTAAAGGAAACTCTTGTTTCGCTGAGAAACTGCCTTTTAGATTAACTTCTAACAGTTAAATGGCAACAGAAGCAAACAGGAACAAAACTGTTTGTTCCAACTTCAAATGCTGTCTTTTAAATAAACTTCATTACTGTTCCTAGATTGCTTATTCCTCCATTTTAAAATAGGACACCAGTCCTGCATGCTTTTATCTGTTATTATACAATGGCAAAAAATAATCTCAGGCTCTCATTGGTCAGTGTGGCACTGCACCCGTGGTGTTATATTGGCATAACACCACGGCTCTAGTGCCAGCACACTGATTACTGCATCTCAGTTTAAAACATACATCTCTCTGCTTCCTTCGAGCAGCTTCCCCACTGCCCATTTTGCCAGTCGGCACTTCCCTCACACAGTCATAAACCCACCCCCAGCACAGACCATAACCCTGGAAAGAAAACAACAAAGTACCACCCACAGCCATCAAAAAAATAATAAAAATAATGAAAATACTCCCTATTTTTAATCTGAAAAGCAAATTGGACCCCATATAGAAAGTGAGCGCGTGGCCCAGTCAGCAAACACGTGAACCACTGCGTTGTCACATAGTCACCATGGCTCTCACTTGCTCGCTCGCTAGTCAACACACTTTCCTTCTTTGCAATATTTCAGCACAATAAAAGCACTAAAACTAACTTTTGAAAACATCTCCCTACCTCCCATGCAGCATACATCCTCAAAGGAGTGAGTCGCTGGCAGTAAGTCAGTTAGCAGGCGGGGGGGGGGGTGCGGACGGAGACCACACTGTTCAGCACCATAACAAAACCTTTTTAAAATCCTGTTCAGTATCTTGCAAAGCAGAACATAAACCCAAGGTAATAATGCTGATACAGGATGGTGATTTGAAAATAGAGGGATCACTGACAAAGACTACTGTCAGAGCACAAAGCCACAGCAAAACAGTGCAGCTCCACCTACTGGTTAAACTAGAAATCTGCACTATTTTGTCATAATGTAACCTTACCTACTACAAAAACAATAAAAAATATACTTTTAATACTTTTTCTCTCTTTTTTACTGTTTTAAAATTGAGCCATTATATAATAGGAATATTGCACTCCAGGGTGTGTGTCGTGCTGGATTACACCACGCCTGGAGCATTGGATGCACTCGGGCTGTGGCCTCATGCCCAACCACCCCAGGCTAGTTATCCTAGCATGACATACAACCTTTCGTGCATTATTCCTTTAATATTTGTTACATAAATCTTCTCTTGGATATTATAGATTAGATTCTCACTCGCTTTTAGTATTTTGTGTGTGTGTATTGGGGGAGGGGGGGAGCTGTAGCTATTCACTTCAGCTGAAGCAAGTCCTGAGCCCTGAGTTCTTTTGTTTCTGGGTTACTGCTAACCCACTTCAGCCAGAGTAATTAAATGTACATACTGTACATGAGTTCATACAAGTGTTTCTGCTAATATCACCAGGGAGATGAAAAGATGCCTAAAGAACAAAACATTGAACCACAAAGAATTAACATGTATTCAGTTCCATAAGTGGGGTGGGCGGGGTGGGGTGGGGAGGGTTAAAAACAGACAAACAGAAGAGACAACTGAATCCTCCTGGGTGATCAGTCCAGGAGAGGCAGTAAGAATTTCAGACATGGAGAAGGACAGAAGCTGTGCAGCTAAAAAGATAAAGAAAAGGTGTGCAAGAGTTTTGCTTATTTTTTTTTTTGCAGAAAGCAGTCCCTAAACTGAAGCAATGCTTCCTATACTGACTAACCTTTGCCTTGGGGAAGGCTTTATCATGGCACTACCATTTACAGTTCATAACTCTAGTTCCCGATTTATGGTATAAATCACATTACAATGGCAAAGGACACCTGCCACCCCTCCCCCACCACCACCTCTGCTGGAAGGCTATTCTAGGACTCTAACACTCTCTCTTGAAGAAGTACTTCCTCACATCTCTCCTGAATCTATCCCCTCCATTATCTTTTTGTTCCCCTTTGTCCTTGAGCACCTTTGTTTTTCTGGAAAATACTTCCCTCTTGAATCTTGTTTACCCCTGTGAGATATTTAAAGATCTCTGTCATATCTCCCTTCTCTCTCCTCTCTTCCATGGTGTGCTGTACACATTTAAGTCCTTTAATCTCTCCTCACTGGGCTTCTGATGCAGACCCGGTACCATTTTAGTTGCCCTCCACTGGATCTCTTCCACTCTGTAGATGTCGTTTCTGTGATGTGGTCTCCAGAACTGGACCCAGCACTCCAGGTGTGGTCTTACTTGTGATCTGTAGAGAGACAACACCTCCTCCCTCTTCCTGCTGGTGTTACCCCTCCCTACATACCCCAGTATCCCACTGACCCTCTCAACTGCCTTGCTGCACTGCCTGATCTCCTTTAGATCATTCACTATGATCACCCCAGGTCTCTTTTCTGCTTGGTTACTGTCAGTACTGCCCTTCCCATTTTGTATTCTGCCCCTGGGTTTCTGTGCCCCAAGTGCATTACTCAGCACTGTTTCTCATTGGAATCCAGCTGCCATACCCTTGACCACTCCTTGAGTTTTCTCAGGCCGCTGCTTATCCTTTCCACACCCAATGGAGTGGCTACCCTATTGCAGAGTTTGGTGTCCCCTGCACAGAGATCAACCTGCCCTTCTAGCTCCTCCACAATGTCACTTATGAAGACATTAAAGAGGACTGGTTCCAGCACTGATCCCTGAGGCATCCCGCTGGTCTCCCTCCCTTCCTCTGAGTAAACTCCATTTACAACCACCCTCTGCTGCCTGTCCCTTAACCAATTTCATACCCAGTTTATCACCTTTGGACCCACTCCTAAGCTACTCAGCTTGCTTACTAGTCTCCTGCGCGGAACAGTGTTGAATGCTTTACTGAAATCTAGGTAGGCTGCATCCACCGCTCCATCCTGATCTAGTTCCTTGGTCACCCAGTCAAATAACTCTGTCAGATTCATTGTGGGGGATAATCTTTGAGGCACTTTACATTCATGACATCGTGGGTCATACACCTGATAGGCTGCTTGATGCACATGAAATTTGAAACAAGTCCTTCCCTCTTCCCTGGGGTTCAGCCTTCCTGTGGTCAATTCTACATGTGCATCAGATCAAGGCTGCAGCATATCCTACAGCTCCACAGTATCTTAAATAGATAAATATCTACTACCAAGGTAAGAAAGGACAACTCACACTTCAGAAATGCAAGAAAAGTCAGAATTATCAGAGAGCTAGTACCAGTAACAGTGCATGAAATAAAATATATTTAGCATCTGTAATTTAGAATGCATCTTTATGTATGGCGGTTTCTTCATGAGACATATTTCTTGCTATAGCTATAAAAAGCAGTCTATCAGTTACCTTCGTACCACTGCTAGCAGTCCTAGGAGCTGCAGGAACTGAGAATAGCCTCATGGATAAGGGAATAGGATCAAATGACTGAGCTAAGCTACCTGGGCACCCCTGCTAGCAGTCCCAGGAGCTGTTAGAAAAATCCAGGATATGAATCAATTAACAAAGCTACCTGGGCACCCCTAGTAGTGGTCCCAGGAGCTGTATAGAAAAAATCAGGATATTAATCAGTGAACTAAGCTACCTGGCAGCCCCTGCTAGCAGCCCCAGGAGCTGAAATATCATCAGAAGCAACCGTTTGTTGTGTTGTACTCACTGCTTGCAACCCCTGCAGCGATCCAACTGCAGAAGCCCTGAATCTATCTTCTGGCCTCAGTGGTATTTCCACACAGATAGACCCCGACCTGTTCCCCCTGCCACCAGTGACTGAGTTGGAAAGGGGAAAAATGATGCTGCTCCAGCCAAAGAAGCTAAAAATGGTGGTATTCCACCTTAATTTGCCCATATTTCAACTGCAATCACTCAACTCACACTTTGTACCCCCTAAGAGATGCCCGTACCTCTACGGACCAAGATGGAGCCTGAGTCCATGTTATTTTATGGACCCAGGTCCATAGAGGTACTCCTCCATCGTTCCTATATTGCTCTCATCTCTTCCTGCATGTAATGTCGTGCAACGTGGGAGCTGATAGCCTATTGACTCCCTACACTCGCAAGATTTCAGCTGCCATCTTAGTTAGGGGCTGAGATGGTCCTTCGCATCATCATGAGTTCTGCAGCCCCCCACAGAACAGAAACAGAGCTCTCCCTACTACCAAAATGAGCGAAGGCTCCACACAAGTCAAGTGACCCCACACAGCATGGATTATCATGCAGTAAAGCGCGACCGCTACTCCACATATCTTCAGGCCCCTGGATCACCTATCTTTCCTCGGGGACAGCAATTATAAGGGATCATCAGCATTACAGGCACAGTAAGGTCATCAGCATTAAAGACACAGTAGACCTTATAGCTAAAGGCACAGGTACAGTCCTACTTAAAAGCACAGTAGTCCTTCCTGTTGGAGGACGGTTCTGATTAAAGGCACAGTAGCCCTTCTTTTGGGGGACAGTTATAGACTACAATCAGTCACAATACAACACAGGCAAACAAAACAGAGTCCAGTAGCAAGGCCTTTTAAACACAGTGCAGCAATATCTTTTGCCATGAGTACTCTGCTTGACACTTACTTGTGCCACATTCCCCACAGATCAAGATGCCCAAGACAAAATGTTGCAGACAATGCAATGTCCCCATTCCACCACAACAATTTGGAAAACTATGCACCTCATGCATGGAGGATAATACCACCTCCATTGAATTTGATGAGCCCCAGGAGGACTACCATGGCTCAGAGGATAGTTACACTAACAAGGCCAAAAGTAGTATGGACCAAAGTATGGATCCCAACTCCATAATGATACAGAACAACCAGCTGATGCAGCCGCAACAGGAGATGCTAGCCGCAATGCTGGCAAAGCTCATTGAGCTGTCAGAAAGATAGCCCACCAACCTCCCACCCACAAAAAAGAGGGCTCTTGGATCCAGAAACAGGAAAGCAGGGGCAGAAAATGAAGATGTGCCCACCAGCAATAAGGACACTGAGCAGGTGTCCGATGAGGGGGGAAATACTGAGGCAGAACCACAAACCCTCACAGCCAAGTGGTGTTTCCCCAACCAAATCCCAACCCTGGTCAGAAACATAATGGCCCCGGTGGGGTTCGATACACCAGCACCAACACCCACATCCAAACTAATACAATCCCTCCAACCTCAGTCCAAACAAATAGATGTATTTCCCATATGTGAGGCCATAGATCAACTGGTGCTAAAAGAATGGAGTGCCCCGGAACCTGCACACATACCAGAGCACAGGTCATGGGACAAGATGTACCCATTAGAAGTAGAAAAGCTCTCTCTATGGTGTATGCCTCCAACAATAGATCCACAAATAGCATCACTCAACAAGAAAACAGTGTTACCTACAGAATCCATATCAGGTCTTAAAGACCATATAGAATGAAAGTTGGAAGACATGATAGAAAAGAATGCGGAACTAGCCAGCCTGGGAATGAGAGCCACATCTACTGCCATTTATGCCACGTGAGCACAACTCACATGGTTGCAAGAGGTCATTAAAATACTGCCTCCAAAATCCACTGAGTCAGAACTCATTGACAATGCCATACTGTCCACTAAATACCTCACAGACATGGCAGTGGATGTATTAAAAATAAATGCCAGATCAGCAGCACTGACCAACAGAGCATGAAGGACCCTATGGATGAAACTGTGGGATGCAGACGGGGAATCCAAGGCCACACTACAGAAGCTCCCCTTCAAAGGGAACCTACTATTCGGAGAAGGACTAGAAAAGTACCTTAAGGGAAAAGAGGAAGGCAAAGCCCTCACCAAGGACAATGCGAGAGACTCCTTCCTACCCTCTACACACAGATTTTGTGCGCAGACATTTCGGGACAAAAGAAGAGGGAACTCCACTCAGCCAGTGAGGAGTTGCTAGAGATTCCAAGTGTATGTTTAAAATCTTCGTGGGCGAGAGCTTTTGAATTTGTAGCTCCTACCCTTTGGAATTCCCTACCCCACCAGATTCAGGAGTGCACAACTGTGGATGGATTCAAGCAATCATTAAAAACATATTTATGGTATCAAGCTTTTAATAACTGAGCCTCTTGTTTTAGTCTATGGATATCCATATGATTTTATTGAAGTTTGTTATATTTTATATTGTCATTGTTGTTTTAAAATGTGAGGCACCTTGGCTTTAGATAAGACGTCATACAAATACATTTTATTATTATTTTTATTCATTATTTATTAACATATAGAGGCTCAGGGTACAGACAACACTATGCTCCACCATATCAAAATAACAATTTCCATGGCAGAGCCTCAGCCCCAAGAGGTAGAGGCAACCAAAACACAAGAAGACCCTACACTAGACAATGACTATCAGTACTACAGGCCATCCCACACACTGCTGGTCAGTGCAAGACTACTTTCATTCACTCAAGCCTGGCAAAGATCCATCTCAGACAGGTGGGTGCTAGAAATAATACGACACGGGTACACCATACTGTAGAATTTGAATGCATACTGAATCACAGTCCACTGGTGAAATTTCCCACCTCACCCCACAAAATAACACTGCAACAGGTGATGAAGGTAATACAAGAGCTATGCAGAAACAAGGCCATAGCACCAGTTCCAGCCAAGGAACAAGGACAAGGAATATATTCAATATTCTTCATGGTCCCCAAAAAGACAGGAGACCTATGACCAATGATAGATCTAAAGTACCTAAACAAATCGATACGATACACACCCTTAAAAATGGAGACAATGAGATCTACACTGAGGGCAATCAGGCTGGGGGATTACATCACATCCATAGCTCTAAAGGATGTCTATCTGCACATACCAATCAGACTGAGTCACTTCAAATACCTGAGATTCCACATACAGGGGAAACCATTACCAGTACCAAGTACTGCCCTTCGGCCTCGCCTCGGCACCCAGAATATTCACGATGATCACCATAGTGCTGGCCACAAAACTAAGGGAACAAGGCATACACATCATACCTTACCTGGATGACTGGCTATCTGGACAAGATCACACCAGCAATCAATCAGGAAGACACGCACAGTCGTACACTGCATGCAGTCACATGGATGGGTAATAAACCAAGACAAAACGCTGCATAGCACCCAGTCAGTCCATAGAGCATCTAGGCACAATCACAGATACAGAAGCAGACCTAGTATTCCCATCACACAACCAAGTGACTTCTATCATACATCTTTAAAATCTATTACAAAGGTCAAAGGAACCTACATTACGTCTCATATCACAAGCATTGGGACTAAAGTCATCCACTATAGACACCATCCCTTGGGCAAGATGGCACATAAGACACCTCATGACATTCCTAATCCAGCAGGGTCCCAAGTACAATATCGACTTGACAACGAAAGTTACCCTACCACCAAAAGTAAAAGCAAGCCTATCCTGGTGGACAAGCATACACAAACTCACAAAGGGCATGCCACTAGAAATCCAGCCAGAGGCAGTATTAGAGACAGATGCAAGCTTGCTGGGATGGGGCAGTCATGGTAACACACACGGCACAAGGCATATGGATCCTGTCAGAGAAAAAAATATCCATAAACGTGCTAGAGATGAGGGCAGTCTTCCTCACACTACTACACTTCTCAAGACACATAAAGGGAAACCATGTATGAATAAAATCAGACAACCAGGTAATGGTATCATATATGAACAAACAAGGGTGAACAAAGAGCAGGGCAATGATGGCAGAGACAGAAAAACTCACACCATGGGCACAAAAGAACCTGAAGTCCATTACGGCGGTACATCTAGCAGGTATCTTAAACACCACAGCAGACTGGTTAAGCCGTCAGCAGATACACCTAGGGGAATGGCACCTACACCCCCAAGTCTTCAAACAGATCAACAAGAGGTGGGGGACAACGGAACAAGACCTCATGGCATCAAGCCAGAACAGGCAATGCGAAAATTCTTGTCACGCTACAAGGACAGCAGAGCGATGGGAGTGTAAGGTACTGCTGTGTAGGTACTGCTGTATTATGCACTGTGTTTCAATGCCTGATGGCCAAAGTGAGTGTATGAAAGTTTCAAACGAAAGGTTCATAAAAAGGACAAGCCTTGTGGTCAGAAGCTAGTTGAAACTGGCATTATTTTGACCTGATGTTGAGCATGTGATGAAAAGAATGTGTCTGACATTAGTTTGACCTGACATTATTCTCACCTAATGTTGAGTACATGATGGAAAGAACGTACTAAATTTGCAAGTCTTCAATAAGCTATGTAAGTAGCTATTTGTCTGTTCAACAGGATATTCATTAGCCCGATTCATTAGCTATCTGCATACCTTTCAATGGGCATTCATTAGCTCTTAACTCTATTCATTAGTTATCTGCCTACCTTCCAATAGGCCATTCATCAGTTCTTAAGCTGTATTAATTCACTCTCATTTGAATATTTGCATACCTTCTCTGGAAGCAGCTATCAGGCAGAGTATAAAATGTATATAAACTGGCTTGAATTAGCCAGAGTTGAGCTGCAAAGCATGACATCCTAAGAACCTGCCATCAGATTCCAAGAGAAACAGGTAATATCTATGCTGTATTATCTTGCAAACTATTGGCAGCTATATTTTTATTATAGTGCTTGTAATGCTAATGCCCATATGCTAAAATAAACCTCCTCCAGATGAGGAAACAAGAACTCACTGTGTTGAGTGGCATTTATGCTATTCTCAGTACTGGGATCCCAGAGTCATAAGTCCGAATCCTGCAAGAATCTTACAGGAGTGGATGCCCTGATGGCCACCTGAACATTCCACACAGCTTACATTTTTCCACCACTACCATTGGTCACTTAAGTTCTGCAGAAAATGCGCACGTCCAGATCCAGAGTGATCCTCATCACCCCACATTGGCCATGGAGAACATGGTTCATGAAAATTGTATCCATGTCCTTAGATGATCCCTGGAGGCTACCACACAGATGAGATCTGCTCTCCCAGGGACCGATATTGCATCCCAGTCCTCAGCAGCTGCAACTCACAGCCTGTCTCCTGAAAGGGAGAGACTGTTAAAGGCAGGCTACCACCCTACGGTCATCAAAACCATGGCCATGTCAAGACAACCTTCCACTAACACAACATATCAAAGACAATGGAGCATATTTGAGAGATGGTGCATCCATCACAACATTGATGCTCAGACATGCACCATACCACAGATTCTTCTCTTCCTACAAGAAAGTCTTCATCTCAGTCTATCACCAGTTTCCCTTAGAGTACAAGTAGTGGCCATGGGGCAGCAAAAAGACAGGTGCAACTCACTACACCGGGGCGCATCAGGACATAATCTGATTCCTGAAGGCAGCCACCAACAACAGACCCCAAATTAAAGACATTGTAGCACCATGGGATCTGACTCTGGTGCTACAAGCTATGATGAGCACACCCTTTGAGCCACTAGACACAGTGGCACTAAAATGGATGCAACTAAAAACAGTATTCCTGATGGCCATCGCCTCAGCCAGGAAAGTAGACAAGCTACAGGTGCTATCATGCAAACCACCCTCTCTGATAATCTACAATGACAGAATATCTCTCAGAACAATTCCTTCCTTCCAACCAAAAAGCTTGTCGCCATTCCACATAAATCAGTCAATTGAGATTCCAGTGGAACTGCCCCGGGAAGACATCAAGAAACAACCACAGTTGCAACTACTGGGCATGAAAAGAATACTATCGACATATGTGGCAAGAACCAAGGACATCTGCAACATGGACAGGCTGTTCCTAGTCCTTCAAGGGAAACGAAAAGGCTTGCCAGCATCCAAACTGACCATTGCCACATACCTCAAAAACAGCCATCAAGGAGGCATACAAAGTGAGCAACACCACTGCACTGACAGACATAAAAGCCCACTCCACAAGAGCAATAGGCACCTCATGGGCAGAGAAGAACATGGCCACAGTGGAAGAAATTTGCGCAGCAGGCCACATGGTCATCAATACACACTTTCACCAGACACTACTGAATGGATGTGTCACAACAGGACAAAACAAATTTTGCAAGGGCAGTACTAGACACAGCAAAAGCCACCACAGAGAGAGAGAACACACATACCCCACCAAAACAAGTGAACACTGCTTTTTAATGACCCAAGATGTCATGAATGTGGAGTGCCTCAATGATTATCCCCCACAATGGTAGTTTACTCACCTGATAAAGGTGATTGTCGGAGTACAGTATACATCTCTGAGGCACTCCATAACCCACCCTAGGCAGACGTGAAAAGATGGCTAAGAAATAAGGGGGCTACCAAAATGTGGCATTTACTATCATGAATTATGTCCAGGTATCAGCCTAGTATACAGCTATGACACCACTGAAACGTATGTATATATGTGTGTATGTGCCGTAAGTAAGACGAGTGCTACAATAAAACAGTTGGGAACAGGATCCCCTCTTCCGAGCTTACTTTCAATGTCAGAATGTAAAATTAGGTACTAACAGTTTATGTTACAGGCATACAGCTTTGGAATACATCAAACTGACCACAGGTAGGCTGAACCACAGGGAAGAGGGATGGACTTGTTTTAAATTTCATGTACATGAAGCAACCTATCACTATCAGGTGTACGCAACCCATGATGTCATGAATGTGGAGTGCCTCAGAGATGTATACCCCCACAATCACCTTTACCAGGTGAGTAAACTACCATTTGACATGACCTCCCCCCCATGAATCCATGCTGCCTCAGGTCTTGTAACCCATAGGATTCAAGATATTTCACAATCCTTTCTTTCAGCAGTGATTGCATTAACTTTCCCACCACCGATGTCAGGCTGACTGGTTTATAATTGCCAGCCTCTGCCCTGCTACCTCTTTTGTGAAGTGGGACTACATCTGCCCTCCTTCAGTCTTATGAGACCACTCCTGTTTTCAATGAGCTGTTAAACAGGACCATCAGAGATGCAGCCAGGACCTCCATGAGCTCCCTCAATACCCTTGGGTGGACCCTGTCTGGCCACATTGCTTCGTCCACTTTCAGATTTGCAAGTCCCTTCAGGACTGTCTCCTCTGAAAATGGACTAGTGCCCATCTCCCTTCCTCCAATACTCCCATTACATTTTTGTGGCCCCGTCCCATCTCTTTCTTCTGTGAACACTGAAAAAAGGCATTTGTTCAGGATGTCTGTCTTTTCCTGTTCCCTTTCTGCACGGTCCTCACTTCCCTTGTTAACCTAAGAATGCCACTGCTGGTCTTCCTTTTTTCACTTACATACTTAAAAAAATGTCTTACATAGAAACATAGAAGCTGATGGCAAACAAGGACAGCAAGGCCAATCCAGTCTGCCCATTTCCTTTTCTACCTTATGAATGTGCCATAGGCCTTTGCTCTGTCAATGGCCTATCTATTCATACTGATCTGTATTGCTCACTTATGCTTATCCCCATGCCTGTTTGAAGCCCTGCACTGTATTCATATCCACCACTTCCTGAGGTAGGCCATTCCATGCATCCACCACCCTTTCTGTGAAAAAGAACTTCCTCACATTATCCCTTAATCGGCCTCCCTCTAATCTCATGCTGTGTCCTCTTGTCCTGCTATTTTTCTTATATTGAAACATGTTAGACTCTTTCACCTTGTTAATACCCTTAAGGTGTTTGAATGTTTCAATCATATCACCTCTCTCCCTCCTTTGCTCTAGGGCAATAGTTCTCAGACTTTGTCACAGTGACCCTCCCCAAATCCATGGAAAAGAATTTGAGTCTCCCGAAAAAACTGAAATATTCTTGGGCCTCCCCAAAGAAAAATAACATACTGTACTTTGCGCAGTACTTGACATGGAACCTTTGAAAAAGAGCTCATGTGCTCAAAGGTGTTATCTGAATAACAAATAAAATAAATATTATTTTTCAGCTTATTGTAACCCCAACAGGCCAGCCTACTTGCTCCACTATTTTCATTCTTGAACCATTGTTACCCATTGTTGCAGTCCTTAATGGGTCACACTACTTTCTCGTTTTCTCCTGAAATGAGCCTTGGCTCATTCACCTTCCTGTCACCTATTAGTAAATAAATACATAAATTTCACCTACTATTATCCTCTTTCAGTTTGTGTCATCTTTTCACACAAACTATATAAAACTCAAAATTTAAATACAGCACTTTTTCAGACCTGCTTGAGCCTCCCCTGGAACAGATTGGGGCCTCCCCAGGGAGGCTGGCCTCACCATTTGAGAACCCCTGCTCTAGGGTATACATATTGAGTTCAGTAATCTGTCCTCATATGTTTTCTGATGCAGTTCCTGCACCCTTTTGGTTGCCCTTCTCTGGACTGCCTCAATTTGGTTAATGTCCTTCTGAAGGTGTGGCCTCCAGTACTGCATGCAATACTCCAGATGGGGCCTAACCAGTGTCTTGTAAAGAGGGATTATTACCTCCCTCTTCCGACTTGTGATACCCCTATTAATACACCTCAACATCCTTCTAGCCTTATCTACTGCTTTAGAGGTCTGCTTGGATGATTTCAGGTCATCAGTGATGATGACGCCCAAGTCTCTTTCTTCCCTTGTGACTGCCAGCAACTCCCCTCCCAGCCTATAGGTGGCTTCAGGGTTTCTCTTCCCTATGTGTGTGATCCTGCACTTCTTTGCGTTAAACCCCAGTTGCCACTCTTCTGACCATTTTGCTAGCTTATCCAGATCTCTTCTCATTCTGCCCACACCATCTTGATCATCTACTCTGTTGCAGATCTTGGTGTCATCTGCAAACAGACAAACGTTACCCTCCAGTCCATCTGCAATGTCACTGATGAAGATATTGAAGGGGACTGGCCCCAGGACTGATCCCTGAGGTACCCCACTTGTGACCTGCATCTCTTCTGACTGTATACAGTTTACCACCACTCTCTGTTTTCTACCTGTCAACCAATTTGCCACCCAGTTGATCAACATCTGACCCACCCTGAGCCTACCCACTGTCTTGGATATTCCCTGACGTATTCCTGGAGTTTGAAATAAAAATATTTTTCTGTAGTATACTGTTTCTTCCAAAGGAATCCCTCTCTATGCTTAACTATTACTAATCCCTAACTCCCCTTCCAGAATGTGGTGAATGGTTTAGACAAGCATCACTTCTTTCTATTTGCTTGAGCATTACTTGTTACAGTGCTTTTCCAATTGTTGCTTAGTGGTGTCAGTTATCACATTTTTCATAACAATTAAAATGTTCCTACTATGTTTAAACTATTTTTCAAATTTTTGAAACAATTTTAGTATTTTTTGGTAGTCATTTAGTTGTTTTAGTGGTCACTGTTCATCCAAGCTTTAGAAATAAATCTGACAGTACAGTGCAAGGGTGTACGTGACCACACAGCAGAGTTTGGATTTCATTCTAAATTCCATAGTTGGAATAACGTTCTGAAAGGGACACTGTCAACCCCCTTAGGTCTCAAAGTATACCTAGTTTAAAAAACACATTATGATTGCCAACATTCTATAAATATTGTTGATGTAGCTGGTAGTTTGATTCTGACTCTTTATCTTTAAAAAAAGTGAAAAACAGACTGCCTACCATATTGGTGTTACCACACTAACAAATGTTTGTTTACATTCTTTGATCAGCTCCAACTGCATCTTTCCTGGATGTGGAAACACCCACAACACAGTCTAGCCCCTCATGATGCAGTGAGAGTGTAGGAGGCTACTGCCTCATGAGTGACTACACTGTTTGGGTGCATTTCTAATGCTCAAGAAGTATCCAGTGAAAACAGATCCAGGACTGTAAACAAAACAAGATTGTTTATAAATATACATTAGCATGCATTTCAATTCTACTAAACAAGGAGACAGACAAAACAAAAAGCAACATCAGTGAATTTTAGTGCAGGTAAGCAATCATAAAATGTAGGTTTTTTAATTAGAAACAATAAGATGAAAAACAGGTCGACAGTGTCCCTTTAAAACTCCTGGGTGACTCATTCCAGGGAAATAATTGCATTAGTTAAGCACAGTAAGGCATCCCCTTGGAAGAAACAGTATTACTATAGTGAATAATTGTTTCTTCATTGCTCTTTCCTATGGTAAATCTAATAATTTTATGATCATTGCCTCTTACAATCTCTCCAATGATGACATCTTTGACCAAATCATCATTATTGCCAAAGATCAGATATAGTGTTGATTGCTCCTTGGCTTTACCCTTCGCATATTGCATCAGATAATAGTCTTCCAGAAGTAGTTGATCTGCCTGGTCTTAGCTTTTCCCTCCTTCCAGTCTAAGCCTGGATTGCTGAAATCCTCAAGAACATTATACCATACTTCCCTTTTCCACTGCCTTTTAGATTGCCTTGTGGCATTAAAAGTCCTGGTTCTTGTAGCCAGTGGTCTATAGCATAGGCAAACCATATCTGTATCTCCTCTTCCATTCAAGACTGTCAGAGTATCTCAACCTCATCTGCAAGAAAAAATTACTCACCTTAGTAATTGCTTTTCTTCTCATGGAGTCTTGCTATATTAATGTTATAATATAGCAAGACTTCATGGTGTTTGAACAATGTATTTCAGTTACCTGCAATTAATTTTTGAAATGTCTGCTAGCTTTCCTCCTTTCTTGCCTGTTCTGTCTATTCACAGTAATTATTAGTTATGTATCTCCATTCACACAGATCATTGTTGTCCCAGCATGTCTATGTTGTATTATGCCCGGCTCTTCCATGGTGATTGGCTCAAGTTGACCCAGTCTGTTTCTCACACTTATTTAGTATATATACACAGCCAGTTGTTGTTTCGGTTCCCAGTTTCAACCTCTCATGGGTGGAATGATGTTGCTAACCAGTTCTGACTATAAATTGTAAGTATAAAAAAAGTGAGCAACACATTTCTTTTTCTTACATAATAGCAATAGTTTATTTAAGGCTAGGTGGCACAGTGGAAAATGTTCTGTTTTAATAAGTACATTCTTGTAAAAATATTCTCAGATCGTGACATACTTTACAGTATGTACTAGACAAATAGGCTACTTCTTCACAATGACTGCAGGTAAATGGGAGCAGGCATAGTACTGGAACTGGTTTGGTATATACGGTATGTGCAATATTTGAGAGACTAAATTGACTGCATGTTGGTAATATGTTTTGCTGATGTCGATGTTCTCACTTTAGACGTGCTATCAACAAATATTCTCATCTTGGGCCTGTCATAATTTAATACCATACCAACTGGAGAGCAGCTTTCACAATGCTTGATGACATTGCAGAAGCCATGTGCTACATTTAGAGTAGAGCAGCGAACTCAAACAGAAACACTTTAATCTTCATCAGATCATATAGAGGTATTGCATAAATCAAATGTATCATGCCTCATAGGAAAATCTATTGAACATTCTAATCCGCATCCCCACCCCCATCACTTCAGTGGAGGCTCCACTTTGCTCCACTTTCATGAAGTGGTGGGCAAGGATGCAAACTTGTAACATTTGGCATGTGCTGTCCTGTGAGGTAGATCTCTTGACATGGCAAGTTTTGTTCTGGTTGGATGTGCAGATTCTGAGATCCGAATAGTGCAAAAACCTTAAAAGTCGCCATTTTTTGCAGTTTTATCCTCACTGCCTTGCACCCAGGTGATGAGGAATACTGGTGTGAGGTTTTTATTTAATGGTAGAAACAGCCTGAATCACAGAAATGTCTTGAATTTGTTTGGTGAAAAAATATTAATCTGCTGCAAAGTTATTCAGTTTTTAAGTTCCCATTATTTCCAGTGGGAAGATCACTCTCCAGGATAGGGGTACAAAGTTCGAAAAAGGATTCTTTTTCTAAGGGGCCAACCCCTTTTTTGCATGGACTAAAAAGTGTGAAAAATACATAAAAATGTAATTTAAAAAATCAGACACCAGAACCTAGCTAAACAGAACCTGTTTAACTAGCTTCTGATGTTTGTTTTTCACAATTAGGGCCAGAAATACTTTTTCTGGGTACCCCAAATCTCAGGTGAGCCTGAGGAGCACTTCCCACGCATTCTGTATATGAGTACAATGGGAATTCCTTGACTTCTGCAGCCACAGCTAAACTCACCCTGCCAGCTGCAGAGTGAACTGTGAGCCCCCTTGCCCTGGATTCTAGTGGCACCCCCACCCTCCAATCCCCATACTCCTTCATTTCCCTTTTATTCCCCATTCTTTTTGTTTCTCTGGTGTCTAGTAGCACCCCCCACCCAGCAATCATGGCCCCTCTTGCAGACATGTTTCTCTGGTGTTTAATGGCACCCCCTGATTGTTGTTCCCCTTCATTCAATAGATTGCCCTGTGTCTAAAGGTACCCCCCCACTCACAGATGCTGTAAGTAACCAGAAATAAAGAAAACTGTCCTTGATTTTTTTTTAGATAAAATGGTCCCTCGCTGATCAGCCCCACCCCCACCACCCACTCAGCACCCACCACCCTACACCCCCCAAGTACACCTCCATACACCCTCACTCACCTGAACAGGTCCCTAGTTTGAGAGCCACTCTCTGACTGAAGACACATCTTGCTGCTGGAACTGATGACTGCAATATGAGAAACTAAGGTAAATGTGGTTCAATGTATTTCAGTGGGGGGTTTCAACTTTTATTCATAACTTAGCCATGTTTGGACATTTAGGGCCCACATTTTCAACATTGCCTTTTGGGAACCCAAACTCATGAACAACATGACTGCCATTATGCAACTCTCTCCTGAAAGGTGATTTTGCAATCACTTGGTGACTTCACCTTTTGGCTGGGATTTTTGTAAACTATCATATTGTTCATGAGATGGGGTAATAAGAAGGCTATGTTGAACGTTTGGGGTCAAATATGTAAAAATGGCAAAATTATGACCATTCATTACAATTTCGCTATGCACACTCTTAACTTTGGACATTTTAAAGACTTTGACCCCAAATGTCCAACACAGACTTCTTATTACACCACCTCATGTATGACACAGATGTCATTTTTAAAATCCTGGCCAACATGTGTTTTTGCACCTGTGGTATGGAATGGCATTGCAGTTGCGCAGAATTACATTTTGGCAGGGATTTGAACATTTTCTGTACTGGGTACATGAGGTGGGGTAATAAGATGGCTATACTGACAATTTGGTCACTGTTGTCCTATAAATGGAAGCACAGGGCCTGGAGGTCCCTCTGCTTTCTTAGCTACTTACACATATGGAAATAGGCTATTGGTAAACTAGGATCTGCAGCTTATCCTGTAGGTAGGGAAATGGCAGACTAGGTGGGCCAAGCAGTCCTTGTCTGCCATCAAAGTCTATGTTTCTATGTTTCTATATGAATTCATGGAGGGATGGGACTGCAGGGTCCAAAGGACCCTATGATCCCACAGCAAAATAAGGATACTTCTATACTATCTCCAAAAGTAGGGACACAGATTGCACAAAAGTTCATTAATGCTCCAGTTAGGGTCAAAGTGACAAAAGTTGGGAAATGAGGATTAGGGCTTCCAATCCTAACACCCCACCCTCCCCAACTAGGCAGGAGAGCAGGTGCGGGGTGTGCCTTCAGCTTCTCAAACCTAGTGCTCACCCCATTCTCATCAAGTCTACACATCTGACCTTATGTACAAATGGAATGGGGTGAGGGTTAGTCTTGAGAAGCTGAAGGCACACCCCACACCTGCTCGCCTGCCTGATTTACAAAAGTGGGATGTTAGGGTTGGAAACCCTAATGCCTCATTTCCCAACTTCTGTCACTTTGACCCTAACTGGAGCAGATAAGACATTTTTTTGCAACTTATATATAATTATAAACAGGTAGAGAAAATCCAGCAATCTGATTTTCTAAGAACACTCACATGTCGTCCGGTTATTTTAGCATAACCAGCCACCTTGACATTTGCAGTTGATTACTCATTATTTTGGGGTATGATATTTTGTATGCATTAAAACACCTGGAGCAGGAGCCAGGTACATTTATCTATGTGTCTGGGTGTAAAAGGTCTAATGACTGTTTCTCATGTAAAAAAGTGTGTAGAATAGAGATGCAGCAAATTTAAAATTAACCTGCGAAGTGGCCACTTCGTGTTGGCACTTTGGTATGTGGAGTGCCCCATAGGAAAGGCTCACTTAGCCTTGTTATTATTACTGCGCGTTGTCATTCCACTTTAAACAAGAAGCAAGGCGGAGTGACAACAATATTGTCAGCACCCCACCCACACAGTCCCCAGAATTAATGTGCTTCCCCAAAGTGCTACTGTCTTGAGACCATAAAATTCCCCAGTGCTGATGAAATGCTACTGTTTTGTGTCCAGAAAATTCCCCAGTGCTGATAAAGTGAAATGAGAGCGTAACAAGAAATGCAGTCTCCCAGAATTAATTGTGCACTGCAAATGCACAGACAGATTAAGATTGCGCTGTGCACTCAAGGGATGCATACGGAAAGACACAATAACACCTAACTAGTGCACACAAGTCACAAATCCAAATCTGGAAAGGAATACATTTTGCCAGTTGGGGAATTAGTGCACGGCAGTAACAATCTACTACCAGTAAAGATCCACAAAGCAGTATAAAAAACGAATGCAGGTGCGGTGGATAGCAGGTTCACACTAGTGCAATTACCCTATAGCACAATAAAATGTGTCTAATTTAATGGCACACATCACACACACACTCACACACACTACAAGTAATGTGTAGCAAATTGAAAACATTTAGTATATAACCCAAACGTTTTAAATAGACAAATTATACACTGCTACACCACAACAATCAGCAAAAAAAAATCAAGAATTACTGAAAATATTACTGTATGTACATTAACATAGTTATACAAGAAAAATATAACCAAAACAGAAAGACTGCCTTTTTCTCCCAGTTAATGTACCTACACCACAAATACGCCACTCCCCAAAGCACACTTCAGAGTAAACACTGACTGTTCTAAATTAACATTCAAAATCCACACACAACAATAATCACTCAATTATATGAGCACAGAAGGGTTTCCTACAATCGATGTAGTAAATTTTGAATAAATAAATTACTCAAAAAAGGCATTTTAAACAGCATTTAGTGGTTTTGAATCATAGAGCTCTTAGAAGAACCTGTATCTAGCTACCACTACACACACACTACCCAGGCCAGAACTGAGGCTGTGCAGAACAATCTAGAAGAAGAAGAAGAAGAATCAGCATTTATATAGCGCTTTTCATACACCGTATCCCAAAGCACTTTACAAGCAATGCTAGACTGGTAGTGAAGTGACTGAAAGTGTGGTGGCAGCCATATCGCACATCATCACCCACACACAGCCTGGATAATTCCATGAACCGGTTTATGGGAAGGGGAATGTTGGCCAGGACACCGAGAATGCTCCCTGCTCTTTGCGAAGAGTGCCCTGGGTTCTTTTACTTCCATCTGGACATCCACTAGGATAACACCAGGGTGGGCAGAAGGGACCTTGGTTTAAGGTCTCATCCGAAGGACGGCACACCCCAGCAGTACAGCACCCCCCAATACTGCACTCAGATACCAGGGACGAGAACCCATGACCTTCTGGTCCAGAGGCGGATGTGCTACCAACTGAGCCACACTAGACCCCATGTGACCTGCAATCCCATGAATCACTGCAGAATTTCATTTGGAGCTCAATTACAAGGTGAAGTAAGGTGAATTACATTGATTCCAATGTACTTCACCTTAAAATTGGTGGAGAAGTGTTTTGGGGAAGGTGGAATAACACAAAGTCATTGGTTTCAATGGACTTCACGTTCCTCATTATGAAGCGAAGTACTCGGTTTTACATTGTGGAGTACTCCACGGGTTCCATGTTACTCCGTGAATCACTTAGTGGAGTGAATTGGGTCCACTTCGCCCACCACTACTTATAGTACTGTAACTCACATGCTGTACAGAAAGGAATGCAAATGCCTATGGTTGTACTTCCCCGATGAGCTGCAGCACAAAACTCCCCGACTTAAAAACATGTATTAATGAGTACAATGGTGGGGTGGTGAAACCTGGAGAGATACGACAAAACAGGCTTACAATACATCCAAGTAATTAGTAAAAAAATTAATGTTGTAATTCATGACGTGATCGTGAATTGTGATTTGTGACTGCATTTGTGACCATGATAATGAAGAACATGATTTGGTGTCGATGGTGTGAGATAACCAGTATGAAACTGTATTGGGAATGCGAATGCCTATGGGTGTACTTCCCTGATGAGCTGTAGCTTAAAACTCCCAGACTTAAAAACACTTATCAGTGAGTACAATGGTGGGGTGGTGAAGCCTGGAGAGATACTACAAAACAGGCTTACAATACATCAAAGTCACTAGAAAAAAAATGAATGTTTTGATTCATGACATGATCGTGAATCATGATTTGTGACTGCATTTGTGACCTCAATGATGAAGAAAGTGATTTGTAACATGAGTGACTCGTGATGATGGTCCAGACTTAAAACCGCATATTAATAAGTACAATATTCATGCAGAATTATGCACCACACCTGTCCAGTACTCTGAAGGGAAGCCAAAGAAACAACTGCAACTTAAGTTACAGATGGAGATTGGGCCCTAAAGAGATGAAAATGCATAGACAGATTAAGATTGCACTGTGCACTGAAGAGATGCAGACACAAAGGCACAACACCTAACCAGTGCTCACCATCAGAAATTCCAATCTGGAAAAGAATACCTTTGCCAGTTGGGCAGGGCCGTTGGGGAGGGAGTGTACTGCACTGATGCAGTAACAGTCACTAGTACTAGTACCAGTAAAGATACCACAAAGAAGTACAAAAATCACACAACTGCAGTGGACAGCAGGTTCACACTGCTGAAATTATTATGTGGCACAATAAAAGGTGTCTGATTTGATGACAGGCATTGCACACATACTCACACACACACTAAGTAATGCATAGCAAATTGAAAACTTCAGTAATATAACCACATATTTTAAACAAACTGAAATTATGCACTGCTGCACCACAACAATCAGCAAAAAAATGAGAAGAATTATTGAAAATATTACTGTGTGTATATTATCACAGTTATACAAGAAAAATATCACCAAAACAGAAAGCGCTGTCTTTTTCTCTAAGTTAATCTAAGTACACCACAAATACACCCCTCCCCCAAAGCACACTTCCACTGTCTCTCAGTACACAGACTGAATGTTGTACATTAACATTCAAAATCCATACACAAACAATAAACGCTAGATGGTATGAGGGTTTCCTACAATCGATGAACTAAAGTTTCAGCAAAAAAAAATGACTTAAAAGGGCTTTTTTAACAGCTTTTAGAAGGTTTGAATTGCAAAGAGCTCTCAGAGCAGATTGTCTCCTACAGCTTCCTACACACACTACCCCAAACTGAGGTTGTGCAGAACAATCTAGAGCCAATGTGACCTGACATCCCATGAATCACTGCAAAATTCACCTTTGGAGCTTAAAAACAAGGCAAAGTGAGGTGAAGTACATTGTTTTCAATGTGCTTCACCTTAAGAACTGGTGGAGTAGTGGTTTGGGAAGGCAGAGTAATGTGAAGTCATTGTTTTCAATGGACTTCGCATTACCCATTATAACGCAAAGTACTCCACTTCGCGTTGCGGAGCACTCCGTGAATTCACCTTCACTCCATGAATCACTTCGCAGAGCGAATTGGGACCACTTCACCCATCTCTAGTGTAGCATTCAGATTTACAACTGTTATTCAACCATAGTTGTTCGTTTTCTTGGAAAATAAACTTTTTTTAAGGGTAACTAAAAGTTTTACAGTTATGTAATAGACTCGGTTTACTTAGTTATTTATTTATTTAATTTATCTAATTTATTTAATAGACTTAGTTTGCTTAGTTATTAATGTAATTTATTTAATGTTTCAGATATGGCCAGCAAGACTTCTAACAAACCGCAGAGGCCATACATTCTACACACTGACCTTGGAGTTAGCACAGACCATGGAGACCTGCTACCTTTTGATGATGATCATTGGGAGAAAGTAGTTGATGCAAAGGGAAGGTGTTCTAGTCAAACACTGTCAAAGTACAACATGGTGTGGTGTGGCTTTAATTGCCTGAACATTACTCCAGCAGCCATGGGTATCAGTATATCTGCTATAAGAACTTCACTGCATATAAGAGTTTCAGTAAACTTGCAGCTGATGAAAGTTTTAAAAAAGATATCATAAAGAGTTATCCAGCAAAACTGTTCATAGTGCTCTATCTGAATCTGCAGCATCTACATCAGCCATATTCCCAAATGAATGTATATTTTGGAAATCATACAAGAAAAAGAATCCTAAGGGGTCAAAGGAGACTTTTGAATATCCTATAACATGTGTAGCTTATGGGGCAGTAGGCAGTATAAAAATCGCAGCAAAAGAAATGGATAATCAACAAATGGATATGATGGTAGGCAGTATTGATCTCATAGCCAAAGAAGTGAAGTACCACAACAGCTGTAAGAACAAGTATGTAAAAAAAGGCAGAATGAATAAAGGGCACAGTTACAAAATGTGAATACAGTCAGTTAAGGGACAGTCATGCGGTTGCCTTTTCCAGACTTGTTAGGTATGTGCAGTGCATCATTATTAATGGAATGCAAGAAGAATCATTGCTGTCTCTACACAAAAGGTACATGGACATTCTTATGGAGTGTAGTGGGCGTGAAACAAATTATGACCCACAGAGCTTGCAGTCAAAACTGGTGCATCACTTCAAAGATGGTATTGTATTTGAAACCAAAAGTAGGAAAGTGAGTACAATCATCAGGTCTGCTAAGAAATAGGCTGACTGGAGGGAAGCACAAGCAGCACAAGCAGCTCAACACATAAGAAAACAATTGTTGGAACTCCTAAAGGTACAGCCTCATAATAAAACCAAAGCTAAAGTCGAAGACTTAATAGAAGAAAATGTAAAACTACCACCCATTCTTCAGACATTCCTACATACTATACTCACAGGTTCATCAGAATTGGGCAGTGAATGACAGGAGAGGGTAGTTCAGTCTATTGCAGATGACATAGTGTTTGCAGTGTCAAGGGGAATAATCAAACCACAAAAACACCTCTTGTTGGACATGGGTATTAAATCCATAACAGACAATAAGAACATTTTAACTATTTTTAACAGGTTTGGTCACTGTGTCAGCTACCATGTTGTGAAGGAACTTGAAACTGCAGTTGCAACCAAAGTAACAGTGAAGAATATGGTACACCAGATGGATTGCTCATACAACTAGGTTTAGTCACTGCTTTGGCTTTGGACAATTATGATGAGATGACAGAGACACTTGACGGTCATGACACTTTGCATGACACTGTGGGTATAGCATACCAAAACATACCATCCAGTACTGAGGAGACAGCTGTACCCAAAGAAACGTCTGAAGAAGCTATGACAAGAACACACACAGATGACCTAGCACCAGCAAGAAATGAAACATACACAATAGAAACAAACACAGAGAAGCAAAGATCAGAACTCTCTCCTTTTTTGAGAGTGTGTGCTGCTGTTCTATACCTATTTGAGCTTGGAAAAGTGTTTATTTTTTTAATATATACCTGATATACAATTGTAGTCTGTGATTGTTTATATACCATCTGTTGGAGTGAAAGCACTTCCTGGTTTGAGTGTCCAGGGGCAGTGTGGGATATAGGAGGACTGTGATAGTTTGTCTCTCCACCAAACATCTCCCCACACTGTTTTTCTGGAGCTTTACACAGGGGAAATACTCCAAAACACCAAACTCTGCCTTTTTAAAGGCTTAGTTCTTATTTTTGCACCTATTTGGGCTCATTGCTGTGCTAGCGAGAGAATCGGAGTTAGCGGTGGCACTTTCGGTTTTGCTGTCATAAATACACTCGCACTAGCAAGCAGGGTGAGCATACATGGGGCTGTGCACGGAGACACGTGCAGAGACACGTGCGTCATAGCGTGTGTCTATCGTGTCCATCGTGGACGTCGGGATAACGGTCCAACAACTATTGTACTGGTATCACGTAAAGTGGGAAGTCCAAGGTACTGTACCTAAAGTTAGAGTGTCATCAAGTGTTGTTACCTTGTATTACAATGAAAAGAGCAAACAAATACTGTACTTCCTGTCAGATGTATGCAATAGGCAAACAAACTGCCAATTACATCTGTGACAGGTGTATATTAGTTAAATCATTACAGGATGAAGTAACTCGACTTCTCAACACAGTGGAAACAACTCCTGATGTTACCCAACATGTTGTTGACCCAGAAATAGAAGCTTTAGAGGAATATATTAACCATATGTCTCTCCTACTGGAAGCCAACAACATAACCTCCCCCCACGATAATGGACTTCAGGGTACATCAAGAATAAATTCTCTTTATAATGAGGTTCATAAGACTGTCTTAACTCCCCAGGGTACCTCAAGAATAAACACTACTCATAGTGAAGTTCATAAAACTGTTTCAACCCCCCAGTGTTCCCACTTCCCTTCAGAACCACTGTCATTTCCTGATGTCACTACTTGGTCCACTATTGCACCCTCAAAACCCATTAAAAGAACTGATCTGCAGGTAAGGGGGATCAGCACTTCTCCCCCAATTATGTTGCATAATTCCTATGAACCACTAGTTTCTCTTTCAACTGATGACACTTGTAATCAGAATCCGGAATCAACAAACACCCAGGCTGACATCCCCCTCCCTTCTTCCTCATAATATTACCCCCACTCAGGTCTTCGTATTAGGTGATTCCATGATCAAATTTATAGATCAAACCATCTGCAACCCTGACAAAATAAACAGGACTTGTTCAAGCTATAGGGGAGCTAGGGTTTCAGACATAACCACCATGACCAAAACTGCTTTACGTGCAGCAGGTAATAATCTGTTAGTTATAGTCCATGCTGGGACTAACAATATCACCAAAATCCCAGTACAACAACTCAAACAAGATATAGTTGCTCTTTGTAACTTACTAAATGAAAGGGGTTGTAATATCGGTATATCTGAAATTCTCCCAGTACCCCGAGCCTCATTCTATATCCAAAAAAAGATTAAATCACTAAACGAATGGCTCCGAAAATGGTATCTTAAACAAGGTATAGCGTGTCTCACACATTGGGAGGAATTCAATGACAACCCCTGCCTATTCTGCTGGGACGGTCTGCATCTCAGCCGAAGGGGAAGTTCTCTCCTTGGCCATCAGCTTTTGTCATTTATCAATAATTATTTAAACTAAAACTTAAGGGGGAGACAAGGCCCAAAAAGCCATCTCTTAATACCTTACATAAGCTGAACACCCTATCCTTTAATGCAAGAGCACTTAACAAAATCAAAATGGCAGAATTAGAGTTGAAAATTCAGGAATTCAACATAGGACTGATCGCTATTACTGAAACATGGGGAAACCAGGACAAACAATGGATAATGAATTTCCCAGGGTTTAAACTCTATTATAAAAACAGAGCTAATGAACAAAAAGGTGGAGGAGTCAGTCTCTACGTTACTAACAATATCCCATCTTTTGAATCCTCCATACCAATATTAACAGAAAGTATCTGGGTCTTTTTGCAACCTAAAGGACATCCCCAGATTCTGGTTGGCAACTGTTACCGCCCCCCTTCCTCGGACCTTGCTTATCTCAATCAACTATCTTTAGAAATTACCCAAATAGCAGATAAAGAGTCAGTAATAATTTTAGGGAACTTTAACCTCCCATCTATAAATTGGGATACACTTTCTGGACTCAATCAGTATGACTTACAGTTAATCTCAACCATTACAGATCTTGGCCTTACCCAACAAGTCAGAGAACCTACATGTGGGAATAATATTCTGGACCAAGTATTGACTAACATGAAGGCCTCCTTGTCTAACTTGCGGGTGTTAGACCCCCTGGGCAATAGTGACCATATGACAATTCAATTTTCTATTCTTCTGACTCATAAAATTTTATTAATAACTGCATGATAAAACAATATGAGAAGGCAAATTTCTCAAAAATTAATGAACATCTTACAGCTATACCTTGGGACTCAGTACTTACATCTCTTAATATTGATGATGCATGGAGCATCTTCAAAGAAACTGTACACAATATAGAAAAAAATTACGTACCAGAAAGAAAGAAGTACAATAATAAAGGCAAGATTCCCGCCTGGTACAACAATAAAATTAAAAAACTCAGTATTCACAAACAAAAATTATTTACATCTTTAAAAAAGTGCCAACCCGAACAAAAAGAGGGTAAACTTACCAAGTATAAGAAAGCACTTAAGGATCTAAAAACAACAATCATCCTGGCCAAACGAAATTTAGAATTTAGAATTGCTCATACTAAGGATTCGCATAAAAGTCTTTATTCATATCTAAATAACAAAAAATGGCAACACAAATAAAATAGGTCCATTAATTATCGATAATACAACCGTCCTTTCAGATAAGGTTACTGCAATTGAGTTTAACAAATACTTTTGCTCTGTTTTTGAACAGGATAAGGAACCCATATCATATCCCTATGCTAGTACATCTTCTAGCTATACTGTCACCATTCCCGATACCCTTAAACTTTTAAAAACCTTGAAGTTAACAACTAGCCCAGGCCCTGCCAGCATTACATCTAAATTTCTTATGGGAACATATAACAACATTGCTATTCCACTTACCATTATATTTAATAAATCTCTAAAAGAGTCTAATGTCCCCCCGACTGGAAAGCAGCCATTGTAACACCAATTTTTAAAAAAGGGGTGCATCATAAGGCTGAAAATTACTGACCTATCAGCCTTACTTCCATTCCATGCAAACTATTAGGAAAGCATATTAAATATCTAATTGAAGAAGAAATGCTGGCATTAAAACTAAATGATGTTACACAACACGGATTTAAACCCGGGCATTCCTGTACAACGAACTTGTTATCCTTTTATAACTTAGTCAGTAGTTATCTCGATCTAAATATTCCAGTGGATGTTATTCTGCTTGACTATAGTAAGGCATTCGACAAGGTCTCACATTCCATATTAATGAAAAAACTAGTAGCATTAGGTTTCTCTAATTGTATTGTGTCTTGGGTTAATAGCTGGCTCTATAAAAGAACCCAAACTGTCAGGATTAATGGGGAATTATCGGACGAAATGCCTGTGACAAGTGGAGTCCCTCAGGGCTCGGTGTTGGGTCCCACTCTGTTCAGCATTTTCATCAGTGACCTTACTATTTCATCACAGAATACTTTATCTAAATTTGTGGATGATACTAAATTGGGAGGACCTGTTGATAATGATACCAACAGGAGTAATCTAATAAATGATCTCAAAAAAATTGAATCCTGGGCGGTAACTAACAAGATGTCATTTAATGTGTCTAAATGTTCTGTGTTACACATTGGTAAAAAAAATCCCAAACAAACATACCATCTTAATAATATTATACTTAGGGAATCCCTCATCGGAAAAAGACCTGGGTATACTGGTCGATAATAGGTTGTCTTTTTCAAACCACTTTAATAAAGTTGCTAATAATGCTAATGCCCTCTTACGTAGGATTAATAATACTTTCATCCTTAAAACCGAGGAATGCATTATGACTCTATATAAAACTCATGTTAGATCCCACTTGGACTATGGTTCATCCTTGTGGAGTCCCTATTTAGCCAAGGACATCACAAAAATAGAACAAGTCCAAAGAAGGGCCACTAAAATCATACCCCACCTTTCTCGTTTCAATTATGAAACTAGGCTCCATAAAACCAAGCTATATCCATTGGAATTTAGAAGGTTCAGGGGAGATCTCCTTCAGTTATTTAAAATCTTACAATCTGCTACACTAATGAGATCATGTGGATTGTCTTTTGCATCCAGAAAAATAGTAGCTAGAATACACAACAAACAAATTGAAATTGAGAAAACAAGAACAAACAGAAGACAGCAGTTTTTTACTGTTAGATCTCCAAGAGTTTGGAATTCTCTGCCACAGGAAATTGTTGACTGCCAGAATATTAATACATTTAAGCACAAACTTGATAAATGTCTTCTGGACAGAACATAATCTACCAATGATCCACATTGTGTGGAGGACATTCTCGACGGGCTTCGGCCTTCTTTTGTCCAAATTATCAAGTTACCAAGAAGTTGATGCCCATGACCAGACAGGGCTATCTATAACATCAAAGAGCAAATGATGCACAACATCAAATACAAAGCCTAAAGATTTTAATGAAGACTATTTGCCAAGTGTAAAGAAGCAGATATTGCAGCCAATGGCACAACAGGAACAAGACACTGTATCCAGGTGCATTCAAACGTCTCAGAGAAAAAGAGCTCTAGATAGTGATGAGAAAGAAATTTGACCATATACATCTGGAAAACCAAAAATAAGACAGTATCAATATAAGGTGACTGAAAGTTCTGAACCAAAAAACCTCACGCAAGCTAAGAGAAGGGACATTGCCTGGATGATATCTTGTGCAAGAGTAGATATAACTCCAATGTGGCATGGATGGAATGCCCTTGTTCCTGTAGATGACCTGCCACAGCAGATCATATCATGCATGGACCCTATAGGAAAGCCTTCTACAAGACCTGATGTAGTGCAAGACATCATGCATACTGCTATCAAGGTTATGGATGAATGCCAGGAGGACTATATGCCTATTACTTATGACTTGGCCATAGCAAAGCCTGCACTACAAATTCAGTCCACAAAGTCCCCAGAATATGACAGACTTTTCATGTTTTGGACCATTCCATATAAAATTAGCATATTTCAAAGGTCTTGGATACCTCTTGAATGGTTCTGATGGAGACCACTTTCTTGTTGAAAGCGGTGTGTTGGCATCGGGATCCCTGAATGGACTTCTTCAAGGAATATTTTTCAAACGGGCAAAGAGGCTTCACCCAATGTTATCAGCAGCATTCAGAATTAAACATTTGCAGTGTTTTATACAATATAAAGGTTTGTCAGGCTTTCTAATCTCAGAGCATCTACAGAAGCTACATAATGCCCCATCACCTTCCTCAATGGTGGACCTAGAGAATACAGCTGAGTTCAAGACATTCATGGACGCATATGAAATGTTCTCAGATTCCATACACTGTGGTGAGCATGGCACAACTGCCCAATTTTGGTGGCAGTACTGCAGTTTGGTAGAGTTCTACCAACCCTTCTACCATTCTGTCAGGACAAATGACTTGCCTCTCTTTGTATCTAGCTTGGAGAAGATGATACCTCTTTACTTCACAACTAGGCACCACAACTATGCCAAGTGGATGACCCTGTACCTTATGAATTTGCTAAATGTAGATGAGACCCATCCTGGACTAAGGAAAAAATCTGAGAATGGAGCATTAACCATTTCAAGATCAAACAGGGTTTAGCAGAAATGACGTAGACTTGACCCTGGAACAGACAATTAATGCTGATGCTGCATCAAGACTAACTGGGATTTCTTCTTTGACACAGAACATTAATGCTAGGAGGAGGTGGAACATTCTGCGGTCGGCTTGAAGTAAAATTGTTGGAAGTCTTATGGAAAAAGTTGGTCTTATCAGCCATGAGGAAGCCATCCAACAGCTGAAGAGTTTTAGAGTTAAACAAGATTCAAAGGATTTAAACAAGCTGTTGAACACAATAGACTCCTCCATGAATCCATTCCAGGATGTGTTTGAGGACAACAATCTTTATTCAATAGGTAGTGGAAAAACAATATCACAAAAGGTAGCAAAGTGTTAGATGTTACTGAGATAGGTACTTAGATGTATCATGTGTTTAGAGATGGATGCATTACCAAAGGCAGTAGGTTCAAGGAACCCATCAAAAGATACAAGTTAAAGAATCTTTGCACATGATACAATAAAGGTGAAGATTAAGAACAAGGACAAAAAAAAGTGTTGAGTTGAAAGGAACTCGAGACCTCTTTGGATGCTTGCTATATTTATTTGCGACTGCAACAGTTGAACTTATGATGGTGTTTGCCTACCTAATAACCCTTACCCCTCTCCTTAGGAAACAGTGATGGGTCAATGAACACAACAATGAAGTCAACACTGATGAAGAAACTTGAGACCAGAGTCCAAAGTAGACACCTCATGCTATAAATGCCACTGTGGGTGATGCCATGTTCTTGATCAGAAGTCTTACAAACCTACCACCGACATTCCATGCTGTGGAAAAAAAAACATTCTGTCTCTTGTTTGCTGTACTTCTGCAAATGAAGTCCACTTTGTCAGTGGCTGTTACAAGTCATCATTGATCAAAGGTCTTGAACAAGAGAAGAGAGGAAAGCACAGCATCGCTCCACTCTCCTATCTGATAACTGGTCCTGACCAAAGCCGACCAAGAGACTTTGCAGGATCCCTGTCTTCATCTTCATTCAAGACGGCACTGCTAGGTTTTCTAGCTAAAACGTGGAATTCTGATGTGTACTGTGAAGTTCTAGGTGATAAAAAGCTCATGCATGTAGTAGGAGAAACTTGTTACTCATACAAAGTGGAAGCTGGACATATGCTCAGACTAGAGTGCATAGCCCTAAAAAGCAAACATATAGAAGCAGACACAATAATCATGCAACACATACAGTACATTAGTAGTCAAAATGAGGGTGAAGATGTACATGTAGTGATCAGGGCAGGTGATACTGATATTCTGGTCATTCTACTTTGTTTCATTATGAATCCAAGACGGCGGCCTCGCTGGGCTAGCCACTTTGTTCTGCTCTGTTTTTTGTCTGTGTTTCACCTTTCCTGTTTTATCTTTTCATTTATTTTTTGCTGCTTTTCATAACTCTGTATGGGTTTTACGTTTTTCATTTTATCACCACCGGTTACCCGCCTTTATCTTGCGCTAGCATATTTGGTGTGTCTATGCCCCTGTTTTCCGCTTTCGGTTCAGCCCATTTTTGTTTTGTTCCACGGGCTGGGACCTAGTGTGTTGTATGAATATTGTGGAGAACTGTGAAAAGCTGTGGTGTTCTAACAGAGAGAAGCTTTGCCTTTTGGAGTCTCCGTTTACTCAGTCTCGGTGCCTGGATTGAGCTCTTGTATGTGGACTGAGTTTTTTGCTACTATCGCTGTTTTCCACTCACTTTTATTTGTACAGGGAGTGGACAGGTTGGATTTTATGGCTTTTAGTCAAACTTAAGCAAGCCTACGGTCTGGAATTGTTACCCTGTACATGGATTCGAACTAGCGGCTGCGTTCTTTGGAATATCCCTGGATTATATTTGTGTGTGGCCAGTGGATCGTGGGGAGCAGTGATCCGGTGAAGTCATCTGGAAGAGCCTTTAAGACAAGTGGATATGAAGTCTTAATGACACTTTTGGTGGATTGAATGCTATTTCTTGAGATTGACATTTCTGGGCTTTAATAGCTGGGCTTGCAGGGTTCCTGGAGGACCTTGGGGTCAGTGTCACATGCAGAGGTGGGGAGTGGGGTTGGCTGGAGGGCTTGTCCTTTACTCCCCTTCCTCTAGACTCCTGGGGTAGCCAGCTGGGGAGCTGACTCCTCCTGGAGCTGAAGTAGTGGGCCACTGACTTTCTGGGCTGATTGGACCCTGCGGCCTGCTAGTGACCTTTCTGCAATTCGAATCAGAGTTGGAATTTGAAGTCCATGATTTTGAAGACTGACTTATATTGTTTGCAGCTTTTACTGATGTTTGGGCGGGTTATCCGATATCTGTATCCTTTTGTTTATATAGTATTTGGAAATATCTATAGCTTGACAGGACCTCTGCTGACTGCAATTATATTTTTTCTTTTTTCTTTTGTTTGTTTAGTGGAAATAATATGAGCAGTGACAGTGCCTTATAACATCTTTGATCCTACCTGTTTCCGGTATTGTGAGAGACTCCCGGGAGGGTGGCTTCTAAATTATTTCCTTCATTTATTATTTTTTATTATTACTAGGTAATTATTATTATTTGTTTATTTTTTGTGAGAGTGTTTAATTTGTTTTTTAAGTACCAGGTAGTGAGAGGACCTGGGAGTAATTTAAAATTGTTTTTGGTTAATTTTTAGTTGACCCCCAGGCTGTGAGAGGACCTGTGGGTTAAATCAATAAATTAGGTTTTGTGTTAGGGAGTTGGTTTAGTTTCATTTTAAATTTAGCTGTTTCTTATAATTTGTAGTTGTATAATTTTATTAGTAGGAAGTTCGAGGGTAGTTTAGGATCGGTGCTGTTTCTTGTGATTTTGTTATGTTTATTGTTTTACAAATTGAGCAGCTAGATGTGCCTGTTTGCCCCTCCCGTCTTGTGCTATTCGGCTTCCGCTCTCCATGCCCTCCGCCCCTTCTCTTCACCCCCCCACCTGCTTATATTTATCATTGTTGTCGGGTGCTGGGGATTGCTCGAAGGGGGGGAGTTGGGGGTGGGTGGGGGGTTGTGGACAGTGGAGTGAGCGGGGCATTCCCATTGGGGTGGTCAGGCCCAGAAGATGCCCTGGGTGAAATAGGATCTAGAACATGGTGACTCTGTTCTGGTTCCCATACCCAAGGGCACCTCCAGTTTGGGAGGGCAAGTGGTTGGGACAACTCGCAAACCTCGTCCAACTCGGCCATTGTTACATAATGCCAGATATGTCTGCAACAAGACTGGTCTTATGCAGATTTTGTTGCAAGAGCAGATCTGGCTTGCATTACTGAGACCTGGTTGTATGGGAATGCGGCCCCTTTTTTAGAGGCCGCTGTTCCCACCGGGTACTAAGTTATACACTGCCCGAGATTGGATCACGGGGGGGTGGTGGTCTGTTTCAAGACTGAATTGGGCCTAACTGGTGTACCAGTTGAGGAGACCAGGTCATTTGAGTGTACTGTGGTAGCTGGTGTAGGGTGCAGGATTGCCCTCATCTATCATCCACCAGGTGATGAGAAGCTTTTTCTGCAGGAAATAGCAGATTTTGCCGCCGACAAGGCCTTGGAGTCGCCCAGACTGATGGTTCTGGGTGACTTCAATGCTTGGGTCGATGACGAATCTTTGCTTTTTGGTCAACATTTCCTCCAGGAGATGACATCTCTGGGCTTTACACAGGTTGTTTCCTCAGCTACACACAAGGGAGGTCACTCGCTTGACCTCGTCTTCCTCCTGGGGATCGAAGCTTCCGATTTGGTAGTGGAACTAGTTGGTTGGTCTGATCACTACTCAGTTGGGTTCAATTTTGAGGCCCCCCTGGGTAGGTCGGCCCCTGTGGAGTTGGTCAGGTACCGCCCATTGTGGGACGTGGTTCCTGAAGACCAGATGGCCGTTATTGACCTCTCATCATTGGACGAGTCTTGCAATGATACTGAGCAGCTGGTAGTGGCTTATAATAGGGTCATATCAGTAGCACTCGATCAGATTGTGCCAGTCCGTGTTTGCCCCCTTCTGCGTCATCCCACCGCCCCATGGTTTGATGGGGCTCTGAGAGGGTTGCAGAGGACAGGGCGTAGGTTGGAGCGTCGTTAGAGGAAGACCACCACTGATGCCGACCACCTTATTTTGCTAGAGCATTATAAACTCTACCAAACAGCAATTTCCCATAAGAAGGCAGAATTCCTGTCCAGGGAAATTTCTGTCACACGGAATTGACTGGCACAGCTCTTCAGAACTGTTGACAGACTGTGAAACCCAGCCTGTCAGCAGATCTGTCAAGGTTTTAGTCAAATTGATTGTGAGAAGATTGCTCGATTCCTTGCAAATAAGGTTGAAGATATCAGGAGGGAGTGCCTCCAACCTCATTCTAAGGATGTTGCAGTTGATTGGTGTCCTGTCGCAGAGCCTGGAGTTTCCTGGAGTGCCTTTGACCTGCCGGATCTCGTAGACACTATGAGGATTGTCCATGAGATGCATCCCACATGTTGTAGGTTAGACCCGGGCCCTTCCTCCCTGATTTTGGGTTGTAGCGAGATTATTGGCCAGGTCTTAGCTCGGATTATCCTGTGTTCTTTAGATATGGGAGTGTTTCCCAGCTCTCTGAAGGAGGGGATGGTGATCCCCCTTCTGAAGAAAGCTTCTTTAGACCCGGACGACCTAGCAAACTACAGGCCAATCTCTAACCTCCCTTTCGTGGGGAAGGTTATTGAGAAAGTTGTGGCGGCTCAATTGGATAACCATTTGACCATTCATAGTTTATACAAACCTCTCCAGTCTGATTTTTGTGAGAGACATAGTACCGAGACTGCTTTGGTTCGGGTGCTCAGTGATCTCTTGATGGCGAGAGATCGGAGACACCGTTCTATCTTGGTTCTCCTTGATCTATCATCAGCTTTTGATACTGTGGATCATAGGGTTCTGCTCAAATGCCTGAGGTCCATTTGTGGGCTGTCAGGTACAGTCCTCAGATGGTTTTCATCTTTCCTCAAAGGGAGAATGCAGAGAGTGGTCTCGGGTTTGTTTTCATCTGGGTCCTTCTCTCTGCCATGTGGGGTGCCTCAGGGCTCGGTGCTTTCCCCCATGTTATTCACAGTATATATGCTACCCCTCGGAGACATTGTAAGATGGTATGAGCTGAGGTTTCACTGCTATGCTGATGATACCCAGCTCTACCTGTCTTTCTCACCTGACCAGGTTAGTGCTATCTCGGTACTGAACAACTGCCTCGCAGACATCCAACACCAGATGAATTCCAGCGGTTTAAAGTTGAATCAAGGAAAGACTGAGGTTATGGTTGTGGACCCAGGTCACAGGGTAGAGGGACTGAGGACTGGTCTTCCCTCCGGATTAATCCTGGGGACGGACCAGATCCTCACCTCTGAACGGGTGCGTAACCTGGGAGTGGAGCTTGACGTTGGTCTGACCCTTCGTCATCAGGTGTCTGCAGTTGTCAAGCTGGCCTTTTTCCATCTTAAGAACATTGCCAGGATTAGACACCTTGTTCCACCCAGTGACCTGCAGGTCTTGGTCCATGCCTTTGTGACATCATGCCTTGACTACTGTAACTCCCTTTACCTAGGACTTCCTGGGCTTGATATCTGCTGCTTGCAGCTAGTGCAGAACGCGGCAGCATGTTTGTTGACTGGGGCTTCTGGAAGTTCACGTATTACTCCCGTGCTGCGCGCTCTGCAATGGCTGCCAATACAGTGGTGGATCACCTTTAAAGTGGGTCTTTTGACCTACAAAGCCCTACACGGTCTGGGTCCCGATTACTTGAAAGAGCTCCTGGTGCCTTACACCCCTCTGCAACAGCTCCGCTTGGCTGATGAGGGGTTGCTGGAAATTCCGAGGGTAAATTTGAAGTCATCTGGTGCCCGTTCATTTGGATTTGCTGCACCTACCCTCTGGAATTCGCTGCCCCGTCAGCTCCGGGAGTGCAGGATGGTGGGGAGTTTTAAGCAGGCACTAAAGACCTTCTTATGGGAAAAGGTGTTTCCTACTTTATTCTGATTTTATATTGTTGTATTTGAATATATGTTTGTATTTGATTTTATACTGAATGTATTTGAATATGTTTTTATGTTTGTATATGCTGTGCAGCACCTTGAGACTTTGAAAGGCGCTCAACTAAATACATTTTATTATTATTATTATTATTATTATTATTATCATGTAAGTCTAAACAATAATCTCAAACTGCACATGGACATTGGCCATTCAGAGAATAACACAAGAAGATTCATAGATGTATCTCGCTTGTCAGCAGAGTTAAGCAGACCTGTGTGTGCAGCTCTACCAGGCCTCCATGCACTGACAAGGTGTGACTATTCACCAGCGTTCAAAGGCAAGGGGAAGGTGCGATCTCTAACAATTATGGAAAAGAATACAGAGTACACACAGGCAATTGCAAAACTGGACTGTTCACCCTTGTCTAAAAAACAACTGAGGATACAATTGACAGCTTTGTGCGTACCTCATATGGACAGAAAGTAGAGTGTCAACATAGCCAGCTACAGTATGTTTAGTGTCAACTATCGACTGCGTGACAAAGACGCACCCTTAGAAAAGATCAAAGGAGCAGACATAAGCTCACTGAAACCATGCAAATCAACTCTGACACAACACATCTGCCGTGCAAATTACATTTAATTGTTATGGAAAAATGCAGACAAACCAGAAATGACAATAGTGAACCAGAGGACAATGGCTGGAACTGTGGGGATGGCAAATACAAGCCAACATGGTTCACATGTGAAGTTGTACCACCAGCCTTAAGTGATCAATTGAACAAACACAACAACAATCCAAATGAAGAAGATGATGACAGTGACTGTGATGTCAATGTTGATGAGATAGATTTGCTTAACGTGTCAGATAATGAAGACAGTGAACAAGAATACTGATTGTTGTACTTAGGTTCATAAAACATCATGAAAAGTTGATTGTTTCAAGTTAAATATAGAATAAAATAAATAATAATGTTATTATTAAGCCTTTGATACATATGTTGCTGTTAGTTACGATGTATGTAGTATTTCAATAAAAGCTTGTAGTACTGAAATTAGAGAAGAAACCATTAATTAAAATATACACAGTTTTCACCGGCAGTTCATTTTTTCATTGACAAAGTGCATTTTTCAAGAAAACATTCAATTTTGAGCAAATAAGAGTTGTAAATCTGGATTCTACACACGTTTTTACATAAGAAACCATCATCAAACCTTTCAGACCTAGACACATAGAAAAATGCACCTGGCTCCTGGACTAACCCTTTAAAGAGCATGGTTGTGAATTAATATACAGCCTTCTTGGAAGGTTGAAGATATTTGGCTTCACCTTGTACCTTACAACACATTCAAGGCATCTGCTTATTGGGCTAAGATTAGAATCCTGCGTTCTGTGTGATTTAGCCTGTATTCTTTACACAGTAATCCTGGCATGAGTGCATGATATACTGCCTTGTACTTACTGTTTCTGAAGTTTGGAACACTCTTAGGCTTTCTCCTCCCCTTGCAGAAAAGCTGCACATGCTCAGTTCAGGCACCCTATGCTAATTCCCTGCTTCTCTTCCTTCACTAGGCTTCAGCCAGGACCCCCTTTTACACACACAGCCAGCATCAGAAGTGCAAGGCTGGGCAGGTTCTGAAAGTAATCACCGCTCTCCTACCTGCAGAGATACCACTGGATGGGTTTTTACCCATCAATGCTTAGCATCAACTCCACGACCGCCCCAGCCACCCTCGGCCAAATCTCAATATATTACATCATCTGGCTGCATGACTAAGTGCCCACTTCCTCATTAGCAGGTAATCTTTTCTGTTCTTTAGGGGTTGGTCTTGAGCTCCCTCCCTCTAGCATTATTTTGTTTTGTTCCCCCCTCCCTCACTTCATTACCTCTTTTTCACCCACCCCTGTACAGCTAATGCTTTCTGGCCCCTTCCTCTTAATTTTCCACTTGCTCCCCACTCTAGACTTGAACCCTGCACCCTGAGCATTGTAGACACCAATCCTACAACTACTCGATCTGATCTGGGATCACTTAAGATGATACCTTGCTAATTCTTGAGTCCTGTGGCCTCTGGGCACACTGCCCTTTTGTGGTTCCCATCCCTCTTTTACATTGTACAGTACTCCATCATGCTCTTCTCTCTAATCTTTGGTGTGCTCCTAGTGCTCCTTACTCCCTCCCCTCCTCCAAGTTATCTGCCTGTCAGCCAGGCAGGTACCCAGCATTATTCCACGAGGTGGGGCACTACCAGCAATGCTCCGCACATCTTCCATACCCTGACATGTCCCCCCCAAACCTAACCCAGCATACCTCGTCAGCGCTCTTAGTGGCCATGCATATCTCCACCCTACCCATACCTGTGGCTGCCCTCAAACCCTGTCCCCAGCCACATAACCCTAACATAAAGCCAAGCTAATTAGACTCACTCTCCTCTGCCATGCCCTCCTACTTCTTCCCCTATCAGGCAATGTGCACCCAATGCTGGGCCAACACCCCTCTCTCAGCACCTCCTGTGGGTAACTGAATGAACTCCTAGCCACCATCAACACCTGTAGCCTTCAAAAAAGGCTTGATGTCCTTCAGAGCTGGATGGCACAGATCTCTCCAGATATCCCTGTGGTTCCAGAGACCTGGCTTGATCCTGATACCCCAGACTCAGCTGTCCATATTCCTGGGTACTCTATCCTCAGAACTGACAGGCTAGCTAAGAGAGGTGGGGTCAATGCTCTTTACTATAGAGATTCCCATCAGGCCTCGCTAGTTTCTGGTGCTTCCACCCCATCCCACAGTGCTCAGGTTCTCACTGTGAAACTGCAACCTGACACTTCTGGCAAAGCCCTACACATAGTCACAGTTTATATCCCCCACACCAAAGGCCAGCATTTGATTTGGTAATGAACTGCATATCCCACCTGCCCACCTCCAATGAAATCATTGCCCTGGGTGATTACTACATCAACTGGCTAGTGACCTCCTCTGCCCCCTACAAGGACACTGTCACAGCACTGGACCTCACTCAAGTCATCCAGTCCCCCATGAGGCTTAACCATAAAACTGGCACCTCCACACTCATTAACCTCATATTCATTAATCGGCCCACCAGTAAATCTGAGGTCTCAGTACTTCCGGATGCACTGAGTGACCACTCGCCAGTGCTCTGTAGATGGTCCTCAATAAAAATCCCGAAGCGGCCACCCAAATATACCATTATACATCGCCTAAAAAAAGATCTCTCTTGCACCTCCAACAACACCTATTACAATATGACTGGACCCCCAGCAGCACTGTACAGTCCACTAAGAGTGCCTTGGATTACTTTATCTCCACATTTAACTCCACTTATGACCACTGTGCCTGGTCTCAAAATAGAAAGTCAAAAGTCAGGACACCAACTGGTTCTCTCATGCCCAATTTGACCTCATGAAGCTATGTGACAATCAATGGCATAAAGCTAATGAATCAGGCAAACTGCATGACCAGCAACTCTATAGGGAAATTAGGAACAAATGTACCTGGAAATTCAGAAAGCCAAAGCTACCCACTATGAGGAAACACTCTCCTCCTCCTGTGGCTCTGGGTGCAAATTTTGGAACAACATTAAAGAACTGAATGGAAAATCTGTCTCCCTGCCCAACTGCTAGTAAATGGCTCACTCTCCCAGTACCCCCTGTGATTGCTGATACCCTCAACTCTGCATTTTCTGATCTTAGTAGTGTCCTTCCCCCAACTTCTTTGACCTGGCCCGGACTTCCCCTCCAGCCCACCCTTAAAGCATCCCCCCCCAACTTTTAGGCTCTGAATAATCACCCCTAGAGGCAAAACCATATTTAACCAAAGCCCTCAGGAAAACATGCTTTAGTAGTGACCCGCTAGACCTAAAACTAGTCCTCCTCACCTTGACTTCATTAGCTCCCCGCTCACTGTCATCCTAAACCAGTCCCACTGTCATGGACAATTTCCCTCATGCTGGAAAGCAGCTGTCATCACCCCAATATTAAAAAGTGGGGACCACAACTTCCCAGGCAACTACCACCCCATCTCAATTCTTTCTCCCCTCTCCAAGGCTCCAGAAAAAATAGTGTCAGATCAACTCTTGGGCTATTTCAATAAATACGACCAATTCTGCCCAGAACAGCATGGTTTCAGGAAGGGCCACAGTACTACAACTGCCCTTCTTAAATACACCACTTTCATAAGCAAAGCCCTTGATCAAGGGCACCTACTTGGATCTGCCTATATTGACTTAACCAAGGCATTCGACTTTGTCAGCCACATACTCCTAATCCAATCCCTGAATTGCATGAGCCTATCTTTGGACGCTACCACATGGTTTAAAATCTACCTCAATGACAGCACCCAGAGGGTCAAGTTAAACTCCACACTCTTGGCCAGTAAACCAGTGCTTTTGAGAGTTCCCCAAGACTCAATACTGGGCCCCCTCCTGTTTAGCATGTACTTGAATGCTCTCCTAAAGGCCTGCTTGGGACAAATGCTTCTGTACACCGATGATGCGGTTATATTTGACAGCCACTCGTACCCCCACTCCTTGCAATGCTCCTTTTCTGAAGCCAAGGCCTGGTCCTCAGAGTACCATCTTGTCCTGAATTACAAAAAGACCAAGGCCATGCTTTTCACCCACAAACAAAATAAGCTTAAAAATGTTCCCCTCAACATCGTTAATGTCTAGGGTTCCTCCCTCAACCTTGTGCCCACCTTTAAATACTTGGTCATCAACCTTAACTCCTCTCTCATGTACCACAGTCACATCAATCTGCTCAGCTCAGCTATCAATTTCAGACTAGGTCTCCTGTATAGGTGTCACCCCTAGGTGGCACTATCCCAAGGGCTACTACTCCTGCCTGCGCAGCTAGTAGCAGGTTAAGGGGCCTGAGTTCTGAAACGGGTGCCTCCACCCAGAGGTCAGGGCCGGTAGTGGTCAAGCTAGTCTGGGCACAACCCTCCGGGATACTGTAACCCCCCTCTTTCCCTGCTAGTGGCCAGAACAATAAACCATAATCACTTTCACAAAGCCCCTGATACACCATACAAGTACCCACACTGGTTGCACTTACCACCAGGGCTGGTTCCTCTGTCTCGACCCTGGGGACCTCCTGAAAATCAAGGTTATGCAGAACAAATATCAACAGTACAGTACTCTTGGCACAAATTGGAATCACAGCCAAGTTATATGCAGAAAAAGTTAGATCTGATTTATTCAGGTGACTTGAACAAGGGAGGGGTGTAATCAGGTTGATTTGCTTAAAGGTTCTATCAATCAAACAGTTATGCATGCACTTCAAAGTCCCTAAACAGTCATACACTCTAGGTACCCAGGTGGAGAAGAGATGGGCTAGCCAGGACCATTGCCTGGGGTAGGCCAGTGTCGCAGCTGGTTGGGGCCCTGTGATGGAAGAAACAACATGCACAATACACACTAATTGTAATCTGGAGCCGGATGGCTCAGTTCGTGAAGGAAAAAAAAAAACAAGGCAATCAGATGGCACACTTAGATTAAACTGTTGTTGCAGGGAGCTACCCTGATCATTACTCACGATACCCAAGACTAGACACAGGATGGACAAAAATCAAGATGGCAGGTGGTTGATCAGAACAGCCAGGAGGTGCAGGGCCCACACAATTCGCCGAGGCATCATTCCTGTTCAGGCATGGAGCAGGGGGCTGATCCCATGGCAGGTCTCTCATCAATGGCTTTTTCTGTGCAGTGGGGTATTCTGGCAGGGCCAGTGTGGCATGGCCCAGGCTGAGTGGAGATGAACGCGGATTCAGTCAATTTTGGCTGGATACAGTTTCCAGCAAGTAGAACACAACTCACACAGTGGGGTAGCAAATCACTACCCACTATACATACATAGTACATTTACATGTAACGGATTCTACAGTACCAGCCAAGTCACTGTCCAATCGCAATTGCAAAATCTCTGCACAAACTGGGAGTTCAGAGGTAGCTGGAAATCCTGACAGGCCAATTGCATTCAGCAAAATCTTCGATCTTCCTCAGGTATGAGGCTGGTCACAAATTGGCGGCTTATTTCGGTCTCACTACTTGGATTTAGTCTGCAATGGGTTATCTTTTTCCCTTCGGGGCAGCAGGCCAAAACTCAGGCCTTTCCACAGTTCTCCTGCACAAACTATGCAGACTGCTACTTGACTGGCTCGAGCTGGGTCTTCTTCAGCTTTCAACTTCAATCTGCTCCAGACAAGAGGGCAGCTTGGGAATTTCCCCAAAATCCAAAAGGTTCAGTTGGCTGTCTCATCTGTCAGTCACAACAAAGGATCCCCTTCTAGGGCTGTTTAGGTGACAAAGTCTCAAAACTACAATTTCTGCAAGTCTTGCCTCCGCTGAGCCCCTGTAGGATGGCCCCATTTTAGGTCCCACAGTTCTGATTGGTCCAGTTTGGCAGTTCAGGACCAAGATGGTGGAGACAGACTGAAAAATCCTTGCTACAAAGAAGGCAGATTAGAACAAACTACAATATCATTATTACTCTAATAGGTAATCAGTAAACAAGCACATCTTCTAACAGAGCTCCCTCTGTGTAATTAGCGATGGCAGAAACAGAGCGATTATCAGGCAGCCCGGGCGGGACTCAAGCATGGAAACACTCAGCCCCCCCTTCCCAGTTCAATTATAACTGCAACCAGGGAGCTCTTAAAGAGACAGTACACAGAGGCTGTACAGGCACTCTATAGCATTAACATTTAAATGGCTAGAATGCAGGACACCAGCCTGGCAGTGAGCATTTAAGCAAGCTCACGGAAGACTTTTCAGGAATCCCTATTTGTAAGGGGATTACACCCTTCCCTGCCTGGAAAAAACTTGGTGCCAGGTCAAGTCTGTACCATCACAATATTGCAAATGCAAAATACACGATACATTTATACCATTAGCATGTTATGCAAGTAACATCTGATGCATCAGTCAACGTTAACTTATAACTTTGCTATACATATGCTCTACACTTCACAATACTATATCCATTCTGACAATATATCATGCATATTTCACACAGGTAATTTACACATTACTATGTGGAATCATGTAATAACTTCTTGTACATTAAACAATGTAAGAGGGGGCCCTTCCCTATCAGCTAACTTGGGGCTAGATGGGGCAGGGGCACCATACCTAGAAGGCAGAACAATCAACCTGGAATTAGCACTTAGGTTCAGTTTGGACAGTGAGCTCTAAGAAACATAAACCCCTTTGTGGACCACATTGAGAGGCAAATCCACTGGCTTCCTGGGAGAATCATAACTGAAGCGCACTACTGGCTTGACAATTCAGTCAGTCCTTCTGGGGGGAACAACCACAGTCTCTGTACTCTCAGCACTGGTCATGGGACTTTCGTCACTTGTGAGGGGTGACTCTGCCTGAGCAGGAATGTCCAAACTTGGAGCACTGTCAGACCCTTGCTCTGTGCTCTGTTTCTACCACACTTTGCTCATTTTGAAGAGGGTCTGGCACTGAAGGGGTTTTGTCAGCACTGTCATAATGTCCTTCAAGTTCTGGCATGTCACCAGAAAGACTCATACCATCAGCCCCCCCTTCAGGCAAATCATACAGTTCCACAATACACAGAGACTCAGCATCTTCAGACGTGATACTTGGCACTTCACATTCAGGGAACATTGGCTCCAAATATGGAGCTGGGAGGCCAGGCCGTCCAAAAGACCCAGCTTCATCCACACAATTAATTGTAGAGTTATCTGAAAACAGCCCACTCAATTCATAAGAGAGGTAATAGGCATGGTCACACTCACTTTCAGCAGAAGTGGACTGACAGTCACTATCATTCTGGGCCTTCTGAGGAGGAAACCTTAAATTTGTGACCACTGGGGTGGGTTGACTCTGTCTCTTTCTTGCAGCAGCATGAGTCACTGGCCAAGGGGGTTCAACCTCTGAGGGATCAGCCTCAATTATGACTTGGCCAATAGGTAGCAAGTGGTTACGGTGCATGGTCTTGATGGCTTTGGAGTTATTCTCTGGGCACACTTTGTACACTGATAAATCACCCAACTTTGCAACTACTACATGGGGAAGATGATGCCATCGATCAGCAATTTTGTGTTTGCCATGCAGTCCCAAATTACACAACAACACACGGTCTCCAGGCTGAAGCTCTTGAGCCTTTACTTTTCTATCATGCCTCTCTTTTTTGGCTAGATTTCTCTTGGTGGCCATTGTCTGGGCCAGTTGACAGGCATGGCTCAATTGAGTTCCAGTTTTTGTACATATTGCAAGTAATTTTCAGCTCGGACTCCATCTGGAGAGACCCCAAAACAGACATCAACTGGCAGCCGGGCCTCTCTCTCCTGAACATGAGATGGTAGTAAGAGAACCTGGTAGCATCATTTTTTGTGCAATTGTATGCGTGGACCAAGGTGCTAATCTGCTGGCTCCACTTAGGCTTGTCTTTGGGATGGAGGGTGTCCAGCATGTCCAGAAGGGTGCGGTTTTAAATGTTCTGTCTGAGGGTCACCCTGTGGGTGATAAGGGGTAGTTCTTGACTTCCACACCCCTTCCCCAGAGAGAACATTTCTTTGATTAGCTGACTTTCAAAATCTCTGCCTTGGTCAAAGTGGATCCGCTGAGGGGCACCATGGTAGACGAAGAAATTTTCAACCAGCACCTTGGCCACGGTAGAGGCCTTTTGATCTTTAGTTGGAAAAGCTTGCACATACTGTTTGAAATTATCTGCAACCACTAACACATTGCCAATGTTTCACTGATCAGGCTCTAAACACAACAAGTCTATGTAGACTAGTTCCATGGGGTGCTGGTAGCAATGTTAACAAAGGGGGGAAGCCCTCTGAGGAACAGCTTTTCTTTGCAGGCAGTGACTACAAGTCCTTACGTGGTGCTCAACATCAGCCCCCATCTTGGGCCAGTAAAATTAAGACTGTACTAGGTCAAGGGTCCTGTTGATACCGAGGTGCCCCATATGATTGTGGAGGGACCTCAGTACCAAATCTTTAAAGGCCGTGGGCAGGACCAATTGTTGCTTGTCTACTTGGCCACCATTATCTACTGTCTCTCTATACAACAACTGATTAAGCAACTTCAACCTGGGGCTTTCTTTAAACAATAAATCAGTTCGCAAGTCAGATGAATGCAACTTGGACACATCTTTTCCCACACAAAGGGCATCAAGTGCTGGCTGAATCATAAGATCTTGGGATTTATCCCACTGAATGCTGTCATTGTCAAACTGAGGTAGTGCACTAATATCTAGAGCAGAGAAATGGCAATACGCAGCTGGTATGCAGGTGTCAGAAGGGCCCAAGCAATCTACTAAGCAGTCTACTGTGTCCGCAGACATCTGTTCATCTCTATCATATTTTTGGCATAATGCTTGGATGTCAGGTTCAGACAGTCTGACCCAGTCAATCTTGGAAGTGGGTCTTTGGGATAGGGCATCAGCATCAATATGATTCAGGCCCAACCTGTACTGGACAGCATAATCATAGGTGGATAATGAAGCCACCGATGACCTGTGGTGTCTTACTTAGCTGATGTCTGCACATAGGTCAATGGGTTATTGTCAGTCTTCACAAATATCTTTGCCCCCTAGAGGTATTCATGAAACTGGTCAACGATGGCCCATTTTAATGCAAGGAACTCCAACTTATGCACAAGTTAGTTTCCCTCTGACAGGGTCAAACTCCTACTGGCGAATGCCACTGGTCTCAAACCATCCTTATGGTCTTGATACAGCACAGCTCCCAAACCCTGCAGGCTAGCGTCAGACTAGAGTTTGGTGGGATCAGCATAGGCCAGGATGGGGGCATGGGTGAGCTGGTATATAATTTTGTGGAAGGCTGCTTCACAGTCAGGCATCCAGCGGGGCCCAAAAATTTCACCTGGGTGGAAGTATACTTTCTCTGGTCCTTGAGCGGCCCCTTTTTTGTATTTACAATTGGTAGGAGGGTAACCCTGGGTAAGATTCAAGAGTGGTCGGATCTCCTTGGAACAGTCTTTTATGAACCTGTGGTAGTAGCCACAGAACCCCAGGAAACATTGTAGTTCTTTCAAATTGTGGGGCTGTTGCCAAGTAGTCAGTTCTTCAACTTTACTGGGATCAGTCTTTATCCCCTCTGTAGATACTATGAGCCCCACATACTTCACTGAGGTTTGGAAAAACTGGCACTTGTGAATAGACAGCTTGAAGCCAAAATCTTCCAGTCAGTCTAGGACTTTGAACAATCAGTTCTCATGCTCCTCTAAGGAGCTCCTGAACACAATGACATTGTCCAAGTACACCAGGCATTCCAACAAATTCATATCTCCCACTGCACATTCCATCAATTGCTGAAAGGTGCCCAGGGCACCCGATATCCCCTGTGGCATTCTCAGAAATTCATAGAACCCCAAAGGACAGATGAAGGCTGTCTTTTCATGGTCATCCGGGGCCATTGGAATCTGGTTATACCCACTGCAAAGATCCAACACCGGGAACCATTTGCTCCCATTCAAACAATCCAGAGCATCTTGTAAATGGGGCATGGTGTACTGATCAGGGATGGTCTGCCAGTTCAGGATTCAATAATCAACACACATTCTCACAGACCCATTCTTCTTCTTACACACAATCACAATGGGAAAAGCATAGGGGCTCCTGAATTCTTGTATCACACCATCTGTGAGCATTTCCTGCAGGTGTCTTTTCACATCATTTATGTCTGCTGGGACTAGGCGTCGAGACATCTCTCAAAATGGCCATTCATCATGCAGGCGTAGTGATGATTTGCACCCTGGATACATCCCACCTTCCATTCCTTCAACAAAAACACTTGGTCTCTCTGGGCAAGTTACTTGCTGAGCTTAGTCTTCCATTCAGCTGGCAATGGGGAGTCACCAAAGTCAAACAAGTCTGGAGTCACTCTCTTTGTCTTACCAGGGTGCTTGTTGCTGGGCAACACTGCAGTGTCTGTGCAGTGTACCATACCTAGGGTGCACCCCCGGTTCACCTGGATCTCCCAATCTGACACATTGTGAATGTAGACCATCACTTGTCATGCATAGGCATGAGCATGAGCAAGCAAGATGCTGGGCTTGACCAATAATCCTTATGGCAATTTTTCATCACCTAGCACATACAACATCAATATTTTGTGCTTGATATTTTTCCCAGAGGTGGACCTCCTGTTGAATGGCACACTGGGCGTTAGTGGCCAGTACCATTTAATTGGGATCCTTCTTCCACATGAACCCTACCGGCTCATCCTGATCTACTTCCTTGGGATTCTGTTGCAAATCATAGGCCCTCTTGATCAGAGCTGGAATTCTTAGAGCCCTCCCAGTCCATTGCCCCTGTTTCTCATTGCAGAGTTGTACCAGCCTCCCAAACATATGGGCATTGGTCCCAATTAACAGGGGAACCCAATCATACAGTCCAGTAGTGGGACACATTAAGGTCAGGGTCTTGACTTGTTCATCCACTCCAGCCACTGAAGTAGGGAAAGACAACCAGATCCGAATATATCCTGAGTACGGATAAGACTTTTCACTCAACCCCCAGACATGCAAGCCTTCCAAGGGTTGTAGGGGCACACCAGGCAAATGCTTCCAATACCAGTCTTGGAACATTATAGTCACTTGAGACCCACTGCCAAGCACAGCCCGGGTGGACACACCATTCACATTTACTGTTGTTTTCTTTGAAGGACCCACCACCTCGGACCATTCAGGTGGCGCAGACTTAGACACTGGTCTGGCAGTGGCCTTTGAAGAGTAACTTTTTTGAGCAGCTTCACCTGGTGGCTGGTTGTTGTTCTGTCGAATCAAGGCTAATAGTCTAGCGGTAACCTTTCTTAGATTCTCCGGTGAGTGACAAAAGAAATGGGTGTGCCCATCCTGCCCACAGTGGTAGAAAAATGTAGGCTCTCTCGGGTCTCAGAGGGGTTGCTGGCTGTCTCCCAGTTTGGGTACATTAGGGGCACTTCACAGTTTGTCTTTGACTGGTGACTTGCGTTTCTAATCCTCTGGATTTCTACCAAGTTTGGGGGGTTGTGTGGCTCATAGGAGGTCCCCACCAGGGCTCTCAAATCTCGTACTACTTCAAGTAGGTTACCCTCAGTCCAGGTTTCTGAAGAGACAACATAGAAACATAGAAACATAGAATTTGACGGCAGATAAGGACCGCTTGGCCCACCTAGTCTGCCCATTTTCCTACCTAACAGATAAGCTGCAGATCCTAATTAACCAACAGCTTACTTCCTACTACCCCCCACTAGGACTGCCTTATGTCTGTCCCATGCATTCTTGAACTCCCCCACTGTTCTTGACTCCACGACCTAGTCAGGGAGGCTGTTCCATGCATCCACAACCCTCTCTGTGAAAAAATACTTCCTCACATTAGCTCTGAGCCATTCCCCCTCTATCTTCAAATTGTGCCCCCTTGTTCTTGCACATCTCTTTTTCTGAAAGATGCCACCCTCTTGGACTTTGTTGATTCCCTTGAGGTACTTGAAAGCTTCTATCATGTCCACTCGCTGCCTCCTTTCCTCAAAGGTATACATATTAAGCTCCTTAAGTCTTTCTTCGTATGTCTTCTGGTGCAGACCCTGCACCATTTTGGTTGTCCTCCTCTGGACAGCCTCCACTCTGTCTATGTCTTTGAGGAGATGGGGTCTCCAGAACTGCACACAGTACTCCAGATGGGGTGTCACCAACTGTCTGTACAGAGGGACCCCTACTCCACCAGGTGGGACCTCACCTTTTAGCTCAGGAGGTGCCTGGTAGGGGTTAGTATCTCTGGCCGCCTCAGCAGCTGGTTGGCTCACCCTCAACTCTGTCAATTCTTTAATCAACTCTCTCAACTGCTGTGCCTCATCTTCATCACTTCTCTCAGGGGTCTAGCATGTACGAACAATCCCAGCACAGGACTCGCAGCCCTCTTCATCATTCTCTGCCTCACGAATCTCTTTCATGAGGTGACAGTACTCGGGAGGGTTAGCCTTCTGGTCTTGCAACTTAAGTTGCAGCATCATTACACTGGAGTACCTGTCCAACTTGAGAATATGGTCCAACCTGACCTGGTTCAGTTCCTTAGTCAGCACCCCTCCTTTTCTGTGGGTCCTCAGCAGAGCCCTCTCAATTCTAGTGACAAACATAGACAACTTCTCATTCTTCCGTTGCTTGGCAGACTTGAATTTCCACAGCAAAATGTCCCCTGACTCAGTGTTCCCAAAAACTCCTTCCAATGCAGAGAGGTATTCAGCCACTGTAGCCTCTGAGCTAGTGGCTCATAGGAAGTGGATGGCCTCCAGTGCCTGGACGCTCAAGTTTTCCATGAGTTTTTTTCTTTTCTCCCCATCAGAGCACTGCCACTCTTGTACCAAGGGGATAGCATAGTCCATCTAGGTTTCAAGGTCATCCTCCCCTGTAGGCACTGGGACTGTGCCCAAGAAAAGTCTAAGTCCATGATAAGAGTCCAGTTGCACAGAGGGAATTCTTATGGGGGAGGTGACCATGGGGGAACTCTTAGGGGAAGTAGGAGACATGGCTGGGGACTGCAATGGTGTGGGTTCTTCAGAAAGGTCTACCACCTTTACTAACTTTTGGGCAGTTCACCCCTCAGAAGCTAATAGCTTGAGCAGCTTGTCCTTCAACCCCTCTATACTAGGGGACCCACCCAGGGTAGCCGGATAACTATGCAGGTGAATGACACTCCACCCCTTCTGGGCCCCTTCTGGCAGAATAACAGGGGGTACCTTCTCTGGATCTATTGGAAAACTGCAGGAGAGTAAAACTACCATGGTCTGCTCAAACAGGTCTGAATCCTTCCCCTTCACTTCAACTTTGCCCAAATCTTTGACATGTTCCACAGCTTCTACAATAAAAAGCATTTGTGGTCCCTAATAGGACATCCAGTAACAGGAGGATCTGACAGGGATCTAACCCCTCAGCCTTGCTCCACCCCATCATTCGGGTGCACTAACAGCTTATGGGGGCAATTTTGAGCTTAGGCGTAGCAAGCTCCTCCATTTACTCACCAGTTCTGAACATAATGGGGTACTTCCCTCCTTTGGGCACTAGAGGACGCTAATCCCAGTGGTGTCTCCAAGATGTAACCCCTAGGTGGTGCTATCCCAAGGGCTACTACCCCTGCCTGCATAGCTAGTAGCACGTTAAGGGGCCTGAGTTCTGAAACGGGTGCCTCCACCCAGAGGTCATGGTTGGTAGTGGTCAAGCTAGCCTGGGAACAGCCCTCCAGGATACTGTAACCCCCCCTCTTTCCCTGCTAGTGGCCAGAACAATACAGAATAATCACTTTCACAATACCCCTGATACACCATATAAGTACCCACACTGGTAGTACTTACTACCAGGGCTGGTTCCTCTGGCTCAACCCTGGAGACCCCCCTGTAAAACAAGGTTATGCAGAGCAAATATCAACAGTACAGTACTCTTGGCACAAATTGGAACCACAGCCAGGTTAAATGCAGAAAAAGTTAGATCTGATTTATTCAGGGGACTTGAACAAGGGAGGGGCATAATCAGGTTGATTTGCTTAAAGGTTCTATCAATCAAACAGTTATGCATGCACTTCAGAGTCCCTAAACAGTCACACACTCTGGATACCCAGGTGGAGGAGAGATGGACTAGCCAGGACGATTGCCTGGGGGTAGGCCAGGGTTGCAGCTGGTTGGGACCCTGTGACAGAAGAAATAACATGCACAATACACACTATTTGTAATCTGGAACCAGAGGGCTCAGTTCATGAAGGAAAAAAAACAACAAGGCAATCAGATGACACACTTTAAACTGTTGTTGCTGGGAGCTAGCCAGATCATTACTCATGATACCCAAGACTGGACATAGGATGGATGAAAATTGAGACAGCAGGTGGTTGATGTGGAGTGCCAGGAGAAGCAGGGTTCACACGATTCACAGAGGCATCATTTCTGTTCAGGCATGGAGCAGGGGGCTGATCCCCAGGCAGGTCTCTCGTCGGTGGCTTTCTCTGTGCAGTGGGGTAGTCTGGCAGGGCCAGTGTGGCATGGCCCAGGCCGAGTGGAGATGATCGCAGATTTAGCCCGTTTTGGCTGGATGCAGCTTCCAGCAAGCAGAACACAACTAACACAGTGGGGAACCAAATCACAACCCACTATACACACACCTCACATTTATATGTAATGGAGTCTACTGTACCAGGTAAGTCGCTCTCCGGTCACAATCGCAAAGTCTCTGCACAAACCGGGAGTTCAGAGGTAGCTGGAAATCTTGACAGGCTGATTACATTCAGCAAAATTTCAGCAAAATCTTCAGTCTTCCTCAGGTATGAGCCTGGTCACTAGTTGATGGCTTATTTTGGTCTCACTACTTGGATTTAGTCTGCAATTGGTTCTCTTTTCCAACTTGGGGCAGCAGGCAGACATACAGGCCAAAACTCAGGCCTTTCCACAGTTCTCCCACGTGAACTATGCAGATGGCTGCTCGACTGTTTTGAGCTGGGTCTTCTTCAGCTTCCAACTTCGATCTGCCCCAGACAGCAGGCAGCTTGGGAATTTCCCCAAAATCCAAAAGGTTTGGTTGGCTGTCTCATTTGTCTGTCACAACAAAGACTCCCACTCTAGGGCTGTTTAGGCACCAAAGTCTGAAAAATACAATTCCTACAAGTCTTGCTTACATAGACCCCCTGTAGGAAGGCTCCATTTTAGGTCCCACAGTACTGATTGATCCATTTCAGCAGTTGAGGACCAACATGGTGGAGAGAGACTGAAAAATCCTTGCTGCAAAGAAGGCAGATTAGAACAATCTACAATATCATTATTACTGTAATAGGTAATCAGTAAACAAGCACATCTTCTAACAGAGCTCCCTCTGCGCAATTAACTATGGCAGAAGAGGAGCGATTAACAGACAGCCCGGGTGGAACTTGAGCATGGAAACACTCAGCCCCCCCTTTCCAATTCAATTATAACTGCAACCAAGCAGCTTTTAAAGTGACAGTACACAGAGGCTTTACAGGCACTCTCTAACATTAACATTTAAATGGCTAGAACCCAGGACACCAGCCTGGCAGTGAGCATTTAAACAAGCTCACGGAAGACTTTTCAGGAACCCCCATTTGTAGGGGGGTTACATAGGCACAGGGGGTGTCTACCTCCTGATGCCCTAGGTCTTGCCATGACATCACCGGTGCTTTCCCTTATTGACTATGGGATTGTCATCTATGGCATGGCTGACCCCACTGCCCTGCATCGAATCATGATCTCCCTAAATAAAGCCTGCTGAATAGTCACTGGATGCAACCATTGGACATACACCTGTGAGCTCTATAGATTCACCAACTAGCTTAACTTTGAAGGCAGAGTCAAATACCAGACTGGTCTCCTTGCTAGTAAAGCTCTTCCTAAACACCTCCCCCCCCAGGTCTCTACCACCTTGTTCAGCCCTCCACTCAGCCATGGTCTACATGGAGCTCCTTGTTAGCCCCCCTCTCTGTACTCCACTGCAGGACCTCTCTGCGCCAATACACCTTCTACTACAGGCCCCACCCCCCGCTTAAATGAAATGCCATTGGCCATCACCATGGAACAGCAACTAGGCCCATTTAAAACCCTACTCCATGCTGAAATCCTCTCCCACTTCAACTGTGACTGTGCTTAGTCCTTCTCCCACTTGTCTGTGACTATAACCTTTTGATTTCTGTATATTGTTATTGTACATGCTGGACTTATAATGATTTGACACAGAGTGGTCCATTCCATCCTTGAACTGTAACTTGTTTTCACTTTATGCCTCTTATTGTATATATTGTTTCTAAACTTGCAATGTATGTATTCTGGTGTGTTCTCTCTATATTTATTATTGCATATCTTGTAATTTCTTGAAATGTATGTATATCTGAAGTGGAGCCTTTGCAAAGAAGTCCTTCACTCAAAGGTTATAGTTCCAATTCCTTCAATAAATAAAAAATAAATAAAATAATCATGACCTGACATCTTGTTGAGTGTTATTGCTTGTATATATCTTTGCAAAACTGTACTGCTCCTTATCTATATAACTACAGACAGTATAAGCATGCAGTTTGGCACTTGTTACCTTTTTTTTCTTTCTATACCACATGACCACAGTTCACCATCTTCAGCTCCCCCTACTTGCATAAAAAATGACACATTTAGTACCAACAGCCATTTGCACCATTACCATATATTGAACAAATGTTTCCCCCCTTTATTCTTGTATTGCTGATTTTGAACTACCTCTCACCCACTCTCCTTTCATAAAATTAACATTCAACAGGAAGTCTCCCACTAAATATCAAATTTGCTCCCCCCACCCAAGAGCCACCTGCACCCCACTATACTAAAACAACACATAGCTCCAGGTCTTCTGCTGGCCTACTGTACACACAATGGCACCCCTTCCCACATACCTCAGAACATGTCCTGGTATCATAAAAGATAATCAAATCTATCCCACACAGACCTAGCTGCAGAAATAGCCACCCTTCAAAGCTTGCACACTGGTCTCTCCGACTAATAATTTCAACAGTCCAGAACAGTCTGACTTATCTGCCTCAGCTGACCATACTAAGGATCATACTAAGAAGGACAAAGAGCAAGGAGGCTATAAGCCCATGAGTGCTCCTATACTATTATGTAAGTGTCAGTCCTGAGAGTAAAAATGCATCAAGGCGTTTTTTTTAAATTCTTGTTTTGTTTTACTGAAGACAACATCTAAGGGCAATTTGTTCCATGGTTGTATAACCTGCAAGGTAAATAAGAAGTTTCTATTTTTATAATGAAAGTGTTTCCCTGCCAGTAGTATCCTATTTGTTGTTTTTAAACTCTAAACCAAGTTCAGACATTAAATAAGGGTCATTGATAATATCAAATAAAAATAATAAATCACCCCTCAATCGGCGAGTTTCAAGTGACATTAGATTAACGGAGACAAGACTGGTGTTATATGAAGTATTGCATTAGCCATGTATATGTTTAGTGTAATTCCTTTGCACTTTCTCTAATTGGGTGCAATTGGATTTTTTATAAGGGCACCATAACTGGGAAGCATATTCTAAGTGAGGTCTCGCATACTCTCGAAACAAAGGCATCATGATGTTTGGGTCACGGGATTTAATATTACGTCGGATAGACCAAATGACCTTGTTTGTTTTACCGATGACCTGATTAACTTGGTTTGAATGCTCCAAACACAGCATGGAGTACAGCCTGCAGCAGGAGTCCTCAGCTTGGGAAGGCTCTGGCTTGCAACCACCCTCACTCACTCCAAACACAGCATGAAGCACAGCCTGCAGCAGGGGTCCTCAGCTTGGGAAGGTTCCGAGCTGCAACCCCCCCCCCACTCACTCCAAACACAGCATGGAGTACAGCCTGCAGCAGGAGCAGTCACCGTGGAAGGCTCTGACTTGAACCCCCACTCGCTCCAAACACAGCATGGAGCACAACCTGCAGCAGGAGCCTCAGCTTGGGAAGGCTCCGGCTTGCAACTCCCCCCACTCACTTCAAACACAGCATGAAGTACAGCCTGCAGCAGGAGTCCTCAGCTTGGGAAGGTTCTGACCTGCAACCCCCCACTCACTCCAAACACAGCATGAAGCACAGCCTGCAGCAGGAGCTCCTCATCTTGGGAAGGCTCCAACTTGCATTCCCCCCCCACTCCAAACACAGCATGGAGTACTGCCTGCAGCAGGAGTCCTCAGCTTGGGAAGGCTCTGACTTGCAACCCCCCTCACTCACTACAAACACAGCATGAAGCACAGCCTGCAGCAGGGATCCACAGCTTCAGAAGGTTCCGACTTGCAACCCCCCCCACTCACTCCAAACACAGCATGAAGTACAGCCTGCAGCAGGAGTCCTCAGCTTGGAAAGGATCTGACTTGCAACCCCCCTCACTCACTCCAAACACAGCATGAAGCACAGCCTGCAGCAGGAGCTCTCAGCATGGGAAGGCTCCAACTTGCAGTCCCCCCCCACTCCAAACACAGCATGGAGTACTGCCTGCAGCAGGAGCCCTCGGCTTGGGAAGGCTCCGACTTGCAACCCCCCCCCACTCACTCCAAACACAGCAGGGAGTACAGCCTGCAGCAGCAGCTCTCAGCATGGGAAGGCTCTGATTTGAACCTTCCCCCACTCGCTCCAAACACTGCATGAAGCACAGCCTGCAGCAGGAGCCTTCAGCTTGGAAAGGTGCTGACTTGAACTCCCTCCCCACTCACTCCAAACACAGCATGGAGCACAGCCTGCAGCAGGAGCCTTCATCTTGGGAAGGTACGAACAGCTGCATATTACTAGAGGAGTTGTCTACAGAGTTGTGCTAAAATTAAATCTTTACTGTCTGTGTAAGCATAGCACTCTGCCAACCACGCTTGAAATAACCAGCGTTTTATTTTGGATTTTTGTTTGGCTGAGTGGCCTGTTTTTTTTTTTGGCAGCACTGTTTGGGATCTGAATTGTTGTTTGGGAACTAACTCACTGTGCTTTTTCCTGTGTTTGGATTGTGTTATAAATGTACTGCTGTAGGAGGTTAATGTACTCAACTCTGGTTTCCATGGTTTGTGATTTCTATCTTGAACAGTGTTAGGCCTAATTTGAATTTGCTTGTGAAGTATTGGATGCTCCTGTCAGTATTTCCTGGCACATGTGCAGTTCGACCAGTCAGGGGGTCCTTTGTTCTGCTTCCCACCATGTAACCCTGTCCTTTTGTTCTCTCCCTTATCCCCAGGCTCTGACTTGCAACCCCCCCACTCATTCAAACACAGCACAGAGTACAGCCCGCAGCAGGAGCCCTCAGCGTGGGAAGGTACGAACAGCTGCATCTTACTAGAGGAGTTGCTTAGAGGGTTGTAGCTCATTGACGCTACGCATTGACTGCCCCACCCACCCCAGTCTGACCTTAAATTTATAGCCATCAGAGGTCACATGACCACCCTCCTCGCAATTTTCTAAGTCCCCACTTCTCAACCTGCAGCTTATACCTAGTGACCACTAGGAATCACTACTGTGTGCCTCTCTCTCTGTCACCTGTGTCTTCTTTTAACTATAACCTCTCCTCCCCTTCCCTAGGTCACAAACCTTATCTTCCCCTTCAATCTCTCCTCAATGCCTCTTACTGTCTCCCACCTGCCTTTTTTGGGATTCAAATCCTTGACCCTCTCCTACAAAGACAAGCACCCTACATCTGCACCATCTCTGCTGGGCTTAAAGCTGTCTGAGTAATTACCTGTCTCTTCTCTCCCCTCCACACACCTGGTGCCTGTCCACTTTCATACCCCCCTCAATCTCAAACACATCCTTACATCCACCCCCATTACTCCTCTAGTCTCACCTCTCCCACCCAACAAACCTGTCAACATCCCTCTTTCCTCCATCTAAACACTGTGATGTCACCTGCCCAATTATACCATCCATCAAATATCTACACCCCCTGGTCCTTCTACTACTACTTATGATCTCCCCTGTCCCTGTTTGTTTTCCAACACTCCTGCTCAATGTAACACCATCCTTGGGCACATCTAGTTCTCCTGCAGTCCACCACCTGACGCCCACCACGGCACAAGGTTATAATGCCTGCATAGGGCCTGCCCCACCCCTCCTACTGTTAACACACCTCACCTCTCTTCCTGTGCCTGTGGTCACAGCAAAAAAAAAAAACATCCAGTCATCCTCACACCCAAACTATTTAAATGCATACTACTCCACTATGCACTTCTGTTACTACTACTATCAGGAAATGTACACCCTAACTCTGGGCCCCTACAGCAACCTCTTCCCAGTTTCATGAAATCCAATGGCCTTAAGATTACTTTCCTCAACATCTGCAGTTTACTATCTAAGGTAGACCAACTGCAAGTCTGGGTGCAGCAGCACAAACCAAATGTCCTAGCTATTGCTGAAACTTGGCTCTCCCCAAATCTCCTGACACAGCCATGGCTCTACAAGTCTATACACTTTTCAATGCTGATTGGGATTGTGAGAGAGGGGGTGGATGTGCTGTTTACCTCAAGTGACACACTACAGGGCCTTGTACTCCCAACCCTGTCTTCAGATAACGGTGCCCAGGCACTGGCCATTAAATAACTCTTGGACAAAATGGGACATCTCTCATTGTCCTGTCAATTTACATTCCACCAAGGAACACAGCAACTGGCCTTGATGCAGTCTTGAACTACATCACCAAACTGCCTAATGACTCTGAGGTCGTTGTGCTAGGTGACTTTAACATCAATTGGTTTGTCCCAGATGCTGGTTCCTTTAAGGATACGGTTGCCACTATTGACCTAACACAAATGGTCCAAACCCCAACTAGGATCAACTATCGAACTGGAACTCGCACTCTTATTGACCTCATCTTCACCAACCACCCTAACAGAATTTTGGACACTGTGGTATTACCTGATTCTCTCAGTGACCACTCTCCAATCTTATGTCAATGGTCAATCAAACTACCCAAAAGCCTCGTCAAGCCATCCTACCAGCGCACGTTAAAACGTGGACAACTTGCATAATTTCAGGAGTACCTCCACCAGTGTGACTGGTCACAGATTGATGCAGCCGCTAGTGCTGGGCAAGCTCTTGAACACTTTATCTGCCTTTTCAACAAAGCCTGCAACATTTTTGCCCCCCTCAGAAAACTAAAGCACAAAAGTGCTAACAATCCATGGATCACTGCTCCCCTCCTTAGCCTCTTAGCTACCCGTGACCACCCCTGGCATGTGGCACATGCCATTAATAAGTCCAGTGACTGGCAAAAATGCAAGGAGGCAAGAAATGCTTCTACCCGGGCAGTACGTCTCACTAAATTCACCCACTTCCAAGACATGTTTACCAACTCTTGGGGAAACAGCAAAAAATTCTGGGAGAACATAAAGAATCTTACTGGTAAACTCAACAAATCTCCTCCTGCTTTGCTCATTATAAATGGCACTACCACTCAGGACCCAAAAGAAATGGCAGACTTATTTAATACTGTTTTCACCGGCCTAAGTAGGGTATTACCTCCCAGCTTCTTAAACAACCCTCCCACCCAAGACAGGGACCACAACATTTACCCTGCCCCAAATGTTCTCCCCTTCTATTTCAAGGCAGTAACCACTGAGGTTGCAAAAAAATACCTACAGTGTGATCTAGGTAAATCCAGATACAGCAGTGACACCCTAGATCTGAAAATGTTCTGCCTCACCTTAGATGCAGTCCTAACTCCCCTCACCAAGATCCACAACCTATACCTCTGTCTTGGCCAATTCCCCTTGGTCTCGAAAGTGGCAGTGGTTTCCCCTGTTCACAAGGCTGGTTATAGGGCTACCCCCGTCTAACTACCGCCCAAACTCCATCTTACCGCCCCTCTCCAAAGCTTTAGAGTGGATTGTCACTGATCAGCTGACGGAGTACCTTTCCACCCATAACTTGTAATGAACCCAACAGCATTGTTTTCACAAGGGGCATAGCACCACTATGGCCCTGCTTGAGTATATTGATTATATTCATAAATCACTGGATCATGGACACCTTGTGGGGGCAGTCTATATTGACCTCACAAAGGTATTCAACACTATTAATCATGCTTTCTTACTAAATGTCTACCCCCCTCTTGGACACTCCCAGGAAGTCACATCCTGGTTTAAGAGCTGTCTAGACAAAAGTACCCAAAGAGTAAAAATTAAATGATACTCTCTCCTCCAATCACCCTGTGCACAATGGAGTTCCTCAATGGTCTATTCTGGGTCCACACCTATTCAGTCTTTTTCCTAATACCCTTCCCCAAATCTGCCCCCCCAACCTTCTCCTAAATGCTGACAACACTGTGCTTTTCTCTAGCCAGCCCAATCCATCAACCCTCGTCAGCAACCTGCAACACAGTTTCTGAGCAGTAGAGACCTGGTTCACCAAAAATAAACTAATCATAAATTATAAGAAAACCAAAGTGATGCTATTTACCATTATACACAACAAGTACAAAAATACCCATCTTATGATAACAACAACCTCAGCACACCTCTCGAACAGGTACATCATTTCAAATAGTTAGGCATAACACTTTACAGTAGCCTATCATTTACCGAGCATGTAAATATCATATCCAGAACAGTCAGCAACAGGATAGGGCTTCTATACTGACATAGACATAACAAGTCCCAGGAAGCCCTCCGTCTGGCCATCTCTAGTTCCGTCCTTTCAAATATCAACTTTGGGTTCATAATCTATGGTTCAGCCACCTGCACCAGTCTCCGAAGGCTAAGTGTTGCCCTAAATAAAGCCTGCCGCTTAATCACTGCGGCCAACATTACACTCATACTTGTGACCTCTGCTCCTCAGCAAACTGGCTGAACCTCCAGGACAGGATCGCCTATCAAACCTGTCTGTTAATTAAAAAGATTAGCCTTGGGCTGACCCCTCTGTCGCTGCTGCAGCTCATTAATAGGACACAGAATCACCACCACCACACCAGAAGCACATCCAGTCCTACCATCTAGGTCCCATTCTGCCACACTGCACAGGGCCAGTGAACCTTTATGTACAGAGCACCCATCGGACTTAACAATCTCCCACCTGATCTCATAGCCTGTACCAAGATCAGGCCCTTTAAACCCAAACTATGACAATTTATTGGAAGTCAGCATTTGTGACTGCCCCACCTAGTTCTCTCCTTTCTCCTGCACCCCTCACCCAACCCATTTTCTCTCCTACTACAGCCCTCCAACAGCGTCTAGCCTGCCCCTTTTAATTCCCCGCCTCCTCACTCCACCTTACCCTCACTTCCCAACCACTGCTTAGCTGCTTTCAGGTATACCTCTCATTACCTACCACTTTCACCTCCCAACTACTGCATAGCTGCTTTTGGGGATACCTCTCATCACCTACCTTTCTCTCCTCTCCTCCCCCTTTACCCTTAACCTCACCACCTACCCAGCCTACACTGTTCAACGCACTACTCCTGGACTCCCCTCCACATCTCTACACCCTGATCCTGGCATAGCCACTCCATCACCACTGTCTGTACACTGCCTACCTCTGGCTGCCTATAACAGTCCTCTCCTGTTGGTGCCTCTCTACTTCCTCCCTCCACTCTCAACGTTACAGTCCGTGGCATTATGACAAAGTCACTTTCTGGCTGCTATTACCTAATCTGCTTAATGCCTGTTACCTGTAACCCATGATACTAATCTGTATAAAGCCTGTAACCTGTAACCCATGATATCTATGTAGCACTTAAATTGCACTGATGTATTATAAGTTCTCTGTATTCTCATTCAACATTGTACAATTGTCTACCCTTTGTTTGTCCGACTGTTACCTCCTGCTATGACATGGAGTCTTTGTAAATGAGCCTCTGGCTCAAAGGTTTTGTAATTCCAAGACTTTAAAATAAATAAATGATGATTCCTAGATCTTTTTCTTCAGAGGTAATCAGTAAAGTGGTATCTCCCAGGTTGTATGGAGTATTGGCATTCTGGGGTCCCAAATGCATAACTTTACATTTTTTATTATTGAGTTTTCTACCCCATTTGGTTACCGAATCAAAGATCTTACATAAGTCTTGCTATATGGTTTCAGCCTGATCTGGGGTAGAACAAGGGCCACTAATTTTAACATTGTCTGTGTAACATAGTTTGTGGATGCAGAGATGGAAGTGCTAGTCATATCTGAGATGAAAGCGTGGAAAAGGCAAGGGCCCAAAACTGAGCCTTGAGGCACCCAACTAGTGACAAGACCCACATCGGAAAGTTCACTGTTGATAAGTACTCTTTGAGTCCTACTACTCAACCAATTACATATTCAATGAATTATGGATTTGTTTATATTAAAATGTAGTAATTTATCCTTTAGAGGCCAGTGAGGCATAACATCAAAAGCTTTACTAAAGTCTATGGTGACAGCATCATATGGGATTTTTCTAGCAAGCTCAGAACTAACGGTCTCATAAAAACACATAAGGCTAGTTAAGCAGCCTCTACCTTGCTTAAATCCATGCTGTCCAGGATCATGTTTATTCAGATTGGTGTAATGATGTCCTTTATTAGACTTTCTAGAACTTTGCAGACAGATGAAGTAAGACTGATGGGTCTGTAATACTCCCATGAAACATTGAGCAGAACTGCTGCACTGAGCTGTATTGTAGACATGTTGTGAACCACACAGCGTCCACTATTTAGGGGTAATGTATAGATTTCAGAGGATGAGTATATCTGCTGTTTGGTGCATTTAGGTTTGATCATATTTTATAATTCTGAGACATGTTTTTAGTAAAGGGGCCCTTTTCATGTAGGCAGATTAAATATGTATTACAATTAAACATTGATCTACCTCTTAAAACTTAATAGATTCATTTTTTTTATTTTTTATTTAAATTCTATAAAAATACTTCATTAAAGTATTGTTAGAGGGGATACATGTACTATCAATAACTATGTACGCTTTCAGTTATCCACTTGTCATGTAATGTGATAAAGTCTTATAAATAGAAAGTGACAAATACATTAGAGTGGAAGCAGGATTTAAAAATGTTAACTTATTTAAAATTTAAGAAATTCGTGTGTGACCAAAAATTAACTAACATGCACTTCAGACTATTTAGGCTACCGAATCTCCCACAGCTGCAGTCCTGCTCTGATGTCAGTTGCTGGGGATTATACTATGATTAATACTATGGTGTTTAGGACAGTAGAAGACTGAGGCCCATAAGTGCTGTCCCCCACTTCTCAGTGGCGGTAACAGATGTTACCTTCCTGGATGTACGTATCTATTTATTTATTTTTTATTTATTTATTTAGAGTCTAGAATTACAAGTACCTTTGAGCCAAAGCTCTTTTACAGAGGTTCCACATCAATTGAGGTACAATACAAACATTACATAGAGTTGAGTAACAATGCAGAAATGGTGTACAGACATTTTTTAGCAGCTTAAATACATCACATTTAGGGAAAGTGGGTACCAGAGGGGGCAGGGTAGACAGAGGTACCTGAGGCTTGGAATGGACACAAAAAGGAGCGGTGCAGCCGTGGGCATTTGTCAGGCCTGAAAAAAGTGCTTGGGAGGGTAGGAGCAAAAATGGGAGGGTAGGCTGTAGGATGAGGGAGAGAGAGGGGGTAGGAGTAGAAGTGCTGGGGGGAGATCAGATTATGAGGGACATTCACAGGAGCTAGAGGCAGCTAGGTGGAGGTGAAGGTTGGCTTTGAACAGGCCTAGCTTTTGCAGAGAGGAGGTGTCTTTGTTGAGTCCACTAATCCAGCTAGGAGCTCGGTGTGAAAAGGATATTTGGCCCAGTGTGGTGCGGCACCGAGGAATGTACAGCATTTGATTTTCTGAAGCCCTGGTAAGGCAGGGGTTGTGTACTGTATGGAGAAGAGTTTGGACTCTGGGGGGAGCAAGGTGTAGCATCATTTTCTTAGCCATTAGACAAGTTTGGTACTTGATATGGTATGATAACTGGAGCCACCCTGTTTGGGCATAGAGGTCACACGTATGAGTGAGTTGGTGGGATCCTGTGATGAGTCTGCAGGCTTTGTTTAGGAGCAAGGATAAGCACCTGAGGGCTGTGTCAGTTGCAGAGCCCATAAATAATCAGACCACAGTTGATTAGCGAGACCACCGAGCTCCGAACTGCTATCCTTAAGGCATCCGAGGTAAGGCATTGCCAGTGCCTGTAGAGGAGACCAATGCGTGTGTTTGCAGCTTTGGCGACGCTATCTATGCGGATGCCGTAGGATCTAAACTTGTTTTAAAAATGGATTCTGGGATTTGTAGTTATAGAAAATGTCAAATAGAAGTCAACAACTTTCACTCAACAATACAATCTAATATACTGCAGTAAACAGTTCATAAAAAAGTTTTAGTACACAAAAAGCAAATTGGAATCAGACCCACACATGGGTATAGGGCTTTTAGTGTTATTCTCCTTTAATGGCAAAATATTTATTTAGTAACACTGTGCTAGTAGATAGAATAATAAAGAAATGGTATTGTGGATAGTGTGGCCTCAATACTGGGGGTATTAGAGACAGTACAGTAACAGTGCATGCACAGTGGGTGCAGTTGTAAGTGCCTGTTACCAATGTTTTGCTACTGGACAGTGTGAAAGTTTGTGTAATAATTAGGGACAAATAATACTAAATAAAAAATAGTTTTATACTCATTAGAATCCCCCAGAAAAATTCTCTGTTAACATACCCAAAAATGAAATATATTCTGCTTATTTATACAGTACATTTGCTTTTAGCATATTATTTAGATTCAGTAAGTCAGCAGAAGAACAGACACAAGCAGCACTGTAGAATTTGTCCAGCAGTACATAACCAGGCTCTGCAGGTAGTATTTCCTTGTCAAAAGGTTTATTGCAAACACAGCTATCTCCAGGGTGCCTGTTGACAAGGTATGTCCCAAGTGATTTACACAGCCCACAAGAACAGACGACACTGTACTGGGCTTAGGTATTTTTGCCTTTGACTAAGAGGAGGGGTGTGCTTAGTTACTGAGCCAGACTGGGATCACTAGTAGCAATAGTAGCATAGTGTGAGAACTGCAAGGGAACTCTGCAGCCAGCAATTTTTGGGAGGCATTTCTGCAATGTACTCCAACAGCAAGTATGCATCCAAGTTTCAGAGGGCTGCTTCAGAAGCACTGGGCCAGAGTACATCATACAGAGCTTCTGGAAAGTACTAAAAAAGCTTCCTATGAAATGTGCCACTTTTGTTCAATATTATCATGGTGGTGGTGAGGTGCAATAAAAAAATAAACGAGTAGTATCTGTGATCCGCTGGATACTGTTTTATACAGAGAACACTGTTTGGACTTTCCTGAGTATTACTGCTTGGGTGGAGGACCCTTTTGTGTACCTCAGGTAGATGGAAGATGCATATACCCATCTATACACTAGTTTTGAAAAAAAGGGGGTATGTTGGTGGCTGAGGCATTGACTGTACATGGTTGAAGCCCAGTAGTATGTAGGAAACATGTTAACATTTCACCCACAATGGAGGAGGAAAGACCAAAGTCCCAGCCAGAATCCAATGAATTTTGGCAAGGAAAATTCATTTTAATATTTCTCCCCCAAGATGGAATCTTCTTGTGTATTTTTAGATAATGTAGGTATGAGGGGTGAATTGAGTTCAGACTATGAACTGCCTGCTGTATATATCCCCATAATATACTGACTGCTGTAAGAATTTCTCACTTATTTCTACTGGCTAAACCAGTAACCCGAAGAAACAATAAAAGCTGGGGATTCCTACTGTTGCTGGTAACCAGTCCCAGTTAGCACCCACCACTGGATAAAATAACAGAATATGATTTCCATATTTGGTATAGTGCTGTTGACCAATTGAACAGTTTTAGTCGACTCTAACTTTAGAATAAAATAACTGCCTTTAATTACCAGTTGGTAATGGTGACTAGTTAACCAGTTTTAATCTGCCCTTAATAGGAAAAAAGACAACTGTTCCTTTACAGTACAAAGATATACACAGATGTTTGAGCTGCTGAATACAAGCAGAACTAGAGGATATGCACATAAACTAAAGTGTGAGGGACTGGATAAGGGGAAAGAGAAGGAAGAATGATGTCACACAGAGAGTGGTTAACAAAGGAAACTGTGTACCTGGTGAGGTTGTGGGAGCTAGCACTGTCCAGGTATTCAATATATAGATAGATTCTTGAGGGAGAATGGCTTTGAGGGTTACACAGTAATGAGTAATAATAGAAAAGCTTGGATGTCTGTCCACACTCAAATGAGATATTGTAGGTAATGCCATGCAGCAGGAGGGGTGCACAAGATGGACCCCAAGTTCTTTCTGTCACCACAATACTGCAGTATATTACTATGTAACTTTCAGAAATCAGAACCTTCCCATATAATCATCATAAAAGTTTTATTCACACCAAAGGAAAAAGTATAAGCATGATCAGAAGGACTGAGAACCAAAACATACATCTGCATATTTTTGCAGAACCTAGTTATCATAACAGATTCACACTCTGAATTCTTTTGTTTTTTAACAGGTAGATTTATTAAAGTTTCACTTTCCAGGGTAAAGTACTATGAAATATAATATTTTTTCCAAGAAGCATCCCACATGATTACAGCAGTATAACAGGCATTACATGACAACATATTATACGAGGACATCATGCACCACAGATCATGCATTATACACACTAGTGTAAGTGTAAATACAATTTAAGGTGCAATAATAACTGGTAATCCCCTTTAATACACGGATCAGTGCAATAAATTCCATAATAACTGGATATGTCATTACACTCCAGTAATTACAGCATTTCTACATTTGCACTGTCCTGCTCTAGCACAAAACACATCGTGTCCCGGGTTTTGAACCTGCACCGAGAGATACATTTTTCTTTCTGACACTGAGCTGGGAAGGGGTATGAAAGCATATTTTCTCACTGGATCATGGACTCTATGTGAAAAACAGACAGAAACTTCCTAGAGCAAAGGGGTCCTTTACAACCAGGATGGGCGGTTAGTGCCATGCCTGCCCACATGTTTTATTAAATTCAGCAGGTTTGTAACACTTACCCAGAAGTCCACTCCCTGATTTAGAGACAAAATACAAATAAATAAAGTTCCATGCATGTAGGAAACTAGGTTGAAAGCTTATTTTTAATTATGCTAGTTCACTGACCCATGGACATTGTGGAAGACATCATCAAGGAGTAGACAAAACATCTAGCATCAGTTAGTATAAAAATTAAAAAATGTGTAACTGTGTGCCTATGAGTTTTTGGTTTTTTTGGCCCAAGCCGCTGTAAAGTTTAGAAAGTATCTCAACTGCACCCAATGTGCTACAATTGGGAGCAGTTGTGCCACAGGGGTTTGGCACAGCTGCGCCAAAGAATGGGGCTGACGCAAGGCTTGATTCAGGCCCTGGGTCAATCTTTGAAAATCAAGCCCACAATATTCTGTCTCCTCTCAGCACAGTATCAGTCACTCCAATCAGCTTGAGCAGCTGTCTCATCTCCCAGCCACTACCCACATAATACAACACAGGAAAGATAAGATGGTGAGGGGATGTTCACTCTGTGCACATTCTGACCCCCTTCCAAGAATTCACGTTATGGCAGCAGCTGTCAGTCACTGTCAGACAAACAAGAGGAAGATGATGTCAAGCCCCCTATCCTGCCACCGTGATTAATAGGCAATGACTCACTGACTGGTGACTGGACAAAGGCATGGAGTACTTTGTTTCAGTTTCTTTTCCCAACTGCTTTCTTCACAAACTACTTCACAACACAAATGTAGAGAATCGGGGGCAGGAAACTAGTGAAGTAGTTGGGGAAGGACAATATATAAAAAAATTAACTGAACTAAAATCACACAACAGAGGTCTGTAGGGGCACAATAACAATGATAGATAAGATTATGGGTAGGAAATGAGAATAAAAACAAAAAACAGAACTCGATGCACAAGACAGTTGACTGGAATGGACAAAAATACGAGCATAAACAACAGTCATGCACTAAAATGGGTGCTTGCAATGTTATTGAATGAAACTGATAGAAATGGGGTCCAAATTCAATCATATATTATTAACACATTTTATTATAAAGAAAACTTATTTTTAAAATCTGTTTTATTTTCTTTTACATATGAACCCATTTCGTAATCACAGTAAAGCACTCCAGGGGGTGCATTGTGCTGCGAAAATGGCACATCTTGGGTAGTGGAAGCACTCAGCTTTTGGCCCAGTGCTTCAGCCCAACCAAAGCGTGCTGTTATCCCAGCAAAATGCACCCCTTGTTGTGCCTTATTGATTAATTAAGGGACAGAAAGAGACAGCCTATATGAGCATGTAACCTCCCAATTTAGGAATACAAGTGTTGTTAATCAGTTGTTAGAAATATTCCCACCCAACCTAGATTGTTCTTAAAAAAAACACTCCTTAAAAACATTGTTGTAGTGGTTCAGAATGCAGATTAATCATTGGCTTGCAATTTAAGCAATAAGGCATAGCAAGGCTTGAGTTACTCTGGGATATCAGCACATCTTGGGAACTGAGGAGTGAGGCATGAAGAAAGATCAAGTGCCTTATGCACAAAGAATTGTAGGTATCCCACAGTTCTAACACTGATTCTGGAAATCAAGCCTTTTGATGACTGAGAGCCATGTAAATAAATACTACATAGTATGCACATGAAATGTGTGCACCCTTTGGTTGTTTCATTCAGGGATGCATGCACAGGAGTAGTTAGTTTTTTTCAGAAAACATGGGTTTGTACTGAGAACAAAGTGAACATATACAAGAAAATAAAAACACATTCTGAAATGGAGGTGTATGTGAGCAATAACAGATGACATAGGGAGAAACTGAATAGGCAGTCTCGAGTGTACTGAGGCATAAGGCTCCTCAGTACATACCAGAGCAATATCTATATTTACCAATGAATGCAGCACCCCGAATGTGAGTTATTGCATTTATTGACAAGCATTTGTCAATGCTGAATGTTTGCTTGCTGGCATTGGCATTGGTAGTGTGGAAGTTAGAGAGATGCATAATAAGAATGGCAGTGAAGTACTGAACTGAAGTCAACCCCGCCACCACCCTGCAGAGACTGGCAGGCATTGGGGTGTGCCTTTGGGTCATCGGCCATAACGCCCTGCCATTTCACCACACCCTATTCTGCAGACACTGACAGGTGTCATGGTGTGCCTTGGGGTCTTTGGGCCTTATGCTCACCCCATTCCATAAGGATATGTGGTGAGATGGGTGCAGTATAGGAAAATGGGGTGAACTTTGGGGCCGGAGAGTCCAAGGCACACCTCGATGCCTGTCACTGGCTGCAGGGTGTGGGTGGGGGTAGAATGGCATGAGCATTACAGGCAACAATCACAAGTCACACCCCTGATGCCTGTCAGCCTCTACAGAGTGGGGCATTATGTTTGGAAACCCTAACGCCCCGAATGTTCATTGGTATTTTCACTCCAAACTTTCAACATGGGTTTTTTATGACCCTACCTCATGAACAGTGGCAATATTAGGTCATTAGCTGAAAGCTGATTTTGCACAGTGACTACGCCATTTGACACCACAGGTGTGAAAACACATTTCGAACAGGATGTGAAAAATGACTGCTGTACTGTTCATGGGGAGGTGTAAAAAATGGCAATGTTGAAAATCTGGAGTGAAAATATAAAAAAACTGGTGAAGTCACGAGTGTGCATAGAAACTGCACAACGCACACCAATAATGTAATTAGTCTGGGGATTTTTTACAACAGATTGTCAACACAGGCATTTTGGGACCTCCACTCATAAATAGTGTCACTGTGATTTTCATAATCTGTCCCGAACACTGATTTCCTACAGAGACTGCACATTTCTGCACCGGAAGTGTGAAAACACATTTCAGCAAGGGTGTGAAAAATGATAGCTATACTGTTCATAAGGCGGTGTGGAAAAATGCCAGTGTTGAAAATCTGGGCTGAAAATATTGCAAATTCGTGAACTTATGAAGGTGCGTGGAAACTGTGCAGTGCATGCTCGTAACACAGTTATTTCATGGACTTTTGTCACCAAATTTTCAACATAGCCATTTTAAGATCTCTGCTCACAAACAGTGTCACTGTGATTTTCTTAATCTGTCTCAAACATTGATTTTGCACAACGACAGTGCCATTGTGTGCTACATGCGTGAAAACACATTTTGGACAAGATATGAAAAATGACAGCTGTACTGCTCATAAGTGGGTGTGGTAAAATATCAATTTTGAAAATCTGGAGTGAAAATAGTAAACATTCTCGAAGTTACAAGCGTGCGTATGAACAGTGCAACACATGCTTGTAAAACAGTCATTTTGGGGAATTTTTTCATCAAATTCTCAACATAGGGTTTTGGGGGGCCTACCTCATGAAATGTGACACTGTTATTTCATTGCTCATTCCTGAAAGGTGGTTCTGTGCAGTGACTGCGAAATCACCATTCGGGACTAAGTAACAAAATGACAGTGGCTGAGTTCATGAGATGGGGTCCCAAGAATCCCATGTTAAAAATGTGGTGAAAAATTCCCAAAAATGGCCAAGGTATGCACCAAAGTTGAAAAAATACAAACATTTATGTCATTAGACAGCTTGCTGGCATTTCTTCAGTTCGCGGTCAGCTTTGAAGAGTGCAGACATGTTCCAGGTCCACCAAGATCATCGACTGGCCTCCAGAGGAGTATGGGGTGGGGGTGGGGAGGTGGAGGTAAGCAGAGGATGGGCGTGGGTTGGGGAGGGGCAAGAGAGTCAATGAGGGATCATTTTCTTTTGTTCTAGGTGTTTTCTTTTTTTATAAAGATGACATGGGACTTTTGCCATGCTGGGTAGAGCTCCCAGCGTGGCACCTGGAAGTTTGTTGGGGGGCAGTGGATGACGTGGAACTTTTGCCACGCTGGGGTGGGCTCCCAGCGTGGCACCTGGAAGCTTGTTGGGAGGCAGTGGAGTTGATGAGGGATTGGGCACCCCCATGGGCCACAGACTTTTGCAACAGTGGGGTGGGCTCCCAGTGTGGCACCTGGAAGTTTGCTTTTGTGAGGGCAGTGGAGCCGAAGGGGCATTGGGCACCCCGTCCAGTCATTCAGTGTGTGGGGAAGGGGATTGCATGAGCACATTGGGGTGGGCTCCGAGCGTGCTACCTAGGTGTTCGGGGGGGACTGGATCCGACGGGGATCAGAAACAAACTGTCTATGACAGTTCAGATGCAGTGCTGACATGTATGCAAATTGCCTGCCAATGGCAGTATGCAAACTGTCTACACGTTACCACTGCTGATTGTAGCGGTAGTTTTCTCAGAACTGTATGGCACTGCATCTGAATGGCTGTCATAGACAGCTCAGATATTCATTGGTGTGATGCGACCACACCTGCAAAAAGGAGCTGGGCATTGGAAGTGGGGGTGGCACACCTACGAAAACTCATATGGTGGCATTATGTTTCTTGCACATGCATGCAAGCAAACATGAAAATAGGTAGGGAGAATGCTCCTTTCTCATTGGCTAATACCACCAACAAGCCAGTATGGTATCAGGCAACAGAAATTGGGAAATAATGAGTCCCAGTTTCTGGCTGCCTGATTACATTTTTATATCTTAGAGCCCCATGGAATTTTCTACTTTCCCATAGCCATTTTTATGCTGTCTTGTGCTTGTGCAAGCGACATCTTGTGGTAGTAGGAGAACTGAAGAAGTGTGTCAGTGTTGGTGAATGCAGGAAACGCTTTAGTATGTGCGTCCCTCATTCCCCAATTAGTCAGCATGCTAGCACTGATGCAAAAGCTATGTAAAGTGAACACAACTTGTAAGAAATGTGCCGCTGCAATCAGAGACATGCTCATCATTCAGTGGCACAGATGACATGCCTCCTGTACATGCCTTTCCTGTTGAAACATTTCAGTAAACATGTAGGCAGCTCACTGCCACACAATCCCCAAAGAAGGCCAGCATTGGGGGTGCAATCACCATATAGGCATGTCTGCAAGCGTCTCCCCACATTGTGTGGCACACTGGGAGCCCACCCCAGTGTGTCTCTGCTCACAGAAAGCCAACTGCATCAGCATGTTCCTCACCCCACCTCATCCCCACACTGGGAGTCCACCCCAGTGTGCCTAACATTTGTTTTATTTCACCTGTAAAGAAAGAAAACTGCTCCGCAGTACGGTGTCTTTTTTTCCTTTTTGTACCTGAAAAAAAGAAAACAGTCCATTGTCTGCGGCTTCCCCTCCCTCAACCTGCGCCTAGCCTCTGTGCAATCCACCTCCCTACATACCCCCCCCCACCCTATACTAACCTCCGGAGGTCTGGTGCTGCTATCTTCGGTGGAGCAGGAAGACGTCTGGACTCTTCAAAGCCAAACTGCAGAATGAAGAAATTCCAGTAAGCTGTATGATGGCATCAGTGTTGGGGTTTCAACTTAGGGGGATATCTCAGCCATTTTTTTTTTTACTTTTGGCTCCAAATTTTTAACATGGGGTTCTTGAGACCCCACTTCATGATCACATGCACTGTCATCTCATTATTCGGTCCTGAAAGGTGACTTTGCGGTCACTGCGCGGAATCACCTTTTGGAATTGAGTAATGAAATGACAGTGCCACTGTTCATGAGGCAGGGTCAAAAAAAGCCTATGCTGCAAATTTGGTGAAAAAATCAAAAAAAATGACTGCATGATGAGAGTGCGTTGTGCAGTTTCCATGCACACTCTTGTGTGTCATCTGAAATACAAATAAATAAATAAACACTCTTAACTTCGACAATGTTTAATATTTTCACTCCAGATTTTCAACATTGCCCTTTTCTCACACCTCTTTATGAATAGTGTAGCTGTCATTTTTCACATTCTGCCCAAAATGTATTTTCACACATTTGGTGCACAATGGCGCGGTTGCTGTGGGAAATCAACTTTTGGGACAGATTAACAAAATCACAGTGCCACTGTTCATGAGTGGAGATCCCAAAATGCCTATGTTGAAAATGTTAAAAATATCCCCAAAATAATTGCGTTACGGGTGCGTGTTGCGCAGTTTCTACACACCCTCGTGACTTCAATTTTTCATATTTTCACTCCAGATTTTCAGCATTGCCATTTTGTTACACCTTCTCATGAACAGTACAGCTGTCATTTTTCACATCCTGCCCAAAATGTATTTTTGCACCTGTGGCACCAAATAGCACAGTCACTGTGCAAAATCACCTTTTGGCTAAGGAGCTGACAGTGCCACTGTTCATGAGGTGGGGTCACAAAAAGCCCATGTTGAAAATTTGGAGTGAAAATACCAACAAATGTCAGAAGCATTAGAGTTTCCAACTGTAATGCCCCATCCTGTAGAGACCGACAGGTGTCAGGGATGTGACTTGGGATTGTCGGCTGTAATGCTCATGCCATTCCATCCCCACCCCCACCCTACAGCCAGTGACAGGCATTGAGGTGTGCCTTGGACTCTTCAGCCCCAAAGTTCACCCAATTTTCCTATACAGCACCCATTTCAGCACATTTTCTCATGGAAAGGGGTGAGCGTAAGGCCTGATGACCCCCAAGGCACACCGCAACACTTGCTGGTGTCTGCAGGGTAGGGTGAGGTGAAATGGTGTGAGTGTTATGGCTGATGATGCAAAGGCACACCCCAATGCCTGTCAGTCTCTGCATGGTGGGGCTGAGGTTGGTGTCAGTTCAATATTTTATGCCATTTCTATTATGCATCTCTCTAACTCCTGTACTACCAATGACAATGCCAGCAAGGCAACATTCGGCATTGACAAATGCTTGTTTTTCTTGCTTACCAAGCAAGAATTACTGGCTGATATCAGGCAGCCCCACCTCAACCCTGTGTCACAAAAACCATCTGTTCCCTTTTTTAAGAAAAAACATGTGGCACAACAGCTTTTGGTGGTTTACATCATACCTTCTTTTCACAACTTGAACCCTGGCTTGCTTCCCGCATTGTCAGACAGTGTGACCTCCCGAATGCGAACATGCCGTCTTCTCCTACATTATGTCAGCTCCCAAAATAAAAACAACAAACATCCAGTCCAGAGTTCATGATAACAGCAAGCCTTAGAGCACTGCCATCCAGTATTTTCATTGTTCATGTTTCTTCTTTTTTTCTGGCTGTTTAATGTCACTGGTTGAACAAATGGTGATTACAAATGCCATTCAGACCTTTGGTATAACAGTACAGTATGCAATACCACAAATGTCCAAGGGGGCTGGGCTGGGAGATTGCTATACAAGCTGTTATGACAACTGCTTGGGGACTCCTAACAATTCTGCCCTAAGCCTGTCTCAGTATTAATGTCCCAGCTACCTTTGATCCCAGAGCTCTACAGGGTATCATGTTTTTGCATCAAACAGCTGTTGTCTCACTGCCTGATCATAAGGGAACATGGAAAGTTTAAAAGCGATAATTAAGTAGCTGGCTAAAGGCAGAAATCAGAAATATTGTGTTTACTGCAAGCGATAAATAGATCAAGCACCCAGGCAACTTGTAAACTAGTATCTAGAGGGTTCTCAGGCTACAACAGAGTAAAATGAGTGTCTGCTGAGCTGACATTTGTGGTGAAAATGGGCACCTCATCCTAATTCTAGGTAAGACCCCAAAGTTAAAAGTTCTAACCGGTTCCTAATTTAAAACCATTATTTTCAAATCTGGTCATTTATATTCATTTGCATATTCACCCTTTCATTCACCAATGCCAACATATTGGTTTATTTTACATTTAGATGTAAATAAGTTTTTTTATTTAAGTTTTGGCAATCTGTGGGAGCACTAGACAGAAAGCCTGTTTCCTGGCTTGATCAGCACAAGACAAAATACATAGGACTACTGTACGTACAACTGTATACTACAATAAAATGGATTAGGGAAATCCTATTCTGTGTCTACTGGAATCTGGTCACAAGATCACAGTATATTCCATGTCACAAGATGGGTCAAAATAACCATTACAAATACTTCTTTCTAACTGAACCAACCTGGTCACCTGCCATGCCTGAACATACTTTCAAATGCAAGGTGTTGCATTTTCAGAACCTCCAGATAGAAACACAGCCAAGATATGTTTGCACATATACTCTTTTGTATAGTACATGGTTTTAAACATAAATAAATAAAAAAATTCTCCCCCAAGAAATCTTTGGTTTAGTTATTTATTATGTTTAAACAAAAAACAGAAAAACACTTTCACCCAGCTACTGAAAACCCACCTGCATTAGAGGTGGGCTTCTTATTTTTTAAATGATGATACAACAGACGATTCAGGGCCTGATTCTCAAAGAGCCCGTAGATTGTCACAGTTTGCAGTGACCTAATGCTGCAGCGAACTCTGGTTGCGTCAGGGACCCTGTACCCAGTTACGTAAAGACAGGGGTCCCTGTGCTAAATACCCAGGAGTTGCTGCACCCGTAGGCTAGCACTAAACAATAGGTGCACCTGTGGGAACTGCTGAAGGGATCCAGTTCCCCCCACCCAGTGCAATGTGAAACAAATTTGCCAGGAGGGGTCTGGGGTAGAAGGGGCATGGAGGTGCCACTGGGGGAGTTGAGGAGATGGTGGGCATGTGAGGGGGTGATGTGGCACCCGATGGGGGTGCCATTTGTTTAACCATTAAGCTAAGGAGAAGGTACTGTGGGGGAGGACAGGAAAAAACAGTGCCAGAGGCTGGAGCTGCTGCCAGGGCTGTGCCCACCTGGAGTCATGGCACTGTTTGTCCCTGGAATCCCCCCCTAGTGGTACCATCCTATTAGTTTAATGGTCATAAAAACTGTACCCCTGCCGGGTGCCACATCACCCCCTCACATGCTCACCATCTCCCCAACATCCCTATGGCATCCCTGTGCCCCTTCAGCACCTGGGCCCCATGTTCAGAACCCCCCATTTCACCACCTTGTGTGGCAGTGGTGCACAGGACTTAGACCACCTCCTTGCTGTGCCCGTGGCAGGGCTTCTAGAATACCAATAAAAGAGATGTTGCAGCTCCACTGTTTCGCAAGCCTCTTTGCAACCTGGCGCACCTGGTTGTGTGATGCAGCCATGCTGCAAGGGTGCTTTGGTGCAGCTACTTCAGAAGTTGATGCAGCTGCATTAAAAAAAATCCTGACTGACCCAATTTGTGATGCAAGTCACCTCTTGCATCACAATCTTTAGACGCAAGTCCCTTGTGTTGACTTATATCATTTGAGAATCGAGCCCTCTGTGTTAAGTTAATGCCTGGGTTCTGTGTGTGTGTGGGGGGGGGATGAATAAAAGTAAACTAACGGGCGGCATGATGTTTCATTCTAATTGAAAAAGATGTTGTACCACAGAAGGGCATGCAGCATTCTATAACTTTTAAACTGAGGTACAACAGATTTTTAATTAGGATGGAAATCTATGCACAACAAGTGGTTACATGTTTATTTAGTCTAACATATCTTAAGTAATCTTCTTCCTACCTCATCAGAAATGTCAGCACTTCAGCATCACTCACTGTGAAGTGACACCATAACTGACAAAAAGAGAAGCTGTGAGACAAGGTTAGGTTCATGCAATCCATCCTGCTGCCTAACTGCTCAGTTGCAGCATCACACAGTCAGTGAGTTTTCAAGAAATGGAAGCGTGATATGAAGTGGGAATAGCACCAGATATGTTGCCCTCTATAATATATGATATATATGTTGTTCTGCACATCACACCTATACTATCAGGCAGAAAATCTTGTAACTCAGTTAAGAGTTACATAAAAGTGCTTCAGACATAAAAATATTAAAATGTGTTGATTTTAAAAAGCAAGACTTGGATTTGGATGCAGCATGTGCAGCAATTGTTTTGCTGTTGCTACATCACAGTAAATTTGCCTTAATGTGTGCGATTTTCAAACATTTTGATGCATTCGTGACAATTTGCTTGCCTTAATGGCAGAAAAATGACGCATGTGCCATTTTTGATGCACAACTTGCTACACTTGTGACATGAAGATAGGTCACCTTTTATGTAGCCTAACAGTTGTGTCACATCTCATGCAATACAACAAAATCGTGCCACAAGTCATTGTAATTTCAACCCCAATTCTCCCCTTCATCATGTACTTTCATAACCACATTTCAGCTATTATAAGTCACTGGAGAATACTTTTTCTTTCTAAATTTTCAGATTTTTTTTTACAGAGTTTGTAACACATATTGATAGTCTAAAATATGTGTATTGAAAAATATTTGACTGCCCCCACTGACCTCAGAGTGCCTGTGTTTATGGCATCATAGTACTTACCAGGACAGATTGTGGCACTGATGAGTTAAGTTGGGGTAGTCAGAAACATTTTGAAAGACACATAAGGGATAACACATGACAGTGTGTGCAGCTATAAAGCAATAAGGCATGCCTTGGGTGATTGTTAGGCACGAGGCATAGCTAAGTGCTTCAACTACCAGAGAGGTGCATTATTGCCTTATGACCATGCTCCCTGGAATGCATTATCCCTGTTATAAAATTGGCATCTATTTGTTAAAAAATATGTAAAGAGGTAGCAAAGAAAAAGTGGCCTCCTACTGCAGTACGTCTTAAAGCAGAGGTTTTTGTTAGCCAACAAAAAATAATAATAATAACCTTTATTTGTATGATGCCTTTCAAAAACCAAGGTGCCTTAACATAATTAAAATCACAATGTCAACAGACAAACATCTCAGTGACAGACAATAAAATCACACTAATAGCATCTTTAGTTAATCACCAAAAGCTTGGTTCCTTGGACATGCACTCACGTAACCGATGGGATAGAGAATTCCAAAGGGCAGGGGCAGCATACATGAATGCCCTCACCCCAGAAGATTTAAAGCACAACCTTGGAATCTCTATTAACCCCTCATTAGTAGAGCAGAGCAATCATCCAGGGCAGTGAGAAACCAAGAGCTCTTTCATATTGTCTGGGCCCAGTCAATGTAGGGTTTTTAAAAGTCAGAAGACTGACTTTAAAAGTGATCCACCACTGAACTGGCAGCCAGTGCAGACCATGCAGCACTGGCGTAATATGACAGGACTGTGATGATCCTGTCAGAAGCTGGTCCACCGCATTCTGCACCAGCTGCAAGCGATGGATTTCTACCCCTGGTAGCCCTAGGTACAAGGAGTTGTAGTAGTCCAAACGCAAGGTCACAAAGGTGTGGATCAGAGTAGGAGGGCTGCTGAACGGAACAAGGTGCTTAATCCTGGAGATATTACTAAAATGGTAACACGAGGATTTGTCGACAGCTGACACCTGCGAATGCAGGGTCAGCCCTTCGTCAAAAATTACCCCCAGGTTCTGCTCCCATTCAAAGGACAGGAGTGGGATGTCTCTGAGAAAAAATCCAGAGGGTAAGCCCCCACCCAGCCCCCCTATCCAGCAACCCAGATCCACAACCAATACCTCAGTCTTATCAGAGATCAAGTTCAGCCAACTGGCATCCATCCACTCCTGAATTTCAGTGAGGCAGCTAATAAAGACCGAGACAGCTCCATCCTGGTCAGGTGCAAAAGAGAGGAAGAGCTGGGTATCATCAGCATAGCAGTGAAACCTCAGCCCATACCTTCTTACAGTGTCTCCAAAGGGTAGCAGATACACTACAAACAACATGGGGGACAGCGCTGAACCCTGAAGAACCCCACATGATAGAGAAACTGGGTTGGAGGAATAAACCCCGGACACCATCCACTGAGATCTTCTAGTGAGAAACGATGTAAACCACCTGCGGACTGTACCCAACAGTCCACAGATGAACCTCAGATGATCAAGCAGGACCCTATGGTCCACAGTATCAAACTCTGATGAGAGATCTAGGAGGACCAGAATGGAATGGCTCCTCCTATCTCTAGCCATCAGGAGATCACTGAGCACCCGAACCAGCGCTGTCTCAGTACTATGCCTCTTTCAAAAACTGGACTGGAGGGGTTCATAGATGTCATGGATGGTCAAATAGTCCTCCAGCTGAGTGGCCACTACTTTCTCAATCACCTTCCCTAAAAAGGGAAGGTTAGAGATTGGTCTGTAGTTTGTAAGGCAATTTGGGTCCAATTAAGCTTTCTCAAGAGTGGTGTCACCATCACCTCTTTCAGTGAGCTTGAAAACTCACCTGTCTCCAAGGAGCACCAGACTATCTAAGCTAGGACCGGACTGGTAGAATCAAAACAACCCAAAATCAGGGAAGTAGGTCCTGGGTCCAAACTACAGCATGTAGGGTGCACACTCTGGATGATCCGCATGACATCCATGAAAACTGGTCAGATAAAGGTACTCCAAAATGGCCGAGGGTAAGTGACCCTACATTGATCCACGGCAACACCCATAGAGTGTGCTGGATGAAGAGCCGACCTGATGTCAGCCACACTATTTGCAAAAAATTGAGCAAGTTCATCACACTTTTCTTGCGAAAAAGCTTTCCGACCTTGTAGTCAGGCTGGGTTGCACAGTCTGTCCACAGTTCGGAATAGATGAGCTGGTCGATTTTGAGCACCTGCCATCTCCCCAGACAGGATCTCTGCCTTCTTACGGGTGATTGCAGATTGATAGACATGATAATGGTCCATCAATCTAAGGTGGTCAGCGTCAAGGGCAGATTTCTGCCAGCAATGCTGTAACGTTCGTCCTAGTCGCCGCATCTCCCTCAGGGTCTCATCAAACCATGGGGATCGAGGGTGAAGGGGGAGAGGACAAAAATGGACAGGAGCAATGACACCCAGGGCCACCGTAATGGCCGAATTATAAGCCATCAGAAGGGCTTCTGGATCACTGTTTGCTTCTGAGCGGGGTGAGAGATCCAGCACCACCATCAGGCCTTGAGAATTTATGTCTCACAAAGGGTGATACCGGATCATCTCCACAGGGGTAGGCCTACATAGGGGGGTGCTAAAACTAAACCCCATGGTGTGGTGATCAGACCATCCAACTGGTTCCATCACAGGATTGGAGGCCTCAATCCCCAGAAGGAAGACTAAGTCAAGAGAGTAACCGTGACTATGACTAGCAGTGGTAATGACCTGTATAAGGCCCAGAGATGTCATCAACTGGAGGAAGTGCTGACCAGATTATGAGAGTTCATCATCAACCCAGGCGTTGAAGTTGCCCAGGACTATCAGCCTGTGCAACTCAAATGTTATGTCAACAACAAAGTCCGTGACTTCCTGAAGGAATCATTTTTCATGTCCTGGTGAATGGTAGATAAGGATGATCCTACAGCCTACACCCGCTACAACAGTACACTCAGATGACTCCATCTCCCCAACTGGTACATTGGTCTTGAAACAGACCGCTACCCCCACCCGCGATCCAATCTTGGGCAGTGTATCACTGAGTACCCAGCTGGAACTGCAGCCTCCAAAACAGGGCCAGAATTCTCATCCAGCCAGGTCTCGGTGATGCAAGCCAGGTCCACTGATTTAACAAGATCTGCAATAATTGTGGTCTTGTTTTTAATGTACCTAGCATTACATAACACTGCCCAAGTTGAATGAACCTCACGGGCCACCAGAACCGTCTGCCTACCATCATATGTAGTGCCCTTGGGTATGGAAACCAGACATGGAGGACCACATTCTGGGTTCCATTTTGCCCCAGGGCATCTCCTGGGTCTCACTACCCCAATGAGGTGGCCCCCCCATTCATCCTCCACTGTTCACAGCCCCACACTATCTTCCCACCCCTCTGCACAATACCCAGTACCCTACAGCACAGGTAAGTTGTATGCTGGAGTGGGGGGGAGAAAAAGGGCAGAGAGTGTGAAGGGCAGAGGATGAATAGCACACGACCATAGGGGCAGGACTCCAACACATTTTGGTACTTCAGATAACACTCCACAACTATCCAACTGTAAATCACAAAACCACACCCTAAAATAATACAAATAAACTAAAGAAAAACATACAAAATCTTTCTAAAAACAATAAATATCTTTAAATTCACTCCCCCAAATCTCATATACAAAGACTCATTTTTCTAATACCACACACCCAAAATCTTAAAAACTCTAAATTAAAATAATAACCCAAAATAAACAAAACAAAAGTAAAACATCAAATAAACTCGGTTGGTACAGGCAGACAGGATGGACTGATAGTGCATCTAAAACCTGCTAGGAAAGATTTCTGATTGTCCAGGTCCCAAAGGTCCTCTCACCACCAGTAGGATTGGACAACCCTCTCAGGAGCTCACACCTCCCATAGCAGACAGATGAAATAGTCTCAGAAATCCTTCCAAATAAAACCAAAGCAGTCCCCAGTCCTTGAGTACTCTCACTACTTGAGTCTGGGGAAACTATGCAACACTATCACTGTCGATAAATAAGTAAAACAGGACAGTCTGACCATAATTCAGGAGAAAGGGCAAGATTCCAAAATTCCTCCAACAGGCCTCTTCAGGATCAGCCACAGCCCTGAGACCCCAGACAGCCCTAACAAAACTAACCTGGCAGTGGGCCTTGGGCTGTAGCAGCTATTGCAGAACTGCCTGAAAGAACTCACCAAACAATAGGCCTCCCCGGGAGCACTAAGGATGAACTCCCACCACCGATTCCCTGGTGGATAGGAACATAGGTCCCAGTGCTGCCACAGACCTCCACACAGCCTACCAGGCAGATCTGGGCAACTCCACCTGGTCCCAAATTGAGCTGGTGATGTCTCTAAATCCACCAGGTAATCCTGCAGCAGTTCATCCACAGAATCACATTCTTAAGGTCTGCAGTACCTTAATCCAAATGAGCACACGGACCAGCAGAACAAAAGCCAGTCAGTGAGGAACAATTAAGCTTATATCCCAGTCCCGGGAATGTTATCTAGTTCAATTCCATTCTTCAACTGAAGACCCCTTAGTCCACACACAAGAATGCCTTCCAACAAACAGAAGGCCGGTCAATAACAGGTCTAGCCCTTCCTGGTATGACAAACAGTCCTCACACACTCACATGGCTCCACTTCTCACTGCCAAGTGAGTGCTCAGATGAAGAAGACAGTAATCCAATCAGCAGCAAAGAAAAAATAGTCACGTATAAATTCCAGCCCCGAAAAATGCTCTCCAGTTCACCACGCTCACAATGATTCCAGCAGGTGCAGGACAAAGCTGAGGGCGAAAAATCAAATCCTCATTCAACTTTTCAGTTCATGCCAACACAAAGGCATCAAAACGGAATAAAAAGAGTAAAAAAAAAAGTTTATCGAAAAAATGATCAAACTCAATCGATAAAATGGTCAGAAACTGTCAAATTCTAGCACTTTATAACTATAAAATTTAATTAAAACACACATCACTATGGATAATTTATAGCACGCCCAGCTTGGTGGCTATCTAGTTTTTATATAGATTTGTACAATAATTGTAACATCCTTAGATTCATTATCAGTGTATTTTTAAGTTTCTCAGACATTTTCTAGACAGCTATTATAATAATTAATTAATGTATGACTTGAGTCATAAAACATGGCCAACACTCACCATTTTTAAACATCTTTTCTGCCTAGGCTACCTTTGAATGTACATGCTAAATTCTTATTGTGGATGTATTAGGATGGTGCTACTACATGCTCCTGATCGTAAACGGTTTTGAAACACACCAAAATATTTACTGTTTTTGTGGTGGGTGTGACAAGGCACTGGGAAATTTCCAAATCTTATACAACCTATATCACAGTTCAGGAATTAAGGGAAATAAAAATACAAATGGGCATATAGAAACATAGAAACATAGACTTTGATGGCAGATAAGGACGACTTGGCCCACCCAGTCTGCCCATTTCCCTACGTACTGGATAAGCTGCAGATTCTAGTTAACCAACAGCCTACTTCCTGCAACCCCCCCACTATGATTGCCTTGTGTCTGTCCCATGCATGTTTGAATTCCCCCACTGTTTTAGACCCAACAACCTCCTCAGGAAGGCTGTTCCATGTATCCACCACTCTCTCCATGAAAAGAAATGTCCTCACATTACCCATGAGCCATCCCCCCTCTATCTTTAAATTGTGCCCCCTTGTTCTTACACATCTCTTTTTCTGAAAGATGCTACCCTCCTGGACTTTGTTGATTCCCTTGAGGTATTTGAACGTTTCTATCATGTCCCCCCGGTCCCTCTTTTCATCAAGAGTATACATATTAAGCTCTCTCAGTCTCTCTTCATATGGTTTCTGCTGCAGACCCTGCACCATTTTAGTTGCCCTCCTCTGGACTGCTTCCATCTTGTCTATGTCCTTGCATAGATGAGGTCTCCAAAACTGCACGCAGTACTCCAGTTGGGGCCTCACCAACTGTCTGTATACAGGGATAACCACTTCCCTTTTTCTACTTGTGATGCTGCTTCCTATGCATCCCAGTATCCCCCTGGCTCTCCTTACCAACTTTTCACATTGCTTACCCACCTTTAGGTCATCTGATATGACTACCCCCAGGTCCCTTTCCATTTTTGTTGTTGTTAGTACCTCCCCTGCTATTGTGTACTTTCTCCTGGTTTTTTTTTCCCAGGTGCATTACTTTGCACCCCTTTGCATTGAATCTGTTGCCATATGTCTGACCATTCCTCCAACCTTGCCAAGTCCCTTCTCATATTTTCTACCCTCTGGTGTATCAACTCTGTTACAGATCTTGTGTCATCTAAAGAGGCATACCTTTCCTTCAGACCCTCTGCAATGTCACCTATAAAGATGTTAAAGAGGACTAGACCCAGTACTGAGCCCTGAGGTACTCCACTAGTAACCCCTTTCTTCGGAATGTGTTCCATTCACTATTACCTTCTGTGTCCAGTTGTCGCCAGTTTGCTACCCAGGCTACCACCCTGGGACCCACTCCCAGGCTGGCTAACTTGATTATTAATCTTTTGTGAGGGACTGTGTCAAATGCCTTGCTAAAGTCTAGGTAGGCCATATCCACAGCCCCTCCCTGGTCTATTACTTTGGTCACCCAGTCAAATAAATCAATTAGATTCATCTGACATGACCTTCCTGCTGTAAATCCATGCTGCTTCGGGTCCTGTGCCCCGCTGACCTCTAGGTACTCAACAATTCTTTCTTTCAGAAGTGATTCCATCATTTTCCCTACCACTGAGGTCGAACTTACAGGTCTGTAGTTTCCTGCTTCTGCCTTGCTCCCACTTTTGTGAAGGGGAATCACATCTGCCCTCTTCCAGTCCTCAGGTACCACCCCATCCTGCCATGATTTGTTAAAAAGCATGGTCAGTGGTGTCACTAGGTCCTCCCTTAGTTCTTTTAGGATTCTGGGGTGAATCCTGTCAGGCTCCATTGCTTTGTCCACCTTGAGTTTTAGGAGTTCTTTCAGGACTCTTTCTTCTGTAAATGGACTGGTGTCAACCCCCCTACCCAGAGTGCTTCTATTGTCTGGTTTAGGTAACTCCTCCTCATCTTCTTTTGTGAATACTGAGCAAAAGTATTCATTCAGTATCTCTGCCTTTTCACTGTCTCCCTCTGCCCACCTCCCCTCTCCTTTATTAATCTTCACTATCCCTCCCTTAACCTTTCTATGCTCACCAATGTACCTATAAAAGGTTTTATCCCCCTTCTTAACTGAGTTGGCTATTTTTTCCTCGGTTTGGGCCTTTGCTAGTCTGACTGCCTTCCCCACTTCTTTCTGCTTTAATTGATACAGTTTGTGTCATGCTCCTTCTGTGATTCCTTATACTTTTTGAATGCAGCCTTTTTCTCCTTAACCTTCCCTGCCACCTCTTTTGAGAACCATAGTGGTTTTTAACTCTGCTTTGTTTTCTTTATTTGTTTCACACAAAGGCGTGTTGCCTCTGTGATGGCAGTTTTGATTTTTCTCCATTGTTCCTCCACCTCTCCTTTTTGGTCATTTGCTAGTGCATTTTTCAGGTATTCACCCATTTTGCCAAAGTCAGCCCTTCTAAAGTCAAGTATCCTTGTTTTTGTATGGCTTATCTCCATGGTTGTGCTCATTGTGAAGCACACTGTGCAGTGGTCGCTTGTTCCCAGATGTCTACTGACTTCTAAATTTGTGATCCTCTCTCCATTTGAGAGTACCAGGTCTAGTATTGCTCCCTCCCGAGTGGGTTCCAACACTAGCTGTCTAAGGCCTGCCCCCTGCAGGGCATCGAGAATGACCCTGCTCTTGGATGTGGCTGCAGTACATGTTATCCAGTTAACATCTGGCATATTCAGGTCCCCCATCAACAGTATCTCCCCTTTTTCAGCCATTTTGAGAATGTCCTCTATCATTTTGTTGTCCATTTCCTCCCCTTGAGACGGGGGTCTGTATACAACCCCTGTGCGGATTGTGATGCCATTCCCTGTCTCCAAGGTGACCCAGAGTGCCTCTTGTCCTCCCCCTTTACTTTTTAGTTCTGTAGCTTTGATCCCTTCCCTTTGGTATAGAGCTACTCCACCTCCTCTTTTACCTTCCCTGTCCCTTCTGTAGATTGTGTACCCAGGTATGTTGACATCCCAGTCATGGTTCTCGGTGTACCATGTTTCTGTGACTGCCACAATATCTAATTGTTCATCTTCCATCAGGGCTACTAGCTCAGGAAGCTTGTTTCCCAGACTACTGGCATTGGTACTCATTGCCCTCCATTTAATGTTGGCTTTATCCTTTTTTCCACCATCCCTGCTCTTATTGTCCTTGTCTATTTTTCCATTTACCCCTGTCCTGCCCTGTGTTGAGCTCTGTACCTCAGTGTTTGCCTTACTACCTGCCATGTTTTGTGGGGGGAGACTTGAAATTTCCTGCCTTTTATCAGCGCCTCCCCCCTTGGCTAGTTTAAAAGCTTGCCAAGGAAGCATTTAAACCTATCACCTGGGAGCTTGGTTCTCTTCGTGGACAGATGCAGACCATCATGCCAGTATAGACCTTTATCTCTCCAGGTGGCCCCCCGTCCCCAATGAAGCCAAAGCCCTGTGCTCTGCACCAGTTTTGCAACCATTCATTAAACTGCATGGTGTGCAGTACCCTAGTCTCACTCCTGCCATGGACTGGTAGCACCTCTGAGAAGGTTACCATGCTTGCTACCTGACTGAGGCCCCTCCTCAACTCTACAAATTCATTCTGCACTGCACTGATCCCATGCCTAGCTAGGTCATTTGTCCCAAGGTGGACTATGATATCTAGTTCCCTCTCCTGTGATGCTGCTTCTGCAATCCTGTGGATTCGCTTCTTGTCCCTCCAAGCCATGACACCAGGCAGGCACCTTACTTCCTTCTCCTCTTCCTTTCCCAGTTTTACCCCCCTAACAATTGAGTCCCCTATCAAAAGCTGTTTCCTTCCCCTGTGGTGTCCCTTGCCACCCTTTTGTGGGTCTCCCTTGAAGATTTCCTCAGCATTCTTCTGGGTCTCCACTGAGGGTGCCATCATAGAGGAACCTTGCTCTGCCAGAATGGCATATGATTTGTGTAGAGGTAAAACTAGGGGCTTCCATTATAAGTCAATGGGAAAGTTAACATAAAGTTCGAAAGTGTCAGAATGCAGTTTTTACTTTAAATGACCCTTTACTTTTGCAAATCCGCCATTTTGTTTTGCCAGAAAAATATTGATGACAAAAACTACATGGAGACTAACCGATACTGTTGTTTCCATTGAAGACACCACCCTTACTGTAGCATTTCAAGGTAATGGGAGACATCTGTGCCATCTCTGCTGTAGTTCTGGTGATAAGCTAGTTTTACTATGAGTGAGCAAGCATGTGAGTGCTCTCATTAGATAAGAAGGTGGCCAATTGAGGAGTAGGAGGGGGTCAGGTTGTGCCAGTTACTTTCCTGTACAGAGAACAGGGTATGGGAGTGGGGTGGAGGAGGATTGGTGTAGGGTACTGTCAGGGTTGAGGTGTGGCAGGGCATAAAAAATATATTTTTAAAGTGCACACAAGCACTGTTTACAATGAGAAAGACTGTGGCTGGCCATGGAGGCAGACAGGTCAGGCTGGTCGCCCATCATGGAATTTATTTTAGATGTGTGTATATATATATATGTAATAGATAATCCACTTTAGGGTGTCTTGGTCGCGCTCTGATATGCAGCGCCTTGGTGTGCGTTGCTGTCGCAGGGCCGCAGGCTGAGTGCGTTCAACCACCCAAGGTGTGCGGTATATCAGAGCGTGACGCTACACCCTAGAGTGGAATTATCTATCTTATAAAATGGAAATAAATATTTTGTTGAGAGCAAAAAGTAGTCCCTGTGTGGTATAAGAATTAAGAAAAAGGTTTGTATTTTTTATTTTGATGTTGTTAGATGGAGGAGAAGAGGGAACAGTGCAGGAGATACTGAAAGCAAGTCCTTGGTGTGAAGAAGGAAAGTAACTGCATTTTGCTTATTTTTATTTGGATTTGTGTAAAAGAAGGACTGCATTTTGCCTTATTTTATTTAGATTTGTATAAAAGAAGGAGTGAGCTGAGGTTAGTGGTAGTCAGAGAGCTTTTTAGTCATTGACGTTTGTGAGGTGATTGAGTATGGTGAAAATGAATGCATGTAGTTAAACAGTGGTAGTGACACTTCAGTATAAAAGGGTCATTCTAGAGTTTTGTGTTATTATTTAATAAATTACAAAGATGTGGTGAAGAAGAGAATTAGTTATTGGAATCGAGAGGGGGGAGAGGTATGATGTGTGAACGTAGTGCTGTTTCAGCAACTGTTGCTAGAGGAACACTCGCTCTGCCCTGTGTAACGTCTCCGACGCTGCCAACACTCTCAGTTTGCGATAGTTCTACGACTGCTTCACACGGCAGCTTTTTTACATGGTTTTAAATTTAAATAACCTGAAATGGAGAGTTTCTTTGCTTTTCTACTACAGAGTGTCACTTACTTTCACTGTTTGGCTGCACAGTACATTTCATTTTCACCACGCTTGGTCACGCTACACGTCAGTGATAAAACTGAAAGTCCTGTGTGCAACTCACTTGAGGTGGCTACTTTTTTAAACAATTCTGAATAAAACTAAGGTAAAATACAGTTACTTTTACTTTCACACTGAGGGACATGCTTTCAGTGTGTCTGGGTGGTTATTAGGTACTGTAATTGACCACCGAGTTACGCTACATGTGACTAATAAAAGTGAAAGTGGTCCCCACTCATTTTCCTTCCTGTAGAGAGGACGGCTTTATTGTAAGAATAGTAACTGAAAAGAAATAGGAATACAAGGCTCTTTTTTTTTTTTGTAGTCAGTGTTAGTTTGAACTTTGGCTTGTAGGTGAATATCTGTGGTAGATGTGGAATGATGTGAGTACTGGTGAGAAGGTTTTGTAGGATAAAAAGTAGTTCAGGCGTGCGGTCGCACTGGGAGGTGTGCGGTCGTTGGGAAATAATGCACAGTCAAGTGATGCATTCTGTCCAATCATGTTAGTGGAATTTCTATGACTTTAATCTCATTTTATATATATATATATATATATATATATATATATATATATATATATACATAAATATATAATATACTGGTGCAGAGTTATTAAGCAACAACAAATTGTGCAATTACGTTTTTTTGCGATTTCTTTGCTCTCGCCTACAGGTCGCACAGTTTGAGTGACCAGTCCAATAACTTCAGGGAACGTGCGGCTGGCGTCCCTGATGTGCCTTTTGAAGATTTCATGAAAAAAAAATTAAATGGTTCAAAGTTATTCAAAAAACAAGTTCCCATTATAAGTCAATGGGAAAGTTAACATAAAGTTCAAAAGTGTCGCAAATGCAGTTTTTACTTTTGCAAATGACCCTTTTACTTTTGCAAATCTACCATTTTGCTTTCAGTTGGTGATTAGAAAAATGCTTGCCATTTAAATTTGGGACCATCTAGCAACCTAATTCTTTTTGTAGTCGCCTAGTCTGAGCCTGAGGATAACCATGTCTTTATTTTGGGGTGAAACACCCCAGAAATATGTTTTTCAGATTTCTGGAAAAAGTACTTTCGCAAAGTACTTTCGCACATGTGACACTTTCGTGCTGTTTTGCGAAAGCTTTGCAAAGTTCGACAGTACTTTTCCAGACTATGGCCAGAATGATAGGGAGTTCTTTGTCACCCTGCTGCAAAAAATTGTTTGGTCTTTTGGCTGAAATTTGGAGGGAAGGTCAACATCTCACAGATGTACCTTTCACTGGTTTGGTGAAAAATATTGCATGGCTGCAATGTTACGGTACTCCAAATTTGGAGTTTTTTCCCATAGACTAACTTGGTGGTGTACGCCACGCCTTTCGGGGCTCGTATCTTGAAAAAGGTGCGAGATACAGATTTTTCGTCACAAGATATATAGTCCTTATGGGCTATGTTATACAAAATGGTGGCCAGGAAAATAATGATTTCTGTGAAATTAATTTTTTTTTTCTGCGCTGTGCAGTTGCTGAGATATTACCAATTAAGTATTTCCAATGCTCGTTTTAAGCTTCGATCCCCATTACAATGCATACTTTCTTTGTACACAATGTGTTTCTGTATGCACCTGTTTGGAAAACACAGGGTATGCACTTCTGTTACTGTTACAGTTACTGTTTCCACTTGCGTTTCTGTCCCCCTTTGTGTTACCGTTACCGTCTATGCCACCGTGTGCGTTACCCTTTGCGTTGCCATTCGCGCTTGCGTTACCATGTGCACCACTGTTCATGCTTCTGTTTGCATTGCTGTTCCTGTTACTATGTCACAAGATATCATGTGGTGGAAGCACGGGGCCTGGAGGGCTCCGTGCTCCCGCTGCCACATTACATCCACTATTTCTCATCATCATTGTCAAAAAGAAGGGAAATTAGAGGCAAAAAACTCTGTTTAATGCATTAGTTAGGGTTGTTCCACAGTGACAAAAGTTGGAAAATTCGGTGTTAGGGTTGAAAGCCCACCTTGGATCCCCGACCACACCCCCAACCGGCATCAGGCTGCGCATTGGGGTTGTTGGTCGTAACTCTCACCCCATTCTCCTATACCTCTGCTTCTTTACACATGTGATGGGGTGAGAGTTAGGGCCGGTGACCCCAATGCACATCCTGATGCCGGTTGGAGGTGTGGGCGGGGAGGTCCAAGGGGCTTTCAACCCTAACACTGAATTTTCTCACTTTGTCACTGTGGAATAACCCTAACTAATGCATTTATATATATATATATATATATATATATATATATATATTAGGTTGTGTAGCACTGTTAAGGTTAAACGATGAAACTTTGCACCTTAATAACTTTGCCACTGTTCAATGGATTTACCTGAAATTTGGTATGCACAATTGGCGTGGTAGATCTTTGATCTGCCAACTATCACACTGGTCAGATATATGGCTACAGAGTTATTAAGTGATATCCGAATGCGCAATTACACTTTTTTGCACATTCTTTGCTCAAGCCTACAGGTAGCACGGTTTACGTGACTGGTCCGAAAACTTCAGGGAACATGTGACCTGGGTCCCCAATTTGACTTTTGAAGATTTTGTGAAAAAATATTGAACAGTTCAAAAGTTATTCAAAAAACAATTTCCCATTATAAGTCAATGGGAAAAGTTAACAAAAAGTTTGAAAGTGTTGCAAATGCACTTTTTAGTGTCGCAAATGGCCCTAGTAGTGTCGCAAATCTGCCATTTTGTTTTCAGTTACTGATCAGAAAAATACTTGCCATTTAAAATTGTAACCCTCTAGGGACACAGTTCTTTCTGGGTTCACCTAGTCGGACCCGAGGATGCTAGCCATGTCTTTATTTTGGGGTTAAACACCCCAGAAATATGTTTTCCAAATGTCTGGAAACAGTAGTGTCACAAAGTAGTGTCGCACCTGTGACACTTTCGCAAATTTTTGCAAAAGGTGTCGCAAATTGCAAAAGTACTTTTACAGACTATGGCCAAAATGACAGGAATTATTTGCCACCTTGCTGCAAAAGAACGGTTTGGTCTTGTGGTCTGGAATTTGGAGGGATAGCAGCCAACATCTCACAGATGTGCCTTTTCATGGTTTGGTGACAAAATATTGCACGGATGTCAAGTTATGATACTCCAAAGTTGGTGTTTTTTCCCGTAGACTAACATGGTGGTGTATGCCACGCCTTTAAGGGCTCGTATCTTGAAAACGGTGCGAGATATGAAATTTTCGTCTCAACAATACTACATGTTTAGCGATAACATAGCCTGGAAAATCATGAATCATGTGAATTTTTTTCCTACATTATACGGTTACTGAGATATAAGCAATTTAGTATTCCAACAGCTCATTTTCTGCTCTGAGGCCCATTATTATGCATGCATTCTTTGTACACACTGTGTTTCTCTATGCAGCTGTTGCGCTTCCATTGCTGTTACAGTTACCGTTACCACTTGTGTTTCTTTAGTGTTCCCATGTATGCCACCATGTGTGTTACTCTTTGTGTTCTTGTCTGCATACGCATTTGTATTCGCATTTCCGTTTCTCTTTACTTTGCCATTATTTCTGCTGTTAACGTTATCATTTGCACTTCCGATTGTCTTACCGTGACTGTGCACATCACAGTTAGTGTTTCTATATGTGCTCATGTTTCCTTTTGTGTTTCTGTTTCCATTGGCATTATTGTTGCTGTTACCATTACCATTTACATTTACAATTGCAGTAACGTGACCATGCGCGTTATGGTTTGTGTTTCCATATGCGCTCATATTTCCTTTTGTGTTTCTGTTTCTTTTGGCGTTATTGTTGCAGTTACTGTAAGCATTTGCATTTACAATTGCAGTAACATGACCGTGCACGTTACTGTTTGCATTTCCATACATGCTTCCATTCTCGTTTCCGTTTCTGTTTCCTTTGGTGTTATTCTCCATGTTAACTTTACCATTTGTGTTTAAAATTGCAGTACTGTGCCTGTGCACCATACAGTTTGAGTTTACGCGGCACGCTTGTGTTCGCATTTCCATTCCTTTGGTGTTCTTTTGCTGTAACACTTAACATTTGCATTTACGATACCGTACCATCACTGTGCACCTTACCAGTTGCATTTTTGTACATGCTTGCATGTCTGTTTGCATCACTGTTTACTTCAGCATCACTTTGCGCTTGTGTTTCTATTAATGTTTGCTTTACCATTTATGTTTGTGTTACCATGTACGTAACCATTGGCGCATGAGTTTTCATTGCTGTTCCTGTTACTATGTGACAAGAAATTACATGGTGGGAGTGTGGGGCCCAAAGGGCCCCGGGCTCCCGCCACTGCATTTCATTCACTATTTATCATCCTCATTCTCACAAAAAAGGGAGATTAGAGGCAAAAAGCTCTGTTTAATGCATCAGTTAGGGTTGTTCCACAGTGACAAAAGAGAGCAAATTCTGTGTTAGGGTTAAAAGAACCCCTTGCACCACCAGCCCGCCCCCCCAACCAGCAACAGGGTGTGCGTTGGGGTCGTCATCCTAACTCTTACCCCATTCTCCTGTACCTCTGTTCTTTACACATGTGATGGGATGAGGTTAGGGCTGATGACCAATGCACCACCGTGTGCTGGTTGGGAAAGCGGCTGGGGTGCAAGGTCTCTCAACCCTTACAATCGACTTCTCACTTTTGTCACTTTGAAGAACCCTAACTGATGCATTAAATAGAGGTTTTTTTTTGCCTCTAATTAATATATATATATATATATATATATATATATATATATCCAATTGTGGGTGCTGAAGGAGAGTGAGACTGGGCTTCTGACAGGGGTGGGGACATGGTTGTATTTAACAGGATGTGGACTGGGGAGGAATTTGGGGACTGTTTTTGTTTTTTCTTTTGGTTATGCACGAAAACAATCAATAACTTGTCACAAATATTTGGGCCAAATATTCAGGAAAAGGTACTTACACACTATTAATTAAAAGTCACTTGGAAATTCAAAGTGATTTTTAATAGATTTTAAGACTTGCATGGGATTTTTTTTTTTTGCTAAATAAAAAAAATCAGATCATACTGTTTGAGCTCCCAGAACTACTCAATTTTAATCACAGTCCTCTTACTCGAACAGCATGAAAAGACATTCTTAGTCAGAAAGAGGCATCTCTGTCAGGCTACATAAACATAAAAAAAATAACTAAGGATTTTTCTGCATCCTGATTGGACTAGATGGTTCTGAACCCATGTTCTTTAAGGGGGACAACCACTGTCTCGGAACACTTCTGGCAACCAAGATGCATTTGCAGCCACATATCCACAACTCCTAAAAACATTTTCACAAACATTTCTGACAGCCATATTGGTAACAGAGAAAACATATCCTGGATCCCTCCAGCTTGTCATAATTTTAAAATGGCAGATTGCCACATTTTGCACCCTGCTGCCAATGCGAACTGTAATGTAGCAAGCACACTAAGTGAAGATATTTGTCATAAAAGCTTTTTATGCATAATTTGTGGATATGTTAGCAAAATTGATTGAAAAAACATGGGATGAACCCCTGAAAAATAGCAACATATATATTCCCTGTGGTAAACTGTAATGGTTGAATATGTAGATGCTTACAAAAATAAATACTGAAATGAACATTTGCTCTTTAATGTCCCTGAAGGACCATGGGATTCAATTTCGTTTTAAGGTGCCAGCAATCTTTATTTTCTGTGCCAACCAATGCAACCTTTATAGGCTTCACTTGATGATCATCTGTAATTTAATGCAACTCCCTTTGGCCTGTCCTATGAGTTTCTTACTGCCCAGAGAGGGGTCAGCATGGCTTAGAGCAACTACCATGTCTAAAAGTATAAGATGGCATGGCTCACCTGGACTCCCTTCACAAACATTATGAGCATGCACAGCATAAATGAACACTCTTTTAAACTAGATTGATAATTCATTTGTGCTCCCTTTACATAGGAGATAAGGATTTAAAATGAGTTCAATTCTTTCATCTCTTAATTCATTTCTAAGCAAAGCTTGGGTCAGCTCCCACATTACAGTTAATTTGTTCCTGGGCCCTGTTTCATTTAGGTGCTCTCTTAAACACAGGCATACAATATGTACTTTGCCTTGATGAGACTCTCTCCTTATGTTGCTTAGGCACTCCTGACCACCACTTATTCTGATATGAGAGCTACTGTTACCCCATACAGATATTCAAATAAATACAATACCAAGCGATGGTTCTAGTACCCCAAGGTAGATGGTCTTGCCTCTGGAACAAGCCTCAGACCATTCTTAAGACACAAGATGTGTTCTAGTTACCTAAGTCAAGAAACTGTCTCAGACAGAAGTTCTCACTATTATGTTAAGTGAGATAATCAGTTAAATTACTCTAATTTGGTATTTAATATTTCTGTTGAAAATGGATTTGGGATACTTACAGCTTAGGAAGCTTGACATAAAGCTACTGCAGACAGGTTTTCTGGAGGCATTGTAGAGTTGTCTTCATTGCTTTCCTTATTATCTTGGAACATAGCAGGACTGGGTACAAAAGTTGTTGATGCCAATTGGATGGAATACATCTGTAGACATCAGGTCATATGTCTCCAGAAAACTTGGCATTTAAAGGGTACTGATGATGCACTTAAGGGCTATTCTTTGCTATCAGATACCAGGGTATTGCTCAGCAAATTCATGTAGATTGTCATGGGGTCCGTGACCTGGATAAAGATTTCAAGTTATTTGTCTCTATACCCTATTACCAGTACTGTACTTCATTTGCCAAAGCCTTTTTATTACAATCAAAATAGTTGAGATGTTATTTATTTAATGTGTATATCCCTCCAAAAAATTCCAAATACTACAGTGTAACTATGTGGGAGGAACTGGACACCATCATTCATAACTGCTGGGCTACTATGGCCTGTGAAATCATTTTATTATGTGGAGATTTTAATGCAAGACTAGGAAAACTCTATGGCTATGCAGACAATGATGTACACACAGTAGTTGGCTACATGGTGATGTCAAACCTTTTAATAGGTTAGCTTTGGATACCAGAACTAATCATTCGAGCAATAAACTAAAATAAATTTTAACTATTTACAATTTGGCCCCCATTAATGGCAGAATAGTTGCTGATGAGTGTGGTCATTTTACATATTTCAGTAACAAAGGGCATCTACTGTGGATTTTTGTTTTTGGAATGGAGCTATTTATTTTTGGGCTACCCTATCTATAGATGTTAGAAGTGAAAGTGACCATCTTTCCCTTGTTCTGAAATGGCACTCTTTGTGCCAAGCTAAAACTAATAACATAGATAGCTTTGAAATTAGAAACTCAAACAAAATTAGATGGATTGACAATCATCTACAACAAGTATCCTCTATTTTAGAAGCAATGATTTCTATGTCGGCTTGTGTGCGCATGCTCAAGCAACATCTTGCAGTAGTAGCACTGTAGTAGCACTTTTAAAGGTGTGTCAGTGTTGTGGCAAATCCTGGGGATGCTTTAGCCGGTGTGTCCCTCAGCCACCAACCAGTGAGCATGCTGCCAATGACAGCAGTTTCAGAGAGTGCCACCAACTTGAAACAAATGCACCGCTGCAATGAGAGATGCCTCCATTATGTGCCATTCCGGGTGAAACATTTCAATAAACATGGTGGCTGCTCTAGCTGTCCACCTCTCACAATCCCTAGAAAGCTAACTTTGGGGGTGCCCAATCCCCTGTCAGCATGCCCTCCCCATCAATTTGTTTGAAGATAGGTGCCCAATCCCCATCTGCATAATGTCCCCCTGGTTTCATTTGTCTGCCAAGGGGGAGTGCCCACTTCCCCTTGGCATCATTCCCCCCCAACACAGACACACTTTTTTTGCCAGCGGGGTGCCCAATCCCCATCAGCTTCTGCCCCCCCCAAAAAAAGTCCAGGTAGCATACTGGGAGCCCATTCCAGTGTGCATAAATGTATTTATGAAACCTGTAGAAAAAACCTTCCCCTGATGTTTTGCATTTGTTTTCATGGCCCTATAAACAAGAAAACATCCCTCCTCCCCCAACCTGTACACACACTCTGTGCACCCCACCTCCCCACACCTCCTCACCCCATACTTACTCCAGAGGCTCGATAATCTTCAGTGGAGTGGGAGATGTCTGAACTCTTCAAAAGCTAACCATGAACTGAAGAAAATCATGGTGAGCCATATAATGGCATCAATGGGGGAAGGATTCAACATAGGTGGATATCTCAGCCATTATTTTGACTTTTTGGGGTCCAAATTTTCAGCATGGGGTTCTTGGAACCCCACCTCATGAAGTCAGTCACTATCATTTCATTATTTAGTCCCTAAAGGTGATTTCATGGTCACTGCATGGAATCACCTTTTGGGACCGATTAATGAAATGACAGTGCCACTGTTCATGTGGTGGGCTCCCAGAAGGCCAATGTTGCAAATTTGGTGAACAAATTCTAAATAAATTACTGTATTATGAGCATGCCTTGTGCAGTTTCCACGCACGCTCATAACTTCGAGCATTTTCAATAATATCAATCCAGATTTTCAACATTGCCATTTTTTCACAGTTCCTTATGAACAGTGTAGCTGTCATTTTTCATATGCACCTGATATGTGTTTTCGCACATGTGATGTGCAATGGCATGGTCGCAGTGGGAAATCAATGTTCGGGACAGATTAAGAAAATCATAGTGATTGTGTTCATGAGGAGAGGTCCCAAAAAGCCCATGTTACAAATTTGGTGAAAAAATTCCCAAAAATAATTGTGTTACCAGCGTGCATTGCACAGTTTTTACGCACACTCGTAACTTTTCCAATTTTTTATATTTTCACTCCAGATTTTAAACATTGCCATTTTTGCACACCTCCTTATGAACAGTACAGCTGTAATTTTTCACATCCTTCCCAAAACATGTTTTTGCACCTGTGGTGCTCAATGGGTGCGGTCACTGTGCAAAATCAACTTTTGGGACAAAGTACAAAATCACAGTGCCATTGTTCATGAGGAGAGGTCTCAAATGCCCATGTTGAAAATTTGGTAAAACAATTCCCAAAAATGACTGCATTATGGGTGTGCATTGTGCAGTGTGTACGCACGCTCCAAGTTTGCAAATGTTTCATATTTTCCCTTCAGATTTTCAACATTGCCATTTTTTGACACCTCCTCATGAACAGTATAGCTGCCATTTTTCTCATCCTACCTGAAATGTGTTTCCACACCGGTGGCTCCCAATGGGACCATTGCTATGCGAAATCACCTTTCAGGATTGAGTAACTAAATGATAGTGGCACTGTTCATGAGGTAGGGTCCCAAAAAAACAATGTTGAAAATTTGGAGTGAAAATACCAACAAACACCTGGGGCAATAAGGTTTTCAATCATACATCCACCCTGTAGAGACTGACAGGCATCGGGGACGTAACTTGGGTTCGTCGACCATGATGTTTGCAGAATTCTATCTCCCCCTCAACCCTACAGCCACTGACAGGCACTGAGGTGTGCCTTGTGTTCTGCTACCCTAGCATTCACCTCATTCTCCTATATTGCACCCATCTCAGCTTATTTCCTTATGGAATGGGGTGAGCATAAGGGCCAAGGGCCCAAATGCGGACACCGACACCTGTCACTCTCTGCAGGGTGGGATGAGGTGGAATGACATAAGCATTATGGCTGACCCAAAGCCACACACCCAAAGCCTTTCAGTCTCTGCGGGGGGGGGGGTGATGGTGTTAATTCAGTACTTCACTGCCATTCCTATTTTGTATTTCTAACTCCTGCACTACCAATGCCAATGCCAGCAAGCCAACATTCAGCATTGACAAATGCTTGTTAGATATGGTACAATGACTGATACTGATAAGACATTAACAGCAATGACTAAAATTATTTCTGATTGTCTGAAAGAAACAAGAAATCTTTTGCTATGTCCCATTAACAGGGGAACTAGTTATAACTTAGTGATACCTGGTTTGACATAGACTGTCAGTATAGGAAAAAGAACTAAGGCAAATAATAAGGGCCACAAAAATAAATAAAAACAAGAATACCTTGAAATCTCCTTATAAAGCTAGAGAGGAATATAAAGCTTATTTAAAGGGAAAACAGAGAGAATATCATCTGAAAATGAGCCTAATGCTGGAGGCAATCCAAAAGAATAACTGTCAATCATTCTGGCTTTTTGTTGCCAGGGCACGAATAATAGAAGGCAAAAACTGGATACATACATATTGCTAGAACAATAGACAAAACATTACTCTAGCCTTTTTTATGATCCAGATATTAACAATGATATACTGCCCTGGGAAGAAGATAGAAATTGGTCACCTTTTAAGACAATTACGCATGTTAAAATCTGTTTTTCAATAGTTACACCTAAAAGGAAAAAAAACACCTGGTCCTTATTTAATCCCTTCTGAGGTATATTTAGCAACTCCTTTAATATGGTCTAAAGTGCCATCAGTCATCTTTAATTTATGCATTATGTGTAAGAATTTCCCAAACTCATGGAAAGGAGCCATTATTGTCTCCAGTTTAAAACTAGGTGATAAAACTGATCCCTTTATGTATCATCCCATTTCATTATTGGAAATACAAAGTCAGATTATCTCTAAAATTGTACTAGATAGACTGATGGAGCAATTGAACCAACTTGGTGGTCTCTCTAAACTCCAAGCAGGTTTCAGAGCAGGCCATTCTACAACTGATAATTGCTATATAATTTGCCACCTTCATGAGAAATATGTTAATTTAAGGAAACAAAAATTGTACATTGCATTTATAGATTTTAGTAGTGCATTTAGCAATATATCAGGCACAAAATTATGGATAACCATGTATCAAATGGGCATTCAGCCCTTTCTGATGGTATGATCAGAACTGTACAGTGACACATGGGCTCAGGTTAGATGGATGGGTGGACATCTCTTCTGAGATAAGAACCAACAAGGTGTCAGGCAGGGCTGCATCTTAGCCACAACCTTGTTCTGTATTTACATTAATTACCTTCTTCAATTCTCAGACTGTATTTCTGATTCTCCATTAATTAATAATTTTGTCTGCCCAGCCCTAACCTATGCCGACAACTTGACTATAATATTGTTGTCTCAGTTGGGTCTCCAAAAAGCTTATGATTTTGTACGAGTTCTTTCAGGAATATAATTTAAAAATCAATGAAAACAATAGTCAGGTAATAGTTTTGGGATTAAAAAATACTAAAAAGACATGGTTGGTGGGAAATAATAAGCCTAAATCTGTAAGTTCTTAAGTGTGTCTGGGACTGGTTCTATATAATGACAGATTTTGGAAAAAACACATAAAAGGGCAGGTCACAAAACTTAAAACAAATAGTGGGTGCCTTAAGTAAATTCAACCATAGCTATAGTATGGTGGAAATTCAGTAGTTCCACTCATAAAAGCTATACAGGCTAAATATGTTCCCATGGCACTGTATCAATGTGAACTTTGTGAGCAGGAAACCTAAGGCCCTTGGAAAGTCCTCTTAACAAGCTACTCCATTCAACTCTTAGTGTTGGCCCTTCTATTTCATAGCCTTTATTAGAGCAGAACTCGCCTAACTAGCTTGGAGTTTCTGAACATATCAAGGTACCTGAATTATTGCATTAAAATAACTAATATGAATTCTCTAGGTTACCCTTTCAATATTTGTTAGAAAAAAATGGTGCAGTATTGGTTGTGCAAAATCACAGTGGCTCCTTGGTATTGATAAGATCTGTCATGATTATGATTTATAAATTTTGAAATACTATGCTCCAAATAATATTACAATAAGTGTAAAATATAAGTCATACTGCCTTAAAAGAATAAGTAATTATAATAAGGGCAAAGACATGATTTCTATAAGAGGTCTAAAAATTGCACCATGTCTGGTCCAGAATGATAATGTATGTGCATTCAGATACTATCTGGGTGCTTTGACTAGAGATGCAGCGAATTTAAAATTCTCTGGTGAAGTGCACGCGAAGTGGGCACTTTGTGTTGCCACTCCACTATGTGGAGTAGGCATTGCAAAGTGCTCACTTCGTCTTGTCATTACCACTTCGTGTTGGGCTGAATGACAATGTGAAGTAAGGCGAAGTCATTGTTTTTAATGGACTTCGCGTTCCTCATTAGGATTGTAAGTGATACACTTGGTGTTTCAGATTTGGCAGCCCCCCACGCATCACATGGCTTACAGTACCATAAGTCACATGCTTTTTAGCTAGGCAGGAAGAAAGTGGGTCAATACAAGCAGACACTTCTACGTTCTCCTGTGCAGATGGAGAGAGAGTAGTGTGTTTTGTGACTGCTGATACATTTAGATCAGAGCGAGGAGGAGATTTAAACTTTGATTTAGACCCAACAGCTTTTTTTTGTCTTTTCTGTACTCTTTTTTACTTAATTTGTTCTTTCTGTAAAATTTATTTTTCTTACCTTTATAAGTAGTTAGGTGTATATCTGTGTCTGCGTGACTGTGTGTGTGTGTGTGTTGTGTGACAGTGTGAGTAGTGATTGCTCAGACTGAGGGAGCTCAGTAGGAGAGATGGACCAGGGTAAGGGACTATCTGGGAAGGGTCAGCTCTGGGAGAGCGTGGTAGTGGTCAGTATCGTACCACGTGCATGTGTGGAGGGCATGGGCACCCATTCCTGTTGGACCGATCAAAACTTGTGAGTGCCCCCCCGAAGCAGGACCAGCACCGCCTCCTGTCCTGACTCTGAGGCAGTTGAACCACCACCACCAAGTCCAGCACCAGGTCCTCTGGAGCAGGATGTGCCTGTTCCCTGGGCCCAGGTGTGGATCCCATCCCTGTTCAGCATCGTGACCAGCAGGCGTACAATACATCCAAGTAACTATTAAAAAAAATGTATGTTGTGATTCATGACATGATAGTAAATTGTGATTTGTGACTGCATTTGTGACCGTGATGATGAAGAAACATGAATGCCTATGGTTGTACTTCCCCAGGCCCCGATGAGCTGCAGCTTAAAACTCCCAGACTTAAAAGCACGTATCAATGAGTACAATGGTGGGGTGGTGAAGCCTGGACAGATACTACAAAACAGGCTTACAATACATCCAAGTAACTAGAAAAAAAATGAATGTGATTCATAACGTGAATGATCGTGAATCGTGATTTGTGACTGCATTTGTGACTGTGATGATGAAGAACGTGATTTGTATCACGAGTGACTCCTGATGATGGTCCTGACTTAAAAACGCATATTAATGAGTACAATGTTTATGCAGAATTAAGCTCCACACCTGTCCAGTACTCTGAAGGGAAGCCAAAGAAACAACTGTGACTTAAGTTACAGATGGAGACTGGGCCCTAAAGAGATGCAAATGCACAGACAGATTAAGATTGTGCTGTGCACTGAAGAGATGCAGACACAAAGGCACAACACCTAACCAGTGCTTACCATCAGAAATTCAAATCTGGAAAGAATACCTTTACGGTTGGAAGCGGACGTGAGGCAGTGTACTGTACTGCTGCAGTAACAGTCACTAGTACTAGTACCAGTAAAGATACCACAAAGAAGTACAAAATCACACAGCTGCAGTGGATAGCAGCTTCACATTGCTGAAATTATTATGTGCACAATAAAAGGTGTCTGATTTGATGACACGCACACACACATACTCACACACACTAAGTAATGCATAACAAATTGAAAACTTCAGTAGTATAACCACATATTTTAAACAAACTAAAATTATGCATTGCTGCACCACAACAATCAGCAAAAATGGCAAGAAATATTGAAAATATTACTGTGTGTACATTAACACAGTTAAACAAGAAAATATCACCAAAACAGAAAGCACTGTCTTTTCTCCAAGTTAATCTACCTACACCACAGATACACCTCTCCCAAAGCACACTTCCACTGTCTCTCAGTACACAGACTGAATGTTGTACATTAGCATTAAAAATCCATACACAAACAATAAACGCTTGATGATATGAGCACAGGAGGGTTTCCTATAATCGATGAACTAAAGTTTCAGCAAAAAAAAATGACTCAAAAAGGCTTTTTTAACAGCTTTTTGAAGGTTTGAATTGCAGAGAGCTCTCAGAGCAGATTATCTCCTACAGCTTCCTACACACTACCCAAAACTGAGGCTGTGCAGAACAATCTAGAGCCCATGTGACCTGAAATCCCATGAAACACTGCAAAATTCGCCTTTGAGCTTAACATATGGTAAGGAAGTACATTGTTTTCAATGTACTTTGCCTTAAGAATTGTGGAGTAGTGGTTTGGGACGGCAGAGTAATGCTGAAGTCATTGTTTCAATGGACTTCGTTACTCATTTGTAACGCTGGTACTCCATTTCACGCTAGGAGCACCTCGCAATTGGCTTCTTCACTCTATGGATCATTTCATGGAGCAAATTGAGGCCACTCGCCCACCACTAGCTTTGACAGATCCCACACTAAGGAAACTCTATACTAAGTATAGATGGGAGCTTTTAAAAGCAATGTTCTTAAAACTAGGTATGAGAAAAACAGTAATATAGAAGCAAGAATTTGTGCCTGTAATTTTGAAGAAAGAAGACTTATATCATGTAATTTTTCTTGACCTTGGTATAATACTCCCAGAGCTAGATGGCTTTACCAACTCTGGGCAGAAACTGCTACATCTGATAAACTGCTGCTGCTTACTATTATGTTTACAACAGAGGATGTACATACTGTATAATCAATACAGTTGTGCAGTATCTCAGAGCTACTGCCTTATTCATATGAAATACTATGTATGATTAATATTGTAATTTGCTGCAAGGAGAGAAAATTATTTGACATATATGTTTTTATCTGTATGTTTTACTGTGTTATGATTTGTATTTATTGTATGTTAGCACTTTGTAAAGGTCTACAGCTGAACAAAATAAAGTTTTCATTCATTCACTGTTGTGTTCTCTGAACCCCATTACTAATGTTGTGTGCTCCTTAGGTCATGGTGTCAGAGCTAGTCTCATTACTTTGCATGGCATTTTCAATGGAACCTCCAGGCTTGAAAGCCAGTGATGCTCATCTATTGAGGGATGCCCACCCAGGAACCCACTATTGCCTTCCAGGCCATCATGCTGCCATTACCCAGCCATCTATACCCACCATACTCCTAGCTCAGCCACACCACCAGCCTGAAAACTTCCAGACCCAAAGACAGAGCACCCAGAGTCCTCCAGATGAACCAGAATGTGCAGCTTCTGATTGTGCCATTCACTTTCCTCTAAAGGTGTATGATTCCTAGAACAGGCACTACAAATGCATGACTACCAGATCCCTAAGAGTTGTCAGTAAAGCCTCCTGGTTACCCAACACCAAATTCTTTTGCCACCCATTGGTATGGGCAGAAAGAATCTGTCAAGGGATTCCATGCTACTCCAGCCTGGCCCTCTGCCACTGAGCCTAGGATGGCAGTTCCCCTCTGACCCCAATGGTGCTCTGGGGCTCAAAGAAATCCCATGCCATGCCAACCCCAGCAGTCCACCACTGAACCAGAACTCATAGGACCCCTTAATGTCCCAGAACTCATACCTGTGTGCTGGCACTGGTACAGATGCTGCCTACTCCCTCAAACTTTGTTCATTTCCCCAGCTCAAGACTGGCTCTTCTCCTGCCAGTTCCTCCTACTTACATCTCTGTAATTGAACTCCTCTCCCCACTTCTGAAGGGCAAAGCACTTGATGCCCTGGTACCTAGTGCTTTGTTGGACATACTAGTAACAACCCACCCCTTTACTGGGAAAGTGTTCTTACATTTAAGATCAGTTTGCTTTTCTTTATCTTTTAAACAATGGATATGTACTAGAATAAAATGTTTTATGCCTTTACATATATAGCAGTTGATGTAAATGTGATGTTTACTAGGCCTTTGACTTCATCACATACATTGTCACTTGGCCTAGTTCATATTCCACTTCCCATTTCAAAAACATTTGTATGTGTTAAAATAACCTCACAATTGCCATATTTCTGGCATCACAATCTGCTTTCATGGTAAACACTATGATGTAATAACAGGTGATTTGAATCCAGATAATCCTGATGATGCATGGTTCCCCACTGACTCAGTGGAAGCACGTTGTGGTTCCATATGCAAAACCCAGGAGTGGCATAGACTTGGGTCCTAGCAACTAATCTGGTGCTTGTCTGTGACCCCTCATGATGAGCCTGGCTGCTTTCTCCTTTGCAAAGAATGCTTCAGCATGATACTGTCTGTACTCCATGAGTAAGACCATCACAGAGGCTCTCTGAAGCACAGGGAAAGGAGTAAGGGGTCATACTCACTCACAACACTGTGCACATCATGAAAGCTATCGGAAGAAATTGCACTCAGCCATCTTCACAATGGTGCATTGGCATTCTTGAGCCCTGACTGGTCAGTTTGCCTCCTCACTAGATCATGGGATGCAGAGGAATGTAGAGGAATGCACCAGCCTGAGGGCCTCACAGAGGGGAGTAAGCCCCATGATTATATAAGATGAACCAGTCATGATGGAGTTGGGTAGTTGAACACAAGCCTGATAACAGGGTAGCCCAGCCAGTCCATAAACAGATAAAATGAGAATCCTGATGAAAACAATTTATACTACATCAGTTTTGTATGTTATGAAAAGTAGACAAATTATACTGGAAAACTGAGGAAAGATAAGTGAAATTAATAAAATGTTGTTAGTTAATTAAAATTACTAAAATGAGAATATTAAATTACATACTAAAGTAAACACCTGAAGCTGTTTTTTCAAAGTGACAAAATTGCACAAGTGAGGAAAATGTCATAGCAAAGGAGGCTGCTCTTGCACAACCACAATCTTTGCCTTATGTATGCAGTTTTATAAGCACAACCAAACTTTTGCGTATGCATGCAGTTTCATAAAAGTTTGCCTTTTGTGACCTTTTAACATTTTTACAGCAATTTGTACATTTTTGTACTGATACCATGCCTAAAAATACCACCAACAGCTTAAAATCTGGTTCAGTTTCAGCTGGCATCCATCTATATCCCTTCCCCTCCGGACAAGTCAGAAAATAGGCAAAAGATTGTCTAGTCCTCCTTCCCAGTCAACAACAACTAAACAAATAGAGTAACCAGGAGCAACATCTGTGCAACAAAACAGAAAATGTGAGAATATGCAAAAAATGCTGAAAATAGCATATTCAGTAGTGCAGCAAATTTTCCCTGCACCTGTGAGTTGTACACAGGTACAGAAGTTTATCCAATCAGCCTTTCCAGGCTCTCTGAAAGCTATCTGTCTGCCTGCCTGCCAGCCTGCCTGTCTATCTGTCTGTCTGTTTGTCTATCTATTACACAGATGAGTCCTTTGCCTCATATAAAAATCAATCAGTTATTTCCGTATACCTGTGGTAAATTCAATTAGAATTATAAACTTGAACTAATCAAACAATTACAAGTATATACCTGCACTGGTCAAAAGTACCACCTATACCTATAGTATATAAGACCCTCGCTGCCAGACTAATTACAACTAATTACCAAACCAATTAGCCAATTAAAATATCAATTAATATTCCTACTAACCTAATGAACATTTACCAGAAAAGCACTCTAGTACTCCTGCTAGAAAATACCTTTGAAAACAAACCTAGAAATTGAACTACCCATAACAATAACCTACAGATCCACTCCCCATTTCTTACCAGTCATCATCCTTCATATTGCTGCCACTGATTCCCTCCTTCTACTGATACTGTGTAGCCCTCCTTGCTACTATCAAAGACCATGACTGCCACAGCTCCTGACCGCACATACCCACTGCTCCCAATCGCAGAAAGAATGCCTCTCTACCACTAACCACACCACTTCTTATCGCAAACAGCACACCACTCTCCACTGCTACCATGCCAAAATAAAGGATTGACCGACCCAGCAACACCTCCATTTAGAGGAAGACCCAGCACTAAGGAAACACAAAAGGGCAAAATAAAATGTAGAAAACCCAGAAGTACTGTAACTGCAACTGCGATCTTAAACATTTTGTAACTGTAATAATTTATTATATTTAATAAATAAGGTGAAAGGGTAGTGCACTCAGAGTATATCAATCTTGGGAGCAATGGAGACAATAAAGACACTTGGCTTTCAGCTTTATGGTCTATATATTCTCAATAGCCCCTATGGAAATGATGCTATCAGTGGGCTTGGGTGGCTAGTGTACCAATAAACCATGAGCTTACAGGTGATGGACAACAGATGTAAAAGATTAGGGGAAAATAAATATGTTAAATATATTAAAATAAATTATATTAAAAGTAAAATGATTAATTTTGTATGTGTTGTATTGACCTTTAGAAGGCATAAGCTAGAGATGGGAGAACCGCTCTGGTGCAGTTCTGACCCCTCACCGATAGGGTTGACTTGAGTCTTGATTAGAAAAACTGAGTCTTTCATGGCTCAACCCAGATTGCTGAGTTGGCTTGGTTCAGAAGTGCGGTCCATTCTGAATAACATTCTCACCACCAGTACTGCATGGAAAAGGCAGTGCAGGCAATGACGAGTGCACCAAAAAAAGTATTTCTTTTTTCCCCAATCTCTGCTGAAGACACCCGAGTCCTTGGACCATTACATGGCTAACAAAGGTAAACCCCTGTGATCATGGGGCACTGAAGGGAGCCAACCAATGAAGGTCTCTGTTCTGTGATTGACACATATTCTAGCCAATCCTCTGTGACAGCTACCACAGGATCGCACTAGGAAACAGAATCAAGTGCATTTGCAGCTTTGCAGTCAACAGAGACAGTCCATATGTTTGTGTGTGGAGATTTCCCAAAAAACAACCAGTGAAAATTTTGTTAGAGAGGGAAAAGGAGAGTAGTGACTGAGAGACCAATGAATCAACAGCAGAAAACAGCAGAGTGCTGCAGACATTGCAGCAGACAGTACTTATCAAACAAGCATTAGTCAATGCGAATGTTGGCTTGCTGTCATTGGCAGTGCAGGAGTTAGAGAGATGCATAATAGGAATGTCAGTGAAATATTGAACTAACACCACCTCCCACAGAGACTGAAAGGCATTGGGGGTGTGCCTTTAGGTTGTTGGCCATAACACTTACACCATTCCACCTCACCCCACCCTGCATACAGCAACAGGTGTCATGGTGTGCCGTGGGGTCTTCAGCCCTTATGCTCACCCCATTCCATAGGGAAATAAGCTGATATGGGTGCAGTATAGGAGAATGGGGTGAACGTTAGGGCTGAAGACCCCAAGGCACACCTTGATGCCTGTCAGTAGCTGCAGGGTGGGGGTGGAATGCTGTGAGCATTACGGCAGATGAACCCAAGTCACACCTCCGATGCCTGTCAGTGTTTACTGGGTGAGGCACTGCAGTTGGAAACCCTAACACCCTGGGTGCTTGTTGGTATTTTCACTCCAAATTTTCAACATGGACTTTTTGGGACCCCACCTCATGAACAGTGTCACTGTCGTTTTGTTACTCAATCCTGTAAGGTGATTTCACACAGTGACTGCGCTATTCAGTGTCACTGGCGTGGAAAAACATTTTTGGCAGGATTTGAAAAATGACAGCAGTATTGTTCATGAGGAGGTGGGAAAAATGGCAAGGTTGAAAATCTGGAGTGAAAATAAGAAAAATTGGCGAAGTTAAGAACATGCGTAGAAACTACGCAATGCATGCCTGTAACACAATCATGTATTGGAATTTTTCCACCTAATTTTCAACATGGGCATTTTGGGACCTCCCATCAATCAACAGTGACACTGTGATTGTATTAATCTGTCCCAAAAGTTGATTTCCCACAGCAACCGTGCCATTCTGCACCACAGATGTGAAAACACATTTTAGGAAGGATGTGAAAAATGACAGCTGTACTATTCATTTGGAGGTGTGAAAAAATGGCAGTGTTGAAAATTTGGAGTGAAAATATTAAAAACTGGTGAAGTTGTGAATGTGCATAGAAACTGTACAATGTACACTCATAATGCAGTCATTGTTTGGAATTTTTTCACCAAATTTGCAACATAGGATTTTTGGGACCTCCACTCATGAATAGGGATGTAAGTTTGTCATGGCAGTCATACTCAATCAATCAATCAATCAAAACTTTATTTATAAAAAGGCACCTTTCTAAAACCAAGGCGCCTGTACATCACATAACAAAAACAATATTACTAAAAACAATAAAAATTAACCAAACTTAATAATATTTAAAAATCATTATACGCTTGTTTAAAAAGATATGTTTTAAGTGCTCCCTTAAAAGTTTGGATGGTCGGGCAATCTCGTACCTGACGAGGTAGAGAATTCCACAGGGTCGGGGCCATAAAACTAAAAGATATAGCCCCAGAGGTCTTCAAACGAACCCTGGGAATCTCCAGCAATCCCTCGTCAGTGGATCGGAGAGAGTAGGGGGGACAGTAGGGACAAAGGAGATCTTTCAGGTAGCTAGGTCCCTGATCAGGTAGGGCCTTATAGGTCAGCAAACCGACCTTGAAGGTGATATGCCAGCATATTGGCAGCCAATGCAGTCCGTGAAGCACAGGCATTATATGACTGGTCCTGGAGGAACCAGTCAATTGTCTGGTGGCCGCTTTCTGCACTAGCTGCAAGCAGCGAATATCAACCCCCGGTAGCCCAAGATAAAGGGAATTGCAGTAGTCAAGACGGGAGGTAACGAAGGTGTGGACCAGAGTAGGGAGATCATCGGGAGGAACCAGGTGCTTCACTCAGGCAATGTTCCTCAGGTGGTAAAAAGAGGCTTTGACAACTGTCGACACCTGTGATTTAAGTGTTAAACAGCTGTCAAAAACAATGCCCAGATTCTGCACCCGGTCTGAGGTAGTTAGCTGGACACCCCCGAGCCATAAGCCCGAGAGTGATCCAGCCAACAAACCCACCTCCCAGCGACCTGGGTCCACGCACCAACACCTCATTTTTCTTGGATTCAACCACAACCAACTCACATTCATCCAGTCCTGATTTCGCAAGACAGTTATTAAAAACTGAGAGAGCGCATCTTGGCCAGGTACCAAGGACATGTACAGTTGAGTATCATCTGCATAGCAGTGAAAACTCAAACCATACTGCCTAATGATCGATCCTAATGGCAGCATGTACACCGCAAACAACATGGATAGGGGAATGATGTTGAGGAAAAAATCCAGTCACCACCCCTGAGTCCTACCTCGAGGAAGGATCGAAACCAACTGAGGACTGTACCAGACAGTCCACAGATAAATCGCAGGTGCTCCAACAGCACACCATGGTCCATAGTGTCAAATGCCACAGAGAGATCAAGAAGGACCAAGATAGAACAGGTCCTTTGATCTCTCACTATCAGGAGATCATTTAGTAGAGCCGTCTCGGTACTATGTCTCTTCCTAAATCCGGACTGGAGAGAATCATATACATTGTGGCTGGTTAAATGATCTTCCAACTGTGATGCAACCACCTTCTCAATAACCTTTCCCACAAAAGATAAGTTAGAGATGGGTCTGTAGTTAGCCAGACAGTCCGGGTCCAAGGAGGGATTCTGAAGAAGGGCTGAACCATACCCTCCTTCAGAGGATTTGGAAAATCCTCCTCCAAAGACTCCAGACTATCTCAGCCAAGACCGGGTTGATTTTATCTACACAGCCCACTAGGAGATGTGTAGGACCTGGATCCAGACCACAGTTGGTTGGACGCAATAATCGGATGATCATCACAATGTCATTGATTGTGGAAGGCTGAAGTTGGACACACAAAACTGGTGTCCAACATCTCCCTGTCAACCATCACAACCCTACTAGAGAGAGTCAGGCGGACATTGGACCCGATTTTGGCAACCTTATCTGAAAAGAACTGAGCAAGCTCCTCACACCATTCTTGAGAAAAGGCTCTTCTGGGCTGAAGACAGACTGGATTGCACAATCTGTCTATGGTCTGGAAAAGCTGAGCTGGTCTATTCTGAGCAGCAGCAATCTCTCTGGACAGAATTTTGCCTTCTTACGAGAGATTGCTGATTAATAGACCACATAATGGTCCATCAATCTAAGTTTGTCACAATCCAAGCCCGACCTCCGCCAACATCTCTAATCTTTGTCCAACTATCCTCAACTCCCTAGAGTCTCATCAAACCAAGGAGACCTAGGGTGAAGAGTGAGGGACAAACACAAACAGGAGTATGGAATCCAGGGCCTCTGTCACTGCCTTATTATAGGCAAGTACCAAGTCCCTGGATCCATGCAATCACTCAGAAAACCCAATAGGTCCAGCACTGCCATCAGGCCATCTGGGAAACACCTAAAGGCGTGCACCGGACCATCTCCATAGGGCTGGCCTACTAGGGCGGCCTCAAACTGAACCCAATGGAATGATGGTCAGACCATCCGACTGTTTCCACCACCAAATTGGATATCTCCATCCCAGTGGAACACCAAGTTCAATGAATGACCTCCAATAAGGGTCGGGGAGGAAATAACCTATGTGAAGCCCAGTGAAATCATTAACTGGTGGAAGTCTTGACCAAACTGTGAGAGTTCATCGACCCAGGCATTGAAATCCCCCAGAACCAACCATCTGGGGGATCCCAATGTCAGGTCGACAATGAAGTCTGCGACTTCCTGCAGGAAAACATTCCCATAACCTGGTGGATGGTAGACAAGAAGAATCCTGCACCCCACACCCTGGGTCATAATACATTCAAAGGAATTGGTAGTACCCACTGGTACTCCCACTAGGCCCAGTTCTGATCTAAAACAGATGGCAACACCCCCGCCCCTACAATCCATCCTAGGGCGGTGTATCACTGAGTACCTGGCTGGAATTGCTGAAGCCAAAACCGGGCCAGCATTTTCATCCAGCCAGGTCTCGGTAATGCATGCCAGGTCTGATGTTCCAGCAAGATTCTCTATAATAGTGGTCTTGTGTTTAATGGACCTGGCGTTACATAACACCACCCAAGTAGGATGAGCATCCAAGGATGACTGTGCTACCTGCTGACTACCAGCAGAACCCTTGGGTATGGGAACCAGACAGGGAGAACCCCTTTCCTGGACCCATTTTGCCCCAGGGCATCTCCTAGTCCCCACTATCCCTATCCACCCACTCCTTTCCAATCCCTCTCCTTGCCCAGCCGTCATCCTCCCCTTTTTTCCTGGTAATCCCCAGAGCCCTACACCATCTATACACCTCTGGTGACAGGGGAGGACAAAAGAATGGACAGAGGTCTCTGAGCCTGGAGGGGGAATTGTACCCGACCATCCTAATACCATCCCAACACATATTTACTGTGCTAACTAAATCCAATAAACAATCCCAAACTGCAAATTCAGCCTAAATCTAAACCCAAATAAATAAAAAAAAAAAAAAAACTCGGCATGGATTCCATGATGTTTGGTCTTTATATAGGACTTCCATGACTTTCACTATTGTCATCAAAAAGTAGCAACAATGACCGTGACAGGAAATTTACTATTGATTCCATGAACAACCAGTGAGTTATTAAACCCTCATCCAACCTCATCCATGACAAACTTACATCCTTACTCAAGAACATATGAAGAGAGACTTAAGGAGCTTAATATGTATAGCCTCGAGGAAAGGAGGGAGAGGGGGGACATGATAGAAACTTTGAGGTACCTCAAGGGAATCAACAAAGTCCAAGAGGGTAGCATCTTTCAAAAAAAAGGTGTGCAAGAACAAGGGGGCACAATTTGAAGATGGGGGTGGCTCAGAGGTAATTTAAGGAAAGTATTTTTTCACAGAGAGGTGGATGCATGGAATGGCCTTCCAGAGGAGGTTGTGGAGTCAAAACAGTGGTGGAATTCAGCATGCATGGGACAGTCATAAGGCAATTCTAGGGGTGGGGTAGGAAGAAGTGGCTGCTGGTTAACTAGGATCTGCAGCTTATCCATTAGGTAGGAAATGGGCAGACTGGGTGGGCCAAGCGGTCCTTATCTGCCATCAAATTTTATGTTTCTATGTTTCTATGTTTCTGTTGTTTCATTAATCTGCCTAGAAAGGTGATTCCACAGTGACTGTGAAATCACCTTTTGGGATGGAGAAATGAAATGACAGTGCCAGTGTTCATGAAGTGGGGTCCAAAGAATCCCATGATAAAAATTTGGGGCCAAAATTAAAATAAATGGCTACGATATAAACCTAAGTTGAACTCCCTTCCCCCCATTGACTCCCATTATCAATCAATCAATCAATCAATCAATCAAATCTTTATTTATTCAGGCGATCATCATTGAGCAAGGCTCATTTACAAGATGGACCTGATAGGTCAAGGTTCGAGTTGATGCACAGCAATTACATCACATACTTATGAAACAGTTATACATACAGAAAAGAAATGTTATTTATAACACAATAATATACAGAGAATTCACATGTTAAAGCTTGGCAAGAAAGTTAAACTAACATCTACAATATGTACAGTACATATATATCACAATGAGGGCCATGACATTAGTCCATAATGAGTACAAGGATGGTTAAGGGAATATTGGGTGCCATATGCTAAGCGGTGTCTGGCTGGAAGAAATATGCCATATGTGATTGGAATACGGTTTTGTGGGATGACTATTCTATCTCTAGCGGTAACAACTGCATTTCTCTGTGAAGAAGGCTGTACAGTGCTGCTTGAAGGATGTAAATGGTATGATAATGGACAGTTTTAGGGATTTTGTAGGGTGCTCCATGCTATGGCTAGAGAATAGCTGATTGCTGCCTCCTATTTTGTGTTGACTTTGGGCAATTTGAGCAGGATGATATTGTTGCTTCTTAGGCATAGGAGCTGGGAGTGGTCAGGTTGAAGCAGTCCAGGATATAGCTTGGAAGTTTTTTGATAAAGCTCTGTAGATCCATAGAGCTGCATTTCTGCTCCTCCTGACATGAAGGGAAACCCATCCAATTGCATCATAGAGAGAACAATGGTGAGTATTATATGGCAGGTCTGTAATGAACCTTATTGCTCTATGGTATAAGGTATCCAACTTTGAAGGTAGGGAGGGCAGTGACTATAGAGGAAGTCTGCGTAGTCAATGACTGATAGAAAGATGGCCTGGACTAATCTCATCTTTGAATCTCTATTAAGGAAGGGTTTAATCTGTAGAGGAGGCCAAGCCTTTGCCGAAGCTTTTTCAGCAGTTGTTCTAGATGCTGAGTAAAGTCAAGTCTGTTGTCAATCCACACACCTAGGTATTTGAAATTTTCAACATACTCCAGATTTTCTCAAGTATAGTGCATAGCTGGGGAGACTGATTGAAGAGGATGTGTTGGTGGGAGTTTGGGTTGTGAACATCATTGCTTTGGTTTTCTTTGCATTTAGCAGAAGCTTTTTCATGCGAAGCTGATGTTGTAACAGGGAGAATTCTGCTTGTAGGATTTCATGAGCAACTTTAGGTGAAGGGTTGCTGACATACAGTACAGTGTCATCAGCAAACAGATGTACTGAGGACTTGTAAGGTTGAATCAATTTTATTTATATAAATGGCAAAAGGATAGGACCCAGAATAGAGCCTTGGGGAATTCCTCTTGACAGTGGTCTTAATGGGGAGAGGTCACCTTCAGCTTTACCTGCTGTGATCTACTGGAGAGGTAGCATCTGAACCACTTAAGGGAGGATGGATCTAGGCCAATGGAGTGTAGGGATGAGTAGCAGTTCATGGTCCACAGTGTCGAATGCTTTGCTCAGGTCCAGGAATACTGCACAGACATTGTTCTTTTTATCCAGTTCTGTTTGCACAATCATTGGTGACCTTGGCTAATGCAGTGATAGTGCTATGTTTGGCCCTGAATCCAGATTGAGCTGGATTTAATAGACTAGCATTGTCCAGATAGTCTCTTAACTGAATACTCACTAATTTCTCAGCATCTTGGATAAACAGGTAGGATGAAGTGCCCCGCTGACCTCTAGGTACTCAACAATTCTTTCTTTCAGAAGTGATTCCATCATTTTCCCTACCACTGAGGTCGAACTTACAGGTCTGTAGTTTCCTGCTTCTGCCTTGCTCCCACTTTTGTGAAGGGAATCACATCTGCCTTCTTCCAGTCCTCAGGTACCACCCCATCCTGCCATGATTTGTTAAAAGCATGGTCAGTGGTGTCACTAGGTCCTCCCTTAGTTCTTTTAGGATTCTGGGGTGAATCCTGTCAGGCTCCATTGCTTTGTCCACTTTGAGTTTTAGGAGTTCTTTCAGGACTCTTTCTTCTGTAAATGGACTGGTGTCAACCCCCCTACCCAGAGTGCTTCTATTGTCTGGTTTAGGTAACTCCTCCTCATCTTCTTTTGTGAATACTGAGCAAAAGTATTCATTCAGTATCTCTGCCTTTTCACTGTCTCCCTCTGCCCACTCCCTCTCCTTTATTAATCTTCACTATCCCTCCCTTAACCTTTCTATGCTCACCAATGTACCTATAAAAGGTTTTATCCCCCTTCTTAACTGAGTTGGCTATTTTTTCCTCGGTTTGGGCCTTTGCTAGTCTGACTGCCTTCCCCACTTCTTTCTGCTTTAATTGATACAGTTTGTGTCATGCTCCTTCTGTGATTCCTTATACTTTTTGAATGCAGCCTTTTTCTCCTTAACCTTCCCTGCCACCTCTTTTGAGAACCATAGTGGTTTTAACTCTGCTTTGTTTTCTTTATTTGTTTCACACAAAGCGTGTTGCCTCTGTGATGGCAGTTTTGATTTTTCTCCATTGTTCTTCCACCTCTCCTTTTGGTCATTTGCTAGTGCATTTTTCAGGTATTCACCCATTTTGCCAAAGTCAGCCCTTCTAAAGTCAAGTATCCTTGTTTTTGTATGGCTTATCTCCATGGTTGTGCTCATTGTGAAGCACACTGCAGTGGTCGCTTGTTCCCAGATGTCTACTGACTTCTAAATTTGTGATCCTCTCTCCATTTGAGAGTACCAGGTCTAGTATTGCTCCCTCCCGAGTGGGTTCCAACACTAGCTGTCTAAGGCCTGCCCCCTGCAGGGCATCGAGAATGACCCTGCTCTTGGATGTGGCTGCAGTACATGTTATCCAGTTAACATCTGGCATATTCAGGTCCCCCATCAACAGTATCTCCCCTTTTTCAGCCATTTTGAGAATGTCCTCTATCATTTTGTTGTCCATTTCCTCCCCTTGAGACGGGGGTCTGTATACAACCCCTGTACGGATTGTGATGCCATTCCCTGTCTCCAAGGTGACCCAGAGTGCCTCTTGTCCTCCCCCTTTACTTTTTAGTTCTGTAGCTTTGATCCCTTCCCTTTGGTATAGAGCTACTCCACCTCCTCTTTTACCTTCCCTGTCCCTTCTGTAGATTGTGTACCCAGGTATGTTGACATCCCAGTCATGGTTCTCGGTGTACCATGTTTCTGTGACTGCCACAATATCTAATTGTTCATCTTCCATCAGGGCTACTAGCTCAGGAAGCTTGTTTCCCAGACTACTGGCATTGGTACTCATTGCCCTCCATTTAATGTTGGCTTTATCCTTTTTTCCACCATCCCTGCTCTTATTGTCCTTGTCTATTTTTCCATTTACCCCTGTCCTGCCCTGTGTTGAGCTCTGTACCTCAGTGTTTGCCTTACTACCTGCCATGTTTTGTGGGGGGAGACTTGAAATTTCCTGCCTTTTATCAGCGCCTCCCCCCTTGGCTAGTTTAAAAGCTTGCCAAGGAAGCATTTAAACCTATCACCTGGGAGCTTGGTTCTCTTCGTGGACAGATGCAGACCATCATGCCAGTATAGACCTTTATCTCTCCAGGTGGCCCCCCGTCCCCAATGAAGCCAAAGCCCTGTGCTCTGCACCAGTTTTGCAACCATTCATTAAACTGCATGGTGTGCAGTACCCTAGTCTCACTCCTGCCATGGACTGGTAGCACCTCTGAGAAGGTTACCATGCTTGCTACCTGACTGAGGCCCCTCCTCAACTCTACAAATTCATTCTGCACTGCACTGATCCCATGCCTAGCTAGGTCATTTGTCCCAAGGTGGACTATGATATCTAGTTCCCTCTCCTGTGATGCTGCTTCTGCAATCCTGTGGATTCGCTTCTTGTCCCTCCAAGCCATGACACCAGGCAGGCACCTTACTTCCTTCTCCTCTTCCTTTCCCAGTTTTACCCCCCTAACAATTGAGTCCCCTATCAAAAGCTGTTTCCTTCCCCTGTGGTGTCCCTTGCCACCCTTTTGTGGGTCTCCCTTGAAGATTTCCTCAGCATTCTTCTGGGTCTCCACTGAGGGTGCCATCATAGAGGAACCTTGCTCTGCCAGAATGGCATATGATTTGTGTAGAGGTAAAACTAGGGGGCTTCCCATTATAAGTCAATGGGAAAGTTAACATAAAGTTCGAAAGTGTCGCAAATGCAGTTTTTACTTTCGCAAATGACCCTTTTACTTTTGCAAATCCGCCATTTTGTTTTGCCAGAAAAATATTGATGACAAAAACTACATGGAGACTAACCGATACTGTTGTTTCCATTGAAGACACCACCCTTACTGTAGCATTTCAAGGTAATGGGAGACATCTGTGCCATCTCTGCTGTAGTTCTGGTGATAAGCTAGTTTTACTATGAGTGAGCAAGCATGTGAGTGCTCTCATTAGATAAGAAGGTGGCCAATTGAGGGTAGGAGGGGTCAGGTTGTGCCAGTTACTTTCCTGTACAGAGAACAGGGTATGGGAGTGGGGTGGAGGAGGATTGGTGTAGGTACTGTCAGGGTTGAGGTGTGGCAGGGCATAAAAATATATTTTAAAGTGCACACAAGCACTGTTTACAATAGAAAGACTGTGGCTGGCCATGGAGGCAGACAGGTCAGGCTGGTCGCCCATCATGGAATTTATTTTTAGATGTGTGTATATATATATATGTAATAGATAATCCACTTTAGAGTGTCTTGGTCGGCGCTCTGATATCACGCGCCTTGGTGTGCGTTGTGATCACGAGGCCGCAGGCTGAGTGCGTTCAACCACCCAAGGTGTGCGTATATCAGAGCGTGACCTCACACCCTAGAGTGGATTATCTATCTTATAAAATGGAAATAAATATTTTTGTTGGAGAGCAAAAAAGTAGTCCCTGTGTGGCATAAGAATTAAGAAAAAAGGTTTGTATTTCTTTTTATTTTGATGTTGTTAGATGGAGGAGAAAGAGTGGGGAACAGTGCAGGCAGATACAAAGCAAGTCCTTGGTGTGAAGAAGGAAAGTAACTGCATTTGCTTATTTTATTTGGATTTGTGTAAAGAAGGACTGCATTTGCCTTATTTTATTTAGATTTGTATAAAGAAGGGCGAGCTGAGGCTAGTGGCAGACAGGACTTTCAGTTTTATCACTGACGTGTAGCGTGACCGAGCATGGTGAAAATGAAACGTAATGTGCAGCCAAACAGTGAAAGTAAGTGACACTCTGTAGTACAAAAGCAAATAAACTCTGCATTTCAGGTTATTTAAATGTAAAACCATGTAAAAAAGCTGCCGTGTGAAGCAGTTGGAGAACTAGCACAAACCGAGAGTGTAGGCAGCGTCGGAGACGTAATGCAGGGCAGAACGAGTGCTGCTCTAGCAACTGTTGCTAGAGACACTCGCTCTGCCTATATAGCGTCTCGGCGCTATAACACTCTCGCTGCGATAGTTCTGACTGCTTCACACGGCGGCGTTCATAATTTCAAACAACCTGAAATGAAGAGTTTCTTTGCCTTCTACTACCAGAGTGTCTTACTTTCACTGTTTGGCTGCACAGTACATTTCATTTTCACCACGCTTGGTCACGCTACACGTCAGTGATAAAACTGAAAGTCCTGTGTGCAACTCACTTGAGGTGGCTACTTCTTTTAAACAATTCTGAATAAAACTAAGGTAAAATACAGTTACTTTACTTCTTCACACTGAGGGACATGCTTTCAGTGTCTGGGTGGTTATTAGGTACTGTAATTGACCACGCTCGGTTACGCTACATGTGACTAATAAAAGTGAAAGTGGTCCCCACTCATTTTCCTTCCTGTAGAGAGGACGGCTTTATTGTAAGAATAGTAACTGAAAAGAAATAGGAATACAAGGCTCTTTTTTTTTTTTGTAGTCAGTGTTAGTTTGAACTTTGGCTTGTAGGTGAATATCTGTGGTAGATGTGGAATGATGTGAGTACTGGTGAGAAGGTTTTGTAGGATAAAAGTAGTTCAGGCGCATGGTCGTGACTGGGAGGTGTATGTCGTGGGGAAATAATGCACAGTCAAGTGATGCATTCTGTCCAATCATGTTAGTGGAATTTCTATGACTTTACCATCTCATTTTATATATATATATATATATATATATATATATATATATATATTATATACATAAATATATAATATACTGGTGCAAGAGTTATTAAGCAACAACAAATTGTGCAATCGTTTTTGCGATTTCTTTGCTCTAGCCTACAGGTCGCACAGTTTAAGTGACCAGTCCAATAACTTCAGGGAACGTGCGGCTGGCGTCCCTGATGTGCCTTTTGAAGATTTCATGAAAAAAAAATTAAATGGTTCAAAGTTATTCAAAAAACAAGTTCCCATTATAAGTCAATGGGAAAGTTAACATAAAGTTCAAAAGTGTCGCAAATGCAGTTTTTACTTTTGCAAATGACCCTTTTACTTTCGCAAATCTACCATTTTGCTTTCAGTTGGTGATTAGAAAAATGCTTGCCATTTAAATTTGGGACCATCTAGCAACCTAATTCTTTTTGTAGTCGCCTAGTCTGAGCCTGAGGATAACCATGTCTTTATTTTGGGGTGAAACACCCCAGAAATATGTTTTTCAGATTTCTGGAAAAAGTACTTTCGCAAAGTACTTTCGCACATGTGACACTTTCGTGCTGTTTTTCGAAAGCTTTTGCAAAGTTCGACAGTACTTTTCCAGACTATGGCCAGAATGATAGGAGTTCTTTGTCACCCTGCTGCAAAAAAATTGTTTGGTCTTTTGGGCTGAAATTTGGAGGGAAGGCAGTCAACATCTCACAGATGTACCTTTCACTGGTTTGGTGAAAAAATATTGCATGGCTGCAATGTTACGGTACTCCAAATTTGGAGTTTTTTCCCATAGACTAACTTGGTGGTGTACGCCACGCCTTTCGGGGCTCGTATCTTGAAAAAGGTGCGAGATACAGATTTTTCGTCACAAGATATATAGTCCTTATGGGCTATGTTATACAAAATGGTGCCAGGAAAATAATGATTTCTGTGAAATTAATTTTTTTTTCTCGCTGTGCAGTTGCTGAGATATTACCAATTAAGTATTTCCAATGCTCGTTTTAAGCTTGATCCCCATTACAATGCATACTTTCTTTGTACACAATGTGTTTCTGTATGCACCTGTTTGGAAAAACACAGGGTATGCACTTCTGTTACTGTTACAGTTACTGTTTCCACTTCGTTTCTGTCCCCTTTATGTGTTGCCGTTACCCGTCCTATGCCACCGTTAATGCGTTACCCGCTTCGCGTTGCCATTAAACTGCGTTTCGTAATGCACCACTGTTCATGCTTCTGTTTGCATTGCTGTTCCTGTTACTATGTCACAAGATATCATGTGGTGGAAGCACGGGGCCTGGAGGGCTCCGTGCTCCCGCTGCCACATTACATCCACTATTTCTCATCATCATTGTCAAAAAGAAGGGAAATTAGAGGCAAAAAACTCTGTTTAATGCATTAGTTAGGGTTGTTCCACAGTGACAAAAGTTGGAAAATTCGGTGTTAGGGTTGAAAGCCCACCTTGGATCCCCGACCACACCCCCAACCGGCATCAGGCTGCGCATTGGGGTTGTTGGTCGTAACTCTCACCCATTCTCTCTATACCTCTGCTTCTTTACACATGTGATGGGGTGAGAGTTAGGGCCGGGACCCCAATGCACATCCTGATGCCGGTTGGAGGTGGGCGGGAGGTCCAAGGGGGGCTTTCAACCCTAACACTGAATTTTCTCACTTTTGTCACTGTGGAATAACCCTAACTAATGCATTTATATATATATATATATATATATATATATATATATATATATTTAGGGTTGTGTAGCACTGTTAAGGTTAAACGATGAAACTTTGCACCTTAATAACTTTGCCACTGTTCAATGGATTTACCTGAAATTTGGTATGCACAATTGGGCGTGGTAGATCTTTGGATCTGCCAACTATCACACTGGTCAGATATATGGCTACAGAGTTATTAAGTGATATCCGAATGCGCAATTACACTTTTTTGCACATTCTTTGCTCAAGCCTACAGGTAGCACGGTTTACGTGACTGGTCCGAAAACTTCAGGGAACATGTGACCTGGGTCCCCAATTTGACTTTTGAAGATTTTGTGAAAAAATATTGAACAGTTCAAAAGTTATTCAAAAAACAATTTCCCATTATAAGTCAATGGGAAAAGTTAACAAAAAGTTTGAAAGTGTTGCAAATGCACTTTTTAGTGTAGCAAATGGCCCTAGTAGTGTCGCAAATCTGCCATTTTGTTTTCAGTTACTGATCAGAAAAATACTTGCCATTTAAAATTGTAACCCTCTAGGGACACAGTTCTTTCTGGGTTCACCTAGTGGACCGAGGATGCTAGCCATGTCTTTATTTTGGGGTTAAACACCCCAGAAATATGTTTTCAAATGTCTGGAAACAGTAGTGTCACAAAGTAGTGTCGCACCTGTGACACTTCATGAAATTTTGCAAGGTGTAGCAAATTAGCAAAAGTACTTTTACAGACTATGGCCAAATGACAAGGAATTTTGCCACCTTGCTGCAAAAGAACGGTTTGGTCTTGTGGTCTGGAATTTGGAGGGATAGCAGCCAACATCTCACAGATGTGCCTTTTCATGGTTTGGTGACAAAATATTGCACGGATGTCAAGTTATGATACTCCAAAGTTGGTGTTTTTTCCCGTAGACTAACATGGTGGTGTATGCCACGCCTTTAAGGGCTCGTATCTTGAAAACGGTGCGAGATATGAAATTTTCGTCTCAACAATACTACATGTTTAGCGATAACATAGCCTGGAAAATCATGAATCATGTGAATTTTTTTTCTACATTATACGGTTACTGAGATATAAGCAATTTAGTATTCCAACAGCTCATTTTCTGCTCTGAGGCCCATTATTATGCATGCATTCTTTGTACACACTGTGTTTCTCTATGCAGCTGTTGCGCTTCCATTGCTGTTACAGTTACCGTTACCACTTGTGTTTCTTTAGTGTTCCCATGTATGCCACCATGAGTGTTACTCTTTGTGTTCTTGTCTGCATACGCATTTGTATTCGCATTTCCGTTTCTCTTTACTTTGCCATTATTTCTGCTGTTAACGTTATCATTTGCACTTCCGATTGTCTTACCGTGACTGTGCACATCACAGTTAGTGTTTCTATATGTGCTCATGTTTCCTTTTGTGTTTCTGTTTCCATTGGCATTATTGTTGCTGTTACCATTACCATTTACATTTACAATTGCAGTAACGTGACCATGCGCGTTATGGTTTGTGTTTCCATATGCGCTCATATTTCCTTTTGTGTTTCTGTTTCTTTTGGCGTTATTGTTGCAGTTACTGTAAGCATTTGCATTTACAATTGCAGTAACATGACCGTGCACGTTACTGTTTGCATTTCCATACATGCTTCCATTCTCGTTTCCGTTTCTGTTTCCTTTGGTGTTATTCTCCATGTTAACTTTACCATTTGTGTTTAAAATTGCAGTACTGTGCCTGTGCACCTTACAGTTTGAGTTTACGTGCACGCTTGTGTTCGCATTTCCATTTCCATTCCCTTTGGTGTTCTTTTTGCTGTAACACTTAACATTTGCATTTACGATACCGGTACCATCACTGTGCACCTTACCAGTTGCATTTTTGTACATGCTTGCATGTCTGTTTGCATCACTGTTTACTTCAGCATCACTTTGCGCTTGTGTTTCTATTAATGTTTGCTTTACCATTTATGTTTGTGTTACCATGTGCGTAACCATTGGCGCATGAGTTTTCATTGCTGTTCCTGTTACTATGTGACAAGAAATTACATGGTGGGAGTGTGGGGCCCAAAGGGCCCCGGGCTCCGGCCACTGCATTTCATTCACTATTTATCATCCTCATTCTCACAAAAAAGGGAGATTAGAGGCAAAAGCTCTGTTTAATGCATCAGTTAGGGTTGTTCCACAGTGACAAAAGAGCAAATTCTGTGTTAGGGTTAAAAACCCGGCACTAGCCCGCCCCAACCAGCAACAGGGTGTGCGTTGGGGTCGTCATCCCAACTCTTACCCCATTCTCCTGTACCTCTGTTCTTTACACATGTGATGGGATGAGAGTTAGGGCTGATGACCCCAATGCACCACCTGTGCTGGTTGGGAAAGGGGGCTGGGGTGCAAGGGTCTCTCAACCCTTACACCGAATTTCCTCACTTTTGTCACTTTGGAAGAACCCTAACTGATGCATTAAACAGAGGTTTTTTTTTGCCTCTAATTAATATATATATATATATATATATATATATATATATCCAATTGTGGGTGCTGGGGGAAGGAGAGTGAGACTGGGCTTCTGACAGGGGTTGGGGGACATGGTTGTATTTAACAGGATGTGGACTGGGGAGGAATTTGGGGGACTGTTTTTTGTTTTTTTCTTTTGGTTATGCACGAAAACAATCAATAACTTGTCACAAATATTTGGGCCAAATATTCAGGAAAAGGTACTTACACACTATTAATTAAAAGTCACTCTTGGAAATTCAAAGTGATTTTTTAATAGATTTTTAAGACCTGCATGGGATTTTTTTTTTTTGCTAAATAAAAAAAATCAGATCATACTGTTTGAGCTCCCAGAACTACTCAATTTTAATCACAGTCCTCTTACTCGAACAGCATGAAAAGACATTCTTAGTCAGAAAGAGGCATCTCTGTCAGGCTACATAAACATAAAAAAAATAACTAAGGATTTTTCTGCATCCTGATTGGACTAGATGGTTCTGAACCCATGTTCTTTAAGGGGGACAACCACTGTCTCGGAACACTTCTGGCAACCAAGATGCATTTGCAGCCACATATCCACAACTCCTAAAAACATTTTCACAAACATTTCTGACAGCCATATTGGTAACAGAGAAAAACATATCCTGGATCCCCTCCAGCTTGTCATAATTTTAAAAAATGGCAGATTGCCACATTTTGCACCCTGCTGCCAATGCGAACTGTAATGTAGCAAGCACACTAAGTGAAGATATTTGTCATAAAAGCTTTTTATGCATAATTTGTGGATATGTTAGCAAAATTGATTGAAAAAACATGGGATGAACCCCTGAAAAATAGCAACATATATATTCCCTGTGGTAAACTGTAATGGTTGAATATGTAGATGCTTACAAAAATAAATACTGAAATGAACATTTGCTCTTTAATGTCCCTGAAGGACCATGGGATTCAATTTCGTTTTAAGGTGCCAGCAATCTTTATTTTCTGTGCCAACCAATGCAACCTTTATAGGCTTCACTTGATGATCATCTGTAATTTAATGCAACTCCCTTTGGCCTGTCCTATGAGTTTCTTACTGCCCAGAGAGGGTCAGCATGGCTTAGAGCAACTACCATGTCTAAAAGTATAAGATGGCATGGCTCACCTGGACTCCCTTCACAAACATTATGAGCATGCACAGCATAAATGAACACTCTTTTAAACTAGATTGATAATTCATTTGTGCTCCCTTTACATAGGAGATAAGGATTTAAAATGAGTTCAATTCTTTCATCTCTTAATTCATTTCTAAGCAAAGCTTGGGGTCAGCTCCCCACATTACAGTTAATTTGTTCCTGGGCCCTGTTTCATTTAGGTGCTCTCTTAAACACAGGCATACAATATGTACTTTGCCTTGCATGAGACTCTCTCCCCTTATGTTGCTTAGGCACTCCTGACCACCACTTATTCTGATATGAGAGCTACTGTTACCCCATACAGATATTCAAATAAATACAATACCAAGCGATGGTTCTAGTACCCCAAGGTAGATGGTCTTGCCTCTGGAACAAGCCTCAGACCATTCTTAAGACACAAGATGTGTTCTAGTTACCTAAGTCAAGAAACTGTCTCAGACAGAAGTTCTCACTATTATGTTAAGTGAGATAATCAGTTAAATTACTCTAATTTGGTATTTAATATTTCTGTTGAAAATGGATTTGGGATACTTACAGCTTAGGAAGCTTGACATAAGCTACTGCAGACAGGTTTTCTGGAGGCATTGTAGAGTTGTCTTCATTGCTTTCCTTATTATCTTGGAACATAGCAGGACTGGGTACAAAAGTTGTTGATGCCAATTGGATGGAATACATCTGTAGACATCAGGTCATATGTCTCCAGAAAACTTGGCATTTAAAGGGTACTGATGATGCACTTAAGGGCTATTCTTGCTATCAGATACCAGGGTATTGCTCAGCAAATTCATGTAGATTGTCATGGGGTCCGGTGACCTGGATAAAGATTTCAAGTTATTTGTCTCTATACCCTATTACCAGTACTGTACTTCATTTGCCAAAGCCTTTTTATTACAATCAAAATAGTTGAGATGTTATTTATTTAATGTGTATATCCTTCCAAAAAATTCCAAATACTACAGTGTAACTATGTGGGAGGAACTGGACACCATCATTCATAACTGCTGGGCTACTATGGCCTGTGAAATCATTTTATTATGTGGAGATTTTAATGCAAGACTAGGAAAACTCTATGGCTATGCAGACAATGATGTACACATTGTAGTTGGCTACATGGTGATGTCAAACCTTTTAATAGGTTAGCTTTGGATACCAGAACTAATCATTCGAGCAATAAACTAAAATAAATTTTAACTATTTACAATTTGGCCCCATTAATGGCAGAATAGTTGCTGATGAGTGTGGTCATTTTACATATTTCAGTAACAAGGAGGGCATCTACTGTGGATTTTTGTTTTTGGAATGGAGCTATTTATTTTGGGCTACCCTATCTATAGATGTTAGAAGTGAAAGTGACCATCTTTCCTTGTTCTGAAATGGCACTCTTTGTGCCAAGCTAAAACTAATAACATAGATAGCTTTGAAATTAGAAACTCAAACAAAATTAGATGGATTGACAATCATCTACAACAAGTATCCTCTATTTTAAAAGCAATGATTTCTATGTCGGCTTGTGTGCGCATCATAAGCAACATCTTGCAGTAGTAGTATTAGTAGCACTTTTAAAGGTGTGTCAGTGTTGTGGCAAATCCTGGGGATGCTTTAGCCGGTGTGTCCCTCAGCCACCAACCAGTGAGCATGCTGCCAATGACAGCAGTTTCAGAGAGTGCCACCAACTTGAAACAAATGCACCGCTGCAATGAGAGATGCCTCCATTATGTGCCATTCCGGGTGAAACATTTCAATAAACATGGTGGCTGCTCTAGCTGTCCACCTCTCACAATCCCTAGAAAGCTAACTTTGGGGGGGTGCCCAATCCCCCCTGTCAGCATGCCCCCTCCCCAATTCAATTTGTTTGAAGATAGGGGTGCCCAATCCCCATCTGCATAATGTCCCCCTGGTTTCATTTGTCTGCCAAGGGGGAGTGCCCACTTCCCCTTGGCATCATTCCCCCCCAACACAGACACACTTTTTTTGCCAGCGGGGTGCCCAATCCCCATCAGCTTCTGCCCCCAAAAAGTCCAGGTAGCATACTGGAGCCCATTCCAGTGTGCATAAATGTATTTATGAAACCTGTAGAAAAACCTTCCCTGATGTTTTGCATTTGTTTTCATGGCCCTATAAACAGAAAACATCCCTCCTCCCAACCTGTACACACCTCTGTGCACCCACCTCCTACACCTCCTCACCCCATACTTATCCAGAGGCTCGAAATCTTCAGTGGAGGGAGATGTCTGAACTCTTCAAAAGCCAACCATGAACTGAAGAAAATCATGGTGAGCCATATAATGGCATCAATGGGGGAAGGATTCAACATAGGTGGATATCTCAGCCATTATTTTGACTTTTTGGGGTCCAAATTTTCAGCATGGGGTTCTTGGAACCCCACCTCATGAAGTCAGTCACTATCATTTCATTATTTAGTCCCTAAAGGTGATTTCATGGTCACTGCATGGAATCACCTTTTGGGACCGATTAATGAAATGACAGTGCCACTGTTCATGTGGTGGGCTCCCAGAAGGCCAATGTTGCAAATTTGGTGAACAAATTCTAAATAAATTACTGTATTATGAGTATGCTGTGCAGTTTCCACGCACGCCATAACTTGAGTATTATAATATCAATCCAGATTTTCAACATTGCCATTTTTCACAGTTCCTTATGAACAGTGTAGCTGTCATTTTTCATATGCACCTGATATGTGTTTTCGCACATGTGATGTGCAATGGCATGGTCGCAGTGGGAAATCAATGTTCGGGACAGATTAAGAAAATCATAGTGATTGTGTTCATGAGGAGAGGTCCCAAAAAGCCCATGTTACAAATTTGGTGAAAAAATTCCCAAAAATAATTGTGTTACCAGCGTGCATTGCACAGTTTTTACGCACACACGTAACTTTTCCAATTTTTTATATTTTCACTCCAGATTTTAAACATTGCCATTTTTGCACACCTCCTTATGAACAGTACAGCTGTAATTTTTCACATCCTTCCCAAAACATGTTTTTGCACCTGTGGTGCTCAATGGGTGCGGTCACTGTGCAAAATCAACTTTTGGGACAAAGTACAAAATCACAGTGCCATTGTTCATGAGGAGAGGTCTCAAATGCCCATGTTGAAAATTTGGTAAAACAATTCCCAAAAATGACTGCATTATGGGTGTGCATTGTGCAGTGTATGCATGCAGCTCCAAGTTTGCAAATGTTTCATATTTTCCTTCAGATTTTCAACATTGCCATTTTTAGACCTCCTCATGAACAGTATAGCTGCCATTTTTTCATCCTACCTGAAATGTGTTTCACACCGGTGGCTCCTAATGGGACCATTGCTATGCGAAATCACCTTTCAGGATTGAGTAACTAAATGATAGTGGCACTGTTCATGAGGTAGGGTCCCAAAAAACAATGTTGAAAATTTAGATAATACCAACAAACACCTGGGGCAATAAGGTTTTCAATCATACATCCACCCTGTAGAGACTGACAGGCATCGGGGACGTAACTTGGGTTCGTCGACCATGATGTTTGCAGAATTCTATCTCCCCCTCAACCCTACAGCCACTGACAGGCACTGAGGTGTGCCTTGTGTTCTGCTACCCTAGCATTCACCTCATTCTCCTATATTGCACCCATCTCAGCTTATTTCCTTATGGAATGGGGTGAGCATAAGGGCCAAGGGCCCAAATGCGGACACCGACACCTGTCACTCTCTGCAGGGTGGGATGAGGTGGAATGACATAAGCATTATGGCTGACCCAAAGCCACACACCCAAAGCCTTTCAGTCTCTCCGGGGGGGGGGGTGATGGTGTTAATTCAGTACTTCACTGCCATTCCTATTTTGTATTTCTAACTCCTGCACTACCAATGCCAATGCCAGCAAGCCAACATTCAGCATTGACAAATGCTTGTTAGATATGGTACAATGACTGATACTGATAAGACATTAACAGCAATGACTAAAATTATTTCTGATTGTCTGAAAGAAACAAGAAATCTTTTGCTATGTCCCATTAACAGGGGAACTAGTTATAACTTAGTGATACCTGGTTTGACATAGACTGTCAGTATAGGAAAAAGAACTAAGGCAAATAATAAGGGCCACAAAAATAAATAAAAACAAGAATACCTTGAAATCTCCTTATAAAGCTAGAGAGGAATATAAAGCTTATTTAAAGGGAAAACAGAGAGAATATCATCTGAAAAATGGGGCCTAATGCTGGAGGCAATCCAAAAGAATAACTGTCAATCATTCTGGCTTTTTGTTGCCAGGGGCACGAATAATAGAAGGCAAAAACTGGATACATACATATTGCTAGAACAATAGACAAAACATTACTCTAGCCTTTTTTATGATCCAGATATTAACAATGATATACTGCCCTGGGAAGAAGATAGAAATTGGTCACCTTTTAAGACAATTACGCATGTTAAAATCTGTTTTTCAATAGTTACACCTAAAAGGAAAAAAAACACCTGGTCCTTATTTAATCCCTTCTGAGGTATATTTAGCAACTCCTTTAATATGGTCTAAAGTGCCATCAGTCATCTTTAATTTATGCATTATGTGTAAGAATTTCCCAAACTCATGGAAAGGAGCCATTATTGTCTCCAGTTTAAAACTAGGTGATAAAACTGATCCCTTTATGTATCATCCCATTTCATTATTGGAAATACAAAGTCAGATTATCTCTAAAATTGTACTAGATAGACTGATGGAGCAATTGAACCAACTTGGTGGTCTCTCTAAACTCCAAGCAGGTTTCAGAGCAGGCCATTCTACAACTGATAATTGCTATATAATTTGCCACCTTCATGAGAAATATGTTAATTTAAGGAAACAAAAATTGTACATTGCATTTATAGATTTTAGTAGTGCATTTAGCAATATATCAGGCACAAAATTATGGATAACCATGTATCAAATGGGCATTCAGCCCTTTCTGATGGTATGATCAAGGAACTGTACAGTGACACATGGGCTCAGGTTAGACCGGGGGTGGGTGGACATCTCTCTTCTGAGATAAGAACCAACAAGGGTGTCAGGCAGGGCTGCATCTTAGCCACAACCTTGTTCTGTATTTACATTAATTACCTTCTCTTTCAATTCTCAGACTGTATTTCTGATTCTCCATTAATTAATAATTTTGTCTGCCCAGCCCTAACCTATGCCGACAACTTGACTATAATATTGTTGTCTCAGTTGGGTCTCCAAAAAAAGCTTATGATTTTGTACGAGTTCTTTCAGGAATATAATTTAAAAATCAATGAAAACAATAGTCAGGTAATAGTTTTGGGATTAAAAAATACTAAAAAGACATGGTTGGTGGAAATAATAAGCCTAAATCTGTAAGTTCTTAAGTGTGTCTGGGACTGGTTCTATATAATGACAGATTTTGGAAAAACACATAAAAGGGCAGGTCACAAACTTAAAACAAATAGTGGGTGCCTTAAGTAAATTCAACCATAGCTATAGTATGGTGGAAATTCAGTAGTTCCACTCATAAAAGCTATACAGGCTAAATATGTTCCCATGGCACTGTATCAATGTGAACTTTGTGAGCAGGAAACCTAAGGCCCTTGGAAAGTCCTCTTAACAAGCTACTCCATTCAACTCTTAGTGTTGGCCCTTCTATTTCAATAGCCTTTATTAGAGCAGAACTCGGCCTAACTAGCTTGGAGTTTCTGAACATATCAAGGTACCTGAATTATTGCATTAAAATAACTAATATGAATTCCTCTAGGTTACCCTTTCAATATTTGTTAGAAAAAAAATGGTGCAGTATTGGTTGTGCAAAATCACAGTGGCTCCTTGGTATTGATAAGATCTGTCATGATTATGATTTATAAATTTTGAAATACTATGCTCCAAATAATATTACAATAAGTGTAAAATATAAGTCATACTGCCTTAAAAGAATAAGTAATTATAATAAGGGCAAAGACATGATTTCTATAAGAGGTCTAAAAATTGCACCATGTCTGGTCCAGAATGATAATGTATGTGCATTCAGATACTATCTGGGTGCTTGACTAGAGATGCAGCGAATTTAAAATTCTCTGGTGAAGTGCACATCATTGGGGCATTGAGTGTGCCACCCACCATGTGGAGTAGGTCATTGCAAAGTGCTCCATCATTGTCATTACCACTCGTGGTTGGGCTGAATGACAATGTGAAGTAAGGCTAAGTCATTGTTTTTAATGGACTTCGCTCCTCATTAGGATTGTAAGTGATACACTTGGTGTTTCAGATTTGCAGCCCCCACGATCACATGGCTTACAGTACCATAAGTCACATGCTTTTTAGCTAGGCAGGAAGAAAGTGGGTCAATACAAGCAGACACTTCTACGTTCTCCTGTGCAGATGGAGAGAGAGTAGTGTGTTTTGTGACTGCTGATACATTTAGATCAGAGCGAGGAGGAGATTTAAACTTTGATTTAGACCCAACAGCTTTTTTTTGTCTTTTCTGTACTCTTTTTTACTTAATTTGTTCTTTCTGTAAAATTTATTTTTCTTACCTTTATAAGTAGTTAGGTGTATATCTGTGTCTGCGTGACTGTGTGTGTGTGTGTGTTGTGTGACAGTGTGAGTAGTGATTGCTCAGACTGAGGGAGCTCAGTAGGAGAGATGGACCAGGGTAAGGGACTATCTGGGAAGGGTCAGCTCTGGGAGAGCGTGGTAGTGGTCAGTATCGTACCACGTGCATGTGTGGAGGGCATAGGCACCCATTCCTGTTGGACCGATCAAAACTTGTGAGTGCCCCCCCGAAGCAGGACCAGCACCGCCTCCTGTCCTGACTCTGAGGCAGTTGAACCACCACCACCAAGTCCAGCACCAGGTCCTCTGGAGCAGGATGTGCCTGTTCCCTGGGCCCAGGTGTGGATCCCATCCCTGTTCAGCATCGTGACCAGCAGGCGTACAATACATCCAAGTAACTATTAAAAAAAATGTATGTTGTGATTCATGACATGATAGTAAATTGTGATTTGTGACTGCATTTGTGACCGTGATGATGAAGAAACATGAATGCCTATGGTTGTACTTCCCCAGGCCCCGATGAGCTGCAGCTTAAAACTCCCAGACTTAAAAGCACGTATCAATGAGTACAATGGTGGGGTGGTGAAGCCTGGACAGATACTACAAAACAGGCTTACAATACATCCAAGTAACTAGAAAAAATGAATGTGATTCATAACGTGAATGATCGTGAATCGTGATTTGTGACTGCATTTGTGACTGTGATGATGAAGAACGTGATTTGTATCACGAGTGACTCCTGATGATGGTCCTGACTTAAAAACGCATATTAATGAGTACAATGTTTATGCAGAATTAAGCTCCACTCCTGTCCAGTACTCTGAAGGGAAGCCAAAGAAACAACTGTGACTTAAGTTACAGATGGAGACTGGGCCCTAAAGAGATGCAAATGCACAGACAGATTAAGATTGTGCTGTGCACTGAAGAGATGCAGACACAAAGGCACAACACCTAACCAGTGCTTACCATCAGAAATTCAAATCTGGAAAAGAATACCTTTACGGTTGGAAGCAGACATGAGGCAGTGTACTGTACTGCTGCAGTAACAGTCACTAGTACTAGTACCAGTAAAGATACCACAAAGAAGTACAAAATCACACAGCTGCAGTGGATAGCAGCTTCACATTGCTGAAATTATTATGTGCACAATAAAAGGTGTCTGATTTGATGACACACACACACATACTCACACACACTAAGTAATGCATAACAAATTGAAAACTTCAGTAGTATAACCACATATTTTAAACAAACTAAAATTATGCATTGCTGCACCACAACAATCAGCAAAAAATGGCAAGAAATATTGAAAATATTACTGTGTGTACATTAACACAGTTAAACAAGAAAAATATCACCAAAACAGAAAGCACTGTCTTTTTCTCCAAGTTAATCTACCTACACCACAGATACACCCCTCCCCCAAAGCACACTTCCACTGTCTCTCAGTACACAGACTGAATGTTGTACATTAGCATTAAAAATCCATACACAAACAATAAACGCTTGATGATATGAGCACAGGAGGGTTTCCTATAATCGATGAACTAAAGTTTCAGCAAAAAAAAATGACTCAAAAAGGCTTTTTTAACAGCTTTTTGAAGGTTTGAATTGCAGAGAGCTCTCAGAGCAGATTATCTCCTACAGCTTCCTACACACTACCCAAAACTGAGGCTGTGCAGAACAATCTAGAGCCCATGTGACCTGAAATCCCATGAAACACTGCAAAATTCGCCTTTGGAGCTTAACAACAAGGCAGTAAGGCGAAGTACATTGTTTTCAATGTACTTTGCCTTAAGAATTGGTGGAGTAGTGGTTTGGGACGGCAGAGTAATGCGAAGTCATTGTTTCAATGGACTTCGTTACTCATTTGTAACGCTGGTACTCCATTTCACGCTAGGAGCACTCGCAATTGGCTTCTTCACTCTATGGATCATTTCATGGAGCAAATTGAGGCCACTAGCCCACCACTAGCTTTGACAGATCCCACACTAAGGAAACTCTATACCAAGTATAGATGGGAGCTTTTTAAAAGCAATGTTCTTAAAACTAGGTATGAGAAAAACAGTAATATAGAAGCAAGAATTTGTGCCTGTAATTTTGAAGAAAGAGAAGACTTATATCATGTAATTTTTCTTGACCTTGGTATAATACTCCCAGAGCTAGATGGCTTTACCAACTCTGGGCAGAAACTGCTACATCTGATAAACTGCTGCTGCTTACTATTATGTTTACAACAGAGGATGTACATACTGTATAATCAATACAGTTGTGCAGTATCTCAGAGCTACTGCACTTATTCATATGAAATACTATGTATGATTAATATTGTAATTTGCTGCAAGGAGAGAAAATTATTTGACATATATGTTTTTATCTGTATGTTTTACTGTGTTATGATTTGTATTTATTGTATGTTAGCACTTTGTAAAGGTCTACAGCTGAACAAAATAAAGTTTTCATTCATTCACTGTTGTGTTCTCTGAACCCCATTACTAATGTTGTGTGCTCCTTAGGTCATGGTGTCAGAGCTAGTCTCATTACTTTGCATGGCATTTTCAATGGAACCTCCAGGCTTGAAAGCCAGTGATGCTCATCTATTGAGGGGATGCCCACCCAGGAACCCACTATTGCCTTCCAGGCCATCATGCTGCCATTACCCAGCCATCTATACCCACCATACTCCTAGCTCAGCCACACCACCAGCCTGAAAACTTCCAGACCCAAAGACAGAGCACCCAGAGTCCTCCAGATGAACCAGAATGTGCAGCTTCTGATTGTGCCATTCACTTTCCCTCTAAAGGTGTATGATTCCTGAACCAGGCACTACAAATGCATGACTACCAGATCCCCTAAGAGTTGTCAGTAAAGCCTCCTGGTTACCCAACACCAAATTCTTTTGCCACCCATTGGTATGGGCAGAAAGAATCTGTCAAGGGATTCCATGCTACTCCAGCCTGGCCCTCTGCCACTGAGCCTAGGATGGCAGTTCCCCTCTGACCCCAATGGTGCTCTGGGGCTCAAAGAAATCCCATGCCATGCCAACCCCAGCAGTCCACCACTGAACCAGAACTCATAGGACCCCTTAATGTCCCAGAACTCATACCTGTGTGCTGGCACTGGTACAGATGCTGCCTACTCCCCTCAAACTTTGTTCATTTCCCCAGCTCAAGACTGGCTCTTCTCCTGCCAGTTCCCTCCTACTTACATCTCTGTAATTGAACTCCTCTCCCCACTTCTGAAGGGCAAAGCACTTGATGCCCTGGTACCTAGTGCTTTGCTGGACATACTAGTAACAACCCACCCCTTTACTGGGAAAGTGTTCTTACATTTAAGATCAGTTTGCTTTTCTTTATCTTTTAAACAATGGATATGTACTAGAATAAAATGTTTTATGCCTTTACATATATAGCAGTTGATGTAAATGTGATGTTTACTAGGCCTTTGACTTCATCACATACATTGTCACTTGGCCTAGTTCATATTCCACTTCCCATTTCAAAAACATTTGTATGTGTTAAAATAACCTCACAATTGCCATATTTCTGGCATCACAATCTGCTTTCATGGTAAACACTATGATGTAATAACAGGTGATTTGAATCCAGATAATCCTGATGATGCATGGTTCCCCACTGACTCAGTGGAAGCACTGTATGGTTCCATATGCAAAACCCAGGAGTGGCATAGACTTGGGTCCTAGCAACTAATCTGGTGCTTGTCTGTGACCCCTCATGATGAGCCTGGCTGCTTTCTCCTTTGCAAAGAATGCTTCAGCATGATACTGTCTGTACTCCATGAGTAAGACCATCACAGAGGCTCTCTGAAGCACAGGGAAAGGAGTAAGGGGTCAACTCACTCACAACACTGTGCACATCATGAAAGCTATCGAAGAAATTGCACTCAGCCATCTTCACAATGGTGCATTGGCATTCTTGAGCCCTGACTGGTCAGTTTGCCTCCTCACTAGATCATGGGATGCAGAGGAATGTAGAGGAATGCACCAGCCTGAGGGCCTCACAGAGGGGAGTAAGCCCCATGATTATATAAGATGAACCAGTCATGATGGAGTTGGGTAGTTGAACACAAGCCTGATAACAGGGTAGCCCAGCCAGTCCATAAACAGATAAAATGAGAATCCTGATGAAAACAATTTATACTACATCAGTTTTGTATGTTATGGAAAAGTAGACAAATTATACTGGAAAACTGAGGAAAGATAAGTGAAATTAATAAAATGTTGTTAGTTAATTAAAATTGCTAAAATGAGAATATTAAATTACATACTAAAGTAAACACCTGAAGCTGTTTTTTCAAAGTGACAAAATTGCACAAGTGAGGAAAAAATGTCATGCAAAGGAGGCTGCTCTTGCACAACCACAATCTTTGCCTTATGTATGCAGTTTTATAAGCACAACCAAACTTTTTGCCGTATGCATGCAGTTTCATAAAAGTTTGCCTTTTTGTGACCCTTTTAACATTTTACAGCAATTTGTACATTTTTTGTACTGATACCATGCCTAAAAATACCACCAACAGCTTAAAATCTGGTTCAGTTTCAGCTGGCATCCATCTATATCCCCTCCCCTCCGGACAAGTCAGAAAATAGGCAAAAGATTGTCTAGTCCTCCTTCCCAGTCAACAACAACTAAACAAATAGAGTAACCAGGAGCAACATCTGTGCAACAAAACAGAAAATGTGAGAATATGCAAAAAATGCTGAAAATAGCATATTCAGTAGTGCAGCAAATTTTCCCTGCACCTGTGAGTTGTACACAGGTACAGAAGTTTATCCAATCAGCCTTTCCAGGCTCTCTGAAAGCTATCTGTCTGCCTGCCTGCCAGCCTGCCTGTCTATCTGTCTGTCTGTTTGTCTATCTATTACACAGATGAGTCCTTTGCCTCATATAAAAATCAATCAGTTATTTCCCTGTATACCTGTGGGTTAAATTCAATTAGAATTATAAACTTGAACTAATCAAACAATTACAAGTATATACCTGCACTGGTCAAAAGTACCACCTATACCTATAGTATATAAGACCCTGTGCTGCCGCACTAATTACAACTAATTACCAAACCAATTAGCCAATTAAAATATCAATTAATATTCCTACTAACCTAATGAACATTTACCAGAAAAGCACTCTAGTACTCCTGCTAGAAAAATACCTTTTGAAAACAAACCTAGAAATTGAACTACCCATAACAATAACCTACAGATCCACTCCCCATTTCTTACCAGTCATCATCCTTCATATTGCTGCCACTGATTCCCTCCTTCTACTGATACTGTGTAGCCCTCCTTGCTACTATCAAAGACCATGACTGCCACAGCTCCTGACCGCACATACCGCACTGCTCCCAATCGCAGAAAGAATGCCGCTCTCGACCACTAACCACACCACTTCTTATCGCAAACAGCACACCACTCTCCACTGCTACCATGCCACAATAAAGGATTGACCGACCCAGCAACACCTCCATTTAGAGGAAGACCCAGCACTAAGGAAACACCAAAAGGGCAAAATAAAATGTAGAAAACCCAGAAGTACTGTAACTGCAATTGCGATCTTAAACATTTTGTAACTGTAATAATTTATTATATTTAATAAATAAGGTGAAAGGGTAGTGCACTCAGAGTATATCAATCTTGGGAGCAATGGAGACAATAAAGACACTTGGCTTTCAGCTTTATGGTCTATATATTCTCAATAGCCCCCCTATGGAAATGATGCTATCAGGTGGGCTTGGGTGGCTAGTGTACCAATAAACCATGAGCTTACAGGTGATGGACAACAGATGTAAAAGATTAGGGGGAAAATAAATATGTTAAATATATTAAAAATAAATTATATTAAAAGTAAAAATGATTAATTTTGTATGTGTTGTATTGACCTTTAGAAGGCATAAGCTAGAGATGGGAGAACCGGCTCTGGTGCAGTTCTGACCCCCCTCACCGGATAGGGTTGACTTGAGTCTTACTAGAAAAACTGAGCCTTTCATGGCTCAACCCAGATTGCTGAGTTGGCTTGGTTCAGAAGTGCGGTCCATTCTGGAATAACATTCTCACCACCAGTACTGCATGGAAAAGGCAGTGCAGGCAATGACGAGTGCACCAAAAAAAGTATTTCTTTTTTCCCCAATCTCTGCTGAAGACACCCGAGTCCTTGGACCATTACATGGCTAACAAAGGTAAACCCCTGTGATCATGGGGCACTGAAGGGAGCCAACCAATGAAGGTCTCTGTTCTGTGATTGACACATATTCTAGCCAATCCTCTGTGACAGCTACCACAGGATCGCACTAGGAAACAGAATCAAGTGCATTTGCAGCTTTGCAGTCAACAGAGACAGTCCATATGTTTGTGTGTGGAGATTTCCCAAAAAACAACCAGTGAAAATTTTGTTAGAGAGGGAAAAAGGGAGAGTAGTGACTGAGAGACCAATGAATTCAACAGCAGAAAACAGCAGAGTGCTGCAGACATTGCAGCAGACAGTACTTATCAAACAAGCATTAGTCAATGCCGAATGTTGGCTTGCTGTCATTGGCAGTGCAGGAGTTAGAGAGATGCATAATAGGAATGTCAGTGAAATATTGAACTAACACCACCTCCCACAGAGACTGAAAGGCATTGGGGGTGTGCCTTTGGGTTGTTGGCCATAACACTTACACCATTCCACCTCACCCCACCCTGCATACAGCAACAGGTGTCATGGTGTGCCTTGGGGTCTTCAGCCCTTATGCTCACCCCATTCCATAGGGAAATAAGCTGATATGGGTGCAGTATAGGAGAATGGGGTGAACGTTAGGGCTGAAGACCCCAAGGCACACCTTGATGCCTGTCAGTAGCTGCAGGGTGGGGGTGGAATGCTGTGAGCATTACGGCAGATGAACCCAAGTCACACCTCCGATGCCTGTCAGTGTTTACTGGGTGAGGCACTGCAGTTGGAAACCCTAACACCCTGGGTGCTTGTTGGTATTTCACTCCAAATTTTCAACATGGACTTTTTGGGACCCCACATGAACAGTGTCACTGTCGCTTTGTTACTCAATCCTGTAAGGTGATTTCACACAGTGACTGCGCTTATTCAGTGTCACTGGCGTGAAAAACATTTTTGCAGGATTTGAAAATGACAGCAGTATTGTTCATGAGGAGGTGAAAATGGCAAGGTTGAAAATCTGGAGGAAAATAAAGAAAATTACGGTTAAGAACATGCGAGAACTACGCAATGCATGCCTGTAACACAATCATGTATTGGAATTTTTCCACCTAATTTTCAACATGGGCATTTTGGGACCTCCCATCAATCAACAGTGACACTGTGATTGTATTAATCTGTCCCAAAAGTTGATTTCCCACAGCAACCGTGCCATTCTGCACCACAGATGTGAAAACACATTTTAGGAAGGATGTGAAAAATGACAGCTGTACTATTCATTTGGAGGTGTGAAAAAATGGCAGTGTTGAAAATTTGGAGTGAAAATATTAAAAACTGGTGAAGTTGTGAATGTGCATAGAAACTGTACAATGTACACTCATAATGCAGTCATTGTTTGGAATTTTTTCACCAAATTTGCAACATAGGATTTTTGGGACCTCCACTCATGAATAGGGATGTAAGTTTGTCATGGCAGTCATACTCAATCAATCAATCAATCAAAACTTTATTTATAAAAAGGCACCTTTCTAAAACCAAGGCGCCTGTACATCACATAACAAAAACAATATTACTAAAAATAATAACCAAACTTAATAATATTAAAATATTCATTATACGCTTGTTTAAAAGATATGTTTTAAGTGCTCCCTTAAAAGTTTGGATGGTGAACAATCTCGTACCTGGCAGGTAGAGAATTCCACAGGGTCGGGGCCATAAAAACTAAAAGATATAGCCCCAGAGGTCTTCAACGAACCCTGGGAATCTCCAGCAACTGCCAGTGGATCGGAGAGAGTAGGGGACAGTAGGGACAAGGAGATCTTTCAGGTAGCTAGGTCCCTGATCAGGTAGGGCCTTATAGGTCAGCAAACCGACCTTGAAGGTGATATGCCAGCATATTGGCAGCCAATGCAGTCCGTGAAGCACAGGCATTATATGACTGGTCCTGGAGGAACCAGTCAATTGTCTGCGGCCGCTGCTACTAGCTGCAAGCAGCGAATATCAACCCCGTAGCCAAGATAAAGGGAATTGCGGTAGTCAAGACGGGAGGTAGCGAAGGTGTGGACCAGGTAGGGAGATCATCGGGAGGAACCAGGTGCTTCACTCAGGCAATGTTCCTCAGGTGGTAAAAGAGGCTTTGACAACTGTCGACACCTGTGATTTAAGTGTTAAACAGCTGTCAAAAACAATGCCCAGATTCTGCACCCGGTCTGAGGTAGTTAGCTGGACACCCCCGAGCCATAAGCCCGAGAGTGATCCAGCCAACAAACCCACCTCCCAGCGACCTGGGTCCACGACCAACACCTCATTTTTTCTTGGATTCAACCACAACCAACTCACATTCATCCAGTCCTGGATTTCGGCAAGACAGTTATTAAAAACTGAGAGAGCGGCATCTTGGCCAGGTACCAAGGACATGTACAGTTGAGTATCATCTGCATAGCAGTGAAAACTCAAACCATACTGCCTAATGATCGATCCTAATGGCAGCATGTACACCGCAAACAACATGGATAGGGGGAATGATGTTGAGGAAAAAAATCCCAGTCACCACCCCTGAGTCCTACCTTCGAGGAAGGATCGAAACCAACTGAGGACTGTACCAGACAGTCCACAGATAAATCGCAGGTGCTCCAACAGCACACCATGGTCCATAGTGTCAAATGCCACAGAGAGATCAAGAAGGACCAAGATAGAACAGGTCCTTTGATCTCTCACTATCAGGAGATCATTTAGTAGAGCCGTCTCGGTACTATGTCTCTTCCTAAATCCGGACTGGAGAGAATCATATACATTGTGGCTGGTTAAATGATCTTCCAACTGTGATGCAACCACCTTCTCAATAACCTTTCCCACAAAAGATAAGTTAGAGATGGGTCTGTAGTTAGCCAGACAGTCCGGGTCCAAGGAGGGATTCTGAAGAAGGGGCTGAACCATACCCTCCTTCAGAGGATTTGGAAAATTCCCCCTCTCCAAAGACCTCCAGACTATCTCAGCCAAGACCGGGCTGATTTTATCTACACAGCCCACTAGGAGATGTGTAGGACCTGGATCCAGACCACAGTTGGTTGGACGCAATAATCGGATGATCATCACAATGTCATTGATTGTGGGAAGGCTGAAGTTGGACCACACAAAACTGGTGTCCAACATCTCCTGTCAACCATCACAACTCCCACTAGAGAGAGTCAGGCGGACATTGGACCCGATTTTGGCAACCTTATCTGAAAAGAACTGAGCAAGCTCCTCACACCATTCTTGAGAAAAGGCTCTTCTGGGCTGAAGACAGACTGGATTGCACAATCTGTCTATGGTCTGGAAAAGCTGAGCTGGTCTATTCTGAGCAGCAGCAATCTCTCTGGACAGGAATTCTGCCTTCTTACGAGAGATTGCTGATTAATAGACCACATAATGGTCCATCAATCTAAGTTTGTCACAATCCAAGCCCGACCTCCGCCAACATCTCTCTAATCTTTGTCCAACTATCCTCAACTCCCTTAGAGTCTCATCAAACCAAGGAGACCTAGGGTGAAGAGTGAGGGGACAAACACAAACAGGAGCAATGGAATCCAGGGCCCCTGTCACTGCCTTATTATAGGCAAGTACCAAGTCCCCTGGATCCATGCAATCACTCAGAAAACCCAATAGGTCCAGCACTGCCATCAGGCCATCTGGGGAAACACCCCTCAAAAGGCGGTACCGGACCATCTCCATAGGGGCTGGCCTACTAGGGGCGGCCTCAAAACTGAACCCAATGGAATGATGGTCAGACCATCCGACTGTTTCCACCACCAAATTGGATATCTCCATCCCCAGTAGGAACACCAAGTTCAATGAATGACCTCCAATAAGGGTCGGGGAGGAAATAACCTATGTGAAGCCCAGTGAAATCATTAACTGGTGGAAGTCTTGACCAAACTGTGAGAGTTCATCGACCCAGGCATTGAAATCCCCCAGAACCAACCATCTGGGGGATCCCAATGTCAGGTCGACAATGAAGTCTGCGACTTCCTGCAGGAAAACATTCCCATAACCTGGTGGATGGTAGACAAGAAGAATCCTGCACCCCACACCCTGGGTCATAATACATTCAAAGGAATTGGTAGTACCCACTGGTACTCCCACTAGGCCCAGTTCTGATCTAAAACAGATGGCAACACCCCCGCCTACAATCCATCCTAGGGCGGTGTATCACTGAGTACCTGGCTGGAATTGCTGAAGCCAAAACCGGGCCAGCATTTTCATCCAGCCAGGTCTCGGTAATGCATGCCAGGTCTGATGTTCCAGCAAGATTCTCTATAATAGTGGTCTTGTGTTTAATGGACCTGGCGTTACATAACACCACCCAAGTAGGATGAGCATCCAAGGATGACTGTGCTACCTGCTGACTACCAGCAGAACCCTTGGGTATGGGAACCAGACAGGGAGAACCCCTTTCCTGGACCCATTTTGCCCCAGGGCATCTCCTAGTCCCCACTATCCCTATCCACCCACTCCTTTCCAATCCCTCTCCTTGCCCAGCCGTCATCCTCCCCTTTTTTCCTGGTAATCCCCAGAGCCCTACACCATCTATACACCTCTGGTGACAGGGGAGGACAAAAGAATGGACAGAGGTCTCTGAGCCTGGAGGGGGAATTGTACCCGACCATCCTAATACCATCCCAACACATATTTACTGTGCTAACTAAATCCAATAAACAATCCCAAACTGCAAATTCAGCCTAAATCTAAACCCAAATAAATAAAAAAAAACTCGCATGGATTCCATGATGTTTGGTCTTATATAGGACTTCATGACTTTCACTATTGTCATCAAAAGTAGCAACAATGACCGTGACAGAAATTTACTATTGATTCCATGAACAACCAGTGAGTTATTAAACCTCATCCAACCTCATCCATGACAAACTTACATCCTTACTCAAGAACATATGAAGAGAGACTTAAGGAGCTTAATATGTATAGCCTCGAGGAAAGGAGGAGGGAGGGGACATGATAGAAACTTCGGTACCTCAAGGGAATCAACAAAGTCCAAGAGGGTAGCATCTTCAAAAAAAAGGTGTGCAAGAACAAGGGCACAATTTGAAGATGGGGGTGGCTCAGAGGTAATTTAGGAAAGTATTTTTTCACAGAGAGGGTTGTGGATGCATGGAATGGCCTTCCAGAGGAGGTTGTGGAGTCAAAACAGTGGTGGAATCTAAGCATGCATGGGACAGTCATAAGGCAATTCTAGGGGTTGGGGGTAGGAAGAAGTAGGCTGCTGGTTAACTAGGATCTGCAGCTTATCCATTAGGTAGGGAAATGGGCAGACTGGGTGGGCCAAGCGGTCCTTATCTGCCATCAAATTTTATGTTTCTATGTTTCTATGTTTCTGTTGTTTCATTAATCTGCCCAGAAAGGTGATTCCACACAGTGACTGTGAAATCACCTTTTGGGATGGAGAAATGAAATGACAGTGCCAGTGTTCATGAAGTGGGGTCCAAAGAATCCCATGATAAAAATTTGGGGCCAAAATTAAAATAAATGGCTACGATATAAACCTAAGTTGAACTCCCCTCCCCCCATTGACTCCCATTATCAATCAATCAATCAATCAATCAATCAAATCTTTATTTATTCAGGCGATCATCATTGAGCAAGGCTCATTTACAAGATGGACCTGATAGGTCAAGGTTCGAGTTGATGCACAGCAATTACATCACATACTTATGAAACAGTTATACATACAGAAAAAGGAAAATGTTATTTATAACACAATAATATACAGAGAATTCACATGTTAAAGCTTGGCAAGAGAAAGTTAAACTAACATCTACAATATGTACAGTACATATATATCACAATGAGGGCCATGACATTAGCTCACATAATGAGTACAAGGATGGTTAAGGGAATATTGGGTGCCATATACTGGCGGTGTCTGGCTGGAAGAAATATGCCATATGTGATTGGAATACGGTTTTGTGGGATGACTATTCTATCTCTAGCGGTAACAACTGCATTTCTCTGTGAAGAAGGCTGTACAGTGCTGCTTGAAGGATGTAAATGGTATGATAATGGACAGTTTTAGGGATTTTTGTAGGGTGCTCCATGCTATGGCTAGAGAATAGCTGATTGCTGCCCTCCATTTTGGTGTTGACTTTGGGCAATTTGAGCAGGATGATATTGTTGCTTCTTAGGGCATAGGAGCTGGGAGTGGTCAGGTTGAAGCAGTCCAGGATATAGCTTGGAAGTTTTTTTGATAAAGCTCTGTAGATCCATAGAGCTGCATTTCTGCTCCTCCTGACATGAAGGGAAACCCATCCAATTGCATCATAGAGAGAACAATGGTGAGTATTATATGGCAGGTCTGTAATGAACCTTATTGCTCTATGGTATAAGGTATCCAACTTTTGAAGGTAGGGTGGGGCAGTGACTATAGAGGAAGTCTCGTAGTCAATGACTGATAGAAAGATGGCCTGGACTAATCTCATCTTTGAATCTCTATTAAGGAAGGGTTTAATCTGTAGAGAGGCCAAGCCTTAGCAAGCTTTTCAGCAGTTGTTCTAGATGCTGAGTAAAGTCAAGTCTGTTGTCAATCCACACACCTAGGTATTTGAAATTTTCAACATACTCCAGATTTTCTCCAAGTATAGTGCATAGCTGGGGAGACTGATTGAAGAGGATGTGTTGGTGGAGTTTTGGGTTGTGAACATCATTGCTTTGGTTTTCTTTGCATTTAGCAGAAGCTTTTTCATGAGAAGCTGATGTTGTAACAGGGAGAATTCTGCTTGTAGGATTTCATGAGCAACTTTAGGTGAAGGGTTGCTGACATACAGTACAGTGTCATCAGCAAAGAGATGTACTGAGGACTTGGTAAGGGTTGAATCAATTTTATTTATATAAATGGCAAAAAGGATAGGACCCAGAATAGAGCCTTGGGGGACTCCTCTTGACAGTGGTCTTAATGGGGAGAGGTCACCTTCAGCTTTTACCTGCTGTGATCTACTGGAGAGGTAGCATCTGAACCACTTAAGGGAGGATGGATCTAGGCCAATGGAGTGTAGGGATGAGAGTAGCAGTTCATGGTCCACAGTGTCGAATGCTTTGCTCAGGTCCAGGAATACTGCACAGACATTGTTCTTTTATCCAGTTCGGTTTGCCAATCATTGGTGACCTTGGCTAATGCAGTGATAGTGCTATGTTTGGCCCTGAATCCAGATTGAGCTGGATTTAATAGACTAGCATTGTCCAGATAGTCTCTTAACTGAATACTCACTAATTTCTCAGCATCTTGGATAACTACAGGTAGGATGGAAATGGGCCTGTAGTTTATTAAGATCCATAGGATCCCTGATTTTAGAAGGGGACCACTTGGGCTGTCTTCCACAGCGTGGGAATAGAGCCAGAATTTAGGGAAAGGTTAAAGAGGTGAGTTAGGGGGACTTCAAGCACATGACCACAATCTTTAGAAAGAATGGGTCCAGAAGATCTGCTCCTGCACTTTTTTTGGTATCTAGATGCCATAATAGATCCTCAACTTGTTTCAACAGTATAGGTTTGAAGCTAAAGGAGGAGTCAACTCTTTGTTCACCAGTATAGTGGGAGCTTAAACGATCCCTTAATAGGTTAGCTGGGGAGGAGTCAAAGGCAAGGCCAGCTGTTGTGAAGTGGTTGTTGAATGCATCCAGGATTTCCAATGTGCCAGTTACTGTGTAATTGGATTGGAAGGGGGTTGTTAACATCCTGGCCCATCATACCCTTGATGGTGCCCCAAAATCTAGCAGTATTATGGTAGGAGGAGTTGAGCTGGGTCAGGTAGTAGGCAGCCTTTGCATCCCTAACTTTCCTAGTGCATTTATTCCTGGCTTTCCTAAAGATCATCCAGTCCATGATATTCTTAGTTTTTCTTGCTACTTTCCAAAGTTTATCTCTCTCAGCAAGTGCAGCTTTGAGGTCAGTTGAAAACCAGTGACAGGATTTGTTTTTATTCGGATACTAGAGATTGGGGCATGGGTGTTAAGGGCATTTAATATAATGCTATTTAGCACCTGCTGAGCTTTTCTACAGAATGTGCAAGATAGAACTTTTGCCAGTGTGGAGAGTAGGCTAGATCATGCAGATATCCTTCAATATTGATGTTTTCTTGGATCTCCTCATGAAGAATTTTGCAGGATCTGTTTTAATGCTGTTGGATCTTACCCCTGTGATGGGGCAGTGGTCACTTATGTCGCATAGGAGCACTCCAGCATGTGTGAATAGATGTGGTTTACTCACTATCATGATGTCAAGTAGAGTACTGTTCCTACTATTCCTTGCATTTAGTGTTGTTGGTTCATTAATTAACTGTGTGAGCCCGTAGGTGTCACAGAATGATGCCAGAGGTGTAGCTGCCTGGGTGAGCCAGTTGAAATTCAGGTCCCCTATGATAATAACTTCTTCAGTACAGGACTTGACCAGGTTTCCCAGGTGGGATAAGAGCTTGTGTTCAGCAGAGGGGGGGTCTGTAGCATCCAATTAAATGGAAAGCTGCTGTATTGGGGAGAGAGACTTTTAGAGATAGACACTCAAATTCCTTGGGCATAGATGTTGCAGCAGTACAGGATACAACTAAACCAGCTTTTACATATATGGCTACTCCGCCTCCACTTGTTTGGCGATCAGCTCTGAATAGCTGATAGGTAGGTTAACTTCACTGTCCATTGTGGTGGTCTTGAGCCATGTCTCAGTTATCACAAGAAAGTCTGGCAAGGTATAGGGCAGCCCAGGCTTGTAGCAAGTAAATTTTTCAACAGACTGCATACATTAATATGCAGGAAACTGAGGCCTTTAATTGAGGATAGGTCTGATGGAGAGTGATGCTTTCAAGAGGTCCAGGGTTGATTTCTACATTACCAATACAGAGCAATAGGAAGATCAGTAATTTCATACGGGCTGCCAGTGATAGGGAGAGGGGGCTGTCTTTGGTCCTCCTTTTTTTATTCTGTTGCCACTCTTTGTTTTGGGTGCTCCCTGTGGATTTAAGGTAGTGTGTCAAGATACCAATTAGCAGTTTCACGACTAGGCTTAGTGGGGATCTATATACCCAGTAGTGGGGCCTTGGCTGAGACATATATGTGGTGATATGTGTAACTTTATGGTGATTGTACCACTGTAGTCGATGCAGCAATGGCAAGACATATATGAGGGTATAGGTGTCAGCCACGGGGGATGTTCCAGAGAAACTAGGTGGGTTGCCCACTTTAGATTGTATAATAGGGTCATCTTCATAGTAGAAACCTATGGCTGATAGTGACAGGAGTATCAGTAGCAAGCTTCCCATTCTGAGTGGGATATTGATAGTTGGCAATAGGGAGTAGCGTAGTTGCTGATTGGTTGGATCAGCAAGCTGGTGTGGCTCTCTGTTGGTTTAGAGAAAAGTGCTGTGGGCGGGGAAGAGATTTCGGCGGGAAGATGCCTATAAATTAACACACAAGAGGGGGGACGGGCAGGTGGTCAAAAATTTTGCACCTTTCCCGACTGCTCCCTCGCTGTTCCTCCCAGCCTTGTGGTTCCCAAGTTCAGCTAGGTGCCGCCGACCGCCCACTGGTGGAGCGAAGCCCCGGCACTCAGCTGGTTGCTGTGGGCTGAAGGAAGCAGGCTGGAGAGAGACAGAGGAGGGTGCAGCAATTAATAAGGGCAGTAGCAAGCCTTTTTCTGAGCGTCACTGACCAAATCTGCACTACAAAGGACTGTGGGGGGGTCCTGTGGCGCCTCAGCGTCTGGCCCACCTACATATTCAGACAAGGAGCTGCAATTACACTAAGAGCAGTAAAATGGTAATTTCCCTTACAATACAGTAGTGGATAACAGCACTTTTTGATGATTTACACATATAAAACTAGAAGAGAGGGCGCCTCAGCATCTGGCCCACTGCTGCTAATAGAGTCCAGCAGAATTCAACAGAATCAACAGCAGTTGCTCTCTATAGATATCTCACCAGAGTGGAAGCAGCTCTTCTGGGAAACTTGCAGTACAACACCAGGGGAAGAGTAAAAGACAAAAAGAAAAACAAATTTTCAAGTCCCACACAGATTTCAGCAATGCAAACTGAGCCAGTGTAAGTCAATGGGGCAGGAGAGCCAATCGGCTGCTGTGTCTGGTGAAGCGCTCGCTTACCGATTGGCTGTGCCTTTCCCGACTGCTTCCTCGCTGTTCCTCCCGGCCTTGTGGTTTCCAAGTTCGGCTAGGTGCCGCCGACCTCCCGCTGGCGAAGCAAAGCCCCAGCGCTCAGCTGGTTGCTGTGGGCTGAAGGAAGCAGGCTTACCTTTGAGTCTTCATTTTGCGGTTCAGCTTTGCAGAGTGCAGATGTGTCCCAATCTACAGAAGATGACAGCACCCAACCTCTAGAGGTAAGTATGGGGTGCGGGGGTGCAGGGAGATGGGTACACAGAGGGAGGGAGGGTTGGAATGGGAAGGGGGATGGCGATGGTGATACAACAATGGGCTGTTTCCTTTACAACAGATACAAACAAAAACTAAACAGTGAAGGGTGATTTTCTTCTTTCACAGGGAATTTTTTTTTATTAATGTGGGCACACTGGGGTGGGATCCCAGTGTGCACAATAGTGGGGGGGGCATACTGAAACTGGGATTGGGCACCCGATGTCAGCAAATCATGAAGAGGGGTTTGGGGAGGGGCCTAGCCCAGTGTCGGAAGAAAATAAAAAAAATGTGGCACACTGGGGTGGGCTCCCAGTGTGCCACATTAATAGGGGAGGGGAATACATGCCAACACGAGGACTGGGCACCCTGATGTTGGCTTCTTGGGAGTGTGTGGCAGGTGACAAGAGCTGCCATGTTTCAGCACACTGGGGTGGGCTCCTAGTGTGCTACATTTAATGGGGGGGGGGATACGTGATGACATGGGGATTGGGCACCCTGATGTCAGCTTTGCTGGACTGTGTGGTGGGCGGTAGGAGCCGCCATTTTGGAAAGCAGCTCTGCGGCTACATTATTTATTGAAATGTTTCACCAGGAAAGGCACATTGAGCAAACATGTTGCTCGTAACTCTGGCCATGCACATTACAGTGCACTGTAATGCACAAGGCTGGAGTCTTTTCATCTGCTGCTGTAATGATAAAACTGCACCTGATTGCAGCAGCAGATTTCTTTCAACTTTTTCACTCTCTTTGAAGTTTTCTGTCATCACCAGCATGCTCACTGAGTGGCGGCCGAGGGATGCATTCACTAAAGCATCCCCTGCATTTGCCACAATACTGACACACCTCTGAAATGTGCTACTGCCACAAGATGTTGCTTGCATGAGCGCACAAGCCAACATAAAAAGGGATTTTTTTTTGTTAGACAGAGAGTAGAGAGATACCAGTGAATTCAATAGCAGAGTGCAAAGCAGACAGCAATACAGTGCTGTAGACATTGCAGACTGCATAGTAAAATAATAAAACACTCATTTTTGTTTAGTGAGAGAGTATATATAAAGAGAGAGAGACTGGACTGTGTTGCCCATCTCTGTGCTGCCATGAAAGCTCACACTGCCCTAGACTCTGTGTTGCCCTTCTCTGTGCCTGATCTACTACTAGGTTATAGTGCCATACAGATTGAGAAGTGTGTTGCCCATCTCTGTGCTGCATGAAAGATCATACTGCCCTAGAGTCTGTGCCAGAACTACTATTAGATCATGTAGTGCCTCAGGTATTTTCAGAAGGGGATGTCAGCCATGTCTCAGACTCTGTTGAGCATCTCTGTGCCATGGTGCCATACAGATTGTGAAGGGGGAGTGTCAACGCCTCAGACTCTGTGTTGCCCGTCTCTGTGCCTGAACTACTATTAGGTCATATAGTGCCTCACATATTTTGAGAGGGTTTGTCACATCTCAGATTCTGTGCTTCCCATCTCTGTGGCTGAACTACTACTAGGTTATACAGTGCCTCATGTATTTTACTATTTTTAGAGGGCAGCGTTTTGTCTCAGACTCAGTGTTGTCTATCTCAGTACTGCCCTGAAAGGTCATACTGCCCTAGACTCTGCCTTACTCATCTCTGTGCCGTAATGCCATACAGACTGTGAAGGGGGGGTGGGTCATGTCACAGACTCTTGTGTTGCCCATCTCTGTGTCTGAACTACTGCTAGGTCATAGTGCCATACGGATTTGTGAAGGGAAGGGGGAGTCATGTCTTTCTGTAGCAGTTTTAATGATTTTCAGTGTTATTGAATCTTCTGTTTGATAATACTTAATTTTTGGATGCAGCCCTGTCTTCTGTTTTGCGTCACTTAGTATCGAATCACCCACTTAATTTTTGGGTGCAGCCCTGTTTGTTTACTGAATCTTCTGTTTCATATCCATGTTTAAGTGAGTCATTATCTCAGTGTCATTCTGTAGCACTTTTAGTGATTTTCAATGTTATTGAATCTTGTTTGATATCACTCCATTTTTGGGTGCAACCCTGTACATGAATTTTCTGTTTCTCGTCACTTAGTCCCGAATCATGCCACTTAATTTTGGGGTACCCTGTCCTGACCTCAGTGACTTACTACTGAGGTACTGGTGACTCTTACATATTTATTTTTCATTGATGTTGGCTGCTTTCTTACCAAATGTACAAAAATACAGACACAATATTTTTTTTTTTTCAAAAGGTAAAATGTTATTTATTTTTAAAATAGGGATCTAAAAGAATAATACTAATGCATGTCTCATACTCAAATAGACTAAAATAGGTCTACAATTCATCAGAGTAAATCGAAACCTTTTGGAAAAAAATCGATTGGAATCAGAACCGCATCACAGCCGACTCGCCCATCCCAAGCATAAGCTGTAATTTTGAGCTTTTTTCCATGCATCTGCCTCCTGGTACATAGCAGACACTGAAAACAGTTTTGTTTACCACTGCAGCATGCTGTCTGATTGTGATACAGGCTCGATATCAAGTATGAGCTTGAAACATAATTTTCCCTCTCACAGAAACACATCCCATCAATCTCACCGCAGTATGTGTATCTGTTTGCATTTGAGCAAGGAGGGAGTAAATAAACTGAAAACATTAAGGCCCCCAAATTCAAATGCCCTCTGGAAAATTGAACATGTGCCTGCATCGTGCATCTAAGATGCACCATGCCAAAGAAACGCAATGTTCAGAAGATGCACTGGAGGATGTGTCAGTGCAAACAGGACTGAATATTGCAACAATGTGCCACCGCACATCTGGACATGGGCAGTGCATCAGGGCAGGACTGAATACTGGAAATGGAGCACATCAGCCTGTGACAGGGGAGCAACAGTGCATGACTGAATATGGGAAATAAGCAGCATAGAAGAGCACAGACAGGGAGGGCAGAACCCCAAGGCACAGGGGAGGGCAGTGGCACAGGGACAGTGCAATAAAGGCACAGGCACAACACTTGTTGGGACAGCACGAAGCACCACACCCAGACCACCAGCCAAGGGAAGTACCAGGCATGATGGGCATGACACACACAAGGGCATGGACCAAGTGCCACAGCAATGGAGGTGCAAAAGCACAGCACAGCCTGGCCAGGCACTGTGACAACATGGCTAATGTGCCAAGCAAGGTGGAAGTGGCAGCCAGAGCACAGGCAAAGCGTGACAGTGGTACACCAACACTCCACCAAGGGGGCTGCAGGCTATAGGGGGGTACATGCCCACAGTGACACAGGACTGCACACAGTGTAGCACGGCGGCGTGGGGACCAAGACAACAGCAGAAGTAGGCAGAGGACCAGTACAGGACCAGCACAGGGAAGCAGTGCAGGCAACAACATGGGCTGCTGTGATGGACAACTCACAGGCTGCCAAGGGGAAACCATGACAAACACAGTGGTGACAACACCTGGTGGACTGGGCATACAGGTGTGCAATGGCATGGACACAAATGGGCACTGAGAAGAAAGGGGCAGTGGGCCAACCATGCAACACAGCAGTGATGGCAGCAACAGCAAAGGATGGACCACAGACACAGGCACAGTCATGATGTAACAATATTTCCTACAACAGTCAAATAAACAGTAACAAACAACAGGCAGCAAAGATCTTAAAAATTGTTATACAACATTATTTACAGAATAAAACAGGGTGGAATGGGGAAGAGGCAATGCGGGGGGGTAACTATGTACTGATGGATGTCAAGGGACCGGGTGTGTTGGTGGGGATGAAGGGCCAAGAAATAGCACAACGTTAAAACAGTCCACAGAGACCTAGCAGCTCTGCCCATCATGTGCATTCCCCCTGTGTGGGCGACCTCCATGTGGCAGCCAGAGCACAGGCAAAGTGTGACAATGGTACACCGGCACTCAGTCAGGGGGCTGCAGACTACAGGGGGGTACATGCCCACAGTGAAACAGGACTGCACACAGTGTAGCATGGCAGCACTGGGACCAGGACAACAGCAGAGGCAGGCACAAGATCAGTACAGGACCAGCACAGGGGAGCAGTGCAGGTGACAATATGGGCTGCTGTGACGGACATCCCACAGGCTGCCCAGAGGAAACCATGACAAACACAGTGGTGACAACACCTGGTGGACTGGGCATACAGTTGTGCAATGGTATGGACACAAATGGGCAGAGAGAAGCAAGGGGCAGTGCACCAACCGTTCAACACAGCAGGTGATGGCAACAACAGCAAAGGATGGACCACAGACACAGGCACAGTCATGATGTAACAATATTTACTACAAAAGTCAAACAAAACAGTAACAATAGGCATCAAAGATATCAAAAATATTGAACAATACTATTTACAATATAAAACAGGGTGGAACAGGGAAGAGGCAACATAGTGGGGGGGGACTATGTACAGATGGATGTCAAGGGTTCGGGTGCAGTGGTGGAGATAAAGGGCCAAGAAACAGCACAACATTAAAACAGTCCACACAGACCTAGTAGCCCTGCCCATTATGCATATGCTCCCTGCGTGGGCAGCCTCCACTGTGCAGCTCCCAGAGTATCTCCCAGGACACACAGAGTATGGTTCCCTGCCGGTGGCAGATTGCTGCAAGAAGATCCTGGCTGGTGATGGACTGTCCACAGAAAATTAGCCTCCCCTGGACCATCTGGTGTTGCACCACCACAGCAATGGCATCCTTATGATCTATGGGGGGAACACAGAACACGTATTTAGTGCCACAGCCCACCCAGGTACAGTCCCTCCCACTCCCCAGGATGGAGTGGCCGCGCATGCCAGATGTTGGTAGGACCCTTGCACAGGGCCTCCTCAACACAACGCACATGGCAGACCAGTGAACTGCAGTGCAACAGTGCCACACAGTGCATGGGGTGTGGCACAGTGAACCAACAATGTCAGCAAGTGCATTCAGTAGCTGATGCTAAGGAACATGTGGCCATGTCACCCACAGCGTATGAACCCAACAACTGCATGCCCCATGTGTGAAGGTCCAGTGGTGGCCCCGTATGGGCACCGATGGGTGCCCACAGTCCTGAACAGACACACTGGATGGGGATCAACACACAGGAGCCATGCGTACAGCGGAGATGACACATGAGGACATAACAGCAAGCTATGTGTGCGAGGTCATGACACGTGCATGCACAAACAGCATGCCAAGGCTCACAGTGGTTGATGTCCCCCCCTCAAACCCATGATGTGCATCACTAGCAGCACACTTACCTGATGCTTGGGGTGGTACGCCTTGCAGTGTGCCAGTTCTGCCTCCATTTGCTGCACCTCCGTCACCCATTTGCCATTTGGCAAGGTGCTGGGCCTGGCGCCACTTCTCCCGACCTGCAAGGGGGACACAATGGGAAAGGCACCAAGGGCAGCATGCAGGACCACAAGCCGCTCTCACCCCCCAAACCAAGTGGCACAACAGGGACACGATGCATCATGGTGCAGCACAATGCGTGTCCTGGTAACAGGCAACACACAAAGGGGACCAGCTTGGACATGGCAACACCACTGTGGGCCACCATTTCACCCAGGGCCTAACACTGGCATGCACAGTGCCATAGGCCTGGACTGGTGACCGTGTTCATGGACACCATGTGGGCAGTTGTACCTGCCCCTGCTGGACACATGAAACCCCCCAGTAGCTGGCACTAAATGCATGCACACAGCACATATGTACCTGGGTGTGGCACTGACCCCCTGCTGGCCTGGTCACACAAGCAGCCAAGCCTGCCTGGGTCCCTCCTTCGCAGGTCACCATAGTGGTGCCGACACTGTTCCCTGGACTGTGTGATGCCTGCACATTGGGTGAGTTGCTCTGCCACCCAGGCCCACACCTAAGCCCGTGCCTCATTCAGTGCCTCTGCCCAAAGAAAATGGCCCACCAGTGGTGCCACAATGTCTACCAGGTTGGCAAGCTCAAAATCACTCCAGTTCAGGGCACGTGGCCTGGTCCCCTGAGCTCTGCTGGCACGTGCCATGGTAGTTTCTCAGTGCAGCAGCAGGTGTTGCTTGCAGGAGGTCACTGTGAAGTGTGTGGCTAGGCCGCACAAGATGTACAATAGGCCAGCCATGGAGTTACCTGTATGGTCTGCACATGCGCCATAGGGATGCACAATAGCTGCAGCACGGTGCAGCACTGCACATGTGCAGTGATGAATGGCATGGCAAGAGGACAGGGTCATGCCCCCATACAACACACATGCATGACCATGCAGAGCCACCATGTTGTGAAGGTCAGGCAATGCCACATGTGTGGCCTTCCACATGGTGCAGTTCCTTTCCCATACGCTATTCATGTCTACTGCACATGAGGACTGTAGACGAGTGTAGGATGGATAACACAGATACAACTGTTTAAGTTTTAAAACACACCTTGGTGTGATATTTATTCAAACTTAAAGATAGGCAAACAAAAATATAAATCAAAATAAAACGCAAAAATTCACTACATCCAGTATTTGCACAGTTCTCCCCCTGTCAATACAGGTATATTACCTCTGTGTCTGTATCTGGCTACTTCCCTTATGTGGCTCTTCCTATTACCATTACCCAAGCTCCACTGAAGAAATATCCTCAAGGAGTAGTATTTATAGTGAACACAGGCATCACCCGACCTGGCCCTTAAACTAAACATACAAATATCTACCTCTATGGTTTAACAATCAGGAAGGATGACCCTGGTATTAGTACAATGTAATCAGGAGAAACATGTAAGCTAACTTTAACATGTGGATTTTATACAGGAAGCCTAATTTGTGCTGTGCATGTTTAATTACACCATAATGAGCTTTAGGCTCGCCCCTTTCTCTTGAAGTGACAGCTCTGCATAATATAAAAACAGCCAGGTTAGGGCTCTGTTTTCCCTATACTGAAGGGTGCTCAGCTCTCCTAGATGTAAAGTCTGGCCTAAGGTTTTTGGTAGAGCAAGGAATAATGGATATTTGGCTAACATGCTTGTTGCAGGGAAAAAAGTTCAAACACCTGTTTAAATACATAGTTTAGTAGTTTACTGTAAGTGTTTGTAGTATATATAGTAATGTTACAGCCTAGCCTGTATTCTGTCTGACAAGTTGATATTTGACAAAATGAGCAGCTGTTTAAACTGCAAAGGAGTAGCCTGTCTGCCACTCATTTTTATGTTGGTGTGCTTGCACAGCTAACATCTTGGGGTAGTGCAGCTTTGGAGGTGCGGTCGCTGTTGGGCGAATGCAGGGCTCGCATCAGTAGGTGAGTCCCTCATTCCCCAATCAGCCTGCATACTGGTGCCACACCATGCATACATAATGTGGTGAGCACATCTAAGAAAAGGTCTGCTGCAATCCGAGCAAAGTTCGTCAGACGCAGCAGACCTTTCCAAGACATCCCCGCCGACATTATGAGCATGACGGCACAGTGGCCGCCAAACTGTGGACTTTGGGGGTGCCCAATTTCTCTTTTGGTTACCCCTGCCCCTCTGTATGTGCCAATGGGGGAGCCCACTCCCCATCGGCATAAATCACCCCCCCATTGTTAAATGCCAAGGGGGGTGCCCAATCCCCCTCGGCTCGGCCCCCCCCGCTTGTTTTGTGTGCCGACAAGGGTTCCCAATCCCCATCAGCATAATATCCCCCCCATGTTGTGCGCTAATGAGGGTGCCCAATCCCCTGTCAGCTACAGACCTCCCCAACAGTTAGATGGCATGCTGGGAGCCCACCCCAGCATGCCAAATCTCTTAAAAAAAAAAACTGTCCCGCGATATCTAATTTTTTTTACCTGTAAAATGAAAAAGGTCCCTCGTAGTCTCCATGCCCCCCACCTGCACCCACCCTCTACGCACCCTGCCTCCCCACACCCCACCCCATACTTACTTCTAGAGTCCTGCTTGCGACTATGTTCGTTGGACAGGAACACGTCTGCACTCTTCAAAGCTGACTGTGAACTAAAAAAGTGCCGGTAAGCTGTATAATGGAATAAATAAGGTATTTTCAACTTTGCTGCATATCTCAGGCATTTTTGGTAATTTTGGCCCTGAATTTTCAACGTGGGGTTTTTGGAACCCCTCCTCATGAATTCTTGCACTGTCATGGCATTATTTGGTCCCAAAAGGTGATTTTGCAGTCACTGCATGGAATCACCTTTCAGGGCCAAGTTACAAAATGACAGTGCCACTGTTCATGGAGCTCTCAAAAGCCTATGTTGCAAATTTGGTGGGAAAAATCCATAAAATGACTGTTCTACAAGCATGCATTGCACAGTTGCTATACACGCTCATAAGTTAGCGAATTCGCAATATTTTCACACCAGATTCTCAACATTGGCATTTTACCACACCTTCTTTTGAACCATACAGCTATCATTTTTCACATCTGGCCGAAATGTGTTTTCACACTTCTGGTGCAGAACAGCGCGGTCGCTGTGCAAAATCAGTGTTCGGGACACATTTCAAAAATGACACTGACACTGTTCATAAGCAGAGGTCCTAGAATGCCTATGTTGAAAATTTGGGGACGAAAGTCAATTAAATGAGTGTTTTACAAGCATGCATTGTGCAGTTTGCACGCACGCTCGTGACTTTGTGAATTTGTAATAGTTTCACTCCAGCTGCTCATCATTGGCATTTTTCCATGCCTCCTTATGAACAGTACACCTGGCTGAAATGTGTTTTCACAAGTCCTTCGCAGAACTGCACAGTCGCTGTGCAAAATCAGTTTTTGGGACAGTTTGAGGAAATGACGGTGACACTATTCATAAGCAGAGGTCCTAAAATGCTTATGTTGAAAATTTGGTGCCGAAAGTCCATACAGTGACTGTGCTACAAATGTGCATTGCCCAGTTTCCATGCACCCTTGCAACTTCGTCAATCTGCAATATTTTCATGCCCCATTTTCACCACTGGCATTTGTGCGCACCTCCTTATCAACAGCCCAGCTGCCATTTTTCACAGCCTGCCCAAAACATGTTTCCGCAGCTGTGTCGCACAATGGTATGTTCGCTGTGAAAAATCACCTTTTACAACACATTGACAAAATCAAAGCACTGTGCGTCTCTAGCTCCACCACTGCCAATGCCAGCGCGACAACATTCGGCATTGACAAATGTTTGTTTTATATTTTTGAACATAGTCAACACTGTTAGCAGGAGCAAGAAATCTTTATGCTAGTTCCTAATTTGACTCCCGCTCGGGTTATCTCTTATTGTGCAAGTTTATTTATTTAGGAGACAACCAAAAATAAATTTATATACTGCATATTTAATTCTCATCCAGTTTTTTATACCGGGAAATGCTTTGGGGATTATTGTACTTTCCTTTTAGCAAGGTGCATATCCCAATGTAACCTACTATTATTGGGTCATTATTATTTAAAAAAAAACACACTGCACAGCTATGCATTTTATTTCATTTTAAGGCATCACATCCCTCCTTTATTTTCAAACAGGATAGACCTTCAGTGTTTTATTTTTCAAATAACCATGGCTATAGCCTAATCACTTTAGGCACCATTGGTTCTTTTATACATTTCTGAATGCACTCCATATATATAGATGTCATTCTTATTTACTTTGGCATACCTTTTGTGCCTTGCCCCTTTTGTTTAGGCACATTCTCTCTAGGGTCCCCAGGAAGGAAACAGGAAATGTGAATGATAATAGAAGCAGTGTAGGAATAAGTATAGAAGATCATAGGACAGGGTTACAGTAAGTGGCCAACGCACCATAACCTGAAACAAGAATAGATAAAGAAAAAGAGATACTACTGCACAGTAGGTTTTTAAGGTAGAAAAATATAGAAGAACAGAGAAAAAGTTCATAGGACCCTACCTTTTTAACTAAGGTGGAGCACAAGTCCACCACAAGGACAACATGCTGCGGTATGCATGATGCACAAGCCAAGACGTCAGCCATGTGCGACTTCGCAACATGGTGACAATATGGCCTAATGTGCATGCATTTGAAATACTCCATGTGGAGATGTGCTCCTCAAATGGATGTGTAGCATGATGTGAGATGGGCCAGGCGCTAATGTGCAATATTCAGCCAGCATATGCAAATGACCTCATTGCCCAGTCCTGGCCCAAGTCCACATGTTTGCATCTCATTACAGGCAGCACGGCTCCTCATTTGCATGGGATGAGATATAAATGGGCCTTCCTGCACCACCCCTCCAGACAGTTGACCGATAGGAACTGCATTCTTGGAGATGAGTGTTTACATTTTGTTTGCTACAGTGTGTGTTACACTGCATCCAGCATTTCCATCACACCATGCCACAGATGCTGTGCCTGTGCTAATGTGTGTCCCTGTTTGTTCACAGGCACCAGTATGGCAGCTGAGTAGGGGAGGAAGAGAAGGCAGCCAAACTTTACCAATGATGAACTGCAGGCACGCTTGGAGGCATGCCTCCTGTGTGAGACCCTCCTTACTAGCAAGATGGGTACCCAGCAGGAGTGGTAACAGGGCTGGGAGGAGGTTGCGCTGGCAGTAAACACCAATAGGGTATACAACAGGACACCCCAGGAGTGCATGAAATACATAAACAGTGAGCGCTTCGTGGTCAAGGAGTGACTGGCAGTATTGCATACATCCAAGAGGGCTTTCGACACTGTTCCACATAGAAGATTGATAAATAAGCCGGGTAGTGTCGGGGTGGATCAGAAGTTGGTCAACTGGGTGGCAAACTGGTTGATGGGCAGAAAACAGAGAGTGGTGGTAAATGGTATACAGTCAGAAGAGATGCAAGTCACAAGTGGGGTACCTCAGGGATCAGTCCTGGGGCCAGTCCTCTTCAATATCTTCATTAGTGACATGGCAGATGGACTAGAGGATAAGACTTGCCTGTTTGCAGATGACACCAAGATCTACAACAGAGTAGATGATCCAGATGGGGTGGGCAGAATGAGAAGAGATCTGGATAGACTAGCAAAATGGTCAGAAGAGTGGCAACTGGGATTTAATGCAAAGAAGTACAAGATCATGCCCATAGGGAAGAGAAACCCTGAAGCCACCTATAGGCTGGGAGGGGAGTTGCTGGCAGTCACAAAGGAAGAAAGAGATTTGGGCATCATCATCACCAATGACCTGAAATCATCCAAGCAGACCTCTAAAGCAATAGATAAGGCTAGGGGGATGTTAGGGTGTATTAGTAGGGGTATCACAAGTCATAAGAGGGAGGTAATAATCCCTCTTTACAAGACACTAGTTAGGCCCCATCTGGAGTACTTTTGTGCAGTACTGAGGCCACACCTTCACAAGGGCATTAACCAAATTGAGACAGTCAGAGGCAGCAGCAAAATGGTGCAGGGGCTGCATCAAAGACATATGAGGACAGATTAATGGAGCTCAATATGTATACCCTTGAGCAAGGAGGAGAGAGGTTATATGATCAAAACATTCAAACACCTTAAGGGCATAACAAGGTGAAAGAGTCTAACATGTTTAAATATAAGAAAAATAGCAGGACAAGAGGACACAGCATGAAGATTAGAGGAGGTCGATTAAGGGAATGTAGAAATTCTTTTTCACAGAAAGATGGTGGATGCATGGAACAGCCTACCTCAGGAAGTGGTGGCTATGAATATAGTGCAGGGCTTCAAACAGGCATGGGATAGGCATAAGGGAGCAATACAGATGAGTATAAATAGATAGACCACTGACAGAGCAAAGGCCAATGGCACATTTATAAGGTAGAAAAAGAAATGGGCAGACTGGATGGGCCTTGCGGTCCTTATCTGCCATCAACCTCTATGTTTCTATGTTTCTATGCTACTGGGGGGGCCCTCCACAGCTCCTTACCTGTCAGCATGGGAGGTGATGGTTGCCAGCACCCTGAGCCCTACTGCTGTGGAAGGTGTCCCTGTTGGTGGCTTCTAGATGGGAGGTGGCCCAGCACTGCACTGTGAGTATGCACATGGCTGCTACTGATGTGGGCTGTACATGTATGCCATGGTTGTGCTTGTCAGACCACACCACTGTGTACCCAAGATGCCCAGGCTGCATGCTGCCAGTGCCTGTCACTGTCATATGCCAACATACCTCTTTAGGTGTTTTAGTGCTGAGCCTGTGTAGTGCAACATGGCAGAGGCAGCATGCCCCTTGTGTGCACGGGCACTCATGACACACACTACACACTGGGCCATGTGTGGCTTATGCATGCACATCCCTGTGGCAACAGTGTGTGCCACAGCAGAAGGCCCATGGAGAGGAGGGCACATGCAAGCTGCCTGGTGCAGTCTGTCTGCTGTGGCAGTGTTCTACAGTGTCCTCTTGGTGTGCACACACACAGGTGGACATGCAGCACACATGCCCCTGTGGCATGTGGACAGTGTGAATCACACAGGTGTCTGTGACCCATGTTTCACCACCAGCACCCATGTGGCACACATGCACACCCTCTGTGTGCTCATGGCACACAACACTGTGGACCTGCAGCACTGACCATGACCTTCTATTCTGCCCTGCAGCTCCATTGAACCTCAGGGGTGCCGCTGGGTCCAGGGCCAGTGCAGTTGGACAGGAGGCAGATGATCCAAGTCCATCAATGTCTGCCACAGTCATGGCCTGGAGGAGGGTGAGGCAGCACATGGTTTGGGGGTATTACTGGGGCTGGCTGATCCTGAACCCCTGTGCAGCCTTGGCTTACTAGTCAAACTACTCATGCTGGCTCTGGCCATGGAGGACGATGATGATTCCACCCAGCTGGTGGACACCATCCTTGACACTGCCAATGTCACTGTGGGCCTGGATGGTGTACAGATGACAGCAGGCAGCAGTGACCGTCCTGGGCCATCACATGCACCCCCCTCAATCTCGCCACATGCCATCCACTGCCACGATGGCTGTGGTTGACCAGGGGCGTGGTGCCTCTGTGGGGCCTGGGAGCAGTGCTGCCAGTCAGCAGGGCACTGTGCAACAGCAGCAACCTTCACAGGCACATGGCTTGGCTGGCACAGGCCCACTGTGCCTGTCCACACACATTCCCCAGCCCAACAGCAGCCTGTTGTGCAGCGTTCACAACTTGGTGGATGTAGCACAACAGGCTGGTCCACTTCCAGCCTATCAGCAGTTTTATGTGATAAGGGTGAGTTGTTTAGTCACAGACCAATAAGAGAGACTAAAACACTGTCCCAAGTCACTAGAGTGAGCAACAACAGATAGACCACTGCAAACAGCAATGGTCAGTACCTTCAAAGTAGAAAACAAAAAAAGAAACACATTTTATCCGGGGGACTGTGCCCCCGCACTCCCAACTTAAAGATTCTTAACTCCAGGGAAGGCGGACTTAAAAAAAAACAAAAAAAAACTCCAGGACAAACATAAATTCTATTCTGCCCCAGGACCCAAACCCAGGTCTTTCAGCTCCATAGGCATTGGCTCTAGCCACTATGACAAACTGCCAGTCCAGCAAGTATTGGCCATACTATTCCTCATATCTTTATCTAGCAAGTGCAACTCACTACTACACTAGCTCTAACCTACTCTTCAGCATTTTTCACCACTTGCTCTTCTTACAGGTGGTATTATTGAGTTGCTCAAACTGAGCTGCTCAATAATACACGATCACATTATGGCACAACCCCATCAGCCACATCCACAGGATATGTCCCCTGCTGACAGGCTGGATGAGCACACCCATCTCCTGTGGAACTCCGTGGAGGTCCAGGTGTCACAAAGGGAGGCTATACATGGTCTACAGGTGCAGATGGGTCTCATGGATTAGCATGCAGCTGCAAGGCATGCACAGATGCTAGGTGAGGTTCACCTTCTGCGGGCGGACATGATTGCAGAAATGCAACTCACATAGGCAGACACAGCCGCATGCCTCAACAGGATTGTGCAGGCCATTGAGGTGGGCTGTTCAGCCCTGGCACCCTGTGGCCACAGGAGTACCCATCGCACATCACACAGTGCCTCCAGCACTCCCACACCTCTGTGACACGTGGCCACCTTGTTGCAGATGCTGTCCCCTGTTACTGAAATCCTCAACACCACTGGCAACAGTTTGGGATTCAGTGCCCCCAACACCGCATGCACCCGGTCACATTCATATGTGTCAACACCATTGGAGGTCAAGGTGTTGCCCCTTGTGGCAAGTGACCATTCAGTGGTGTCGCCTTGCCTGAGCATGGCCACCCATGTGTCCAGGCCATTGTAGCAGGCACTGATGCCATCCTGCTGCTGCTGGCCTGGCCATGATGCCCTGTGACCATTGCTGCTGTTGCCATCAGCCTGCACTGCCCAGGTCCATGTGCACTGTTGAATGCACAAGCCCGTGATGACCCTTTCCCCATTGATTTAAGTTGTAACTGGGCCATGGGTGTTGGGCATGGTGTTGTGAAGTGTGGCATGAGTATGATGAGTGCAGCCATGGCTGTCTTCTGTGCATGTGTGCTGGCAGTGTTCTCTGATCCATGCCAGTACCCCACATGCACCTGTGTCCCTCCTGGTATGTGCGCCACTGCAGTGGATGTCTGTGCATAGTCCTGTTCACACGTCTGTACATGTCGTGGCATCTGTGCATTGGCCCCACACCTGCCCATGAGGTGCCCTGAGGGATACCCCCTGTGTGTGTGTCTGGCAGCCCTGCCAGGACCCCTCTGACACTCACCTATGGTTCCCGAAGTTCTCCTCCACAATTGTGTCCCCGTGCTACTGTGTCATAGTGGCCAGCTGTAGGTCCCTCCTGTCCATGTGTGCTGCAGCACACACTACTAGTAGTCCCTCATCTTCTGAGCTGTCGCCCTCCTGTGCCTGGACAACTATTCCATGGTCAATGGCCATGTTGTGGTGCATGCAACAGGCCAGGAATAGGCCACAGGCCTTGTCAGGGCTGGGCCACAGGCCTTGTCAGGGTTGTATTGTAGGGCATCACTGGACCTGTCCAGGCATATGTACCTCATCTTGAGCATGCCAAACACACGCTCCATGATGTTGCGTTTTGTGATGTGTGCCTCATTATACCTCTCCTCAGCTTCAGAAGAGGGCCACAGTATGGGGGTGAGCAGCCAAGGGTGCAGGGAATAGGTGCTGTCACCTGTGGGGGGGGAGTACAATGCATTAGTGTCCTGCAGGTGGCCATGGTGTCCAGCACACACACCCTAAAAAAGGAGTCAGATGATCCTAGATGTATTGTAAAGTGGTTTCCTGACACAGGGCACAAGCCTGTGTCTGTCCACCCAGTTGCCTTGTCTACATACCCTGCCTGGTCATGCCCTGGCACACCTGTGGGCACCCTCCCAGCTTCTGTTGTGAACTGCCACTACATGCATGGCATACCAGCACACTGTTCTGTGCTGCACAGCCTGTTGATTCCCCTTGCCTGACCTGTTCATCTATGGCACCCTGCCCTGCCCCAAGCACAGGTACAGCCCCAGGGCATGTGTCATTTACTGCCCTGTCAACTGTGCCTGCTGTGTGTTTTCACACGCAATGCCACACCCCTGGTGGACCACCCCCCCACCATCCTCCAGTCTGTGGGCACCACCATGGCAGTTTGCACATGCACAGTGTTCCCTGTGCATGTTGGTCAGTGCATGTTCCCAGTCCCCCCCTGCACAGCCACCAGCAGTGCTGCAGGACACATTGTGGATGGCCACTAGGTATCTCCCTGTCTCAAATCAGTGGCATAGGTCTGATCAGTGCCAGATGTAGGCATCATATGCACTCCCAGGGTCTATGGCACAGACATTGCTGATGTGCCCTGTGGCATTGCACACCACCTGGCAGTTGACAGAATAGTATCCCTTGCAGTTCATGCATGTGTGACCGTCAGGGCCACGTGGTGCCCTGATTAACACATGGGTGCAGTCAATGTCCCCTAGCATGTCGGGAATACATGCCACCCTGTAGAACTGCTGCATTGTTCTGTACACTCTGTCTGTGTGCTAGGGAATGGTATGAACTCCATAGCATGGGGCAGCAGGGCAGTGAGGAATTGCATGAGGATACGGGACATGGTAGATTGTGTGATACCGGTAGTGTCACCCACTGGTATCTGAAAGGTGCCCATGGCAAGCAAGCATAGTGCTGCTGTGACCTTTGTATCCACCAACATGGCATTACTCCTGTGTGCTGGTACCTTCAGGTCATCATGGAACAGCTCACAGAGCTGTCTCAGAATCACCCTGTTGAGACGGTCTGGCCCACGATCTCTGTGTTGGTGAGTTGTTCGAATGTGACACATGCACAGTACCATCAGTGTTGGGTGTACCACCTGTGGGCCCTTCCTCACCCACATTGTTCTTCCCATCTCCTCACACCCCTCATGACAGCTTCCATGAGGAAAGTGCTCTCATCCATGCAGTTCTGTGTCCTGCCTCTGGGTGGCTCGCAATGTTAGGCGTGCTCCTTTTATGCCCAACTTTGGGCAGTGCACCATCTGGTTGTGCTGCACTTGTGCCACTCATTTTGGCTGAATATGATGGTGCACGGCACATTCATTTGAATGCCCCATCTGCTTGCTCTGCATTCATTATCTTTGCGCTGTGGCACTTCTGGATCTGCATGATGCATCTCTCCTTTTTGAATATCACGCTGTGGCACAATGTTCGAGATGGGTGATTTATCTCCACTTTGTGCCACGCATCTCCTTTAAAAATGTGGGCATAAATCAGTAGACATTTCTTTGGTGGAAAAATTGTGTATCTGCACCAAAAAATGTTGCACAAGAGTGGGTGTCCTTATACAGCCACATTTTCCACATGCACACAGTTTTTAAAAAGGTTGCATTTTTAAACCTTTTTCCACATTTTACAGCAATTAGCACATTTTTTGTTGCAGATAAATATGCCCAGTATTACCAGTCATAGCATCTGTGCAAGAAACAGAAAATGCCACTCATGTGCAAAGAATACTGAAAATGGCACTTTCAATTATCACCTGAGCAAGGATTCCTCTCCACATTGTTAACTTGAGTACACAGATTTTAGTCCCTGAACCATTCTAGGCCCTGGAGACAATGGGCTAATAAACCATAAGTCCAAAGGGCGAATGGATTTACAAGCACTTTAACCCCTTGAGACAGCATCTTTAATGAGTACATAGCACTAGGCTAGCATTTGGTATATACACCACATTTTGGTTAACCTACAAATAGCTTGCTTTAAAGTTTTTTTCCCACAGAGTTTTAAAAAGTTTCTAGCAGTTAAGGACTTATAACTCTCTAAGGACAGATGACCTGTCGATAGTTTTCTTGGTCACTGACCGAAAAGAGTTGAAGGAAGAACTTCTGTTAATTGACTATTACCATGACTGCTGACTGGGAAGATGTTTGGGTTAGATATCGTATGTGGTATGGAAGTGGTGCTACTGGAAGGTAAATGTAGTCTGCCAGCTTTTGTGTGTTCACAGATGAGCTGGAGCTGGCCTACTGTTTCAACTTTCAAATTTTTTTCCTGAATGTTAGTGGCTTCTTTTTGTTAAATTGTGTTTTGTGGCAAAGTTAATTATTTCCATTGAATCTGCAGACATATTTTTTGAGTTCTAAAGTCTGCTTTACTGTTTTTGAACATTCTTTTAAGCTGAATGAAAAACTCTGCAGTATTATGTGATTGTGTATTCTTTCAGCCAATGTGCTTTTTATCTTTGGGATTTTTTTTTATGTGTAGGAAATTAATTTCAGCTCTGGAAGTGGCATCTTGTATGTTTCTGTATTGGGGAATAATATGCATGAATTAAAGCTGCATTAAAATGCGAAATGAACCAGTGTCATTATAAGTCTGTTGATTCTAACCAATGCCGGGGTTGGGGGGAGCGGATAACCTAAACTGGTGAAAACTGCATTTCTATGAAAGTTTATTAGTTAAAAGCATGAAACTGTGCATTGCAGGGGGATTCAAATGGTTATGAAACCTTTTTTTTTATTTTGACAGTATTGCTTTTAAAATTAAAATGTTATGGGGAGGAGTATTGGGTCAAGCAGGCATTCTTCATGATGATTAATGGCTCTAAAGTATTCATTTAGACTGTGAATACAATGGAGTTGAGTCAGCTGCATACAGCCAGTCTTCAGTGGACTCCCTACTGTGACTTGAACTGGCCTTGACAATGGCAGGTAGATATGGGAATGGTGGATTTTATTTTTATTTTAACACTTTTTGGCCAGGAAAGACACCCTAAACTGGGTATTGTTTCTAGATGCACCCTGGGAGCAAAGGGAATTGAACTGACTTGCTTAAGGTCACACAGTATGCAAGGAGTGGTTGTGGGATTTAAATCTAGTTCTCCAGGTTTGCAGCTCAGTGCTCATAATCACTCAAGCAGTAGGAGGAAAGAGACAGGGACTTGAGCTCAGCAAAAAGGATAGCTGCAGGGAAAGGATAGGTGGTAATTGTGGGGTGGCATTAACTTGCCCACGGTGGATTGGTAGGTACCAGCCTAGACCTGAACCAGGAGTCAAGTGATCCTAGATGCACTGCAAAGTGGTTTCCTAACACAGGGCATCACATACCCCACCAGAGAGGGGTCAGTCCTTCATCTGGTGTTGACCAACAGGCACCATGTCCAGGATATCAAAGTTGGGGTGGGGGAGCAACCATTGCACAGTGTGGTTCAGGTTGGACAGGGGCAGAGAAAAGGCCCCCACTGTCTAAAATCCTGGATTTGAGAAAGGCAGACATCAGAAAGATGGATAAGTTGCTAAAGGAACACTGGGAAAGCACCAAAGTGGAAATGGGGTGGACTAAAAGGGTTCCATGTGATAACAGTGAACAAATTAAAGCAATGTGAACAACGGCAACTACAAATCACTGAAAAGCAAAATGGCGATTAACACAATAGTGCCTGCAACAAACACCTGTGTTTTATTTATTTATATTTATTTATTTTTTGCAATCATCAGAAACAACCTTTAAGCAAGCTGCTCTTTTACAAAGATTCCACTTCATATAAGCAACACATGTACCAGTATACAAAAACAAATAACAGAAGGTTCACTGCCCTCAAAGAGGGCTAGGTTACAATATAGTTACTGCTGTAGTTTTAAGAAACAACTTAAGGTAAAAAGGAAATTAGTGAGAAGCTCAAACACAGGCCTTGTTCATTGAAAAAAAAAATGGCACTCACTGTCTCTGAGGGGGTGATTTCTTATTTCTGTTTATTTGGGGGGGGCTATGCCCTCCCACCTCCTACCCCTCCCAATTATTAAATAATCAACTCTGGGGGGGAGTTTAATAGTGGGAAAAGAAAATAAAATCCTACCAGAAAAATAAAATCCCACAACCCGTCCCAAACCTGTGGCTGCCGGACACGCAGGCAGTACTCCTACCTGCTAAGCCACCCTGCCAGCTCAATGCTGTCCTCAAAATTTGCTGTCTACATATATCATTTCCTCAGGCCTTACCTTGCTCATCCCTTCTACAACATCATTAAATTTCACTATCAGTGTTTAATCCATGTCATTCAGTTTAAACTCGCTGTTTACTACTAGCTCATATTGACTCGCTTATATTAACTCGCTGTTGTCACTGAATACCAACCAAAAGTGGTCCATCATCAGGAGAGAATAATGCCAGCAACAAGGGAGTGTGTTAGGTTCAAAGGGGAAAACCTGAGCGCTAAAGTGCCTAGATGGTTTAGCCAAGGAGGTGGCGGAAGAATACAGTGAGGCAGAAACTGCCCCCTCCACAGCTGAAGTAGAGAGCAGGGATAACTCAAGGGTAGAGGAACCATCCAGCATGCAAATCAACAAAGGAAGCAGGATGATAGAAATGAAGGGGATGGGAACAGAGCATTAAAAAGAGAGGAAGTGGAGGAGGAGGCATTTTAGCTTGGGAGCTGGCTTGCAGCATTACAGTAGCACTGCCTGTCAACATCCTAGCATTTCCTTAATGGTGGAGAATTCACAATGAATGTGCTAATACAGTAAATACAGCAAATAACCTTATTGTAAGCACTAGGAAATCATGAACAAGAGTACCATGTGGTCAGTTAAGGATGTCCAAATGTTTTAGAAAGTGTGAAGTTTGCAGTCAGTTTGATTTAGTCACATTTATATTATACAGTCCATATAGTCTGTACTGCAGTCTTAACTAAATGTTGCAATGCAGATAAATTATCTTTGCTACCTGACTAAACGTGTCATGGACACAGTGCTACTTAATGGCCTCAGTAATTATTGCTTTCAACTGGGTAATAAGCAATGAAACACTAATCATCCCCCCCAAAAAAAGATCCACATGCCATTCGTGTCTTGAGTCTGACATAATAGGATTTCAAACAAATGTCATGGTGATATGTTCTTTATTGAATTTGGAACTTCAGGGCTGTGGGGTGGATGCAATTGTCAGGCAAGGTGCATGGGGTCACTGACAACCCTTGCAGTTTTGCCCAATGATCACTCTGCGCATGAAAGATATTGCAGAAGAGAACCCATGTCTCCATTTCATATCAGAGTTCAGGTGTATTTTGTCAACTGCTAAGTGTGACAAAGTGTGTGAAAGGGAGGGCGCAATAGTATCCCTCAGCTTGGGAAGGCTCTTTCCAGACAAACCTTTGTCATCAGCTCCTGAAGGCTGTTTTCTCTATGAAACAGTCTGGTATGAGATCAACTGTGAGCATGTCTGCTGCAGCAGCAGCAGCAACAATAGATTCCATGCACACTGTGATTACAGGGCAACTTTGTGAAATATGTTTGTCAGTGCAGAATTGTTCCCTGATAAAATAAACACCTTTTTCTAAGCATGACTGTTTTTCCCCCACATAACTTTTTCACATTTAGTATGGTGTCCCAACACCACTGCTCAAAGGCTACTCTGTAACAAAAAGTAACTGATTTACAGTATTTCTTTGATTTATCAGAAATACCACCAGGGAAACTAGTTACTTATCAGTTTCCTCCTCCTCTGCCCTTACTGACCTGTGTTCCACAAACAAACAGTGCTCCTGGTATCATATTTTCATCAGCCTTGCTCTGCGGTTTTACCAGATAAAGAGAAGCTTGTGTTTTAGGTGAGTGTGCTTTCCAGTAGTGCCCAAATATGACCCATTTTTATGATGGTGTCATGTGCCTGGCATAGTTGGCATATTGCTCAATTCTCATTTCTACTGTAGGATCAATAATAAAATAATCCCACACAAATACTTTGGATGGAGGGCAGTAACTCACTGTGATAGAAATGGGAGGCTATGTCTTCTCAGCTACTTTCTGTGGCTGTGTGGCTAGTATCTAAGTTTTCTAAAGTCTTGGGCTGTCTGGGATTTCCACTGTATCAGTATCTTATCACATTTTTGTATTTTTAGAATTATGCCAAGGAGTGGGATCAGCTACTGTTCTTTACGCATCTTGAGTTTTTGTTTTATACTGAGGTTCACCGAGAGCATCCATTACAGTACGTCATCCTAATCCTCACTCTCCTGTACTGCTTCCTGTTAACTAGTCTCCTCAGACTCACCCTCCCCCTTATCCTTGACAAAAATGTTATTCTTTGCCACTTGCTCCTTAAGTATTGGAACTGTAGTATGCGAGGGTAGGCTGGGGCTCATTTGTCCTGCCTTTATTCTCCGGAATCATATTACCCAAGTCATCTGTATATCCCTGCCTCTTCTTTGCACTGCTGTACAGTGAGTGCTGATACCTGCCACATCTGCTGATAATCTCTTCTTTTGCTTACCTTTATCCTGATGACAAGCCCTCCTGCCTGACCTTTCCCAACTCTGTTCTTTCCTCAACCCTTCATCATTTTATCACCATCCACACTGAATAAATGATGAAAAAAAGAAATGCTGCCTAAACAGCACCATAGGATTGTTGCTTTCACTACACATCTGAATAATACATTTATTTTTCTAGAAATAATTTATTTTTAAACAAAGGGCACCATCTCAGCTAAGCAACAGGACTACTGCCATCATAGACCTACATGAACTGAAAAGATGTATTTTTCTACAAAAAATGTATTTGCACAAATGGGCATCACCTCAGCTGCACGACAGAACTGTTGTTGACAATACACAAATAAAAAATATGTATTTTTCTAAAATAAAATTGTTTGCAACAAAATGGGTGCTTTTGCAACTGAACAATAGAACTGCTGTTGTTACTGCCCTACACAAATGAAAAACATTTCATTTTGTGTATTTATTTATTTAAAAATGTTGTAACTGGGAAAGGCACACTGAGCCAAGACTGATTTCCAGGTGTGACCTGGGAAAATGGGAGACAAGAATACATATACGGAGAGACACAAAGTTACATAATGACACTAAGATACTTAGTACAGTTGGTAAGAGTATAGCAACAAGTTAAATTGCAATACATATGGTTACGTTTACATACAAAATTGGTAAAATTCATAAGCAATAGAGTCAAAGCAGTAGGTCTATATATTAAAGTTCTATATATGAGGCAAGTTAAACAAAAAACATCGGAAACTAGAAACTCAGGTGAGTAAGCAGGAAAGACAGAGGTCATAAAACACTTATTTTCTAAAAAGGGGTACTGCCTCTGCTGCAGAACAGGATAGTTGCTGTCACAGTGCTACACAAATAGAAATATTTATTTCTCTATCAAAAATTTATTTACAGAAGGACCCGGCCCTAGCTAAACAACTGAACTATTGCTGTCACAGCCCTAATCAAATAGCAAATATTTTTGTTTCAATAATAAAAATACAGCATTTGCTAAATAGTGGGCACTTTCTCAGCTTCACACATCTGTTTCTGTCACAGCCCTACTCAAATGGCAACATACGCAGAGACATCATAATACTTTTGCTATTGCTCTAGGACTCTGCACTGCTCATGTGGTCATTGGTGATGTGTCTGCTGCAGTGTGTGCCATTTGTACAGTACATTCATCATGTGACTTGCTCTCTTATATGTACTTCATGAAGTATAATGGACATCATTAAAAAAAGTTGCCACCATGGGACTGTATTGAGTTCCATTTCCTTTCACACTGTGGCAAAGAATACACAAAATTTATATTTGTTTTTGCTTTTATGAAGAATTATAAACAGATTTCACCTATCACTAATCCGAGTCCAAACATCAAAAATGTCCAGATCCCCCTTCCCATCACATTTAAAACTAACATAAAAAATATCCAAATTTAAACATCTAAAACCCCCAAATCCCCCCTCTCCAAAACAACCCATTCCAAACATCAAAAACATTCAAATCCAAGCATCTAAAATATTCACTTCTAACATAGAAACATAGAAACATAGACTTTGACTGCAGATAAGGACCGCTTGGCCCATCTAGTCTGCCCATTTCCCTACCTACAGGATAGGCCGCAGATCCTAGTTAACCAACAGCCTATTTCTTCCTACACCCTCCACAAGAATTGCCTTATGTCTGTCCCATGCATTCTTGAATTCTCCCACAGTTTTAGACCTCACAGCCTCCTCAGGAAGGCTGTTCCATGCATCCACTACCCTCTCTGTGAAATAATACTTCCTCACATTGCCCCTGAACCACCCCCCTCCTATCTTTAAATTGTGTCTCCTTGTTCTTGCACTTCTCTTTTTCTGAAAGATGCTACCCTCTTGGACTGTGTTGATTCCACTGAGGTACTTAAAAGTTTCTATCATGTCCCCCCACTCCCTTCTTTCCTCAAGGGTATACATATTAAGCTCTTTTAGTCTCTCCTCATATGGCTTCCCTTGCAGACCCTGGACCATTTTAGTTGCCCTCCTTTGGACTGCCTCTATCCTGTCTATGTCCTTGCAGAGATGGGGTCTCCAGAACTGACGCAGTACTCCAGATGGGGTCTCACCAACTGTCTGTACAGAGGGATAACAACTTCCTGTTTTCTGCTGATGATGCCTCTCCCTATACATCCAGTATACCCCCAGCCCTCCCTACTGCCTTCTCAAATTGCTTGCTACAACCTTAAGGTCATCTGATATGATTACCCCAGGTCCCTTTCCTTTTTGTTGTTGTTACTACCTCCCACCATTGTGTATTCTTCCCTGGGTTCTTGTTTTCCAGGTGCATTATTTTGCACTTCTTGCATTGAATCCTAGCTGCCATACTTCTGACCATTCCTCCAACCTTGCCAAGTCCTTTTCATCCTTTCCACGCCTCCTTGTGTATCAACCCTGTTGCAGATCTTTGTGTCATCTGCAAAAGGCATACTTTTCCTTCCAGTCCCTCTGCAATGTCACTGATGAAGACATTAAAAAGGACTGGACCCAATACTGAACCCTGCGGTACCCCATTAGTAACCCCTCTTTCTTCAGAGTGGACTCCATTTACAATTACCTTCTGTGTCCTGTTGTCCAGCCAATGTTTTACCCAGGCTACCACCCTGGGACCACTCCCAGGCTGGTTAATTTGACTATTAATCTTTTGTGTGGGACTGTGTCAAATGCCTTGCTAAAGTCTAGGTAGGCCATGTCCACAGCCCCTCCCTGGTCTACTACTTTGGTCACCCAGTCAAAGAAATCAATTAGATTCGTCTGACATGACCTTCCTGCTGTGAACCCATGCTGCCTTGGGTCCTGTGCCCCACTGGCCTCTAGGTACTCAACTATTCTTTCCTTCAGAAGTGACTCCATCACTTTCCCTACCACAGAGGTCAGATTGACAGGTCTGTAGTTTCCTGCCTCTGTCTTGGTCCCACTTTTGTGAAGGGGAATCACATCTGCCTTCCTCCAGCCCTCGGTACCACCATCCTCCCATGATTTATTAAAAGAGTAGCCAGTGGTTTCACTAGTTCCTCCTTAATTCTTTTAGAATTCTGGGGTGAATTCCATCAGGACTCATTGCTTTGTCCACCTTCAGTTTTAGGAGTTCTTGCAGAACCCTTTCTTCTGTGAAAGGACTGGGATCGACCCCCCTATCAAGAGTGCTTCTGTTAATTGGATTAGGCACTTCCCCCTCCTGTTTTGTGAATACTGAGCAGAAATATTTGTTCAGTATTCCTGCTTTTTCACTGTCCCCCTATGCCCACCCACGTTTATTCTATTCAGCCTCACTATCCCTCCGTTTGTCTTTCTACACTCGCTGATGTACCTATTAAAGGTTTTATCTCCCTTCTTAACTGAGTTGGCTATCTTTTCCTCAGTTTGGGCCTTTGCTAGTCTGATTTCCCTCCCTGCTTCCTTCTGCCTTAACTGGTACAGCTCTCTGTCCTGCTCCTTCTGTGTTTCCTTATACTTCTGGAATGCTATCTTTTTCTTCCTGACTTTCACAGCCACCTCTTTTGAGAACCATAGTGGCTTTTTCTTTCATTTTGATTTGTTTATTTGCTTCACACAAAGGCTTGTTGCCTCTGTGATGGCAGTTTTGATGATTCCCCATTGTTGCTCCACACCTCCTTCTAGCCTGTTTGCTAGTGCTTTTCTGAGGCACTCTCCCATCTTGCCAAAGTCAGCCCTCCTAAAGTCCAGTACCCTCACTTTTGTATGGCTTGACTCTGTAGCTGAGTTTAATGTGAACCACACTGTTTGATGGTCACTTGTCCCCAGATGGCAACCCACTTCTAGATCCGAGATCCTCTCACTGCCCCCATTTGAGAGTACGAGGTCTAAGATTGCTCCCTCACGAGTGGGTTCCGAAACTAGTTGTCTGAGGCCTGCCACCTGTAGGGCATCAAGAATGGCCCTGCTCTTGGATGTGGCTGCAGCAAATGTGCTACAGTTAACATCTGGCATATTCAGATCTCCCATCAACAGTATCTCCCCTTTCTCTGCCATTCTAAGATTGCCTTCTATCATATCCTTGTCCATTTCCTCCCCCTGACATGGGGGTCTGTACACAACCCCTGTGCGGATTGTGGTGCCCTTTCTAGTCTCCAAGGTGACCCACAGTGCCTCCTCTCCTCCCTGTTTACTCTTTTGTTCAGTTGCTTTTATCCCTTCCTTTACATAGAGAGCTACTCCTCCCCCTCTTCTCCCCTGCCTGTCTCTCCTGTAGGTTATGTGCCTGGTATGTTAACATCCCAGTCATGGTTCTCTGTGTACCATGTTTCTGTGACTGCTATGATATCCAGGCATCCCTCTTCCATCAAGGCCACCAGCTCAGGGAGCTTGTTGCCCAGACTATGGGCATTGGTACTCATTACCCACCATTTCCTGATGGCCTTACTCCCTTTTGCCCCATCCCTGTCCTTCTTGCCTTTGTCACTTTCTCCATTTACCCCTGCCCTTCTCCCTATCAACACCTCTATGTTGGTGTTTGCCACACTTACTACCATGATTTTGTTGGGGGGCTAGGATTTCCCTGCTCCTTTCCAGTGCCTCCCCCCTTGGCTAGTTTAAATGCTTGCCAATGAAGAATTTAAACCTATCACCTAGGATTCTGGTTCCCCTCCCGGACAGATGCAGCCCATCATGCCAGTATAGGCTTGCACCACTCCAGGTGGACCCCCAGTCCCCAATGAAGCCAAATCCCTGAGCTCCACACCTGTTTTTCAACCACTGATTGAATCCTATGTTGTGGAACACCCTAGCCTCTCCTATGCCATAGATGGGTAGCACCTCCGAGAAGGTTACCGTGCGTGCTACTTGACTAAGGCCCTTCCCCAATTCCACAAACTCTTCCTGCACTTCTCTAATCCCTTTCTTAGCCAGGTCATTTGTCCCTAGGTGGACAATGACATCCAGCTCCCTCTCCTGTGCAGCTGCTCTGGCAATCCTGAGGATTCACTCCCTGTCCCTCCAAGCCATGGTGCCAGGCAGGCACCTTACCTCCCTCTCCCCTTCCTCCCCTAGTTCTACCTTCCTAGCAATGGAGTCCCCCACCAGGAGTTGTTTCTTTCCCCTGCAGGGTCCCCTGCCACCCTCCTGTGGGTCTCCTTTGTGGAGATTCTAAGCATCCTCCTTGGTCTCCACTGTGGGTGCCTCCATAGAGGAACCACACTTTGCTAGAATGGCATAGGGATTGTGGGGAGGTACAACTGGAGGGATGCACCTCTGTTCCACCACCATCACCCTCTCTGAGCCCACTGTGGTCCAACAGCTCCTCTTTCTTGGCAACCTCTGAGGCAACGGCAGTGGCACTGGCGGTCCCTGGATGGAAGAGGAGGTCCCACAAATCCTGGCCAACTCAGCCTGGAGATAAGCAACCTCCTCCCTCAGCCCAGAGAGGTGTCTGCAGATGGGACAACACCACATCCTCCAGAATGTCTCACGGAAGACTGCTTCTCCACAGCCACTGCACTGCACCACTCCAATCATGTCTTATTTCTGGCCCCTTAACTGTTTGCAATCCTTACTCTTTCCTCTGTTTTTTTCTCTCTCTCCTTACTTTCTGCCTGTGTGCCCTTTAAGCTCCTGATTGTCCTGTTCTGCGACAAGAATATCCTATATTTCTCAGTAGACCCCTTACTTGCTCAGAGGCAGACCTCCTGCAGCTACAGGGGTCCGGAGAGCTACTCTTCCCCTTCTAGGATGGTGGGTCTTTGGTTGTTCTGTGATTACTCACTTCCTGCTCCCAAACAGGAAGTTCCTGTTGTCAGTCAAATCCTGTGCCTATAAAAATAGAACTAGCTTTGGGTGGGGGTGGAGGGGAGGGAAGGAGGGCAATATAGTCCCAGTAGAGAAGTCCAGTCACACAGCAGTCCTTTCTCCTGGTGTCTTCTGCCAAGCTATTAGCAGAATCTTTCTAAGGCAGTCTTTAAATGTAGCTTCCTTCTAGCTAAGCCACTCCCCCTACTTACTAGATCTTTCTACAAGTAATTTAAACCTCACAGCTATTAAGTCATTTCAATCACCTGAGATTTACACGAGATAACTGTTCAGATAACCATTCAATTCAGTTAACTCAGACAAACACACTTTTTTTTTGTTTTGTTAGTTTTTTTTTACCCTAAATTAAAGGTCCAAGTACAAAAGTTCTTCTTCTTTAGTCCCAGCAGAGAAGTCCAGTCACACAGCAGTCCTTTCTCCTGGTGTCTTCTGCCAAGCTATTAGCATAATCTTTCTAAGGCAGTCTTTAAAAGTAGCTTCCTTCTAGCTAAGCCACTCCCCCTACTTACTAGATCTTTCATAAGTAATTTAAACCTCACAGCTATTAAGTCCTTTCAATCACCTGAGATTTACACCTAGATAACTGTTCAGATAACCATTCAGTTCAGTTAACTCAGACAAACTCACACTTTTTTTTTGTTTTGTTTGTTAGGTTTTTTTTACCCTAAATTAAGGGTCCAAGTACAAGAGTTCTACTTCTTTAGTCCCAGCAGAGAAGTCCAGTCACACAGCAGTCCTTTCTCCTGGTGTCTTCTGCTAAGCATCTAAAACATCCAAATCCTAACATCTAAAACACTCAAATCCCACACCTTCCCTAAATATCCAACCAACTCCATTCCCCAGAACATCAAACTTCAAATATCCAAAACATGAAACTCCAAACATCAAAAGCATCCAAATACTAACATCAGGGTTAGATTTTTTTTTTTTAGTTTTTGTTGACCGGGTAAGTGTGCTAGACAAATTCTGCCTATTTTCAGACATGACCCGAGGGAGGGGGATACAGCTGAATGCCTCCTGACCTTGAACCAGATTAGACTGTTGGTGGTATTTTTAGTGAATTTGTATGACTACATCAAGGCAAGGCAATGGTATTTCTTGAGTGCCACTTCCAGAAGGCTCCTTGCACTTTACCATTACTCCATAATATATAAAATAGGCTAGGTTCACATAGACTTGTAAATATTACTACTCAGAATATCAAAATGTTGTGGATGACAATAGTTTCCAGGGTAAAAAGGCAGAACTGGAGAAGCAAGTTGAGGAGGTGTGATTGTAGATTTTTCTAAAGACCTCAACTGTTGCACTAGAATGAAACAGAGAAACATAGAAATTAATGTCAGAAAAAATACCATTTGTCCATCTAGTGTGCCTGTAAAACCCTATCTTACCCCAATACAGTAGTGTCTATACAGATTTTTTCACATGCTACCAGCCCTATGTTCCCTGCCTCACTTACACCCCAGGATGACTATTTTCTTTTTTAATTGATTGATGTATTTATTTGAAAGGCTTTACCAGGAAAGATACTGAGCAGTTAACAACTCATTTTGAGATGCTTCTTGGAGGGAGAGAGAGCAGACAATAAAATAAGGTGCAGAGTACAATATACTAATAATTGTGCAAACAAACAAATATTTAGTGCAGAGTAATACAGTGCAACAAGATGCCTATGGCAAAAGTAAATTTGCTAATGTCAAGAGCAGTGACTAATATAATAAATTATAAGGGAAGGTGGGGGAGTGGGTTAATCGGGTATTTGCAATGGTTGCAAATACTAGTAGCCTAACCAACAAACTTCCTGAACTGACAGCCATCTTGGGAACAGAAAGATTGGACTGGGTGTCTATAACAGAAACATGGTTCACGGAAAACCACAAATGGGATACGTCCATTCCTAGTTACAATCTGTTCAGGAAAGATAGGCAAGGCAAAAAAAAGGGGGGGGGGGCAAAGCCATTTACATTCAGGAGGAAAAAAGCCACAGAAGTAAAAGGGTAAACTGGGTACTTTGAGTCACTGTGGCTAACAGTAGACATGGACAAGGGGAAAACCCTTACAAATCAGTGTCATGTACAGACCTCCAAATCAAGGAGATAAAGCAGACAAAGACCTAATAGAGGAAATCCACAAAATGTCTGATAAAGGCAAAGTAATACTGCTGGGGGACTTCAACCTACTAGATATTAACTGGAGCACGCTAATGGCAGCAACAAGAAGAAGTAGGGACTTCTTATTGTTACTACAAGGCACGGGACTGTGCCAACTTGTTAAAACCCCGACAAGGGAAGATGTCATTCTCGATCTTGTCCTCACAAACTTGGAAAGGATCAAGGACATCGAAGTGGGATACCATATGGGCAACAGCGACCATCGCATGGTAAGCTTTAAGGTAAACATAACACAGGACACCAGCCACTCATAGAAACATAGAAAAGTAGAAGTTGATAGCAGATAATGACCACAGGGGCTATCCAGTCTGCCCATTTTTTCTACCTTATGAAAGTATCATAGGCCTTTACTCTGGCAATAGTCTATGTATTCATACTCATCTGTATTGCTCCCTTATGCCTATACAATGCCTGTTTGAAGCCCTGCACTGTATTCATATCCACCACTTCCTGCGGTAGGCCATTCCATTCATCCACCAACCTTTCTGTGAAAAAGAACTTCCTCACATTACCCCTTAATTTGCCTCCCTCTAATCTTATGCTGTGTCCTCTTGTCCTGCTATTTTTCTTATATTGAAACATGTTAGACTCTTTCACCTTGTTAATGCCCTTAAGATGTTTGAATGTTTCGATCATATCACCTCTCTCCCTCCTTTGCTCTAGGGTATATATATTGAGCTCAGTTAATCTGTCCTCGTATGTTTTCTGATGCAGTCCCTGCACCATTTTGGTTGCCCTTCTCTGGACTGCCTCCATTTTGTTAATGTCCTTGAGCAGGTGCAGCCTCCAGTACTGCATGCAGTACTACAGATGTACCAGTGTCTTATAAAAAGGGATTATTACCTCCATCTTATGACTTGCAATGCCCCTACTAATACACCCCAACATCCCTCTAGCCTTACCTTCTGCTTTAGTGGTCTGCTTGGATGATTTCAGGTCATCTGTGATTATGATGATGATGATGGTGATGATGCCCAAGTCTCTTTCTTCCCTTGTGATTGTCAGCAACTCCCCTCCCAATCTATAGGTGGCTTCAGGGTTTCTCTTACCTATGTGCTTGATCTTGCACTTCTTTGTGTTAAACCCCAGTTCCCACTCTTCCAATCATTTTGTCAGTTTATCCAGATCTCTTCTCATTTTGCCCACCCCATCTGGATCATCTACTGTGTTGCAGATCTTGGTGTCATCTGCAAACAGACAAACCTTACCCTCCAGTCCATCTGCAATTTCACTGATGAAGATATTGAAGAGGACAGACCCCAGAACTGATCGCTGAGATACCCCACTTGTGACTTGCATCTCTTCTGACTGTGTACCATTTAACACCACTCTCTGTTTTCTGCTTGACAAGCAGTTCGCCACCCAGTTGACCAACTTCTGATCCACCTGAGCCTACCCAGCTTCTTAATCAATCTTCTATGTGGAACAGTATCGAAAGCTTTGCTGAAGTCAAGGTAGGCAAAATCAACTGCACCCCTTGGTCCACCACTCTGGTTACCCAGTCAAAGAAATCTATGAGATTAGTTTAACAGAACCTTTCTGTTGTAAACCCATACTGTCTTGGATCCTGTGCTCCTATGTATTCCAGGTGTTGCACTGTCCTTTCCTTAAGGAGTACCTCCATAATCTGGCCCACTACTGAAGTAAGACTGACTGGTCTGTAGTTGCCTCCTCCCTGCTGCCACTCTTGTGGAGTGGGATCACATGAGCCCTTCTCCAGTCTTCTGGGGCCTCTCCTGTGCTCAGAGACTCACTAAACAGTTCTGATAATGACTGTGCTAGTTCCACCCTTAGCTCCTTTAGTACCCTGGGCTGTATGCCACCAAGTCCCATTGCCTTGTCCACCCTGAGCATAGTGAGCTCTTGTAGGACCCTTTCAAAGATAAAGGTGCTAGTTTTCAGAATGGCTGACTTCCAAAAAATGAGGAACAACATAAATAGCCAGTTAGTGGAAATAGAGGTTGAGGAGATGGAGGTCATGTGGGTGAGACTCAAGTGAGCAATAAAGACTGCCACAGAGAAATGTGCCAGATGAATCAGCAAAGCAAAAAAAAAAAAAAAAGAAAAACATCCTCTATGGTTTTCCAAGGAAGTGGCTACCACAGTCAAAGAAAAAAGAAGGTGTACAGCATATGCCAGGAAACCAAAACTGAGAAAGACTGGGAGTCATACAAGGAAACAATGAGATAGTCTAACAAACAGATTAAAAAGGAAAAAGCCCAGACAGAGTAAAAGATAGCAGAAGGGGCAAAGAAAGGAGGCAAATCATTTTTTAGATACATTAGGGAATGTAGGAAGGCAAAAGGGGGATAGTAAAGACTGCTACTGAAGAAGGGAAATGCATCAAAAATGATTCAGAGAAAGCCCAAATCCTCAACAAATACTTCTGCTCGGTATTTACCAAAGAGGACCCATGGGGATGGCCCAGCACTGAAAAAACACAACACTCCAGGACTAGGGGTAGACACGAGTCCCTTTCAGAAGCTGAAGTATGGGAGGTGCTAACTAAACTAAAAGCTGACAAAGCCATGGGACCAGATGAGATGCACCCCAGAATCTTTAAGGAACTGGGGGCAGAATTAGTAGCCCCTCTGGCACTTCTATTCATGAAGTCCTTGGAGAGTTGTGTGGCACCCAAAGACTGGAAAAAGGCAATAGTGGTTCCACTTCACAACTCAGGCGGTTGCAAAGAGGCTAGTAATTACAGAGCCTCACATCTATAGTAGGGAAACTAATGGAGACACTACTCAAACAGAGGATCATAGGATTCTTTGAAACTAGCAGCCAACAAAACCCTAAATAGTATGGTTTCACGGCAGGTAGGTCATGTCAGACAAATCTGCTTGAGTTTTTTGACTGTGCTACAAAGATAATGGACCATGGTGGGGCAGTAGATGTGATCAACCTTGACTTTAGTAAGGTCTTCGACTCAGTTCCACACAGAAGGCTGGTAGAGAAGCGTGACCACACAGGGGTTGGTCCAGAAGTAGTCAGATGGGTACAAAACTGGTTATAAGGCAGAACTCAGAGGGTACAGGTTAATGAAATGCAATCGACAGAAGTCAGGGTCACCAGCAGGGTGCCCCAGGCCTCGGTGCTGGAGCCTCTGCTCTTCAATGTTTTTATAGCAGACATTGCTGATTGACTGGAAGGGAAGGTATTTCTGTTCGCAAATGACACCAAGATATTGAACAGGGTGAACACCTCAGAAGGAGTGAGCAAGATGGAAGCTGACCTTAAGAAACTAGAAAAAAGGTCTGGAGTGTGGCAGCTGAGATTTAACTCCAAAAAGTGCAAGGTCATGCACACAGGAAAGAAAAATCCAAGAAAGGAGTATTACCCAGGAAGCAAAACACTGGTGGCCTCAAACCAGGAATGAGATCTGGGAATTATAATCTCAGATGACTTAAAGATTAGTTAGCAGTGTGAGAAGGCAACATTGAAGCCCAACAGAATGTTGGGCTACATTGGGAGGGGCATTACAAACAGGAGGAGATAGTTGGTACTACCACTGTATAGATCGCTGGTCAGGCCTCATCTGGAATAGAAGTCCAATTCTGGAGGCATCACCTTAGGAAGGACATTGACTGGGTGGAAACAGTACAGAGAAAGGCAACACAAATGATTCAGGGTCTGCAGTACATATCCTATGAGGAAAGAACTGAGTATATACTCCCTGGAGCAGAGAAGAGAGAGACAGAGAGAGAGGGAACATGATTGAAACATTCAAGTACATAAAATGCATTGACAAGGTACAGGCACAGGAACTTTTTCACTTGAAGAAGGGCTCCAGGACCAGGGGACATGACCTCAGACTGCAAGGAGAGAGGTTCTGTACCAACACCAAGAAGTTTTTCCTTCACAGAAAGAGTGGTGGATGCCTGGAACAGTCTGCCCCAAGAGGTTGTGGGGGTCAGCACTGTGGGGGGATTCAGGAATGCATGGGATAGACACAAGGGAGCCTTGACTACAAAGGGCAACTAGATTATCAAAATAGGTCTAAAACAAATGGGCAGACTAGATGGACCTAGCAATCTCCTTCTGCCATCAACTTCTGTGTTTCTATGTTTCTGTCATAGGGCAAAAGCAGGGCTTGAGTGAGTTGTGGTGGAGGGTGATGGGCCCCTTAACTCTGTCCCAACCATGCATGAAGTTCTTAATTGCCTTGGCACCCCTCACCTTAGCTTGCAGGCTGTTCCATAGCTCAACTGCTATCACTGTAAAAAACTATTTCCTCACATCCCTCCTGAATATCCCTCCCTCCAGCTTCCACACATATCACTTTGCTGTACATTTGCTATTCTCATTGATTAGGTCTTCACCATTTACCTTTCCCATTCCTTTCAGTAACTTGAAAGTGTCTATTACATTGCCCCTGTCCCTCCAGCCTCCAGCTAGTACATGTTCAGTGCTCTGAGCCGATCCTTGTAAGATCTGTCCTGCAGGCCATGAATCATTTGTGTTAGTCTACTCTGCAGCATTTCTAGCCTGTTTTTGTCTTTCCATAGATGAGGACTCCAGAACTGGGCACAGTACTCTTAATGTAGCCTTAAAAGTGACTTGTAGAGAGGTAGTACTAATTCTTTCCCATGCTATCAAAACCCCTTTCAATACACCCCAACATCCAGGTAGCCTTGCTGTAGGCCTTGTTACTTTGGCTGGATTCTTTAGGGGGTCACTTATGTTGACTCATAGGTCCCTTTCCTCAGTAGTAGTGCCCAACTTAAACCTTCACATCCAGTATTCCATCCAGGGATTCTTGTTCCCAATATGTATCACATTTGCGCTTTTTGGCATTAACCTTCAATTGCCAAACCTGGGACCACCTCTCCAACCTTTGTAGGTCCCTCTGCAACTTCCTTACCCCTCTTCACTGTCTACCTCATCACAGAACTTAGTTGCATCAGTGAAGAGATAAATCTTGCCTTGAATTCCTTCATCAGTGTTACTGACAAACATATTGAAAAGGACTGGGCTAAGGACTGAACCCTGTGGCACCCCACTAGTGAACCCCCCTCCATGGATTTGACTTCAATTACACTGCCTTCTGCTGTATCCACTAACCAGCTACAGTACTCACCCATATACAGTAACTATGTCCTTTGCTGCATCTAGATACTCTAGCTTCTTCAGCAATCATCTGTGTGGTACCGAGTTGAATGCCTAGCTGAAGTCAAAGTAAAGTAAATCTACTGCTTGTCCTTCATTTACTGACCTAGATATCCAGTCAAAGAACACTATCAGTTTTGTCTGACAAGACCTCCCTGCCATAAACCCATGCTGTTTTCTATCCTGAAGCCCATTACTCTCCAAGTAATCTACAAGGTCCTCTTTGACTATAGTGTCTCCACCAGTTTATCCTCAACAGAGGTAAGACTGAATGGATGTTGCATGTTAGAACATTCGATTACACTGGCATGGAAACTGCAAATGCCCTGTCAGCCAAAATCGTAATACAAAAATGTGTCAAAACTACTAAATCAGCTTTGATGGCATGAAAAAAAAAAGGTCTGGTCATACACTGCAAAAAACAGTCTCTTTACAAGCTTTATCTTATTTCACTAAATGAAATGCTAAGTGTTTGATCCCAAAGATTTTCTTTACAATGTTTCTCTTATCTGTTAAGAAAAATACTAAATAGTCTGACAGCAATACAAGTTATCCTGTTTTATTGTATCTTGTTATAAAAAGCAAGCTTATTTCATGGTACTGTATATACATTATTATGGCTCTGTTAGGGCTATGCATGGACCAAACAGTATTTCCCAAATACGGTGAGTAATGAGCTTCCTGAATGCTTGTGAACAATTCCCAAATATCCCACTATCCACAGTATTTGGTATTTGTCCTAAAGAGTATTAAAAATACACTTTAAAGACTCCTCCCCCCCCCCACACCTCACACTTTCCTAGTTCAAATTGAGTAGAACAGGTAAAGCATTTAAATTGTTAGCTCCTGGCACTACACTAGGAGTCCACATGTCTTTTCAAGTGCACCCCATCTTAAGCAAATCTCCTTCTTGTCAATACCAAATTTATACTTCAGCCTCTCTCCTCGACCCCTTAGTTTGATTTGGAGTGAGCTGGTCGAAATCCATTTCCTGGCTAGCCAGTTACATCCCTCATCTGGACCACTCCTCCATCTGCCACCTTAGTTATATTGCTGTCTCTGAAGGAGCAAGCAGGAGAGCAATTCTGAGGAGGGGAAGGCAGTAGCATTATCAGTGATATTATGCAGTTTATAGGACCCTCCTAAACAAATAAAATTGTTGTTTTTACCAGACATCTAAAATAATCATTAAAAATGTAGCATACAAATATTCAGTGACTTTCATAATTAAAAGGGACATAATTAAAAAACAAACATTTGTCAATTCTGAATGTTGATTGCGTTGGTCCATTGAGCTAGCTCACTGTCCCTCTGTCACTCACTCGTTCTGTTTCTTCTGGTGCTGCTGGCTGCTGTTTTGTACTGGGCTCCTGCCTGCATTGGCACCCTTTTCTGTCCACAAAGAAATCTGCAGCTGTCCCAACAGAGCTCTGTTGAGGTGGTTCATTCCCCCTCTCTCACTCACTCATTCTGTTTCTCCTTGTGCTGCAGGCTGCCCTTTTGTACTGGGTTTCCTGTCTCTGTTGGTGGCTTTTTCTGCCCATAAAGAAATCTGCAGTAGTCCTGACACAGGTCCATTGAGGTTGCTTACTCCCCCTCTGTCACTCGTTCATTCCGTCTCTGCCGGTGCTGCAAGCTGGCCTTTTGTACTGGGCTCCTGCCTGCATTTCTGCCTTTTTCTGCCCACAGAGAAATCCACAGCAGTCCCAACAAAGCTCTGTTGAGCTCCCTCACTCCCTCCCACTCACTTGCTCGTTCTGTGTCTCCCGCTGCTGCAGACTGCCCTTTTGTATTGGGCTTCTGCCTGCATTGGCAGCTTTTTCTGTCCACAAAGAAATCTACAGCAGTCCCAACACAGCTCTGTTGTGCTCGCTCACTCCCCCTCTCTCACTTGCTCATTCTGTTTCTGCTGGTGCAGCAGACTGGCCTTTTGTTCTGGGCTCCTGCCTGCATTTCTGCCTCTTTCTGCCCACAAAGAAATCTGCAGCAGTTCCGACAGAGCTCTGCTGAGCTTACTCACTCCCCCTCCCTCACTTGCTTGTTCCATTTCTGCCGCCGCTTCAGGCTGCCCTTTTGTACTGGGCTCCTGCCTGTGTTTCCACCTTTTTCTGCCACAAAGAAATCTGCAGCAGTCATGATAGAGCTCCACTGAGCTCGCTCACCCCCCTCTCTCACTCGGTCATTCTGTTTCTCCCATTGCTACAGGCTGCCCTTTTGTACTGGCCCCTGCATGCATTGCTGCCTTTTTCTGCACCCAAAGAAATCTGCAGCAGTCCCAACACAGCTCCGCTGAGCTTGCTCACTCCTCCTCTCTCACTTGCTCATTCCGTTTCTGCAGGCGCTGCAGGCTGGCCTTTTGTATTGGGTTCTTGCCTGCATTGCCACCTTTTCCTTCCCACAAAGAAATCCGCAGCAGTGATGATAGAGCTCCATTGAGCTCACTGACTCTCCCTCTCTCACTAGCTCATTGTGTTTCTCCCAGCACTGCAGCTTGCCCTTTTGTACTGGCTCCTGCCAGCGTTGGCACCTTTTCCTGCCCACAAAGAAATCTGCAGCTGTCCTGACAGAGCTCTGTTTAGGTCACTCACTTCCCCTGTCTCACACACTCATTCTGTTTCTCCTGACACTGCAGGCTGCCCTTTTGTACTGGGCTCCTGCCTCTGTTTGCACCTTTTTCTGCCAACAAAGAAATCTGCAGCAGTTCCAACAGAGCTCCATTGACCTCACTCGCTCCCCCTTTCTCACTGACTCATTCCGTTTCTGCCAGTGCTGCAGGTTGCCCTTTTGTACTGGGCCCCTGCATGTATTGCTGCCTTTTTTTCCCACAATGAAATCCACAGCAGTCCCAACAGAGCTCTGTTGAGCTCACTCACTCCCCTTCCCTCACTCGCTCGTTCTGTGTCTCCTGGCGCTGCATGCTGCCCTTTTTTACTGGGCTGCTGCCTTCACTGGTGCCTTTTCCTGCCCACAAAGAAATCCTCAGCAGTCCTGACAGAGCTCAGTTGAGCTCAGTCACTCCACCCCCCCACTTGCTCAGACCTAATCTGTCCCAAACACTGATTTCAGACAGCAACTGTGGTATTCTGCACTGGAAGCGCAAAAACACATTTTGGCCAGGATGTGAAAAATGACAGCTGTACTCTACATAAGGAGGTGTGGAAAAATGCCAGTGTTGAAAATGTGGCGTGAAAATATTACTAATTTGCGAAGTTACAAGGGTGCATGGAAACTGCACAACGCACGCTCGTAACACAGTCATTTTATGGAGTTTCATCACAAAATTTTCAACATAGGCATTTTAGGACCTCTGCTCATGAAACAGTGTAAGTGTGATTTTCTTAATGTGTCCCGAACACTGATTTCCCACAGCAACTGCGCTATTGTGTGCCAGAAGAGCATAAACACATTTCAGCCAGGAAGTGAAAAATGACAGCTGCACTGTTCATAAGGAGGTGGGGAAAAATGACAATGTTGAAAATCTAGAGTGAAAATATTGAAAAGTTGGGAAGGTACTAGCATGCGTGGAAACTGTGCAATGCACGCTCATAGCACACTCATATTATGGACTGTCATCACCAAATTTTCAACATAGGCATTTTAAGACCTCTGATAATGAACACTGACACTGTCATTTTCATAAAGTGTCCCGAACATGGATTTTTCACAGTGACCATGCTATTCTGTGCTGGAACTGCGAAGACACATTTTGGCCAGGATGTGAAAAATGACAGCTGTACTGTTCATAAGGAGGTGCAGAACAATAGCAATGTTGAAAATCTGTAGTGAAAATCTTATAAATTTACGAACTTATGAGCGTGCGTGCGAATTGCACAACGCTCACTCGTAAAACAGTAATTTTTTTGATTTTTCCACCAGATTTGCAACATAGGCTATTTGAGAGCCCACCTCATGAACACTGGCACTGTCATTTTGTTAATCAGTCCCAAAAGGTAATTCCATGCCGTGACCGCAAAATCACATTTTGGGGCCGATTAACGCCATGACAGTGCCAGAATTCACGTAGAGGGGTCCCAAAAATCCCATGATAAAAATTTGGTGCCAACAATTCCAAAAAATGCCTGAGATATGCATCAAAGTTGAAAAGAAAACCTATTTATTCCATTATACAGCTTACCGGCAATTTCTCAGTTCACGGGTGGCTTTGAAGAATGCAGACGTGTTCCTGGTCCAACAAAGATCATCACACTGGACTCCAGAGGTAAGTATTGGGTGAGCGGAGGGTGTGGGGAGGTAGGGTGTGCAGTGAGTGGGTGCAGGGTGTGGGAGGGGGGCATGGAGACTGTGAGGGACCGTTTTCTTTTTGACAGGGGAAAAAAAATAATAAACATTGCAGGACTTTTTTTTAACAGAGGCATGTGGCACACTGGGATGGGCCCCAGCATGCCAATGGACTCTTTGGGAGAAGCTGCCAGCCGATGGGGATTGGGCACCCTGGCATTTTTAATAAAGGGGTTACATTATGTTGATGGGGGGCACTCCTGTTAGCACACAACAAAAGTGGGAGGCATTACATAATGCCGATGGGAGTAGGATCCCCATCGGCAACATCACTGAGCACTAAGCCGACGAGTTGGGGCCTCTGTCGGCAAACAAACATGGTGGGGGACATGCTGCCAAGGGGGATTGGGCACCCCCTCAGCAGGGGGGTTGCTTAATATTGTTTGTGAACTTGGTGGCAAGCCACTGCCATTTTCACAAACAGTATCAGTGTTACAAGGTTCTGCCCAGCAATGACGGGTCACTCCCTCATTGCAACAGAATGGCTTATGCTGCAGTGACGAGGCAGCCCCTGATTGCAGTGGCTGAAACCTTACAAGATTGTGGCATGCTGGCTGAACTAGTATGAGCAGCAGTGTGCCACAGCAGTGGGGAAAGTGGGCCAAGCCTTTAAAGGCTGTGGGGGCATTGGCCACAACAGTGCCATGTCTCCACAACCTGCTTCTGGCAACCTGCCGCAATATGTTTCTTGCGCATACATGCAATCAACATGAAAATTAGGGGCCCTATACATAGTCAAAGCAGTGAATATCATTTTTTGGGGGGGTCACATGGCTCCCTGTAACATCACCTACCAAAAGTGACAAACATGAGCAGATGCAGCTGTTTGCAGAGGCTGGACCATGGCTAAATTTAAAATATTTAGGTGGGACAACTCTCAGATCTGAATTTCTTGGTGGTGGAACTGTCATTTCTAGGTTGTGAAACTATTCTGTAGTGGTTATGGAGAAAGATGACAGAGGTGGTGGAACTGTCATACAATTTGCTTAAGAGATGGTGGAACTGCGCTCCTGTGGGCTTCTGCCCAATTTAACCCCTGGAGCCGAATCATCCCCTCTGACAGTGGAGCTGTATACAATTATGCAAACTGCCAATCCAAATGCTAGTGGTTGCACATAGGCTGAATGACTCTAACATTCTGGAAGTATGGGCATACAGGGCTACCTCAAATTTCATTCCCCCACCACTCATGCATCATACCTTAAAGCCCACCTCTCCACTCTTCCCTAGTGGTCCAGTGGCCCTGCAATCTCACTTGGCAGTGACTGAAATCCTTAGTATTGTGTCAGCATATCCCCCTTCCTAGCCACATTCTTGCACTATCATTTAGTGGTACTGTGTGTTGCTTGCCTAACCCTTCCACTGACCAGAACAGACATTCTGGTTCACAAAGCAGCCATTTCATAACATTTACAATTAAGAACTGCAAAAATCTTAAAACAAGAAGAGGTATACTAAAATGTTAAAAAGATACTTAAAAAAAAAGCATTTTTGCAGTCCCAGAATGCAGCTTAATTTGCATATATAAAGTGTACGTGTAGTACTTTAACTTATATAAAGAATATGCTAAGTATAACAATTTACATTTGAAACCTCATTTGCAGAAGGAAAGTTAACTGTTTCAGCACTAAAAAAAACTTATTTGATAACTCACCCTCATCTAAAGGTTTTTTGATGTGATATAAATAGAAGTTTGGCATTTTAGCATATTTGACAAAGTGAGGAAGACATTACCCATTTAAATGAGTATCATACCCTGAATTCAGTAAGTACTATTAGGATGGCTATGAATATGCAAGTGAATGTGAAGGAAATATGTTAATAAAAATATGAGAAATTTCCATATACTACAAGGCAATGCAATAAGTACTTATTTGTAAGTTAGGTCTTTAAGTTAGACATATTACCTTTATATAATGCATGGGGAGCCCTTATTAACAATGGAAATTAAAAGGTTTATAGTGTTGTTATGATATCATTGTGACGTCAAGAGGTTGTTAACCTCTCTTGACTATGTTACAAGGATACCATAACAAACTCGTATCCTATGCACATGCGTGTATCTCGGTCATCCCGCATTTCAGCTATGGAACTGTGCTGGCTAGGAAACCAGGAGAGCCACACCATGAACTTTGGACCAACGGCCATGGTGGTGAAAGTGTTGCCAGGTGGAGTGCAGTGGGATGTCAGGTGCCAAAGTACAGCAACAGAAAGCTTCTTTTTTTTATTTTAACCCAGGATGATTGCCTTAGGCCCTATCATAGGGCTTCTGACCAACAGCCGTGGCAGTGTCAGCTGAGCCAGAGCATCATGATGGAGTGAAATTACAATTACTGAAGCCCATACACTATAAAAGACAATGTATGGGTTTTGATGAATAACAAAGGTGAAAACACATCTTGAGGTTGCCAGGACATTTGTAAACCTCTCCAGCTTCCCTCTCAAGGTTTACAATGTTCTGGCAACCTCGTCAAGTGCTTACAACTTTGTTATTCACCAAAACTCATACATTATCCTCCATATTATATGTTAAAATAAGACTTAATAGCTTGGCATAATATTTAATATCCTGAAGTAAGATTAAATGTCTTGCTAAGATTTTAAAATATGCTTATTCATAGACTTACTGACTTGTTGTATGATCCCCAAAGTAAAAAAAAAATGATTTTCATATTAAAAAAATATTATTAAGATAATTATTTCACCCCATTGGCAGATCATTTGGCTTATTTAAAATATAAAATGTATATTACTTCATTTCTTTCTCATTTTAAGAGGGAAGATTTTTGCTGTGTATGGCATAATATGGTCATTTCGGTAGGGGGAACCAACAGTGGATGCCAGCAATATATCCCAGTATATCTTAATATAGGGGATATGTCATGACTGCAATAAAAATCTGATGACCTCATACCTGTAAGTGGCATAGTGATATATCCCAGTATATCTTAATATAGGAGATATGTCATGGCTGCAATACAAATCTTATGACCTCCTAAGTGGCAAAGCTATCAGTGATGTCAGTAGATTTTGAAAGTGCAAATGAAAATAAGTCTGATATTTCCAGTGCAACCATTACATATCCAGTTTATGCAAAGGCATTAATTTTTCACAGTTTATGTATTGGAGCACGTAGTGGCTTTATTAGAGCTGGATGTGTGCTCATTTTTTAGAATTGTATGGTGTTTTGCATTGCACTACTTGTGCTTCAGAATTGTACTTCCACCATTTTGTACTCATTGATCCATTGTTGTTGTTTGTCCTGATTGCTGTGGCACTGCCAAAATGCTGGCATACTGTATATTGTTCAGGATCAGCTTCTCAGGGTCTGAACAGCTGGTTCTAAATCAAGGTCTAGTTGGGAGTTTGGATTTTGTTTACAAGTGATGATAGGTCAAGTGAGAGAATAAATGCTGAAGACTTGTCTGTGATTATAAAAGGTGATGATGTGGCAACTATGTGAACAATCTGTTTATTTTCTCGGTTCGCCTTTGATAAGCAGAAATAGTATAATTAATACCATTGGAGGAATGAATAAAAAGTGACTACTCCCTAACGTAAATTGTAGCAAAGAAAAAAAAAACAACACTATTCAAATAATAAATGTATGTCTACAGAACAGGTGTTTGAGAGAAGGGAGTTAACTTTATAAACTCCTGGGAAGTATTTTACGTGAAAAAGAATCTATATGCCAGTGATAGATTACATCTAAGTAACTTGGGTACATGAACATTAGCCACCTTGATAGCAAAAAAACTAACTACTGAACATTTAAACTAATTACTTTGGGGGAATACCTGCTCCTGCACGTAACAAAAGTAACAGAAATAATACACCAAAAGATGACGGGATGACTAACTGCTACCTAACTAATGCAAGGACTCTTCACAAGAAAGATGAATTGGAGGCAATACTAGAACCAAAGAATGACATTAACTTGGCACTTCTATCTGAAACCTGGTGGACTGAAAATGACATATGGGGAAGGGAGATCCCAGGCTATACTGTGTACAATAGTGACAGAACAGATAAGAGGGGAGGGGGAGTAGCAGCATATATCTCAAACAGTATAAAATCCACAAATATCTTGAAGAAAATACGAATGGAGGGTCATACAACAAAGTCTATGAGAATCAGAATTGACACAGAAAAAAACAAAAATATAATTGTTGGTGTCTGCTATAGGCCCCCAGGAACAAGTTGTGAAATAACTGAGCAAATAAACAAAGAACTTGAAAATGCATGTGTGCTTGGAAGAACCCTATTTGTAGGTGACCTAAATTTCAGTGATATTATCTGGGATACAACAATAGCTACTAAACAACACAGTACAGCCTTTTTAGAGAAAATTGAATAGTTGGGACTTATGCAGCACACTAAGGGACCCACAAGAGGCAAGAATACCTTGGTCATACTGTAGTTTTATCCACTAATGAAATAAATATCATAAACTGTGAAATTGTGAACTACTGGGAAATAGCGATCATAACAGCATTACTTTCTCAATCTAAGAATATACTCCAGTTACTAGGGGGTGCCATGAGGTTTATAATTTCAACACTGCAAACTAGTCCCTCATTCTGGAAGACCTAGAAAAAATAACTGGGAGGTCTTATTATGAAATAAAAATGTCATAGAAATGTGGGACATCATACAAACACAAATTTTCACGATATGTGACAGACATTTAAAGAAAACTGCAAAATGCAATAGCAGAGGTATCAAACCAAGATGGCTGACAACAACTATAAAAAATTAATAAAGAAAAAGCAACAGCTTTTTGTTAAATTCTCAAAGGCTGGATCAAAAGATATATGGATGAAATTCAAAAAAGCCCAAAATCAATAATAAAAAAATAAACAATAAATGTAGAAAATAATAGCAAGCAATGCAAAGAAAGATAACATGCAGCAATTTTACAGATATGTGAATTTATTACGTAAAACAAACACCACCCTATACTCTATAGTAGCAGATAATCAAACTATAATAGAACTATAGTAGAACCAGAGCTATGGCTAACAAATTCAACTCATATTTTTTTTGCAGTTAATTTGTTTATTATAGTTTTATCCATAACACATAGTACAGCATATGTTACCTTAAGCAGATACATACTTTCATGTTATAATGAATATTGTAGATAACAATATGTTCAACATAACATTATGTCTCATTATCCATATAATCACTGAATATTTGCCTCCTGATAAAAGATCTTATGTATTGCCTCATACAGTTTGTACACAATGACCTGTACTGTGTTACAGAAAAGAGAGATAATAACATGAAAATAACATATATCAGACTAACATAGTTATCTAATTTATAATAGAACTTAAGGAGCTGCACTATAATATTAATTATACTACTAAATCCATACAGAAAAGTGTATCTGTTAATAAAAATAAGGTGAAAAAAGAGGAAAAATTTTTATCGATACTTATCACTTATGGGTTTGAAGGAAATTAAAATAATCCTGCCAACACAAATAATATTCATTGAGTCGGTTTGATGTCAAATACAAAATTCTTTCTAAGGAAGCAATATAGGTCAAATTTTTCAAGATGTCTGTTAAAGTATTTGTTATATTGGATTTCCAGTGGATTAAAATCAGTCTCTTGACTTGCATAAATAAAATCTGTAACCACTTGTGCTGGTGTTTTGTTAGATTTATGTTGTTATTTGTGATTCCTAATAAGCACAACTTAGGTTCAAGTGAGATGTTGCGGTCAATAATTTCAGCAACTAAATTTTGAATGGTTTGCCACAAGTTAGATATGGGTTTGCATGACCATAAAATATGTAAAAGATCACCATTTGGAGCATTACATCGCCAGCACTTATTATCTGGTAATAGACCTATATTATGTAAATGAGATGGTGTTTTATATCCTAGATGTAAGATTTTAAATTGAATTAATCTACTACGCATATCTTTAAAGGAGTCATGACAGAGTTTCCAACATTTATCCCAATGAACATCTAATATGTTTTCATTTAATATCCGATTCCATCTATTTCTAGCGGGAAGGGATTGGTTCGGTAACATATCTCTAACCTGTTTATATATTTTACTAACTAAACCAGAGGGATTATTGACCCACATATTAATATATGAGGGACTTAAAACCGATCTATTTGTTTGTTGGATGTAGGGGAGTATAACAATCCATATTTGTAAATACTTCCAAAATTATTTTTTGGGGGATATTCCATTTTATCTGAAGATTACTAAAAGAATTTAATGTATCGCTATTATCAGTCAAGATATCGTTCAAGAATAAAATGTTCTTATACATCCATGATTTGCAATATATTGGTTTATTCTCTAGATGTAATTTCAGATTACCCCAAATTGGAGTAAAGGTAAAAGGTGCGGGGTCAGATTTAAGCCAGTTATGCATTTTGAACCAATAGCAAACAGATGCATTAATTATGGGATGCTTTTTTTAACTTAGGGGTTAGTGTAACGTAAATAAAACTGTTTGGTATGTATCCTGGAGACAAAGATGCTTCCATATCATACCCATAGTGGTATATTATGATTAGGTTTAAGAAACCATTTGATAGTTTGTGATGCTCTAAAAGCCCATAAATAGGCCGTATACCATGGTAACCCAAAGCCGCCACGAGTCCAATGAGAACGTAATTTAATATGGCTAAACCTTGGTATGAGACCTTCCCATAAAAAGTTACCTATAGTTTTATCAATACTGTTTAAAAGATGAGGAGAAATTTTAAGTGGGATACAGGCAAACTGATAAAGAATTCTAGGTGTGATATTCATTTTAATTACCGATATTTTACCAAATAAAGATAGATTTAGATTTTTCCATTTATCCAAGTCTGTTCTGATAGTTGCAAGTAAAGGACGTAGGTTTATTTCCCATATTCTGTCTAAATCAGCTGATACTTTAATCCCTAGGTAGGTGATACCTTGTGGGGATCAACGAAATCCGAGATGTTTATTCATAAGGAGATTACAATGTTTATTCAGTGGTAATATTTCAGATTTTTGATAATTAACTGTAAACCCAGAGAGCTTTGAAAAAAGTTTAAGTATGTTATTGAGTGGTTGCACTGATAATTTTAGGTTTTCTAACAAAATAAGCATATCATCAGCATATGACAATGTTGTATATTGCGTATGCCCAATAGAGATGCCCTTTATGTTATTATTCTGTCTGAGAAAGGTGCTAAGAGTTTCAAGAGCTAAAGTAAAAAGGGATGGGGAAAGAGGGCATCTTTGCCTAGTACCTCTTGCTAATATAAAGGACTGTGATAAAGTAGAATTAGTGAGTACTCTCGCATGTGGCTTTGTATAAAGAAGTTTGATCCAAGAACAAAATTGTTTACTAAAACCAAATCGGGATAATACCATGTAGAGAAAGTTCCAGTCCAAAGAATCAAAGGCTTTTTCAAAGTCTATTGCAATTGCTACTGCTGGAGAGTTAAGTGATTTGGCCTTATGAATAAGGTTAATTAGAGAACGCAGATGGTCAGAACCCATCCTGCCTTTAATAACGAAGCCCACTTGAGATTTGTGAATTAGTTTAGGAATGTATGGTTCTATACGATTTGCCAGAATCTTGGCAAATATCTTGCCGTCTGTATTCAGTAAAGATATTGGTCGGTAGTTAGCCGGATTAGTAGTGTCCTTGTCTATTTTTTGGGAGAATTGTAATAACTGCTTCTGTCATAGTAAAAGGTAGATATCCAGACCCAAAAGATTCATGAAAAACCTTACATAATAAAGGGGATATTTGCTCAACAAGGAGCTTATAAAATTCAACAGGAAATCCGTCTCCTCCCCCGGAGATAGTCCACATTTAAGAGAGTGAATCACTTTCTTTACTTCTTCTATAGTGAAAGGTGTATCTAAAGAATGTGTCACCTCCTGTGAGAGATGGGGAAGTGCTAGTTTATCCAGAAAGGAAGAAATGTCAAGAGATGATGTCGGACTAGATGAAGAGTATAGTTTTTTATAAAAGGATGTCATAATTTTGTTAATTGCAGACTCACTAACTTGTGTTTTACCTGTATGATCTTTTAGAGCGGCTATATGCATTCCATTTGTTGCATTCTTAGTCTATAAGCAAGTATTTTACTTCCTTTCTCCCCTCCTTCCCAGAATTTTTGTTTTATTCTTAATAATGCTATTTCTGTTTTTCTGGAAATTAGCTCATTGATTTGCATACGTAATTGTAAGATTTCATAATGCAATCTAGAAGAAGGGTCAGGATGTGGGTTATTTGAATATAGTGTTTGTTTAATTTGTAGTGCATTTTCAAGATTGTTAATTTGTTGTTCCCTAAGCTTCCTCCTGTGAGCAGCATAACTAATTATTTCGCCACGTAGTGTGGCTTTAAGTGCTTCCCATGTAATGCCCATGGAAGTATCTTTTGGGTCGTTGATATCAACAAATTCTTCAATTTGCATTTTAATCCAGGGTAAAAATTCTGGATCTTTGAGCAGTAAAGGGTCTAATCACCACGATGATGATTTTATGTGAGGAGTACCCCAATTAAGTAAGAGTTTGACTGGGGCATGATCAGATATAATTAATGGTAGTATATCGGCTTCAATTGTATTAGTCATTAATGAGGGAGAGGTTAGCACATAGTCTATTCTGCTTTACGTCTGGTGGCGAGGAGAATAAAAGGTATAATCTCTATCCCTGGGGTGGAGGGTCCTCCATATGTCAGATAGACCTAAATCCCTCATTAATTGAGAAACTATAATCAGACTTTTAGGGTGACAATCTAATGAACCATTACTCCTATCCATGTATGCATCTAAGGTGAAATTAAAGTCCCCTCTGATCAATATAGGAGAGTTGACTAGATTTAATTCAATCAACATTTGAGTTAGCTTCTGAAATGAATTGTGGGTCATCTGAATTTGGTGCATAAATATTAATTATGGTAAGTGGTCCTGAAGGGGTATCGAAAGTTATAATGAGCCATCTGCCCTCTGAATCTTTCTGAGTATTAGAGGTTGTCCATTTCAATTTCTTATGTATTAATATAGCTACCCCTCTTTTTTTTGATGCGGCTGAGGCCATGAACACCTGACCGACCCAATCACATTTTAGTCTAGCACCATCTGCTTCCAATAATTTGGTTTCTTGCAATAATGCAATTTGTATTTTATGTTTCTTAAGATGGTTAAGAACTTGTTTACGTTTATTCAGAGCATTAAGTCCCTTGACATTCCATGAACATAATGTTAAATTAGCCATCCTATATTAAGTTATTGATCTGTTGTGAGATAAATGTGATGTCAAGGGACTATAATGTTCGTTAACATTTAACATTTTGGTGCAGAACATCTTATTATAGATGTTATTTGTAGTAAATGTGTTGGCAGAATTTCCTTGGGTTACTATAACAAACAGATACATATCCTCTATCTGTTTCCCTACAGTGCAGCTCTCTTTAACCAATGTAACCTTAACACTATATAACATTTTAATTGTGTAACAATAAAATAAAACAGGTATCTAGGAAATATAGAGGAGATAAGGTCAGTCTGAGTGTACCTGCCCAAACAGTAAGTGGAAAAAGGAAAGGAAACAAAGACCAAGACCACCCCTCTATATTCTAGGATGCAGCTTATCAAACAGGAACTAGGATAGCACCAAGAAAAATAAAAGAGTACTATCCAAGTCTCCTTAAAACAATGACTCAATCAGAGTTTCCAAACAGTATCTTTGTACTGAAATTTAAAGTAAGCTCAAATAGAATAACACTTATTGTATTCTCTTACGCTTGTATAGTTGGAGTCAATAGAGTCCAAGGACATTACCAGGTCTAGCATCACCTCTGGTAAGGAGAGACCAAATGAAATGTAAGGGGACAAGAGAGAAAAAAAATTCCTTTATCTGCATATATCCATTTATGCAGTTACAATGGGTTAGATGGCATTCATGTGCAAGATACTATATACATGTAGTATATAGTATATTACGTTTAACCCTGCTTTATATATATGTAGAGGCTGCTCAGCACAACCTAAACATGTAGTTAATGTATTTGATCTAGTAGCTATTGAAAGAAGATGCATATATTCTATGATGGATACAGTATTTCTTTCATCTATCATAAAGAATTCCCCATACCTTTATATTGTCAAATAGCAAGTAAGATTGAAAAAAGGAAGAGGGAAGAAGGAGGAAAAAAAAAAGGGAAAAATCGAATTGCAGGGATATTAAGAATATGTTATCACAGGATTTTAGTATATACCAGTCTGTTGATCCATTATCTGTCCTACATAAAGTAAAGTGTATTTTGATACAGCAGTTCGTTTCGTTAACTGATATCCAGCACATCTATTTTGCCAAAATCATTTATAAGTTTGCAGGAACGAGACATATAAAGATGTTCTCCAATTAGGAACCCAACTTGAATCCTGATACAGTGAAGAGATCTTGTACTGGGTATAAATCCGAAAGAATTGGGATTCTATGCCATATAATGACCTTGATTAGCCATTCATATTGAGACAGGATGCTTTTTTTTTATCTTAAAGGCGGATTATATAAACACGCTATCCCATCAGGTAATTTGCCTATTAAAACAATATTATCAGCCAAGGCAAAAAGAAAGTCAGCCCCAGACTTGCATGGAGTCTATTTATGAAGTGTGGTTGCTAGTATATTATCACATTGCCATAGATCATATGTTCTAGTCCCACCACAGCCATTATATCACAATCTTTATACACAGCCACCTGTGTTTGCTGCTGCTCAGTTCCTTCTGAAAGTACAGCTTAGATGATCATTAAATCTATGCTGAAAGGTAGCGGGTAAGAGTGACCCAGATGTGTATTCCCCGATATCTTGAGTCAAACTACTGATTCACCTGAAGTATAGCGCATTATTAACAACAATTTCCTGTATCTTATCTCAAGTGCTTTAAAGGTGTGGAGTCTCTTTTATGTTTGCTCTTACCACGACGTTTCTTTTCCGGGGGTTCATTAAGTTTAACAGGTGAACTGTCACCATCACACGACCAGGAGGCATCCATCTGTTCACGGCTTTCCTCATCTCTTAATTGCATATCCGATTCTATGGCGAATCCATCACAGGGGGAAGGTAAATCCTGAAGTAGGGCATATCTATTTTGCACAGAAACATCAGGAATAATTGGCTCCATAGCAACAGATTTCGAGGTATTTTTACTTGATATTTCAGAACTGTAACTACGTGTTGCTACGTGAGCTGTTTCAGGAATTGCCTTGTTACGTACCGGGCTGGTCTGACCTTCCAATGGCTTGTCAGGAGATTTCAGAACAGGACCAGCTTTCCCTGAGGTACCATTGTTGTACATTTTATCAGTGTTGATTTTGATCAGGGATTCGGCTGTAAATTGAGCTTTTTGGACCGCAGAGTCATTGTGTTGAGTTGTTGAGTAACAGTTCAGAAAAGCCATCAGAGCCTCTGGGTCATAAAAATCTTTATGAGAGCCCTCCACGAAGATCTGCATAGTTGCAGGGTATCTAAGAGTGAAGTGGAGCCCCATTTGATGCATACCTCGCCAAGCAGTAGTGTAAGCTCTCCGTTTCAATGACGGTTCTTTAGAAAAGTCTTGGTATATATATATGTCATGATCCTGCCATCTGAGATGCCCAGTTTCCCTGGATTTTTGTAAGATTAGTTCTATACTTGCATAGTTTAAAAATTTAGCAATTATAGGCCTTGGTCTTTGCTCCACCGAAGGTTTTGGGCCTAGGGAACAGTGAGACCGTTCTATTATTAATTCACTGCCAGTTTGGAGGCCGAGTATTTGCGGTAGCTCCCGTTGTAAGAATGCTGTGGTATTCTTGCTTTCACACCTTCAGGAAATCCAAATATACGAAGATTCTTTCTTCGATTTCTATTTTCTAAGTCTTCGATTTTAAATTGTAGTTCTTTAATCATTCGATCTTGAGATCTGATAGTTGTTTTTAACTCTTGTATGGAATCTTCACTGAGATGAATTTTACTTTCTGTAAATGCAAGTCTGGAATCAATGGTTTTCATCATTTGTGTATTTTGTTGAGTAGCAGTTTTTAGGTCTCTCATGTCCGTAGATAGTTTGTTGAACATTTCTTCAATCTTTTCGAGTGTATTTAATTGTTTATCACAATTAGTCATTGTGAGACCTTGCAGGTTCTCTTTCAGATCCACAGCAGTATTGTAAATTGTATAGATATCTTATGAAAAATAATTGTCCGGACAGCTGTAATATCTCTCCTTACATTTGTTCTTTAGAGTAGAATGTTATCTCTGGCTTAGATTGCAGAGGATGTTGCTAGATACTGGATGTTAGTGAGGAGCTCTGAAATTAAGCATCCATCTTGCTCGGTGCCAGGCCACGCCCCCCCCCCATTCAACTCATATTTTGGCTCCATGTTTTCAAATAAAACCACATTCCCGGGTGATATACCAGGGAGTACAGCATCAGACATAGAAATAACTACAGATGGTATTATAGATAAAATTCACAACTTAAAAATCACAAATTCAGCAGGACCAGATAATACAGTTCTCCCTTATTATAGCGAATCCTGTTATAAAGAATCCTACTTGTAATGAATGTGGGTCATGGATCCTGGTAAAACACAATAGATCAGCGAAATCTCTGAAACAGTGAAGCACTGCAACACTAAAACCTTGTGTCACTTTAATTTTTTTTTCTGTTGTTCTTCTTTCTGCCACTTGCTACACAGAAATGGAAACAACTGGGAGCAATCAGAACAGCCACAATATAGTCCCTTGGTCAAACAGTCAGTAAATGTTTAAATTGGACCCAGCATACAATTTCATTAATTGTCAACGCAACACACTATACTACACCAATCATTCAATTTTGTCCCAAATGTAGTTTTGGCCTAAGCCCTATAGTAATGTTTTAATTAATCAATCAATTTACCACCATTTAGAACTTTATTTAACCCCCCTTTTTATCAGCAAGCATTGCACACCTTCTCTGACCTCCTAAACACCAGTCCATGCATCTGTCCTGTTTCTGTCCCATTTCTGGCAATGGTAGAAAGTAAGAAGTAAAAAGTGCTGGATGTTCACACAACACATGCCATTACTGAATAAATGGAGAATGATGATGGAGTCATCAAACTTGCTGCCACGTTTTTGCTTGACAAATCCACCATCTGCACCTTCAGAAAACAAGAGGATTATTTGTGAGCTTTTGCCTGCAATTGCCCTGAGAAGGAGGGGATGCAGCATAAAAAAACATGGCTTGCTGGAAATGCTGAGGTGAACCAAGTGATAAAAATTTGGTTAGAAAGTCAGCGGGCTTCTGGTGTTCCACTCTCCAGAGCAATAGTGAAAGAAAAAGCAGAAACTTTGGCTAAACAACTGATGGCTGAGGACTGTAGTTTTAAATCTTCCCTGGACTGGCTCTGGTGTTTTCAGTGCTGAAATGGGATCAGACAGCTAAAGACAGCTGGTGAAAAGAGGTCAGCAGATGACACTGCTGCACATGAATTTATGCCCAAACTACTCGAAATTCTGGAGGATGGTGACAATGAGCCTTGCCAGTTTTATAATGCAAATGAGATGGGGCTCTTTTACAAATGTTTACACTACAGAACCCTAGCTGCCCGAACTAAGACAGATGCTTCCAAAGGTTACAGAATTTTTAAGGACTGGGTTACTCTTTTAGTGTGCACAAATACAACAGGGGAACATAAGTTGAAGCCCCTGTGCATCAGTCACTTCGCCAATCTGAGGTGTTTCCACCACATAAACAGAGATTCACTACCCCTTCTGTATGATGACAGTTCAAATCCTGGATGACCAGAGTCATTTTTCAGCAATGGTTCCACCACCAATTTGTGCCATCAGTGCACCACTTCCTGAGCTCTAAAAGAATGGGCACTAAAGCCATTCTACTGCTCGACCAATGCCCTGCCCATCTGAAAGCAGACGAACTTAAAAGCAGATATGGGAAAATTAAAATTTTGTATCTTCCCAGTAACACTACATCTATGATCCAGCTGATGGACAAGGACATTATTGCAAACTTAAAAAAGCTGTACAGGAAGCAACTGCTAAGAGAAATTGTTCTAAGGGACACTGATACTGAACTGGTCAATTTTTTGAAATCATTCAACATAAAAGACATGATGTATGTTATGGGGACTGCCTGGGATTCCATCACAGCATCAAAAGTAACCAACTGCTGGCGCAATGCTCTTGACCCTATCTTCAAGGACAGCAGCACAGCTGATGGTCCAGAAGTATTATCACAGGATCCTGACACTGACATGCAGGATGTAGGCATCGCTGCTGGCTTGGGGCTCATAAAAGGGACTGGCCCAGAAGCTCTGGTTCCTCTGCAGCAGTGGTTTGCAAAATATCCCAGTGTCTGATGTCATTAGTAATGCCGAAATCATTCAAGAGTTTAAAAGTGGGTCTCGTGCAATATGTGATTTGGAAGGTGAGGATGAACCAGAAGATGCTGAAAGGTCAGAAGTCATGCATGAGAATGTACACTCAGTGGAGGAGATAGCTGGCCTTGAGACTGGGTTGCAATACCTAGAGTGGCAACCTTTTGTCTTCTCTCTCTCCAGCTGTTCCAGCTAAGACAGCTCATCAATATGTGCAAAAAGGAAGTTCTGCAGAATGAGTTAGTTCAAACTACACTGGACTCATTTTTTAAATAAATAAATAAATACATAAATAAGCATGGAAGAATGCTTTTAAAATCCTGAATTTATTAACAATTTTTATTAAATACAAAACAGTGCTTTTTAAAAAGTAATTGAATAAAAAGGCACACCTTTTATCTTTTGCTAAATTAAAATACTGAATGATAAAAACAGATAACGTCTATGCTTCTTTCCTTCTTTCATGATAGGAATTCTTTATGTCCTGCTATAGCAAACTCTCATTATAACAAACTTCCGTTTGGCTCGGGTGGGAGTGGGGGTTGTTATAATGAGGAGAACTATATCTCTCTTAAAATGCTAAAACTACTATCACCCTATATTGCCATCCCACTGAAAGTACTCTTCTCAAAAGCAATAACTGAACAGGCATGACCACCTGATTGGTCAACCGCAATCGTGGTGCCTATATATAGGAAATGGAACAGACTGGATTACTCCAATTACAGGCCGATTAGTTTGACATCTGTTCCAAGGAAGATAATGGAATCCATTCTAAAAGACATCATAAATACGCACTTGGATAGAATGGGTCTGCATGATGGGGATCAGCATGAGTTTGTGGCAGGTAGATAGTGTATAATGAATCTATTATGTTTTAATGATAAAATATCAGCAGCACTTGACAAGGGAATCCCGGTTGACTGCATTTACTTGGATTTTGCAAAGGCGTTTGATAAAGTCCCACGTTGTGAAATAATTCAGAGTCTAATAGACATACATATGGATCATACAGTTGTGAATTGGGTGGCACACTGGATGATGGATAGGACACAAAGGGTGTGTATAAATAGCTACTACTCATCATCTATGCCTGTGATGAATGGGGTGTCTCAGGGGTTGGTGTTGGGACCAGTGTTATTCCAGATCTTTATGTTCAAAATGGGGCAGCAATCTGCAAACTGGCTTAGTAAATATGCAGATGACACTGAACTTGCAGGTATTGCAAAAAAATGACAAAAACATAGCATCAGTTCAGTAAGATTTAGACAATATCCAGCAATGTGCCAATAATAGAGGAATTAGCTTTAACTCAGATGAGTGTTGTGTCATTTATCTAGGAAAATGGAATAGGAAAGGGAAATATTTCCTAAACTGGCTACCTCTTAGGGCTTCAAATGAGGACAAAGACTTAAGAATAATAAACTAAAATATTGCCTATGATTCACACTGTAATAACCAAATAGCAAAAGCTAAGAAAATCCTATAGACCATAAAATGGGACTTTTGCAATAGAAGTGAACAGGTCATAATGCCACTATATAGAGCATATGTTCGACCATTACTGGATTACAGAAGCCCTTTATGGGGGCCTATCATGAGAAGCAGTACTGACAAAATTATAAAAGTACAGAGACATGCCACTAAATTGATTCACAATCTAAGAGCTATGCCATATTACAAACACTTACAGGAATTAAACCTAATGACTCTCAAGACTAGAAGAATAAGGGGAGATGTACTTCTATGTTATAACATAATGCAGGATCAGTATTTACTAAGTGAACTGAGCCTATAATTCAAAGATGATAGAATATGTACTAGAGGACACCCACTGCAATTTAGGCCAATTAACTTTAACACATTTAAAAGGAAGGCATTCTACACACAGAGGGTGGTGTATCCATGGAATATTCTCCTAATGGAAGTCATAATTAGCAAGAACAAAAAACAATTTAAAAGCAGGTTGGATTCATATATTCTAGAAGGAAATTGCATCACATATTATGGGTGATATGACAGGCGCAAACATGGGCCCACTGCCTTTTCAGCTCCTTATACCATAGTATGAACCTTAGTATCAGCACCTGACACCTGAAATTGGTGGTGGAAAAGTCACTGAGACATGGATTCATGGGGTAGGGGTTCAGTCAAACAAATCTGAGAGATTTCTTTGACTGGGTGACCAAGGAAATAAATCACGGTGTGGCACAAGACATAGCCTACCTAGATTTCTGTAAGTCTTTCAACATTGTTCCACATAGGAGATGCATAAGGAAACTGGGCAGCACAGGGGAGGGTCCTAAGGTAGTAAACTGGGTAAGAAATTAGTTAATGGATAGCCAACAGGATGGTGGTAAACTGAGTTCATTCTGGAGAAAGGAGGGTGACCAGTGGGATGCCTCAGGGTTTAATACTGGGACTGGTCCTCTTTTATGTCTTTATAAATGACATTGCAGAGGACCTGAAAGGAAAGGTCTACCTCATTGTGGAAGACAACAACATCAACTAAAATTAATTTATTGATCGGATTACCCATTTCATAAGAGTTATTTCACAAGTCAATGTAAAAATAGAACATTACGGTCCAGATATTCAAACTGCGCCCAAAAAGTGTGTAATAGCAGGAGCAAGCGCAAGTCTATTGAGCCCATGCGCAACAGGTACGATATTCAAAAAAGGAGCAGGCCAAATTGCACCTACAATCAACGTCTGAATATCGCACAACCTGTGCCATAGCGCAACTAGGGAGGGGAAGTTGAGCAGATATGATACGCTATGGCGCAACAAGGGAGGTTCAGCTGAGCAGTTCAGAGGTGCCATAGCGCAAGCAGGGAGCCCCTTATCTGCAGAGCAATGTAACAGCACAATCAGGGAGGTAGGGGCCCACCACCCATGCCACAGATGGGCACAGGAACACACAGCGAAACAGACATTGCCCCCCCCACCCCAAGCACTGCACAACCAGGGGAGGGATGGAATAACCACTGGTCCATGGAGTCAAGCAACCAACCCACAGCCTGGCCATGGTGCCCCATCACACCTACCAGCAAGCTGTGACTGGCACACAAGGAGGGCATCACCCTGTGCCACACCATCCCCCCCAGTGCACAGCACACCCTGCACCGTGACCCCCAGACAACCCCCAATGAGCAGTGACCAGCACTGCAGGAATCCCCATGCATGCCACCACCCCCATAGTGGCAATGCAACCCTGTGCACCACAGAACCATGCAAGCCAGCCCCATCATGAGCACCCAACAGTAGGTTGCAGCACTCAGCAATGCAACAATGGCAGACAAAGTGCCACCATGCACAGTCCCCCGATGTACTGCTGAGAGACCATCCATGCGTTGGCACAAGAGTGACCCCATATTGGATGGTCGTGTAAGTGACACCTCCCCCAGTGGTACAGTGCTCTGCACAATATTCCAGTAACACACCTCGGCCCACCACTGGCCACAACAGCCAGCACAGCCACCCACAGTGGTGCATGAAAGCATGCACCACACCAGATGCCACACAGGGTCTGGACAGACACCCACCCATACCCAAGGGCACAACAACACAGGGACGCAGTGGTGGGGCAGCCAAGCCCCCATCGTGGGCCCATGTAAGCTGTGTATACACAACCTGCAGTCCACCATGGCACTGGAGTGCCAACCACCCTGCGCCGGCTCCATGGACCAATACCCCACCATGAGTCACCTGGAGCACAAGCCACAGACAGTGGGGCACATCCCCTGCAACACGCACAAGCCACAGCATGGAGGTGGGACAATGACCGTGTTGCCCACAGTGCCACTTGAGCCAGGCATGCACCACACCAGTGACATGGGTAACCCAGCAAAGCAACGGGTACAGTGTCTGCCATGCAGGGAATGCCACCACTGACATGCCAGCAGATCATGCAGGTCACAGACAGGCATGGGTGTTGCTGCACAGGCCATGGACTGGCCGATGGGTGCACCATGGACACAGAGCACGCGCTATGGGCCACTGCACACAGTCATCCAGTGCACGGGGAACAACACACCCAACACAGACACTGACTGATATCTACCCCCACACCATAGACACCTCCACACGGACACACACACACATATACCCATGACTGCACCACCCCTGATGCCATGCACACCACTTCAGCTGAGCACCTATAGCCCACTGTAAATCAAAGACCACCACGGTATTCATAGAAAAGTTAAATGTATTATAAAAATAAATAAATAAACTATTTACAGTAACAACAACTATATACATGTGGTTGGGGACACAAAAAAGGTGGAGATGGTCGGGGGAAGGAGTGGACAAATGGGATGGGATAGGAGGGGTGGGTCCAGGGGGGCATGGGAGGTCAGGGACAAGGGACTAATGTTGGCCACTCTGGTCCAGGCTCTGGCTCCCCCTCACTCTGCCTCCTCAGGACCCCCGCCTCATCGATCCTCCGAAGGATGGTCACTGTTTCCTGGGCCAGGGCAAGTAGCTCCCTCAGGGTGTCTCTGATCTCCCTCAGATGTCTCACACCTAGGACAAGGGAGCACAGTAAATAGGTGTGAATGTACAGCCCCATACAGCCTGCCCACTGTGCATGGCATATGGCCATGGGACATACCACTGTGATGGTGTGTGATCAGCTGCAGTGATCACGTCCACAGGACATGCCCACCCAGGCCCATACAGCCATACGGAATGCTGCACACACCCACTAGCTAAGTCACGCACAGCACCACTGTGGCCGTCCAGTGACATGGCTATGTGGTGCAAAGGCAGTGGCACAGCCATGCACCTGGTGCATGCATGCACCACCAGTGACGCACACCCAGGCATGCATTGCCACTGGACAGTGTTGACCGTAACCAGTGGCGTGCATGGCAGTGATGTCAATGAATGGTGGCCATGCCCCGCTGCCCACCTTGTCACACAGCATGCAATATTAATCATGGATGTCTGTTACTCACCCTCATCGGGATGGTCGGGTGGCTGTTGTGGACCCTTGGCCTGCCTGGCTGTGGCTTCCACCGCCCTCCACTCTGCCCTCAAGCAGCGTACCCCAGCCAGGCCTGTGGGGACAAAAAGGAGAGAAGAACATCAGTGCACTCCCGAAGCAAAGTCTCCCTGACCCAAGGAGTGTGCCCCCCCACCCAGCCAGACCCACCCACACCACACCATGTGAACCCCGCCACGGCCTAACCCAAACAGTCCCTCCACTATGTGCTGGACACAAACAACAATGTGACTCATATGGATGATAACAGTGTGTTGACGGAACCCCTACCTGGTCGTGGTACCGTGCCCCTCCTGGCACGTGACCGTAGTCTGGCCAGTAACTCAGGCTCCCTCCTCTGCAGGTCACCATGTCAGTGCCTGCATTGCTCTGCCATTCTGCCCCGGCCGGTCACCACCTCAAGGGCTGTGGCCACCTCTTGCCACCCCTGTGACCTAGCCCTATCCAGCGGGGCCTCCCCAAACAGAGGCCCATGGTGTGGCTCCACTGTGGCCACCAGGTTTGCCAACTCAATTGCAGACCAGGGAGCAGCCCTTCTCCGCGCCATTGTGAATGCTATAGTAGGCAATATGGCACTATGCAGAGCGGTACCCCATGTGAAGATGCTGCGTGGTACAGCGCTGCCATTCCCTATCGCACTGTTACCGAACAGCATGATAGAGGTTCACTTATGCCTGACACATGGCACCAAGGGGGCAAAGGTCAGGCACAGGGTCAAGGGTCCCTGGTGCAAGGCCACGCACAGTGCCATTGGATGACAATGCATGTAGCGTGATTGGTTGCCTGTGTGCCAGCGTCATAGCGGACTATCAGGCAGCTGTGCCATTACGCCTATGAAGGCCCATTGCCACAGCGCCATGTAGTGACCTTCGATATAGCACCACTGGCACAATGGTGGCTGTGCCCTGCATTGCCTACCACACACAGCACATCATCAGTGTGGCAGACGCCTGCGTCAGCAACCTGGGCATGCGCAGTGAGGTGTACTATGCATGCCACAGAACTGTGCCATTGGCTCAGCACATTCAACACAATTGCGCAAAGCACAACAGTGCGATATTAAGCCGTCATATGCTAATCATCCGATCAACCATTCAATGGTGCAGCACTGTGATTTGCATCTAATTAAAGTTGCTCCTCACCTAATTTGCATGGATTGCGCTATAAAGGTGTGACAAAGTGCTGCAGTGGCCATAGTCGGTTATTGCAGTTTATTGGTGAGTTGCATTCTGTGTGGGAGTGTGGACTGTGGATTCAGGGGCATGCATAGGACTGCACAGTCACAGATAACAACTGCCATCCTTACAGGCTACATAATGACTGAGCACATTCTGGGAGAGGAGGGCAACAGTGGTGGGAGGAGGAGGAGGCCGAATTTTACTAAGGCCAAAACCGAGGCCCTTTTCGAGGCCTACCTGGCTCAGGAGCCACTGCTCAGTGGACGGCGGGGCACCACTCAGACCCATGCTGCTGCATGGAAGGAGGTGGCACATGCCATGAACCTGCATGGCAGCCACCAGCGCTTCATGCAGGAGTGTAAGAAGAAGATGGGTACAGACAGGAGGAGGGTAAAGGAGAAGGTGGCTGCCATCAGGGCGGCACGTGCTGCAACAGGTGGGGGACAACCGGAGGTGGTACAGCTCACCCCAGTGGAGGACAGGCTTGCTGAAAGCATGCACCGAAGTGCCATAGAGGGAGTTCCGGGTGGTGGCTTCCAGACGGGTGGTGGCCCATCTCTGCATGGTAAGTCATGGTCCGTCAGGGGGGGCCAGGTAGGTCACACACAGTAACGCGACTTTGCTTTCCCTTACAGATCCTGAGCATCTGCATGGGTCAGCGGTGGTGGGCCTGTCCACTGCGGACAGTTGGATGGAGTCGGAGGTGAGACCATCCACCTCCACAGGTATGTGTGGGTCTGTACGACAGTGGGGCCACCTGTCTGTCCACACTGATGTCATTGAGACAGATGTGGAGCAAGTCCTGCCTGTGTCCCAGCGTGCTGGTGTCTATGGATGCCAGCACGCTGTGGCTGTGGCAGGGCCAGAGTCCGGCACCAGTGATGATGACATGACCTTCATGGGCAGTGACACGTGTGTGCCACAGGATGGACACACAGCAGGGCAATTCGCACTGTGTGTGGCTCTGGAGTGGGCAGAGGAGCATCGCAGCAGGGACACTGAACAGATCCTGGCATGGATGGACCGTTTGCAGGAGGATGTGACCGCTGCCATTGACAGGCATGCACAGGCGTTCATTGCTGTCATGGCCACAATGGGCACACAGTCAGGTGCCCATGCGTCGCAGACACCATGCAGTGCACTCTCCACCCCCATTCCCAGCATCGTGCAACTCCCACCCTGTCAACGCCGGGTTCAGCTGTGGGCATCCCGAGCACTCCTGGTGCAGGCATGTTCAGTGTGCTGCAGACCCCTGCGCAGGCACGGTCGCGTTCATGCAGTGGAGCCCCTGAGGGACCATCAGTGTCACCCCATGAAGCCAGTGGTCAGCCTGCCAGTGCTGGCGGGTCTCGGTGGGGCCGCCCACGCATCTGTGGCAGCCATGGCACTGTGTCTCGAGACTGACCTGTCTCCCAGCATGGCTACTGTCTGGTGCTGCCCTCGGTACATTGTGTGTTTCGGTGGGCAGTGCACAGGTGGGTACCCGGCCCTGCATGCAGACACACAGTCCACCTGCACACCCTCCCGGCTGCTGTCCGCAGTTACGTGTGCATGATGATGCCTGCATTGCACTGTACACCAAAGTGCAATGGTGCCCAGCATCTGACACATGCACATGGACAAGCAGTGGGCATGGTGGCTTGTGGACATGTGTGTTGCTAGGGTTGGTGTTCTGGGTCGGTGTGCCTCCTGCCCTCTGTGCACGTTTGGTGTGTTGTGTGTCTGCATGTGTGTGTGTCCGTCCACATGGCATGTTAATCCTCACCCATCCCTGGTTGTGTGTGTGCTTCTGTGCCCTGCCACTTACCTTGATGGCATGCACCCCTGGTGCATGTCCATGAGTGTTTGTGGGTTGTGCCTTAGCCATTGGTGATTGCACATGTCCCCATGACTTACCTGGGTTGGTTGAAGTGCTCCTCCGTGATGGTGTCCCAGTGCAGCTGTGCCAGCCGGATCAGTCAGGGGTTACATCAGCCAAGGAGGGGCTGCCCATCACCATCGTCACTGGCATCCTCATCGTTCCCATCGCTGTCCCCCTCTTTGACCTGTACGGCTATCCCACATTCATTGGCCATGTTGTGCAGGATGCAACAGCCAGAAATATCCCACAGGCCTTTGAGGGGCTGTACTGTAGGGCACCGCCAGAGGTGTTCAGGCAACGGAAACGTGCCTTCAGCATCCTGAACACCCACTCAATGACATTGCATGAGGTGGTGTGTGCCTCATTGTAGCATTGCTGTGATGGGGTCATGGGCTGCCGGTAGGGTGTGAGCAGCCAGGGACGGAGTGGGTATCCACTGTCACCTGTGTGTAGAGGGTGGAGGTTAGTTTGGTTATCAGCATCGGCCTGCCCCAAGCCATGTAGGCCACTACCCATGTCACCTCTGGCCATGCCCCCCCAGGCCCTAGATTTGTCCATGTGGTTTGCATACTCACCCACTAGGTGTCCTGTGGGGATGTCCCCACTCTCAAATCTGTGGCACAGTGCCGATTGGTGCCAGATGGATGGATTGTGTGCTCCCCCAGGGTGCATGGCACAGACATTGATGATGCGCCCCCTGGCATCACACACCACCTGGCAGTTGATGCTGGAATAGCCCTTGCAATTCATGTATGCGGCCCCCTCATGGCCAGGTGGTGTGCGTATGGCCACATGGGTGCAGTCTATTGCCCCTAGCACACCAGGTATATGTGCTACCCTGTGGAACTCCTGTATGTTTGCTGTGTGCTCCGCTGCTGTGCTGGGGAAATGGATGTACTCCGCAGCATGTGGCAGCAGTGCGCTGAGGAATTGGGTGAGGTGGTGTGATGTGGCTGACTGGGTTATGCCTGTGGTGTCCCCAGTTGGTCTCTGGAAGGTACCCATGGCAAGCAAGCACATGCAGGCTGTTACCTTGGTCTCCACTGACAGGGCATGGCTCTGTCATGTGGGTGCCTGCATCACATCACTGCACAGCTCACAGAGCCACCTCAGTATTGCCCTGTTCAGGCGGTACTGGCCCACAATCTCAGTATCCGTGTACAGCTCAAAGCTGGTGTGGGCTCGGTACTGCCTGTTGGGGGCATACCGCCGATGGGCCCTTCCACGGCCACGTCCCCCTGCCACCCACCTTCTCACCCCCCTCATTACGGCCTCCATGTGGAAGGTGGCACTGGCCTTATCCCTAGCTTGCGTTCCCCCCGGCAGCTGTTACTTTATTCCCCCCACTGTCCTGGCTGCTACCTCCCCTGCACCGGGTACACCTGCCTGTGCTGGCCTCTGAGCTGTGTGGCTCCCCACACCTTCCCTGTGCCTGTCTGTTGCTGTGGCCTTTCCCTGGCCTGCCCTGTTCCAGCCACTTGCCCTGTCTGTGCCTCCGCCTCTGACACATGTGGCTTCCTTGTAGCGTTCTTGCACCTCTTCCTTGCTCCTTTTTATTTTGGCTCATTTCTGCTATGGCACAACTTCCGCTTGCTCCACTGTTGCGCATTGCGTAAGTCTTTGAATATCACACTGTGGCATTTATGCATGGTTCCTCCCCCTTCAGTTGCGCATGCCTTCATTATCATTGCGCTGTTGCTCAGTATGATTTCAGGGGTGCAACTGCCTACTGCTGAATATCGCAGAATGGCGCAAATTCAGACTTGTGCAGGTGCAACCCTATTGCGCATGGCTCAGCTCTTTTGAATATCGGGGCCTACATATTTTACAATGAAGATTTGGTTAAAAAAAACATAAAAACACAGGCCCTATGGCCTTAATACATTGTCCATTTCCAACAAGTAAAAATTGTTTTAAGACAAAAAGACAAGAAATTGATTTAAGACAAAAAGACAAGAAAGAGTGGCCTTATAAGCTATTGAATCCTTTTGAGAATCTGTATAACACTGTCCTTGAATTAGAATATTAATATCACATTTTTTTCTCTCGGATCTTATCAATTGAAATTAGACAGAGCACAAGATCTGTAAGGATATTTTCATTTTCTGATTTAAATATTGGATCCAATAAGCAGCTATTGGGACATATTGCAGGAATTTAGATATTTACCCAATAATTTCCTTCTTGGTATATCATACCATGGGCAGTGTAGTACAACGTGTTTTAGGTTTTCTATTTCATGTAATACACATTTGTAATTTACAGAAATCATTTGGTCTTTATTGTAGAGAGCTGTTAATACATTGCTAGCAAAAGTTTCAAACCTAAATCTAGTTAATATTGTTCTGTGTACTTTATTTTTAAGAAAAGTAAGGTGCAGTTTACTATTATGTTCTAAAATATAGTTTACTAGCCATGGTGAGGTTTTCAAGGAATTTAGAACTTGTATATCTTTCTGACTAGAAAAATCATATATCTTTTTTGTTACAAAAGATGTATATTTAGGATTTATAACAATATTTTGATTAGCCACATTTTTTTTAAATATTTAAACCCATAAGTGTCCAACAGAAGTTCAATTTTGTTCAACCAAGCTTTTTTGTTATATTGTAATAATTTCTCTTTCTCTTTCATACATATTTTAATCAACAGATCTTTTATGTCTGTTTTAGTTTTGATCCAGTAATTAACTAGCTTTGCTTGTACCATATCTTCCAGACGGGGTTGTCCAATCTGCGACCTCACTAGCACATTTGGAGTACCTTTCTTTTAAGTATTTTTTATATGCATTATTTAGAGCAGATTCTAATGTCGCAAGACTGGCAACCCCTCAAACTTCAGCTGAGTAAAAAATTTGAGAGACTTCCTTAACATTCAACATTTTCATGAATGGGGCAACCAAGTGTCCACCATATACAGTAGGCAAACCTATTTAAGGCTGATAGTGTATTTTTGATTTTCCTAAGGATATATTGTGTATGTTTATTTCATTTTAAATTGCTAGAAAACCAAATCCCCAGATTGTGGTATTCCTGTACATATTTTAATTTTTTTGTCATTAAGAAAAATACTTCTATAGCATATATTACTTCCAAAAACCACCACTTGTGTTTTCTGTAGATTAGGTTTTAAGTTCTTTACATGGCATAGTTGTTCCATATTCTTAATTGCTTTTTGAAGTCCTAATCTACTGGTAGAAATTGCCACAAGGTCATCCAATGTTGACTAGAGTTGGAGCTATACACAGCCTTGGTGAACATCTAGTTAGTTTTAATTTTACTTGTTAAGTTCTCTTGTTTTGAATATGTTATTTGAACCCAGTGATCTGTGTATAGTCTTTAGATTATATTGATTAAATTTATGTTTGTATCCATATTTTGCATATTATCCCAAAGCAGTTGCCTGTTGAGTGAATCAAACGTGGAGGAGAAATCCATGTATGCAACAAATAAGGGTTGCTTTCTTATCACGCAATATTTTTCTAAAAGATGGTTTAGAAGGAAAATTTGGGTTACTGTACTTTTATTTCTGGTAAAACCCACCTGCAACTGGAACAATATTAGATAATGTTCTATCCACGTAGTCAATCTATCCAACAATACTTTTGTAAAAAGTTTAGCTATATTGTCTAATAGACTAATCGGTCTATAATTACTGGGATCCAAAACAGAACCTTTCTTAGATATAGAAAGAATATAACTTCCATGCCATGTTGGTGTAAAATATGTATGCATAACAATTTTATCAAAAAAATCCATAAGCATGTTGGGCCACCATTCAGCATTTAATTGACTAAAATCTATAGAAAGTTTATCTGGTCCTGGTGACTTATTTCTGTTAAAGCTATCAATAGCCTTGCTGACCTCTTCTCTTGTAAACCACTTTAAGGTGCCATTAATCTTAGTTAAGTCTTCATGGTTTTGCATGTTTTCTTTCCATACGATTTTAGAAAAATAATCTACCCACATGTGTGGTGTAATATAAATATCTATACTGATTCTATACACATTTGTACCAGAGGCAACAAGAGACAAACATTTCTTATTGTCATTATTTATAACAGCATTATACATGGTTTCTCACAAACGTTGTTGATGCTCATACTTTTTTTAATTTTACATGTGTTTTGTATTCTTGCCTAGCTTGTTTGAGAGCATTTATATTGGCTCTTGGGTCTTTTCTGTAATTCTAAGTTGCTTATTTATTTATTGTTCTCCTGTCTACAATGTTTGTAAAACCAGTTTTCATATTTATATACTATAGTCTGTTTTAATTTTTTTTAGAGCTCACTGTTTCTGTATGTTTGTGATATGCTTGTATGAGTATATTACTGTATATGTTTTATCAGATTCAAATTCAGTTTCCATCAAATCATCCACTTCTGCTACGAAAAGTGCACTAATATTGTTAGCTATACATTCTGAGACTTTATCCAGTCTAAGTATTTTATTTATGAGATCTATCTGTTCCTCCTCTTTTCATATTGTTGGGAGGTCTGATTTCCTAAAAAGAACAAGCAGCAAATGATCACTTTCCCTCCTTTGTACTAGTTTTAAATCCATATAATTTTCAAAATCTTATATTGAGCAAAGTGCATAATCAATAATTTGAGGAATCCCTTGAATTTAAATACGCTGTTTTCCCTTTGAAGTCAGATGGAAGACATCCATTCCGCATTGCTAAATGTAAAGTATCTAGTAAGTCTGTCATCTGAAGTATTTATCAGTATATTTTTTATCCTTAGTTTGTCTTTGGGGAATACCTAAGTTTAACATTATTTCTTGCAAAGCCGGGGAACCATTGCTGTTGGCATATCTAATGTTAAAATCACACATAATTAATATTTCTATATTCTGTCTATTACTTATCATTTTTAATGTCATTTATTGTTTTTGAAATCAGTTCTTTATCATGTAGTGATGTATTTTAAGGGGTTATATAGATATTGCCCAACAGCAGTAATTGGCTCCTGATTTTAATAAGAACTACATAGTTTGATTCAATAACCATTTACACAATTTGTATATAGTCAGTTACCTTAATAAAGGTTATTAGTCCACCCATATGATAGTCCCTTACTGTAGTACACTGTACTTGTATGTAACCATTTAGTTGTGTTTTTTTCTGTTGTTTCTGGACTATGCCATGTTTCTTGTAACATTATTATATTGTTTTGTGAGAGAAATTCTATAAATTCAGTGTCTATGTATTTTGAAATAATTCAAACAATATTTGACAAAATAATAGATACATGTTCACAAATGTTTTGTATATTTCAGTAGTAGAGGTATTAGACAACAGACCTTACCTTGAGCTGAAATCAGGACACTGCTCTTTCTGTTAATGTTCACTTCCCTGAGTCATTCACTACAATCAGTCAGAATTTCATATCTATTGACAACTTCAGCATTGTAGTGCACTTTGTTTTCACTGATTGTGCTATCCTTTTGCACAGCATGTATCAATGGAGCATGTACATTAACAATAAGTATCCCCAGATTATCTAATAAGACACTGTTTTCCAGCATTTTTCTACCAAAGATTTGTTATTAAGAACTAGATTTATCTTTTGGCCGTCTTCCTAGTTCTTGTGCACTCTATTTACAGTGACTATGCCATCTTCATAAAACTCTATTCCCAGCATATTAGCAAACAGTTGAGTCACAAGTAGTTTTAACCATGGTTGGAATTTATAACCCTGGTGTTTAATCCCAAAAATGGATAGAGTTACATCTGGAGAAACATTCTGAAAAGTACCGTACAGTATAATATCCTGTATGGAGTATACAGTGGCCAATTTTTTTGGCAGATCCTGTGTAGTTAAAGTTCCACTGTCTATCAATTTAGTCACTGACACCAGGAAATCCATATTTAAATCTGTATTTACTTAGCTGTTTGGAGTTTTGCCATACATAATTGGCAGCTCTTTCATGTTTAAACAATAACAATATCAGATCATTTCCTAAATGGTCATACACTCTGGTGGCTCTACAAATATCCTCCTCTAAAATGTCTAATTTTAGCCATTCCCTACAAATCAATTGGATCAAAATCCTTAAAACTCGGTCATTCTCATTCTCATCTTATTTTACCCCTCTTAATAACATAACAGTCTGGTCTGTATCCAGTTGTTCTATTTTTAATTGCGGGTGTCCCAGAGTCTGTATATCATTTTCTATTCCTGTATTTTTTTTTACCATTAATCTTTTTTATCCATCTTGGATTTAATTTTATGTTGCCCTTCATAGCGTCCTTTTTCATTTTCCCTTACATTATTAAATTGTGTTATTTGATTCTTGCTAACATCTTTAAGTAGCTGTTTGTTTTGTAACTGCAAATCATCTTTATTTTGGCCATCTCTGCAGCCTTTTTACTTCTTTTGTTTTTGCCCTGGATCTTATTTTTTTTCTTAGCTCTCTTACATATCAGTCTCTTGGGGCTTGATTTTTGCATTAAGTTATGAACTATACTGGATCTTTCCCCCTGTGGGATCTGTTCCTTCCCTCTATGGTTATTCAGTTATTTTAACTCATTAATCCATACTGTTTGGGCTTCCAATGTTACTTTGTTAAGAGACATTTCTCCCCTAAGTGGTGTTAGTTCATTTTTCATCAAAATAATTTGTTCCATAATTGCTATGTTTGCAATGTGTGGATCCTTTAGGGCCTGTATAAAGTCTGTTTCAAGGAATGGACAGTATGACTGTTGTTGGAGACACTGAGGCAAATATTTCTCCTCTTTTCTATTTTTTTGTGAATGTTTTTCTTGTTCTGAATTTAACATTTTCTTCATACCTAATGTTGTTCCTTGCAAATCCTGTCTGATCTCCTCAATTTCTTGTTCTCTCTCATGATTTTCTTCAAGCAAACTAGTATGCAAACAATCAGGAAATTGTTGGTAACTGTCATTAAACTGTTTAGTTTCTGTAGAATTAATCTCTATTTTTGATATTACTTGTACTGAGTCCTCTCTATTCATGCATGTTCCTTCCATCTGGCTGACATCAGAACTAATGGGCTCAGAGAAATTTAGCCTGGGGGATCTCACCAGGGAACCTTTCCCACTAGAATCATAACTTGCTTTCATTACATTTCCCTTCTGGTTATAATCCCTGTTATCTTTGTATTCAGTACAAGAGATTGGGGTAGAAGGTTCCTTAATAAACCTATCCTTGGCATCTTTTTCCCCAGTGTAGTGTGATCAGAGTTTGACCATTCCATTTCTTATCAGTTCCCCTTTTCCTTTTATTTTTCTTAGTTTGACTCTGGAGCAATCCCCCTCACATTGGTTTTCCTCTCTATTATTATTTTTTCCTTATTTGGTGACTCTTTTTTTGATTTGGGGGATTTTTGTTACTAGTATTTTTCAAAGGTATACTTTGAACTGACTGTATGTTCTCTTTTTGCATTTGCTTCCTGTTGTCCTTTGTTACTTCTTATTTTCATTTTCATTAGATTATGTAAAAAAGTTATAAAATAATGTACAATAGTAAATAAAATACAATACTACCCCCCAATATTGGTGAGTCCAGGTTTTTATGGGTGGGGGGGTCAAGAAAGAAACCACAAAGTCCCAGGAAGAGGACAACTTTAAGAAAGATCAAGAGTGTCATTTCTTGAAGCAGTCAATGAATGAAGATCATGTATATGCCCTGCCATTTGCTCTAGTCCACAGGAGCCAAGTCTTCCAGATTTTGCCTCCAAGTTCAACAAAGAACGATTTAGTAGAAATGCCAAAACTCTGGAAGGCTGGTTGGATGTGTGACTAAGGTTTAAAGCAACCAGAAAAATCACTAAAGGTATATAAGAAAAAAGGGAGGCCAGTAAAAAATATTCAGTTCTAGCATTCTATGTATGTACACAGTTGTTACATTTATTACCAAGACATAAATGAGTTTATGCTTTATAAATATTAACAACAAGGCAAAATATTTGACTGGCTAACTAGATACAGTAGTAACTAAGTCTTATACTCACTCATGTTGCTTCAAGATAAATGCTAAACCTCCTTAAATCCAGCCCAGTATAATTGAATGCAATAAGGAAGGTGTTTTGTGTTGCTGTTTTGTTCCTGATAGACCTAAAAGACTATTTTTATGAACACAAGAATGGCCATACAACAATGGAGTAAAGATTTAGAGCTTCAAATTCCCATGGAAAGCTCTTAAAATAAGGCAAATATAGTGATGAAACAAAAGTTGAGCGATAAACAGGTACTCAGCAATGCTATTAACTCCAGCAGGGAGGCCACGCATGGACATTAGTCTCCTGACCAACTAACATGCTGTAAGACCAATGCATGCTTTTATTTTAATTAAATTAGGATCAGCAAGCCAGATTGTTAATCGCTAATTAGGTAGTATTGGTGAAAAGCAAATGCTGATGATCAGTTGGCAATTAATCAATTGTCAACACAGGACACAAATCTTTAACTAAAATGTTGGTATTTTGAAGAGCCAAAGCATCAAAAATACCACAAAACAAGTAACAGCTTTAGCAGGTGCAATGCTGCCAGTTTTGTTTGTCCAAATTGGAACACGTAGAGATGATCTAGTATACTATTAGATCAGAGAAGGCTAATTTCCTAATTATACTCAGACACCAACCATTGGCATGGAATTTAAACAATTAATTTAAAAAGCACGTGTAACTCATTGACTCCACTAAAACCATCAACAGGAAGCATATATATCAATGGTTTAAGCCCAGCATCAGAAACAAATGTATCAGTGATCACTGAAACAAAAATATCAATGACTATTGATACGGTATGTGAACATATGTAAACATATAATATACACAATGTATCAACTGCAATAGAACTATTTAGCAACAGCCTAATCTGGAAAGTAATATAGTATTGGCAACACTAATGCAGCACTAAAAAAATAATAAAAATAAACACCAAGCTTTTGTAAAATACAGTTTTTTAAAAATGCAGTCAAGTAGTCAAAATAAAATTAGGCTGTAAACAAGAAGAGTAGTTAAACAGTTATACGGGGTATGCTAATGGACAGACCACAAAAAGTGACTGTGGTTTCAGAACTTCAGGCTGCAGCCTGTTTTGTTAACTTTTGCACAGTTCCATAGTTTCATATTGTAAACAAGCCCACCTTAGGGTTACTGACTCTCCACAGAGCCACCTCATATTTCCCTGCCTCTGGCACAGGCTCTTCCACCATCAGAGTTCAAGTGCCAGAAAAAGGAGTTATGAAACTCCAAGGTGAGCGTTGTGTAAAATGGCAGCACAGGGTTGTCTGGAAAGGGCACTGAATATTGAAAAGGTTGCTACCCCAAACCCCTTTCTCATCTGCAAATATCTCAGCAGAAAAAAATCAGGCAATGGGGGCATACCTGTTGTAGTTGAGAGGTAAGCCTTTCAGTGCTCCTGCTAGTCTGCTCCTCCACAGCAAGACCAACATGCAGCAATGCAGTCCATCTGACACCACCTCAGTCCTAGTCTACTCAAGCCACAACAACAACTATAATAGGGTGGAAACTGTGTGTATGTGTTTTGTTTTTGTGGGGGAAGGGGGGATGTGCAAAGACCTGAGAGAATTCAAGGAGTGTATAAGGGCATGGAAGCTGAGTTTCAATGCAAAAAGTGTAAAAGCATGCCTTTAGGACACAGAAACCCAGAGTTGGAGTACAAAATGGGGTAAGAGGTATTGACCATCACCAAACAGGAAAGGGACCTAGTGGGTAATCATATATGATGATGTGAAGGTGGCCAGGCAGTGCAACAAGGCAGTTGGTAGGACCAGTGGGAAACTGGGGTAAATAGGGAGATGTATCATCAGCAGAAGGAGGGAGGTGGTGTTTCCACTGTATAGATAGCTGGTGAGAACCCACCTGGAGTACTGTGTCCAGGTCTGGAGACCACATCTCTGGAAGGACATAGACAGGGTAGAGGCTGTCTAGAGAAAGGCAAGTAAAATAGTGCAGGGTCTGCATGGAATAAGACAATTCCAAATTCATGGAATTTGGATGGAATTCCATGACATTCTGTGAAATTTCATGGAATTTCATCAGATGTTTGTGGAATTTTTGGAAATTTATCTATTTGACTATAACGCGTCTGTCAATTGAGCTAGAGACCTGACATGTGATATGATTACTTGTAATATGTGATCTAACAATGTGCCAAACATCTTGACATTATGAAGCATTGTCTCAAAATTATAGGTGCTCAAAATCTATCATTTAATTTTTTGTGGGCAATTTTATGAACATTTCTATCTACATTTAACTCATGGAACCTCTGGAGCTAGAAATCCAAAATGAGGTACACATAAATGTAGTGATAACCCTTACATTTGCAAAATTTTATAACATTTTGATGAATGTTTTCAAAACGATACTAAACTAAAATCTAAATTTTGGCAGAATGTTTCGATATCTATAGTACAGCATTTTTAAAACTTGATATTTAAAACTTGGTGCACATATCTATGTTTTACATGTCTCTAAATCCTACACCGTGGAGAAGTTTGGGTAAGAATTTTTTTTAACTTAAATGCCAATAACTGAAAACTACATTTTGATTAAATGTTTGGCCACCTACAACTCACCCCCTTTCAGTCAAGGACACTGACACTTTGTATACCTGTGAAAGCCATTCATATCTATATACTGTCAAATGTTCTATCATTTGGATACAAACTTTGAAAACCAGACCAAAATAACTGAAATTTAAAGTTTGATGAAATTCAGTGGAATTTGTGAAATGTATTAATGTGATCATAACTCTGCCTTCAATTGAGCTGGAGATCTTATTTTGGCTTGCTAATGTGTTGATAGGGGTTGTAATGGTGTGCCAAATATCATGACATCAGGATGCACCATTTCAAAATGATAGGTGCTCAGTCTGTCATTTTAATTTTAGTGCGAAATTTCATGAACATTTTTATTTGCATGTAACCTAAGCACCTTTAGAGTTAGAAATCTAAAACAACTGGATACATATATAAATGTAGTAACAACCCATATACCTGCAAAATATTGTAAAATTCCAATGGATGCTTTCAAAATGATACTAAACTAAAATCTACATGTTGGCAAAATGTTTGACTACTCATAGCACTGCCCCCTTTAAAGCTTGAGACTTAACATTTCGTGCACATAGCCATGTTGCATATTTCTCTATGTCCTGAAACTGTGGAGAAATCTGGATAAGAAAGTTTAAAATTAGATGAAAATAACAGAAAATTAAATTTTGATCAAATCTTTAGCCACCCATAACAATGCTTCCATTCAATCTAAGTCTCTAAAGTTTGGTACTCTTTTGAAAGCCATCAGTACCTGTACACCTGCAAAATTTGGTATTACTGTATGTGGCTATGTACTAAACCAAAATAACCAAAATTTAAAATGAGGTAAACTTCTGTGGAATTTTCATGACAATTCCATGAAATTCCATGGAATTGGAATGGTGATTCTGTGGGCATTCCGCTGGCAGAATTTTATATTCCACACAGCTCTAATCAGAAGCCCTATGAGAAGAGATGACAGGACCTCAATATGTACACCCCGGAATAGAGAAGGGAGAGGGGGCTAAAATAGAGACATATAAATACCTTACAGGGGTAAATAAGGTATAGGAGGGGAGTATTTTTCAGAAGGAAAAGATGCAAAGGAAAAAGAGGACATGCAATGAAGCTGGAGGGGGTAGATTCAGGAGAGATTTGAGGAAGTACTGCCTCATGGGATGAGTGGTGGGTGCCTGGAACAGTCTTCCAGTGGAGGTGGTGGGGGCAAAAACATTGGTGAGATTCAGGAATGCATGGGATAGTCATAAGGCAATCCGAGTGGAAAGCAAGTGGGGGTGGAGAGAACTGAAGATAGATAAGGACTCCAGTGACACTATAGACAGGGAAATAAATGGGCAGACTGGGTGGATGAAACAGTCCTTATCTGCTGACAAATCCTATGTGTTATTCCACCCTAATAGTCACCTACTAAGTGAATAACATGTTACTCAACCTGTAGCCAATGTTATTTTCCCTCTAGCTATCAATCATGTTGGTTATCCTTTTACTGTATATCAATTTGAGTTGTGGCCCATGGTATAAATAAGTCATTCCATAGGGATCCAAAATTAAGCATTTTTATTCACTTTGGCATGTTGTCAACACTGTTGCCGTAGCAACTGTGTTTCTGTTTTCTCCATCACTCATTGTAAGGCAGTACTTTTGGCAACATTCCAGAGTGAAAAAAAAATCCTATTTGCCCTATGAAATAGCCCTTATTTATCTGAGCACATTTTTAAAATCTGGATATTTCACATACAATCTACATTCCTTTCAACTGGATTTACTGTGATTTATCTGTATATAGCTAAAAAATTAGTGGAGCACATTTATGGCAACTGCTGTAATTTTTATAGGGTTTAGGCAAACTTTGAAAGCAATGTGTAATTTCACCAGCAGTTAGTGCAGCTCTTCCAACACCAGCATGATGTTATCTAAAGGGCTTGCTAATGGCAACATTTTGCATCATCCACATGTGGGGCATCAACCCCATAGAAAGTCTTTGATAAAGATCCTTACAGTAGTCTAAGTGCCATATCACAAAGACATGGACCAATGTGAACAAGTCCTCTTTCGTCAGATAAGGCTTCAAGCTGGTAATATTTCTCAGGTGGAAAGGAAAAAGCTGCATCACCTGAGACTCAAGGGTCCGTATGCAGTAGTGTGTGACTCTCAGGTTTATATCCATATCAGAAGTTCAGAGAGGTATGTTATTTAAAGATGAAATGATGTCACATCTGTTAGTTATTATTGATGAGTAAAGGCTTGATCCAGTAAGGAGTTCAACCAGTTTTCCAGTTGCTCAGGTGCTCCTGAAGTATGTCCCATCCTCAATGGATCCACAACCCTGTGCAGCTTAGTTTCAACAGGAATAGTGGTGGACGAAGTGGGCTCAATCCGCTCCATGAAGTGATTCGCGGAGCAAAGGCAATTTGGCAGAGTGCTCCGCAAAGCAAAGTGGAGTACTTCACGTTATAATGAGGAATGCGAAGTGCATTGGAAACAGCTACTTTGCATTACTCCACCTCCACTGGTCACTTCTCTTTCAATTTTTAAGGTGAAGTATATTGGTGGCAGTTCACTTTGCCTCACTTCAGCTTGTTTTTGAGCTCAGAAGGTGGATTTTGCAGTGATTCATGGGAGTTCAGGTCACATGAGCTCTATATTGATCTGCACAGCCTCAGTTCGAGGTAGTATGAGTAGGAAGGAGTAGGAGACAGTGTGCTCTGATAGCTGTCTGTAGGAATCTTTTAAAAGCTGTTCAAAAAGCATTTTGCTTTTTTTGGGGATCCATCTGTAGTTCATCGATTGTAGGAAACCCTCCTGTGCTCACACCATCGAGCGTTTTTGTTTGTGTGTGGATTTTGAATGTAAATTTACAACACTGAGTGTGTGTGGAGAAAGACAGTGAAGAGTGCTGTGTGGGGGAGGGGTGTATCTGTGTGCAGATAGATTTAAGTTGGAGAACTAGTGATTTCTTTGTGTTTTGGTAATATTTTTGCTATATAACTGACTGTGTTACTGTACACATAGTAAAATTATCAGTAATAATACAAATTTTCTTGCTGCTTGTTGTGTGAATGCGGTGCAGCATTTCATAAGGTCAGGTTGTTCAAATTACAAATTTACATTATGTGGCACTGAGTACACTGAACTTTTGCATTTGCATCGCATTCCTCATTCAGCATTGTACACAAAGGCCCAGATATTGAGAAGAGTTGAGCCATGCGCTATAGGGTTGTGCCTGCGCAAGTACGAAAATACGCCATTCTGTGATATTCAGCAGGAGGCAGTTGCGCCCCCCAAATCACGCTGAGCAGCAGCGCAATGATAATGAAGGCATGTGCAACTGAAGGGGGAGGAACCATGCATAAATGGCACAGTGCGATATTCAACAACTTGTGCTATGTGCAATAGGGGAGCAAGCGGAAGTTGCGCCATAGTGGAAATGAGCCAAAATAAAAGGGAGCAAGGGAGAGGCGCAAGAACGCTACAGGAAAGCCACATATGAGAGCAAAACACAGCAGGACACACTGGGCACCAGGGACACACAGGGCCAGGCAGGAAAGGGCACCTGGAAGCAATAGCCACAGGGGAAGATGTGGGGAGACAGTGCAGAAGGGGAAGGTACACCACACAGCAGTGAGGCAAGCACAAGCAGGTGTTCCCGGTGCAGGGGAAGTAGCAGTGAGGACAGCGGGGGGAATACAGTAACAGCTGCCAAGAGGTGAACACAAGCCAGGAACATGGCCAGTGCCACCTTCAAATGGAGGCCGTTATGAGGGTGAGAAGGCGGGCAGCAGGGGGCATGGCCGTGGAAGACCCGTCGGTGGTATGCCCCCAACAGGCAGTACCGAGCCTGCACCAGCTTTGAGCTGCACAGTGATACCGAGATTTTGGGCCGGTACCACCGGAATTGGGCAATTCTGAGGTGGCTTTGTGAGCTGTGCAGTGATGTGATGCAGGCACCCACACGACGGAGCCATGCCCTGTCAGTGGAGACCAAAGTGACAGCTTGCATGTGGTTGCTCACCACAGGTACCTTCCAGAGACCAACTGGGGACACCACAGGCATAACCCAGTCAGCCACGTCATGTCACCTCACCCAATTCCTCAGCGCACTGCTGCCACATGCTGCGGAGTACATTAATTTCCCCAGCACACCAGGCGGAGTGCACAGCAAACATACAGGAGTTCCACAGGGTAGCAAAGTATGCCTGGCATGCTAGGGGCAATAGACTGCACCCATGTGGCCATCCACACACCACCTGGCCCCAAGAGGCCACATACATCAATACGCAAAGGGCTATGCCAGTATCAACTGCCAGGTGGTGTCTGCGATGTCAGAAGCGCATAAGCAATGTCTGTGCCACCACACCCTGGGAGCACATGATACCTTCATCTGGAACCAGTCGGCACTGTACCACAGATTCAAGAGTGGGGATATCCCCACTGGCCACCTAGTGGGTGGTATGCAAACCACATGGACAATTATAGGGCCTGGGGGCATGGTCAGAGGTGACATGGGTAGTGGCCTACATGGCCCAGGGCAGGAGAGATGCTGATCACCAAACTAACCTCCACCCTCTACACACAGGTGACAGTGGATACCCACTCCATCCCTGGCTGCTCACACTCTACCGGCAGCCCGCGACCCCATCGCAGCAACACTACAATGAGGCACACACCACCACACGTAATGTCATTGAGTGGGTGTTCGGGATGCTGAAGGCATGTTTCCGTTACCTGGACATCTCCAGCAGTGCCCTACAGAACAGCCCCTCAAAGGCCTGCAGGCTATTCCTGGCCTGTTGCATCCTGCACAACATGGCCAACAAATATGGTATAGCCGTACAGGTCAAAGAGGGGGACAACGATGGGGATGATGAGGACACCGGTGATGATGGTGATGAGCAGCCCCACCTTGGGCGATGGGACCTCCTACTGCTCGGCTGGCACAGCTGCACGGGACACCATCATGGAAGCACTTCAGCCAGCAGATAAGTCTTGGGGCAATGTGCAGCCAACAGTGGCTAAGGCACAACCCACAAACCCGCATGGACACACACCAGGGGTGCATGCCATCAAGGGAAGTGGCAGGGCATGGCACCACACACACAACTAGGGATGGGTGAGGTTTAACTTGCCATGTGGATGGACACACACACAACGCACCAAACTTGCACAAAGGGTAGGAGGCACACCGACCCAGAATGCCACCCCTAGCCACACACATGTCACAGACCACCATGCCCACTGCCTGTCCATGTGCATGTGTCAGATGCTGAAACACCATTGCACATTGGTGTACAGTGCCATGCAGGCATCATCATGCACACTCAACTGCAGACAGCAGCCGGGAGGGTGTACAGGTGGACTGTGTGTCCGCATGCAGGGCCGGGTACCAACCCGTGCACTGCCCACTGAAAGACACAATGCACACAGGGCAGCACCAGACAGTAGCCACGTTGGGAGACAGGTCAGTCATGCGACACAGTGCCCCGGCCACCATGGACACGTGGGTGGCCCTGCCAAGACCCGCCAGCACTGACAGGCTGACCACTGGCCTCATGGGGTGGCACTGATGGTCCCCCAGAGGTTTCACTGCGTGAACACGACCGTGTTCATGCAGAGATCTGCAGCACACCGAACATGCCTGTGCCAGGTGTGCTCGAGATGCCCACAGCTGAACCCGGTGTCGACAGGGAGGGTGTCGCACAATGCCTGGAACATGGGGTGGACAGTGCACTGCATGGTGTCCACGATGCATGGGCACATGATTGTGTGCCCATTGTGGCTATGACAGCAGTGAATGCCTGTTCATGCCTGTCAATGACAGCGGTCACATCCTCCCACAACCGGTCCATCCCTACCAGGATCAGAGCGATGTCTCTGCTGTGACGCTCCTCTGCCCGCTCCAGAGCCACACACAGTGCATCCACTGATGTCGCAAGCTGCATCTGCTGCTGGACTGATGCTTGCAGTAGGCGAGCATGCATGTCCAAGAGGTCATCTGCCTCCACAGCATCCTGTCCCTCAGGGTGTGCATGGCCCTGATGCTCAGCACCCCTTGAGGGTGGTTGCTGCACACCAGGACCAGGTCTGGGCATGTCCACAGGTGGTGCACAGATGCCGCCACTGGATCCTGTACCCCCAAGCCCATTGGCCAACTGCTGATGCTGCCCCTCCGGCTGCCACTCCCCAGGGATCAGTGGTGCCGCTGCAGTGGCCGCAACAGTCCCACTGTCCTGAACAAACACCAGTGCTGCCCCACTGGCGCTGACAGGCACAGGCTGGGACTGTGCTGACATGAAGGCCTCCATGGCAGCACCACCAACAGCCATGGTCATGATGTTACCCGATGTGTAGCCATCCCGTGGCACACACGTGTCACTGCCCATGCCGTTAGTGACATCATCATCGGTGACGGACTCAGCACCGGCTCGAGTCACAGCATGCTGGTATCTGTGGACGCTGTCATGCTGGGACATGGGCAGGGCTTCCTCCACACCTGTTACAACAATATCAGTGTGGGCAGCCAGGCGGGCCCACTGTCACACTGAGCCATGTATACTTGTGGAGTGGATTGGTCCTCCCCATCTCCAGCTGACTGTCCTCAGTAGACAGGCCTCACCACTGACCCATGCAGATGCTCAGGATCTGTAAGGGAAAGCAAAGTCGGCGTTACTGTATATGACCTACCCTGCTCCCCATAGACAGACCATGACTTACCATGCGGTGATGGGCCACCACCTGTCTGGAAGCCACCACCGGAACACCCTCAATACTTTGATACAGCATGCTTCCAGCAATCCTCACCTCCTGTAGGGTCAGGTGTACCACCTCTGGCTGTCCCTCACCTGTAGGCTAGCGTGCCTGATGGCAGCCACCTTCTCCTTTATACTCCTCCTGTCATGCCCATCTTCTTCTTGCCTCCTGCGAAGTGCTGCAGAAGCTGTCATGCGGTTCACAGCACGTACCCCTCCTCCCATGCAGCAGCATGGGCAAGTGTTCCTGCCATCCACTGAGAGCGGCTCCTGATCCAGGTAAGGCCTCAAATGGGGCTTGATCTAAGCCTTGGTAAAATTAGGCCTCCCTTCTCCTCCCACCACTGTGTTCCTCCTCTCCACAACTTGCTCGGTCATTTTCAGCCTGTAAGAATGGCAGTTGTTACCTGTAACTGTGCAGTCCCATGCATGTCCCTAAATCCACAGTCCACCTCCCAAACAGCATGCAACTCACCAATAGACAGCAGTAATCGATATAGCCTGTAGCCCAATGTCAGCACTTTTGCATAGCTGTATGCAAATGAGGTGAGGCGCAACTTTAAAGTGGATGCAAGTGCAGTGCTGCACCATTGCATAGCTGATTAGCTGTTTTGCATATGATGACTGAATATCGTGCTGTTGCGCTTTGCGCAATTGTGTTGAACATGCTGAGCCAAGGGCGCAGTTCTGTGACATGTGTAGTACACACCTCACTGTGCATGCTCGGGTTGCTGACACAGGCATCTGCCGTGCTGCTGACATGCTGTGCAAGGGAAGCAATGCAAGGCACGGCCACCATTGTGCCAGTGGTGCTATAGCGATATTCACCTACCTGGCACTGTTGCACTGGGCCATCATAGGCGCACTGGGGCAACAGCGCGGTAAACCACTACTGGAGGTAGCACACAGGCAGCCAAATGCACTGCATGCATTGAGTTCCAATGGTGTTGTGCGTGTCCGTTGCTGAAGACCCAGACCTGTGCCACCTTTGCCCCTAGGTGCCATGTGTCGGTAGAGGACCACCGCTATCAGCTGTTCGATGAGCGCGGCAAGGGAATAACCCAGCGCTGTACTGCGCATGCACATGGGGGCCATGCTGCAGGCGCTGTATTTGCAGACCCGAGCTCTGGGGAATGGTGTGCGGGGCTGTCAATAGACACAGGTGGAACTGGCCAACCTAGTGGCCATGGTGGGTAAACCATGAGCCACTGTTTGAGAGGCACCCCTGGACAGGTCCAGGAGCCAGGTGTGGGAGAGGTGGCCACTGCACTGGAGGCCACTGGATGGAGGAGAACAGCTGAGCAGTGCTGCCGTAGTTATGGGAACCTGGGCAGAGGAGCGGACTGCTAGCCAGCTTGCGGGGACATTACAGGAGGGAACTTGATTGCCATTGCCAGGTAGATGTTAAATCAACACACTTTTATCTTCCATATGGGTATCACTGATCGTGTCCAGCATGGGAGGAGACTGCTCTGGTGTTGGCTGTGGTGGTGTTATCAGGGTATAGGGGTGGGTGGGTCTGGCTGGCTGATGGGAGGGCACACACCTGGGGCAGGGGGGGTTACTCTACGGGATTGTACTGATGTTCTCTCTCATGTTTACACCACAGGGCCGGAGGCAGTGCCTGGCCTGTGAGCTGTGGTCCGCTGAAGAGGAGATGGAGATCAGGCAGAGCGAGGTCCACAGTGCCCAAAGGACCAGCCGATGATGGTGAGTGCCATACCTCCATGATTACTCCACATGCTGTGTAACAGGGTGGGCAGCGGGCATGACCACCATCCATGACACCACTGCCATGCACGCAACTTGGTAGAGTCCAGCACTGCCCAGTGGCAATGCATGCTCTGGGAGTCTGTCGATGGTGGTTCATGCGTGCACAGGTGCATGGCTGTGCCACTGCCTTTGCACCACATAGCCATGTCACTAAATGGCCATGGGTGGTGCTGACAGCGACTTAGCTGGTGGGTGTGTGCAGCATTCACTTTGCTTCTTATATACAGGGTGGGCAAGGTCATGTGGACGTGATCAATGTGGGTGGTCACCACCATCACAGAGGTATATCAGCCGCTGCCATGCACAGTGGAGTGGGCCATATGGGGCTGTGCATTCACATCTATTGACTGTGCTCCCTTGTCCTAGGTGTCCACCAGCTCAACGACATCTGGGAGGCACTGCAGGAGATCTGGCATATGGCAAGGGCGTCCCTGGATATCCTTCACCTGATAGATGAAACTAGGGTCCTCAGGAGGCACAGGCAGTGGAGAAGCCAGGCGGGAGTGGGGCCCCCCATTGAAAGTCCTCTGCCCTGATGTCCCCTACCCTCTGACCCACCCTCCCTCCCTCCTTTCTCATCCCATTGTCACCTACCCTTACCCACCACCACCTTGTTTGTGGCCCTCCCCAACCTTGTATATTATTTTGTACATAGTTAACTTTTATATATTGTTTTAATACAGATATTTTGATATGAACACTGTGTGGTCTCTGATTTGCAACGAGCTATAGGTGCTCAGCTGCAGTGGTGTGCATAGCGTTAGGGGTGGTGCAGTCATGGGTATGTGTGTGTGTGTGTGTGTGTGTGCAAGTGGGTGACTATGGTAATGGGGGTAGCTATCAGTCAGTGTCTGTGGTGTGTGTGTTGTGCCCTGTACTGGATGACTGTGTACAGTGGTCCATGGTGCATGCTCTGTGTCCATAGATGCCCCTATCAGCCCACATCCAGCAGCCTGTGCAGCCCCAACCTCATACATATCTGTGAGCACCACCACTTGGTCTGCTGGCATGTCAGTGGCGGCTGTCCATAGGCAGCCACTGTACCGTCACAATGCTGGGTTGCCTCCTGTCACTGGTGTGGTGCATGTTTGCCTCGGGTGACACTGTGGCCTCCAGTTGTTATACCTCCATACTGTGGCTTGTGTGTGTTGCAGGGGATGTGCACCACTGTCTGTGACTTGTGCTCCGGAAAATGCTGGTGGCGTCAGGTCCACAGTGCCTCGCAGGGTGGCTGGCACTCCTGTGCCATGAGGACTGCAACTTATGTGCACACAGTTTACATGGCCACGCTGAGAGCTTGGTTGCCCACTACAGCATCCCTGTGTTGTTGTGCCCTTGGGTATGGGTGGGTGTCTGTCCATGCACTGTGTGGCATCCGGTGTGGTGCATGCTTCCACGCACCATGGTGGGTGTCTGCGCTGGCTGTTGTGGCCAGTGTTGGGCATGCCCTGTCCCATGTGGGGTACCTCGTGTGCTGACGCATGGTTGGTCTCTCAGCAGTACCTCCGGGGGGGCTGTGCATGGTGGCACTGAGTATGCCATTGTTGCATCGCTGTGTGCTGCCACCCGCTGATGGGTGCTCGTGGTGGGGCTGCCTTGCATGGTTCTGTGGTGCACAGGGTTGCATTGTCACAGTGGGGGTGGTGGCATGTATGGGGTTTCCTGCAGTGGTGGATGCTGCTCCTGGGCAGGGTGTCTAGGGGTCACAGTGCAGGGTGTGCTCTGCATTGGAGGATGGTGCTGCACAGGTGGTCAGCCCTTACTTGTGTGCCAGATCACAGCTTGCTGGGGAGTGATCAGGCACCATGGCCCAGCTGTGGGTTGGTTGCTGGTCTCCATGGGCTGGTGGTTAGTCAGCCCTCCCAGTTGTACAGTGCATGGGGTGTGGGAGGATGATGTCTGTTCTGCTGTGTGTTCCTCTGCCCATCTGTGGCATGGGTGGTGGGCCCCTACCTCCCTGGTTGTGCAGTTGCATTGCCGCCCAGCTGCTGGGGGGCATCCCTGGTTGTGTTATGGTGCCTCTGGACTGCTCAGTTGCACATCCCTTGTTGCGCTATGGCGCATCAGATCTACTCACTTCCCTCCCTAGTTGCACTATGGCACAGGTGGTGTGATATTCGGTTGTCGGCTGTAGGCGCAGTTTAGCCAACTCACGATGTTTTGAATGCTCGCTTTTACCTCTTTTCTAAACATATGGACTTACGCTTGCTCCTGCTATGCACACTTTTTGGGTGCAGTTTGAATATCTGAACCAAAGTGTTCTGTGTTGTATGTGCAGTGTAGCGTGCATCAAATATAATACACCTTTTAAATTTTGTGACACAGATCAGTGTAAGTGCAACTAAGTGCAGCAGTGTGAACCTGCTATCCACTGCAGCTGCTTGATTTTGTACTGCGATCGTGTTCTCTGTTCTTAGTTTTGCTGCTTGTAGTGCCATAAAAATTAGCACTGTCTGTATTCAGTGCCCCCCCCCCCCACATTGAAAATATTTTTACCAGACTGGATTGTTTTGTGGCCCCATCAGCACCACTGATTTGAAAGTGTTTAATTCCGTGACAGTGTCACAACACAGTAGATCTCTTATCTGTTGCTGAAGCCACAGTTGTTTTATTTTGCTTCACATCCAGCTAGCCCGAGTAAGCGACCCTCCAGTCAGAAAGTGAGCCATTATCAAAATCTGAATTTAATAATAAATATTTGGTTGATCCCCCAAAATGCCTGCTGAGACATGCAACTAAAGCTTTTTCTGGCCATGGCAATGTTGGCAGTAAGAGGGTCTGTGGGTGTGGTAGTAGTACGCGGATGTGGAAGTGCACTGGTGATTTGAAGAAAGGTATTTCTCCTGCAGTGTTTTTTACAGCCCAATCAGTAGCTTCACAGATAGTTGGAGGAGATGATGTTTTCCCAGCTGGTGGTGTTAGTGTTACTGGTGTTAGTGGTGGTGGAGTTAGTATTAGCATTGTTGCATCAAGTTCCTAATTCGATCAGTGTACTGTATCCAAACATATGGGTGTGAGTGAAACAGTGCAAGTGGTGACTAGCGTAGATGATGTCGCTGCGAAAGTAACATTCCTAACTGAACCTGATTCTGATGATCATGTCAGCGATAGCATACAATGTGATATTCCATCCACCGTGGCACTTAACGTCACTCATTTTCCATGCAACAGTGATTCACAGTGTGGTGAAAAAATATCAGGTGATGGTGGTGTAAATGCTGATGATGAATGTGATGATGCTGATGATGATGATGTTGCTGTTGTTGCAACATGCAGTCCACATGTTAGCATCCAAGCAGAAGATGTGGATGTGTGTGACAGTGACGCTGATGAATATGATGATGATTTAATAGACCCCAGTTGGGAACCGGAGAACAATAAATTAAAAGTGGCTGTGTCTGAATCCATTTGCAGGAATCCCCCTTCCCCCCGTAAAAACTTGTGATTTACCAGTTTTAGTGGATGATGCTGATGATGACGACCAATACTCAGCCATGATGATAGAGTAATCGTGGTGGTCAGTTGGGGTCCAGGTGCGCAGTGCCAGAAACATCACATGCCACACTGCAGTGCATAAATACCAGACTTAAACAAGACATCATCATGGACATGTTAAAAACAGAGCATCACAGTCCCTTGTTTGGGATTTTTGTTCAAGATGCAAATGATGATTCAGTTGCAATCAGTCAAGTTTGCCATATGCGTGTTGAAAAAAAAGTAAAAGGAGCCATCTTGCAGGACAGGACGACTACATACGCATCTTAAGAATAGGCACTTGGCTCTGTGGATCAGCACAAGCTGGCGCTAATACCAGACTTGGGCATTCACCTGTATCACCCGGCAACCATAGCCAGCATGTTATCCCCTTCCATGACTGTTAAAGCCAGTAGAAAATTAAATGTGTGCTAGTCACGATAATAAGAGCAGAGGATTACTACAGGCATGATGAAGTGGAGGACCATAATGACTTTGAAATGTTGTCAGTGCTGAGGTAGCAGTTTTGTGGTGGTGGTGGTGAATGCAGCATGTCTCAGTAGCAAGTGGCCCATCAACCCCGGTTGGCAAATCTGGAAAAATAACATCATTTCTGGGTTTATCATTATCACCTGTCCAACCCCGTCTTCATCAAATGTCACCTCCACCCCTGCCAATTCCATTCATCACAGAGGCACAACCATTTTGTGACACAACAACACACCTGTGTAAACGTTTAGATCAGCCCATGTTACAGAGTGTTTTGTGCATAAGCCAAAAGTAACCCCCAAATCATACAGTGTTACGTGAACTTAATGCTGCTGTAGCGGAAATGCTGGCATTCAGTCTTTGGCCCTTCTCCTTTGCAGAGAATTCTGGGTTCCGGCGGTTTGCTGCCCATGTCTGTCCAAAATGGAAAGCCCCATCCAGGACATGCTTTCAGCCCGCTGTTCCTGAGCTGTTCTGCACTGTCTCAGACCTGGCAAGACATGCCCTTCAACATTCCTCCTCTCATTCATCCATTTAAGTATGGATATGTGGACAAGTGGCAAAACATGAGGGGAGTTCAAATCTGTATATAACTGCACTGGGCGCAGGTGCCAGGGTTGTTGTAATGCTGGTAGTGTGAATAATCAGTGCAGGAAGGTGGATTGTCACAGTAGCAATCTTCCTGGAATTCGCCAGCATGCAACAATTACTATGTGCAAAGTGTGGCCTGTTCACACACTGGTGAGAACATATTGGACATGGTACTGACTGAAACTGACAGATGGCTAAACCCTCTGTCCCTAAGAGCTGGGTTCATAGCAAGTGACAATGGGTCAAATGTGGTGAAATGCATCACGAATGGTGGGTTTTTTTGTGTTCCATGCATGGCCCACTGTTTAAATCTTAGGGTTCAGGAGTTTCTGAAGCACCTTGACATAAAGGAAATGTTGACCATTGCACAAAGCATCTGTTCTCACTTTTCAAGATCTGGAAATGCCCGTGACCAGCTGCAGCAGTTGTAGATTCAAAACAGCCTGCCTCAGCACCGCTTGAAGCTGGAAGTTGTCACCCAGTGGAACTCCGCGTTATACATGGCAGAGAGGTTGTATGAACAATACAAAGCCATCACAGAATATCTTGTTATGCACACTAGCCGTGAAAGTCCTGGGGCCTCCATGTCTATGACGACTGAACAGTGGCGCCTCATAGACACTGTAATAACAATTTTGTGGCCTTTTGAACATGCCACACAGGCAGTGAGTGGCGAATTTGCCTCCATTAGCCAATCAATTCCACAGCTGCAGGTGCTGAGGCAGACATTGGTGAATGTACAGCACAGCCTTGATGTTGCCGGAGATGGTGGTAACAGTATGTTGCTGCAACACATGCTGACAGTGTTAAACCACAATCGTCCTCGTGAGCATTCAGCGTAGTGACAGCGGCTGCCATGGCAGCAATGCCGGACCGCTACAAACGTGAAATTGCATCAGTACTGGAGGGGACCTGAACAGGTAAAAATATCAGTGGTCAACTGGTTTGCTGGATTTCACAAGGCGCAGTCACGTACTAAGGTTTGCAAACCTCCAGCATAATCCAACTGAAGGTGGCCAGCTGGTGGACCAGCAAGCATATCATGCAAGGGTAAAGGGACTGTAGTTCCTGGTGGTCTGTCATCCAAAGTGGTTGGCGTCTACCCGCTTTGGGAGGCTTTGTCTCAAGTGGGTATTTGTGAAATCACTGATTTCGGGGAACAGGCTGATGCATCAACAATCAGACTTAATGTGGCACAGAGAATGGTTGAGTCATGTTTGTCTGAAAACAGGCATCTGACAATAAGTGAAGATCTTCTTTTGTACTGGAGTGGAAAAGTCAGTGAATGGCCAGAGCTGACTGCAGTGGCACTGAAGTATCTCAGATGCCCACTCTCCAGTGTAGGTGTTGAGAGGGTATTCGGCTCAGCAGGTGCAAAAGTCAGGGATCGTCGGACAAACCTGTCTCCTGCAAATGTTAGTTTGTTAACATTCATCAAAATAAATGAGAGGCACATACCAGCACAGACTACAACCTCGTTATTCATACCCCAGCCTAGTCATGGTGGTCTTGCTGATGTGGAAATGGAGCATCCTGGTGGCACTGGCAGGGGCTGCCTGAAACAGCCCACCACTGATGTAGATGATGACACAATGGAGAAAGAATTTCCCAGTGGTCAGACTTCAGACATTGATGACTGTGAGGGCAGTTTTCTTTATGAGGATGATGATGTGGTTAATGTTGGCGGGTTTTAACTGAGGTTTTTAAAGGCGATGTGCCTCGACCCAGACCACCACCACCAGGACTGATGTTATCCAACTCTGCTGCCACCATGAGTCTGCCTGCCCACCCTGGACCACCACCATCTGGACTGATGTTATCCAAGTCTGCTGCCACCATGAGTCTGTCTGCCCCCCATGGACCACCACCACCACTGGGACTGATGATATCCAACTCTGCTGCCACCTTGAGTCTGTCTGCCCACCCTGGACCACCACCACTGAGACTGATGTTATCCAAGTCTGTTGCCACCATGAGTCTGTCTGCCCCTCATGGACCACCAATCCAACAGGTGCACCACCACCACAGGTTCCTTAATATTTAAACCATAAGTGATGTGCCTCATGTTTGTTATGCTGCCTCACTTCCTCAAGTTGTCTGTTTTGTTTTCTGTAGCTTTTTCAGAGCCGCAGTGGCAAAACACATAGTAAACTTCTTTTGTTTCTTTTACAGGAGAACAAAAACAGGCTCCATCGCTATTACTCATTGGGAAAGATGCTATAGCTATACCGTACAGAGAGAAACCAATGTAATGTCCATGTGAAATCCATTCTGGTAAGTATGAAGATTTTATTTCATCCATTTCATTGCTTTGTAAAGACTGCTGCAAATATTGCACACAACAGGTTATCTTAGTAGTTGACAAGATGTGTCTCTGAAATGTAACTTGACAATAAGGATTGAGATTTGAGAACCAGGGAGGGACACATAACAATGAAGTTGTAACTTTTAAGGTCATTCATTTTCTTTTTGAAACTTAAGGCATTTTGTTGTTCTGTCAAAGTGGCTTTATCCCAAAAGTTTGTCAACATGATCAGGCACCCCCCTCCCCCAACCCGAGCTTGGGCACACATGCAATACGCAAAAGTTGTTTTATTCGATGACCATGACCATCATTAACAACCGGACTCCAGAAGGATGCTGATGAAATCTGTGAAGAAATAAAAAAATAAGAAACCATTACAGACAAAACTGAAAATATGATCCCCCCCCAAAAAAAAATAAATGTTTACCTTCATGTTCTTGAGAGTTATCCGTTTCCATTTAAGTGCAAAAAATTCTCATTTGAGCACTGAAAGTTGCACAGCAACAGTTCATAAACGGAGTCACCTGTGTGATGCAGAACAATAGCATGAGTACATGTCCATGTCAAGTTCAACCCCCTCATCATCACCCACAAAATACACAACCATATATCTATATCTATATATATATCTGTATCTATATCTATATCTATATATATATGTACTCACCAAGGCTACTATTACTGTACATCCAAAGTGTTCCTTTCAATCCAGTTGAGATGATCACTTTTCACTTTTCTGCACACAAGGAGGACACACTGTGGGCCTGCATAAAAAATCTGGGGACTCTGTGCCACTTTTGTGCGCATGACTGAGTGCGCCATTAATTCTGGGGGACTTTGTGTGTGCTGAAACAGTCTCATTTCACTCTGTTACCACTTGTCAATTTTCTGGACATGGAGGATGCATTCTGGGCCTGCAGGAAAAATCAGGGACTCTGTGCCACTTTTGTGCGCATGACTGAGTGCACCATTAATTCTGGGGGACTTTGTATGTGCTGAAACACTCTCATTTCACTGTGTTACCACTTGTCAATTTTCTGAACACAAGACAGATGCGTTTTGCGGATGCAGAAAAATGAGGGACCAAAACAGCGCACAAGCACAAAACACACAGACACTTAACAGAAGGAAGGGGACCCAGAATACAAAGTGTAATGCATGCTGAAGGCAACAAAAAGAGGGCATAATTACATACAAGGGTCAGGGATGGTGGAGGAATACATTTTATGGCACAGCAAGGAAGGTGTGGGGGGGACATGGTGTGAGGAAACAAAACTAATGTGGGATCCTATGGTGATCTAGCAGCAGTTCCAGCATGGACATAACTTGAAGCTGATGTCCCTCTATGTCATCCAGCCGCTGCTCCACAGCCCTCATCCTCTCACTGTTCTCCTCAACAGCACTCCAGATCTGCCAAGTCAGACAGTGTTACACACACTTCTCTGGTGTCCACTCATTCAGCAGGCTGACCTGCTGGTGGGGGTGGTGGTGGTGGGGGTGCTGGTGCAGCAACAGGTGCTGCTGTGGCCCTCCTCTTCTTAGGGATGCCGTTATGCACAGTGGCACCCTCTGCCACAGAATGACCAGCAGGTGTAGACATGGTCCGTTCTGTGGCAGCCTACCACTACAACTGGTGGTGATTAAGCATATGGGTGCGCTGGCCCCCGGTCCCCAGGTGACTCCCCCGGGGGCCACAGTGCATCTCCACCGCACATAGGTGACACTTCACCACACTGCTGTCCCCCCCCCGACACAGTCAAAAAACTGCCAAACAGCAGAGGTGCGGGGAGGACCAGGCACAGAGAGGGGAGGGCTAGATGAACTGGCAGTAGGCTGCTCACACTGCTCAACACTGATGGGATCCACACCTGGGCCTGGGGGAACAGGCACATCCTGCTCCAAAGGACCTTGTGCTGGACTTGGTGGTGGTGTTGGTGGTTGAACTGCCTCAGAGTCAGGAGGCAGTGCTGGTCCTGCTTCTGGGGGTTGGACACTCAAAAGTTTAGAGCAGTCCATCACAAATGGGCGCCCATGCTCTCCACGCATGCACACAGTACGATGAGTACTACCACGTTCTCCCAGAGCTGCCCCATCCCAGACATTCCCTCACCCTGCTCCACCTCTCTTACTGTGCTCCCTCAGTCTGAGCAATCACTACTCTGTCACATGACACAAGCACAACACACACACAGTCACATACACACAGACAAACAACTAAGTAAGCATAGACGTAAGAAAAATAAAATTTACAGAAAGAATAAATTAAGTGAAAAACAGTACAGAAAAGACAAAAAAATGTAGCTTTTAAAAAAACTGTTGGGTTAACTAGCAAATTTGAACTCTCCTCCTCTGCAATCAAAACACTTCTCTCTCTAGTACACACTCCTCTCTCTCAGTCTCCACAGGAGAAAGTGAAACTGTCTATGTGACTCACTTCCTTCCTGCCTGGCTAGAGAGCATGTGACTTACAGTACTGTAAGCCATGTGATGTGTGGGGGGGGCTGCCAAGTCTGAAACACCAAGCGGATCACTTAGAATCATAATGAGGAACGCGAAGTCCATTGAAATCAAAGACTTTGCCTTACTTCGCATTGTCATTCAGCCCAACGCGAAGTGGTAATGACAAGGCGGAGTGAGCACTTTGCATTGCCTACTCCGTGTAGCAGAGTGGCAACGCAAAGTGCCCACTTCGCGTGCACTTCGCCAGTGGATTTTAAATTCGCTGCATCTCTAATCAGGAACATATGCAGTCTGCTGGATACTCCAGTTTCCAGACAGCTAATAAAAATGTTGAACCACAGTAGTCCTAGCACAGATTCCTGAAGGATTCCACTGATGCCCTTCTCCAATTCGATTATCGCCTATCAACCACAGCCCTCTACTTCCTGTCCTAAGACAGTTAGTAATCCATCTCATGTCGCCTCATGCATTCTGCGCTGATATACATTGACAATAGACATATCACGCACCAGCCCGGTACCATGGAGGGCTGAGGCATTGGATCACTTTCCTCCTGCCATGCCGGTGATCTGGGTTTGAGAATGGACCAGGGTTGCTTGGGGACCACCGGGGGAAGGAGGATTGAGAATCCATAGACAACTCTCCTCCTTTAGGGAGGGGAGATAGTGCATGCTGCTGCTTGACCACCACCCTTTGGAGGATGGGTAGCACAGCATGCAGATGCATTTGAGAGGGCAGGGCACAGGCATAAGAATATGTGTGGTGTCTTCATACCCCACACCCATTCCAGTGCACACACTCTGACCTTGGAGATGGGAAAAAGAAAGGAAATATCTGGGGCAGTGCAAACAGGTAGTCCTGCTCAACTGCTCTAACTATTGCCCTAAGTTCTGCTGCTGAACCAGATCCAGACCCTGTGGAGATAGCCATCCCTCCTTCTCCCAGCCCTACCATGGTGGATAAGCTGAGGGTGAATGCGAGGCAGATGAACCCGGGGGGGGGGGGTGGTGGCTGGCCAGAAAGGTGAGAAAGGGCAGAAGAGCCCAGCCAACACTATGCAGCTAAGAAAAAATCTCTTTGAGAAAAAATAAATATCACACACCACTGTGTCAAAGGTCTTGCTAAAGTACAAATAGTTTATGTCTAAGACCTTGACCCCATGTGTCTTCTGAGTTAACCTCCTCCCCCAAAAGAGGGTGATCAGGGAGGTTTGGCATGATCTGCTCCTTATAAGGCCATGCTGAGAAGGGAGGAGAACCTTAGCTCAGTCAAGTGCTTCATTATTCTTTCACTGACAGTGCATTTCAGGACCTTGCCCACGGTGATATCAGACTGACCAGCCTGCAGTTGCCCAGTCCAGTCTTACCAACTTCTTGAGGAAGAAGAGTAAATCACAGTGGTTAAAAGCTATTACAGGATTATGAACCCCTTCCATGATTACATCACAGTGGTAGAGGTCTGTGAAACAATTACACTGCTGAGACCCTTCTGACAAGGATATCATAGAGGGAGATAGCTAGCTATGGTAGGATTATACAGTCAAGCCTCTTCCAATGATGACATCACAAAAGGATACAGCTGTGACAGGATTACATAAATAAGGTCACTGTAGCAATGACATCACAGTGAGAAAGAGTTGTGATAGGATTACACATCTGAGTTGATTTGTCTCATGATGACATCACATTGAGAGAGGGCAGAGGCAGGATTACACAAATAAGCCCCCTGTAATGATGACATCACAATATGAGAGAGCTTTGACAGAATTATTTCAGTGATCACCCCCCCCAAACAAAAATGACATCTCCAGAAGAGAAGGCTGCGAAACCTAGAAATGGCAATCAGTAGTCATTCTGTCTACATCGCCAAGCTTGTCATTTGCAGTTCCGTTATCTTTTTGGTAGTCAGGATCACAGTAATTTCTGTACTTGAATGACTGCATTCATTGTATTAAGGATGTTCATCATGCTTCATAAATTCAAATGGTTCTTTAATTTATATATTGTGTTTGACCTTTCTAGTCCTTCAGGCCTTGACTTATTGTGTTCTCGCCTGAAAAGCCAGTAGTGGAACGCCATGCCACGAGCAGGTTAATGAGCCAGAGTTGTCTGCAAGTCCAAGCTGTTAGCAAGAGTTTTCTGTTAGCCTGCATTTCTGATCAGCTTACCCTGTCAGTTGGTGAGACTACATTATTGATTTGCTTGCATTTAAAGCTAGCCTTAGGTACAGTTCCAGCAATTTTAATGATCTGTTGTTGGCCCCTACTCACACCAATATTATACAGTTCTACCCAAATCCAACTGACTCTGCCATGATTGTAGGCTCCCAGAATGTTCTCTAGCTATCATCAGACCATGTGCAAAGCTTCATATCCCCCACAGTGACTGCTTTAAGCTGACAAGGACCGGAGAGGGAGTGGAGCCACCAGCTCTAGGATGGGCCATAAAACTATGTCAATGCCAGCACAAGTATCAGATGATAAGGACCAAGGGTGCTCCCTACTGCATACCTCCCCTCCTCCTTTGCTATTAGGAGGCAGTCACTCAGAACAAGTGATGCTATCCCTCCTGAGAAGAGGAAAACATCCATTGGACTGCTTTTCTGTCTCCCTAATGTACAGACTGAGACCCCAGGCTCAAAACATTCACCTGTGCCTCCTAAATGGAAAGCAGAAAGTCTAATCTTTCAAGGTGGTCTATGAGATATATCATTAAATGGTCTCAGGATATTTTCTTTCAGATACTCCAAATATAAACAAAAGTCACTTGTTAGGGAACTTGGTACCCAGTCTTGATTACAAGAATTTAGAGCTGTGTGGAATATAAAATTCCACTGGCTGAATGCTCATGGAATGACCAAACTTCATAAAAATTTAAATTTCAGTTATGTCACTGTGGTTTTACAAGTATGTATCCAAATAACACCACATTTGGAATGTAAACAGTACCCCATGGCTTACAAGAGTGTGTCAAATTTCAGAGCTGTAGATTGAAAGAGGGTGGAGGTATGGGTGGCCAAACATTTAATCAAAATTTAATGTTCCGTTATTTTGAGATAATTTTAAAATTTCTTATCCAAATTCCTCTATAACATCAGGATTTAGAGAACCATCTATAATACATTTATGCTTCATGTTTTAAGTCTCATGCTTCAATGGGAGCTCAGTTATATGTAGCCAAATATTTTGACAAAATTTGGATTTCTGTAATTTTAGTATACTTTTGATGGTATTCATTGAAATGTTACGAAAATTAGCAGGTATACAGGTTATTACAGCATTTGTATATGCACATAGTTTCAAATTTCTAGCCTTAAATGGGACTGAGTTATAGCCTGCCAAACATTGTTGCCATTTAAATGTCAGTTCCATCTAATTTTAAAACTACATATTCAAATTTAACCAGAATTGAAACATTTAAACTGCTGTACCACATGGTCATGTCTGAAAAAGTTCATATTTGCAGCTTCAAATGGGATTGACTTAAAAGTAATCAAACATTTACAACATTTAAAAAGTAAATTTTGCAAGAATGTAAACTACAAATTTGTAACCTCCTGAAACTTTAAAACTAGAGAATGCAAGTAGTGATATGTGCATTGTTAATGTTAAATTCCACAAAAATATCTGGATGCTTCATCTACATTATGCTTTCATAAATATGTCTAGTGCCCCCACCCTGCACCCCAGCAGGTGCCCACCACCAGCTCCCACCCCATTGTAAAACCCCTCTCAGAAGATTGGTTAGCACAACCATCCTGTTCTCCCAAGCTGGCACCCAACTGATCTTAAGATGCATTCATTCATTAAGCTCCAGTTGAGTAGGCCTAGCCATGGAGAAGAAGGAAAACTGTGCAAGTCCACCTCGGAGGAGACTTACAATGGGGGTGAAGCTAGATGATATTTTCCTGGAGTGAGAAGCACTAGACTCCAGCAGAATATCTGAGCATCAGGGATCGTGGATAGGGAGGAGTCAGGACAAGGGTTACTTTTACTTGTTGTCAATTACCATTAGACCACCAGAGATTAGAAAAGAATAAAATATGGCGGGAGGTGTTACTGTACAATTTCGGCATCAGCTGGTGGGTGGAGGGAGGATTACTAGCCACCAGGGATATTTTCTTACATGTGGGGTAGGTGGGAGGAGGAGTACTAGCCACCGGGGTTTGGGGATGATCGCTTCCAAGGAAATTTCTCGGAAGTTCAGAAATCAATTTCGAACTGATGGCAGAGAAGTCAGACTTTTGCTTGAATCCGCCCACGGAATTTATTTTGTGCACCTCTATTCCATATTTAGATCATTCCATAAGCATTACAAAAAGATTATCCTTACTAATTTACACATGCCTAGCTCCAAAGGTGCCTGAGTTATATGCAGATAAAATTGTTTCATGAAACTTCCTGAAAAAAACAAAATGATAGATTTTGAGCACATATAATTTTGAGATGATGCATCATATTGGTATGAAATCTGACACATTGTTAGAACACCTATTATGAAGAAATCATGCCAAATTTAAGACCCTTAACCCAATAGATGGTTAAGGTATATGCAGATAAAAATGTTCATGAAATTTCACACAAACAAAATGACAACATTTGAGCACATATAAATTTGAAACTGTCCATCCACATTTCATGATATTTAGCAAGTTAGTGGCCATGGACCCAAAGAGTATACAACCCAAATTCTAGAGCTCTAGCTTGAATGGCGGCTGAGCTATAACTAAATTACAAAACTTTACAAATTCCACAAAATTCCAATGAAATTCCACAAAATTTTGTGAAATTTCTTCAAAGTTCTGCAGATTTGGAATGTTCCCATTCTGCACAGCTCTACAAGAATTCCATTGCTAGGAAGCAATTGTGAGCTGTTACACTAAGCTGTGATTTGCAGTTCATATCAGAATGAAAGTAGGCTCATAATGACTTTAATAATTCATCAGCACTGATTCAGCCAAACAGCTCTGAAGATCTGCCTACATGTGTAAACTTCTTAGACTTTGATGGCAGATAAGGACCGCTAGGCCCATCTAGTCTGCCCATTCCTACCTACAGGATAGGCTGCAGATCCTAGTTAACCAACAGCCTATTTCTTCCTATCCCCACAAAATTGCCTTATGTCTGTCCCATGCATTCTTGAATTCTCCCACAGTTTTAGACCCCACAACCTCCTCAGGAAGGCTGTTCCATGCATCCACTACCCTATCTGTGAAATAATACTTCCTCACATTGCCCCTGAACCGCCCTCCTTCTATCTTTAAATTGTGTCCCCTTGTTCTTGCAAGTCTCTTTTTCTGAAAGATGCTACCCTCTTGGACTTTGTTGATTCCACTGAGGTACTTAAAAGTTTCTATCATGTCCCCTCTCTCCCTTCTTTCCTCAAGGGTATACATATTAAGCTCCTTTAGTCTCTCCTCATACGGCTTCTCTTGCAGACCCTGGACCATTTTAGTTGCCCTCCTCTGGACTACCTCTATCCTGTCTATGTTCTTGCAGAGATGGGGTCTCCAGAACTGGACACAGTACTCCAGATGGGGTCTCACCAACTGTCTGTACAGAGGGATAACAACTTCCTGTTTTCTGCTGATGATGCCTCTCCCTATACATCCCAGTATACCCCCAGCCCTCCCTACTGCCTTCTCACATTGCTTGCTAACCTTAAGGTCATCTGATATGATTATCCCCAGGTCCCTTTCCTTTTTTGTTGTTACTACCTCCCCACCCATTGTGTATTCTTCCCTGGGTTCTTGTTTCCCAGGTGCATTATTTTGCACTTCTTTGCATTGAATCTAGCTTCCATACTTCTGACCATTCCTCCAACCTTGCCAAGTCCTTTTCATCCTTTCCACACCCTCCTTGTGTATCAACCCTGTTGCAGATCTTTGTGTCATCTGCAAAAGGCATCTTTCCTTCAGTCCCTCTGCAATGTCACTGATGAAGACATTAAAAGGATTGGACCCAATACTGAACCCTGTGGTACCCCACTAGTAACCCCCTTTCTTCAGTGGACTCCATTTACAATTACCCTCTGTGTCCTGTTGTCCAGCCAATGTTTACCAGGCTACCACCCTGGGAGCCACTCCCAGGCTGGTTAATTTGACTAGTAATCTTTGTGTGGGACTGTGTCAAATGCCTTGCTAAAGTCTAGGTAGGCCATGTCCACAGCCCTCCTAGTCTACTACTTTGATCACCCAGTCAAAGAAATCTATTAGATTCGTCTGACATGACCTTCCTGCTGTGAACCCATGCTGCCTTGGGTCCTGTGCTCCACTGGCTTCTAGGTACTCAACTGTTCTTTCCTTCAGAGTGACTCCATCACTTTCCCTACCACAGAGGTCAGACTGACAGGTCTGTACTTCGTGCCTCTGTCTTGGTCCCACTTTTGTGAAGGGGAATTTCATCCGCCTTCCTCCAGTCCTCGGGTACCACACCATCCTCCCATGATTTATTAAAAAGAGTAGCCAGTGGTTTCACTAGTTTCTCCCTTAATTCTTTTAGAATTCTGGGGTGAATTCCATCAGGACCCATTGCTTTGTCCACCTTCAGTTTTATGAGTTCATGCAGAACCCTTTCTTCTGTGAAAGGACTGGAATCAACCCCCCTATCAAGAGTGCTTCTGTTAATTGGATTAGGCACTTCCCCCTCCTCTTTTGTGAATACTGAGCAGAAATATTCATTCAATATTCCTGCTTTTTCACTGTCCCCCTCTGCCCACCCACCGTTCATTCTATTCAGCCTCACTATCCCTCCCTTTGTCTTTCTCACTTCGCTGATGTACCTATAAAAGGTTTTATCCCCCTTCTTAACTGAGTTGGTTATCTTTTCCTCAGTCTGGACCTTTGCTATTCTGACTTCCCTCTCTGCTTCCTTCTGCCTTAACTGGTACAGCTCTCTGTCCTGCTCCTTCTGTGTTTCCTTATACTTCCGGAATGCTATCTTTTTCTTCCTGACTTTCACAGCCACCTCTTATGAGAACCATAGTGGCTTTTTCTTCCATTTTGATTTATTTATTTGCTTCACACAAAGGCTTGTTGCCTCTGTGATGGCAGTTTTGATAATTCCCCATTGTTGCTCCACACCTCCTTCTAGCCTGTTTGTTAGTGCTTTTCTGAGGCACTCTCCCATCTTGCCAAAGTCAGCGCTCCTAAAGTCCAGTACCCTCACTTTTGTATGGCTTGACTCTGTAGCTGAGTTTAATGTGAACCACACTGTTTGATGGTCACTTGTCCCCAGATGGCAACCCAATTCTAGATCTGAGATCCTCTCACTGCCCCCATTGGAGAGTACGAGGTCTAAGATTGCTCCCTCATGAGTGGGTTCTGAAACTAGCTGTCTAATGCCTGCCACCTATAGGGCATCAAGAATGGCCCTGCTCTTGGATGTGGCTGCAGCAAATGTGCTCCAGTTAACATCTGGCATATTCGGGTCTCCCATCAACAGTATCTCCCTTTTCTCTGCCATTCTAAAAATGCCTTCTATCATATCCTTGTCCATTCCTTCCCCCTGACATGGGGGTCTGTACACAACCCCTGTGCAGATTGTGGTGCCCTTTCCAGTCTCCAAGGTGACCCACAGTGCCTCCTCTCCTCCCTGTTTACTCTTTTGTTAAGTTGCTTTTATCCCTTCCTTTACATAGAGAGCTACTCCTCCCCCTCTTCTCCCCTGCCTGTCTCTCCTGTAGGTTATGTACCCTGGTAAGTTAACATCCCAGTCATGGTTCTCTGTGTACCATGTTTCTGTGACTGCTACAATATCCAGGCATCCCTCTTCCATCAAGGCCTCCAGCTCAGGGAGCTTGTTGCCCAGACTACGGGCATTGGTACTCATTACCCTCCATTTCCTGATGGCCTTACTCCTTTTGCCCCATCCCTGTCCTTCTTGCCTTTGTCACTTTCTCCATTTACCCCTGCCCTTCTCCCTATCGACACCTCTATGTTGGTGTTTGCCGCACTTACTACCGTGATTATTTGGGGGGCTAGGATTTTTCTGCTCCTTTCCAGTGCCTCCCCCCTTGGCTAGTTTAAAAGCTTGCCAATGAAGCATTTAAACCTATCACCTAGGATCCTGGTTCCCCTCCCAGACAGATGCAGCCCATCATGCCAGTATAGGCTTGCATCACTCCAGGTGGACCCCAGTCCCCAATGAAGCCAAATCCCTGAACTCCACACCAGTTTTTCAACCACTTATTGAATCCCATGATGCAGGACACCCTAGCCTCTCCTATGCCATAGATGGGTAGCACCTCCAAGAAGGTTTTCGTGCGTGCTACTTGACTAAGACCCTTCCCCAATTTCACAAACTCTTCCTGCACTTCTCTGATCCCTTTCTTAGCCAGGTCATTTTTCCCTAGGTGGATACTGACATCCAGCTCGCTCCCTGTGCAGCTTCTCCGGCAATCCTGGGATTACGCTCCCTGTCCCTCCAAGCCATGGCGCCAGGCAGGCACCACCCTCCCTCTCCCCTTCCTCCCCAGTTCTGCCTTACTAACAAAGGGTCCCCCACCAGGAGTTGTTTCCTTCCCCTGGGGTCCCCTTCCACCCTCCTGTGGGTCTCCTTTGTGGAGGTTCCCAACATCCTCCTTGGTCTCCACTGCATGTGCCTCCATGAGGAACCACACTTTGCCAGAATGGCATAGTAGTGTGGAGGACAACTGGAGGGATGTGCCTCTGTTCCACCACCTCACCCTCCCTGAGCCCACTGTGGTCCAACGCTCCTCGTTCTTGGCAACCTCTGAGACAACGGCGAGTGGCACTGGTGGTCTCTGGATGGAAGAGGAGGTCCCACAAATCCTGGCCAACTCAGCCTGAGATGAGCAACCTCCTCTCAGCCCAGAGGTGCCTGCAGATGGGACAACACCGCATCCTCCAGAACATCTCCCGAGACTGCTGCTCCACAGCCACTGCACTGCACCACTCCAATCATGTCTTATTTCTGGCCCCTTAACTGTTTGCAATCCTTACTCTTTCCTCTGTTTTTTTCTCTCTCTCCTTACTTTCTGCCTGTGTGCCCTTTAAGCTCCTGATTGTCCTGTTCTGAGACAAGAATATCCTATATTTCTCAGTAGACCACTTACTTGCTCAGAGGCAGACCTCCAGCAGCTAGAGGGGGCGGAGAGCTACTCTTGCCCTTCTAGGATGGTGGGTCCTTGGTGGTTCTGTAATCACTCACTTCCTGCCCCCAAACAGGAAGTTCCTGTTGTTAGTCAATTCCTGTGCCTATAAAAATAGAACTAGCTTAGGGTGGGGGAGTGGAGGGGAGGGAATGGAAGGAGGGCAATATAGTCCCATCAGAGAAGTCCAGTCGCACAGCAGTCCTTTCTCCTGGTGTCTTCTGCCAAGCTATTAGCAGAATCTTTCTAAGGCAGTCTTTAAATGTAGCTTCCTGCTAGCTAAGCCACTCCCCCCTACTTACCAGATCTTTCTACAAGTAATTTAAACCTCACATCAGTTAAGTCCTTTCAATCACCTGAGATAACTCTTCAGATACCCATTCAGTTCAGTTAACCCAAACACACACTTTTTTTTTTGTATTTTAGTTTCTTTTTACCTAAATTAAAGGTCTAAGTACAAAAGTTCTTCTACTTTAGTCCCAGCAGAGAAGTCCAGTCACACAGCAGTCCTTTCTCCTGGTGTCTTCTGCCATATATTCTTCTTATAGCCTTAAGAGGGCCATACTGCATGTACAGTGTTTCAAAAGGAGGAATGTTCTGTTTTTGAAATAGGGATGTTCATTTCTATGTACAGGTATGTATGTAGTTGTTCTTGGAGTTGCTGGGGGAAGTTACATCTGAGAGGCCAAGATTGGAGCCTACCCTTCTAGCTATGTCCATGGGAGTTGGCAGGTAGCATAGGGTCCAGTTTGAACTTGCAGTGCCAAGCACTCCTGTAATCTCTGTGCTAATTTGAAAAGTTTGCCTAAAAACAGATTTTATTCCATACTGTGCAATATTATTGATGTTTTAAGTTTAGATTAATTACAGATGTTAGCTGATAGCCTTAGTAGACTGTGCTAAATAACTGTTCAAGTTGCTGCAACATGCTTTTGTTTTAACATAAATTTAAGTGCCCATTTTCCCATTAGCAAGTTATACTGCACTGCTGCTAGAGGGACACAATCTTTATTTAAAGTGATTCCTGCTTGTTGTTCATATAGATACCTTCCTAAACTACAGCTACCCCCTCCATCTAACCAGCCCCCTCTCTGCGCTCCCTGATTACAAATTCCTCCTGTTCTTATATCAGTTCTTCACCAATCTCTCTGCCTTTATGAACAATGCATCGCCTACTCTCCTCTCTCCCCCTTGTACTGCTCATATCTCTCTCTTTACCACCTCCACTTGCTCACTACTAATCTATTCCTAATAACTCTCCCAACCCCATCAGTTACTATCTCCAGTTCCCTACCCATATCCATGCTATAACTCCCTCCCTTCCATTTGAAATATGGTTTCACTCTACCACTACCCCTCATGCGGCTTTGATAATGGTGTCCACTTTCACTGCGGTTCTCCATCTTCTTCTTCCTCACTCACCCACTCCCTTCTCCTCAAATCTCCCAACCTCCTCGCCAGCCCCTTCAAACCCCCATAAGCTCCACTTTCTAATACTCACTCTCCTCTTGCTCTCCGCAGGGGATATCCACCCTAACCCAGGCCTTATTGCCCCTAGCTCCTCTGGTACTTCCTCTTCTACTACCTCCCCCTGCTCTCTTCTCTAAGCCCTCCCAAAGGCCTTAACAATCCTACATCTAAACACCCACAGCTTGTTGCAAAAAATAGACCAGAATCAGACCATGGTGTGCGCTCTAAAACCAGACATTATAATCATCTCAGAAACATGGCTAAAGAGTACTATCCCTGACCACGCGGTCTCCATTCCTGGCTACTCACTGCTAAGGCAGGACCGTGCTGGCAGGGGTAGTGGTGTGGCCATTTATGTCCTAGCCTCCATCCAATATTCCATCATCTACTCATCCTCAAATCCTGAGACCCATAATACCCTAGCTATCCATGTAACCCTCCCCTTCACTCTTCCAATCTTCATAGCCAGCATTTACTGCCTTTCAAATGTCCATCCTTTGATTGTGCTAGACCTCCTAACCTCCATCATCCTAGGTGACTTCAATATAAATTGGCTGTCACCTAAAACTTCCAAAACTGAAAATGAAATCACAGCCCTAAACCTCTCCCAATTTATTTCCAAACCCACCTGCTCAAACCACAAAACACAACAACACTCCATACTCAAATGTGCCCTTACCTCCCACCCCACTGCGTCATCAACTCTGGCATCCTCCCTGATGCTCTCAGTGACATAACCTAATAGTCATAGTTAGGAAAGTCCACAGAACTAAATCACCACACAAAATCATACACCTACACTCTTTCAGGTCTCTTGACCTTGAACCTCTCCTGAGTAACTTTGCCACTTCCAACTGGTTCCTCCTAACCTCCTTTCCCTCAGTTGATAGGGCCCTTGCCTGCTTAAAAAAAATCTTTCTTGTAAATTGGATGCCTTTGCCCCACTCAAACAAACCAGAGTCAGAGGTAACCACTTACCTTGGAGAACCCCCAAACTTCCGGCCTGTCTCAGGGATAGAGATTGAGCCTGGAAGTGTCATAAAGCTACCCAGCATCCTAATGGCCTCGCAAACTACTGCATGGTCCAATGTGCTTGCACCAGGGCTACAAGGTTAGCCAAGTCCGAATATTTTGAATCTGCCTTCATCACCAACATAAATTCCCCTTCAAAGTTCTGGGAGGTGATCCACATCCTATTAACCCCCTCATCTTGCCCACCCCTCCAGTACTTAAAGTAAATAGCTGGCTAGTGTCTGACCCACCAGCCATAGCTGCGACATTTAACTCCTACTATATCTCCTGCACCACTGAACTACCGAAATCCCTCCCCTTCTACCCATCACCCTCCACACCCTCTACTGGTGTGCCCCCTGCACCTCTTTCCCACCTCCCCTTCTCTTTCGCTACTGTAACCCCAAATGATGCCCTAAGTGTCTACCTCATCATCAGCCCCTCTAAAGGTGATTCCCCCCCTCTAAAGGTGATTCCCCTGATGGTCTCAACCAAAAATTCCTCTCTCTCTCTCTCCACTTCCGCCATTGCCTACCCCCTCTCAATAATCCTAAATCTCTCATTATCCACTGCCTCAGTCCCCTCTTCATGGAAACATGGAGTGGTCCTCCCTCTACTCAAGGGGTGAGCCCTCATTGCCTGGCAACTGTCACCCCATTTCTCTCCTCACTACCCTTGTCAAGCTTCAGGAACACTTGTCCTCTCCCAGCTCACCTCTTTTCTATCTGACACCTCCTTTTTCACCCCTTTCCAGTCAGGTTTCAGGTAAAACCACTCAACCACCACCTCTCTTCTACGGCTCACAGACTCCGTCCTAACTGGGATGGACAATGGCCAAATGACCTCTGCCATTTTTGTCGACCTAGCCAAGACCTTCAACACCGTCTCTCACTCCCTTCTCCTTGACTCACTCCCGGCAGCTGGCCTATTTCACTCTGCCACAAACCGGTTCAAGGCCTACCTTATTGCAGAACCCAATCAGTTAAGATCTTGGATGCCACTTCCCTTCCCCTCTCGATTAGCACTGAGTCCTCAGGGCTCTGAATTAGCCCCTCCTATTCTTCATCTTCTTAAATGATCTTCCCTCTGTTTGCTCCCCCTCCTCTGCTATACATATGTATGCAGATGATACAGTCCTGTATGCATCTGGCTCCTGTCCTGCTGAGGTTACAACCAGCCTACAGCAAGACTTCAACAAGCTTCAGCTCTGGTTTGCTAACCATCAACTTTCCCTCAATGCCAAGAAGACTGTCTCCATGACCTTTGGCACTAGGCAGAGACTCTCTAGGCTTCCCTCCCTACCCACTTTCCACACCCGTGATGGGACTTTACCTGAGGACACATTCTCCTTCAGGTACTTAGGTGTTTGGTTGGAGTAACACCTAAACTTCTCTGGACATATTGAGGCCATCCAGAAAAAAACTGCGCCCCAAGCTTGGTGCCCTGTTTAGGAACTGTAGTTGCATCCCTCCTATGGCTAGGAATGAACTTTTATTCAGAAGATGATACTGACCATTTTTGACTACTGTGACGTAGTCTATGGTGCTGCCCCTAAGTCCTCCCTGGCCAGACTGGACACCCTCTTCAATTCCTTCTGCCATTTTGCCCTGGTTGCTCCCCCTCACACCCACCACTCTGATCTTTAACGAGTCCTATCCTTCTCCTCTCTTACAAATAGGCAACTCTCCCATTGTGCTAAACTCACCTCCAAGCACTGGTTGGGTGAGCTTCCTTCCTACCTCACCTCCTTCTTTATAACAATCCCCCCATCCTCCCATTCCCTTAGATCAACGACTCCCACACCGTAAGTAGTCCCCTGAATCTACCCTAATCCAGTCAATCCGGTTACTCTCACCACCTCCCAAAAATTTGGAATTCCTTCCCCCCTCAAATCCGGCACTCATCATCTGTCTACTCCATCAGCTGTGCCCTCAATAATTACCTTCACCTAGCTGATCTTGCCATGTCCCTCCCAAATTCCCTCCTCTAAGCCCTGGATAAACCCTACCCCTCTACCTTCACCTTCATTTTATCCTGTCCATCCACACCCCCCACATTTCTAGCTCTCCTCCCCTTCCCCCAAATTGCTCCCCCTTGCTGGTCTCCCTTGATCTCTCACAGAATGTAAGGGACCCTAAATGCTCCCCATGGGTCCATGCATCCTGATGGACTATTGATTAGGCCCCATCCCCTCCAAAGGTGTGAATTATCTCCCCCTCAAGGGTTCAATTCTCCCTCTCTCCCTCTCATATCACTCTTTTAATTCCTATGTACTAACCTTCTCTAACCCCCTGACAAGGTACGCTGCATCCTGAAGTTTCCTCCCTTGGATTAGTTCCTATTCCCCCTCCTAGCATTAAAGTCACACCTCCTCCTTCTCTTTCTCCTCCCTCTTTAAATCCCTACAGCCTTATCTCCCTTTTTGTCTAGCCCCATAGCCCCCTTGCAGGGTTCCCCACATCCTGAAGGGGTCTCTCTGGGACACTGCCTATCCCCTTCTCTCTGGTCCCCCAGTCCCCTTGCAGGGTTCCTCGCATCCTGAAGAGGTCTCCAGGGACATGACTCTTCCCCCTCCCCCACCTCACCCTTTCCTCTCCTTCCCCCTTTTCTTTCATGTAAGCACATGTTTACTCATGAACCCAGACACTTACTATTGTCCTCACGTTCTACATACTATGTTGCAATACTTTTAACACTAATTTGTAACACCTGCCTTACAACTGTATGTTAATGTTGATCTTGTAACTTAGATGTAACATGAACAAGACTCTTCCCCTCCCCCCTCACCCTTCCCTCTGCTTTCCCCCTTCCCTTTCAAGTAAGCACTTATTTACTTGTCTTAGCACTTATTGTCCACTCTTTATACCTATTATGCTCAGGTGGCCCCACTTGACTGCCCCAACGGCAAAACACCTGAAATGACCACAGTGATAGTTGCTGTAATGGTCCATGTCCATGTTTCGCCTTCCCCGGTGTTCAGCCCCTCCCCGGACCAACTCTGACTTAGGTTGAATCCTAAGATCTGGGAGGTGCAGGGGTATGGGGCACAGACCCAAGAGAAAACACTGGGCTTGGGTGGCACAATACCTGCATTGGTTTTGTCGTCACTGTGCGGAGGTCGGCAGGTTACTGTCGACCTCACTTGTCTTCATTATGCTCCAACACTGTTGTAACATTGTTTGTAACACCTGCCTTACAACTATATGTTAATGTTGATCTTGTAACTTGAATGTTTAATGTCTGACTCCTATTGTACCCCTTCCCCAGGTCGCACCGGGAGACAAGCGACATGTTGCTCAATGTGTCTTCCTGGTGAAACATTTTAATAAATAAATAAAAAATAAATAAGTATGTTGTCTGTCTGTCTATCTATCTCTGTATTATACTTTATCTTGTCATTAAACATTGCTTGATGGTTTATAATATTTTGATATCGAGACCCTGAGTCTCTTATGGCAGCAAAAGTGCCCCTCTGTTGTTCTTGGGGTGCTTTCCTGTTTGCAGTTTTTGTATCTTAAAAATGCACATAGATAGCCTCTTTCAGGCATAACAGACTATCTAGTCACCATATACACATGTTAAAGAGCAGCTATTGCACTCTTTAGCATATTTCCCCTCATGAAGCACAAAGAACCCTTACCTGTCCCTAAAGTCAGTCCTATTAATCTTTTCTTAAGTGCTCCATTTTAGGAAGGGAAAGGATCATATTTTTGCTCCGAGGAGCCCCGCGGCACCAATCCCTTCCACTTCCTTGTACCTCTGTACAGTGCACTCCACCCCGATCTGCCCCAGTGCTATCACATTTTGTGACATCAGTAAATGAAAAGCAGGGGGGCGCACACTTATAGACATGAATGGGGGCTGTTATTTAAAGTTATATTTCAGTACTTTAGATGGCCGATTCAGAAGAATCTGGCCACCACTTAACTAACAAGGTCCTTGTTGGTTAAGTGGTGTCACTATTATTCCAAGTGCCATAGAGTTCTGAAATTAACTTTAAATAACAAGCCCCCATTCATGTCTCAAACATCATCACGTGCTCTTCCATATGGATGTCACAAAACTGAGCACAGTGGAACAGAGGTGGATGCGTGGGGCGGAGTTCACTGTGCAGAGGTACAAGAGAAGTGGAAGGATCATGCATGGGGTTCCTCGGAGCAAAAATATGATCCTTTCTCTTTCTAAAATGGAGACATACAGAGTTAGTCTTTGCTGTATTGGTCTTTGTAAGAATAGATCCAGAAGCAAATGATTTGATACCTTTTACTGGACAAACATAGATGTACCAAAAAGAACAAAGTGCTTTAGCTTTCAGACCAATCTAGTCCTTCCTCAGAAGCTTAATGACAGTTATTTAGAAAATCCCATACTTTTAGCACTCAGATCATGCAGAAAAAAAACAGAAAAAATTCCCCTTGGTTTAAAATACTCATTTAAAAAATAACACAAGACACATCAGAGAAGCTGAAAAGTGCAAGTTGAGCTTCAGCTGAAAAGGCCTAAAGGTCAGATGTGTTTAAAGCATAACAACATGCAGGGAGCATGCTACACATAAATTAAAATGACTTAGAGATGCCTTCGGAGTGAGATAAGAACATCTGGAGGATAGAGCTGTATAGCCCAATCATGAGTCAAAAAGCACTCAGATTAAAGACATACTAAAATGTGCATGTTGTTATGCTCTAACCACATCTGACCTTTAGACCTTTTCAGCTGAGGCTGAACTGGTACTTTCCAGCTTCTCTGATGTGTCTTGTGTTATTTTTTAATGAATTTTTTAAATCAATGGGAATTTTTTTTTTAGGCATGATCTGGGTGTTAAAAGTATGGGATTTTCTAAATAACTATCATTAAGCTTCTGAGGAAGGACTGGGTTGGTCCAAAAGCTAAAGCACTTTGTTATTTTTGTTACATCTATGTTGGTCCAATAAAAGGTATCAAATCATTTGCTTCTGGATCTCTTCCTAAAATGGGGCACTTAAGCAAAAAAAGATTAAAAGGTTTGGATTTCGGGGCAGGTAAGGGTTCTTTGTGCTTCTTGAGGGGACAACAGAAACAGTTGCTCGTTAAGATGTGTTTTTTTGTGTATGGTTTCTCATGATTTATGAAAAAATAAAACACTTTGTGGTAATAGTCCAGTGACTCTTCTGTACATACATAACAGTACTGAGAAAACAAGGATGGGATTACAGCTGGATGGTTCCCTACATAACTGCTTCACAGACTACAGTGTCCATAATGCCACCTCACCCGCCCTGTCTAAATTCCTTCAGCTGGCTGTACCATAATTCTAGCTCAGGTCAGCCAATTTGCATCCCCTCCTTGTCCCTAAAATGTGTACACTGTCAGGTGATCTCACCTTTCCTGTCTGTGCCCCTAGATTCTGGAATACCCTACCTGCACCATTCAGATGTACTCCCACCCATCCCATGTTTAAGAGCTCCCTCTGGTTGCACCTGAAGTCTGCCTCAGCCTGTTACTCTCCTTAGGCTGCCTAGTATCTCCAACCCTGGTTAGGACACGGGTGTGCAACATCCACTTCCTTGGTCCCTTGGCCCTACCCCCTCTAAGCTCTAATAGGGGAACTATCTACTCTTACATGCCCTGCACTTCAGCACTTACCATCCTTTCACAGAAACATAGACTTTGATGGCAGATAAGGAGCGCTTGGTCCACCCACTCTGCCCATTTCCCTACCTAGTGGATAAGCTGCAGATCCTAGTTAACCAGCAGCCTACTTCTTTCTACCCCAACCAGAATTGCCTTATATCTGTCACATGCATTCTTGAATTCCCCCACTGTTTTTGACCCCACGACGTCCTATTCCTAACCCCACCAGAATTGCCTTATGTCTGTCCCATGCATTCTTGAATTCCCCACTGTTTCTGACTCCCGACCTCCTCAGGAAGGCCATTCCATCCATCCACCCTCTCCATGAAACAATACTTCCTCATATTGCCTGAGCCACCCCCTCATCTTCTAATTGTGCCCCCTTGTTCTTGCACATCTCTTTTTCTGAAAGATGCTACCCTCTTGGACTTTGTTGATTCCCGTCAGGAACTTGAAAGTTTCTATTATGTCCTCCCCCCTCCTTTCCTCGAGGGCATACATATTAAGCTCCTGTAGTCTTTCTTCATACGGCTTCTGGTGCAGACCCTGCACCATTTTAGTTGCCCTCTTCTGGACTGTCTCCATTATGTCTTTGCAGAGATGGGGTCTCCAGAACTTCACGCAGTACTCCAGATGGGGTCTTACCAACTGTCTGTACAGAAGGATAACAACATCCTGTTTTCTTCTGGTGATGCTTCTCCCTATTCATCCCAGTATACCCCCAGCCCTCCTTACTGCCTCTCACATTGCTTGCTTACCTTTAGGTCTTGTGATATGACTACCCCAAGTCCATTTTTCATATTTGTTGTTATTAGTACCTCCCTCCCCTATTGTGACCTCTTCCCCTGAGTTTTGTTTCCTAGGTGCATTACTTTGCACTTCTTTGCATTAAATTTAACCTGCCATACTTTTGACCATTCCTCCAACCTTGCCAAGTCCCTTCTCATCCTTTTCACCCCCCTTTGTGTAACAATTCTGTTGTAGATCTTTGTGCAGTCTGCAAAGAGGCATACTTTTCCTTCCAGTCCCTCTGTAATGTCACTTATAAAGATATTAAAAAGGACCAGTCCCAGTATTGAACCCTGTGGTACCCCACTAGTAACCCCCCTTTCTTCAGAGTGGATTCCATTTACTATTACACTCTATGTCCTGTTGTACAGCCAGTTTTTTTACCCCAGGCTACCACCCTGGGACCCACTTCCAGGCTGGCTAACTTGTTTATTAATTTTTTGTTTGGGAGTATGTCAAATGCCTTCCTAAATTATGGGTAGGCCATGTCCAACACCCTTCCCTGGTCTACTACTTTGGTCTCCCAGTCAAAAATATCTATTAGATTCATCTGACATGACCTTCCAGCTGTGAATCCAGGCTGCCTTGGATCCTGTGCCCCGCTGGCCTCTAGGTACTCAACAATTCTTTCTTTCAGAAGTGATTCCATCATTTTCTCTACTACTGAACTCAAACTAACAGGTGTGTAGTTTCCTACCTCTGCTTTGTTCCCATTTTTCTGCAGGGGAATCACATCCACCCTCTTCCAGTCCTCAGGTACCATACCATCCTCACATGATTTGTTAAAAATGGTAGTCAGTGGTGTCACTAGTTCTCCCCCTTAGATCTTTTAGAATTCTGGGGTGAATCCCATCAGGTCCCGTTGCTTTGTCCACCTTCAGTTTTAGGAGTTCTTTTGAACCCTTTCTTCTGTGAATGGACTGGTATCTACCCCCCTATCCAGAGTGCTTCTATTGATTGGATTAGGTATCTCCCCTCTTCTTCTTTTGTGAATACTGAGTAGAAGTATTCATTCAGTATCCCTCCTTTTTTCACTGTCACCCTCTGCCCACCTCCCCTCCCCTTTATTAAGCCTCACTATCCCTCCCTTGGTCTTTCTTCATTCCTTAATGTACCTATAAAAGGTTTTATTCCTTTTCTTTACCGAGTTGGCTATCTTTTCCTCAGTTTGGGCCTTTGCTATTCTGACTGCCTTCCCTGTTCCCTTCTGCCTTAACTGGTACAGTTCTCTGTCCTGCTTCTTCTGTGTTTCCTTATACTTCCTGAATGCTGTTTTTTTTCTCCTTAACCTTCCCGGCCACCTCTTTTGAGAACATTAGTGTTTTTTTACTTTGTTTTGATTTGTTTATTTGCTTCACACAGAGGCGTGTTGCCTCTGTGATGGCAGTTTTGATGTTTCCCCATTGTTTCTCCACCCCCTACTTCTTGCCCATTTGCTAGTGCTTTTCTGAGGCACTCTCCCATTTTGCCAAACTGAGCCCTCATAAAGTCCAGTACCCTCACATTTGTATGGCTTGACTCTACAGCTGTGTTTATCATGAAACACACTGTTTGGTGGTTACTTGTTCCCAGATGGCTACCCACTTTTAAATCTGAGATCCTCTCTCTGTCTCCATTTGAGAGTACCAGGTCTAATATTGCTCCCGAGAGGACAACCACCCCATGTCCCACCTTAAAGCTCATGTATTTTTCCATGAAATGTAATTACTGCTTATTTGTTCTTACCTTGATGCATATGCTTATCTGTTCATCTTGTGCATGTTTATTTGCTTCACCCTGTTCACTGCCTGTATTTCACTTCATTGTAATATTCTCATACTGCTTGTAAAACCTACTCTTGTAATGTCCTGGGTCGCACCTGAAAATAGGCATTCCATGTCTAGTGTGCTTACCCGGCAAACAAAAACTAATAAATAAATACATATCAATACGATCAACAGTTCTGTTCTTCCTATTTGTGAACTCCTTCCCTAAGGAGAACAAGTGTTGCAACACACTTCTAAATGCAGAAGACTTAATTATTTTTCACAGAGCCAAGACCCTGGCTAAAATATGCTCTACCCTCACAGAGGAGTTTAACGCTGCCCAGAGGTGGTTCCTCACAAACAGACTTCTAGTCAATACCAAGAAGACAAAGGCTGTGCTGTTCAGGTCCAAACCCAGGCTCGCCAAATGACCAAGGGCACTAGTCCCTCAAACACCTTTAACATCCTGTCACTGGATGGGACCTTCCTGGAAGAACTAACTGCCTTCAAATACCTAGGGGACACACTTGAATGCTCCCTAGCCTTCTCAGATTACATTGTGGTCATGGTTAGATGATTGAATCAGAAATTGGCTGATCTGAAACCGGTTGTCTTTTTCTGGCTAAAGGACCTTATGACCCATAAAGTGCAGTCGGCGATAGCTCAGGGTTCACTACTCCCCCTTTTGGATTACTGCTGCCATATTTTCACCCAAATCTCATCTTTCAGCCTGTCAAGACTCAACACAATTTACAACAGCATCTGTAGGTTTACTTCATTGGTCCCCTATATCACTCATCATTACTCCATCCACCAGGCCCTTAGTTGGCTGTCCCCAAAAGCCCAGTATGAGAACCTAGTAACCAGCCTTGTTGACAGATCCCTGTGGGAGAAAGAATCCTCCCCACTGTGAGGTCCTCCTCACGTCTTCTCTTAGAGTATCCCAGGCTGCCACCAGTATGGGTCAAAATGCCATCGGTATTGCTGCCCCAGGCACTGAAACAGCTTGCCTATTTGCCTCGGCTCTCTAGACACAAACTCCCTTTACAAATCACACTACAGGATGGCTCTCACAGCTACCTCTGCCTGTGAGTGCACCCCTGATGTGGAAATCAAGGACTGTCTCCATTTTTATGTTTGCTTGTGTGCATACGCAAGACACATGTTGTAGCAGCATAAGAGAGAAGTGGGTTGTAGAGGTGCAGCACTGTTGCGGCCAATACCACCACTGTTTTTGTGGGCTTGGCTGTGTACCGCCAATGCAAGCCCACACTGGAGGTGACACTAGTTTACAAGCGTGCCACCAAATTGAAACAATTTGGCCGCAGCAATCAGGGAGTGACTCGTCATTGCAGCATCAGCCTCTCACTCCATTCTAAATTGTTAGCATGCAGTTGAGAAGCTGACGCTGCAATGCTGGGGCGGTCCCTGTTTGTTGTGGCAAATGGTAATGATCCATGGCTGGTTTATTTATTTTTCTACTTTCTTTCCCCTTCCCTGCTGTGTGATCGCACCACAGCCACCGACCAGCCACATTGCTTCCCAAAAAAGCACCACAGTGGTTCCCAAGCCACTCCCTCCCTCAGCATGCAAGCCTTTTGGCTCCGGTTCCACCTCTGCAGACCACACACTAGTCTTGAATGTGTGAGAGGACCTCCAGAGTCCGGAGGTGTGGCTAAGTACTGAGAAATGGGAATCAGTGTGGCAGACTGGTAGTGCGCGGGTGCCTGCATTGCATCAGGGCTGTGCAGTGAAGAGACGATGGTTGTATTCCTCTTTGGTGGAAGTGGTCTGTCCATGACGTCCCTCCATCTCTCAATCATGAAAAGAAGCACAAAAACAAAAGCGAGCTGCAAGACAGACTAGTGCAGCCCACCGGCAGTGGATCTGTTTCATTTAAGCGGCCCCTTGTTTCACCTGTTGCTTTGCTGTTGCGGTGTTTAGTGGTTGAGGACAAGGAGGACTCTTGTGGCATCACTGGGCCTGGTGGTCCATCCAAAACTCGAGTCATCATTGTTCCACCACCTGCAATATGATCGTGATCTTAAGGGCCGTTGTGGTCAATGGTTGACCACCTCAGACAGTCCATCAGGACTATTAGTCCAAGGCAACATTGATCTCAACCAGGCCACAGCAACCAAGGAGCAAAGTGTAGGAGTAGCCGAGGTATGCTGTTTTCTTAAAGAACTAATGTACTATAATCAAGGCAGACCAAAAAGCTTCTGGCTACTATTAAACTATTTACATGCCACAGTGTTGAGATGAAGTTATTCTTTTAGACATAGCCATTGAGTATCTGGATGGGGCAGTAGGAGCAGGCAACAGAGCAGAGTCATGGGAAGAAGTGGGTCTGGTGAATGTTTACAAACACAGAAACCAAACAAAGCAGCTGTGCACAGAAAAGGAAGGGGGTTCAGGGCAGCCATTTCTCATACCACAGCAGAGAAACAGGAGTCTGCACACCTCACTACCTCAAAAACGAATTGTGCTGAAGCATGAGCTTAGTGCAAGATATAATCAATTTTACTGATGTCAGTTAATGCCCATGGTGTCACAGAATGGTAGACACAAATGACACAATTAATTCCTTCAAGTGCAATTTAAAATGCAGTCAAATGTGCAAATGCAAAATGCAGTGGTACAATACCAGATCAGATCAAACTTCCCAGTTACCCCAGTTTCTCCAAGCTACTCCCAGTTTCTATGAATGTTTAAAAAGAGCTGGGAAAACTGAAAAGCATCTGTTAAGAGTTCTCTGTGTGATTGGTTAGCGATGATATCATGATTTATGATATTCTTTAAAGAACAACAACGCCTGTCATAACATTTCTTTTAGACAACTCAGACTCTTTGCACAGTAAGTTAAGGTATTCCACATTACTGGGCACTGCAAGGAAAGGATCTTCTCCAATAGTGCAATATGAGAACATGGAAGTCAGACAATGCAGAGGGGTCTCTTCAGATAGTAATTAAATTCAATAGGATGGCAGTTTTCCAATGAAACCGTCTTCATACCAGCTGGCCAAAATAAAGTAGTTCCCTATGATTCTTCATCAGCTTATTTAAGGATTACAAAAGTACACAGTTTGCACTAAATGTGGCATTTAGTTTAAATCCAGCTGAATCATTTTGTATAGCACCTAATTTGGGCAGGATCATTTCAGTTATGGGACGGTCATGTACAGTACATGACCAGTCTAGAAAGGAGATGTGAAGCAGATGAGGAGAAACGGAATACGGTTTTTATACAGTGCGTTTCATTAAGCATGTGCTTCTAAGAGCTTTGCAAACTAATAAGTTCAATACTGGCCATTACAATGACTGCAGAAAGGCAAACAAGGCAGTCATTCATTTACCTAAAAAAAACAGTATCCCTCACACAGCCATTGTAAAGAACAGCAAATCATATTGTGATGCTCCTTGCAATAACCTTAGCTAACTCAGCAGCAGGTCGGAGAAGAGTTCAAATGTTGTAGCTAGCGAAGCCCAAAGGTAGGCAACTGAAAACATGCAAAAAGCTAAACAGTTCCATTCCATGTCTAAAGGGAGGGGAAATAATCACAGGATACAGTTTTAGGTTATTTGCCAAAGAGTCTGTAAAGGGCTTACATACAGTAGGATCATCACTCCTTGTCATCAATCTCTTTAAAGAGTAATTGCTAAAATAAACTCCCTCTGGCAATTGCACTGAATTTCAATGGGTTTTTCAGGGTTTGAGCTTTGCCCCTGTTTACAGTATTTAAAAAAATTCATATTAACAGAGAGAATACTTGCTGTGCAGCTATGCAAAACCAGCCTATGCTACCACAGAGGTGTTCTGATTACATCAGACCTTGAGAATTAGAGCTCCAGAGGTTCCATGTAATCAGAGCCGGTGGCAGCACAAACTGGTTGGGTTAATGACTGCCCACCAGTATTTTTTCTAGTATTTTTTTTTTGTTTACAAAAGTGTTTTCACAGCAGTGCATGTTAGAGGTTATATAAGCTCTGACTTTTTCTTTGCTGGGCCTGCTTACCTTCCTCTACTAAGTACAGTCACAGAGGATTGTACCTAGTCCATGGAGAAAAGTAGACCTGGAAAACATCTGATAGGAGATTATAAAAGCTCTAACATGAACTACAGGCTATTCAATCTCCCACTGCTGTCTGCAGCTCTCATCAGCTGCAATGGAAGAAAAGGACCACACCAGCTCAGCTAGTCTGCCCTTATATCCTCCCCTTCCCTGCCTTTTCCTTTTCACTGGCTCAGGACACCCCCCTTTCTCCAACCCCATTTGTCTGTCCCATGCCCTCTTGAATCCCTCCATCATTTTAGATCCCACCACCTCTTTTGGTAGCCTATTCCAGGCCTCCACCACCTTCTCTGTGAAGAAATGTCCCCGTATATTGCCTCTGTAGTTCCCTCCTTCCAATTAGAGGCTATGTCTCCTTGTTTTAGCTTCCTCCTTCTTTCTGGACAAGTTCCCCTCCTTCACCTTATTTGTCCCCTTCAAATATATAAGTTTCAGTCATGTCCCTCCTCTCACTTCTAGTCTTTAGTGAGTATAGATTGAGCTTCCCCCACCTCTGCTCATATGTTTTTCACCACATCCCTTGCACCATCTTGGTTGCTGTTCTCTGAACCCTCTCTATCCCCTCAATGTCCCTACGTAGGTGCAATCTCCAGAATTGTACCCCATACTCCAGGTGAGGCCTCACCATTGTCTTGTACAACAGCATTAGCACCTCCCTCCTTCTGCTAGTTATGCCCCTTCCAATGCAGGCCAACATACCATTTGCCTTTCCCACTGTATTGCTGCACTGGTTCCCCACCTTAAGATTGCTCTATATAATAATCCCCAGATCCCTCTCCAGCTCAATTTCCTTGATTACCTCCCCCCCAAGGGTATAAGCTGCTCAAATGTTTTTCCACCCCAGGTACATCACCGCACACTTTTTCACATTGAATTTTAGCTGCCAGGTTTCCGACTACTTCTGCAGCTTATCCAGGTCTTGCCTCATGGCCTTCACGCCTCTTTGGTGTCCACCCTTTTGCAGACCTTTGTATTGTCTGTGAATAGGCACACTCTACTCTCTAGTCCTTCTGCTAGACCACTGATATAGTTGTTAAAAAGTAGGGGTCCCAGTACTGGCCCCTGAGCCACCCCACTTGTTACCCCTTTACCCTAGAATCTACCCCATTTACCACCACTGTTTGGTTCCTTCCTGTCCGCCAGTTTTCCACCCACCTAGTAACCTTCTGGCCCACCCCTAAGTTTTCTAGCTTATTTACTAGCCTTCTGTGCAGGACGGTGTTGAAGGCCTTACTGAAGTCCAGATAGACCATGTCCACTGCCCCTCCCTGGTCACTTGCGTCACTCAATTGAAAAACTCTACCAGATTGGTCTGCTATGTCCTGCCTTTCATGAAGCCATGCTGCCTTTTGTCCTGTACATCATTAGCCACCAGGTTTTCCACCACCCTTTCCTTTACTAATGTTTCCATTACCTTCCCACCACTGAGGTGAGACTGACAGAGTGGTAGGTTTGACCACCTCCCTGCTTCCCCTCTTATGTAGTGCAACCACCTCTGCCCTCTTCCAGTCCCCAGGCATGCACCCTGTATCCATGGACAAGTTAAACAGTCTTGTCAAAGGTGCAGCCAGTTCCTCCCTCAGCTCACGCAGTATCCCTGAGTGCAAGTCATCTGGCCCTATTGCTTTTTCCAGTTTTAGCATGCCCAGTTCTTTCCTTACTCTGTCTATTGTGAACATTCTAGAATTCATTCCCTTGCATTTCTCTCCCTTCCCCTCCAGCTCTGGTCCTCTAACCTCACCCTCTTTCGTGAAGATAAAACAGAAGTAGTTATTTAATACCTCCGCTTTTTTGAAGTCCCCTTCCAGTTTGATTTCTCCCTCCCCCGGAATCTCACTATTCCCTTCTCCCACATACCTAAAAGAGGTTTTATCTCCCCTCTTAGCCTGCTTTGCTATTCTCTCCTTAGTGACCTCTTTAGCTCTCCTTATCTTCTGCCCTGCACCCCTCCTCTTCTCTCTTTCTCTCTCTTGCTCTAGATATATATATATATGCCTCCCTTTCCTCATCCCTTTGTGTCATCTTATAGCTCCTGATTACCTTTTTCCTCTCCCTGACTGCACCCGCTACCTCCCTTGTAAACCATAGCAGTCTTCTCCTTCTTCCATTTTTCCTAACCTTCTTGACGCAAATTTCAGTGGCTTTCAGCGCCCTTCCCTTAATGGCTGCCCATAATTCCTCCACATCCTTTATATTCCCCAGCCCTGACATTTCTTCCCCAACTATCCTCTTCATTCTGTTAAAGTCTTTCTTTTTTTTTTTTTATTCTTATTTATGCTCCTCCGGATGGATGCCCCCATCCAACCAACTCCACCAGCCCTGTCCCCCAGAATTACCGGTGATTACCTTGTACCCAGACCAGGAGCGGAGCCTGTGGGGAGTCGGTCATCATCCTGCTTGCCGCCAGCTTTTCTGCCTCCGGTTTTTTGCCCAGGAGCCCAAGGAGTAGGAATGCATGCGCGTGGAGGCATGCATGCGCCTACAGCCCCAGTTATGACTCCTATCCCGCACCCCATGGCCTAACACCCGGACCCCTCTGAGCCCGTGTAGCTCCTTGCCTCCACTAGGGGTCACCATTGGCCGAGGGATGCCGCATCACCTCCCCAGAGAGGAGAACCTGCCTGTCGGCAGCTCAATCCAGCTCTGCACACCCCCTCCCCACTGCTGACCTCCGACGACCCGGGCTCATTCCCAAACCGGGGTCGCTGGTGTGCTGCGATGTAAGATGTCCAGTGCCTCAGCCCTCAGCCCTCAGCGCCACTGGGCCAGCATAAAGTCTGCTTTCTTGAAGTCCATTACCATAGTTCTTGTCCTGTTTACTTACCCCCTCATTTTTATCCTGAACCTTACAGCCTTGTGGTCTCTTGTGCCTAATCCTTTCCCCATATCCACCTCCTCCACACTGTCCCCATTTGTGAGCACTAAGTCCAACATGTTATCTCCCCTAGTGGGCTCCTTTATCCATTGTTGCAGGAGTACCCCTTGTAGTGCCTCTAAGATCCCCCTGCTCCAAGTTAATATAGCTGTTGGGATCTCCCAGTCCATGTCAGGGAGGTTTAGGTCCCCCACTAGCAGAATCTCCCCTTTTTGTGCCATTTTTGTCACTGACTGTATAAATTGTTTATCCCCCTCTTCCCCTTGTGTAGGAGGTCAGTAAACCTCCCCCGCCCTCAATGATTTCCCATATCTTTTGTCTAAAGTGACCTACAGTATCTCAACTTCCCCTTCCTCTTCCAATCCCTCTGTGGCCCCAGTTTCTTTATTAATGTATAATGCTACCCCTCTTCCCTTCCCCTCCCTGTCTTTCCTAAACAGTTGGTATCCAGGTATGACTGTTTCCCAGACATGATACTCAGTCCACCAAGTCTTACTCACTGCTACTATGTCTAGATCCTCTTCCACCATGGTGGCCTCCAATTCCCCTGGTTTATTCCTTAAGCTCCTGGTGTTTGCTACCAAACCCCTCCGCCATGTAGTTACCTCTTCTCTATCCTCTCCTTCCAACCCCTCCCTGTTTTTGCATATTTTTATTTATTTATTTAAAAGTGTTACCAGGAAGCATACTGAGCAATCTACCACTCGATTCAAGATGCGTCCCGGGAAAGGGGAATAGGAGACAACACAGAGTATTTTACATCAGCATCGCAAGTACAAATGCAATACACACATGGATTTAGCAGGAAAATCAATTTTATTACAGAAGACGGACCCGTGGCGGAGGCTGGGAGTACCGCAGCTACCAGCGTTTGAAGATCTTAGAGGGCAGGGTGGACACAGGACATCATTGCACGTCCCCGCCTCCTCCACACAAGGGGAAGAAAAATACCCTGCTCCCACCACCTTAATGATGCCCACTCCAGCTGCAATCAGCTCTCGAGCCAACTCCCACCTTTACCATGTTTATGGCACCCATAGCCATGTGCCATGACCCCGCCCTGGGGGGCAAGCCAGGGGGTTCAGGGAGAGCGACTGATGTGAGAAGCTGCAGCCGGAGTCCGTGACTGGGCAGATAGTTTGGCGGCATGAAGCAGGACAAATAAATTAGAGAATTGAAAAAAAAAATTATTACAATTAGCAGTGTAAATACAATGCAAAACAAAACATTGATACAACAGGAAAATAATTACTATACAATGTGGCGACTGCAATTTGCTATAATGACAATTGGAAATTAGGATACAAACAAATAGTGAGTGACCAAAAACAGAAAATGCCCAAGCCCGAGCTACTAGTTGATGGGTTCTGTCGACCTGGATCTGCCAGTAATTAGAAGTTTCCATGACTAAATCATGGAAAATGATGGGAAGTGTTAGGTGTATGCACAGGCGGTGCAGTAGTGGTTTCTGAGGAGAGACTTGAGTTGGTGGGTAGAAGGGGTTTGCCGAATGGCAGAGGGGAGAGAATTCCACTGCTTAGGCATGCAATATGAGAAAGCTGCTTGGTCTGCAGAGGTGGACATGTGAGGGACAAACAAGGAGCAGATGTCAAGGGTTTCAGAGGAAGCACGAAGGTAGGGGAGGCTCGGATAGGACAGAATATAGATACGGAGGCAGGGACTGGTTCCAGAACATTGCCATGAGCCGACGCAGTGGGAGTTCTGCCTATCCTGCAATGAGGGAAGGCACAAAGTCTGGTAAAGGATGCAGTGGTGAGTGTTGGGAGGACTGTCAAGGATGAAATGGCAGAAGGAGTGGAAAACGGTATCCAGTCTGATTAGGGTAGTTTTGGGAGTGGAACCATAGAGTACGGCACTGTAGTAAATGATTGGGAGGATCATTTTCTGTACAGGTTCATGGCAAGTTGGTAGGGGAATGCAACGGCAGTTGTGGTACAGGGCCCCCAGCTTGGGATGCAGCTTCTTGTGGATAGCATCAGTGTGTATGGAAAAGTTGAGGTTTTGGTCGAGCCAGACCCCGAGGTATCTAAAGGAGGTGCAGTCCTCCAGCACTGTCCCATCCAGGGTGTGAAAATAGGGGAGCCGAGATAGTCTCTGCCTTGTGCCAAAGGTCATGGAGACAGTTTTTCCTTGGTGTTCAGGAACAGCTGATTTGAGCGAAGCCACAGCTGGACATCATTGAAGTTGTGCTGCAATTTGGTTGCCATATCAGAGGTAGGGGGGCCAGATGTAAACAGGACTGTGTCGTCTGCATACATGTGGATGGATGGTGGTGAGCAGGTAGCAGGCAGGTCATTAAGGTAGATGGAGAACAGCGGTGGGCCAAGGACAGAGCCTTGGGGAACCCCTGTCAAGGTTGGCATGTTTCCTGGTTTTCCTCTTTGTCCAGGGGGGAGGCTGATAGCCTCCCAATTCTTTTACTGTATAAGTAGTCTTTTCTTTAACCCCCCCCAAATTAGTTTAAACTTAACTTCCTTACCATAAAGTCCTCCAGTTTGCTCTTTAGTATAGCTGTCTCTTCACTGCTCAGGTGCAGCCTATCGGGCATATAGTCCCTCTTCCTCCCATGTTGAACCCCAGTCACCTATTAATCCAAACCCCATCTGCCTACACCATCCTTTCAGCCACTGATTGAAATCCACAATCCTTTCCTTCCTAGGTGTGCTTGCTCTTGGTACAGTCAACACCTCCGAGAAGGAAATGAGAGGGAAAACCTTGCCACTGCAGAACCTAGCAAGCTCCTTGCACCTTGCCTGTACCTCTATCAGACTGTTTCCCTCCAGGTCATTGGTGCCAAGGTGAAACACCAAGTGCATCCTCCTGATGCTTGCCCAAGATGGTATATTGAGCATCACCGCTAGTGCAGTCATTCCTGGCATACACTGAACCCATACTGCACTGTTTAACATACTAACATACTAATTGCCAGCAGATTAGGCCTTATGGTCTATCAAGTCTGCTCGAACCTCAGATCCTATGTTGGGAACCCCCCCCCCTTGTGTAGCAGAAACCCCTGTCATCTCTCCCCACCCCTCTGGGCCAGGCCCTCATCTGATACATCCCCTTTCTGTATCTGTCCCACCCTCTTTTGAAGCCATCCACTGTGGAACTCTGAACCAGCTCTCCAGGCAGTGCATTCCAAGCATCCACGACCCTTTCAGTGAAAAACCTCCTCCTTTTCCCCCCCTCATACTTCTACCTTCCAACTTCAAATCATGTCCTCTGGTGATACCTCCCTCCTGTAGTTTAAAGATGTCCTCCATGTTTACCCAATTTATTCCCTTGAGGTACTTGAAGACCTCAATCATGTCCCCCAGTCTTTCCTCTCATCCAATGAAAACTGGCCAAGCTCCTCAAGTCTGTCCTCATACGTCAAATCCCCCAATCCTCATATTATCTTGGTAGCCCTCCTCTGTAGCCCCTCCATAAGTTGTATATCCCTCTTCAAGTGTGGTCTCCAGTACTGTACACAGTACTCAAGCTGTGGTCTAACCAGTCTATTGTACAGCGACAGTATCACTTCCCTGCTCCTAGAGGTGATCCTCCTTACGATGTTTTCCAACATCCTGTTTGCTTTGCAAGCCACTCTCCTGCACTGCTCAGAGTTATTCATACATGCATCCACCATGACCCCTAGGTCTTTTTCCCCTGTTGAGGCCTCCAGCTCCTCCCCTCCTAAGGTGTACCCATGTTTAGGGTTCCCCCGCCCAAGATGTAACACTTTGCACTTGGTGGTAGTGAAATTTAATTTCCAGGTGTGAGCCCACCTTTCCAGGGTGTCCAGGTCCCCTTGCAGGGCCAACCTCCCCTGTTCCCCCTCTACTACTGCTCCCAACTTGGAGTCATCAGCGAAGATACTCATTTCACAGCCTATACTACCCTGATGTCAGATATGTATGCATTAAACAGGAATAGACCTAGGACTGAGCCCTGTGGTACCCCACTACCTACACCTCTAGGGTTCGAGCGTTCCCCACCGACTACTACTCTCTGTGTGTATCCATCTAGCCAGTTTCCTATCCATCTAACCATCAATGGGCCCACACCCATCCCCATCAGTTTCTCCACCAGACCATTGTGGGGGGACCGAGTCAAACACCTTGCTGAAACATAGAAACAGAAACACAGAATCCGATGGCAGATAAGGACCGCTTGGCCCACCTAGTCTGCCCATTTCCCTACCGAATGGATAAGCTGCAGATCCTAGTTAACCAACAGCCTACTTCCTCCTACCCCCTACTAGAATTGCCTTATGTCTGTCCCATGCATTCTTTAATTCTCCCACTGTTTTTGACTCCACAACCTCCTCAGGAAGGCTGTTCCATGTATCCACAACCCTTTCTGTGAAGAAATACTTCCTCACATTACCTCTGAGCCATTCCCCCCCATCTTCAAATTGTGCCCCCTTGTTTTTGCACATCTCTTTTTCTGAAAGATGCTACCCTCTTGGACTTTGTTAATTCCTTTAAGGTATTTGAAAGTTTCTATCATGTCCCCCCCTCTTCCTCCTTTCCTTGAGGCTATACATCTTTAGTTCCTTTAGTCTTTCTTCATATGTCTTCTGATGTTTAAGTCTAAGTCTAAGAATAGTACATCCATGGGCTTTCCCCTGTCCAGTTCCAATGTTACCCATTAGTAGAACTCTACAAGGTTGGTTTGACACGATCTGCCTGTCACAAACCCATGTTGCCAACTATCCAGACCTCCCACCTCCTCCAAGAACACCCCCAATCGTTCCTTCAGTATACTCTCCATTAATTCTCCCACTACTGAGGTCAAATTGATGGGTCTATAGTTACCTGGTGCTTCCCTTGACCTCCCTTTTATGGATTGGCATCACATGTGCCTCCCGCCAATCCCTAGGTACCTTCCCTGTCTCAAGCGACCTGTTGAAGTGCTCCGCCAGTGGTGCAGCCAGTACGTCTGCCAATTCCTGTAGTACTCTCTGATGAATGCCATCTGGCCCAGGAGTTTTATCTTTCTTTAGGGCCTTTAGGGCTTGCCATACCTGTTCAGTGGAGATAGCATCATCCGTCACCCCCACCTTACTGGCCTTTTTATCCTTATCCTGATGTGACACCGCTGGGGTACCTGTCCCTCTCTTATGCTCCATTTCTGTTTCTCCCCTGATCCCACACACTACCGCTTCTATCCCCATCATGCCTTGCTTTGTAAATATCCCCCCTCCTCCTCCCAAGTGAACACCGAGGCGAAGTACTCGTTTAATACCTCCGCCTGGTCCCTCACCTCTTCCACCCACCCATCCATCTTCTGATCTCAATCTGCAGAGCTGGCCCTCAGTTTTTCTCCACTCCCCAATGTACTGGAAGAATCCCTTTTCCCCTCCCCATATCACCTGTGCCAGCCGCTGCTGTTTACTGGACTTTGCCCCCCGCACCAACTGGGTGACTTTTCTAGATGCAAGACAGTATGTTTCCATTTCCCTATCCCCCCTTGTTATTTTGTATCTTTTGTAGGCAACCTTCTTTTCTCTGACAGCTGCCTGAACTTCACTGGACCACCAGAAAGGTTTATGTGACCTTGCTCCCTTACGCTTCACCTTAGCACAGGTCCTGACTGCCTCATGAAGTCCCTGTTTTATGTCCTCCCATCTCTTTTCCACATCTGCCATTGTTGTAATCCCCTTCAAGTGGTGCTTGAGAATATTTTCCATGCCCATTAAGTCTGCCCCCCTGAAGTCCACAACCAGTGTCCTAGTTCTCCCCTCCCAAGCTTATTTGAAACCAGACAGTATCGTGGTCACTCCCAGTCAGGGGATCCTCTACAACCTGGTCCCTTACCAGATCCCCATCCACCAGAACCACATCCAAGACATGCCCCTCCCTCGTGGGCTCCATCATGTGCTGTGTTAAGAACACATCCTGGAAGCCATCCAGCAGCCTCTGCTCCTTGGCCACCTTAAAGGACATGGTTCCCCAGTTTGTACCTGGCATATTAAGGTCCCCCATCAACACCACTCCCTCCCCTTTATGTCCGCACTGGGCAATAATGTTGTCCAGCAAACCATCCTCCAGAACATCACCCATCCTGAGGGGCTTATATACTACACCCAGCTTGACCTTACCTCCTGCCGGGGTTCCTAAGGTGACCCATAAGGCCTCCAAGTTTCCCTCTGCCTCTTCTAACTTAACAATTTCTATGCCATCTCTAATGAACATAGCCACTCCTCCCACTCTGCCTTAATTTGTCTCCTTCCTAAGCATGGTGTACCCCCTCATGTTTAGGACCCAGTCATGGTTCTTGTTGGCCCACATTTCTGTAACCACTGCCACCCCCCCCCCCGAACAGCATGGCCTGGAACTCTGGCAACTTGTTTCCCAAGCTCCTGGCATTTACTAACACCACCCCCGACCCTTATCCCTGCTCCCCTTTATCAAACCCCACCCAGGTTCCTTTGCTTCCAACCTCCCTCTGCTCCTCCTGAAACCTCCTCCCGAGTCTGTTTCCTCCCTTGGGTTTGAATGCTCCCCTCATCTTGAGGAGAGGGCTCAGCCAGCCCCCCCCCTCACAAGTTTAAACATCACCTTTCATGAATGTAGTCCTCCACCTCCTGTTTAAGGACTTCCTTCCTTAACTGGGTAAGATGAAGCCTGTCCTTGGCATACAGTCCCTAATCCTCCCAAATTCCTTCCCAGTTCCCTAACACCCCTGACCCACTTTCTTCACCCCACTTCCTAAGCCAGCCATTAACCTCTGTGATCTTCTTTTTGTTCTCCACTGAGGCCCTGGGTACCAGCAATATTTCCGAAAAGGAAATGTTGCATCCATTATCCCTACAGATTCTGGCAAGTTCTCGGAACCTTGTTTGGATTTCCAAAATGCTATGTCCCTCTATATCGTTAGTCCGCAAATGCACCAGGAAATCTGGTTTCCCAACACAATCTCTAACCAGTTTGGACACCATGAACTTTGCTCTGTGCACCATCAGCCCAGAGATGCTCACTACCTTCACATGGCTATGGCATCCCTCCATCCTTCCCATTGGATACCCCTAATCATTGAGTCTCCCAATAACAGAACCTTAACTCCGCCATCATCTTTAAGGTTACCTCAACTATGCGCTCTCAACCCCCCCTTCCCCCCAATATCCGTGACCTCAATTTCATGGGAGTCTTCCTGCCTTATTATGAGAGACCCCCTTATCGCCCTCCCCTTTCTACCTCCTTTATTATTTTGCCCACTTAACTCAGAACCCCCCTGACTGGGGGTCCCCTTTAATCCTTTCTTATCTGAGCCATTTATCCTGGCCCTGATCATGTCCCCTTTCCCCACACCATCTTCCTCACCCCTTGTAATAGCACCCCTACCTCCAGATGCCCTCTGTGGTTCCCATTTACCTAGGGCCCCATCCTTGGTACAGCTCCCCTCCTGAAATGGGGTCCTTCCCCCATCTCCTTGTCTTCCAGTTTCTCTCCAGCCGTGATCTCCCCCCTCCTGTCTGCAGTATGTTGCATCTCCCCCATCTGCTTAACATTTAAGTTTCCCCTTCTCCCCCGGGACTATTTCTATCCTTTCCATTGCCGACCTTTGAGGCCCTATGGGTATCCCTCTCCCTCCCCCCGTCTTCTGGATCAATTTTCTCATTACCACGTACCCCTTCCTCCCCCTCTAGATTGCTTAGTAGCTCAAATTTATTGGAACACTCTATGCCAGCCACCATCAAGTGACCTGAGTTTCCCCCGACTTCCCCTCTACACTGCCCTTCTATCTCCCCTCTTGTCCTGTCCTCCTTAGGAGATCCCTTCCCACTGTCTGCTCTTCTAGGCTTCCCCACAACAGCCCTTCCTGACACTTCCCCCTCCACTCTCCTTATACTCGGAACATTTACCCGGTAAGTTTTCTACATTGCATCAACATCCCTGTCTAAGGGTCCTCTTTCCCTACTATCCCTCATCCTGCTTGCTGTAACGTGACCTCCTCTAATTTCTGAACGTTGCCCCAGCCTCCACTCCACCCCACCTGTCTGCCACCCATACCCACTCCCCTTATCCTTGGCCACTCTCCCAACTCCCCCAGCTTACTCCTTAACCAATATACTTCACTTTTTATCTGAGATAGCTGTCTACGGAGTGGGCAGCCTCCATCTCTCCAGGCCCAGTTGAGAATTATTGCCACTCCACAGCCTGTGCAGCCTACAACCCTTCTGAAGATGCTTGCCATGGTGGAAAGAGGCCATCCTGTTTGTCCCTCTCTATTTATAATGGCACATACCCCTTTTCCCAATCCGTTCCCCCTGGAATACTAACCCTCCCTCCCCTCCAGGTGGCCATACTGGGGTCTACTAGATCAGTCCTATTCACTTCCAACAAACAATCCTGCTCTAAAAAGACACAAACTCTAACTGATGGGACAGGGTAAACAGGCTCTAAATAGACATTTAAACTCTAACTGAAGCTACAGAATAAACAGTATCTATCATACAGTATATCTTAGCTCTGTTTCACCCCCCAGCTGCCTGTGATATCACAGCCCCACTTGCATCTAGATGATTTTCCTTACTCACCCCAGAATGATATAGTATTATTAAAGTAGAAATCCTGATTTGTCCACCTCCAGGGAACCCCTCCCCTTACCAGCCCGTAAAGTCTATTTAAAAGGGTGGTGGTGTGGGAGTGGGTGGGAGGGAGAAACTATAGATTCATATGTTCAGTCCGGTCCTCTCTCGCTCTCCGGCACTGCTGCAGGCCACCCATTAAATATGGCAGCAAGCCTGCAGTGTTTGGGTGCCAAAATCCAAATTTAAAAGTTTAGTCCCAGTTCCTGAGCTCTGATGAGCTCCCTCTTGCTGCTCGATCCCACTCTCGCTCTGTTTCTTGCTCCCGTCCTCCCCAACGAATTCCCTTTATAATAGAGTCCCCTATGAGCGCCACCTTTGTACTCCCTTCTTCCTGAATGTTCTTTTGGTAGTCTAGCTTACACCCTAGTTCATGCCTCCTCTTGGCCACCTTATTTCCATTTTCCACCTTGTCCTTGCCCCTATTTGAATTTTTGCTCTCTCCCATTTCCACTTCCTTTTCTCCTCCCCCCCCCTTGGACTTTCCCTCAGTCCTATCCACCCTCTTCCCTAGCTCTGCCCCTTCCTTGTGCATTGTGGGTACACTTCTACTGCCTGCATTTCTTTTGGAGCATACACTACCCCCTTTCATTTCCCCACTGGCACTTTCCTTACTTGCTCCTGATATAGTCTATTTTCCAATTTCTCTGTGCTCTGTGTCCCCCTTGATAGAATTTTCTTTCTCACTACTTGCTCTTTTTGGATAATTCCCTCCTTGTTTGCCCCCCAGGTGCTCCTCCCATTTCATTCCTTTCTTTTTCTTCATTCCCTATGCATTCCTTTCCATGGATGGCCCCCGAAGGTGCTATCTCCAGCTCTTTTGCTTTCCTTGCCCTTGCCCCTACCTCAATGTGCTCCTTGCTGCCTCTTACCCTAAGACCATCCTCCACTAGTGCCTCTCTCTGGTTTGGCCCCAAATAGTCTATCCCTTTTCTCTCAATTTCCCTGCTCCTAAATTATCTATCCCTGTCACTGCCAATTTCCCTGCCCCTGCTCTCTCGTCACAGTCACTTTCCTCCATATTATCCTACACTGGTATATTGAGGGCTGAAAATCTGTTTTCCTGCTTTGTTCCCATGCTTCTCTTTCCTTTGTCTGTTGTGCCCCTTGTTGATTTCTGCCTCCAAGTTGCAAGTGTCTGCCACCTTTTTCCTGAACCTACTACCTTCCACACCTCCTGACCCCTTGTTTCCTCTTTACTTCCTTTCTCTAGGTCCTTTGCCTCCCCACCCTTGTGCTGCCACTATCTTCTATCTGAGCTCCTCTTGTCCTCACTGCTCCAAACCACTATGTTCTCAACCTGTGTGCCTAATCCCCTGGTGGTTCTCTCCATTTTCTCCCCCAGCTGGTACCATCCCTGTTCCTCCACCCTCCCCTGTGCCCCCCACTTACTGCCCACCTCAACCACTCCAATTCCTCCCTTAGCTGTGTAAGCTGTCTGCACACCATGAACCCTCCCATCCTCCAAGCCCAATTTAAGACCATGGCCATCCCGCATCCACTACACCCTACCACTCTACCAAAGATTCCCCCTCTGGTTGCCCCATCCAGTTGCTCTGCCTTTCCATGTTAATGTCTGCCCTACCAATAAATTTTGTATACTGCAAGGTATGTAACCTATACAGTTTAGTAATAAATAGCCATACAGTTCCCCTACAGTATGACATTTAGTCCCAGTAGACCCCCGCCCTTCACCTCACAACAGCAGAAAAGGCAGAGCAGATGGACAGGGAAAGGGAGGACCAGAGTCTAGAAAAGTGATATGAGAAAGCAGATTGATCAATAGTAGATTTCCTAGAAGAAATAGAGAGGGAATGGGAAATGTTACTGTAGAGAGGGGGAGAGGAAGAAGGGAGAGAGAACAGTAAAGATGTAATGTAAGAGGAAAGGGAACCAAACCAGACTTTGGATATAAAGGAGACTCAATGGGAAAGGCGTATGGAATCAAGAGAGGGGAGTGAAAGGGCAGAGTAAAGGGAGCAGTGGTAGATAGGAAGGGGACAGTCTCATGCAAAATGACAAATAGAGGGAAATAGGGGTCTAGCCTGACAAGTGAGGATTTGGGAGCGCCACTATAGGCTATATCACCATAGACAAAAATAGGGAGACTCATCAAAAAGTATTGGTCATATTTTTTATGTTTGCTTGCACACATGCACAAGAAACATTATGTGGCAACTTAGGAGAGAAGGGGGGTTTGGAGGTGCGGCATTGTGGCGGCCAATGCCGCCACTGCTTTTTTGGTCTTGTCTCTGTGGCACCAATGAATGAGCATGCTGTCTATGACAGCAGCTCAGAAGCGTGACACCAAGTTGAAAGAAATTCACCACTGCAATGAGAGAGCGCACCGTCATTGCAGGGCATAGCCAAAGATATGCCACAGCGTGCAGCAGACTAGCGGGTGGGGGTAGCAGAAGCCAAGAGCAGAGCCAGCCTTTCTGCCGAGCAGGACTACAGGATTCGGGAAAGAAGCCATCGTGTCCGAAGAGTGCACATGCAAAGAATCCCTCTCATGAATAAATAATTACCTTACTGAGTGCCAGCCCATAATATGCAGTCCTGACTTCCGTTGCCATTTCCAGCTATGCTGCTGCCTGCCCTTTGCTCTCGGCTCCTGCTTGCCTCCAGTTCCTCCACCCCCCTGTCTATCTGTCTGGTGTGTGGTCTGTCCCCTCCCAGCTGCCCCAGAAGCAGTGAACCATGACTGGCCAGTTGACAATAATTTAAAAAATGCGCGATTCTGAGTCCTCGTCTTTGTTGTGATCTGCATGTATCAGCACCAGGATGAACAGAAAACTGAAGTCGCAAGGACAGACTGCCCACCCCTGCTCACTTTATTTAAGTCTGCCTTTGGTTCTGACCTTGGTGCCAATACTGTTTTGACATGCAGAGACGCAGTAGGGATGTGGAGTGTGAGGAGGACGAGCTAGGGCTGCTACTGCAGGTAGTTCGAGCAACCACGCTGAAAGTGAACGTGCCAGTGGGAGCTTTCTACTCTCAGCCCATATAGAGTTCAGGCTGCGGTCTGCTTCATGTAGGTGGGAGATGGGGGGACAGGAGCTCGTCGGGAGGTGAAGGAAGCCAGTGTAGCAATGTCTCCCCCACCTACCCGAGCCGCTACTGTGGTAGAAAATGCAGTTTCCCTGAGCAGCCTGGAAGCAAGAGCAGCATTAGGAGGCTGTCAATTAGCAAGCCACTTCCACAACTGTTACAAAATACTCATAGTCAGGAGTGGAAGGTGGTGGCAACTGTGAAGGAGCTGAGCTGTGGCTTTTGATTAACTAGGGGCCCGGGCTGGGGACATTTGATGCTGGTCCACGGGTGAGTGCTTGCTAACTATCCCCACTGGGGGGGGGGGTGTTGATACTGGTCCGGGGCGAATGCTGCCAGCTAAAGCTGCATGTGCTAAACTAAAGCCTGACTGGGCTTAATTAACATATATAATGCCTGCAGGAGGCATGCAAGAACAGGGTAGGCACTCCATAAAGGGAGCAACAAAAGAAGCTGCACCACAAAGCCCCTACTGGGCAATTGCAGCTGCAGTGCTGCTCAGATAAGGAGACTTCATCGGCAGCATTTTCAACTGTCTTTGTGTCAGTCTCCCGCTCCTCTCATGGGTTGGGTAGGTGTGCCGACATGCTTCTACCCTGCCCTCCTCCACTTCCAGATGAGTCCGCCCATACTTCTCTCCCTCTACACAAAGCTTCATATGGGCTGGGAGTAACATGCCAGCTAGCACTTTCATTCAGTCGGCAGTGGCTTGCACTATCTGCAGTCACAGCCTCAGCGCGTTCTTTCTGTCCCTCACACTGCAACTCCCTACCTGCCCAAAGCCAGATACCAACCACTAGACTGCAGAGAAATTGTTTTATCATGCATTGTACACTAGAGAAAGCAATCCACTAGCCCACTAGTGATATTATTTAAATGACTGGCAGAGCCTGACATGGCGGAACGAGGTACCACTGCCCATAAATGCGGTGGGGGGGGGGGTTGATGCAGCGCTATTTCTTGCATTCTTATTGACTCATTTTTTTATCATAGGGGCTGTTACTATCACTGGGGTGGGGAGGGAAACTGTAACTGTGGTATTGTGGAATCAGAAAACAGATTGGGGGTTGCATCACTGAATCATGGCTGTGTGTGTGTGTGTGTTTAGACATTGGTGTGGTACTGTAACAGCTATCTTTGTGCCATGGGCAGGGGTGGAGAAATATTTTTTTTTTTTGGGACATAACAAGGTAATTTGCATTTCAATGTGATGCTCAAAAAACAAGCAGTGTTCACTTAGGGCAGGCAGGTTTCAGTTGAGTTAGAGAGGTTAGAGGGCCAGATCCAGATGGCATTAGGATTACTTATCTGCTTGTGGTGGACTGATCCTGCTGGTATGGGGTACTGATCCTGTTTGGTGCTTACTGATCTTGCTGGTGGTGCTGGGGGTGGGGCTGATAATGGTTGGGGTAACCAACACTGTGTGTATGCATGTTTCCATGTGTTTGGGGGGGAGGGGGGTTGGAAACCTGGAGTAGCCTTTGATGAAAAACTGACCCCAGAGTTCCAGGAGTGGACTGCTGTCGGGCTGCTTGTATTATCTTTTTTTTTTTTTTTTAGCAGCCGCCTTGTAGCTAGGCTTCCAACAGCCCTCAGCCCCCTCCTCGCATCCCGGGACTTGCCTTCCTTGTACCCCAATACCCCCTGGATTGCCCCCCCAGGGTGAGGCTACTGCACCAGTACAATCTTCCATAGTGATGGGACAAGGGTGTCGGTGGAGGAGCCCACCGGTATTTCCTCCTTGACTTGCCACCCAAGGCAGGGTATGGAGTTAACTGGCCATAGTGGACTACAGGATAAGTTAGGTCCCTTGGAAGTGTCATGGTGTGCTATTGGAGCCAGGGTGAGCGGGCATCATAGATGGCGGCCTGCTGTTTTCTTGCTAGTTTTTCCCTGGAGTGGGGACGTGCAATGATGTCCTGGATCTGCCATGCCCCTACAAGTAACTACACCAGCAAGGAGGTACCCAGTCTCCACCAGGGGTCTGTGTTGTGCCAGACACTCTACCCCTCTCCTTTCCCAAAGAAAGAGAGCAGTTCCTAGGATGCTCAGTCCTTCTCCCTCCTGCTGGCCCTTTGACTTCCCAGGTGCATTCCCGAACCCAGTCTGTCGGCATCACAGTTGGGTGCCCTGTGCCACTGGGCTAGCCCTTGGTTGTATTATCTTAAGGACAAGAGTAACCAAGGTGGCAGATCATGGAGGGGTGGTAGATGTAACCTACCTGGATTTCAGCAAGGCCTTCAACACTATCCCACACAGGAAATTTATAAAAAAATTGAGGAGCCTGAGAGTGGGTCCTACTGTGGTAAAATGGGTTGGGAACTGGCTAAGGGACAGGACTCAGAGGGTGGTGGTAAATGGCATGAAATCTGAGGAGAGGGAGGTGATCAGCAGGGTGTCACAGGGGTCAGTGCTGGGGCCAGTCCTATTCAATGTCTTCATTAGTGACATTGCAGAGCATCTGGAGGGAAAGGTGTGCCTCTTTGCAGATGACACCAAGATCTGCAGCAGAGTGGACACACTGGAGGGGGTGGAAAGAATGAGAAAGAACCAATAAGAGGAGTGGTCGGGTATCTGGCAGTTGAGTTTCAATTCTAAATAGTGCAAGATCATGCACCTGGGTCACAGGAATCAAAGGGAAGAGTACAGGATGGGTGGGGAAATTCTGACTGCCACAATTCAGGAGACAGACCTGGGGGTTATCATATCTGATGACCTGAAGGTGACCAAACAGTGTGAAAAAGAGGTGGGGAGAGCAAACAGAATGTTGGGGTGCATAGGGAGGAGCATAACATGCAGGACAAAAGAGGTGGTGATGCCACTATACAGATCACACGTGAGGACTCAGCTGGAATACTCTGTCCAGTTCTGGAGACCACATCTCCGGAAGGACATTGGCAAAATAGAGGCAGTCCAGAAAAGGGCAACGAAAATGGTACTTGGACTACACCAGAAGCCCTACTAGGAAAGACTTAAAAAACCTTCATATCTATTCACTGGAGGAAAGAATGGAGAGGGGAGGTGTGATAAGAGACTTTCAAGTACCTTAGGGGAATAAACAGAGTACAGGTGGAAAGTATATTTCAGAGAAAACTCTGTACAAGAACAAGGGGGCACAATATGAGGCTGAAGGGTGGAAGACTCGGGTAATGTTAGGAAGTACTTTTTCACTGAAAGAGTGGTGGAGTTATGGGACAGCATTCCAGCAGAAGTGGGTTCTAAAACAATACGGAGGTTCAAGAGTGCATGGGATAGACATAGGGGTACCCTGGAGATGTACAGAGCAGAAGAGCTGCAGATCAAATTGGATCTGGGACTGCAGCAGTGAGTAGGGAAATGGGCAGACAACGTGGACTGTATGGTCCTTATCTGCCAACAGATTCTATGTTTCTATGTAAAATTACAGGTTGCACTCTCAAAACTTGTGGTAACATCAAAAAGTCTAGTGCAGACATTGGTCTCCTCACTACTCAGCTACTGAAAATACCGTAATGTGCTTTATAAGGGCCTTCTTTCTGGTCAAATTCTATGCTTGCAGCTGGTGCAAACATGTGACAGTGGGGTTTCTGAGCTGCTTTACGATAGGTTAGAGTATAGTATAACACCAGCACTGCACCACTTGCACTGGCTATCAGTCAAGCACAGGACTGACTAGAAAGTTCTTGTGTTGGCATTTAAGGAAAGTAGTCTGAGTCCCTCCTATGTCTACAGGCTATTCATTTCCCAACCACTTGCATTAGGATCCCTCATTCAAGAGTTCAGGGATTGCTCAGTGCTCCCCAACACCACATTAAAATCATTGGGGGACAGGGGGTTTTGTGTGATGCTGTGATCATTTGGAGTTCCCTTCCTCTGGTGCATATCTGCAGGGACGTAGCCAGGATTTCAGAACAGGGGGGTTTTCACCAAGGAAATTATTTAGTTCCTGTGTAAAGACATAATTAAAGCAAGATTGGAGGGGGTTTCTGGGCACCCAGGAACACCCCCCTCTTGGCTATGCCTATGATCTGGTTGAAAGTCATCAAATGCCAGTTTGCTGTACTCCCGACATACATTGCTGTAGTTCAGGGTAGGGGTTTTGTGTCATTTGACAGTGCATGTACAGTAGTGGCAGTTTGTTTGGCAAATAATTTTCCAAACTCTCTGGAGAACTTTAAGTGGATTTTCACAAGATTTCCTATAGCACATTTTATTTCTTTCTGTATATTACTATCTCATTCTGTAAAGCTCTACCTTCCTACTTTGCCTTAAGTGTAACATGTCACCGAAAGCCCCCCTTTTTTTACTTCAGAGCTTTCCTATACCACTTTTCCTCGCTCTGTCTGCATTTGCTACTGTTTCTTCTCCATAATCACCTATCATCAAGGCCACTGTTTTTCGGTTTTAACCGGAAAATCCGGTAATATTCCGGAATTAGTGCTGCCTAAAAACCGGTAAAAATGAAGATTTCATGGAATCTGGCAATTTCTATCAGATCAGTAAATCTATAAAAAAGTGTGTTTTTCTTTTCATTCCTTTCTGTACTATTTTCATTTGTTTTATTTAATGCTCTGTATATTAAGCCTTCTTTAGTTCTGATTATTTATGCACATACTAAAAGAATGATAACAGAATCCCGGTAAAACCCAGAAATTAGAGTAACAATCACCGGTGAAATTCCGGAATCTTAAGTCTTGAAAACGGAATTTAATTGTTTTAATCACCGTAAATCAGTGGCCTTGCCTATCATTCTGTTTTAACAGGTGTGACAGGATGCTGACTCCATCCCCATCAGATAAGTATTACTCTACGTCTGACCTTTCCTGTCCTTCCTATCTACTCCCTAAGAACTACAGATCCTTTGTGACCCCTCCCTTATATCTTATTTTACAGGTCCGACGGACATCATACTGGCAAAACTTCTACCTCTGGATCCTCATTACATAGGTAAGAGACCATCTATGTATTACCTACACTTGATGGATTTACTGTAATAGTGCATCTGTGCTCATTACAGTGTGCCGTTTGTGCAAGTGTGTGTGGGTATGTATGTATTAAAATGACACATACAGCAGCACTTTTTTTTTTACCTAACGTGATGGCCATTCTGCTTTGGGTGACTGAGCAAATAATGGGAATTCATGTGAAAAATGATGCTGCTTCACTGTTATGCCTCAGAGGGTGCCAAGGAAGAGGGGAGGTCATATCAAACACATCTTGCACATTTTTTAGGGAGGTGGAAGAGGTAAAGGTAGCAGATGTGGCCTATCTAGTCTTGAACAGTCTTTGACACTGTGCCACATAGAAGGCTAATAATTAAGGAATAAGACAAAACAAGGTCTGGCTTATGGCGTGAGATCTGGGGAAACTAGAGATGTGTCCTAGGGGGTAGCAGCTTGGTTTCAGTGCCAAAAACAGCAAAGTTATACAATTTGGAACAGGAATACCATGAGGATGTGTATAAGATGGGGTACTTACTGCCACCAAGTAAGAGAGGGACATTGGGGTAGCCATATCTCATCATAAGTCATAGAAATATAGCAGCACAAAAGGACCCCAGTGGCCCATCGAGGCTGCCCCTTCGTCCCCCCTTCACTTTTCCTTTTTCACAGGCCCTCTCCTTCTCCCCCACTTATCAACCCTATATTTCTGTCCCATGTCCTCTTGAATCCTTTCACCATTTCAGCCCCCACCAACTCCTCTGGCAGTTTATTCCAGGGCTCCACCACTCTCTCCATGAAGAATCACCCCCTCACATTGCCTCTAACTTCCTCCCTCCAATCTTAGGCTATGCCTTCTAGTTTGAGACCCTCTCTTTTAAATAAGCTCCACTGCTTCACCTTATTGATCCCCTTCACATACTTAAAAGTTTCAGCAATGTTCCCCCTCTCCTTTCTGGTCTCCAATTAGTACAGATCCAATTCCCTACACCTCTGATTGTATGACTTCCCTTGCATACTGTGCACCATCTTGGTTGCCCTTCTCTGAACCCTCTCTATCCCATCTATTTCCAGGCTTTGTAAAGAGGCATCAGTACCTTCCTCCTTCTGCTAGTTATGCCCCTCTTAATGCATGCCAACATTCCATTTGCCTTCCTCACAGCTTTGCTGCATTACCTACCTACCTTAAAGTTGCTTGATATTATAATCCCCAGATCCATCTCCTGCACTGTTTTTTTGAACCTCCCCCCCCAAAAAAAGGTAAGCTGCTTGCAGGTTCTTGTGCCATGAGTCACTGCATCACAGCACACTTTCGGCATTGAATTTCAGTTGCCAAGTTTCCTTTCACCCCTCCAGAATCTTCAGGTCCAGCCTTATGCCTCCCCCCCCACGGTATGCCCACCCTATTGCAGAATCTCGTATCATCTGCAAATAGGCACACCCTTCCCTCCAGCCATCCACTACATATCACTGATGTAGATATTAAAAAGGAGGGGTCCCAATATTGACCCATGGGACAACCCACTGTTTGCCCCCTCAATCTAGAGTGCACCCCATTTACCACCACTCTCTGGCTTCTGTCCGACAACCAGTTTTCCACCCGCCTAGTTATTTTCCATCCTGCTCCTAAGCTTTCCAACTTATTTACTAGCTTTTTGTGAGGGATGGTGTTGAAGGCCTTACTGAAGTCCAGATAAGCTACATCCACCACCCCTCCCTGGTCAACCACCTGCATCACCCAGTTGAAAAACTCTTATTAGGTTCTTCTGACATGACTTTCCATTCATGAAGCCATGCTGCCTATTGTCCTGCAGGCCACTATCCACCAGGTAGAAAACCACCCTTTCCTTTATTAGTGCCATCATCACGTTACACAACATCAAAGTGAGGCTGACTGGGCAATAATTCTCTGCCATCTCCTTACTGCCCCCCTTGTGCAGTGGCACCACATTTGTAGTATATTCTACTTTCCTGCCATTTCTTCTAAAAATATCCTCCTCATTTTGTTAAAGTCCATCCTCCTGAAGTACATAACCCTCACGCTGGTCCGATTTGAATCCCTCCCCATCCATACCCTGATCCTTACAGTCCTGTGATCACTTGTACCTAGACCGTCACTCACCACCACCTCCTCTTCTGCACTTTCCTCATTTGTGGGGATCACGTCGAGCAGGTTACCTCCCGTAGTGGGATCCCTAACCAGCTGTTGTATGAATACACCCTGTAGCATCTTTAGGATCCCCCTGCTCCTAACTGATACTACAGCTGGGATCTCTCAGTCCACATCAGGGAGGTTTAGATCCCTCACTAGAGATGGTATAAAGGCTACAGAAGTTCAGAGAAGACAGGGGAGGCCGAGGTATTGTGGGTCACCCTGGGGCCAGGGAATGGAACAGCAATACGTACAGGGATGATCTACAGACCTCCGGCACAGAGGGAGGAAGTAGACAGGGAACTAGTGAAAAACATACATGACATGGCAGCTAAAGGCAAAATCCTGCTACAGAGGGATTTCAATATGCCAGATGTGGATAGGGCCTCCCAGGTGGCTGCTTCAGCCAGAACAACAGCCATCATAGAATCCCTGCAGGGGGTTGGACTTGGGCATCTGGGGCATGAGCCAACCAGGGACAAGTCAGTTCTCAACCTGGTATGCACCAATAGGAACAAAGTTGAAGAAATACAGGTGGAAGGACAGCTGGGGTTCAGTGACCACCACATGGTGTGGTTCAGCATAGAGACACAGACTCCATTAAGCCACACAAGGGCAAGAGTATTAGATTTTAGGAGGGTGGATTTCACAGAAATGGGTAGATGTATACAAGTAGTCCTGGGGAAGGGAAGGTTAATAGAGGGGGTGGAGGAACAATGGGAGAAACTGAAAGAAGCCATAGCGGAGATGACAAACCAATGCGTTAGGATAGTGGCCAATGGAAAAAGAAGGAAACCACTATGGTTCTCCAAAGAGGTGGGGGTCAAAGTCATGGCTAAAAAGCTAAGTTTCTGGAAATATAAGGGGAGCCAGAGGGAGGAGGACAGGGATGTGTATCTTGAATGTCTAAGGGAAGCAGGGAAGGCTGTTAGGAGGGTGAATGCACAGACAGAAGTGGGTTTAGCACGGTCTGTAAACAAAGGGAAATAAGGCATTTTATAGGTACATCATAGATACATAGATACATAGAGTGTGTCGGCAGATAAGGGCCTATAGCCCACCTAGTCTGCCCATTTGAGTTTGTAACTTCAGTTTATGTTTTCCTAGAACTCTGTTGCCCCTTACCCCTGACCTCCAGAATTCCTTTATGTCTATCCCATGCATAGGCAGTGAAACTGTTGAGATACTAGGGTGCATGTAGATGGTGTTTTCAAGTAGGAGACAGGAGGCGGTGTTGCCCTTCTGTCGCTCAGTAGTGCAACCCCACCTAGAGTACTGTGTACAATTCTGGAGGCCACAGCTCCACAAGGACATTGACAGGGTGGAAGCAATCCAGGGAAGGGCTGCCAAAATGGTGCATGGGTTGCACAAGAAACCATATGAGGATAGACTGAAGGAACTCCGCACGTACTACCTGGAGCAGAGGAAAGCTTAAGAGGACATGCTTGAGACCTGTAAGTTCCTCACAAGAAGGAGCACCAGCATATGGGGGAGGGGGCAAGCAAAGAAGGTTCAGTAGGGGAAGTTTAAAGGGGATGTGAGGAAATGCTCCTTCTCAGGAAAGCGTGGTTGATGCCTGGAACAGACTGCCATAGGAGGTGGAGAGTGGCAAGGACAGTGGGGGTCTTTAAGCATGCAAAGGACAAGCACGTGGGCATAATAACTAGAGGAAAGGAAGGAGTGAGGGTCACCCGAGAGTGAATAGGGTTCAGGAGTAGTAATAGGCAGGGCAGTAGGGCAATCTAAATGGGCTTTTTTCTACCATCAAATTTTGTGTTTCTAGAGTACATAGCTGCAGATGACTGGGACCCTTATATAACAGTAGTGCATATTCTAATCCTTATAAGGTAATGCATACAAAATATATGTGTCTCTTGGCAACAGCTAACTTTTGAGGTGTGGCACAACCAGGTTTTGAAAGTCTTACCCCAGGAGAGACTTGCAAATGAGATGAAAGGGACGGGACCAAAAATCTGAAAGGCTGTGGGGTCCATATATATTTTCCCCACCTCCCAAGAGGCCATGTGGATATCTAAGATGTGCTGAAAAAGCTATATTGATGCTAAATAAAGAAATGCACCAGCCACACCAAGACAAAAATTAAACCATTTTGATTATGCCGGCATGACAAGCAGTGTAATGAATGCTATCATTCTTTGTTTGTAAGTTTCCTGTTCATCCATTTGGTTCTCCTAATGTCCACACATTGAGGTTTAATAATCATTAAGGAGAAGAGCCAACTGCTGCACACACTTGTACCTCAGAGAGGAACAGAAGTACTAAATACCAATATGAAGTACTCAATATTCATTCGTTTTTAAAATTCAGCTTCATCAGCTCCAAGAACTCCGGACTATGAGTCTGCTCAGACAGAACTTCATGTTGGCATTTAGTGCTTCTGTTTCTCTTTGGGGTGCAAGTGTGTGCAGCAGATGACTCTTTTCCTTACTCGTATTATTTTACTGCAGGCACCACATGTTGGTGTAGTGACCCTGGACTCTCTACAAGTTTAATAAGCATTATACAATGGCTCAGAAAATACTTGTTCCTGATTGGCTGACTGTCACGTTTTACACATTGTAAATTGTACTATCACCCAGTGGTAAAAAGTGCTAGATAGCCGCATATAAAGTCTTACCCCTTCAATACCAGTCTGACCCTTGAACACTGAAGCAAAAAAACTGCCGTATTGAATAGCTGCTTGGCGGCAGTCTCCGGTACAGCCTCCTGACACAAGTTTGAAAAAAAAATCATAAAAAAGTATAGCTCCAACACTTGATCGTCTGTCTCCTAGTGATCCCATATATAAAATAAAAATCACTTTCACTTCAAGGTTGCATATTCTTCCTCACTGCTTCACACTGTTTACTTCTCACAGTTCGCAGCCTCCTCCACTTTACTTAGCTACTCCACAGCTGAAATATGCAACCAGCTATCACATCGGTCTCTCTCTCCCGAGGGCAACGACACAGAAGACAGAAAAAGGAAATAATAATAAAAAAAATAATAGCTTTCTTTCCATGGTCTAGAAGCAGAAGAGAGCTGGCGAAACAATGTTATACATTGCAGCAAAACTGTACACAGCTGTGCATGCACCACAAATGGAGCCACTGCTCTGTATTTCAATTCATGCTAGGGACCAAATTGACAAGGCTATCCAGGCTTCTAAAACACAAATGAAACTGGAACAGAGTGAACTAGCAACATGGGGCACAGTCTTTAAGATATTCTGGCCCCAGGAAAAGCATTGGTCTGCCTATAGCACAACACTGCACATGTGCAGAAATAGAAAGCCCTAGCAACGCTACCAGGCCTGGACTACTGTTTTCTTGCAGGGCAAAAAATTAAAAGAAAAAAATTTAAAATTATGAAAAAAAACATTTTTTCATCTTTTTTTTTGTCAAAACAAATGGGTACAATGCATAATCACAATATGCCACTCAACACTGTGGGTGATGCCAGGATTTATCCATGTCTGGTGGTTTTGTCCCTCGGCCTGTGGCCTCATGATCTAACCAGATGGGGGTAAATCCTGGCATCACCCAGTGGTATATTGTTTAATTATGAACTGTAACATGTGTAGTGTCTAGCTGTATATTGGCATTATAGCTTCCGTGTCTCAGCACTTGACAGCCCTGCGGTGGAGGCCCATTGCTAATGCCGGCTCTGAGAAGCTTTGAATAGTGGGGACTACAATTTCCCAGTGGTCAGGGGGACTGAGGAGAAAATAGAAATCAGGTGGGCTTGATGACGTTCCACATGCTTTCCCCTGGCCCAAACTACCATTTGGTCCCTGAGACACATCTTGTGCTCCAGAAGGGGCCAGCCCTCCTCTGTCCCCCACTGTAGGGGGAAGTCCAGGGGGAATTCTAGCCACTGGGATGGGGGGAGATGGCAGATGGTCTGAGGCAGTGATGAGCAATCATATTCCTAGGCTGAGGATAAAAATCTGTATGGCAAAAAAATATATAAAATATTATCTGCATGGTACCATACAGATAAGCTATGGGAAATGGTCTATAAAACCAGAAATCAGTGCACTCAAGTGTATATACTGTATTTTTTAGTGTACAATATTCAGAATGGTTTCATACAATAAAGTACATTTTCCTAAAATTAATTATGGCAGGATAAGCCTACTAACAACAAATGAGGCTAGTACATGGGAGGCTTAAATTAAAGTCTCTAAATAAGACCAGTGGAATTAAAACAATTGTTGTGCAACAGACTTAAATTTTTTAAGCATGGTCTGCTTTTGTAAGACCAAAAAACATGTCTTAAACACGGACATAACTCTTTTGTGCAACTGGCCTCTGCTGGAGACTTATAACTGGATTTAGACTTAAGCACTAGTCCACCGTTAGGCATCCAGCCCCCGCTGCCCATATCTACTGCTTGTCTTTGTTGTCTGAGACTCCTCTGAGGGCTGCTCGAGGTAGGCTGTCCATCCCGTCCGTCAGCTTTCCGACATCGATGATTACACACAGCACCAGCCAGCCCATTGATGACTTGTCCTCCTTTTTAGGTAGGTTTTTAAAACTTTTAGGTATGCTAGTGCTGCTGGCCTCCGTGGCCAGGTATTGATTGGGAGGGACGGAAGTGTCGGCTGACTGTGGCGGGTATTTATCTAAGTGAGGGTGAGCGCTGCAGGCAGGCAGGGTTGCTAATCTCTGTGTGTGGTGGTACCATGGATGGGACTGTGACCGGATGTTGGAGTCCCTGACCCTATGGAATAAAGAAATTACTAGAATATAAATTTATCCTGATGCTAACTCAGTCTCACTCCACAAGTCAGTAAAAAATCAATTTTTCACAGGCTAGTAATCCTTAAGCAGACTACCTGGTCCATGGAAACAAATTGTTTACATATATTGTATGTACCGAGAGATGCTGGGCCAGCTAGCCGCCTGAGCTCTGCATCTACTACTAATTTATAGAAGCTGACATTGCACTTCCTCAGTTGAAGGCAGCTTTCAGTAGATGACTTGATTGATATTTTCTTTTTTCTTCAAAAGAACTTTTACTGTACCAGTTAGGGTTACCACCTGTTCCTATTTTCTCAGGACAGTCCTGATTTGGGCAGCTGTGTCCTGCAAAAAAACATGAAAAATACTACATGTCCTGACATTATAGCAGAAAAAAATATTTTCTGACTTCCCTCTAAATGCTGCAAAACAATATAATACCTTTACTAAAATATCTTAAAATGATAAGAAACACTGAAAACAGATAAAGAAAAAAAAAACAAACTACAACACAGTCTTAATTCTGATTATTTAGAGAAAACAAGTCTGTTGCATTGGTTGAGACTACATATTGTCCTGCGCAAAATCATGTTTCCGTAAGAAATGTCCCACTTTGGCCTTTTAAAAAGGTGGTAACCCTAGTACCAGTCTGCATGACTCTTAATATGGACCATAAAAAACTAAGAACTGAAGAGTGCTGATTGGTCGGTCAGTGACCAGTCTATGTGAGGTTTTTTTTTTACATCTCTGGCTGCCTGGGCACTAGACTACTAGCAACAGGCTACACAGTACTGGGCCCATTTTGTTCCTGTGCTGCTGCTTTTTTTCCATTCTGATGATGATTTATGGGCATAGGGTAAGAGTGTGTGATAAGAGGAACTGGCCATATGTGAAGGGGTATTAGTGACTGTACACAGTACTGGTGAGGAGAAGGGGGGGGGCAAAATGTGTGGCTTGCCCTGTGCATCAAAATGCCTTGCTATAGCACTGTGTCCTGCCATACTCCGTTCCAGTCACTTGGCTCAGCTGGCCCACCACATTTGGTCGTTGTCATGTCGAGACTCAGAGCAGTGAACACTGGAGAGAAAATGCCTTTTGTCTTGTTTAACCACTGGAAATAAGTGCAACAGCTTCTGAGTTCTGACTGTTTCCACCACGGAATCCTTCAAGGCATCAAATACTGTTATTGCACACTGACTGGCTGCAGTAACTTAGCTTCTTGTTGTTTGTTACCACCACTGGCACTGCCTTTATTTAGTAACAAAAATGATGCCCTAGACCTGCAGTGACCTTTGGACCATTTAGGTAAAAACAATAAATTTTCTTTATATTGATGTTTTGACCAGTAGCTTAGCTTTAGATTTAAATGCTACCCCCCCAAGTGACCTGCACTGAACTTAAGTTTTTTTTCTGTCACCTCTAAATAGGTTAACATTTGTATGGCACCTGGGTGAGTGTGGGTCTGGGGGGGACTCTGTGTGGATGTAAAGCAGCAGGGAGTTACAGTAGTGTGTGTGGGGGGAGTACGTGTGCGGAGGTGGAGGTGTCTGTGGGTGTGTGTGTGTGGGTGTTGGGAGATTCACTCCATTCTCTCATACTGCACCCATCTCAGCTTATTTCCTTTTCACATGGGCAGAACGTAAGGGCTGAAAACCTAAAAGCACACAGCGACACCTCCTGGTGTCTGTGGGGTGAGGTGGAATGCCGTGATCGTTATGGCCGATGACCCAAAGGCACATCCCCAATGCATGTCAGTCTCTGCAGGGCAGGGTGGGGGTTGGTGCTACTTCAATACTTCACAACCATTCCTGTTATGCATCTCTCTAACTCCTATACTACCAATTCCAATACCAGCAAGCAAACATTCAACATTAACAAATACTTGTTTTGTTTTTTTGTTTTTTGTAAACAGTGTACATTTTTATTATTTATTGCTGGGAGTCACTCTCTTAACCTTGGCATACTAATCGAGTCTATGTACTGGTATTTTTGTATTTATTGATTAGTGACTTATATGCATTCTTGACTTGGTCAATCAATTGTATTGTTTCATGCTACTAATTTTTGTCATGTAGATTTCTTTACTGTTCGCTATTATGTGCCATCTTGATGACTGAGGTCATGCCTGAAAATGGTCCCTGAGATCAGTTTACACACCTGGTAAGTAAGTAAGTAAATAAATAAACAGACAGACAGATAGATCAACAGATAGACAGATAGACAGACAGATAAATAGACAGACAGTCAGATAGATAGATAGATAGACAGACAGACATATAGATACATAGACAGACAGGCAGACAGACAGACAGATAGGCAGATCAATCAATCAATCAATCAATCAATCAATAAGTAAAATCACTAAGACTGCACAAAATTATAACTTCTGCCAGTGGAATTTTGATGGCATTGTGATTCTGCTTTCAAAATTGTTCATGTATTTATTTGGAAGTTCTGCAGAATTCCACCAAAGAGTAAACCAAAAGAATTTTTATGTACTACAGTATACTATAATGTAAATTGTTTAAAATGTTCAGTAAAGTTACTCGAATCTGCAGGGACCTGATATTCAGTAGGGTGCAAAGTGCAGCACAGATGTTTGTGCTGTGCTTTACAATTGCCCATGGGTCCCAGGATAATATATTCAGCTGGGAGCTAACCAACTGAATATATGGCCATGTAGGGGCAGTGCTAAGTCAGGTATCACTGCCCCAACATAAATCCCAAAGTTGGTTCTAAGAGTTCACAGTGCCAGAGCAGTATCTGCAATTTTCAAAGGTACCCATGCAAGTGATCCCATTTGGGTATGCAGGGTGCTAGGGGTCAATTTACCTGTCTATTATGGGCCCATTTATATGGTTAGTGAAGGCTAGTAGTGCTGCGCCACCCACCCAGTCCATGATAGCCATAGATATCCCTGGTGCTAGTGGTCCTTCCTCCCTCTGATCACCAGCCCCCGAGTAAAAATAGTAATCTCTTGTGCTAGTGGTCCCCTCTCCCACTGATTGCCAGCCTTGACATATAAATCATATTCCTGGATGGTAAGAGTCCCCCCTCTGATCACCAGATGGTTTAGACCCCAAACTCTGATTCCTATCAGCTCCAGCTATCTTCTCTCTGCTGTCTGAGATTCTAAATCTATCCTTCTCTACTGCTTCTGTACCAACAGCTTGGAAACATGCGGTTGTCATTCCCCTCCCCAACGGTGGTTACTCCTCCTCACCAGGTAACTACCACCCTATATCTCTCCTTCCTATCCTTGCTAAACTTCAAAAGCACATAGTTCTTACACAGCTGAACTCCTATCTCTCTGATTCCTGCTTCTTCACCCCTTTCAAATCTGGTTTCTGGAAACATCACTCTACCACCACCTCCATACTTAGGCTCATGGACTCCATCTTCTCAGGGATGGACAGTGGCTTAATCACTTCAGCCATTTTCATCAACCTTGCCAAGGCATTCAACACAGTCTCCCACTCCCTACTTCTAGGAAACCTCACATCAGCTGGCCTATCCAAAATGGATAAGGACTGGTTCCATGCTTACCTTACAGGCCAAACCCAATCAGTTAAAATTGCTGACTCACTATCCCCTCCCCAAACACTGGGGTGCCACAGGGCTCCATGTTTAGTCCACTATTTTCAATTTTTTTGAATGACCTGCCATCGGTCTACACAACATCCTCCATCCACATGTACGTGGACAACACTGTCCTGTTCACCTCTGGCAACTCCCCTTCTGATGTGGCAACCAGATAACAGCTTGACTTTGACACAGTTCAAAATTGGCTTAGCTCACATCAGCTCTTACTTAATGCCAAGAAGACCATCTTCATGACCTTTGGCATGATGCAGAGACTCTCTAGGCTACACACTCTGCCCACTTTCCACACCCTTGATGGGACTACTTTTGAGGACACCTCCTCTTTCAGATACCTTGAGTTTTGGCTGAACCAACACCTCAACTTCTCTGAACATGTGGACGCCATCCTGTGAAAACTTTGCCCCAAGCTTGGCACCATATTCAGGAACTGTAGTAGCATTCCACTACCAGTAAGGTGTGAAATCACCCAGAAGATGATACTACCCATTTTTGACTATTGTGATGTAGTCTACAGTAACACTTCAAAGTCCTCCTTAACCAGACTGGACACCATCTACAACTCCTTCTGCCGCTTCACTCTTGATTCCCTTCCCCTCATTCACCACTGCGACCTTTACTGTTCTCTTGATTTCCCATCACTCACTGACAGATGTCACTGCCATACTGCAAAATTCACCTCTAAGTTTTGGTTTGGGTCACTCCCTTCCTACCTGTCTTCCACTATATCAATCCCTCCCACCCCGTCCCGCTCCCTTAGATCAACTGACTCTTACATGATGGCAGTCCCTCAGCATTCTACCTCTGCCAGAGAAGCTGCCTTTTTGTACAGTTTTCCTAAACTTTGGAATATGCTACATCAACAGATTAGACACTCCTCTTCCTCCCTCTTGATCTCTTCTCTCTAGCTCTCCTCAGCCCTTTATAATTTCTTCTCCCCAAATTGTACCTGCCCTTAATCATTCTCTAATCATTGCTTGCTCCTTGTCTCTTCCCCTGCAACTGGCATAAGCATCTTATGCTGCTTCAAACAAACAAATGACTACATAAATTCAGGACACGTTGGACTTCCAGCTTATAAACAATATGTTTTGTATGTATGCACTGATAAATATCATACTCTGCTGTTGCATCTCCCTTGTATTAGATGTTTCTGTTTTCCGGAAACTTTATGCCTGTTCTCACCTCCCTTCCCTCCAGGGTGCACCAGGAGACAAGCAACTCGATTGTTCAGTGTGCCTTCCTGGTGAAACTTTTCAATAAATAAATAAAAGTACAAAGACTAATACATGGTACAGGATTTGGAAGTCTTGGCTAACTGAAGCACAGATAGTCCATGGATTAGGACACAATAAAGACTTTATTAATAATGGACTACACAAGAAGCTTTGAATCAATTGACGGCAGCTGTTCAGCTTTTCTGCATTAGTACACTATGGTGCTGCATTGCCTGCAATGTGTAGTAGTAGCAACTAATGACTGATGGTATTGCACTGCAGTGTAATATTTATGGCTTGTCTTTGGGCTTTTGCTGTAGCTTTATAGTGATGTTGTTATCTGGGCTACCTTTAACCTTGTTTATAGCTAAAAAAAATTATTTATTTGATGTTTGCATTAGATAGAAAATAAGCAGGCCTTATGAGATGGTATATCTAATTTTAATAGGGGTCTCTCAGTATAATTAGGGCTTTAAGTAGAGTTGTTTGTGTAATAAAACATCCACCTGAACTTTATGACAGCTCTACCCACTTACAACCCAGAGCACCTTCTACACCCCCAGTCCCCAAGAATCACTTCTGATTTTGTCTGATTCTCCCAACACATTCTCATAAGGATGGGAGAACTCTATGGTGCCTGTCAGATAATAGGGTGCCTGATGGGGTAGAAGTAATTCATAGAATGCAATGCCATTAGAGCAAAGGCTTTACAGCAGCTGCTCCTACCAACAAGAACATGCTCCAGACAAGTTAAGGAAGTTAGTCACTAGTACCATTGCTTTCAAACAAGGGAAGTTTGCATATCTCAATGCCCTGTTCAACTGCTCCGTCACCCATTTTTCTGATTCTCCTGTCACCTAGCCACCTATCCTTGACCTCTAAATACCCTCCCCTTGTCTGCTATATGAAACAGAAACTGTTTATACTGTATATGTTGTAACTCTTGTAACTATTTACCTTCTGTTAATTAACTTTAATTTAAGCTAGTTTTGTAACTGTTAGGTATGCCTCCTGCTACATCTACCCTGCTGGGGCACTCCTGAAAATTAGGCATGAACCAGAATGAGGATATCCTGGTACACAAAATTCTAAATAAAACAAACACTTAACTACCTACCTACCTAAATAAATATGCTTTCTGTGGTCACACAATGGCTGTCCCTTACACAAGACCCATATTTCCCAAACAAATAGTGTCTTTGAGGCAGGCATTATGGAAAAGTCTGCTTCCCAGGCAAGGCTTTGACCTCTATAGTTAAAGAACTGAGCTCCATGATGGTGTGTGGAGTTAGAATGGTAAATATATAGGAAAATAGACTTAAGAATAAATGAAGCAGTACAGTGCTGCCTCTGAGACAGGCCTGCCATGGAAGCAGATGTGCCTTAGAGGCAACATTCATTTAGAAAATTGTCTCTTGCTGCCTCTCACTGCAGCAATGTACCCAGCATCCTCCACTGTCATTGCTAACGCAGAGTTGGATGTTACTTTTTCCAGTAATGCCAGCCTAGTAATAATAGCAAGGGATACAATAGCCTATATTGACAAAACAGTTATTCAGGGTATTAACATATTTATTTTGCCATACTCTTAAAAAAGCACTGTGTCAATTTTATTGTGTTTTTTCCACTGTTGTTATAGTTATATTCCACTCCTGATACATCACTGCCCTTTAAGAGTATGGTAAACAACAATAAAATTACAGTAAAGCAAATCAATTTCTATGAAAATGCCTAATCAATAGTGGAGTGAAATAAAGCAAAGATACTATGAAAATACTTCATGAGTTCAGAAGGATGGCAAATATAGGCCATTGTCTGTTGGTACAAACAGTTGGCTTACATGGGACTAAGGCATGTACCATACCATCTACTGCTACTACTGCTACGCTGGAACAATTTAAAATAAACTTAGATAATCATATGACGGAAAGTAAATTTGGTTTCCGTCATTAAACCAGTGGTGCCAGGTTCGTAATGGGTCTTTGGCCTAAAGAACCTGTATCATACTATGAAACTACTACACTACAGTACTGCCAGGCACCCACCTACCTAACTAGCATCAAAGATCCCCACACTCTACAAGAATGTGTCTGGAGCTCACACAAAGCTAGTGGCAGCTCTCAGAGATGGGAGAGGGTGCTTGGAGGACAGCATGTGGATGGAGTAAGGGAAATATGAAGTAGTATGGTGTTTTCTGATGACATCACTACATGGATGATGGAAGGTTGAGGGGAAGCCTTTTTTTTAACTGGTTGGGAAGAGGGACTAGCTGGATGGAATTATTTAATCTCCATCCAGTTCAAGTATATCATTGTTCCATCTACAGTATATGGTATTCAAAACATCATGAGATTCAAGGATATTTATTTTTGGGTTGAGCAGCTCTAAGTGTCATGAAGTTACTCAGAAAGGTATTGCATAAACCAAACAATCAGAACCATAGGGTTAGGGTGTGAAACCAAGGCTTTAGCATCACATGGGCTCACCATATCATATGGACATTGCTGCCTAACCTATCTGTGATTCCCATCACCACTAAGCCAATGACATGAGGTGGGTCCCCATTCAATGTGAACCTACCTTGTCAAAAAGCCTGCACAATTTGTCAGGTTTCTTTCCACTAGTTTCCTCTCAGAATATTAGTTTTGCCAAAGGAATTGTAGAACATATATAAGTAGGCATGCACTCAAAAGGAGAAGAAGACAGCTGTTTCAGGCATGGAAGTGGGGGAGGGTGGATAAACTAATACCCAGCAATATATTTCAGTCAGGGCAATGCATGACCCAGAGACTAAAAGGCCAACGAAGCAGAGTGTAGGATTTCATTATAAATATTTGCCTTGAGGGTTACTTTATATGGAAGCCTTAAAATCTTAAAGGAGAACTACAATCTTACCAAAAGCAGCAACTGCTGCATAGATTGGGACTTCAGTAACCTCATCACCCATACAGGTTGAATTTTCTTATAATAGTTTTTAAACTGACACTGATGACTTATAAAAACAATCATTACATAAGTAGCAGGCAGGGATTTTATGGTATGTCTTTGCCCCCAGAAATTAAGATCAATGAGAACCCTAACATTGTGTGATGATGGTGCATGGCCATCCTTTCTTATAGAGAACTCTATGTACCGTGATTTAAAGGGAAGCTGTCATCTACAGGATTTTTCAGTTCACAGCTCTTTGCTTTAACCTCTAGGCTGTATTGCCAGCTGATAATCAAAAACTACACATTTAAGGCTAGCCCCATGATTTCAGACCAGTAGGTATGTAGCCACATTTGCATCTTGTAGACCTGAGTTCAAACCCAAAATTGTAAGAGAAAAGGCTGCAAGAGAGGGAACTGAAAAAGACAGAAGTTGGTGCTGTGGGAACCCCAGAAATATGTACTGACATGAACACAGCCAGGGTTTAGGAATCCTGATACGAGGCCACAATATTTGTGGGCACCACAGAGCCAGCCTTGAGAAGTGCAGTTTTTGATGATCAGGTGGCAGTATAGCCTAAAGGTTGAAACAATCCTCAAGATGGATTATTTTTACTAACAGTTTGAAATGTAAAGGTGATAACTTACTAGTTTTTAATGCACATACAAAACAATTATTATAAATGTAGAAAGTGTTGTTATAACACCTTAAAATACACTTAATAAAACAAACAGTTTTATATTTAACCTGGTCAATAAATACAGTCAAAGGAAGACCAAGATCCTTGGTGACATTATTTCCTGTCAGGAGCCTAAAACACAGGGTTACTCCAGCCCTTAATTACAGGCTGATTTACATATGAATAACTCTGAGCTGCAAAGACTCCTTGATAAACACAATGGCTCACTCAAATTAGCTTTTTAAGATCTGGAGAAATCCTGTAGATGAGAGTTTCCCTTTAAATGAGAACGGTCAGCACTAAATGCCCCACACACAAGTGTCAGACTGGCTCCAATGTGCTCTTTCTTTGCAAAAAATTGTTTTAGTTACTGTTTACTGCAGTATATAACATTGTATCAGACCATTTCTGCTGACTTGAAAGCTGATATTTGCTTTAACTACAAATCCCAGAATCCCTTGCAGCTGACATCAGAGGATGGCTGCCACAGTGGGTGATTCAATAGCCTGCAGTGCATGTTAGAGCATTTATAAGCTATGGGGCAGTGATATTCAAAAGGATTGCATCAAGTGCTAATATTAATGCTTGTGCTGCACCCATTTCCCATATTCAGAAAATAGCGCCACACTTGCAATTAGTGCTAGAGTTTAAGTGCAAAGTTAATATATGCAGCACCAAAACAGGGGATGGTGATATGCATATCATGTGCAGTGCAACATGCAAAGATTTAGCACTGTGCTAATGGAATAGCACAACAGGACAGCACATCACACATTCTGACTATAAAAAGCAGGTCTAAATCTGGAGCAAACCCCAGAGATGGTGAGAGACACAGCAAACACACACACACACACACACACACACACACACACACACACCCCAACTGACAACAGAATGGTTCATATCATGTACCTGATGCAGCTGGTCATGCAGGGTGAGGAGAGGGCTAATGTCCCCCTGGGGCCCAGCATAGGTCCTGAAGGTGCTATGCTGAAAACAGACAGACAGAGAAATTACATTAAGCCATCCTGGCATCCAGCACAGTGACCGACAGCCCACCCATGCCATCTGAAAAGATTTAGCCCAGTGCCCTGAAGTTGGTATACATGAACTGCCATAGTTAACTGGAAGCTGCCAATTGCACTGCATGGTGAACCTCTGCATGCTATTCATTGACCTGCAGCATGCATTTTTTGCAGGCCAGTTTGGCTTGCATACCCTCCTGTGCCCCTACAACTGACTGCAGCAGCAGCCTATGGGCTGCTTCCTGCTATCTACATGTTTTAACCTGTGGTACAGGTCCAGTATGCACCCTGGGCTCTTGTCTTGCCTAGGTGCTCATTTTGGTCAGTGCTTGCACTGGTCTGTTGGCCAGGGTGGGACAGCTGTGGCTGTGCCATTGGGATTGGCCAGGGTGTCCTGCTGTGACTGTTTTTGTGGAGCTCTCTTCTGAAAAGTATAACAGAGTACTTTTTATGTTTTAATTCTTACCTCTGATACTAGGTAACAATGTAGGTATATGTTTCGAACAGTACTTCTCTTTATCCTGAGACAGTTTCACTTATTTTCTTACCTTAGACTACAAAGGGTTTTAACTCCCCATGTGCATCATATAGCATCCATGGCAGTCTGCCTGCAGCAGTGCCATATGCACTGTGTGTCACAATATTGCATCTCAACATAAATGGGCTTATGTGGCATTGGAACAACAGTGGGGGAAGCAGTGAAGGGCATTGAATGTACCTTACCATTTTTGATTAACTTTGTGATGCATAGTTAATAGTGTCTAGTTAGAAGTATCTAACCAACACAATGATGTCCAGATTATGATTATTCCACAGTTCATAGGCTGGGACAGACGTACATTTGGACACAAATGTATCTTCATAGGGTCAATGTCTTGCATTGGCTCTGTATGAGGGGAATCCTGTACCTAGGGTAGGTCCAGCAATTTTTAGGACAGGGAGTGCCTCCAAGCAACTCTACATCTCACACTGATGTTGTGTTGACTGAGGTACAGGGTATAAGTCACTCACCCACATACAACACCACTATACTAGCATGTTACCCTGCTGCACACAGTGCTGCATGATGGTGTTGTCCATCTATAGCTTTGCTGTGTGTACCACATGTGTCTTGGCCTGCCCCCGCTGCCAATCATGGTGACCTATGACTGTCTGTTGTTCTGCACACTACAAAAGACATCCATCTTAAGGATTCAGTCCTTTTGCAGCCTTTGACATACATGGAAACTACAAGACATACACACCCACATCTAGCTGCAGATACAAATCCAACAAGTGAGGAGTCCATCTGCCTGCAAAAGTTCCTGGTATTTCCAGGTGGCTACAAAAATGTAGATGTGAAAGCCCCCTGGGCCCTTGTGGGGACTGCACATCTGCAGCCACAACTACAAATTGTGAAAACCCAAATTACAACATTACTTTTGTCTGCAGACATGCTGCTGCAGCCACAAATGAACATACAGCATGTAAGACATATACAGCCAGTGATACTCAAAATACAACACTACTTCTGTCTGCAGAAGAACAGATCCCTGTGAGGCCTGTGCCTCAGCAGCCAGATATCAACTTGCACTGTGTAAGACATACACAGTCAGTTGTTGCTGCTGAATCATAGGTCCCTGTGGGACCTTCACTTCTGCAGTTGTAAATGCACATACACATTGCAAAACATACATACCCTCTTCTTCAGTTACACTGTAAGGTTTCTAAACAGCATCGATACAGTCTGTTTTTGTTATGTGCAGAATGTTGTACGCATATGTTTGAAGGTACCATATAAGTGGTACTGCATTTATGTCATCTGGAAACAGTTGTATGTTGTCTGTCTTCCCTGATGATGGTTGTTTGTGGTTGCTTGTGTGTTCTCATCCTTATGCTGCTTGGTTGGTGGGAACTTAGAGTTGGAAACCCTAACACAACATTTCCATACTTTTGTTGCTTTATGTTGAACCATAACTAGTGCATTAATGCAGTTTGTGGCAATAAATTTCCTTTTGTTTTGAGATAGTGGAATCATTTCCTCTGAGATCCATCTGGCTGTGGAAGCATGGGGCCCTCTGGGCCCTGAGCTCCCATGTAACTACAGACACAGATGTGCAGGACCCTCTGGGCCCTGTAAAAAATGAGGAGTCCATTTGGCTGCAGAGGCATAAGGCCCAGAAGACACTGTACTTCTATGTGGCTATAGATGCAAAAGGCACTGCATCAAATGTGGAATGCATCAGGCCCTCTTGGCCCTGCACTTCCATGCAGCTACAGAGGTAGATGCAAAGGGCTCTTTGGACCCTGCACAAAGTGAAAATTCCATCTGGGCATGGAAAAATAGGGCCCTGGGACCCTGTACTTCAGATCCAAATGAGGACTCCATCTAGCTATAGTTGTAGTAGTGCAGGGCCCTCTGGTCCCTGTGCTTCTGTGTGGCTACAGATGCAGACATGCTGGTTCCTTCCTAACTGTTTTTTTTCATATTTTGACCCCACATTTTCGACATAATCTTTTTAAGACCCCCCTCCCCCATGAACCAGTCAGGCAAAAGTTTTCAAATCCTGGTTAAAAGCTGATTTCACAGAATGATCGTGAGATCACCTTCCAGGCCAGAGTTGAAGAATTTCACTTTCCTAGATTATGAGGTGTGGTAAAAAAAGGCCATGTTGAAAATGTAGGGTAAAATATTTTAAAATGGCCTTGTTATAAATGGAAGTTGTTTTTCTAAAGAAAGACAAAGTTTTTTTTTGTGAGCAGATTTTCTCTTTTGTGTGGTTGCATGAAAGAACATCATGAAAGAAGAAATCCTATAAAAGAAGGTCATGAAAGAAGTATCTCACTTACAAAATAGGAAGTCTTCTTTTGTGAGTTTCTTTTTACACAAAAGGAGATCATGAAAGAAGAAATCTCACTAAAGATCACAAAAGAAGAAATCTTATGACAGAAGATCATGAAAGAAGATCAAAAACAAGAAATGTCTTCTTTTGTGAGAGTCAATGCTTCTGTTGTGAGGCATGATTTTTCTTATGTGAGACTCAGGAAAGAAGAATTTTAGCTCACAAAATACGAATCAGGAGCCCACCCTAAGCCTACCACCTAGGATTTTAGGGACATCCCCAAACCATATTTCAGAGTCATTTAAAAAAAATGAAGGAATTGATAATTAGATTCAAGAGTTTGTTTCTCTCCAGGGCACAATTTTTATGGGTTTTCATTTTTTAATTTTTGAAGAAATGAAAAACAAGATGGTGGCCATATGAAAGTATCCTTTTTTCCTCACAAAAGAAGAATTTCTGGCTCATGAAAGAAGAAGATTCTTCTTTCATGAGCCAGAAATTCTTTTTTTGCATTGGCCATATAAATGAAAGACCTTTCTGAGTATGCTTAGAACTGAAATCCTTATAACTCAGGAACCGATTAATATTTTTTCACCAAACTAAAAAAAGGTCTCTTCTACCCTCCAAATGTTAGAACAAAATTCAAAACCATCTTCACTATTTAGATCTCAGAATATAGACATCTGACTATCACAACATCTGCCAAATCCAAAGACCATGCCCCCAGACTATGCTTGAATACTTTCATGCAATTCCATTAACTGGAGCAAAGTTATAAAGGTGCAGAATTAGGATTTCAATATTAAACAACCTACTCAACCAACTATAAGGGTGCTACTGCACCTCTATAATATCACCTTATCACCACAGAAATAGGGAAATGTGGCATTATGATTTCCACTCCTAACTCCCCAACCCCCCCATTCAACAAAAGAACAAGACCACACAAGCAACCACAGACAGCCATCATCAGTTAAGACAAACAACTGACAACTGTTTCCAGATAACACAGATGCAGTAGAACTGATTTGCTACCTTCATGGATATGTATCTGTGGCATGCACAATGGCAAGACATACACACTCACTTGTCGCAGCTGATAGAAATCCATGATACTCAAATCACAACACTGCTTCTGTGTGCAGAATCAGAGGTCCCTTCAGCCACAGATACAAATCCACAATACTCAAATTACAAGAGTTATTTTGTCTGCAGAAGCACAGACCCTCATGGGGCCAGCACTTCTGTAGCCTCAGGTACTGATACACACTGAAAAACATACAGATGCTTGATGGACCTGTGCTTCTGCAGTCACAGGTGTAGGACATAAACACTGACCTCTGGCTGTTGAAGTGCAGGCACCACAAAATCCATGATACCAAAATTGCAACAGTACTTTTGTCTGCAGAAGTGCAAGCCAATGAGGGGCCTACGACTCTTCAGCTACCGGTGTAAGTCATACACACTGACTTCTGGCTCCAGAAATGCAAGCCCTTGTGTGGCTTGCAGTTACATAGATGGAAGTATTGATACAATGTGAGTATCATGGTTTCAGCAGCAGAGCACACTGCTTCAGGCCCACTTATATGGTGGTGCTCTGCCAGAATCAGATATGGATGCATGCATGCTTATTCAACATCAATGATGACATCATGAACATCTGTTTAAGTGGACCTGCAGTAATGTACTCTGCTCTGAAAGTGAGAGGATGCTTGGAGCCAGGAGAAGGGAGAACAGCCATTTCGTGAGTGTGCACATCCAGAAATCAATCAATCAATGTTTATTGGAAGCAAATTGAGAGTTGGAGCTCTCTTTTACAATTGTGCCCAGTACACAAAGAACAAAAACAGCATGAAATACTCAGTATTACACACAGTTGGATCACATAAGTTACAGACATTAAATACGGTTGCACATTTTCAGTAACACTTTTTGCAAAGTGCTTAAAGTTGCATATAAGTCAACTATATAGGTCACACTGGCAGTAAAGCAGTCTAAGTAAGCACGCCATTAATTGGCAGATTGGAATAATAGAGATCAATTGCAATGTTTGCTAAATTAACTCACAAGTGCTCCGGACTGCTGTAGCCGGGGTGCATTGCCCAGACTTCAAAATCTTGGCATTACATAATTGGACAGTTTGGCTGATCTGAGTTTGTAGATGTTCAGTGATCTTGGCATTGGCTTGCACAGTAGGTAGGATGGGATAGTTTTTTGAGATGAACCTATAAACAAAGGTGTACCAATGCAGCTGTCTACGCATGGTTAAAGAGGACCAGTCTACACTTTCACAGAGGTAGCAGAGGTAACAGTGATGTGTATTCCATGGCAGGCCAGTTATGAATCACAAAGAACTGCGATAGAGTGGGTCAGCGTTTCTAGGAGTATTTCTGAGTCATTTCTGTATCTGCAATCCCAGTACTCTAGTTTGGATAAAAATAATGAGTTGACCAGGGTCTTTCTGACAATAAGGCTAAATAGTGCCTTGTTTCTATAGAAGAATGCTAGTAGACCTTTCAGTTTGTTAGACAGGTTTTGAATGTGGTCACTTAATGTTAGCTGCTCAACTAGGTAAATACACAGGTATTTTTAGGGAGCTACTCTTGAAATTACCTAACCTTCCACAGATTTTAGTGGCAGTTGGGTGGAGTCTATACCCTTCCTGCTGAACAGCATTCATTGCATTTTCTTTACATTGAGCAGTAGCCTCAACTACATTAGTATTTTCTAAATTTTAGAGAAACCGCTTTGGATTATATTCATTGCAATGGTGATGTCCTTATTGTGTGAGTATAGTATGGTGTCATCTGCATACAGAAATAGCTTTGTATCATCATAGCTGTGCAGAAGTATTTCATTGATATAGATGCGAAATAAAAGGGGCCCTAGGACTGACCCCTGGGGTACCCCTTTGTTGATATAGGCTAGATCAGAGCAGTGATCACCTGCCTTAACACACTGCTGTCTATGACTTAGGCTGAGAACCACAACACAGCACTAAAGCTCACATTGGAGGTTTTGAGCCTGTTTAAAAGAATATTATGGTGGACAGTGTCAAAGACCTTAGACTGGTCTAAGAAAACTGTGGGAGGGGTAGCCAATTATCAAATGCACTAAACATGTCATCAGTTGCTCTTGTCACTATGTTTGTTGTGTTGTGCCCTTTCCTGAGTCCTGACTGGTAATCAGACAATACATTGACATGGAACCTTTGTAAAAGAGCCTTGATACAAAGGTACTTGTAATCCTAGACTCTAAATAAATAAATAAAATAAATTAAATTTAGAAAAGTACTGTATGAGGTTAACTCTATATCAACGAGTTTCTTGAATATTTTAACTATGAGGAAGAGTATAGATATAGGTCTGTAAAACCCATGGTCAGAAAGACCACCCCCTTTGAAGACAGGGATTATGAAGGCAGTTTTTCAGTCATCTGGTATCTGGGAGGTTTTCAATGATAGGTTGAACAAATGAGATAAGTGCATTGCCAGCAGTGGAGCAGCAATTTTATAGAAAATTGGTTCTATTCTTTCATAGCCAGCTCCTTGAGTAGCTTCTAGTTTAGTGAGCAGATGCAGGACATTCTTCTCAGTAATGCTGCTAAAAGCAAACAGTGGCCAGAAAGAGTCCACTGTATAGTCAGTGTCAAGTTGGGTAGATAACATGTTGGGATTTTCCTTTTTGAAGGCCAGACCTGCCTCAGCGAAAAATGTGTGAAAGCTGTTACTTGATGTTTGTGGTTGTGCATAGAGGTGTTCTTGTAATACAAAACCATGGGTAGTGTCGAGTTGATGATTTTGCCTTGGAGAATTTTTATCCAAGCCCATTTTTTTTTTTTAGAATTGTTAGGGTCATCAAGAAATAGCCCAGTGTAATATCTTACTTTTGCCTTGTGAATTTCAGAGGTGCACCTGTTTCTATGAGTTTTAAAGGCCAGTATGTCATGGCGATCTTTGGTGAACTGGGATTTATGCTACAGATGGTCCTTCTCCTTTAAGAGACTTTTTAAGTTGTAGTTGAACCAGGGTGCTGGCATAGCACTTACTCTTTTTTTAATGTAGAGGTAATGTTTGTTAATGACTTCCAGGAGAGATGTTTTAAGGAACTCCCAGGAAGAATAAACATCTGGGCAGGCATACATCAGTGTCCAGTTGATGCCAGCAAGGTCTAGTAAGAATGCCTGCTCACAGAAAGATTTGAAGTTACGAGTAACAACTGTACGTGCTAGTGAATGGGATTTTGTGTGCTGCCTTATAAAGGTAATGTAGCAATAATCACTTATATCTGGAGCGAATACAGATGCAACATATTTTGAGTGAGTGTCAGTTAGAATCAAGTCTAATAAGGAGTCCTTGTTGCCACACACTTTATGAGGCCACGTTGGGGAGGTAATAATCTGCATCAGGTTCAGGGCAGCTAACTGATTTAGAGGTGCTTGGGAGGGGTTGAGTATATTCCAGTTTAGGTCACCCATTAGTGTGAACTCATGGTCACAGTATGGGGCAGTTGGGGAACTCAACGGATGTAGGAAGTTGTAGTTCACTGATGAGGGTCTGTAGCAGACTGCAAAATAAAAGCTGAAGTTTAGAGAACCTAATATTTGGAGGGTTAGTAGGTCTAGTTGTTTGGGGATTTATTTAGCCAGCTTTTTGCTCTGAGTAGATATTTTTTAAGTAGATTGCCATGCCCCAGCTCGTTTCTGTCCTACCTGAAAACATTATAACCATTGATAGCTATGTCAGTGTTCTGGGTATTCTGGTTTAACCAAGTTTCTGTTACTGAAAAGATGTAAGATTAGTGGAGTGTATCCATTTTCTTATGTGGTCCTGTTTTGGTAACAGGCTCCTCACATTTAAATAGATGAGTCCCATGTTTGAGCTTGTGCTAAAGTCAGATAATGTAATGTTGACTTGCACGGTCTGAGGCCCTGGATTGGAGTGCATATTGCCAGATGACAATAACATTGTCATGATGAAGTCTTGAAAAGGGCATAAATCGCCTTTTATATTTAGTGTCCAGTTTGTAGCAGTGTGGTCGCCTATATGCATGGACACTATATATTCATTCATCTGTGTCTTTGAATTTGCAGTTTCTACAGTTGTGAGCTAAGTACTTGCTTAGGTAAGCATTTGGTAAATATATATCCAATCCTGTGATGTTTACATCATTTAGCATGTCCAGTGTGCCTTCACTTTTTCATGGGCTACCCAATAAGGGCTAGTATAGTGAGGAGAAGGAGCATGTTTGAAGGTAATACCAGAGCACTCTTTATTCACATTGGAGTGGGGCGAGATATGTTCAGGCAGTGGGGTAAGGCTGAACTAAAGTCTCATTGTTACAGAGGCAGCGGTGAAGTGGGTGATTGCTTGGATTATGAGAAAATTGTGTTTGCCATATGTACGTGTATCTATCTAGAGGCAGTGAATTTATTTGTGAAATTGCATGGGGATATTTGGTTGCAAGAGTGTGCTTAGTGGGGGGGGGGGGATACATCAGGAGTGTCAGATAGCAGGGGAGCCACAATAGAAGCAAACCATTAGGGAATGTAAGGAGGGATGTGAGATTGGGCTGACTGGTTCTGGCACAATGCCCACATGTTTTAAATGAGTGAATCCCTGGGTGGGCAAGAGGTGGAGCAGTTGGGTGGCAAGTACTGTGCAGCACCACCTTAGCAGCACTGCATGTTAGACACCAATACTGTCCTGTGGGAAGAGGGTCCCATACCTGGAGTCTCACTGCGGGAGTCTGTCTGTGACTTGAGAAAGCAGCAAAGTGGTGTCCTGCTGGTTGGGGCTTCAGAGGAGTGTACAGGTCACAGGGGGACCTGATTTAAGCTGGAGAAGAAGACAATACATTAGTTCATTGGGCATGTACTGCCTCAATGCCTATCCTGGAGCAGGTAATTCATTATACTAAAATACTATCTCCCTAGTTAGCCAACACTCAGAATACTCAATGGAAAATAGCACAAAATAAGAAAAACAGCACAACATGAGCCCTGGACACAGAGTAAACAATGGTGTTAAAGTCTTAAAGCACAGATGGTATTTGCTGCTAGAAAGGCATGGATAAAGTCCAGCTGCTAATCTGCAATGCAGAGTTTGAGAAATGGTGCCAGACGTCGAGGAGGGCCCTGTACCAGGAATCTCACTGTGGGGGTCTGTATGCAACTCAGGAGGGTGATGAAGTGGTGTCCAGCTGGTCAGGGCTTCAGAGGAGTGTGCAGGATACAGAGGGGAATGGTCAAAGCTGGATTCTCACTGCGGTGGTCTGTCTGTGGAAAAGATTTAGGTTTAAAGCACATCAAGACTTTACAGTGCAGTTCCTCACTGTGGCTTTCTGTCTAAACCAGGCTTCCTAAAAATAAAATAAAATAAACTTGCATCAAGCATCTGAGCTGAAAAGTAAGCCTATTATGATATTCAGTTCTGAAAATATGCACAGAATATGTGAGCACAAAAAATGAAAGCATTTTTACATGGGAGAAGTTTTGTTTCCTATATCACAGTGGGGCATCACTTGATTGTATAGAAATATGAACACAGTAAGAATGAGATGTGTTTTCACTGTATAGGGTATATAAGTTGATGTGTGTCTAAAATTAATTGCTGGATAAGCACTGTATATGGGACATTTTCTAACAGAAGATTATAAAAAATTGAACTTGATGATTATGTTTTACAGAAGGAATATAATATTTCTTGAATTGGAAAAATGCTTGATATATGAGGTGAATTTTGTTATACCCTGTCAAGATTTGTATGCATTGACCAGTTACATTATTTTGCCCTTGATACGGTTAGTGTTTTCTGACTATTTCTGTCTTACATTTAAAATGTTAACAGCTTAGGAGCTATCATTTTAAGAGGACTTTGAACAGAACATATTAACTAACAGAAAATGTTAAGTTTGGGCTCCACATTCAGGCTGACTTGATGTTAAAAAATGTTTCAGATATAATTTATATCTAAATGTTATTAAAAATTATTTTTTTATTTATCAAAATGCTTTTTTGTTCAACTCTGTATAAGTTATTACAAGCAATCAAGGGACACAGGGCCAGATATTCAAAACTTTGCTCTGGGGCAAAATTAGCCCTGCCCAGCGGGCACACTTAGCACAGACACAAAAGCCTGCTATATTCAAAAGGAATAGCCCAGGGCAAACAGCTGCTGAATATAGCATGCAAAAGAAGCCGGGCAAACTGGGCTGAGAGAGCAGGGCAAACTTAGCCCTGGAATAAGACAGCTCTGAATATAGCAACCAGGAAGTGCAAACCACAACAGCAACACAGTGTACAGCGATTAGAAGGACTGTAGAGGTGGAATATGTGGCCAAAGTGTGTGAGAGCAACAGGGTGGTGTCAGCAGAGCTACGGGCATCAGTGCATGTGAATGTACAGTAAGCAGACCTGAAAAATTATGCCATGATGGTTGCAAGGTGCACAGCCATTTACGCAAGTCTAGCACTGTGCTAAGCCGTTTGCCCAGTGCTAACACGTTTGCCCGGGGCAAAAATCTGCCATATTCAAAAGTGATATGCAAATGAGCCAACTTATCCAGTCAGAGTGCAAACAGACACATTTGCATCTCATTATGGCCTGATTTGCATGCAGTTTGCCCAGCATTACTACAGGGCCCCACAGCTCCATCTGTAGGTCAGTCGGGAAAAGCACGGTAGGAGCTGTAGGCTACATATGTTTAGAACTGCATGGTATACTGTGCTCCAGGGGACTGCAGTGCACAGGCACTGATGGTGGTGCTGGCTTCAATAGTCCACCTGTAGGTCCTGCCATACAGTTCACTGCAGCTGGTACAGTGGCATGGGGGACAGTGGGTGTGGGACACAGCACTGCCTATGACATGGTGGGCAGCATTGCCTGCAGCACCATACAGAGTGACAGCTCCATCATGCTGGTGTGTACCAACAGTGGACTGTACCATATTGCTGTTGTGCGACTCTCAGATGCTGCACAATTAGCATGGGATACCCACAGTGACATATGCATTGCTGGGCAGGGGTGTCAACAAGCAGCATACAGTACATACACAGCACCATTCACAGTGCATTAGACAGAGGCTGGGTACTGCCCTGCCCACCTAGTCTGTCCAGTCCCTACCTATTGGAGCAGCTGCAGAGTCCAGTTTCCCAACACCCTACGTCCTCCTACTACTACACCCCTGAAGTGCCTCATGCCTGTCCCGTGCTGTCCTGAAGGCTCCCTCTGTCTGTGACCCCACAACTGCCTTGCTGTGTCCTACATATTGTCTGGGCTCATGCATAGCCACACTAACGGCACGCAAGCAGCACAGAGCCACAGCATCGCGCAATGCTGGTTTGCCTCGAGTTAAGACCACCTTTCCCAGGTGGTATTTTCCACCACGCAATGTGTCGTGCTAAACCACGCAATGGTGCCTAGTGCAGCACTATGCACTAAATATTACATTGTGGTGGCCTGCACCCTCTGTTTGCTCCTTGCATACATTATCGGTTTGCCTGACACTACCACGATTTTGCACGCACTAATGGCCCTTTTGAATATTGCACTCCCCTGCTAACCTGGCACTAGCCAGGAGCAAACAGTCTGCGCATAGCGCTAAGTTTAGACTCTCTGGCCCATAGTGTTTTAAAAATCCATAATAAATATAGAAAGGCTTACAAATGCATGATTACAAAAGATACATCACAGAAGGCACACTTATTAAAATGACAATACATTTTATATGTTTTTGGTATTTAAATTTAAAATTGTGTTTATAAATATTCTTGGAGGGAGGATATATACATCACAACCATAATGCTTCTTGAGTACAAAGAAGGAGAATTAAGTTGTGTACAGGTTTTGATAAATATCAAATACTAAGAATGAATATGGTATAGATTCATTTGGGATGAGACTTTAGAAAACGCTACTTCCTGTCTAGGGGGGGACTGCAGCATGTAAATGAGGTGCCACATAGCCGTGAATATTTTAGGTGTAATATAGCTTGTAATCACAGTATGGCCAGGTTGTCTAGATGAAGAAGGTTTCCAATATGGTAGTCATAAAAAGTTACCATGCCAAGTTACCATGCCATACATATTTGTAAAGAAGACAGTTTTTAATCACTTATTATTGGGGAGTATGAGACATGACAGAATAGAACCACTTCAGATGTTTTATCATGTCTCTAGCAATTACTTCAGTAGGTGGGTTCATAAGAATTCTAAGAATCTCATCCTTGGTGAGTGTGTTACTTGAAAGATAATGGCTGATACAAATATTGCTCATATTGGTGTACTTAGATCATTCCAAAGTATATGTGTAAGAGTTTCAATGGCATTCTTGTCACATTCACAATAGAAATTTTGAGAAATTGGTTTAGGTTTGGAAAATGAAAAGTGGAGCAATCATTTGAAGGGCATATTTCTATCTAAACTTCAAAAATATATATCTATCCATCCTATCGGGAAGAAAAGTAAGATAAGGTTTGAATACATGATTAATTTTCTTTTGGGTGTACTAACTGTGCAATTTTAGAGATTGCTGGCCCGATATTCAAAACCAGGCAAAGCACAGTGCAAATATTTGCACTCTGCTGTGCCCTAGCCTGGGTGTAAAAATGCTATATTCAGTGGAATAGCATACCAGTGCTATTTGACTGAATATAGGGTCCATATCAGCCCAGTGCTAAGCCAGGTAGTGCTGGGCAGACAGGGCTCCTGAAATAGGGTGCTACAATGGTTGTGCCTTAGCTAAATTTCCCATATTTAAAGCGACCCATGCAAATGAACTTATTGGGCAAGCAAGACACTAAGGGGCCATTTGCACACACAATATGGTCTCATTTGCATACAGTAGGTTGCTCTGCACATTAGGACAGCACCACCCCCCACTTGCTCAGTTCCAGAGAGCTATCCCTGGTGCTAGTGGTTCCCCCTTCCTGCCAATCACCATCCTTGAACTGTACTACCACATTTTCCCAGGAGTACTGGGTCAATGCAGCACTTAAACTACAGCAATACAAAAACCGTGTTGTTCAAAGTGCGGAAACATTTAGAGTGCCAGGGATATAACAGTGGCAGGGAATTACCACTACTCCTGTCACTGACTGCGAAGTTAAGGAAGGGCTTAAGAAATTTGTGCTGCTGTGCCTGGTCAAGCCACTCTCATGGTGGAGTGGCTAAGGGACCAGTGCACAGCATTGAAGGAAACCTGGGACTGTGGTTTGGTTCCCCCCAGGTCTCCTGGTGTTGCTACATTTTTCTTCTAAATAAAAAATAATTTTCTCCCCTCCCGAGTTTTACCTCATCCCCAAAGTCCACACCCCCTTGGAGTTGGTTATTATGAGTCCAGGGTGTGAGGGGGGGAAGCCTCCCAGATTGGGGGTGTGTGTGGGGAGGTGACCCCTGCAAAAATTAAAAAGTCCCATTCATTTTAATGGGGTGTGCATGTTTCTTGAATGGCTGGTGTTTTGACCAACATTATTGTGGCACGCGCTGTTTTGATTGCAGCATTTTTTGCCATGCTGTTTCATCCATGACATTATGACCCCATGCCTTTCCCAGTACAAGTGATACCCCTGCCATACTGAACGGCAGCCCCATGAGACAAAAAACAATTCCCTAGTGGCTGGTGTTACCTCCCCCTACTGATCATTGCTCCATGATAAAAAAAATGCCCCTGGTGGCTAGCAGTGCCCCCTCCTGAACCCCAGTTCCCTGTATATGTGGTACTAACTCCCTGGTGGTCTAGTGGTCCCCCTCCCTAACCCTGACCTGCCCATATAGTAAATAGATCTGTCCCTGGTGGTCTAGTGGACCACCCTCCCTATCCTTGATCTACCTGTATAATACAGTCACTATTTGTCCCTAGTGGATAATGGACCCCACCCCCAACATAGGAGGTAGAGCCCCACCACCCTGCTGCCCCCATTCCATCACTGCCCCAGCAACCAGCAGAGACCTCTGCTTGCCACCACGGCCAGCAGCCAACTGAGCTGTCAGTGAGGGTGTACTGTATACAGTATGTGCTCATTGACAGCTCAGTTGGTACCCGGTCATGGTGGAGTGTGGAAGGCTGTGCCAATGACCATTTCAGGGATGTAATGGGGGACCAGGGTGGTGGGGCACTACCTGCTGGAGTGGGGGGTCCACCTCAGAGAGAGATAGCAATTGTATTCTACAGGTATATTGGGGATGGGGGGGGTCTACTGGACCACCAGGGACAGATATATTTATTATATTGGCAGGCAAGGGTTAGGTAGAGGGGACCACTAAACCACAATGGAGTTAGTACCACATATACAGGAGACCAGGATTAGGAAGGGGGGACCACTAGTCACCAGGGATATTATTTTTTTATTTTGGGACCAGTGATTGGCAGGGGGAGGGACCACTATCCACCAGGGAATTGTTTTTTATATCATGGGGCTGGCAATCAGTGGGGAGAGGGACCACTAGCCACCAGGGAATTGTTTATTATATCATGGGGCTAATGATCAGTGGTGGGGACCACTAGCCTCCAGGGACCACTGTGTTAGGGGTTAGGGGAGCTGCCACACTTTCTCTGCCAATTGCTAGGATTGCACAGGAGTAAGTCGGGGTTTTGGTCAGCAGTATGTGCACCATGCAAGAAGACTATGCAAAACAGCCTTGCATGGCGGACATACTCTGAATATTGGACTGCGCCAATATTCAGGTCCCCACCTCTTCATTCCCATTGTGCCCCCTCTGTCAATTGTCCGGACACAAACTGCATTTGTATGTGATAACCAGACTTTTCAATATTGCCCATTTACGCTAAACCCAGTTAGTGCAGACAAACTCAGTTTTAAGCCTCAGCAATGTTTTGAATATCGGCCCCTGATTTTCATTATGTCCAAGTTATAAGACACTTGTCTAAGTTTATTTTTAATCAGCCTAGCATAATCTTTAGATATATTAATTTTTTTTAAGAGAGTCTGCACAAAGATATTCTAATTTTAATAACTTCAGTGTGTCTGTTATATGTTTCAGCCAGACTGAAAGAGAGTTACCTATTACCAAGCTTTAAATCTAATCAAAGTTTATTTGTAATGCGCTTTTCAACATATCAAATCACAAGTACAAAATAACATCCTACACAATAAATAATAACATAAAAACAATAAAAAGCAACAATAAACCTATTCAAATGCTAATTCAAATAGATAACTCTTCAGAGACGCCTTAAATGATTCCGTGGACAGGCACTCTCTAATCTGACGAGGTAGAGAATTCTACAGGGTTGGGGCCATGAAATAAAAAGCTCTGGCCCCAGATGACTGAAGACGAACCCTGGGAATCTCTAGCAATCCCTCATCAGTGGTGTGGAGTGGGTGGAGAGGGCGGTAGGGTCAAAGGAGATCTTGCAAGTAGCCCGTTCCCTGACCATATAGGGTCCTATAGGTCAGCAACATGACCTTGAAGGTGATTCTCCACTGCATCGGCAGCCAGTGCAGTTTGTACAACACAAGTGTGATATGGCAAGTTCTTGGTAACCCAGTCAACAACCTGGCTGCAGCATTCTGCACCAGCTGCAAGTGACAGAGATCCACCCCCGACAACCCTAGACATAGAGTATTACAGTAATCAAGATGCGAGGAAACAAAAGCGTGGGCCAACACAGGAAGGTCGTCATGTGGAACAAGGTGTTTTATCCGGGCAATATTCCTCAGATGGTAAAAAGAAGACTTGACAGCGGCAGATACCTGTGTCTTCAGCGTCGGCTCACTGTCAAGAATTATGCCCAGATTCTGCACCTGTTCAGAAGGTCCCAACTGGTTGCCCCCTAACACAAGGCCAGAGGGAAACCCAGGAGTCAACTTCTCTGCACGATGACCCGGTTCCACAACCAGCACCTCAGTCTTATCTGGATTCAGTTTCAACCAGTTAGCACTCATCCAGTCCTGAATCTCAGCCAGGCAGTTATTAAAGACCAATAATGTGTCATTCTGTTCGGGTACAAAGGACATATAGAGCTGAGTATCATCTGCATAGCAGTGAAAACTCAGCCCATAATGCCTTATAATGTCTCCCAATGGTAGCATATACACTGTAAACAACATGGGGGAAAACACAGAACCTTGCGGCACCCCACAGGACAGAGCAAAGGGAGCAGAGGAAAAAATTCCTGAAACTACCCTCTGACTTCTGCCTGTGAGGAAAGAGTGGAACCATCTGAGGACTGTCTACGACAGTCCGCAGAACAGCTGCAGGTGATCTAGCAACATCCCATGGTCCACGGTGTCATATGCTGCAAAGAGATCAAGGTGGACCAAGATCGAACAGCTCCTCTGATCTCTCGCTATTATGAGATCATTAAGTACCCGAATCAACACTGTCTCGGTACTATGCCTCTTCCTGAAACTGGACTGGAGAGGATCATAGACCTCATGGGTGGTAAGAAAGTCATCAAGCTGCAACGCGACTACTTTCTCAATAACCTTGCCCAAAAAAGGCAGGTTAGAGATCAGTCTGTAGTTGGTGAGACAGTCTTTGGGTCAAGGGAAGGTTTCTTCAATAGGGGTGTCATGATAGTCTCTTTTAAAGATTCCAGAAACACCCCTTGGTCCAAAGAGCACCAGACTATCTCAGCAAGGACTGGTCCGATCACATCCATGCACCCCAAAAGGAGGCGAGTAGCACCAGAATCCAAACTATAGCAAGTCGGTCGCAAGACCTGGACAATCTTCATGATTTCTATGATCGCTGACTGGTCAAAATCTGTCTAGGCAGACCAAGGGCCTGTAACCCCACACTGATCACTGCCACGCTCATTAGAACGCATTCTGCAGATCTTCGATCTGATTGATGACACCTTATCCTCAAAGAACTGAGCAAACTCAACACACTTTATTTGTGAAAAAGCTCTCCGACCCCACAGACAGACTGGATTGCACAGTTTGTCCACGATCTGGAAAAGCTGAGCTGGTCAATTTCTTGATGCAGCTGTCTCCCTGGACAGGAACTCTGCCTTCTTACGGGAGATTTCTGATTGATAGTCCACATAATGGGCCATCAATCTAAGTCCGTCACCTTCCAGGCCGGATTTCCGCCAACAGCATTCCAATCTTCTCCCTGCTCTCCTCAACTCCCTCAATGTCCCATCGAACCAGGGGTACTGAGGGCGAAGGGAGAGGGGGCAAACACGGACAGGTGCTATGGAATCCAGTGCCCTCAGCACCATATTATTATAGTGCACTACTAAGGCATCTGGTTTCATGCACTCCATAGGTCAATTCAATAGGTCCAGCACCGCCATCAGACCCTCAGGGGTAACTCCCCTCAAAGGCTGGTGCTGGACCATCTCCAAAGGGGTAGATCTCACAAGGTGGGCTGCAAAATTGAACCTTATGGAGTGATGGTCAGACCACCCAAATGGTTTCAGCACCAGTTCCGTGATCTCCATCCCCAGGGTGAACACCAGATCCAGGGTGTGATCCTGAATATGGGTAGCAGCGGTAACAACCTGTGTGATGCCCAATGAAATCATCAATTGGAAGAAGTTTTGACCAAAATGCGAGCGTTCATTGTCGACCCAGGCATTGAAGTCCCCCAGGACCAACCACCTTGAGGGCTCCAACACCAGGTCAATGAAGTCTGCAATTTCCTGCAGAAAAACATTCTCATCACCGGGTGGACAGTAGATGAGTAAAATTCTGCTGCCCACACCTGCTCCCATGATACACTCAAAGGATCTAGGGGACGTCACTGGAACCTCCACAAGACCCAATTCCGATTTAAAACAAATAGCGACCCCTTCGATCCAACCTCGGGTGATGTATTATGGAGTACCCGGCTGGAACAGCTGACTCCAATATTGGACCAGCATTCTCGTCCAGCCAGGTCTCAGTAATTCAAGTCAGGTCAGATGACTTAACAAGATCAGCAATAATTGCTGTCTTGTTTTTTTATAGACCTGGCATTGCATAACACCACCCGGGTTGGATGAGAGGCCTTGGAGGAGCAGGCCACTTGCCCACTCTCAGTGGAACCCTTGGGTATGGGAACCAGGCATCGCACTCCCCTATCCTGGACCCATTTCTCCCCAGGGCATCTCCCAGACCCCATGACCCTTATCCGCCCACTCCGCTCCCCCCCTACAGCTGAGGAACCCCCCTCCACCTCCTCCATGCAATCCCCAAGACACAACAATGCTTATATACCTAGGGTTGCAATGGGGGGCTATCAAAGGGGAGCAGGTCCCTCAGCCTAGAGGGGGAATAGCACCTGACCACGGAAGCCCGGTCCCAACACTTGCTGCCAAATATTTAAAAATGAATGTTAATCAACCAATTTAATTAATACTATCAATGCCACTAGCTTATTGAAATATCTTAAACAGCAGCCCCACTTCCCATTTCTAACACAAAATAAAACAATTGTCCATTCCCCTTCAGGCAAACTCCTCAGAGAAAGTCTTAAGCAGTCTGGGTAGATTTTAACTCCTCAGGAAGAGTTAATAACAGTTTAAACACAAAGTCTCAGTTTCTTTCGACCTGTACACCACTGAAAACTAAGAATAATGAGAAAACCTTCAGAGCTCTCACCCCTGAGGAATTAGTCCCAAGCCTATCTCTCACATAGGCAAAGTAAACAGTCGCACAATTTGTTCTTGATACAAAACGAAGCACTCTCACTGCTTCACCGAAATATACAGGAGGAAAAGAAAAGGAACAATCTGACCTGGGTAGTACTCAAACAAAGATCCATAGGTTCCAGGTTGATAAAACAGACCTTCGCTGCAGCTGACGAATGTAGAAACTGGACCAAACAGAGAAAAATGGACCAGTAAGCCTTTGGTAATCACGTCCTTTGCTGAGTAGGAAAAATGATACAAATATTAAAATATAGATTCTTCCAACAAAGCCCCTCCAAGAAAACCGGCATCCGGAGAACTACCAGCTGCTCCCAAAACTTTCAGCAGAAAATAGCTAAAATATCCAGACAGCTAAAAACAGGAAATATCAGGCTCCACTCCCAGTGGCCACAACCAAAAATAATTGCTGGGGTACTTCAATGCCCGGGGAATGATTAGGCCATAGCCAAACCACGAGAGTCTAGAAAAACAAAAGGCTTGTCAGTCAGTTCCCTGGCTGCTCTAGAGCCCTGTCACCTGTAATCACAGCAAAATCCAGTCGTCGGACACCAGAGAGCTAAGCCCACTCGTACTGCAAAAAGTCAATCCAGCAGAATAATCCAGGGCCCTCGTAGGCGCTCCACACCACAGTCGAAGTGGGGAAAAGCACACCCCACAACATGAAAGTCTAGTTTATCCGGATCTTCCCAGTCATTCACCAGAAAAATCCTCGACAAAACAGGCTGCACACCACATCAGCTCAGCCCCTTCCTCAGGAAGCATTCCAGTGTCTGTGCCACTGACCCACATAATTACTTTGTTCTCCCTTCATTTTTTGATCAATCTTTTTGGATCCAGACTAATACATTTAATCTAATATGTTCTTTTTGCTGATAATGCAAGATATTTCATTGCAACCCTTCTCGATTCTGCTCTGATAATATCATATGATGTGACATTAGAAGTCTTAATATAGCTCTGTATAACTGTGTGAGCAGCTTTTCAATTTGTTTCACCTTCCCATCAAACCATAGTTTAACCATATATAAGGTCACCCTATTCATTTTCATCTTAGCATCTTAAAGAATTGGAATTAATGAACAGCCCCCAAATTTTGTATTGAACCTTAATAAGGCATTCTTTGTTTGGATCAGTTTATTCATTGTATATGTTACATGTTTTGTCTATTTGTAATTACTTGAGAAATAGGGCTCAATTCTCAAAGATTGGTGCAAGCTGTGCCAACAGTACCTTGCACAGATCCTCACTGCGCCTGGGACCCTGCACTGATTCAGGTATGGGAGGGTTCCCGGCTCCAAATACCTGCTGGTTGTGGCATGCACTCCTGTGTACCACAGATTTGGCACATGGAAGGAGTTTGATGGAGAGTGTGGCAGGGTGGCATGGATTACCAACACCGCCGCACAACACAGGGACATGCAAAAGTCCCAGTGAGCTGGTGCTGGCTGTAGTGCTGGAGGAGGGACAGGCAGTGGGGGAGTGGGGTAATGCCCAGGACTTGCATAGTGCTACAAACAGGCATGCCTGTTGCAGGTCCAGTAGGCAGATGGGACACACATTGGGGTGTGTAGAGTGGCACAGTTCCTGGTGTGGTCTGCACTCATCATCGTGGCTATAGTCCTTCACAGTGCTGATTGATGAGCTGCCAACTTCTGCAGTCACTAGGCCTGCCTCTGCTCCTGCTCTCCACTATCTGCAGGGGTGGTGCAAGGGCCTTTAGACCACCTGTTGGGCAGTCTAAGTCCTGGTGGGTCCTGCAGGCTGCTAGAATCCCATTAAAGAGGATGTGGCAGCCAGCATCTGCTGCAAGGTCCCTAGTGCTCTAATGTACCCTGACCTGGATGAATGCCTGGCACATGGTGGATCTGGTGCATGTGGCCTTCAGTTTATTGCAACCAGCCTTCCTCAATCAGAAACTCTGCAAGTTTTGATGCAAGGTGTCCCTTGCTTAAAGGGTACCTAAACAAGTAGTTTTTTAAAATGGCAAACTCCAAAATCTGGCTTCATAGTGAGGTAAAGTAAAGGCTGCTGTTTACATTTATGCTAAAACTTAATTTATGTAAATAATATAAATGCAGTTTCATAGCTTTTGAAAAATGTAAACATCAGCCTTTCACTTTCAAAACACAGCCTTGGTTTCTCTCTAAGATATCTGCCAAGTGTGTTAAGTGATGAGTCATGATGACATCATCAGAGCCAGTGACAGAGACCCACATATATTTCTATAGTGCTAACTAGTTCTTCGTTCCCTCTTTGTTTTGAATTGTTGTACCAGAATGATCAACACCATTTATTAACTCATGGATTATTTTGATCAGTACACGTTAGGCTATGATTTTGTTCATTTTGTTTACTTTAACTTGCGGAAAATGTTTTGCAATTCAGCTGACTTTTTCTTTGGCAAACTGCATTACAGTACAATACTTCAAATACCTGATGATCTAGTGGTTACTGTACGTGATGCACTGATTTTTGTTAACCAGGAGAGACACACTAAGCTGAAAGATTGTTTACAGGTCTGGCCTGGAAGCACAAGGAAGCTTAGTGACTTGCTCAGGGTCACACGCAAAGTACCGGTCTGGTTTAGTTCCAAAGCTCATGCTCACTTGTTAATCCACAGATAAGACTTTCTTTTTCCATGTGAACCCCCTGCATCTAGTCTGCCTTCTATTGAACACCCCATTATCCATACCCTGTCCTTAGTACTGCCTGGGGCCGCATATGTGCTTATGGTCTCATAAAGAGAATTATCACGCCTCAGATTGTAATCTTGTACCTCAGAGAGTTGAGCACACCTATACTGATGTGTATCATCAGCTGGCACTGTTAAAAAATGCCTCCCAAATCACTCTCCAGTCCACATTCTCAATGTCTGACTTCTGCTCCCACAGTAAACATTGAGTGGATCACCACCTTCTGCACAGTGAAGGTAGTATGTACAGTTCCCCTGTTGTGTTTTTTTTCCCGCCTCATTAACCAACAACTAAGTCTTCCTGGAAGGCCAAGCAATAAGCATCATGACCCACCAGAAAAACTGCTGTTCAGGCCCTCATAAGGGCTGCACTTACAATGGATAACAATATTATTAGCAAGAGAGGCATACTAATACCTTAAGCTAATCCACCCGACTTCCAATGTCAGTCTACTCCTTTACCTGTGATCTGCAGAACCCTGCAGGACAGTTCCTAGCAATTCTTCTCCAGTACTTTTCTGTGCTCTACTCCACATTGCGAGCTGGCTGGCTACTACCCTTCTAAATCTTGAATGAGCTATATACAACTCCCTCAATACTGTCTTAACAAAGTCAACATCCCTCCCCACCAGAGGGTAATCTCCCTACACTGAATTCTAGTAACAGTTTAGGTATAGCCCTGCCACTCTGAGTATTTGTCATCACTGGCTACTCTCATCCACAGTCAGGTAGTGATCACAATGCTGGCAGCCTCACATTTCAGATCTCACAGTGACCTGCTCAACGTCCTCCTTCATGTCTTCAACTAACCTGAATATAGCTGTACCCTGCTGGAATAGTCTCTTCAGTCCCTCTCTGGCATTCATTCTTCTCACCTGCTCCCCACACCAAAAACTGGTGAGTTGACTACCCTTCCGCATCATGAATGTGGTTAGCACAGTCTCCCGTGTTATTTTTACATATTAATAATAAACATGATCTTTCGGTAAGCCACGCTGATAGCAGCATGACTCAAGTGGTAAAATATGCTTTCCTACCCATATAAGATCTAGGCAACCTATGATTAGGCACTATTAAATGGCATAGTGATGTGCACACCCATCATTTAATAGTTCCTAATCAAAGGTAGCCTAGATCTTTTAAGGATAGAAAAGCCAGTCATTCCCCTTGTTCCCTGCTGCTATTAGCCTGACTTACTGGAAAGATATGTTTATATTTAATATGTCAAAAAAAAAATGTGGACTGTTCTACTTGCATTCATGATGCAGAAGGATGATGAGCTCACCAGTTTTCGGTGTGAAGAGGAATAGTGAAGAATGAATACCAGCGGGGGACTGAGAAGGCCACTCTTGCAAGGTACTGCTATATTCACGGAAGGGGAAAGACCTAAAGAGAGAAATATAAGCAGATTTCTGTGAGAAATGAGATGTGGGGCTGCCAGCACTTTGATCACTACCTGACCCCATTGTCCTGGCCAACATTCCCATTCCCATAAAACCAGTTCATGCAATTGTCCAAGGCTGTGTGTGGATATTGATGTATGAAATGGCTGCCACTACACATTCAGTCACTTCACTACCAGTCTAGTATTGCTTGTAAAGCACTTTGGGATACAATATGTATGAAAACCACTATATAAATGCTGATTCTTCTTCTTCTTATTATTATTATTTGCAATGGAAAAAGAAGATGAGACAAGCATATATTTGAGTTTCAAGGAAGTATGAACTCTAACAGACTGCACAAGAACTTTGCTACAAAAAAGTGGTGGCTTTAGGGGGTCGTGAAGGGTGTGGCTGCAACCCCCCCCCCCACATAGTAACATACTTGCTTGCTGCTGCTGCATTTCACTTTGTTGAAGAAGTGTGATTTATTGATTGTACAAATGTTTACATCCAAGCTATGGATTACATTTGTAGGTTCTGTCAAAAACGTTCTAGAAAAGAATAATAGCAGAAAACATAAAGGTTTAATAAACATGTTAAACAGTGCATATTAAAGCATGCACACCACCCAGCACCCCCATTGTAGCATCCTGGATCTGCCATAACCACTAGACCACTAGGTTATTCAAGATTTGTAATGCACTGTGGTTTGCCACAGAGAAAGTCAGTTGGATTAAAACACAATTTCAGCATGTTAAAGTAAACAAAATAAACAGAACCATATCCAAAGTGTATTATACAAAATAATGCACATGGTTTTGACCATTTGGGTGGAACAATTCTATACAAAGGGAAAAAATAACTAGTTAGCACTTTAGAGAGTCATATAGCTCTCTGACTTTGGCTCCAATGATGTCATCACATAGCACATTTGGCGGTCATTTTAAGAAGCAGGTAAGACAGATTTTTTTGACATTGGAAGGCTGATTTTGCAATTTTCAAATGCTTTGGAATCACATTTAGGTAAATTATATAAATGTAGTTTTAGCATTAATGAATACAGCAGCCTTTTCTTTAGTCACCTACGGAGTCAGATTTTTGAATAGTTTGTTGTCAAAATGTTGTTTAGGTATCCTTTAAATTCTGTTTGATTCAGGCTGCTTGCATCAAAATCATTTTGTGAATCAAGCCCATAGAATCCCAGGTAACAATAGCTAGAAACTATATGCAAAGGATTATTATTTAAATACCTTGTCAGTTTTGGCTACCCTTTCCCAAAAATTTAAATGTTGGTCTTTTTTGTGTTAATGCTCAATTTATTTCTATGGCAGTATTTCTCTAGTTGAACAAGTTTCTTCCCAAATCCCAATGGGAAATTCAGATCAAGATTTGATTATTAGAAAACATAAGGACTGGTACCGGTGTACCTTTACAGAAGGTGAATGACTTGGTTCTGATACAAAATAGGTAGGCAAGTCATTTATAAAAAGATTAAAAAGTGAAGAGGCTAATATACATCCATGCTTTACTCCTAAATTTTATTTAAATGTTTCTGATAAACGACCTTCCATGTTACAATATATCTTACTATAGTCCAGTTTTCTGAGTAACAATTTATGATTATCCTTAATATTATGTCATTCTTTTTTTTAGGGTGAGAAACTTTTCCCAAAGAAGCGATCTGTAGATTCAAACAAAAGCACTTTTGAAGTCAACAAAAGGCAAATAGATAGAAATGTATTTTTTAGATAATATTCTTTCAATAATATGCTGTAATATGATGCTTTGGTCTACTGGTAAATGACCCTTCCTGAAGCCAGCTTGGTATATGTTTAGTACATCCTCTTTCTCAATCCAGGAATTTAGTCTAGCTAAGATAACTCTTGCAAAAATGTTTCTTAAACAATCTATAAGATAATAGGTTTATAGTTTTCTGGGGAGAAGGATCTCCCTTCCTAAAAATCAGAATTATGATATTACCTTTCCATCCATGTGGGATAAAGTCTTCATCAATAATTTTATTAAAAAGTATAGCAAGGGATTTACTCTATCACTCTATCTGGATGTTGTACAAATAAGGCAGTATTTTATTGGGAGCAGGTGCTTTATCTGCCTTAGTTTGTTTTATGGCTATAGAAATATCATGTGGGGTGATATTAATTAGACCTGCTGCACAGTAGAACTTTGAAACAATCCTCTGGTGGGTATTAAATTCACAGTTATTGAAAACAATTTTTTGATAATGATTTACCAAAATCATGGGAGTTATGTGTAGGGATGTAAGTTTGTCATGGATGAGGTTTTAATGACTCATTGTTTGTTCATGAAATCATTAGTAAACAGTAGTAAATGTTGTGGCACTGTCATCATTGCTACATTCTGAAGACACTAGTGAAAGTCATGGAAGTCCTGAATAAAGATCAAACGTCATGGAATCAATGACGTGTATTACTGCCATGACAAACTTACATCCCTAGTTATGTGTGTTGTAATGTTTGAAGCATGATTACCAGTTTCCTTTGTTACAAGTAGCCAAAACTGTTTTGCATCCTTTGCTTGTATAATTTAGAGCATTTCTGGCCATTGCTTAGCCTGAAACAATTGCATTTGTGTTTGCAAAATGTCTTACCTTCTTTCCTGTAATTATTGAATAATGTGTAGTTCTCCTTAGAAGGGTTCTATCTAACAAATCTGATACACTATGACAATACAGCCTTGAATCTTTTACAGTTAATATTTCAAGTGGTGTACAATTTTTAAATTGAAATCTGGTTCAGTATTTGCTTCCTGGTATTTAATGTAGTTACATATCTGCCTGTACATTGCATGTGAATTAGTTTCATATCTGCCTGTATATTTGTATAAGTGTTGATCATGTACTTGAGGGTCTTAAACTTATTATTGTATGTTTAGATGTAAAATATGTGTTTGTGCAATATATATTCTTATGTATAAATATCTGATCTGTGCTACTTTATAATCTTTTTATGTAACATCTTACAAGACTGACTTGTGAACAAGGATTTTATCCCTAATGTCATGAATTTGATATTCTGTATAAAAATTAAACTTTTACCTATCTACCTACCTAGGTGACATGCTTTTTCGATCTGTACTGGATGATATAGAAGTGGTAGAAATGGATTGCAAATCTCTTTGATGGTGGCATATAACTGATGAACAGAAGAAAGGATTGTAAAAGAATGTTTTTAGTTTTTGTTTTCATGCCTAAGTAAAATGCCAGATTGGCTTCCAAAAGAAAATTGTCTTTATGTAAAGAAGTGCAGAGCACAAATTACATTTTAATAACAGAGGGGTTGATCACTCCCTGTTCTCGGAATAACCTTTAACTCTGAAAAATTAAACATTTGCCATTGGAACACAAATATGTAATTGACCACACTTTCTCTATTAGCAAAGGAAAATGTGTATTGAGCTGGTGAATCTCCACTCAGTGAACCATTACATATTATTAGACCTAATTTTTTCAAGAGATGCAAAAACCTTCTACCACTTCCATTTACAACATTGTCCAGTGTGACCTTTTTGGTGTTATAAAATCATCCTCTAGGTGAATAATGGGAGCAAAATTACCCCTGCTAGAGTTGAAATTCCCCATAAATATTAACTCAGCTTTAGGAGTTGTCATAATTGCTTTCTGAGTTTGGAGTTCCAACTCCTCCGATAAACCTGTATCATAATGTTCAGTATTTTTATGTGATATGTAACAATTACAAATATACAATACTTCCATGTTCAATTGAATCAACGTGATAATACGATTTGAAGATATCGGAACTTGGGTTTTGATTTCAATAGTTTACCCTGTTTTGATTAAGCTAGCAAAACCTCCTATTGGTCTTCCCTATTTAGCTACCTTTTTTGCTTTAGCTGAAACACATGAGTAGCCTTCTAACCATATATAATCTGTAGCCCAAGTTTCCCGAAAATAAATTATGGTGTGTCAAAGTTAAAAAAAAAATTGTAAATTTGCTAGATTTTTGGAAAAGACAGTTACAGTATGTTCTAAGAAAGGATCATGTCAGCGTTAATTGGTTCACTTTAATGGCTTCCCATGAAGCTTCCCTGTTCTTGATTTAAAATACATTTCTCATGAAGTCGTTCCTGCCCCAGTTGAGTTAGACATTGAAATCAATTTTGTGTAGGTATGCTTGATATTCCTTGGAAAAGTGACTCTGTAGGGGTAGACAGAATCATACTTCTGTGTCCCCAATTTTGTAGATTAACAACAATATTGAAACCCCTTTTCTGATCATGTTTTGTTTATAATGATGTCCAGTACATGAGATATGGGTGATTTGTTTACACAGTAAGTATAGCTTATCAACTTTATATTCATCAGCAAGAATAAGATTAAGCAAGTTTGTCTCAAACAGCAAATGTGATTTGACCCTCATTGGTAAACCCATTCTCCATCTTCCTCCACACCCACTGTACTCATTTATATCCAAGCATAATTCCCATTATTTTTGATAGTTTGTTACACACTGTTTTCATATAAGAGTCCTGATTTTTGTTTTGCATAAGTTCTACACCATGCAAAGTTAATAGGTCTAAGTCAGTTTTTGTAATAATTTACCTTGACAGAAGTTTTCTCTTGGTTCTTGTAATAGGAGGGCCCACTCTTAAACCTAAGAAATTGTGCAAAAAGGTTGCCCCCAAACCCACTTAGTAATTTTCATATCTGAGAGGAAAAGTTAAATTGGTGCCGCTTAGGACAGTGTGTCCCTCATTGCATAAATTATATTATTTCTGTCATATGGTGTTGCTAATTCTTGCTAAGAGGTTGAATTACCGGTTGGTTCAAAATTTCTACTGTTTCATTTCTGTTTTCATGAAGTCCATAAATTGAAATTATAGCTTTATTACCTGATAACCACAGACTAGGGTGGGGCACCTGCAAACTGAGGAGCTAGCTGCACAATCGAGCAGACTCGATAGACCACGAGGCCTGTTTCTGCTGGTGTTTTCATATGTTCATATGTTTGTATGACTATTTGAATTCTTCCAGGTGATGGTTTATTTTGGGTGGATGGGTGTTTTATGTTGGCAAGATGTCATGAACATTACCCTGTCCAGAGTTTCTTGTACAATGGCATTATTTTGAATTTTGCTGTTTCTTCCTGCACATTATTAATTGTGCCTACATGCCCCCAGTCTTTAGTCATTTTTGTAACATTGGTGGCTTTTACTTTTGACCCACCACTTTGGTTAGTGATCCAACCTTTTCTGTATCATGTGATACTATGTTAGTTCCTGTGGTAGTTTTACCTTTATGTTTCTTTTTAGTTGTTTGGTAGTCATATGACTTCATAGGACCACTAGAAGAGGGATTATTAGCCTTTTTTATTTGTTTATATTTTTCTTCTTTTTTTCTTGTTTAGGAGTTCCCCCATTTGGGGACTGAAGATGTTTGATTCATAGAAGTTATGTTACAAGAAGTAGTTAAATATTTTTATGTATTATTTAATGGACTGATTATAATTGAATCCCCTTCTGATCCCAACTCCACCTTGATCGGTTCTATAAACAAGTTTCTGTATAGCCCTTCATTGGGGCTAATGTTGACTTTATTTATTTTGATAATTTTGTCCCTCAGAATGTATAACTGGTCTAAAAAAGTACATTTGCCATATGCTGATCTTTTAGTGCATCAATTAACTTTGGAATGAAGGGAGTTGGGTAGTTTTTGACCAAATCACAGTAACTATTATCTTTGGGTTGTGGGAATTTCCATCCCATAATTCATCCTTATTAGATGTATTGATAGGATGATCCACATAAATAGGATGATCCACATTTGTTTTGTTTCATTTCATTTTTATTTTATACTGAAAGGCCTGTGAGAAAAATTGCCCATTTTCACAGGTGTCAAGCTACAATAAACATAAAGATACAAAAAGCAAAAATATACAACATATTACAACACACATATACATGAACTATGCGTTTATACACAAATCAAACACTTATAAACAGTGTATGTAAATAGATGGATTTTGAGGGACCTATTAAAGGATGAAATCTTGGAGCAGCTAACAATGGAATTTGGTGGTTTATTATCAAATTTTGTACCAATGAATTTGACTGAATTTTAAGCAAATGTTGTATTGACGAAAGGTAGCTGAAAAGAGTTTCCACTCTGTGACCTTGTGGAAGCAGCATTGATATTTTATGAAACAGACTAACAATACATTCAGGTAACAGACCCAAATGAAGCTTATGTAAGAAAACCAGTGATCTAACTTTGAATGTATCAATCAAAGATAAACAGCCTTGAGACCTATAGAGGTCACCATGGTGTGTCATTCTTGGCAGTTTAGTTGCAAAGCGGATGATATTATGGAAGGTTGACTTATGGTTATTGAGCATTCTTTCTGATGAATAGGAATAAATTATGGAACCATAGTCCATAAGTGACAATATAAAACTGTGTGTAAGAATTAACCTGGTTTCTGATGCCAAATGCTTATTAGGTCAATATAACATCCCCAAACACTGATATAATTTAACAATTAAATTAATATTGTGTAGTTTAAATGTCAGTTGACAATCCAAAATCAAACCAAAGTATTTAAATTCAGAAACCTTTTCAATAAGGTTGCCATCATTATCAAATAGGAAAAATCTATGGTGGAAACTTTTCTAGGGCTTGAGAAGACCAATAGTTTTGTTTTGAGGGAATTTAGTACCAATCTGTGTGCATCAAATTAAGTATGCAAAACACCAAAATTCTTTTGAAGGTTTTTCTGAAGATTTGAAATATGATTTCCTGAACAAAAGAAAACAGCATTGTCAGCATATAATATTAATTCAGTATTATTGCAAATTTAAGAAAGGGAATTTACAAAAAGTGAAAATAAAAGGGGCCCAAGAATGGACCCCTGAGGGACTCAACATCTCATTAAATGTTCTTTAAACAAGGAATCATTAATCAAGTTTTTTTGTATCCTGTCTTGAATATAGTGATCAAACCACGCAATCACATCTTCAGAGACATTCACGTTTGGGGAAAGAAGCTATAGCATTTTCTAACTTCATAGTTGATTCTGGAAAGGCTCCCTTTCAAATTCCATAGGAGTTGGAGGAGTAGACTGTCTATATCAGTAATCTCCTTTGAGGGTAATGGTTGTACTTGTGCATCAATTTTATCCAAATTTACTTCTTTGTTATAGTACAAATTTGTAGGCAATGATATATTTTTGAAATTTTTTGTTTCACCACTACAAATTATTACTGAGTAGTTTCCTTCATCTTTACCATGATTTGGGGCAGATTGTGCCCTCTCTACTTTCCATGGGCTTTATGAACTAATGGGGTGGAGTGGCTATGCATGTGCATCTGAGGTGTGCAACCACTCCACACCCTATGCGCCCCCAACATGGGATGCACAAAGGGAGACATGCAACACATACGTGCCCGATCAGCAATGCTCCAGGGTGGGTGGGGTGGAGCCAGCACTACATGCCATGCACTAAGGTGCATAGTGCTGACCATGGGGGTGCTTAGGGGGCATAGGGTATGCCAGGGAGAACCCTGCCTTAAACCCCCTATGTTTCCCATGCACACCCCACAGGAGAGGGTGAACAGCCAATTGATCCACCAGGGCCACAGAATATGGCCACTGGATGCCACCCTCCTGTCCTAGCACACTGCAGTGAGTGTGGCAACCCCCCATCACCCACAACACCCATGCCCTTCACAGGGGCACCAGCACAAGGCTGCTGCCCCCCTGCCTAACAGCACCACATGGCAGCACATCCCCCCACTTCTGGTGGTACAGTTTCCCCTTGTCCCCCCATGCCTGCAAGCATGCCCCCCCACCTATTCCACTGCACCAATCTGTTATATCTGAGGGCCAATGACATTGCCCTCCCTCATCTGCCACAACCGCTGGCCATCAGATAGCCATGGGGCAAGCTGCCAATGCATGCCCCACTGCACGAGGGATCCAGTGTGAGACCCAGTCTGGGCATCTGATTGGATGCCCGGTCAGATCTGTGACCCCACCCCTGGTTGCCTTGCAGAGTCCTGTGAGCTAGGGGAGGCAGGACTATGGACAGGTAGCTGGTGGTCGTGAATGCCACCAGTGTGCACCTGTCTATGGGTGTGCAACAATGCAGGGGCAGGGTATGTGCATGTTGTGCATACCTACACCCAATTGGTACATAGAGCCCCAATTTTTTTCCCAATTGTTTGAAAAGGTGAGACACACTAAGCTGATTGCTTGGTTATAGGTGCAACCTGGTAGCACAGGGAAGTTAAGTGACTTTCTCAGGGTCACACAGTATGCAAGTGGGGGCTGTGGGATTCAAACCCAGGTCTCCAGATTTGCAGTTCAGAGCCTTAAACCACTGTGCTATACTCAGGGCCCCTACTTTTCTGTGGCACAGTGGGACCAAGTTCTGCAGCAAGACTACCATTTGCCGCAGAACTTATGCGGCGGTGGTTTGTAATTTCTGCGGAAGTTCTGCGGCACTAACAAACTACCACATCACAGTGTCAGCTTGTCATCTTGACTTCACTTTCATGGCAGTGGTTATAGCAATCAGGATGGTGGAAAGCAGAGTAACACTAGTTCAAAAAATAACAGACTTATAAAAATAATTTTATGCCTAAAAAAGCAAAACAAATGTCTCTACCTTAAGGTCCTAGCCTGTTGCATAAATGACATATGCAGAGGGGATCTTATGTGATAAATAAGGTATTTCTATATGCATGCTATCTATTCCACTAATGAGGTTTCCACTGTCTATCACTTACATATTTGTATGTGCTTTCTATACCACTCATGAGGTTCCCACTGTGTATCATTTATATATTTATATGCAATCTGTAACATACATACAAATGTGTGTGTGTGTGTGTGTGGTGAGACAGAGATACTGCATATGTGTGTGTGTGTGTGTGTGTGTGTATATATATATATATTTTTTTTTTTTTTATTTTTATTTCCATGAACTTGCATCCTCATTCATACAGGTCCCATTGGAAATGGAATAGAGGAGTTATTGCAAAACTCATTTTTCATGTCAACCTGCTTACCCTGACACACTGTGTAACACTATCAGGCCATGACATGCATGTGAAACAATTGTGAGCTAGAGTTCTCCAGTGCATCACAATGTGTCTGCCATGTGACAGAACACTGCACTGTACCTTCCCAGGCTCTGAGCAGTGATGTGTTCCACCAATCCTTGTGCTGCCCAGCCAGCTCCCAGAGCTAATCTCTGAACCTGAGTTGCCGGCATGGAAACACAGCATGCTACCCTCTGGCCCAACAGCTGTCCCTGCACACAACATTTCTCCATAACTTTTAGGTGATTCTATCAACCAGTGACAATATGTAATCAATAACCCTGGCAAAAATACATACAGTGCAATTTATTTAACATGTCTAGCCTTTCAGCAGGTCTACACATTATTATATGCCCCTTTTCTGGTCATAATTACTTTATTTTTCTTAAAAATTACAGTTAAATTCATTTTACCAGTTATTCATTTCAGATGGCATCTCTATACCTTAAAGGCACAAATAGGTTTGTACAAAGTGAGGTTGCTATTGACAAGGTTTTGTTAAATTTGGCCCTATCGCAATAATGTAAGACTGAAAATTGTATTAGGCTGTAGTGCAGGTTGAGCAAATATCACCATGCATGAAGTGCTGTGCCACCGCCTCTGGCAGTGGGAGCTGTGGTAGATGAGTGACTGTTAATTTCTGTTGCAGAATGCAGCCATTTCGTTAGCTAATGTATGATGTTATAGCAATTATAACATCACTTTCTGAGCATATAGGGGGGTTTTGGATATAAAAAGATGGGAAGGGAACCAGATTCTATGGATAAACAGAAATATTAATAAAAAATCACCAAGAAGAGTGAATTATGCGGCACCTCAGAAGTTCTGCGGTAGATTGCAAATTCTGCGCAAAATTCTGCGGTCACAGAATTCTAGGGGCCTTAGCTATACTGCTTATAACTGTGGTGTGGATGCATGCAATAACTTTAATGTCAGTGTTTGCTTTGCCTTTCTAAAGTCTTCTCCCACAGAAATGGGTGGTTGTTTAGCAACCCTTTGGATACTGGGGATATATTATCTGGCCAGAAAGGAGCTGTAGTTGTTTGGGCACAGCAGCAGGGAGTGCTGGGGAGGAGTTGAGGATGTTGCTCGCTGCATCGGTGGTGGAGAATCCACCGGGGGCTAAATAGGCGGCGGGAGGAGCTGGGGCTGCATTGGCAGCTGGAGGGTGAATCAGGGGCAGGATGGGCACCAGAGCAGACTTCCCGGTAGCTGCAGTTGGCAGCAGGACAGAGCTGGAGGGTGCAGAGCTGGGCTAAAAAAGACAGGCCCAGCTGCCTTCACTAGATCTGGCCAGAGAGTTATAGTTGCTTGGGCACAGCAGCAGGGTGCACTGGGGAGCAGCTGAGAAGGTTGCTTGCCACATTGGTGGTGGGAAATCCACCAGGAGGCCACACAGGTGGTGGTAGGAGCTGGGGCTGCTTCGGCAGCTGGCCACATCAGCGGTGGAGAGCACATTGGGAGCTGCATCAGCAGTAGGAGGAGCCGTAGCTGCATCAGCAGCTGAAGAGTGAATTGGGGCAGGACTGGCACTGGAGCAGACTTCCTGATGGCTGCAGTCAGCAGCTGGCCAAGGCTGGAGGGTGTGGAGCTGCTTTTTGCCAGGAGGGTGGAGGACCAATCGGAGGACAGGGTGCCAATTTTGAATTCACAGCTGGGCTATATAGATGGGCCCAGCTGCCTTCACTAGATCTTCCCTGAAAGGAGCTGTAATTGTGCCCCACACCACCCACCCTGGCCCTGACCTCTATTAAATGGTCTGTGGGGATGGAGCCTTGGGGGAGGGCAAGGTAAGATTGGGTGAGCTGGAACACTAGGAAGGTCAGACTTTTTGCTGGCTGGTAGGGGGCAGGTAAAGGAGTCATGCCCATGGTACTGGCTTGGGCATTGTGATTACTGCTGGGGATTGCTAAGGCATGAAAAGCTTGTGGGCATTGTGATTATTACTGTGGACTGCCAAGGCTTGAAAGCTGGATATTGCTGGGAACAAGGGCAAATTGTTGTAAACTGACTACTGCTGGGTATTGCTTGTGTAAAAACAGGGCACATTGATGTGATCTGACTAATGCTGGGTATTGCATGTGTAATAATAGCTGGTAGAGAACTTGTGTAGGATTGACAGTGTATAATTGCTGGAAGGGGACCATATTACTCACACCCAAAATAAGAGTAGACTTGGGGTTTGCCAGAGCGGGCATCTTTGGTAGGGTGATTGGGTGTACAGGGTGCAGGGCGGCCATAATATTGAAATTGGGCATGGAGGTTCGGAGGGTGCTCAGTGTGTTTTCAGCTGGTGGGTCTTAGAGAGGAGGTCAAGGGGATCAGAAGGCAGCTGGAAGGTGGGAAGGGGAAGGGTTGGGGAGGTAAGGTGGGGAAAGGACCATAAGAGGTTAGACGAGGCCAAAATGGCATATCCCAGGGGACAGGTGGACAAGACCAAAGGGGCATATCCCCGGGGATAGGAAGACATGGACCATATGGTTACTCAGGAAGGGTGGGGCACGAAAGAGGCAACATACAGGAAGCACTCCATAGGGAGGGGGCTGCCCAGATGGAGCAGATGAGGAAGGGGGGATAGGAGAGAGCAAATTGGGGGAAGGCATTACACTTACTAATCGATTTACCTTGCTATATGCAGGAGATAAAGAGGAGGAGGCTGGTGGGAGAGGGGAGCTGGCAGAGAGAGAGGGTTTGGCCAGTAAACTGAGGGCAGAGGGGGACAGAGGATGGAGCCAAAACCAAAGGAAAGGGATGGGAGGAGGGACATGAACCTAGGTTGGAGGGAGGTATGGTAGATGGAGGAGCACAGAGAGAGGCCAGGGTGGAAGGGGGCAGGACTTGGGTCAGGCTGGTGTCCAGGCTGAGGAAGCAAACCAAGGGGGAGCAGTAGAGAGCTCTATAGACAGGCCAGCTTCAAGACAGGAAAAACTGGAAGAGGTGGAGAGTAGGGAAGAGGAGGAGGGAAGGGGAGGGAGAAATATAGCAGATGGGGTGGAAAGTGCAGGTCCAGAGTGGGGGAGGGAGCAGTGGGAGGATGCTCAGGTGGGGGATCTGAGGATAACACCTCAGGAAGGGAGACTGGGGGGGCAAACTCTGGCCACCCAGGAGAATGGGGGGCGAGGAGTAAGCTGGGAGATGCAGGCAAAAGAAAGAGTATGGTAGGGCACACACAGGTGTGTGACCCCCAGGCTGAAGGGGGAAGGAGGAGCAAGATGGGGGTCAATGACAGAAGGAGGAGCCTGGAAGGAACAAAATGGGCTAATAAAGTGGGGAAGGGGTGAAGGTGATTCCGCTGGGGGCTCCATGACCAGGGGTATCCAGTAGGAGGTGGTGGGGGAGAGTAAAAGCAGCCCAGTCAGGGCTAAATGTATTCCAGGGCTATCCGTACACAAGGCCAAATTCCAGCTATACTCAATAGCACTGGAATGCGGGGAATCCCCAGACTTCCTAGTACATCTGGGAACAAATGACTTGGAAGGGAACAGTGAGTTAGAGATACAGGCTAGATTCTGGGAACTGGCCAGGGTTTGCCACTCTATAGGAAGCACAATTTCCATCTCTGAGATTCTGCTGATACCAAGGGCGACCGGGGAGGACAAGCAAAAACTTAGAGGGGTGAACCGGTGGCTCAGGGACTGGTGCAAGGCAGAGGGGTATAGGCTGGTGTGGCACTGGGGGGATACATGGGATGATAAGGGGCTATATTCCAGGGATAGGATATACCTCAATCTGGAGGGGAGGGAGATCCTGAAACTAAAGCGTGTTGGATTTATAGGTGAGAGGTGTTGTTTAAACTTGTAAAGGGGAGAGGGTTAAATAAAAGAAAGGCCCCAGGAGGGCTGATAGAGGTTCCAGGTCTAGGGCAAGAAAAGAGTGTGGGGGACTGCATTGCAAATCCAAGGAGATTTGTGCAGAAGAGGGACTGCGCAAGGCTGGGGGGGACTGGGGGGGAGAGGTCGGTGTGGAGGACAGTCCTGATCAATGCCAGGAGCATGGGTAATGAAATGCCTGAGCTCCAGGCTATGCTGGTTGAGGGAACAGTGGATGTGGTGGCAATTATGGAGACATGGGCCACCCAGAGAAATGATTGGGACCTAAACTTGGAGGGCTACAAAATATTCAGGAAAGACAGACGAGTGGGAAGAGGGGGAGGTGTAGCACTGATAGTCAGAAATGACATAGTGGTTAGTGGAGAGGAGGAGGCCGGAGGGAGTGTGGAGGCAATTTGGGTAACCCTGCAAATGAGGGGAGGAAAAAAATTGAAAATAGGGGTGGTGTACAGGATCCCCGCAGTAGAGGAAACTCTGGAGGATAAACTGGTTGAGCACATCAAGGGTCACTGTGACATTGGAAAGGGTAGGGTGGTGGTCATGGGTGACCTTAATATGCCTGGGGCTGACTGGGATACTACGACATCCTCTGTGGCCAGGGAACAGAGACTGATGGACGTCTTTCAGGATGCCTTCCTGGTCCAACAGGTGGAGGAACCTATTAGGGAGGATCAGATATTGGACATTGTCATAGCGGACAGTAACCAGATAAGGGGCCTGGAGGTGTGCAGCCCACTGGCAGGCAGTAACCACACCACGGTCTGGTTTCTGCTGTATCTAGGAGGGGAGGAGAACCGCACTAATACAGTAGTAGTAGAGTTCAGGGGAGTGGACTTTGTGGGCATGGGTAGAATTCTATGGGGGAGCTTGGACAAGATTAGGCAGGACATGGATGCTGGAAGCTTGTGGGAGACCATTAAGAAAGGGGTGCAGGAGGCTACTAGGTCCTTTACAATAGTAAGGTGAAAGCATGGTAGAACCAGTAAGCCATGTCGGTGGACCAGGGAGGTGCAAGAGGCGGTGAGGGAAAAAAAGTCTGCCTACGCATGTTTTAAGCACTCAAGGGGGGATAAGGAGTGGGGAGAGTATGAATTGATGGCCAGGAAGGTCACCAGAGTGGTGAGGGGAGCCCAGGTGGGGTTGGAACAAAACCTGGCTAGGGATATCCGGGGGGAAGGAATTCTATAGATACATAAGTGAGAAGAGAAAAGCGAGGACACAGATCAGCAGGATTAGGACTGGGGAGGGGATGGGCTCAGGAAGCAGGGGAGCAGGCAGAGGTACTAAATGAGTACTTTACCTCAATTTTTATAGAGGGAGACAGGGGATCCCTGCAGTCCGATGGTAGGGAAGGGGAGCCAACAAAATTAAGAGGTCAGTTTGAGACCAGAGGACTGAAAGAGGTTAGGCTACAGGCTGGGCCAGACCTAGAAGGGGTTGAGCGGTTGCATGAGGGGGAGGCAGGGTGGGAGAAATCACAGTGGATAGGGTGAGGGAGGACCTTCGGAAGCTAAAAACAGATAAGGCACTGGGGCTGGATGGGCTACATCTGAGGGTTTTGAAGGAACTGGCACAGGAGCTGGCAGCTCCACTGGCTGCACTCTTTAACACCTTTCTGCAGACAGGATGGATGCCCCAAGACTGAAGAGTGGCTCATGTAGGCCTATTCACAAAGGGGGGGGGTCTAGAGAAGAGATGGGGAATTATGAGCCTGTCTGCCTAATATCTGTGGTAGGCAAAGTAATGGGGGGGCATTATCAAGGAGAGGCTTGGGAGGCAGCTGGAAAGGTTAGGGCACTGGGATGATAAACAATATAGTTTTGTCCGAGAGAGATCATGTCAGACCAACCTTGTGGAGTTTTATGACTGGGTGATGGGTGCCCTGGACAGACATAGGCCAGTGGACGTCCTTTACCTGGATTTCAGAAAGGTGTTTGATTTGGTACCCCATAATGGTCTGCTAGCAAAGTTGGAGGAGATGGGGGTGGGAGGACAGTTGCTCAAGTGGGTAGAAAATTGGGTTATGGGGTGAATACAGAGGGTAATGGTCAGTGGGATAGTCTCCTCCCCCAGGAAGGTAATTAGTGGGGTCCCCCAAGGTTCAGTATTTGGGCCACTCCTGTTCAATGCCTATGTCTCGGATATTGGGAGGGGGGTTAGGAGTAGGCTGAGTCTCTTTGTGGATGACTCCAAACTGGGTGCACTAATGGATAGGGAAGAAGTGAGAGAGACAGGCCAGGGTGACCTGGATACCCTGGAGGGGTGGACAAGGAGGTGGGGATTGAAGTTTAATACTGGGAAATGTAAGGTATTTCATTTGGGGGTCAGAAACCCTGACCATGTATACACCCTGGGGGTGTCACACTGCAAGTCACACCTGGCGAGAGGGATCTAGGGGTGGTGGTAGACGTCAACATGAATAACTCTGAAAATTGTAGAAGAACCACAGCCAGAACAAACAGGACACTGGGTTGCATAGCTGGGGGAATTACATCCAGGAGGAGGGAGGTGATCCTCCCTCTGAATAATGCCTTGGTCAGGCTGCACCTAGAGTACTGTGTGCAGTTCTGGAGACCTCATGTGAAGAAGGACATAACACTGCTGGAGGGGGTCCAGAGAAGAGTCACCAGGATGATTCAGGGCATGGGGGAGGCTCTTTGAGGAGAGACTGGAAGAGCTCAGGATGTACACACTGGAGGAGAGAAAAGACAGGGGAGACATGATGGGGTCTTCAAGTACGTAAAAGGAATAACCAACAGCGGAACCAAGGAGCTGTTCAGGTTAAAGAAGGGCAGAACAACCAGGGAGCATGAGTGGAAGTTGGAGGGGGGAAATTACAGGGGTAATGTAGGAGATATTATTTCACTGAGAGGGTAGTGGAGCCGTGGAATGTGCTGCCTGGGAGGCTGGTGGAGGAGGGCACAGTGGAGGGCTTCAAGAAAGGGTGGAACAGGTACAAGGGGAAACTAAAGCCAAAGAAGACCGTCTTGGGGGCTGGGGGGCAGGAAAGTGAGCACCCACTAGGCGTCTGGCTACCGAGCAGACATGACAGACCACTAGGCCTATTCTGCTGGCTTTTAGTATGTTGGTATGTTAATATATCTTCATGGACCATGCTTGCATTCATTTGGCCTTTTCTCCTATTTTTGCATTTAGGGAGCCTTGTAAACAAGCCCATCATAAATATTCCCCTGAATAGATTGCATAGTTAAGCATATTTTTGTCTCTGAACAGTAGCTTTCTCCCCCTAGTAGTGACTACCATTTTTCTCTTGCTCACCACTAAATATATACTGTGTATATATATATATATATATATATATATATATATATCAATAGTATAAAATAGAGGTGTAAAATATAAAGAATATCAGAAAAGAGGAAACTTCAATGAATAATTAAAGGATGTTCACTTTGTCTTTAAAAGCCATAAGAAAATATTTCCTCGAAGAGTTTCTTTGACTGTAGTTTATAATCTTTTCCTTTAAAAGAACCAGATGGCTAGTAGAGGTCAAATCTATTTGATCAGTCTTGTTACCCAATTTTGAAATTTATGATGAGGTTTGGTCCTGTTAGTGGTGTTCTCTGTTCTTCTAATTTTCCCTTTTGTTATGGAAAATCTCGAGATTCTTAAGAAATAGCCAGGGATCCCATGAACACCCTAGACTTGATTTTCAGAGCCTCTTTAGACTGACATAATGTGTGTCAAACTCCTGCTTGCATCAATGCCAGGTGTGCTGGGATCTTTCTGCTGTATTTTGGCAGCCGAGTGGTCGTGGTGCCAAACTCTCCAATGCAGTTGCAAGTGAGACTTTTCTCCAAATGGTAGGTGCACAGAAAAGGACCAATGGAAGCTGCAGCACACCTGACCATCATTGTAAGCAGTGAAATCTGTATTGGCCCTAATGACACAAGCATCTGTGCCACCAAGGGCCACTGCCCCTGGGTCCAATCAGCACTGCAGTGAAGGGCTCTGAACACCAGGCTACATGTGGAGCACATAATTAGCCTGGCCATCTACTGGTATGACCCTTCTCACCAAGCCCAGACCATGCCTTCACCACTCCCAGCTGTCTTCCAGAGATGTGAGGCACACATCACTACCAGACATTCCAGGTCACAGCCACACAACTACCACTGTGGCTGTCCAGAACTGAGGCACCAGTGGGGAGGTTGTGGCCATCCCTGCACCATACTCTGTCACTTATCACCCCTCATACAGGTGGCAGCAGGGTCCCTGCCCATGTGGCACCAATGCCACATACACAGCCCCATAGTGGCAGGTGCACACAATATCAGATGAGTTATCTAGCCCCACCACAGGAGCTTTCTGTGCTGTTGTGAGACATGCAACTGGAACAACATCCCCTGGACATGTAAATATGGAATTCCCATTGGGGTACCTGCAGAATAATGGTGCATGTGACAGAAATGGGAAGGAAGGAGTTAATGGTTTGGATTCTGTAGTTGGCATTTTTTAGCAGTCTGAAAAAAATACACACACAGGCTGGAATTCCACTGTCCACTAGCATCTGGCTAGGTAAGCCATAAATCTCAGACACACAGACTCACAGTTTAAAGGGATTGGTTCACTCAAATATAAACTTAAGGATAACAGGGAATATAATTGGTCACTGATAGGTGTTCAGTCTGATTGGGACAATTAACTACTTACATGGTAGTTGACCGGTGCATTCAAAGGGGGGTAGGAATTATCTAATCTCAAGACAGAATATAAGATTCTGAAAGACAGTGAGTGGGGAGTTACTGTACTCTTGGAGCTGAAGGAAGAAACTGTCCAAGAGACTAAGCTTGGACCTACCTTTCTAGCTATGCCTGTGGGAGCTGGCAGATAGCATAGAGTCCAGTTCCCCTTGAAAGTATAGGGAAAGGGTAAGTTTGATACTAGCATATCTCAGTAATAGCCTTTTTCTTTTCTCATCTGTTATTTTAAAACATTTGTTTACTTTTCCTGTATCAGTGTTATTCTCTTGTGTTGAATATAGATATCCTGTAATGCTTCTTTTCACTTTCTGTTAAGTAAAAAGCTATTTATTTACTGAACAGCTGTGACTGTAATGTAATTTTTCTAAGGTAATACATGGTTTCCACTGGCTGAGGTAAACTATGTTTAGCATCCACCATCTGAGAGAGACACACTACCAGACTTTGATCTGTGCAATTGCACATTTGACTACCCAGTTTAGTAAACTTGGGAGGTTGGTGTTGGGCGAACCCAGCTGGTGGCAGTGAACACCTGAGGATAGACATCTCTCTAAAAGCTGTTCCAGTTCAGAGAGAGGTGGGTTGTCACAATTGGTGGAAATGGTGGGATGATGATAACGGTCTGTTTAGCACACTGAGATACGGAGTTTGCCAGTGGAACATTTACCTAAGCAGTTGCAAAACAGGATATATAAGAGAATACACTTGTACAACTGTTTTTTTTTTGTTTCCAGTTAGCACAGTGTAGTGTAGGGTTAAAGAAAGAGGTCTGAGGAAGTATGACTCGCTTACTGTGCAACAGCTTTGCAAAAAGTGTCAGGAAAAGGGGGGTTCAGCTTGAAGGTCTTGAACACAAGAAAAAGACAGACCTCATAGCTGCATTGGTGGCACATGACCAGAAGCAGACAGTCCCTGGGGGTGAGTCAGGAGCTGATGTAGTAGACCCCCCAAACCAGCTTGATGCACTGTGACTGCAGCTGTTGCTGCAATACAAGGCACGGGATGCTAAAGCAAAAACAAAAAGGTGGGAAACAGAAACAAGAAGACAGGAAGCAGAGAAAGAACTGGAAGAAAAGAGATTGGCAGACAGAGAAAAAGAACATCAGGAAAAAGAAAGAGAATGCCAGGATAGAGAGAAGAAACGACAGCATGAGCTCCAGAGACAACAGCATGAGAAGGAAATAATGATCCTGCACAGCCAGCAAACTGTGAGTAATGGTGGAGTGATTTCTCCTCATGAAGCCAAAATTAATTCTAAATTGTTCCCCCAGTTTAGAGAGGGAGATGATCTTGATCTATTTTTAAGATCATTTGAGAGAGTACGTGAGCAATTCCAATTGACTAAGGCTTTGTGGTCAGCTTATCTCACACCCTTACTTATGGGAAGGGCTTTGCATGCATTTTCTAAAATGAGTGATGAAGACTATGCTGATTGTGATAAGGTTAAAACAGTGTTGTTGAAACAGTTTGAATTAACTCCTGAGGCTCACAGAAAGAAATTTAGGGAGTTAAAGAAAAGCCCAGAAGACAGTTATGTGGAACTGCAGGTGCAACTGTGTATTTACCTTGATAGGTGGGTGGAGGGGGCTAAAGCAGACACCATGGAACTAATCAAAGATTTGTTTGTGAGGGAACAATTTCTTAAAATGGTGCCTGAGAATATGTGTGTATGGCTCTTAGACAGGACATGCACCTCCTCAAAGGAAGAGGCAGCAAGTGCTGACATATACATGTCTAGCAGGCCATATGCACAGCCTAAGTCTCATGGTGGGGGGCAGCACTTGGTTATAAGGGGTACCATGGGGGGCAGCCCAAAGGAAACCAGCCTGCTCCTAAGCCCAAAGCAGAACCCTCTGGTTCTAAAGGGACCCAAGAGACAGGACCCAAGAAATGTCATATTTGCAATCAAGTGGGGCACTTGAGATATAACTGCCATCAGAAAATGATTAAGGGGCAAAGGAATGGGGAAGGGGGTGATCAAAATAGCACTGATGTGTTTGTGGGGTATGTCCAGCCTGAAGAACCACTATACTTTGATGAGAATATGCATCTTATTGTAGTTAATGGAACAGTAACACAGGGACTGAGGGACACAGGAGCTTACTTCTCCCTGGTGAGACAGGATCTCATCCAGGCAGAGCAGATGTTGCCTGGGAAATACTCCAAGATCTGGAGAGCCACAGGGCCAGTAGTCCAAATACCAATGGCTTGAGTCTACCTGGGCTGGGAGGGGGGTCATGGAGAAAAGGAGGTGGGGGTTGTATAGGACCTCCCTGTAAATGTGATCATGGGGAATGATTTTGACCACAGGAAAAAAACTGGTGTGTGTTGCAACTCATAGTCAGGAAAAAGGACAATATTCTAAGGGTGAAGAGGGGGTGACTCAAGGTGGTCCAGACCCTCCCTCAACTGCTGAGGAAGTGGCTAGCACGGGGGAAGGGCTGGCTAGAAGCAGCAATCCTGAACCCCAGTCACAAATAGAGGAGCCCACAGGACTTCCTCCTGTAGGGACACTGGGAAGGGTCAGATAAGGGCAGCTGAGCCCTGCACAATGAACTGACCCTACCCTGCAAAAACTGAGGGAAATGGCTATAAGGGCTGAGGGTCCTAGGCAGGTAGATAGTCCATTTACTGGGACAATGGATTGCTGTACAGAGATTGTACAACAGAGGAAGGGCTGGATGGCAAGGTGCTTCAGCAGCTGGAAGTCCCTAAGGTTCACTGCCAGTCGCTTTTAGTCCCTGCCCATGATATCCCTTTTCCAGGCCACTTGGGGGTGAGGTACAAGAAAAAGCAGCTGATCAACAATTTCTTCTGGCTTAGTATTGGCAAGGATGTGGCAAATTATTGCAGGACTTGTCCACAGTGTCTGCAGGTGGGGAAATAGGGGACAAGGCCAAGGCAGCTTTGGTGCCCCTGCCATTATTGATGAACCCTTCAAGAGGGTAGCTGTGGACATAGTGAGGCCACTGAGCACCCCAAGTTGCACTGGCAAGTGGTATATCCTGGTGGTAGTTGACTATGCCACAAGATACCCAGAGGCAGTGGCCCTATCATCCTCTGAGGCAGAACCAGTGGCAGACGCACTGTTGGGAATATTTAGCCAGGTGGACTTTCCCCAGGAGATACTGTCAGATTGGGGTGCCAGTTTCATGTCAGGGTTAATAAGTAGTTTGTGGGAGAAGTGTGGGGTAAAGCAGCTCAAATCCTCCCCATACCATCCCCAAGCTAATGGACTGTTGGAGCAATTTAATTCAACCATTAAAACCATGCTAAGGACTTCTGCAGACCTGCATAAGAGGGACTGGGAAAAATATTTGCCTCATCTCCTGTTCGCATACAGGGAAGTCCCACAGGAGTCCACAGGGTTCTCACTTTTGAGCTCCTGTTTGGTCATAGGGTGTGGGGGGGCCCCTAGATTTGATTCGGGATGAATGGGAGGGTGACCATGCCTCCCAAGGGGAGTCTGTTGTGGAGTATATCCTGAACTTCAGGGACCTCCTTAAGGAGCTCATGGGGCTTGCTCAGGAGCACCTGATCACTGTGCAACAGCAGCAGAAAGTCTGTTATGACCATGGGGCTCGAGCCAGAGAATATGATGTGGGACAGTGAATAATGGCACTCATCCCTGTCTAACAGAATAAACTACAGGCAGCATGGGAGGGGCCATTGTTCACTGTCCAAAAGATTAGTGATGTCAATTACATGATAGAGCTACTGGACAGGAGATGCAGGCAGAAGGTGTACCATGATAACATGCTGAAGCCCTACTATGACAGGGAGGAATTGGTCCTTCCTGTATGCAGTGCCCCAGAGGAGGAAACTGAGATGGATCCACTGGTGGACCTGCTGGGGAGGACTGGGTTGCATCCTCCATGGACAACCTTACCCTCTCCGAAAAGCTGACACCAGCACAGGTTCAGGAAATTTGGGGAGTGCTGAGAGAATGTGAGGACATGTTCACAGGGAAACCAGGGTACACCGCGATGACAGAGCACCATGTGGATACAGGGACCCAGGTTCCTCTGAAACATTTTCCCTACTGGATACCTGAGCACATTAAGCAGACCATGAAAGAGGAGATCAAGGAGATGCTGGAACCTGGAGTAATCCAGTAATCTAGTAGCTCCTGGGCATCACCCATGGTATAGATCCCCAAAAAGGAAGGCACCACACAATTCTGCATTGACTACCAGAGGCTTAATAGCTACACAGAGTCTGATGCCTATCCCATGCCCAGAACAGATGAGACCCTGGAGCAACTGCAGGGAGCCAAGTATCTGACCACAATAGACCTAACAAAGGGCTACTGGCAGGTACCTCTGACCCCTGCCGGCAGGGAGAGATCAGCTTTCATTACTCCATTTGGCTTATACGAATTGGATCTATGATGGGTGATCGACAAATTTCTTTTTGAATGCCCCGACAGTGAACCCAGCAGGTTGACTGCATTTAGCAGTCGACTGCCAGTTTCCCAGCACAGGAAGTGTTTTCTAAGGGGGGGTTTCACCCCCTGAACACCCCACACGGGGGCTGTGCCCCCCACACTCCCCCACTAAGGATTATCAACTCTGACTTGGAGCTGATTCAGGGGGGGTGCAGGACCCCTGACAGATAGTGCCCAGTTCCAGCGGGTCTCCTACAGCGGCATGGCACTGTAGTTGCTATGGGGGACCTCGCTGTCAAACTGTCACTGTTGGGTGGGTATACCATACAAATACAAGGTAATGCCATTTGGAATGAAGAATGCACCTGCAACCTTTTAACAGCTTGTGGATCGCATTCTGTCTGGGGTAGGTGAGTTTGCATTGGCGTATATGAATGATATAGCCATATACACCCAGACCTTGGATGAACACATCAAGAATATATGGGATGTGTTCCACAGGCTGAAGAATGCAGGTCTGATAGTCAAGGTGGAAAAGTGCCAGATAGGTATGGCAGAAGTGTTCTACCTTGGGCACTGGGTGGGTAGTGGACACATCCACCCAGAGCCTGCCAAGGTAGATGCCATCCTGGCCTGGCCTACTCCTACTACCAAGAAACAGGTAGGGGCATTTCTGGGGACAGCAGGATACTACCAGAGGTTTGTTTCTTGCTATAGTGATCTGGCTAAGCCTCTGACAGATCTAACCAAGAAGGGAAAGCCAGATAAGGTGCAGTGGTCAGAAGGCTGTGAGGTCGCTTTACAGGAGCTAAAGAAGGCCTTAAGTCACCCAGCTGTATTGGCCATCCCCAATTACAGTCTAAGGTTTATGGTCCATGTGGATGCCTCAGATCATAGGCTGGGGGCCGTGCTGAGCCAGGTTACCCAGCAGGGGTAGGAGCACCCGGTTGTGTACCTCAGCTGGAGGCTTTTGCCCAGAGAGGAGGCATATGCCACAGTCAAGAAGGAATGCTTGGGAATAGTGTGGGCCCTTCTGAATCTGCAGTCTTACCTATGTGGGAGAGAATTTACTGTGGTCACAGATCATAATCCCCTGATCTGGCTTCATAGGTCAAGCAGGCAAAATGGAAAACTACTAAGTTGGAGTTTGATATTGCAGGCATACAACATGACCATCCATCATTGCAGTGGTAAACAAAATGCCAGTGCAGATGGACTATCTAGACAGGTCTAATAGCATGGCTGGATACTTTGGGCACTTCCCAGCTGTTGCATTAACAGCTGTGTCACTTGGGGTGGCCCAAAGGACACGCCTTCATCACCTGAGGTGGAGGGGGAGATGTGACAGAAATGGGAAGGAAGGAGTTAATGGTTTGGCTTCTCTAGTTGGCATTTTTTAGCAGTCTGAAAAAAAAAAACACACACAGGCTGGAATTCCACTGTCCACTAGCATCTGGCTAGGTAAGCCATAAATCTCAGACACATAGACTCACAGTTTAAAGGGATCGGTTCACTCAAATATAAACTTAAGGTAAAAAGGGAATATAATTGGTCACTGATAGGTGTTCATTCTGAATGAGACAATTAAATACATACATGGTAGATGGTTGGTGCATTCAAAGGGGGATTAGGAATTACCTAATCTCAAAAGAGAATATAAAATGCTGAAAGGCAGTGAGTGGGGAGTTACTCTTGGAGTTGAAGGAAGAAACTGTCCAAGAGACTAAGCTTGGAACTACCCTTCTAGCTATGTCTGTGGGAGCTAGCAGATAGCATAGGGTCCAGTGTCTCTTGAAAGGATAGGGAAATGATAGGGAAAGGACAAGTTTGATACTAGCATATCTCAGTAATAGCCTTTTTTTGCCATCTGTTATTTAAAAACATTTGTTTATTTTTCCTGTATCAGTGTTATTCTCTTGTGTTGAATATAGATATCCTGTAATGCTTCTTTTCACTTTTTGTTAAGTAAAAAGCTATTTATTTACTCAACAGTTGTGACCGTGATGTCATTTTTTTAAGGTAATACATAGTTTCCACTGGCTGAGGTAAACTCTGTTTAGCATCCGCCATCTGAGAGAGAGAGAGAGAGACACACTACCAGACTTTGATCTGTGCAATTGCACGTTTGACTACCCAGTTTTGTAAACTTGGGAAGTTTGTGCTGGGCAAACCTAGCTGGTGGTAGTGAATACCTGAGGACAGATACCTCCCTAAAAGCTGTTCCTGCCCAGAGAGAGAGGTGGGTTGTCACAGCAACTATGGTAGGGATTATATTGTTGAATGGTGTGGTGGATGGCAGCATGTATTACGGGTGAGCACTTGGTACTGTGTTTCCCAGCATGTAATGTGGATAGAGAAATGAAGTGCTCTGATGCCCTGCTAGAACCCATGTCCTGCAGAGGTCCCTACCTTCATTACTGGTGCAACTGTGTAGCTAATGGCAGGAAGGGAGTCTGGGTAGCTCTCCACATGCATGCCACTAGATGATGCCCTTAGGGTCTGACCAACTGTAGCTTCCCTGCCATGGTTTCTGAGAGGTGCAGCTACGATGTGTGGGGGACAGGCTACCACACCTGCATCCACAACATTGGCCACTCATGGACAATACACCACAGTTGGCCACTTGGGTACCTAATAGCACACACATGGGTTCCACTGCACACAGCTCCTGTTGCATCCTGGAACCACTGACAGCAGAGTTCTGCAGGGACACCCATCTGACATGCATGGTATAGACATTTTGCCACCATGCATGGGGGACTGGGACACCAGCGACGTCTGCTCCATGGGATGTGGCAGATGACAGCGTGAGTGCGGTATGCTTCCATGTCTGGGATGCATCCCCTCTGGTATCTCCACCACTGATGGTGCTACCACTTGACTGGCATTGGCAGCGGGATACTGATGAGCCACATTTGCCACAGTGCCAGATCACAACTGGTCTGGCTAGGGATGGGTGCCTCCACCTCTAGGCCATCCCTCAGCTACAGATGGTTGTGGCACATGGGTGGTGGACCAGCTGTGGCTGGTCTAACCCTGCTGACCACTGTAGCCATGGGGGGGTGAAAATCCCAAATTAGGGGATGCTACAGCCCTGTCATTGATCAAATCCCCATTTGCCATGGTGCATATATGTGAATGCCTTAAGGATGGTGCTATTCTGGTCAGCACAGTCAGACCCCACTCTGGTGCAGGCTGCATTTGAAAATAGGGGATAGCAAATGGGCCCCTTGCATCCATCCTTTTTGGCACAAGCACCGGGTGCCATTCCCAGGGTTTTGAAAATCGAGCCCCCTGTTTCTAAAAAATCAGGCTTTGAAAATTGAGCCTCATTTCTAAAAAGCCAAAAAAAAAAAAGTACAGTTAGAATAGTATTTTTAAAAAATGACTGAGTCTTTAAATTATTTTAACTGTATCTCCTTTCCTCATTCAGAATGCTTTCCTTGCTTCATACTTACAAGTATATGGCTATGCCAGCCATAATAAGCTGAACACAAATGAATATTAAATTATACGAAATTGTGTATACCTACAGTAGCCCACAAGTAAAATGGTCTAAAAAAATTAAAAAATAAAACTTGTAGTATTTTTCAGAAAAAAAGCAATTATTCTCTTGATGTCAGAAATAAAAGAGTAGAACTTACTCAGCATCTAAGAGAGCAGAGTTATTTGCCATGATTTTCTTTGAAAGGCTATGTTTGTTTTGAACAAGCCCAGAGTGCAATCTAGAAAACAGCTAACAGGATTGCTGACACTTTGTAAAGTGCTTGTTTTAAAATGTAATAAATGATACAACGTGCTGTTTAAAGTTCATATTTTTAAGTGCATCTTGCTAGCGACCCCCCCAAAAAAGCTCAATGCAATGGAGAAAGCTGAGAGAGCATTGGGGTTATATAGTGGCAAGGCATGATTTTTAAAGAATGCGTTGAGGTTTAAGAGATGTGACTGGCTATTGGCTATCGAGTTTTGATTATTCATTAATTCAAATGAGCCAAATAAATATGCATGTCCTAATTATCACTCAAAATAAACTAGTTCTAAAAAGAAACACGCAATCCTTTGAGTAATAAATGCAAGAAATAGGAATTAATGTAAAAATAAAGTTTGAAACTTAAGGCAGAGAAAATGTCTGTGGGGAAAACAGGCTTGGTATAGCTTAGAATCTGGAGGTTTTAAAATGCTAACTGCCTGCACGAAATTTACAAAATATAGCAGAAACAAATATCTTAAAAAAGTATGATTTTGGTTTTAGAATCCAGTTTAAAAATTGTATGTTCTAAAAGTCATATGATCTTAAATCCTGTGTAAACTTAAGAGGATAGTTAAAACTGGGACCAGCCTTTGGGCATGCCAGGCTAGCTCTATACTTAACAAAATCAGTATATAGGTCTAGATACTAGTATTTGGCACTTCCAGTCATCAAAGTGCTCTCCATTTTACTTGCCACCAAATTTTCCATAGAGACTGGTCACCACTGCTATCATAGCTCCAAGGGTCGAAGAGGGGTCGGGTCAAGACAGAACTGTTTTTTGTTTCACCCTCAGTGGGCATTCCCAACACTGGAGGTGAGACTCGAGTTCACTCTAGAAGGAGATAAAAAAGGACACTCTTTTGTAGATTAGATGCCAATCAGTCAGTGAAATGTAAGGTGAGGCAGTGATGGCATATCTGAATTAAGTAAAAATCAGCTTTAAAGTACTTGAGGACAGGGCTCTGTCTCTAGTATTTCAGCAGCTCTGCGTCACATCCACCATCTCTCTCATAGGCATCCAATTATAGTTTGGTTTATTTATTAGATTCCAGATTCCCTGATGAAGGGGTAATCTGACCCCGAAACGTTGGTTTTTGAATATAAGTCTAGATGTTGTTTTATAAACACGTACATAACTAATTAATATGTGATGAGTGAGCCTCTAATTCCAGTCTTTCCTTGTATACATTAATGCATTTGATTGGATTAGGCTTCTTCCTCTGATTATCTTTTTTTGTTTATACTGAGATGTGGTGGGCTGGAAGACTCATTTCTGATTAATAAGGTCTGGGCAAGTGCTTTTTCCTGAGGGCTACCTAGACATTATCAGGAGTCAAGTGGGACTTTTCAGGCTGAGGGAGACATCATGAAGGAATTATATGTTTTTGTACTGGATGTTTTGTGGAATTTATTCATGGTGGAACTATGTTCACTATCCTTGCCATCACCTTGTTTTTGGACTTAGGAAATAGGATTCAAAGAGACAGGGCTTTATTTCAGTTTTGAACTTTGAAACAGGAACTGTATAGTATCCCTGCCATTGGAACCACCCTTATGGTACAGTATATTGTATTGCTACTTGTGGATTCACCCATTGCCACTGAGAGAGGTAAGAACTGAGATGAATTTATCTGATAAATTTAATATGGTAACCCAACAATAGATCTCCTCTTCTATACATTACAGAATCTGATGAAAAACATATTTCAGAGGGGAGGCAATATTCAGGGAGTACCAGGTCTATAACACATCAGTATGAGTTCTTTAAGAAAAAAAAAAAACAAGTAAGACTGGAGTGGCATGCTCTAACTTGTACAGAATATTTAAAATAAAAAAGGATACCCAGGGGATTAAAAATACAGGTTTAACAATATTTGGGCTTTGCTATTCAGAGTTTGGAAACAAAATGGGATGGAACCAGTAATTGCTGCTCCATGGATTTCATGTTTATAATAGTTGAGGCCATAATTGCTGAAGTTCAGAGATTAGAAAGGGATATAACCACTACACAGCAAGAAGTGAAACATAAGTTGTCAATTGAACAGCTGAGAGTTTTTTTTAGTAAAGTGACCAAACAGCTGAAGGATTTTGAAGAAGAAATTAGAGCAACTAAAATTTAAAAGTTTAAAAAAAAATTTAGAGAACTATAACATAATAAAGTATATAACTGGTTGAAAGGAAAAACAGACTAAATAAAGATAGGACTCTCTTATAATATAGACTTGGGTAGCCTCCTTATATACATCTGGTAGTGATTCTGAAGGGACTACAAGACAACAAAGATCAGGTCCTTTTTAAGGGAAAGGGGGAGGACAATTCAGAGGCAGAAGACCATTTCAATGATGTCAGAAACATGGATATCAATATACAAGGAAATTCCAGGAAAGGGTCCAGGAGCCAGGGGAAGGAACTTCAGATATAAGAGGGAAAGAAGATGATACAGACCAGGAAGGAAAAAGAAAAGAAAGCAAGCAAAAAACAACAGCACATATCAGCATGCAAATCAGTTTTGAGTTAAAACTCAATATGAACCATTCCTAGAAAATTACACTTAAGAAACGTCTTTCATAATTTACTGCCAGCTAACAAATTCAAACATAAGGCAACAAGAGAAAAAGAGACTGTTAAATTAGAAGTTAAATTTCAAATCCATGTATATTATCCTGGGAGCAACATCACATAATATAAAGACTTGAAAGGAAAGTGATGGGGGGAAGGGAGTGCAGGAGCAGAACAAAAAAGGGGCTACACAGTAGTGGAAAGGCTAATCGGGGGAAGGGAGCAGAAGCACAGCCAGGCAGGATGGGCAGGAAATAGATTTGCTGTACTGGCAACACTGGTGGAGAGGAGGGGGAAAGTGATCTCTAGGGGAGAGCAGGAGAGTGAGGAAGAGAGAAACCCACAAGGGGCAGGAGTCAGTCAGAGGAAGGTGACAGGGGTTAAGGGGAGAGAAGCACTGCTGGTAGGGTGGATGACGGGGGTGGAGTAGAGGAGGTGCTAGGGCAGAGGTGAGGTATGTGGGGGATAGGGAGGGAGCAGTGAAGGGGCAGGGGACAGGATGGGGAGCAAGGGGAGAGACCAGTGGGAAGGAAGGGTGGAGTTAGTGAGCTGGCATGCTCTAAGATTGGATACCCTGGTAAAGGGGTGAGGGCAGGAACAAGGAATGAGGAAGGGCTGTACTAGTGCTGGGGGATTCCATACTTAAAGTGATCAGATGGAGCGGCAGGGGGGAGAGGCATAGTAGAACATGGGTGGAGGCTATACTAGGACTAACTGCAGACAGGGTGGGGCAGACAGTTCTTAAGTGCACAAGGAGGTGCAGGAAGAAACCGCATGTAGTGGTGCATGTGGGCACTAATGACCTGGTGGGGGAGATGGTGGAAGTAGTGAGGAGGAGGTTTGAGGAATTAACAAGGCTATGTGAGGAAGTGGGACAATCAGTGGCCTTTTCAGAGGTGTTCCCCAGTACCCTGCACAAGTACGGGAAGGAAAGGGAGGATTGGGGAGTTCAACAAATGGCTGGAGGAATGGTGTCAGTTTAAAGGGTATGGTGTATTGGGGGACTGGGTCAATACATGGGAAAATAAGGATCTATATGCGGGGATATGCTGCACCTGAATGGGGAGGGGAAAGGGGTATTCAAGCAGAAGACTGAGGAGCACATAACATCAAGGTCAGATTTAAACTAGGTTGTGGGATGGCAGGAGGATATCTAATAGACAAGGATCCCAGAGGGAGAGCCAAGTGTGCCTATCCCCCAAGCTATCAGAGAGATATCTGAGGTGGGGACACAAGGAGGGATTGTGGGGGACCAGAGTGGGGGGGATAAAGACACAGGTTGGAGGGTGGTCTTGCTGAACTCGAGAGGCTTAGGTAACAAATCAGCTGAACTATAGGCTCTCTTGGCTGTGGGGAGGGTGGACATTGCAGCCATCCTGGAGACATGGGCTACCCAGAACCAGGACTGGGATATGATGATCCCAGGGTACAGGATATTCAGGAAGGAGAGGACTGGGGGAAAGGGGGGGCATGGAGATCGATGTGTGGGAGGGGATAAGGTGTATGGGAGAGGAGGGGGTGGAGGGCAGGACAGAGGCCCTATGGATGCAGTTTCAGGACTCTAAAAGAAAGCCACTGAGGGTGGGGATAGTGTACAGGCCACCAGCTCAGGTGAATGACATGGATAGGGAGTTGGACAAGCAGATTAGAATTGTCTGTAGGAAGGGGAACACTGTAGTGGTGGGGGGCTTCAACCTCCCTTGGGTGGACTGGAACACCCCAACCTCCATGTGTGCAAAGGAGCAGAGATTACTAGATGCATTTCAGGACTGCTTCCTGGTGCAATTGGTCTGCAAGCCAACTAGGGAGGGTAGGACTCTGGACCTGGTATTAACAAATGGGGAGTCTATAAGGGATCTGGGAGTGGAGGACCCACTGGCACTCCTGGTACCATCATACGGTGTGGTTCACACTCAATATGGGAAGGGTAACAGGAGGAATAGGTACCAGGGTTATCGATTTTAAGGGAGCAGACTTTAAAAGGATGGGGGAAATTTTGGTTAAGCATCTGGTGGGAATTCAGACATGCATAAGTGCCAGCCAGAAATGGAATATCATTAAGAAAGGGCTGGCAGAGCCTACTGGGACCTGCACCAGGACACGGAGCAATAAGGGGAGAGCAAAGCAGCCAAGCTGGCTGACCCGGGAGGTAATGGAAGGGGTGAAGACCAAGAGAAAAGCATTCTGGAGGCTTAGGAAATTGGAAGGGCAAGGGGACAAAAACAAGTACATGAAGAAGTCAAGGGAGGTTACCAGGCTAGTCAGAGTGGCCAAGGCTTCCAGACAGCTGAGACTAGCACAGGGAATCCATGAGTGGGGAAAGGAATTCTTTAGATACATTGGCGAGAGAAGAAGAAACAAAGACCAGATTGTGAGGATTAAGAACTATGGGGGGGTTGGTGGAGAAGGGGGAAGACCAGGCAGAGGCACTGAATGAGTACTCTTGCTCTATGTTCACGAAGGAAAGAGGGGGGCAGATACCCCATGGGTAGGGTAGAGTGGGAAGGGGGGGTGAGGGTGACTGATATCAGAATTACAGAGGACAGGGTGCTGGAGGGACTAAGGGCACTGAGGGTGGACAGGGAGCCAGGGCCGGATGGCATTCACCTTAGGGTACTTAGGGAGCTATTGGAGATCCTGGCAGAACCACTGACAGACCTATTAGGTACATTACTGGATACATGATGCATGCCACAGGACTGGAGGATAGCCCATGTGGTGCCATTCATAAAAGTGGCCCAAAGGATGATCCAGGCAACTACAGACCAGTGAGTCTCACTTCAATCATGGGGAAACTCATGGAGTTAATCATAAAAGAGAGGCTGGTGGCCTTTCTGGAAGACAGTGGGCTCCAAGATGGCCATCACCATGGTTTTGTATCGGGCAGATCCTGACAGATGAACCTAGTTGAATATTATGACTGGGTTACCAGGGAACTGGACAGGGGCCATGCAGTGGACATCCTATATTTGGACTTTAGCAAGGCCTTTGACTCGGTGCCACATGTGAGGTTGGGGGGAAAACTGGAATACATTGGGGTGGGGACAAAAATGATCAACTGGATCACAAAATGGCTAAGGGATAGGCAGCAAAGGGTGGTGATGGTGGGTGAACTCTCATCACCAAGGGACATTACGAGTGGGGTGCCCCAGGGTTCAGTACTGGGACTGGTGCTGTTCGGGATATTCATAGCCGATATCTCAAACGGGACCTGGAGTAGGATCAGTCTGTTCACAGATGATACTAAGATTGATACAGTGGTAGATGACATAGAGGGGTGGAGGGGACTGCAGGAAGACCTGACCAAACTACAGGAATGGTCAGAGACATGGTAGTTGGGATTCAATGCTAAGAAGTGCAAGGTACTGCACTTCAGAGCAAGGAACCAGGGGAGGAAATATCTGTTGGGAGGAGTACAGTTGGAAAGCACAGCGGAGGAAAAGGATCTAGGGGTACTAATAATGGGGAATATGAACCACTCAGCTCAGTGCAGTAAGACAGCTGCAAAGGCAAACAAGATGCTGGGTGCATAACAAGGGGAATATACTCCAGGCACAGAGAAGTGATCCTACCCCTGTACAGGTCACTGGTCAGGCCGAACCTGGAATACTGCTTGTGGCACAGGTGACCATTCCTGAAGAGAGACATCAGATTGCTGGAGGGAGTGCAGCATAGGGCAACAAAGATGATACAGGGACTTGAGGGAAAATCCTACAAGGAGAGGCAGGGAGAGCTGCAAATGTATTCCCTGGAAGAGAGGATGGATAGTGGGTGTATGATCAAAACCTTTAAGTACCTAAAGGGTATTAACAGGATTAATACAGAAGGTATTCTTCAGATCAGAAGGGAGAGGGACACAAGAAGGCATTGGCTGAGATTGGAGGGGGGGGATTCAGGAGGGAAATCAAGAGACATTTTTTCATGGAAGGGTGGTAGATAAGTGGAACACTCTGCTCGAAGAGGTGGTATCGTGTAGAATGGTAAGAGGATTTAAGAGCGGGTGGGGCTGAGTGAGGGGGTGGTTATGAGGAGGGGAGGGTGGGGCAGCTGCAAGTTGAGGTGCTAGCCGCAGAATCGAGCAAACTTGATAGACCATGAGGCCTGTTTCAGTTGGCATTTCACATGTTCATATGTTCATATGACTTACATCTCTATGGTTAATAAAGATATAAACATAATGCTAAAACAACATGACAGGGATCGAAGAACGTAGTATAATTTAACAGCATCTGATAAGGCAGCTTTAAGAAGATTGGAGAATGTTTTAACTATTATTAAGAATGCGGACAAGAGCGGAACAGTTGTAGGCATGGACTACAAGATGTATAAAGAGTAATATGAAGTATTGCTCATGGACACACAAATCTAAACATGCAAACATGGAAACATAGAATTTGATGGAAGATAAGGACCACTTAGTCCACCTAGTCTGCCCATTTTCCCTAGCTACATTGTTACCACAGACCGTACTTGTATACAGCTCTTTATCCCCCCCCCTTCCTTTCTGCGATTGCCCTGTGCCTATCCCAACCATTCTTTACAAACAGAAGCACCTTACACAGGAGATAAAGAGCCTTATCTCTGAGGTACTAACATGAGGGAGGGATGGAGGGTGGATTACTGACTGGAAGGACAGTGCTCTTTTTAAAGGAAACCCATCCATTCCAATTTTCTATCATTTGTCTAAGATTCATAAAAATCTGGATAAACCAACGAGAAGTAAAATTATCTCAGTGGTTAACTCTGTCTTGTAGCCCCTTTCTGTTTGGTTGATCACCACCAATGTTATTAAGGTGCAAACATTGGGGTTTATCACTAAATATCTTAATCAACCCTAATTGTGCTGGTGCTACCATACCAGTATAATAAGACAATACAAGCAACCACATACAACCATTATCAGGAAAGAAAATAACATACAACTGTTTCCAGATGACACTACAATACCTTCATAGAGTTTTATCTGTGATGCACACACTGCCGGATGAACACACACATACACATTTACTTACACACTTCTGGCTGCAGATAGAAACCCATGATGTTCAAATCACAACACAACTTCAGCAGGAGTCTAGTAACCTCCTTCCTCACCCCAGAGAGGTACACACAGATGGGGCAGCATCTCAGTCTCTAAAAGTTGTAACTGAAGTCTGCCACTCCACAGCCACTGCACAGAACCCGTCCCATCATTCCCAATACTATGCTCCGCAAGACCAGGAAAAGAACTTGTGCCTTTACCCTAGATAGAATGTTTCTAGATTTCCCTTTTTAGAGCTACAGTGAGTGGAGCCCTGAAGACCTTTTGCTATAAGAAAAAGGACTCCCGCATTCCTTGTTAATGAACAATGTGTTGGAGTGACAAAAAAAGTCACCTTTTTGTCTGTGGAACACTCAGCGCTCGCAATATTGTTTTTTATTTTTGGTGGTCCATGATCACTGAACTACATAACCCCCACCGACCCTCCCTCTTAGCACCCACCACCCACACAACCCAGAACATAATAGTGATACTGGGGTGCCCAATCCCCGGTGTCCTGATCACGAAATCCCCCTCTACTACTGTGCATGTGCAATTGTGCTTTTTGTTTTATAGCATATATTTTTATAGTTCCTCATCCAACCCTCCCACTTAGCACCCACAATCCCATGCCCCAAAAACATAACAGTGACACTGGAGGGTGCCCAAATCACCCTGTGCAGGAATCCTCATTCCTGTCCCTTCACTACCTTGCATGCATGGTTATTTGTATTTTTTCTTCTTTCTCTCCCCACCCAACCCTCCCTCATCACCCACCACCCACCCACCCCTGAAACATAACAATGACACTGAGTATTCCCAGTCCCCAAGTATCATTATCTGCATCTTGGTTCTGGTATTTTTGTGTGTTTTTTAACCTGTAACAAGAAAACTGTCCATCCACGTCTTTTGCATCCCCATCTGACCCTCACACTCAGTGCCCAGCCCCCATCCCCCAAGCCCTTACTTACCCATCGGTGGTCCAATGCCGTAATACTGTCTGGACCACAGACACACCTTCACTCTTTGAAGCTGGACTGCAAACTGAAGAAACACATGTGCCGTTCAAAGTATTTCAATGGGGTTTTGAACTTTGAGGCATAACTTAACCATTTTTGCATATTTTTGGCCTACATTTTCAACATGCCTTCTTTGGAACCCCACCTCATGAACAATGGCTCTGTCATTAGGCAAATCTGTCCTGAAAGATGATTTTGTGGTCCTTGTGCAAAATCACCTATTGGTCAGGAGTTGAACATTTCTCTGCCCCTGTTCATGGGGTGGGATCATAAGAAGGCTATGTTGAAAATTTGGTGTAAAAATATTTAAAAAACAATGAAGTTATGTGCCTACATTGAATTTTATGAACTCAGCCTTGTAACTTTGGTAATTATCAATATTTTTACCCCAGATTTACAACATAGCCATATCTTTACAGCACCTCATGAATGTGACAGCTGTCATTTTTCAAATTCTGGCTAAAATGTTGTTGTTTTTTTATCGCGAAAGGTGATTTTTGTGGTTCCTGCGCAAAATCACCTTTCAGACAGAAGTTAACAATTTTCCCTGCCCTTGTTCATGATGTGGGGTCATAAGAAGGCTATGATGAAAATTTAGTATAAAAATATTAAAAAAAAACCAAAGTTATAAACCTATGTTGAAATTTGCAAGTGCAGCCTTGTAACTTTGGTAATTTTCAACATTTTTACCCCAAATTTAAACATAGCCATAATCATAAAAATATAGAAACATAGAATTTGATGGCAGATAAGGACCGCTTGGCCCACCTAGTCTGCCCATTTCCCTACCTAATGCATAGGCTGCAGATCCTAGTTAACCAACAGCCTACTTCCTCCTACCCCCACCAGAATTGCCTTATGTCTGTTCCATGCATTCTTGAACTCCTCCACTGTTTTTGAGTCCACTACCTCCTCAGGAAGGCTGTTCCATGTATCCACAACCCTCTCTGTGAAAAAATACTTCCTCACATTACCTTTGAGCCATCCCCCTCTATCTTCAAATTGTTCCCCCTTGTTCTTGCACATCTCTTTTTCTGAAAGATGCTCCCATCTTGGACTTTGTTGATTCCCTTGAAGTACTTGAAGGTTTCTATCATGTCCCCCCTCTCCCTCCTTTCCTCGAGGCTATACATATTAAGCTCCTTAAGTCTCTCTTCATATGTCTTCTGGTGCAGACCCTGCACCATTTTAGTAGCCCTCCTCTGGACTGCTTCCATCCTGTTTATGTCTTTGCAGAGACTGGGGCTCCAGAACTGCATGCAGTACTCCAGATGGGGTCTCACCAGCTGTCTGTAAAGAGGGATAACAACTTCCTGTTTTCTACTGTTGATTCTCTTGATGTACTTGAAAGTTTCTATCATGTCCCCCTCTCCCGCCTCTCCTTAAGTGCATACATATTAAGCTTCTTTAATCTCACTTCATATGTATTCTGGTGCAGACCCTGCACCATATCTTTCCAGCATGTTACGAATGTGGCAGCTGTCATTTTTCAAATCCCAGCCAAAATGTTTGTTTACATCCAAAAAGGTGATTTCACAGTCTCTGTGCAAAATCACCTTTTAGGCAAGAGTTGAACATTTTCTCTGCCCTTCTTCATTAGGTGAGGTCATAGCCATGGCTAGGTTCGAAATTTGGTATAAACATACAGTATTAAAACTCAACAAAGTTATGCATCTATGTTGAATTTTGTGAATGCAGGCTTGTACGCTTGGTAATATTAAATATTTTTATCCCAAATTTACAACACAGTCATATCTTTCCAGCACCTCATGAATGTGGCAGCTGTCATTTTTCAACTCCTGCCAAAAATGTGTCTTAGCATCCCAAAATTTGATTTCACAGTCCATGCACAAAATCACCTTTAAGCCATGAGTTGAACATTTTCTCTGCCTGTCTTCATGAGGCAGGTCATAACAAGGATATGTTGAAAATTTGGTGTAAAAATATTTAAAAAAAAATTACAGTATTTTTACCCCAAATGTCTCTGCTGCAGCCCTATTAGCTCTGGCCAGAATTTGTTTTACCCCTTGTTGCTATACCCTAGATAGGGTTTTATCTAGTGTTCCTCTTTTGCTTTTAATAAGATGTTTAATAAGCCATGGACAACTGTTTGAACCAGTTTTATGTGAAGGGAAATGTTGACCAGCCCAACAGGGAAAATCCCTTACAGTTTCAAAATATGACAGCACTACTTCTGAGTGCAGAAGTGCAGGCTCCTATAGCCATAAATATAAATCCATGATACCCACATTACAAGAGTTTTTCTGTCTGCAGAAGGGCAGGTCCCTATGGGGTCAATGCTTCTGTAGCCTAGAGATGTTGTGAAGTTATATTTTGCCAGCAAAATTCCCATGAAACTGGCAATTTTTCAGTGCAAAATATTTTTTGAAATTCACCCATTACACTAAATATTTCACTGTGTGAGAAATGCAGAATTTCACCTGCAAAATGCAAAATGTTACCATTAAAGAAGCAAAATTTCACAGGCAAAATGTGAATTTTGCCTTCCACAGGTGATATTTCACCTTCCACAGGCAAAATTTTGCATTCCGCAGGCAAATTTTCACATTAAGCAGGTGAAATTCTAAATTTCACTTACGTGAAACATTTTGCAAAACTGGCTAATTTCATAAAATATTTCACGTAACATAATTTGCCAATTTTGCATATCTCTGCTGTAGCCATAGGTACTCATCCACACAATAAGACATACACATAGTCTTGTTTGCAGAAGTGCTGGCCACTGATGGCATGTCGGCAGCATTCTTTGCTATGCTTCTGGGGCATGCAATAAAATCCTTTATTACACAACCTGTTGTGGCTTATTACTTTCTTATTACTTTCTTATTAAACACCACTGCTGCTGTGGTCATCATCACATACACAGAACACAACTGTTTTTTTTAAATTTCACCTTTAAATGATTTTTTTCTGTGTGAGCCAAAAAAAGAGACTCCTGTGTTGCACCACTTTATGTGTGCCAGGGGAATTCTCTAGTCACAACATGAAATACAGCTTTATACATCTGTATAACAATCTAACAGATTACTATTTTTTTCATGAACTCTTTGAAAGGCACTACCTTGGCACAAGCTACTTCTACCCAAAACGTTTTGGTAACAAAATTACCTTTGGAAGTTTGTATCTGTGGAATGCAAACTGCAAGACCTACACACTCACTTGTCACTCCAGAAAGAAATCTATGATACTCAAATCACAGCACTGATTCTGTGTGCAGAAGTATGGGCCCCTGTAGCCACGGATACAAATCCATTATACCCAAATTGTAGAGTACTTATGTCTGCAGAGATGCACACCCCCTCATTGGGCCAGTGCTTCTGTAGCACCAGGTATTCATGCACAGTGTAAGACATACACACACTTGATGGACCTGTACTGCTATAGCCACAGATCTAAGACATACACATCGACCTCTGGCTGCAGAAGCACAGCTGTCACAACATCCATGATACCAAATTTGCAACAGTACTCTGTCAGCAGAAGCACATCCCCTCAGGGGTCTGTGCCTCTTCAGCCACAGGTGTAAGACAGTCACTCTGACCTCTGGCTTCAGAGACAGAAGTACTGCTACAATGTAGGTATCATGGATTCAGCACCAGATCTAGATGTTTCAAGGGGGTAGCAGTTTTCAAGCTATGCAGCTGCATACAGAAAACCAAGCACTAGCAGATGATTCTATATGATCCGGTACCTTGTACAGTGTGCACGAGTACTTCTGTCTGCAGAGGTGCAGGCCCCATGGGGTCTTCTGTCTGCAGAAATGCAGACCACCACGGGACCTGTCCACAAGTACTCATGCATGATGTACAACATGCACACAAGCCCCTGTGCAGCCACAGATACAAATTCATGAAGGCAGCACATCAGTGCTACTGCATTTGTGACATCTCGAAACAGTTGTATGTTGGTTGTTTTACATGATGATGGCTATCAGTTTGCTTGTGTGGTCTTGTCCTTATGCTGCTGGGAGGGCGGAGATTATGGTTGGAAACCCTAATGCCACATTTCCCTACTTCTGTGGCATTAAGTTGAACCCTAACATGTGCATTATCACAATTTTTTGTAAAGAATTTCCTATCTTTTTAAGATAGTGAAATTGTGTCCTCTTTCATGATCTCTCTAAACAGATGCAGATGCACAGGGCACAAAGGAAAGAATCAATCCACTAACATGGTCTTCCATGTGCCTGCAGATACAGATGCACAGGGCAAAGACCCCATTTGTCAGCCAAAACAGAGGGCCCTCTGGCACCCACAGGTGTAGAGGAAGAGGAGAGAGCAATGACAGCCCCATCCCCTAGCTTTGGGCCATCCAACTAGCTCACTGAGCTCATCCCCAAACTCAGCTCACTAGAACATCATCACAAAGCACTACCTACTGGGGTAAAGGCTGGCACTACACATGATTTTTCTTAATAATTACTATTTTTTTTAAATGTTGGCCTCAACTTTTCAAAATAGACATTTAATTACTCTGCCTTATAAACATGACATGTGGCATTTATAGAATACTCATTGAAATGTCATTTTACAACACAAGTCCAAAAACACATCTTATCCAGAATTTAAAAAATTACACTTGTCATATTTATGAGGTGGTGTGAAAAATGACGCTGTTGAAAGTTTGGAATCAAAATATTAAAAATTAGAAAAGTTATGAGTGAACATTGGATTATTTCAATGTTTACTACTAACATGGTCATTTTACTATATTTGTACACCCACTTTTCAGCATAGTTTTCCTGTGACCCCACCTCATGAACCAGATAGGTGAAAATGTTCAAATCCTGCCCAAAACGTGATTTTGGGCAACGGCTACAAAAATCACATTTTGCCATGGATTTGAAAAATATCAACTGCCTTATTCATGAAGTGGGTCCCATAAAGGCAATGTTGAAAATTTGATGGAAAAATATTTAAAATTAATTAATTTATGAATGAACATTAAAATATTTCAACGTTCACTCATAACTTGATCATTTTACAATATTTTCCTACCAAATTTTCAACCTAGTTTTCTTATGACCCCACATCATGGATGACATCAAGCTGGGGACAATTATAAACAGTGAAGTGGACATTATACAATTTCCAAATGATGTTCACAGGCTTGAAAATTGGGTTAGAACCCATAACCTAGGGTTCCGTGATGATAATGACAAGGTTATGCATTTTGGACAAAAAAATAAATTAGCCAAGTATACGTTGAATGGCATATAACTCAGTGCAACTGATGGGGAGAAGGATCTTGGGATAATAATTACCAACAAACTCTCTTTTGATAGTCATACTACAGAAATAGTTAAAAGTGGAAATAAAATCCTAGGTTGCATTCTTAGGCATATAAGAACCAGGGATGCCAATGATATAATGCCAATATATTCTTCTTTAGTCAGGCCACATCTAGAGTACTGTATGCTATTCTGTGCACCTTGTAGTATTGACAGCATTAAATCAATAGAGAGAAATCAGAGGAAAACCACTAAAAAAATCTGCAACTTAAATTAATTAACCTATGAAAAAGATTAGTGCATTTAATATATTCCTGTTCGAATGCAGGCATCTATGAGGCGACTTATGCCTTGTGTATAGAGCCTTTTCTGATAATGAATTACAAGACTATCTAGGATTGGCCAGAAAAATAAGGGATAAAAATACTAGATCAAATAGTCATCAACTAAAAGGGGAGTTTTACAAAATAACCAAAAGTGGTGGATGGACAAATCAATGGTTTATGACCACATGGCATTCTCTGCCAGACTCAGTTGTGTGCAGGGCAACAATGGAGGCTTTCGAAGAAATCTCTTGATACTTTCATGGATAGTACACTTACCAGACAGTACCACTGATATGTGATGAGTCACATTTGGCTTTGGCTGACTGATTCAGACACTCTTCTATGAAATCTATGAAATCATGAACCTGGCAGATGAAAGTTTTCAAATCCTGCCTGAAAGGTGATTTCATGGAGCAACTTCAAAATCCTCTTTTGGGTTCTATTTGAAAAATTTCACCTACCTTGTTCAGGAGGTGGGTCCCAGAAAGGCCATGTTGAAAAATGCCATAGCTATGAGTAAAAGTTTCAAAACCATTGAAATTCATTAAACCAGACTTGCCTTATTTTCTCATATTGCAGCTGCCCATTCCAGCAGCAAGATGATTTTGGGTCAGAGTGTGGATCTACATTGTGGGTCATGTTCAGGTAATTGAGGGGGAGTGGGGGTGTGGGTGGTGAGTGCGATGTGTTGGGTCAGGGAGGGGGTGGGTATGGATCTGGTGAGGTCAAATTATCAGTGGAACATTATCTTTGTTACAGGTTTAAGTATTAAATATAGAAAAGCTCAATGAATGATAGTTTTCTATTTTTCAAGGGACTTAGCTGACCCTGGGGATTGGGCACACAAGTGTTTGGCTACTGTTCGGCGGCATGGGGATGGATATCCTAGTGATGCTACACATATTATGAAAAGGGATTGGGTGATCTAGAGGGAGTCAAGAGCTGTGGTACCAGGGTTGGCACCCTGGTCTGCTTACTAAATATAGTAAGTAAAATATATAAGCATTTGGAAGGGGGGATGAGCGACCTGGGTGGGGGGAAGAAAGAAGCAGTACCATGGCCGAGCACCCCAATCTGCTTAAGAACTATTAATCAGATAGACAGCTAGATAGAAAGATTAAAGGAGAGAGAGAGAGAGAGAGAGGGATATGTCAGGTGATCATCTGCTCACTGCTCCCACTCAAGCCAGCAGCACAGCTCCACCTGTGATTAAACAAACCAAGAAAGTCCTACTGTTCTCATACAGAGAATGCTGGTGAAAGGCTCTTCTCACTAAGCTGGGCACCCATTATTTTTGGATATATAGAAACCTTACTTCCAGGCATGTTTTCAAAAAACTAACACCAGAATCTATCTAAATGGGTCATGTTTACCTAGGGTCAGGTGTCTGTTTTCTAAAAATACATAATTTTCAAGTATTTTCAAGGTTTTTTAATATAGTAGAAAAACAAGATTGTGGCAGTCACAAACCAAAGCAAAATGTGTTTGGTCAAGAAAACCATTTTCAGTTTGTGACACTTAAGTGATGCGAACCAAAAATGCTATCACAAACTGAAGATTTTTGGTTTGTATCAGAAGGTTATCCAAGAACCTACTGAGCATGCTGAGAAAAATACTTAACATTTTTGTAATTCTGGAACCGTTTAATTTTTTTTATGAAACCTTTAAAATCTACTACCTTGGCACATGCCATGTATACCTTAAAAACTTTGTGAAAAATTCTGTACCATCTAAGCTGTACATCAGAACAAAAGCTTGCATGAAGTATAGAAAAAACTGCAATTTTTCGCTGATCAGTGTTCCATATCTCAGAAATTGCACAAGTTGCTATCAGAAATCTTTTCACACCTTGAGACTCTACTAGCCAGAGAGTACATGCAAAATTTTGGGCTATTCCAAATGCCGCCCAAGTCATTAATGTACAAAAATTGGGTTTAACCTTGAACACCTCACTCAACCCTAACTATACTGGTGTTACCATGCCAGTATAACATATATATAGTTATTCCAAAAAAACTACATTAATGCACAGAGTACATGTAAGGTTACAAAAACACAAGATGGACAAAGTATGGAAATGAAAAAATTAAGGGTTGGAAGTCTTATAAGTTTTGACAAATTGGTAGTGTGGTGTTTCTTGGGGTTTTCAACCATAGTGAATTGCTACCAAACTTACAGGATCCAGCGATCATGGCACTAAGTCTGTGTCTGCCAATTTTCACTTGAACTAGTCAAACAATGGTCATGCTATTAAGGTGCAAAAATTGAGGTTTACCATTAAAGTGCTTGCTTAATAGTACAGCTGGGAACCTACTATCTTATGTCCATTTTTGTAAGGCTATATTGTAAGTTTCTTATTGAAATTTATAAATAAATAATACAAAAAAGTGCCTGCTTGCTAGGGTGTGGAGGCAGAGGTTTGCATTGAGCATGTATGATGATTAGGCAGTGGTCACTGCTGCATGAGCTCTCCACAGTATGCATTGCAGTTTAGCATAGTGCTTAAATGGAGAGTGTAGCAATTCTTATTCACTTTTATAGCTGTATTTCTTTTTATTAAAACAGTTGTGGCAGTTTGTGGCTTGTTCATTTCAATTAATCAGAACAGGTATTGTTATGAACTAGTCCTGTTTTGACGGAATAAGGAGAGGTCAATTGTGATATGCACCACAGCTGGGGTTTTCTGTTAGTGGTCTCGGTCTGATTTGGTGGGTCTGTAGTTTGGAGGTGGAATGACACATTGGGTGCAGTAAGCCCCAATTCAAACTATGGTTCTTGTAAGTCAAAGATGTGTACAGTAACCTGAATTAGCTAAGTGAAATGTTTAACATTGTTTTGTATCAAATGCCATTCAACCGAAGCAGTTTCTGCAATGTATATTTTTTCCCTAGTTGGAAGAAATGAGATTTGATGTGTTTGCAGCTTTAAAAAAACAAATGGTTTAAAGTTGTGTGTTATGAACCTTGGAACAAGCAGTGACTTCTCATTTAAAGCATTGCACAACAAGTCGTCAGTCTGATAACAAGAGGGCATTTTTCCAGCCGGCATGCTGTAGTCTTTCCTCCCTTTATTAGTCTGAGACGTATACTATCTGTAAGCAAGACATGAAGTAAAATTGCATTTAGTGACTGGAAATTACCATAGTTATGGGAAAATACTGCCACCTAAATTAAATCTAAGGTTTTTTAGTCCCTACTCCCTAGCCATGAGAATACAGATCTAAAGACTGTCAAACAAGATACTACCCTTAATTAACTGGACTTGACTATTTTCAGCAATAAGATTTCTCCCACCCTGCCCTTTTTTGTTAATCTTTGAACACATGTATTGTTTTTATGGGACTATATAAATATTCAGAATAAATCTATATTCATTCTGGTCCATCCATGATTACTGAAATGAAGCAAAAGGTAGTGTCTGAATTAACTCTTAAATGTAGGTGGCAGTAGTTGGAGAAGCAGGGCAGTCATCTAAAAGCAACACTGCTAGAAGCTCAAACAGATTACACAAATTAATCAGTACTAGTGCCTTGTACTAGTGATTTACTAGAGAGTAAAACTAAGAAAGTATTTAGTAAGTTGCAAAAAAAAGAGGAAAAGAACAAGATCATAATTGCTATCAGCACACAATTATTTTACATCTAATTCTTATAAATTTGAAGATATCAGGCCTAATATGGCTTCAAGAAATAACCAGGAGAATGAAAATAAAATAAAAAAGGAAGCCAAAATAAAACATCTAAATATCGATAAAAAGTTAACAGATAAAGAATTAAACTCTAAACTAAATAAAGATAAATATTCAGATGGCACTGACTCCACTACTCATATTATGACAATTCCTCACCACATAATGCAGTCCCTCAAGAGCTACAAGAAGGTGAAGGATCATGTAGAAGGGGTAAATTTAAGGGATGATAATGTACCTAACTGGGAAATACAAATTCTTGCCAGACTATCTCTACTGCAAAAAAATAAATAAATGTTGAAAAATTACAAGATATTCCAGTTGACGTTCAGAAGATAAAGCAAGGGGTAAATATATAATGGAAAATGTTTCTAAAAATATTGCTGCTCTTGAAAATAGACAACCTGATCTTGAAGACAATGTACCTGGTAATAGAATATGTTAAGAATTTAAAAGCACAAATTCAGCAACTCTCTACAAAACAGGAGGATCAGAAGAACAGAGCATGCCAGAAAAACTTAAGAATTTTTGGTATTCTAACTAAGAGGGGAAAAGACTCCTGCCTGAAAAATATAGTCTCCAGACTTTTTATAGACTTTTATATCTCAACCCTGACCTACCAGAAAGTGATAGAACACATTGGACTGGATCTCAAAAACAGATAGGAGATAAGAAAGAATCTTGTCCTTTAATAGTTTTTATTTTATTTAGTTTTTGTTGACCGGGTAAGTGCACTAGACAAATCTTAAATTGATGTACATGGATGATAAGTGGAGAACCATAAAAGCAATACCACAAAACAGAAAATTCATTTTTCAAGATTAGGAGATTAGTGTAAGGCAAGATTTTTCCCAAGAATTGTGGATACTCCGCATAAAGTACTCTGATATTCAGGAATTACTCTGGTCAGGTAAAATTAAATCAATTATCAGTTTTCCTGCAAGGTCATACATAACGATATTGAGTGTGTAGTATTTTGAAATATTTTCTAGATCTCGGGTCATACCTGTATTCCAGAGTATCTCCCTGATAACAAATTAACAAACAAACAAATAAAAGTGTTCTTGAATGGCCAGATACTGATTGATAGTAGCACAGAGTAGGCCATTAAGGATTTAAAAGTCCATATACCATAACTTTTTTTTAGCTAAGTAACAGAAGTTTAGCTCTAAATAACTTTTTATTTGGAATCATGGTTTAAACTGATGATCACATTTGGTCCTCAGTTCACGCTAAGCAGAATGATAATTTATTTGAATAATTTGTTTATCAGAACCTTTCTTTGCTAAGTAGTAGAGGTTCAATATTAATGAATATTTTGAGAATGTGATTTAATTTGATGGTCACACTTGATATTTTGTTAAGGTTGAATAAAATGCTAATTTGTTTTAAAGTGGGAGGCAGAGGGAGGTTGCGTAATGGGAGTTATATGACTGAATTTGTGGGATTAGGGGCAATAACCTTTGCACATACCAATATACCAAGTAAAGACATTGTGGGTGCTGGACTTATTCTGTGGCATAATGGAGGGAGGGGCAAGATTGCTGAGGGTTGAGGAAAGAGTGTTGGGCTTGAGAAGCCGAAGGCACACCCCACACCTGCTCTCTTGCCTGCTTTGGGGGTAGGCGTTAGGGTTGGAAACCTTAACCCCGTATTTCCAAACTTTTGTCACTTTGACCCTAACTGGAGCATTAATAGAGTTTTTTACAACTTATTTCTTTACTTTTTGAGATAGTATAACAGTATTCTTACTTGGCTGTGGGAGCACAGGGTCCTTTGCACCCTGCCCTCCCCTGCATTTTGTCATGATAGTGCAGGGTCTTCCAGACCCTGTGCTCCCATCCATCTATCATTTTTTGATATCCTTATTTTTCTGTGGGAGTGCAGGATCATCCAGACCCTGGATTCCCATCCATTTATAATTTTCCATATCCTATGATTATTTCCACATCATTATTTTCCTTTAAAATACCCTGTATTTTCCCTGGTGTCCAGTCATACCCCCCATCCTCCAATCATGCCCCCAGTCCCAATTAATAAATATTAATTTTTTTAAATATTATTATTTGTATTTTATATTTAATATTAATATGTCATTAATTTATATTTAATGAATAACCTTGTTGTCTAGTGGTCCCTCAACAGCCTCTGCTGTCATACTGCATAACTCTGGTGCATAGCCCACCTGCACCTGGCCATGCACACAGCACCCCTACACGCTATTTATGTCCCTGCTACACCCCCCACATGGCCAGCACACCAGCCAAACATGCAGTTCCATGTGGGAGCTGGCTGGGGACCAGCATGAGGGGCATGTCTGCACTCCACTCCAATTATGAAGGTAGGGATGCCTTGCATGGGGGGCAATGGCTATGCCTTCCAGAAGGCAGCCATAAGTGGTATACATCCCCCCCAGGATGCTGCTGCTGGTCATGGCAGAGATATTGGGGGCAATGGACCCCTCACTATGGCTGCCCCTGTTGTTGGGGCAGATTGGGAGGGCTGGGGGATTGTCATCTAGGGGTCCCCCACCCCTCAGTGCTGTGGGCACGTTCATGCCTGTTGACATCATGGCACCCAATGGGTGCAAGTGATCCAGCTAGGGTCCTAGTATGGACAGCCAGTTGGCTGCCTGGCTGGATCCACAGCTTTGCACCTGCCCATCCCAACAAATCTGCACACTGGGGGGGCATGTATGGGAGCTGGGTGGGGACCAGTGTTCATGAATGTGGTCCCGGTGCAGACCTCCCATGGGTGTGGAGCTGCATGGGGGGGTTACATGCCATTCACGTGTACCCCTTTCTATGTTAGTGAATAGGGCCCATAATAAAAATATGCATTTATTATTGCTGTCCAGTGACCCCCCATGTTTATATAATGCTGAAAATAAGAAAATGGTCCCTCAATGTCTATTACTTTTTTAACCTGTGGAAAAAATTAGTGTCCAGTGGAACCCCCATCACACACCCATATCTTACTATTCAAAACATGGGTATTTTTTCTTTATATTGCTGTCCAGTGGTAACCCTGCCCCAGTTCCTAGTAGCCTGAAAATAAGAAAATGGTCCCTCAATGTCTTTTATTTGTTTTACCTGTAAAAAACCAAAAGTCCATGGCTGATCATACCCACACCCTCCAACTGTCCTCCCACTGTGCATGCACATCCCACCACCCACAGACCCCCCACACACCCTCACTCACTTGCAGTGATCCCACAGTGAAGAACCTATCTACAGTTGAAGACACATCTTACTGCTGGATCCTGCGATTGCTGTACGAGAAGTAAGGTAACTGTGGTCAGAAATGCCTTAAACTGTTTTTACCTTAGTTCTCATACAGCAGTCACTGGTTCCAGCAGCAAGATGTGTGCTTGAGCAGAGAGTGCATCTGCACTGTGTGCTCACTGCAGGTGAGTGAGGGTTTGTGGAGGGGGGTTATGGGTTGGGGGGAGGTGCATGCACAATGAAAGGTCAGTTGGGGAAGGGTACCATCAGTGGTAGACATTTTTTACAGGTAAAAAAGCATGAAAGACATTGAGGGACTGTTTTCATAATTTCAGACTATTAGGAACTTGGAGGGGGTAACCACTGGACAGCAATATAAATAAAAAATAACCATGTTTTGAATAATAAGTTACATGGGAATGGAGTGGAGATTCCACTGAACATCAATGGAAATTAATGATATGGCAATGGGAGCATGGGGAGGCACTAGACACCAGGGGTATTTAATATGGACCAGGGTCATAATTGTAGGGTGGGGGTACCACTAGACACCAAGGTAAATAATGGAAACCCACGGGGATAAACATGGAAATCCTTTCCTGTCATAATAAATCCTTTTTTGACACCATTTTCTGTTCTGGCAAAAAAAGATTTATTGTCATGGGAAAGGATTTGGGACTTAGTTTTTTTTTCCAGTCCTTTTCTGATAGGATCATTTTCTGCAAATCTTTTTTTGTGGTGGCAAAAAAGGATCCTGTCTCACGGAAAAGTATTTTGGACTTAGTTTGTTTTTCAAATCCTTTTTCATGAGATAATTATTTTTCAAAAGTCCTTTTTCATTCTTGCAAAAAATGAATTGCCTCACAAAAAGGATTAAAAAAAAACTAAGTCCGAAATCCTTTTTCATGACTCGATTCCTTTTTCCTGAAAACAAAAAAGGAATAGTCGAAAATGGAACTTATCAAGCCACAAAATAGGATTTAAAAAGGGAAAAAAACAGTCATTGGTCATGTTACCTGTAACAAAATAGATAAAACACGAAATCCTGATGAGCAGAATACATGTTTTGGTGTGTGTGCAAGGCACCATTTGCAAGTTTTATTTGAAAAAAAAAAATGAAAAACAAGATGGCAGCTCATGAAAAAGGAATTTATTCTCACAAAAAAGGACTGGCCCTCAAGAAAAAAAATCCTTTTTAAGGAGACCAAAATTCCTTTGACATTCCAGGAACCTATCCTGGAGAGTGAAATTGCCATTGAAAATAATGGGGACTTAAAAATTGAATAACTTTGCAATAGATTAATATTATTTCACCAAACAAACGAAATACACTTCTGTGACTCAAGCTCTTTCTACTCTGTAAAGTTAACACTGTCTGAGTGCAAGGCAATGACAAAAGAACTGCAAAAAAGGGAAAAATGTTAAGGTTTTAGCACTATACGGATCTCGGAACCCACACATTTGACTGGAGCAGTACTTGCCACATCAAGAGATCTACCCCACAAAACAGCACATGTCAAATTTTATGCAAATCTGTAGAATGGGTGCAAAGTTATTAAAGTACAAAATTTGAGGTTTAAAATTAAAGTGCCTACTGAAGCCTAACTATAGGGGTGTGACCCAGCCCCTATTATCTATATCTATGTGTGTGTGTGTGTGTGTGTGTGTGTGTGTGTGTATATATATATGTATATACATATTTTTTTTTAAATAGTTAACCCACTCTGAAGTGTGCAGTAGAGCTCTGATACATGCATGCTTTGGTTTACGTTGTTATGCATAAGACTGCAGGCCAAGTGCATCAACCACCCAAAGCGTGCATATAGCAGAGCACAACTGCACACCCTAGAGTGGGTTATCGATCTTACAAAATGGCAAAATTGTTTTATAGAGGGGTAAAAGTGCAGGTGTGTGGTCACACTCTGATATACGCACTGTCATGTGATGTGTTTTATATAATCAAACATTGGATCTGTATTTGTATTTCCTCCTCATTTTATAAATATATATATATATTATAATACATGATGGGCAGGAGTGTGAGATGCAAAATATTCTCACTCCTGCAGAGTGAGGTCTGGATACTCATGAGTGCCAAAGGCACGAGTGAGAGCATCCAGAGCTCACTCTGCAGGACTGAGAATATTTTCCATAGCACATGATCTGCACATCATGGGTGCTATTTATACAAGGGGGTGGGAGCTCCAGAATTATTATGTTTTTCTGTGTTCTTTTCCTGTTTCTGTGTGCTATCTGTTCTTTCTGTGTTTTTTTCTGAGTGTGTATGAGTTTTTCTGAATTGGCTGGAAGTCTCAGAAACACTGTGGGGCACATGTAAGTGTCCTTTGCAATGCTAATTGAGTTAGTTGCAGGTAGCAGTGAAAAATAGAAACTGTTTTGTGAAGCTGTTCCATTTAGAATGTAGGCTGTGGTGAGTGAGTGGTGACATCAGCAGAGTATGTATAAACAGCATTTATTTTAACTCTGCTGATGGCATCACCATTTATCACACTGCAGTGAAAATAACTGGATTTATCATCAGCTTGGAGCTCCCATCCCATTGTATAAAAATATATATATATTGCAAAAAATGTAGTTAATGCATCAGTTAGGGTTGTCATTACAGTGACAAAAGTTTGGAAACTTGATGTTAAGGCTACCAACCCTACCCCCCACAACCACTCTCCACACACTAACAGGCGTTGAGGTGTGCTTTGGGATTGTCAGCCCTAACTCTCACACTATTCTGTTTGTAAGGAAGCTGAGTGGTACAGTATAGGACAATGGGGTGGGAGATAGGCCCAACAACCCCAAGGCACACCCCGATGCCTGTTGGTGTGTGGAGAGTGGAGGTGGGGTGAGGGGTAGGGTTGATAACCCTTATATCGAATTTCCAAATTTTTGGCACTGTAGTGACAACCCTAACTGGTGTATTAATTATGTTTTTTGCAATGAATGTCCCTTCTTTTTGAGAAAGTGTAATGTTACTCATATGTGGTTGTGAGAGTGCTGGGCCACTCACATCATGCATGCATTTTGTAATTGTCTCTAATTTTCATGTGGAAGCACAGGGCCAGAAGGGCCCTGCTCTCCCATTTATACATAAGTGTACTGATATTTGAATTATATCACATCTTTGTGTGGGAGCTCAGGGCCCTCCAGGCCCTGCACTCTCTCTACTGCATAATGTAGGGCCCTGTGCTCCCATTATTGCATAATGGTATTCAAATGTGGGCACGCAGAGACCATGTATCCATAAGTATAGAGACACAGCACACTCCTAGAGCCATTTCAGGTAACCCTTGTGTTGCAAAAGTTGCAATATCTCAGGAACCATAGGAATTTGGGTAAAAATTCCTTCACATTCATGGCATGGCCACCTCCACATGTGCTTAGGTGTACTAAGCTGTGCTTAGCAAAAAATATGCATTTTTAATCCATTTTCGAGATATACTGTAGCCACTGAAAGGTGCCACGACCATCTCAATTTTATCCTGTGGGAAAATTCGCAACTTTAGAGTGCTGTAACTCTGGATCTAGTGTTCATTTCTTTAATAAACTAGAAATGGGCACATCTGTGGGGCAAGGGCTTGCCGCCCTGCAAATTCCAGAAAAAAGGCCTAACCATTTTCTTGCTATGAAGTGGCAAAGAAACTGGTTTTTGGTGCTGTTTACCTGCTTTCACTTTCAAATCATATATATTTTTTCCCATAGGCCATAATGGGAAATGTTAAAGTTCAATAACCTTTTAACAGATTAATATTTTTTCACCAGCCCTTCAAAAGGCTCATCAGTGAAGCAAAGGCTTTGTACCCTGAAAATTTCAGACCACAACTTAAAGCCATTTCTGAGATCCAGGTGAACAAAGAAATGTCAAAAAAACACAGATTTTTCTGTTTTTTCAACACTCTATATGTCAGAAACTGCACAATGGATTTCTACAAAATTTGGTAGAGCAATAGACCTACCCCTAGACATTATGTGTGCCAATGTTTCTTTGCAAATCTGTTGAACGGTTCCAAAGTTATTAACATTCAAACATTCATGTTTAAGATAGAAGTTACCTTTCACCCAGACTTTACTGGCATATATATTGAGATACAGTATATACTGTATGTATTTATTTATGCAGAGATAGACAGACAGATAGATAGATAGATAGACAGACAGATAGATACACAGATATTTTTGAAACATGAAAAGTAGGGAAATATCATGTTAGTGATTTTTTATCCTTAACTTTCCTACCCACTAGCCCCTTCATGGTTGGTTTATAATGGTGCCATATCCTGCTCGGGTCCGTGACATGAATGTGCTGGGAGAGACAGACAGAGATGGAGAGAGAGAGAGAGAGAGAGAGAGAGAGGCAGACAGACAGACAGATGCTAATACAGATATCATAGCACCACCAAGCACTGCAGGCACTGCCAGGCAGATAAAATATTATTTTATTAATGGTGCTGTGTGGGTATTATTTTGATGGTTGTTCCAGTCAGAGCCAAACAGGCCAAAGAAATGGATATGAATGATCAAATGAGCAGCACTAAGAGAGCCCACCCACTCTACCCATGTGAATAATGCAGCTGCTTTGCATGCTCCAGTGTGCTGTGATATATGGTACACTACCTGGTTCAAGAGGTGGTAATGTTTTCTGGTCCTATGAATACTTTTAATGAGTCTGACCAATATGTTGAATCCTTACAGAAGAGAAATAAAAGACATAGTGATCACCACCACCCAGGCAGGCAGCCAGTCACACATTGCATCAGTCAAGTGCAGTGCAGTCATAAAATATTTGCCACTGCCACCTGAAGACCTGATGACAGACATACAATACAAGTACATCCTTCCTAGTTCCACAATTGCTGCCAGCCACTGCCAAGAAATTTAAGTATCAAAAATAAAATACAGTAATATAATAATCTCAGCCAAGTTACTGTAAGTGAGATGTAACCAGGCTAGCATGCCACATGCACACAAACAATAAAGAAATTATATGGATTTCTAATTTAGTAGCATCTTTTTCTGTGAAATAATTGCAGCCAAATATGGGGGACGTGAGAAATATACAAAGAGTATACAGTTTCTGGGTTTCAGGCATCGGCTAAGCCATGCACTGTCTGAAAATTAAAACAGTACAGTCAGGATCAGTTGCTGAGGGAAAAAAAAGGGACAAGTAGTAGTAGTAAGGACTGTTATAAGGACAAAAAGTGGAAAGTAGTAGTCAAGGCTCCAATTGTTCTGTGGCAATTTGGGTCTAAATTCTGTGGCAAGTCTTCTTGTTGCCATACAGCTTCTGCGGCATTAGTTTCCTATTTCTGCTGAAATTCTATGGTGCCAGTTGGGGGCTTTTGGTAGCTGTCAGCAACCCCCTCCCCTCAAGCACCCAGGTAGGGAATACATGTTAGTTTGGGGGCTGGTCAGAGAAGGTTGTCAATTAACTCCTGAGTTCTTAGTATTAGAAAGCAAAAACTCAACCCCATCCATCTCAGCCCCACCACCCATCCCACCCCAGCCTGAAAGTCCCACAGGCTACTACATTTGAATGAGTAATATTTTTATTGGCTACCATACTGCACAGTGATCCTCATCCTTCTCATTTTACCACTAAGCCAGAATGCCAGTTTTTCATTCCTGTAATGCTTTGTGTGGCTGTACTCAAAGCATTTCTGGGACAAGAAACCAGAATTTGGGCCTGGCGGTGAAATTAGAAGGATGAGGACTGCTGCACAGTATGGAACCTGATAAAAATATTTTTACCTCAAATAAAGGGACTCAAGGAGGTCCCCCAGGGTGGAGTTGGGAGGGTAGTGGGGCTGAGCTGGATGGTGGAGGATTTACCTGTTCAGGTTTTTAAGGTAAAGCCCTAGCAGATGAATTAAAGGGCAGGGGCTGTTCCAAAATGATTTTCAGATTTTTGTTTTTAAATTCCACAGAATTCCAAAAAGCATTCTGCAGAATTTAATATAATGAATAGTTTTCTGGGGTTTATATGATCCATGGAATAATTTTCTTTGGTCAATGTCAATGTAAACTGAAGATTTGTTTTACTCACTGTTCAATTTTCTTTTATTTATTATGCTTTATCTCCTCATCCGTCGGCCCCCATCATAGCCCCACCACACACCCCAGGACATAGCTCACTCCAAAACACCCCCGGCTTACCCCCTGGGTGGGTCTGCTAGGGGCCCCTACCCCCAGAGACTAAATTGTAGAAAGGGAACAAATGTCTGGATGGTGGCATGGGGTCTGCAGCATGGGGGCGGACATCATCATGCAGTGGCAGAATCTCCATTTTCCAGTTTTCTCTCCAGGAGGTGTGTCATGCAATGATGTTGGGTGGCATGCTGAACATCTGACAGGCCTCCCAAATGTAGTCAAGTCCCAGCTGTTGTACCCCAGGCTGCCACAAGGAGTTACACGAACAGTGGTGACTTTTTTGCTCTCCTCGTATGGATGCTCAATCTTCCTCCCCCTGGACAGCCCTCCAACTTCCCAGGTTCATTCTCGAACCCAGTCATTGGCATCGAGAACAGTAGTGGTACCGCTACACCAGTGGGCCAGCTAAATACAGACTCTTTGGTACAAACTACAGAACAGTATTCTGCATTTCATGTAAACTGCAGAATAATATTCCTCAGTTCATGTAAACTGTGGAATATAAACCACAAAATAATATTCCACAGCTTATGCAAACTGAAGAATAATATTCAGCAGTTCATGTAAACCACAGAATAATATTCCACAGATCATGTAAACCTTAGAATAATATTCCACAGTTCATGCAAACCGTGGAATAATATTCTGCATTTTTTTATCGCAGTGTACATTGAATTCTGCAGCAATTTCCGTGGCCACGGAATTGCAGAAAAATTGGGGCCTTGGTAGTAGTCGTGACTTGTGAAGACAAAAAGTGATAGTAGTAGTAGTACTATGCAGTACCCTAACATCCAGATCAAATAGTGGTACCAGGCACCACCAAGTAAGTTTGTGACATGAAATGCAGTTGCTTGCTGTATTTGGACTCTGAACCCACTGATGTTACTTTTTTCTATTTTGTGCTGTTCATGTGATCATTCATGTTATAGTGGTCTATTCACAAAAGATTTTCACCACAGGCACACATTCGTGAGGGTTTTGTGTATAGGGCCTGCTCAGAGTAGTCAGTGTATGTTTTATTCAGGTATCATATTTGAAATTAAAGTGAGGAATGTTTACTTTGAGAAATGTGAGGCGCTCAGCATTTTCTGGTGTCAGACAGGATCATGTCTCAGTAATGACGCTACCAGCTACCAGTACTGAACAATCGTTCTGAACAGATGCTAGTCAGAGGATAATTCATGAACTTTATTGCAATATTTAGTGAAGCAGACCACATATTTTGTTTTGATTTCCAGTATTGCAAAGGATCATCATTCCAGCTCATATTGGGCTCTGCCAGGTACATTTCAACAATGGTCTGTGCTGAGGCTGTTACAAGAGGCAGATGAAGAAAATGTTACAATTACTATACATCTTCTCAATGACTCCAGATACATGAAGCTGAACCAAGTGACTGTGGGACAGTGCTATGCTTGGCTGTTGGTAAAGAAGAAGATGATTTAGCTGCAGTGGCTGAGGAGGAAGAGGGAGAAAATGCTGAAACAGTAGAGGATGGGCCACCTGATGCTGTGCTATGTCATGAGGAGGGTTCTGAATGTGGTGCTGCCGTTGTACTCTGTTCCGTGACAACACGCACTTTGTCAATTATTTCTTGTTTGTTTATCTCAAAACAAGTGTCATCATCATCTCTCAATAGTTTCTTAGATTTGTATTGTGGATCCAAGATTGTTGCTTTAATGTAGTACTCAGAATGAAGCATTTTACAGTCTGTCTTTTTCTTCAACTTTTTTGATCATAGGTCTTGTTAGATCTTGTTGTATTCTGGAGGCCAACCTGCATGTGTCAGTAGCACCACTGGCAGCCTGTGTGATCATGGAACTGTCTTGCTTCTCTAACTTTTCCCTAACCAGATTCAATCTGAATTTTTATTAGTGGTATCACCTGGCTGAGAGTTGTTGTGTTTGCACTAACCTCCTTGGTGCTTTCCTCAAATGGCTGAAGCAGGAAAATTAGAAACTCCAGCATGGCCCACTGTGGTGGAGTAATACAGATGTTTGCATCACCAATTTTATTTTCCAAGGTGTATTGCCTGACAGCTTTCTTTTGTTCCAGCAGCCTTTGGAACATATAAAAGGTTGAATGAATTCCATGAAGTAGAAATGTCTTGGATCAGTTTGTGCAAAGGTAAACTTCTGCTCCTGCTGTATTTTTTTAAACCAGTGATGGGCTTTGCTTGAGTGACTGAAATGATTGCATATTCTTTTAGCAGTGCTAATGAGAGCCTTAACCTCGTAGTCATCATCGAGAAAACCATGAACTATTAAATGTAAGTAATGTGCAAAGCAGCGGATGCAAACAAAGACCCACTCCTCCAAGGCCTTCCTTATGTTTGGATCCATTATCTGCAACTATAAAACCAACTGACAGTTCCTGTGAAGTGAGCCATTGCTGTTCTGGTTGTTGGAGCTCTTCACTGATGTTGTATGAGATATGTTCAGATGGAAAATAAAACATTCTTAGAACAGCAAACTGCGATGCTTCACTGTCCCCAGTCCCACTTGAATGATCGAAACATGCCCAATGTACCATGACAGACATGAAGGGTTCAGGCTGACAGCTTGTCCAGATATCTGTTGTGAGATGCATCACCCTCCCAATAGCATTATACAAAACGTGTCTTAATTTTTTTACATACAACATCGTAAAGATCTGGAATCCCTGCTGTTGAGAAGTATTTCCATGATGGTATACTATGGCAAGGCTCGAGGTACTCAAGCAGCCACCTAAATCCTATATGTTCAACCATGTTATACAATAGTAAATCAAGAGCTATCATTTCAGAAATTGTTGTGGTTATTGTAACAGCAACAGGGTGAGTTGGGGCATATTTGGCTTTATGCTCATATGTTTCTGAAATGGTAAGCTGTCTCCCTGAAGGAGGAGGGCTTCTGAACACATGGTCACTTTCAGTAACAGTAGGAGGGGTCTTTTGAATGGGAGGAAGTGTGGTGGAGGTGTTTCAGTTGTGCTGCGGGGGCTGCCACTGCTTTAATCTATGGGAGTTACCCCTAAATATAGTGCGCTATCACTGTCACTTTCTTTATGTGACTCACAACTGGAGTTCTCAGTAATGTTATGACATCTGTCTAGGTGCCTTTTCAGTACTGAAGTTCCCAATGCTCCTTTCTTTTTACCCCTGCTGATTGGTCATTTATAAATAGTGCATGTTGCTACCAACTCATTGGAAGCGCTAATGGAGAAGTATGATCAAACCAAAGATGATATATTTTTTAGTTTTTTTTTTCCAGGAAGGCATGACACCTCAGCTACCTTTTCCGGGCCCCTCCCCCCTGGATTTTTCTTGTGCTTGTTCCTCTTGTAGTTTATCCCTACTCCCCCCTCCACAACCAAAACATTTCTGCCTGTTTCTTCCTCATCTGCAGTTTCAAGCCCCTCAAGTAAACCTTGTGCTGCCTGATCATTCTCTTCATCTTTATTTTTGTTACCCTCTTTGGGTTTAACCTCAAAAGAATCAGATTATGGTGAAAGACTGGCAGTAGCATAGTATGCAATTCTTTCATACTATTGGGTGCCTCTGCAGGTGGTACCAACCACACCTTTAGTTCTTTTAACTACATAACATTTTATTTTACTTGGGACTGATGATGATCCAAGACATTCACCTTTTTGGATTCAAGCATTTGCTTGGAAGATGAAACCTTAGACATGGTAAAATCACTTTTTGTGGTTTGATATTGTTTTCCCTTTTCAGGCTGATTGCTATCTTTTGCAGTGCCATTGCCTACCTGAAAAATAGAATGTACCTCATCAACACTTTGATCCATTTTTTCTTACTATTCTAACCTGTAAAAAAAGATCCCTCTAACTAATGTGATGTGATTCTGATGGCTTGCACCTACAGGCCAGGGACAGATTTACTGTCATGACTCATGACTGTACACAGAACACCGACAGCACAGCAGCCCACCACCGCTTTCTTCCTAGATTACCTGACTGACTCCTACAGTACAATTAGTTACTGTTAAGTAACTACCTCCAAGGCAGAACACAGCTGACAAAATTCAACAAGGTCCTCTCTGACCCCAATCCAGTGACCTCTGGTGTCCCACAGGGATCAGGTTTGGGGCCTCTTCTCTTCTCAGCATTTAACAACCTCCCTGCTGCTGCTTCCAACTGTAGTGCCACCTTTTATGCTGATGATCTTGTCATCCTTGCACACTCCCGTAACATTGGGGTTCTCAACCTTCAGCTGAGTGAGGCCTTTAAGAATATTCAATCCTCAGTAACATCTCACAAGCTGGTCCTCAATCTAAAGAAAACTCAGGCCATACTTTTTGGGGTAGCTGCCAAGATCAAGGCTTCCCCCATCCCTCTGCATGTCAGTGGTATTGATGGCTCTCCCCTCCTAACCTCAGTCTCAATAAAATACCTGGGTGTGACACTTGATCCCCAACTCGACATGGGGTGTCACATCCTGAATGTTTGCAGAGCCGTAAACAGCAAACTGGGTCTTGCCTACAGGGCAAAGAATGATTTGACATCTGCAGCTCGCTTGATGCTGGCCAGAGGTGTGCTACTCCCCTCACTTAGCTATGGCATTCCCCTGTTCACTAGCACATCCAAGGTGCACCTTGCTCGATGGTATATGACCTACAACAATATCTGTCACTTTGCCCTGGCAACCCCATGTCTCACCCACCATTGTAAATTATATGGCACACTGGACTGGCTTTCCCCAGCCAATCACTTGAAATACAGATTAGGCTGCTTCGTAGGAAAGATACTCAGAACCAGAATCCCTCTAGGGCTGGTGCTGCTCCTCAAGCCTGTTGAAACCTCCTCCTACTCCCTCAGGTCTCTAAGTACTGGGGTGCTCAAAGTTCCTTATACTCTAACCCTAATGGGGAGAGGGACTTTGCTATGTGTGCTCTGAGACTATGGAACTCCCTTCCAAACCACATCAGAGCCTCCCCCTCCCACCAGAGTCTCCAGAATTCCCTGTGGGGGCATCTGAAACTGTCCTCGGTGTGTAGGTTTCCTAAACCACCTTAAACATATCTCCAAATTAGTCTTATCCTACCCACTGCCCACTGTCCTTTTAACTTTGGGAAGTATGTGACTGCTTGCTGCCTGCTTATGAAGTATGTGGCCCTAAAAAAAGGGTCACACAAGCAATGTAATCGCCATCGAATGTCTTAGTCTATTTATTCTGTATGTACAGTATATGTACCTATTACTGTGCACTGTAGACTATCTATGTTAATCTAGCTCTCCTGTAACTATGAAAACACTGCCCCTCTTGTTGTTATGTACTTTGTATGAACCTGTTATTTTTCACTGTACTCTCCTGGGTTGTACCTGAAAATAGGCATACAGCTTGTCTAGTGTACCTATCTGGTCAACAAAAGCTAAATAAATAAGTGATCAAATTCATCAACTGCTAAGTGAGCCTCAGAATTTGAATTGGAGATGGTGCATAGTAGCACGCAGCACATTCCTACACTGGGGGTTGGTTAATGCTTATACATAATGTAACATGATATACTATAAAATTAATGATAATAAGGCTGAATAATGGGGACTGAGTGATGATGATGATGATGATGACACTTGTGTACAGTAGTTGTACTTTACTTGTGTTGTAGTGTAAACAGCCTGCTATGAGTCACAAAGTCAGATTATTCCCAGGCCACCCACAGCTAGCAGCAAAGGTGTATCAACTTGTATGTTGTTTGTTGGAACAGTATTTTTCTTTTAATACATGAAATCATGAATGAACATTTACAAGTGATCATGATTCAGGGCTAGGTAGCACAAGCCAAAGATTTATTTTGCCAGCCTGTTCCCCTTGCCCTGTACACACAGCAACACTGAAGCCAGGAAAAAAAAATGATATGGGATTTTTGGGGCTGTTAGATTTCTCGTGGGCCCTAGGGTGGGAAAAAGTGGGGGTTTCAACTTTCGAGGAACTTCTGTGAAAATCTGAAATCTTTCACGGACGTTTCCACACTTCTACTTGTGGCGGAGCAGAAAACTGCCATGAAATGTCACCCTGTTCTCCTCAAAATAAAATAAGCCCTGGTGGCTAGTGGTTTGTCCCCCCACCTGCCCCACATTAAAAAAAAAATTCCCTGGTGGTTAGCAGTCCCTCCCGCAGTGAATCACCTGCCCGACCCGAAAAATAATACCCTGGTTGTTGAATCCCTTCCCCAACCCCATCACCTGCCCAACAAATGCTGACAAATGCCCTGGTGGCTAGTAGTCCCTCCTCTCCACCCAGTCACCTGCCCATAGTGTCTGGTAACCCCCCCCCATCCATATCTCCATCGATAGTCTGACAAATTACTGTTCTGCATGTGTTTAAACAATTCCCTGTTGGTCTAGTGGTTTCAACCCTCCTCCCATCCCCAATCCCCAGTGCCTGAATAAATATTTAATTACCTGGTGGTCTAGTCTCCCCACCCCTCCACCCAACAGGTGTCCCACCATTCTGATCCCACCCCATTCTGAAACTGCCCAGTGCCGCTGCTCTCCTCTTTCCCGTGGCTGGCCCTCTCATTGAGTTGTCAATGAATGAGTGCATTCCTGTACAAGGACTCACTCATTCATTGACAGCTCAGTGGGTGGGCTGGCTGTGGTAGAGAGAGGAGGGTCATGCCAGACTGCCTGCTGGGGTTCGGGATGGGGGTGGGTACAGGGTGATGGGACACCTGCTGGGGTGGTGGTGGGGGGCACTATACCACCAGGTAATTAAATATTTATTCAGGGACAGGGGATCGGGAATGTGGAGGAGGGGTTGAAATCACTAGAACACCAGGGAATTTTTTTAAACACATGCAAAACAGTAATTTCTCAGACTATGGATGGAGATAAGGATTGGGGGGTTACTGGACACTATGGGCAGGTGACTGGGTGGAGGGAGGGATCACTAGCCACCAGGGCATTTGTCGGCATTTGTTGGGTAGGTGATGGGTTGGAGGGAGTGGTGCAACAACCAAGGGTATTTTTGTTATGGGTTGGGTGGGTGATCCAGTAGGGTGAGGGAGAACACTAGCCACCAGGGATATTTTGTTTAAATGTGGGGCAGATTGGGGAAGGGACCACTAGCCACCAAGGCTGTTTTTGGAGAATTGGGTTGGGACATCCCACAGGTAATTGCAGGCAGAATTTCTGTGAAGGTTCAGAAATGGATTTTTGAACTTTCATGGAAGCAAAAGTCAGACTTTTGCTTGAATTACGCATGTTAATTTTTTTTTGCACATGGCTAGTGGGCCTCCCTGCAGTCTCTCTCTCTCTCTGCCCTCTGGACAGCACAAGTCAAAGATTTATTTTGCCAGCCTGCTGCCCTTTGCACTGTACATATAGCTACACTGAAGCCAGGAAAAAAAAATTATATTTGGGATTTCTGGGACTGTTGAATTTTTCGTGGGCCCCCCTGCAGTCCCTCTATCTCTCCTCTCTGGATGGCACAAGTCGAAGATTTATTTTGCCAGCCTCCTGCCCTTGCCCTGTACATACAGCCACACTGAAGCCAGGAAAAAAAAACTTTCATTTGGGATTTTCTGTAACTGTGACATTTCTCTTGGGCCCCCAGTAGTCTCTTCCTTGTTCCTCTGGATCTGGAATGGCACAAGTCAAAGGTTTTGTCAGCCTGCCCTCCCTTGCTCATGTATACAGCTACATTGTCTGAGGCCAAGAAAAGAAAAAAACTTTCATTTGGGATTTCCTGTAACTGTAAAATTTCTCTTGGGTCCCCAGTAGTCTCACCCTTTCTCCTCTGGATCTGGATTTGGAATGGCACGAGTCAAAGATTTTGCCAGCCTGCCCTCCCTTGCTCATGTACACACAGTTACACTGTCTGAGACCAAGATAAGAAAAAAAAACTTTCATTTGCAGTTAAACATTTTATTGAGTATATATTTTCAAACAGAACATATGTGTTAAAACTATCAGGGTGTACATATAGTACAAATACAGATTAACAATTAGTACACAAGACATCTTTTGGTAAATGCTGAGATATAACCTTACTTCACTAACCGATTGGGGCTATAAATGAGATTGTACTTCAAGAATATACAGTTGTTCCTTTAATACCATACAAACAAGGGTGTTACATATCCCCGGAAGACTTTCCTGCGTACTGTCCATTTATGAGAATTAAGGCACAGTACATTCCTGTTCCTTCATGGTGGCTTAAGTAGATCCTTGGGGAAAGGGATAGGATTACCAGCTGCCCTGGCTTGTATATACCTGACATATTAGCCTCATTCACGTTGGAATTTATCAACCAATTTGTAGCTAATTGCTGCAATCTGGTATGAGAAGCCAGCACTTCTAAGGACTGTTACCACTCATTATATGCAGGGACATTGGCAGTATACCACCTTCTCAACAACAACCTCTTGGCTTCTATGATTGCCTGGAGTAGACACCTCATTTGGGAGCCTGCCAGACAGGGGTTCCCCTGCATGAGACCCGGCAGACAGAATGCTGCTGAGCTTGGCACTGTGGCCTGGAGGATTCGTGAGCACCCCTTTATTATTTTGTTCCAGAAGGGGACAATCAGAGGGAATTCCCACAGGATGTGTAATAGATCTGCTCCAGCTGAGTTACATCTCCAGCAGTTATCCTGTTGCAGGATCCCCATGAACTTTAGTTTCACTGGGGTTCTGTACCACAGATAGAGGGTCTTATTTTGAATCAGGTGGGTGCACTAGTCTTTACATGCCCTGCATGTCAAAACTCAGCATTGGTGCCACTCTTCCTCTGTGATTTGCAACTGAAGCATGTTTTGCCATTGCAATTTGGCGTGAATGGAGGGGTCACTGGCAGAGTCCCTCAGTAGTTTTTTGTGTCTTCCCTGCTCTCCCCATACTGGTCTTAGCCCAACTCTTCAATGGCAATTTGAGTGTGTTATCTTTTTGGTCTGCTTTACATGTGCCGCTGGAGCATTCATCTTTGGACCATACCTTATACAGGTTCCTAATCTGAATTTACTTCCAGAAGTCATGTTTTCACAGGCTAAATTTGTTCTGAAGCCTTACAAAGGATTCTAATGTGTGTCCATCTGGAAGTAGTAAGTCCTTTCCTTAGCTATCCCACTGTCTTCCCTCTCCTTCCATCTTATAGGACTATTGCCCACACAGAGGTGTGGGTTCTTCCGTAGTGGGGTGTGGCCCCCCAACCTGTGGCATCTTTAGGTATGCTTCCCAGTGTTGTGCCAAGTGGCATGGGCTGCTTTCAGCATTAGCCATTTTTTGTACTGGGCAGGCAACAGATGACCCAGGTAAGTAGTAATGGCTGTATCCTGCAAAATTGCTGCCTCCTCTTCTGTCCACACTGGGGGCCTTTCCATGCTCCCTGTAGAAATCTGCACATTTTGGCTACCTGAATCACCCATGCATAGTGTTGAAAGTTGTGGAGGGTCCAACCCCCCCAACCAGTGAGTTCTTAGCTTAACCCTACTATATCGGGGGGGGGGTGATGCTCCCCATATAACACTCCCAATCATTGTGTCAACTTTTTGGAATCATACTTTGGGAATTTCTAAAGGGATGTATGACAAAAGGTAATAAATTCTGGGAGCCATCATCATTTTGATAGCACTGATTTTTCCAACTAATGATAGGTTAAGAATTTTACATCTGTCCATTTCCCCCTTGAGTTTAAGCAGGAGGGGATGGACATTTTTTATCAGGTTCTGTAACTCTGGGGTGAAAATTATTCCCAAGTATTTGATAGCTTTAGGGCCCACACTAACCCTATCCCCTTGACCAGTTCTGAGGAGGCTGCCTTGTTGAGGGGTAAGATTTCTGATTTCCCATAATTAATTTTTAGGCCTGATATACCCACAAAGGCTTACAGAGTCTTTGTTATGCGTGGTATACTGGTTGTAGGGTTTCTAGTTAGGATCAAGCAGTCATCTGCGTACAATTCTGTATGGAATTCTTTGGTGCCTACCTGAATGCCACCTATCCCTGAGTGCTTCCTTATTACTGCAGCCAGAGACTGTATGGCCAACACAAACAATAGGGGAGATAAGGCACAGCCCTGTCGGGTCCCTCTGTATAGATGGAAGGGCGCAGAGAGGGTATTGTTGGTCAGTAACCTGGCCATCGAGCTGGTGTATAATGTGCGGATCCAAGAACAGAATCCCTCCTCAATGCTAAATTGCTTTAGCACTGTTATCAAGTATTCCCATTCGACTGAGTTGAAGGCTTTTTTGAAGTCAAGGGTGATGGCTGCTGCTGGGCAGGGGAGGTCTTCTGCCACTTGAAACAGGGAGATAAGAGCTCTGAGATGGTCTGAGCTGATTCTACCCTGCACAAAGCCCATTTGGGATGGGTGGATGACAGTGGGTAGTAGCTATTCTAACCTAGAAGTTAGTAGTTTGGCTACAATCTTTGCATCAGCGTTATTTAACTGGAAGGTAGATCCAGATCTTTCCCTTCTTTGGGTGGCACCATAATTATTGCTTCTGATAATGTGTCAGGAAGCTTTCTGTTTTGGAAAGACTGCTGTAACATCGCCAACAGAGGCCCTGCCATCCACTCCGTAACCTGTTGATAGAAGTCTATGGGAAAGCCATCACTTCCGGGTGCTTTGTGTGGGGTCATTATCTTTATTGCTTGTTTTATCTCACTTTCTGTGATGGGAACATCTAATTCCTCTTTCTGGAGAGGGGAAATTGTTGGAAGGTATAGGTTGGTTATGAAGCTAGTGGCTGTGCCCTTGTCCCAGGTCCCCTGTAAGGTATGCAGTGGTTTATAAAAGTCAGCCATAGTGTCATTTATCCCTTGAGAGGAGGTGCAGGGTAATCCTTGTTTGTTTTTCAGCTGCAAAATATGCCTTTCCACCTGTCTCTTTTTTAATCTAAAAGCAAATAGTTTCCCAGCCTGTTCCCCTTCTGACCAGAACTTATGTTGCATTCTACGGATTTGTAACTCAGCTTTCCTGGTGGCTAACCAGTTTAGACACATTCTCAGTGGTGTCAGTTCATATAATAGTTTAGAGTCATGTAGCCTGTTGGGGTTTATTTTGTATTCCTCTCTCCTCTTGAGTTCTACCTCTAGTAGGCCTGCATCTTTTCCCTCATTTTCCTGCACTGAGCTGCAAAATCCATAATTTTACCTCTTATGGTAGCCTTAAAGACTTCCCATATCATACCTGGGGAGGCAGATCCTGGGGCGTTGTCTGTGAATTAATTTCTAACTTCTGTCCCAACCTACTGCAGACACTCTGGGTCCTGCAATAGCAATGGGTCCAGGAGCCAACTCCGGGAACCTGTCTTTTGGAGCTGCATCGTGAAACTCATGATGACTGGGGCATGGTCAGATAAGTATAAAGGGGCAATAGTGACACTTGCTAGATTGCCCGTGATTCTAGTGGAGGAGAGCCAGTAGTCCATCTGCTGGCCATATGGTTAGTGGAAGAGAAGTGTGTGTAGTCCCTAGTGTCTAGGTGTGTGATTCTCCATGTGTCTACCAACTGATGCAGGCCCATCAGTTCTTTGAGTGCTTTTTGTGAATGTGTATGGGGCTCTACCAGAGAGTTGGTTCTGTCCAGAAGGTGATCCAGAGCTAGATTGTTGTCACCCCATTAGGATTTCAGGGTTATCATGGGACATGTCCATTAATGCTTGTGACATTGAATCAAATAGGGCAGGTTTGTTGTCGTTAGACACATACACGTTTGTCAGTATTATGGATCTTGTAGGGGTAGCCATTTTGGCTATAACCCATCTGCCCTCTTTATCTGATTTTTGTAGCATCGGCCTCTACCCCAGTTTTTGTGAAATAGAATGGAAACTCCCCTCTTAGCTGTATTGACCATGCTATGAGCTTTCCACCCAACCATTCTCTGACCAGTTTTTGAGCCTCAGAGCCATTTATTTTGGTCTCCTGGAGGAATGCCATCTGTGTCCCCCAGTTGTTTCAGATGGGTTAGTATTTTTTCCCTTTTTATAGGAGAGTTTAGGCCTCTCACGTTCCATGTGGTGGCCACTACCGGTGCTACTGAAGCCATGGAGGTCTATAGTGGTATAATCTGCTGAAGGTCTTGTCCTTTAACCCACTCTGAGACAGTCTGGGATACAGTATGCATTAGGCACCTTGTTGTGGTTGCTCCTTGTAAATACTCTTTCCTTTGTTGCCCCGTGTCTGTCTAGTGTACTGATCTTGTTCCTTAGTGCGAGCATGTATGCTGTCTGACCAATATATAACTCTTTTCTCTTGTATCTGTGGGCTTGCTAGCTTGGACCAGCTAGCTCACTCCTTTCAGGTGAACCATTCCAGAACATAAACCTTATGCATAACGACATGTAGAGCTAATATGCTCCAAATTACCTTTAAGGACATAGAACAACATAATAACATCATCACAATCACAATATAAGAATACATTTTCCTTTCTTATACCTTCCGTGAGGAGAGGATATTCTGAGGGTCGATCTGGACTGAGTCCCTTGGGGGAATTCACCTAGGATCTCAGAGAAACTCTCTCCGGGGGGGGGGTACATATTTCTTACTGGTCTGCTTGATGGTGGTGATTCTTACTAGTCTTAGTGTACTTCACCACTATTTAGCAACCCCTGGGGTTGTATCATTAGCCCCAGTTCGAATGCCAGTCACTAGGATGGGTATAATAAAGTATAAATTTCACAACTAGGCTATACAAGGGTCCCTTTCATTTCAACTGGTCCTTCTTCTCCCAGCTTTCTATTTCATTTGTCGGGGGAGTTGTGCTACCCCTACTAACCTGTTGAGCCATTGTATCTATGTGCTGGGGGGTGTAGCATTGTGCTCAAGAATGGGATAACATAACTCACCAAATTGTGCCCACCCATCTCCCCCCACCCTCCCCCTCTTATCCTTCCAGAAGGAAGGGTTGCTGGTGGAGTGTTTGTTTTCCAGATACAGCCCCTTACACCTATTTGGTGGGGGGATCAAAAGTACCCTCCTTGCACCCTCCTTGGCCCCCTTGCCCCTCTTCCGCACCACAAGTGCAGTAGCTGGGGTAGTGTATCATGCCTTCTGACATAGCATTTTTTCATCTCAAACAAGGTATAGGCCAGTCATTCATGGTGAATGTGGAACCATATCTTTGGGCAACTCAGTTCTTTCAGTTGCAACCCACACCTCATCCCCTCCCAACATAAACATTCCTCCAGAATCAGCAATTATACTTGTAGAGGATAAACATTTTAACTGTGCAAACCAGTAACTGTGAACTATTTAAACTGAGCACAGCAGCTGCACTAGCAGTGGTACTGTAGAGTCGCCAAGTGTATCTCACTGGGCACTATCCACTAGTGCGCTGCTCCATATTCAAACAAGGAATCAAGACCCGAGTAGACTGTGTGTTCCCCTGGCCTGTTCGAACACTTAAAGCCCCAGATTATGAGGTACTTTCCCTCATAAGTTGTGTTGCCATGCTGGAGCCATGCAGCCTAGAGGGGTACCCCGTGAGACCAACTTAAGCTAGTGGGCTGCCATTTGTGCAAGTTAGGAGGCTGGGCAGGAGCACCACACTGCTCTTCTGAGTTAAAAAATGTAGCCGCATTCTCCCTGCTGACCAGAGAGTAATCCCAAAAGTCCCTGGCAACTGATCCATATGATGGAGACCTGCTTCAGGAGGACCTACAACTGTACACTTCAGGCCTGGATCTTCGTGCTTTCGGGCTTCTGCGGAGCTCCTTGACATTGCTGCCATGGAGAAGCCTCAGTTTTGGCCTGATCTTCTATGCAGTCCACCCATTCATGTGCCAGAGTCGTCCAGTCTGTAGTGCTAATTTCTTTGTGTTCAAGAGCCAGTACCAGGACCATTTCATGGGCCAAGTCGACTGGTCAAGGGGTCAATTCCCTCAGTGGTTCATAGCTACAGCTTAGCTTCACAAGGGTGTCTACAGGTGAATTGCTGCTCATTCCCAATGTCTGGTTCCGCCTCTGAAAGCTCCTGGAATGGGTTCTCCGAGAGGACTGCTCCTGAGGAGTAAGATGCTTATTTCCTCTTCTTTTGCCATTCCTTGCCTCCTGGTTGCCACTGAGCTGCCGTTATTGTAACAGAGTCTCTTTCTGCCTCCTGTGGTGCGGTCTTCATTGGGATTGCAGTAGCACTATACAGTTTGTGTGGGAGCCTGAGATATACAGTTTGGTTTTCTTGGATAATCCCTCAGAAAATACTTGGCTTCATAGGGGTTGTTGAAAGTGAGGTATTCACCCCTGAACTGGACCCTGAGCTGAGCTGGGTATCTAACAGAGGATGGGATGCCCATGTTGTATATCTGCTGCTTAACTTGATTATATGCTCTACATTTTTTTGACAATTCTGGAGAGTAGTCCTGGAATATCATGACCTGGGTGCTCTCCCCTTGCAATCTCCTTTTCTCCCTGCCAGCCCTGAGGATGTTTTCTTTAACTGGAAACTTCAAAAGCCTACATAAAATTGGCTTTGGTAACTCCCCCTGATTTGGCTTGGGGACAAGAGACTGATGGTCTCTTTTGATTTTGATCACTGACTTGGTCAGGAGCTCAAGCATTCAAGGCAAGGCAACTTGGAGAAAGGATGACATGTCCCATCCCTCCACTCCCTTGGTGAGGCTAACTATATAAATATTCTTGCATCTGGATCTATTCTCCATATCATCAGCTTTGGAGAGTAGATAGTCTATTTGCCTCAGTTGTACTCTTAGTTGCCCTTGATGATCTTGTATTTTGTTCTCATGAGCCCTTACTGCTTGCTCCATCCCAGACACTCTGTTTGTTAGTTTTTTTAAAGTCCAGGTTTGTTTATGTAGTAGTGGATTTCAGCTCCACTGCATCAGACAAAACACTGTTTAGCTGTGCAGCTATTTCATTTAACTCGAGTGCCATATTTGCCATGTCCAGTGGGAGGGCCTCATATTGTGCCATCTCCAGGCCACTTCACACTGCATTGCTGTCAATTTCTTGGTTAATTTCACCCGCTGGTCTGACAGCTGCCAACAGGCCCAGAGTGCGATGAGCTTGGCCAAGTTGTTCCTCGGTATAACTTCAGACGTCCTTGGAGGATTTTTACAGAAAATGACTTTTAAGGTTGGTAAGTCCTCCAGTTTCCTCTGATTCTGTTTTGATCTTATGCATTCAAATGGAGCTGTGGATGGACGAAGAGATATTCCCCAGAGGAGATCTAGGTACAAATTATGCTGCTATCATCTTAGCTGGCAAGCTCTGCACCCCCCCCAAAAAAAAAACTTTCATTTGGGATTTTATGTAACTGCAAAATTTATCTTTGGTCCCAGCAGTCTCTCCCTCTCTCCTCTGGATCTGGATTTGGAATGGCACCAGTCAAAGATTTTGCCAGCCTGCCCTCCCTTGCTCATGCACACAGTTACACTGTCTGGGGCCAAGAAATGAAAACAAAAAACTTTCATTTGGGATTTTCTGTAACTATAAAATGTATCTGGGCACCTAGTAGTCTCTCCCTTTCTCCTCTGGATCTTTATGCTACAAGTCAAAGATTTTGCCAGCCTGCCCTTGGTCATGTACACAGTCACACTGCCTGCTTTTTGCCAACCCCCGCTGGCAGAACCCAGGCTAACACTATCTCCCCAGTCCCTCTGGATTCCTCCATTCTCCAGTACTGACCTGTCACCCTCCCTCGATGATCAGTTTCTCCCCCCCTCGCACTTGTAAATCGAGTCCTTTTTCTCTCCTTGTTTTTTCCCTCCCCTCCAAAATGTATATATATTTTTTGTATGTTTATTTAGCACCTTCTTCTGGTGGCTGCTGCAGCGATAAGTGAGGTGGTCCTCCAACACATCCTCCTCTCATCTGGGCCATGTTGTGCTCTCAGCATGGTTATATATTGTGAGTGCATCACATAACCATCAGTTGCCTGATTGGATGCCACTGGCTGCCTGTATGTGGAGCAAGTGTGCCGATGTCGATGGCATCCCCACGGCAACAATACATACAATGGCACAAATGGCACTTCCACAGACCCGGAACCAGACTTCTGCAGCAAAGTCTGTATTTATCTGGGTCTGTGGATTGCAGGTTCGATCCGGGATCCAGATCTCTCACAGAACAGTCTGCCCAGCCCTAATCATCATGTAGTTGAGTTCCAGTGTAGGGTCCCCTGTTCTGTTATTCCCTCTGTGGAGACTATCCAATGTCATACAAAGCACAAACTGGAGCCTTGCATACTCCAGGACGCAATGAACATCTCAAACATATTGCTAAATTGCGTGCATGGTCAAAAGGTGATTGTTGATCACTATATTACGGCACTTATGGCAGCCCTGAACTCTATTGCACCTTTCCATGTTCACCCCTTGACCTTCCACTGTGGCTCACCATGGTATTGTGCTTAGCTGCACCGGTTGAAACTAAGGGGCATAAGTTGGAGTATTCCTGGAGAAGATCTGGATCTATGGAGGACATGTTGATGTTGAGATTTCATTACACTGACTATCAATGGCTATTCGACCAGAAAAGACAGAATTTATGTCTCAGTCGATTGCTGCAGCAAAAATCACCTAGCTGTGCTCTTTTGCACTTTAGACAGATTGTTAAACTCCCCCATATGCAGTCCATGGGATCAATTTCTGCAGATGGGGTGAAGAGTTTGGGGCATTTTTTTTGCTGACAAAGTGTCCACTATTAGATCCAGTATTTATTCTCGCAGCCTAGCTGGGGCTGGGCATAGCCAGTCTTGTGGAGGCCCTGATCTGTCTGCCTGGGATATGTTTCGATTGGTTTCAGAGGATGAGGTCCTCCGAGTGGTCACCAATTTGAGTCCCACCAACTGTGAACTGGATCTGGGTCCAATGTGGTTAACTATAGGCTGTTCTGAGTTCCTAGTGTAACCCCTAAATGGCGCTATCCCAGGGGCTACTACCCCTGCCTGATTTGCCACTAACAGGTTGAGGGGCCTGGATCCAATGGCGGGTGCCTCCACCCAGAGGTCAGGGTTTGCAATAGTTAAACTAACTTGGTCACAGCCCTCTGGGACACTGCAACCCCCTTTCTTCCCACTAGTGGCCCACAATATATCAAATTACCTTCACAGTATACACTTACCCAGGACTGGTTCCGGCACTGGGACCTCCTGTGAAATGAGATACAGTGCAACAATCACAGTACAGTACTTTAACATAGACAAATACACTCAGGCAGTATAACTTTGCTGAAACAAAGCAGCTCTGATTTATTTAGGGGGATATAACAAGGACAGGGAAATCAGGTTAATTAGCTTATACTCTAATAATCTACCTGTGGCTCTGTGCTGAGCCTATCCCTATCAGTTACTGTCCAATGTGTACAGCCCTAGTGGCTAGTCCAAACCGTGGCAGCTGGTAGGGGCCTTTCACACAGAGAGAAGGAAAATTAAACAGTCAGCAGTACAGTAATTCCATTTGGATTTAATATGGCAATTCAACAGGAGCGACCCGAATTAGTACTCACGACCTCCAAAGAAGATATGGTCCTTCAATGTCAGCAGGGCTACTTTTGATCTCAAAGACTCTCACACATTTATATGGTAAAAAGAAAGCACTATACCAGGCAGGCTGCATCTGTATCCCAATCGTAATTACTGCACAATAACCAGGAGAACACAGCAGATTCAGTTCCTGACAGACCGAGTGTAATTCAACAATTTCTTCAGTCTTCAGGGTGAGCCTGGTTTCTACTCTTCAGAGATCCTTTGATTCTTTTTCACAGGACAGATTCAGTCTAACAAGCAGTTACACAAGTTGTAGACGGAACTCTGGGCCTTGCACACGTTTTTGACTGAAACTGTGCACTGAAGGAGCTTAGGGTTTCTTTCCCCTTCACTTTCGGATCTCAAACTGAAGCTCCAACAGACAAAAACCGGGCGCTTCCTTTGGTTCCTCCAGTTCTTGACTGGATTGGCTGTATAACTCACAATAGACTACTGCTGTTGGTCCAAAAGGCACGAGAGTCTAAACTACATCTCCCAGAGTCACTGCCATACAATCCTCTTGTGGCTGGCTCAGTTATGAGTCCCAAGTTCTGATTCCGTCAAGGCATCATTTTAGAGCTAGTTTACCCCACACTGATTGGTCAGTTCAGCGTTCAAAACCAGAATGAAGAACTAGGCAGACAGTTCTGACTGCAAAAGCAGCGTTGACAAACTGTAATTTTATTATTACCCTCCAAATGATTTCTGGCAATCAGTTACATCTTTCAGACAGGTTCCTTTGCACTCCTAGTGACTGCAAAATAGGGTGAATTAGCAGCAGCAGGTGGTACTCAATCAAAAACACAGATCCCCATATAAACTAGTATGTCTGCAAGCAGACAGCTCTTAAAGAAACAGTACCAGAGCTCAAAAACACTCACTGATGGTAAACTAGCATAAACACCATTCAGGCTTGGAAGCATTCAAGCAAGCTCCTGGAAGTCTTTGAGACATTTGTTTGCAGGGGGTTACACCCTTCCTGGCCTGGGAAAGCTTGGCGTCCAGCGTCAAGCAAGGAAGTACCCATAAGTTTTAACTGCAACCATATACATTTGCATTAGGCTCACATGTAATCATCAGTCAATATATCATTTTACAAGAATACATTTCTGAAACATTTACGATGCGTGACTCTTTACACAGTATTACACACATTGTAACCATAACTCAAGTTGTACCTCTTGTACATGAAACCTGAAGAGGGCCCTTCCTATCAGTTACCTTGAGGCTGGGCAGGGGCAAGGGCACCATACAGAAAGAGCAACACAAGTAACTTGGAGTTAGCACTGATGCTCAGTTTGGGCAATGAGCTCGAGGACACGCCACTCCTTTATGGACAACATTGAGAGGCAGGTCCACAGGCCTCCCAAGTGAATCATAACTGAGGTGCACCACAGGCTTTACAGCTCGAGCCAGTCTTTCTAGGGGAACTGTTATAGTCTCTACACTCTGAGCCTCATTTCAGCATTGTCCTCACTTGTCAGAGTCTCCATAGGGGTAGAGGCTAGAACTTAGGGCACTTTCAACTCAGGAGTTACAGTTTCCAAGGTCCACAACATTTGGCTCGCATGGAAGCTTTAGGACACTGGCAGTGGACTGTCAGGGCACTCAAAATACTCTTCTTGTTCAGGTGTATCACCAGTCTGCCCCAATCTATCATTTTCCTCCCTGAAAGCTCAAACAGTTCAACCATGCAAATAGTTCCATTTCATCTGATCCAGTGCTTTGCACTTCACTTTCTAGAACATTGGCTCCAGGATGAAGCTGGGGGCTTAGACAGTCAGAAGGCCCAGCTTTGTCTCCAGTATTGACTGGGGATTGCCCGAAACAATTGACTCAGTTAAGTAAGAAGGATGAGTATTCGAAAGTCACTCTCACTTTCTTCTGATATGGACTGACAGTCATGCTCAACTGGGACTTGTGGAGAGACACTTTAACTTTGCTTCTGTAGGTGCAGACTTTCTTGATCTTTTCTTAGCAGAGAACTCTAGTCACTATGGTCAGAGGGGCATCTTCTGGGGCTCAGACTCAATCAAGTTTGTCAATGGGCAGTAAATGATTTCTAATGCATTGTTTTACATCTTTTGAATTATTCTCAGGCCTTACTTTGTACACTGGCAGATCATCTAGTTTGCCCACTACAATGTGAGGAGATGGTGCCATCTGTCAGCAATCTTGTGTCTCTTGCCATGCAGTCCCAGATTTCTTAGCAATACCCGATCTCCCTCTGGAGTTCACCAACTTTCACCTTTTTATCATACCTTTCTTTGTTGGCCAGATTTCTTTTGGCAGCCATGGTTGAGCCAGTTAATGAGCATGGAGTTAGCTGGGCCTTTAACTTTTACACATACTGTAAATAGTTGTCAGCAGAACCCATCAGGAGAGACCAAAACACACATCTACTGGTAGTCGAAACTTCTCTCCAAACATCAGGCGGTAGAGGGAGAATCAGTGGCATCACTTTTGGTGCAGTTATAAGCATGTACCAGGGTGCTAATTTGTAGCTCCATCTAGGCTTGTCCTTTGGGTGCAGGGTGCCTAGCATATCTAGCAGAGTCACGGTTGAAAACGTTCAGGCTGTGGGTCCCTGGGAGTGGTAAGGAGTGGTTCTGGTTTACTTGCACTCCCCACAGAAAGCATCTCTTTGATCAGGCGACTCTAAAAGTCTCTCCTTGATCAGAATGGATTCTTTGTGGCAGCCCCGCAAGTGAACAAAAAGGTTTCTACAAGTACTTTGGACAGTGGATGCTTTCTGGTCTTTGGTGAGGAAAGCTTGGGCATATCTCTCAGGAAATGGTCAGTGACCACCAGCACATTACTGATATTTCTTTGATCTGACTCCAAACTCAAGAAAATCAATACAGACCAGCTCCATGGGTGCACTGGTGGTGATGTTAACAGGGGCAGCCCTCTCGGAACAAACTTTCCTCTGTAACTAGCGACTACAAGTTGAATGTGTTGCTCACATCAGCCCCACATCTTAGCCCCAATAGAATCTGGATCTCACCAAGTCAAGTGTTCTGTCTATACCAAGAACCCCATGTGGTTATGCAAGGACCTCAGTACTGCTGAGTCTCGAAGGCAGTGGGCAGCACTAGTTGTTGTTTGTCTACTTGTCCCCCTCTGTCCTGTTTCTCTGTATAACAGTTTATTGATCAGTTTCAACTTAGGACCTTCTTTGTATAACAGTGCAGTTCTCAAATCAGTGGGCGTAATTTGGACACATCTTTTCCTGCAGAGCTTCTAAGCTGCTTTGATCATGGGATCGGCGGGATTGAGCCGCCCGAATACTGTCATTGTCCAGCTGAGGCAGTGCACCAATAATATTGCAGAAAGTGGCAATAAGCATGAGTATGCAATTCTCAGAGGCTCCAAACCAAATCCACCATGCAGTCCCTGCGTCCGTGGACATTGTTCCTCCTGTCAAACTTCCGGCAGAGTGCCGAATATCAGGTTCTGCCAATCGGACCCAATCATTCTGAGGAACAGGCCTCGGGAAGAGCATCCAGCATCTATGGTTCAAGACCTGCTCATTGATCGAGGCATAGTCATATGTAGATAATGCAGAAAGCCACCTACCAGCCAGTGGCATCCAACAGCTGAGGTCTGCACATAGGTCAAAGGATTATTGTCAGTTTTACTAGTATTTAGCCCCATACAAGTACTCATGGAATTAGTCAACAATAGCCCACTTAAAGCTAGGAACTCCTAACTTATACACAGGATAGTTCTTTTCGGATAGGGGTCAGGCTTCTACTGGCAAAGGCCACTGGTCTCAGGCCATTCTCGTACTCTTGGTACAACGACCCCAACCCTTGCAAGCTAGCATCAATTGTGTGCAGAGCGTAAGGTTTTCTTGGATCGGCATAGGCCAGCACTGGAGCATGGGTAAGTTGATATATGATCTCATGAAAACAGTCTCACAATCAAGTCCAATGCAGACTAAATACTTCACTTGGATGAAATACACTCTTTCCAGTCTTGAGGCGACGTGACTTTTGGTATTTTTTGTGGGTTGGGGATACCCTTGAGTAAGAGTTAAGTAAAAGGCGGATCACTCTTGAATAATCCTTGATGAACGCGCAAATAACCACAGAATCCAAGGAATCTTTGCAGTTCTTTTTAGATTTTTGAGCTGTGGCCAGATGATCAAACCTCAACTTTACTTGGGTCGGTCTCTATTCCTCGATTGGATACTATGTGTCCACATACTTTACTGATGTTTGAAAGAATTGACCTTATCAATGGACAGTTTAAGACCAAAGTCCTCAGTCGGTCCAATACCTTAAATAATCTGCTTTCATGTTCCTCCAGTGAGCTGCCAAACACAATAACATCATCTAGGTATACCAAGGCACTCTAGTAAGTTCATGTCCCACTGCACGCTCCATCAATCGTTGAAAAGTGGCTGGGCACCTAAAATCCTTGAGGACATCCTCCATGAATTCATAGAAGCCAAAAGCGGACAGATAAAGGCAGTCTTCTCAAGGTCCTCTGGGGCCGCCGGGATCTAGTAGTACCCTCTGCGGAGATCCAGCACAGAGAACCACTTGCTCCCGTTTAGGCAGTCCAAAGCATCCTGAACACGGGGCATTGTGTACTGATCAGGGATGATCACGCCCGGTTTAAGGTGCGATAATCCACACACCCTTACTGTTCCATTCTTTTTCCTCACTACCACAATGGGGAAAGCATAAGGGCTTCTGGATTCTTGTATTACACCAGCAGCTAACATCTCTTGCAGATGCCGTCTCACATCATCTATGTCAGCAGGTGCCAAGCGTGAGACCTCTCCACGAAATGGTCTTTAGTCATGCAGCCGAGATGTGCTCAGCTCCTTCGCATCCTACCATCCCATTCCTTTAAAGAAAACACCTGGTCTCTCTGGGCAAGCTTCTCACTGATCCTCACTCCATTCCACTCAGCAGCGGGGAGTCGCGAAATCAAACAAGTCAGGCGTTACTCTGTCATTTCTTCCTTGAACTCTTGCTGCTAGGTAGCACTGCAGTGTCTGCACAATGCACATTAGCCAGGATGCAACCTCTGTTTACCTAGAATGTCTCTTTCAGACACATATGAACTTGGACCATTACCCTTCTGGCATAGCATGGACTCTAGCGAGCAAAATACTAGGCTTGACCAGCAGTCCCTCTGGCAATTTTCCATCGCCTGGTGCATCCAACAATAATATTTTATTCTTAACATCCTTTCAGATACGGACCTCTCCTGCAAGGTACACTGGGCATTTGAAGCCAGGATCAGAGACTCAGGATCCTTCTTCCATACAATTCCGACGGTTCCTCTGGTTCTGTTTTTCAGCATCTCTCTGTGCCTCATAGGCCTTCTTAATTAAAGCCGGAACTCATAAAAGCTCTACTAGTCTTTGACCCCTGTTTTCATAACACAACTGTACGCAGCCTTCCGAACATATGAGCATTTATTTCCAATCAACAAAGGGACACCATCATACAGTCAGTGGAGGGGACACACTAAAGGCTAGGGTCTCTCTACTTGTTAAGCCACTCCAGCCACGGAGGTGGGAAAGACAGCAAGGTCGGATATACCCGAATGAGAAGTGGGCCTTCTCACTTAACTTCCATGCAGTCCTTCTAATGGTTGTAAAGTGCGTCTGACAAATGCTTCTGATACCAATCCTGGAACATAAATTGTCACTTGAGGAGCCACTGTCTAATACAGCTCTTGTAGACACTCCATTCACCTTTACAGTGGTCTCCATGGAGGGACCCACTATTCTGGACCAGTCTGGAGAGCGGTAGTGGGGGCCTGGAGCAACTGACCTTACCACAAAGGGCGTGGAGTTAGCATTTTGGTGCCCTCACTGGGATCATGTCGCACCTCTTAACCACTGATTTCTTCTCCGAAGCTCTCCTTGTAGCCTATATGCCTTTGTCAGTGTCTTTTGGGGACTGGCTCCCTTTATAATGCCCATCTTTCCACAATTATAGCAAAACATACTACTTTCTGGAGTTTGAGCTGGCGAGCGCCACACTGGGAGCCAGGGCGGGGTAATACTAACTGGAAACCGATTTGCCATCTCTGTCTCGGCGTGATAAGCATTTGGAGACATCTCGTCAGTTTCTCCACTTCCATGGTCAAGGAATTGAGTTTGGAGCTGTTATCAGCAGGAGATACATTGAGTACCCCCACCCCTATAGCAGATGCAGTCGGATAGATCAGGGCCCGTGCCTGCAGGCGTGGCCTTCATAAAGGACTGTTTGAATTCCCGGATCTCTCAACAACATTCACCCCATTGTGGCATATCTTTTCCTTGTCAGAGCACTCATTGACTGTCAACCCTCCCCTGAACTTCACTTGATGGGTCACCCTCAGTCACTCGGATCGTAGCCACAGCTGTTGGTGCAGGTACCTCCCGAGTGCGCCTTTTTCTCAACTCCTCAGATTTCTCTCATTAACTCTCCCCATCCTTGGGAGGGTGGGGGATTCCAGTCGGTTGCCATCGCTGAAGCAACAGCAGTTCACAGAAGAGGGGCAGACTTAAGGATTCTGTCAGTCTGGTTGGGTCCAGTTCAATCGGCTGGCAAACTACCCTTTCTGAGGCATTCTTGCAACAAGTTTTCCAACCGAGAAACATACACAGACAACAACTCCCTTGGTACTGTTGTGTGCTTACTCTCACCATAGGTCCTCATCCAAATCTGGGCTCCCATACACATTCTCCAAGGCCTCAAGATAGGCCTGTGCAGTCGCTTCAGGGGTGTACTGGCCCGTTTAACCTGCGGATGAGTAGCCAGGGCGGGACTCGGAGGCTCTCACTAACCCTCTTTAAGCTTTTAGCCTTCCGAGCATTGCCATTCCAGCGCGGGGGGCAACATGGTCTATCAGGTCTCCCAGTCATCACTCCTTGGGGGTAGGGGAGGGTCCAAGAGAAGATCCCTCAACCTTCGGTAAGAGTGCGTGACTAATGGCAGGTGCAGAAATAAGGAGTCTGCATTGGTTCCAGCCACCATTACGGGCACTGGAGCAGGAGAGGGTGTTGGGGAGGAACACCCCAGGTGGCAAGAATAGTTTCTTCAAGTCCTCCACAGTTTTCCCCTCTCCCAGCAACCATTCAACAAATTTCTCCTCAAAGTTTCAGATAGTGGTGGGGCTGATTCCCCAGGTCTTTACTGTCCTTAGTTATCACTCTCCAAGCATTGAGGGCTCCCTCTGGGGTAATGGTCTGTGGCACTTTGGGCTATCTATGGGATCCTTAAACTCTACTAGAGCCAGGAAAGTGTGGGTGGAGCAGATTAGCATGCAAACCCACCACCACAGGGGTTTGTAAACCTTCCACCTTGGAAAGTACTCCTGCACAGTGTCATTATTGATACCCAGGGGATGTCCAGGATAAGCATAGCATTTTGGGGTCGATCTCCTCCCCAGTACACCACTCCACCAGCCGGTTGCACAGCCACTTCTGTCGGAATTTTCATTTTTCTTAACAGTGGTTAGTAAATGTAGTACTAGAGGACACACAATCCCAGCGGTGAGCCTCCAAGATGTAACCTAAATGGCGCTATCCAGGGGCTACTACCCCTGCCTGGTTGCCCACTAACAGGTTGAGGGCCTGGATCCAATGGCGGGTGCCTCACCCAGAGGTCAGGGTTTGCATAGTTAAACTAACAGTCACAGCCCTCCTGGGACACTGCAACCCCTTTCTTCCCACTAGTGGCCACACACAATATATCAAATTACCTTCACAGTATACACTTACCCCAGGACTGGTTCCGCACTGGGACCTCCTGTGAAATGAGATATAGTGCAACAATCACAGTAATAGTACTTTAATAAGACAAATACCTCAGGGCAGTATAACTTTGCTGAAACAAGCAGCTCTGATTTATTTAGGGGATATAACAAGGACAGGGAAATCAGGTTAATTAGCTTATCACTCTAATAATCTACTGGCTCTGTGCACAGGCCTATCCTATCAGTTACTGTCCCTGGGTACCCAAGCCCTAGTGGCTGGTCAAACCGTGGCAGCTGGTGAGGGCCCTTTCACACAGAAAAGGAAAATTAAACAGTCAGCAGTACAGTAATTCCATTTGGATTTAATGTGGCAATTCAACAGAGGCGACCCGAATTAGTATCACGACCTCCAAAAGAAGATATGGTCCTTCAATGTCAGCAGGGCTACTTTTGATCTCAAGAGACTCCTCACATTTATATGGTAAAAAGCACTATACCAGGCAGGCTGCATCACAGCCATCCCAATCATGGGTACTGCACAATAACCAGGAGAACACACAGCAGATTCAGTTCCTGACAGACCAGTGTAATTCAACAATTTCTTCAGTCTTCTAGGGTGAGCCTGGTTTCTACTCTTCAGAGATCCTTTGATTCTTTTCACAGGACGGTTCAGTCCTAACAAACAGTTACACAAGTTGTGAGCCGGAACTCTGGGCCTTGCACACGTTTTTTGACTGAAACTGTGCACTGGAGAAAGACAGGGTTTCTTTCCCCTTCACTTTCAGATCTCAAACTGAAACTCCCAACAGACAAAAACAGGCACTTCCTTTGAGTTCCTCCCAGTTCTTAGACTGGATTGGCTGTCACTCACAATAGACTGCTGCTGTTGGTCCAAAAGGCACCGAAAGTCTAAACTTCATCTCCAGAGTCACTGCCCATACAATCCTCTTGTGGCTGGCTCAGATTATGAGTCCCAAGTTCTGAAATTCGTCAAGGCATCATTTTAGAAGCTAGTTTACCCCACAGATTGGTCCAGTTCAGCAGTTCAAAACCAGAATGGGAACTAGGCAGACAGTTCTGACTGCAAAGAAAGCAGGTTAGACAAAGCTGTAATTTTATTATTACTGTAAATGATTTCTGGCAATCAGTTACATCTTTCAGACAGGTTCCCTTTGCACTCTAGTGACTGCAAAAATGGGGTGAATTGGCAGCAGCTTGAGTGGTACTCAATCAAAGAATACACAGTCCCCCCATAAAACTAATTATGTCTGCAAGCAGACAGCTCTTAAAGAGACAGTACCAGAGGCTCTAAAAACACTCACTGATAAGTGGATTAAACGCCAAACACCATTCAGGCTTGGAGCATTCAAGCAAGCTCCTGGAAGTCTTTCGGGAACCCCCATTTGCAGGGGGGTTACACTAGGACCAGTTTTTATTGAGATTGTGAATGGATCCTTGAGGGAGGATGTCTTTCCTTTGGCCCTGAAAAGGGCGGTGGTGAGGACCTTTCTAAAGAAGGCATCCTTGGACCCTGACATTCTCACGAATACAGGCCAGTCTCTAATCTTCCCTTTTTAGGGAAGGCTATTGAGAAGGTGGTAGTTGAACAGCTGTTGGACCACTTGGGATGTCTTTCTATCTTTGAACCTCTCCAGTCTGGTTTTCGGTATCAGTACAGCATTGAGACAGCCTTGGTCAGGGTGACACATGATCTCCTCATGGTGAGGGACTGAGGACAATGCACTATTCAGGTGCTCTTGGACCTTTCACCTGCATTTGACACGGTGGATCATGGGGTGCTGACTGACTGCGGAACTATGTGAGTGCTACCAGTGCAGTTTGTGCTGGTTCAGCTCATATTTGACTGGGAAGATGCAGCGTGTGGTACTGGGAAAATTTACCTCAGGGATGTCTGAGGTTCATACTAAGGTGTGGTAAGGAGCAAAAAGGCTGAGGCCCATTTAGCGCTCCTCTCTCAGTACCCATAATATTCTAATTTTACTCCTGACAGAATCAGTCTATCCAATCTAGTTTTGAATATTTGTTTATTACTACGACTGCTAACAATATCAGATGGAAGTGAATTCCAAGAGTTAACTATTGTTTGAGAAAAGTAATATTTTTTCCTAAGAGTGTTTAAATATTCCCCCTTAATCTCCAAGCTGTGCCCTTTTGTGACAAGAAGAAGAATCCGCATTTTTATAGCACTTTTCATACACAATGTTTCACAAAGCACTTTACAAGCAATGCTAGACTGGTAGTGAAGCGACTGAATGTGTAGTGGCAGCCATATCGTACATCAACCCCCACACACAGCCTGGGCAATTGCATGAACCAGTTTTATGGGAAGGGGAATATTGGCCAAGACACCGGGAATTTCTCCTACTCTTTGTGAAGAAAGGTTTGAGTCCTTTTACTTTCTCCTGGACCATACCAGGATAGGTAGAAGGGAACTTGGTTTAATGTCTCATCCAAAGGACAGCACACCCCAACAGTACAACACCCCCCAATACTGCACCGGGGTGCCAACATTTAGGTATGCGTCCAATCCTGGTGTGGAACAAGAACACACAGCCTTCTGGTTCAGAGGTGGATGTGCTACCAACTGAGCCACACTGACAATAGTGCCTTGTTTTCATTCAAACCCCATTGTATTCGATAAATATGTATCTTGGACAATTGCTCTCATCAGCAGCAGATCCCCCTTAGATGCCTCTGCTCCAGAGATATGAGTGTAACCCCCTTGTTACCCGGGGTTACTAGAATCCCAGTAAGACCTAGTGGTAGGCAGGGAAGGCAACTTGTGAAACTCCAGTCAAATGGGTTTCACACTGTTTCACTCTGTTCTCAGTCACAGCTGAGACTGAGTGATGACATCACCATAGAACTGTTGCAGCTGCATAAGTCACATTGGAATCTGCAGCAGAGGGAGAGAGATAGAACTTTGGGAGTTTTCAAAGTCAGTCTTCTGTTTGTTTTGAAGCAAGAAGGAAGTCTCCTGCATGCCTGTCAGTAGGAAGGAAGTGTCTTTTGTTTACCTTCTGTGTGAGAAGGTCAGTGTCCAGTTTTAAGTGGTGGACACCACTGTCCAGGTCTCAGTGCCGCCTCCCTCTTGGGGGGGAACAGAAACTAAAGTATCCCTCTGTGGATTCAAGGGGCAATCCCCTGATTTCTACTACAGGAAGAAAGCTGCTTTTTTACAGTTTCTGTTTTGGTCTGATAACAGTGAAAGAAGTTGTACTTCGCCTGTGAGGCACCTGCAACGAAAGGGTGAGTGTTTTGCTCTGTTTTGAGAGGGCAAACAATATGTTTCTTCAGTTTGGAAAATGTGAAGAAAGCTGGGATGTAAACTACTATTTGGGAGGCCTATTGTACTAGGACAAACAAATGGAGTAGGTTCAAAATTTTAAGTCTTTATGGATTCAAGTAATGTTGTAGAGGGGGTGCTCCAGGTCATCCACCGTTTAATCTACATTTCGAAGTTTTAGTTTCTGTTTGTCCAGAGAAATGGCCGGGTATGGGCTGTGGGAGCTGGAGGTGGGAACACCCCACATCTTTAGTAACCAGGTCCACCTCTACGGATTTCTACTGTGATTGCTACTTGCCTCATGCGCCTGGCCAGTGATGAGGTAGGTACCCAGACGTGGGTCGCAAATTGGAAAATCTCTCTAGGAGTCGCAGACTCTAAGTGGTGTGGGGAGCCACAACTTGGAAAAAAGAATTCTCCTTGTCTGATGGGAGTCAGAAGGAAATAAGAAAACCAATCTCTCTAGGAGTCACAGACTCTAAGTGGTGTGGGGAGCCACAACTTGGGAAAATAATGCTCCTTGTTTGATGGGAGCCACAACAAGTAAATTGGGTTCATCCTTTAAATGGACCGTCAGTCAAGTGGCCGGCAGGGGAGCCGAGCCAGTCAGGCTGTATATCCAAAGTGCATGCAAGTCCAGGCTGTGTGCCTGGTGGGTCCAGAGCCAGAAAACAGTAGAAATGGGTTCATTCTTTAAGTGGACCGCCTGGTAGTCTCTAATCTGCATTATCAGTAACCGTAGCCCCTTGGGGGTCAATCTATGCTTTGTTGAGTTCAGCTAGTTATGAATAAAAGCCACACTGAAAAATCCCAATCCTGGTTCTGGACATTACAGTTATTGCTTCCTGTAGTCGGATTTACTTGAGTGCCCCTGTGCAGAGTAGCCAAACCTAGATCCCGTTGTGCCGGGTAACCGCAACCTCCCCGAACCCAGGTCCCCATCAGGTATTGCTGCCAACAGCATGCCACCTGTCATTTTAGTAAAAAGGCAGGGGTGAGGGGTTACAAAAATGGAGGCACCGCTTTGGATTTGTTCGGGAAGGAAGGTGCTTGGGCAAGGGGGCTAGCGTTTTGGCTATCTGGCAGTGGGTAGCCCAAAAAGCTGAAGCAATTTCCCTAGTGTGTTGCTGTGTGCTGTGACTCTTGTGCTGCTGTTTAAAAAATGTCAACTGTTTACCAAGGAGCTGTAAAGCCAAAGAGTGTGCCCTTGTCCTGCATCAAAAAAGTTTACAGCGTTTTTGTCATCTTTTAAAGTGAATTCTGTGAAGAAAAGTGTGGAAAACTAGGGGTAGCAACAGAGAAATTATGCCCTGGACATTTGAAATGCTTTTAAAGTGAATTCTGTGAAGGAAAGTGTGGAAGACTAGGGGTAGCAACAGAGAAATTATGCCCTGGACGTTGGAAATGCTTTCTGTGTAAAGACAGAGACTGCAGAGTTAATGGCAATGTTACATGGTTAAAATGGGCTCCCGCCGTGGAGTCAGTTGAGAAAAAAAAAAAGTGCATTTTACAGTTTAAATTTGCCTGCTCGACGATCGCCGTGAGGAGAGGAGCCCTCGCGAGGAAGAAGAGGCTCATTTGCATGGCGTCGTGTGGTTGGTCAGATTGCCATTGGTCCCGCCCCTCAGCCAGCTCTTCTGAGTCTGCCTCAGCATTCGAGAGGGAGACAAAGAGTAGTGCATGTACTGGCAGTGGAGGAGCGTCGTGAGGTATTCAAAGCGCTGTAAACATTCAGAAAGTGACTTTTAAGTTTAAAATCGGGCTCAACCTGCAAATCGATCGTGGAAATAGCGAGTTTGGTGTATAAAACGACGATCACGGAGACTGCCCACCCGTTTGCATTCAGAGGCCTTCAAAATCTGGCTGCAGGCCATTTTACCCCATCGCAGCAAGTTGCTACTATCACAGTAAGTAAACAATTCAAAAACTGCTCAAACAGTGATTTTCAGTAATGCCATATAAAATGTGTGTGCAGCAGTGTAGTCGCTTTGCAAGTAACGACTATGTGAAGTCCTGCCAGCAAGTGCAAGTCTGTAAAGCCATTAAATGTGTGCATGGAAGTAAAATAGCCTCAGTTTAAAGTCTACAGTCAGTGAGAGACTGTGGGTTGTAGCAAAATGCAACAGTAGTAGAAGCAGGCAATCCTGTGCTGAAACCTGAAGTTTTAAGGGACTGTGAATCAAATGAATGTTACCAGCTTGTAAAAAGTCCAAGGAAAATCCTGTAAATGTGTGTGAAGCCAGATCAGAGCAAGTTGTGCAGTTTGAGTAAAAGTTATCAGTAGCTGGTGTAAATCGGGTGTGCAGTGGCTTGACCCAGATTTTAAATGTTGATGCACAGGAGTGCTGCCGCCGCCATTACAGGGTGGGGTAGTAAAGTAAACACAGCAGCAGAGGAGCCATTTTAAAGCTACAGAGTGTGTTCATTTAAAGTGGGACTTTCAGTTACAGTGAACTTTGTTTTTCTGCAGTTATGGCCTCAGGACCAGCTCGTTACCCGGATCATGCCCGGGTTGCAGTAACAACAGCAGTAAATAGACAGAGAGATATTGAAAAGTGGTGCTATGGAGGGCAACTACCTCCTGATGTGGCACTTCCTAAAAATCCAATGCGTGTATGCCAGATATGCTTGAGTGCTGGAAGGGATGTCTTCATGATTCCTCACTGTGCTGGATGCCTTCAAAAATATGGCTTGTATAAAGTGCCTCCAATTCGTTTGACTCCCACATGGACAAAAATTCAGGAATCGGCAGTTGGCAGCACACAGCATCAGGCGGAGCCTGTGGAGGAAGGTCCCTCGGGGGAGTGTGGCACAAACCTAGAGGGTGCAGAGTTGGAGACCGAACCTGAAGTTGAAGTTTTGGATGCTGGATCTCAGAAAGAAAGTTCAGATAAAGCATCAATAGACTCCTGGGTGGGGGGGCCTAGCCCAAGTCTCTTAGGCGTAGATGAGATGCGGGAGGCCTTTGAATGGGAGGTGTCGACCTCAGCGCCTAGTGATGAATGGATAGTCTCGGGGGTGAGAACAACTGCTCACTCCTGGGCTCAGATCCTCAGTGAAGAGGAAGATGAGGGGGAACCTATGTGGCCTTGTGAAAAAGGAACGGGTACACAGCCTCAAGATCTTGCCTCGGAGGAATGTATTGAAGAAGGTGGTGATGCCACTGCCCTGGCTTTACAAGAGGAAGAAGTCAGGGATCCATTTTTAATTTCTTTGAGAATGTGAAGCTGGCAGAACCAGGACTGGCCACCCCCAAGCCAGGCCAGTGGTATTAGATTGACCAAAGCAAGTAAAGAGGAGAGACTGGTTCGTAGAAAGGCTAATGAGATCTATGGTATGACCTTTCCTACCTTTCCTCGGAGAGTCTGGGAGGAGATTGAGGACTGCAGGAAATCCTGGATCTGGGATGAAGCAATGAAAAATGTGCATCCTGGGGCCAACCAGCATTTAAAGAATAGACTTTTCCATGAAAAGTATACACAGTGGAAGAAAGGCAGGACACTGTTTATGGACAGAGTGAGAATAGTGGACGGAGAGGGACATGAAGTCTCCCACTGTGTGAGTTATGTGCGCCCAGATGGGGTAATAATTCAAGCCCCTGACCCCCGGTACTATTGGCCTCAGTGCAAGGACCTCCCAGTAATTAAGCCCGTGCCTACAAAATGGAGAGCTCAGCAGTGGTAGTCAATACTAGCACACCAGACTGTGAAGTGCCCTTATTGATCCGCCAATATGAATAACCAAGGACTCAGGTGCTCCACATTCATCAGTCTACAGTGTACTGTCCTGTTCAGCAACCATCTACTGGCCCACCAGATGACTTCAGAACCAGAGAGGACACCAGCCCAGCTGTTTCCTGTTCATCGGCTGGTAATTGGATGACATCGGACCAGCTGTTTATCTTTTTGTTCCTGTTCTAAGGTTCCGTCTCCAGTGATGACATCAGCCCAGCTGTTTCCAGATGTGCCCTCCTGTGGTTCCCGGAAGATGTCCGCCCAGCTGTATCAGAAGAAATGCTGCCAGGGAGAGTCTTCGGCCGTGGACCAGGTTGGTGCAGTTTGTATACTACAAATGGCTGGTAAGTCCGAAACCCTTTTCTATCTTTATGACATTGCAGTACACACCCTACACTACAGACTTCAAAAATGTGTGAACTGTCCGCAAAGACTCTCCCCTACGGGACTTTGGCCTTTTAGAACTGTGCTTCACGGGGCTCCGGCCCAGGAGAGACTCTTTATTGGACTAGCCTTCGGGCCTTGTGGTCACTAGTTGGGACTTTTAGGGCACTCCATCCCCCCAAATGTGTATTATAAATAATGTCATTATTGTACTCTAATGTAAATACTGTTTTTCTACCCTTTTTTCTAAAAAAATCTTTTTTGGGATTGTTCAGTGTTTTTGTATGGTAGGGGTTGTTTAGGTAGACTGTGCATGCAGATTAGGAGTGTGTTTTGTTTTGTCTTTTTCTTACAGGTGCTCCTGGGAAGACAGAAGAGAAGACAAGAAGAGGAGGAGGGGCTCATCGGAGTTCCTCATCAGTGCTTTATTGTGTAGAAATCTAAAGTACTGTGTTATTGTTATGGTTGTTACGGTATTAACCCTTTTCCAACCACATGTGTGGTTGTGGGGGTAGGGAGGAGGCAGTAATTTGGTAGTTTAATGGTGTAGTTGCAGGTTGCCCAAGGTCGGGGAGGTCCCCGGGTTTTGTTTTTGTTTTGGGATGTTATGTTAGAGGCAGATAGGTTTTCCCTAGAGGGTTAGAGGGGATAGACAGGCTGTGGTCCTCAGTGGCCATAGGGACTGCAGTGCTGATCTATCAGGGCTATGCTCTGGATAGTTCTACCAGAGCCACTAAGTGTCCATAGTAAGTGGATAGTGTAGAGGCTGATATGTCAGCTACAGGCCTCTAGGCCCTTAGTGTTGCCTGCCTGTGCTTGCACATGGTAGGAGGGGGCCTGATCACCCCCCTCCGCAGGTAGCATATAGGGTGGGATGGCCTAAGGCCGGGTGCATAATGACTGGGGACAGTCATTTTCCTGGTCAAGGGCGAGTGTAACCCCCTTGTTACCCGGGGTTACTAGAATCCCAGTAAGACCTAGTGGTAGGCAGGGAAGGCAGCTTGTGAAACTCCAGTTAAATGGGTTTCACACTATCTCACTCTGTTCTCAGTCACAGCTGAGACTGAGAGATGACATCACCATAGAACTGTCGCAGCTGCATAAGCCACATTGGAATCTGCAGCAGAGGGAGATAGATAGAATTTTGGGAGTTTTCAAAGTCAGTCTTCTGTTTGTTTTGAAGCAAGAAGGAAGTCTCCTGCTTGCCTGTCAGTAGGAAGGAAGTGTCTTTTGTTTACCTTCTGTGTGAGAAGGTCAGTGTCCAGTTTTAAGTGGTGGAGACCGCTGTCCAGGTCTCAGTGCCCCCTCCCTCTGGGGGGAGGGAAGAGAAAGTAAAGTATCCCCCTGTGGATTCCAGAGGCAATCCCCTGATTTATACTACAGGAAGAAAGCTGCCTTTTTACAGTTTCTATTTTGGTCTGATAACAGTGAAAGAAGTTGTACTTCGCCTGTGGGGCACCTGCAACGAAAGGGTGAGTGTTTTGCTCTATTTTGAGAGGCAAACAATATGTTTCTTCAGTTTGGAAAATGTGAAGAAAGCTGGGATGTAAACTACTATTTGGGAGGCCTATCGTACTAGGACAAACAAATGGAGTAGGTTCAAAATTTTAAGTCTTTATGGATTCAAGTAATGTTGTAGAGGGGGTGTTCCAGGTCATCCACTGTTTAATCTACATTTCAAAGTTTCAGTTTCTGTTTGTCCAGAGAAATGGCCGGGTATGGGCTGTGGGAGCTGGAGGTGGGAACACCCCCCATCTTTAGTAACCAGGTCCACCTCTACGGATTTTTACTGTGATTGCTACTTGCCTCATGCGCCTGGCCAGTGATGAGGTAGGTACCCAGACGTGGGTCGCAAATTGGAAAATCTCTCTAGGAGTTGCAGACTCTAAGTGGTGTGGGGAGCCACGACTTGGGAAAAGAATTCTCCTTGTTTGATGGGAGCCACAACAAGTAAATTGGGTTCATCCTTTAAATGGACCGTCAGTCAAGTGGCCGGCAGGGGATCCGGGCCAGTCGGGCTGTGTATCCAAAGTGCATGAAAGTCCAGGCTGTGTGCCTGGTGGGTCCAGAGCCAGAAGACAGTAGAAATGGGTTCATTCTTTAAGTGGACCACCTGGTAGTCTCTAATCTGCATTATCAGTAACCGTAGCCTCTTGGGGGTCCATCTATGCTTTGTTGTGTTCAGCTAGTTATGAATAAAAGCCACACTGAAAAATCCCAATCCTGGTTCTGGACATTACAGTTATTGCTTCCTGTAGTCGGATTTACTTGAGTGCCCCTGTGCAGAGTAGCCAAACCTAGGTCCCCTTGTGCCGGGTAACCTCATCCTCCCCGAACCCAGGTCCCCACCAGGTATTGCTGCCAACGCCAACAGCATGCCACCTGTCGTTTTAGTAAAAAGGCAGGGGTGGGGGATTACATGAGTTTTAAATATGATAATCTTTCCTAATAACTTAAATTCTGTAAACTAGATATCTGTTTAGTTATTCTCTTTTGCACTTTCTCCATCTGGTAAATATTCTTCTTTTTACATGGACACCAAAATGGTGAACCATAATCTAAATGAGGACAGATATAAGCCCTGCATAGTGGTGCCAGCACTGTAGAGTCCCTAGATTTTATGTTCTTCCTGATGGACCATATTATGGCATTGGCCTGTAAGGGATTTTCCTTGGCATGATGGTCAACATTCCCCTTCCCATAGAACTGGTTCAGGGAGTTGTCCGTGGCTTATTGAAAGTCTTATTAGAAGCAAAAGGGGAAAACTAAATAAAATCATATCTAGGGTACATTAACAAGGGGTAAACCAAACTGAAAAAGGGAAATCAAGACACAGCCTATCTAAGGTAAGGGCACAAGTTCTTTTATAGGTCATGGGGAGTTTAGCATTGGGAATGATGGGATTTAGGTAGTGTAAAGGCTGTGGAGTAGCAGTCTTCAGTTAGAAGTTTTAGAGACTGAGATGCTGCCCGATCTGTGTGCATCTCTCTGGGCTTAGGAAGAAGGTCACTAGAATCTTGGCTGAGTTGGCTAAAATTTGGGGGACCTCTTCTCCCACCCAGGGGCCACCAAGTCCACCATTACTGCCTCAGAGTTTGCTATGAAGGAGGGTGGCTGGAATATGGTGGGCTCTGGGAAGGTGGGTCTGGTGGGTCTGATGCACATTCCTCACCCAGTGCCACTATATAACTCTTTTCCTCACTCTGGCAGTATATGACTGCCAATGGGAGACACTCATGGCAGTGGCTAGGGAAGATGTGAGGGTCCTCCTCAGGGGAAGTCCCAAAGTGGGAGGCAGAGGACCTCAGTGGAAGAGAAAGCAACCTCTGCTGAGGGACTTAATTGTTAAGGTAGTAGTTTTGGGAACATGATGGGAGGGAAAGTGGAAGGTGAGGTGCCTACCTCATGCCTTGACAAAGTTGGATGGAGAGAGGATCCTTAGGATCACTAGACAGCTGGGCAGGAGGAGGAGCTGGATGTCCTTGTCCATCTGGGTACTAATGACCTGGCAAGGGATGCATCAGGTCTGGTGCAGGATAGGCTTAGGGAGTTGGGGAGGGGCCTGAAGCAAGTAGCTCACACTGTGGCCTTCACTGAGTTGTTAACTGTATACCTCTCAGAGGAGGCTAGGGAACACCACACCAGAGTCTTCAATGACTGACTGAAAGTGTGGTGCAGGGAGGAGGGGGTTGACTACATTGGAAACTGGGGTCCTATGGGGGGTGGATGGAGGACTGAACAAAGAGATGACCACCATCCATCTAGGAGTGGAACAGCAGTCCTGGGTGGAAGGTTTAAATGCTACTTTGATGGGCATTTACATTAGCCAAGGGGAAGGCAGAAAATCCAAGGGAGGCAGTAAATGCCCCTCCCCCTTCAGAAAATTGGACCAGCAGAGAGGAGAAGCCCAGGGGAAAAGGGGGTGTAGGGACAAGATAGTGGAAGAGCTGGAGAGGTGGGAAGAGATTCTAAAGCAGAGAGAAGCATTAAGGAGAGTGGATACAGGTAGAATGAGAAAGGATAAAATAGTACCATGGACAAGGGAAGGCTCAAGGATGGAATCAGGAAGGGAGGGAAAGGCAGGAACAGGAAGGGACAGGAGTGGAGAGCTATGTGTGTCAGTGCAATAAAGTTAGGAAATAAAATTCTTGACCTTGAGGCAACAATCATGGAGGCACACCTGGATCTAGTGACCATAACAAAATCATGGTGCATCAAAAACCACAGGTTGGATGTGGACATTATGGGTTAGACCATGCTTAAGAAGGATATGACAGGGAGGAAAATGGGGGCTGTTTTATATGTGAGAGAAAATATTAAGGCCATGGAGACACAAGGACACAATGGGGATAAGGAAGGTCTAGAGGTGCGTTGGGTTGACTTAGAGACAGTGTCCGGGGGCCTTTATCTGTGTGGAGATGGTGTGCAGACCACCAAAACTGGGAGAGGAGTTAGACAGGGTTTGGGGGGAGACCATTGGCAGAATGGCAAGCAAAGGGGAGGTATTGATAAGGGGGACTTAATCTGCCTGATGTAGACTGTAGCATTCTGGCCACAGCTACAACAAAAAGCAGGGCTATCCTTGACTCCCTAGATGAGACATTTCTCATACAGCTGGTTACAGAACCCACTAGGTATGGGGTAGTGCTGGATCTGGTACCTACAAACAGTGATAGCATTGGAGATGTCACAGTGGGTAGCCCCCTAGGTACAAGCGATCATTGTACAGTGTGGTTTAAAATACAGATTAGGAAGGAAAAAAACACACCAGGACAAGGGTCCTAGTCTTTAGGAGGGCAGATTTTAAAGAAACAGGAGACTGCCTTAGTAAATACCTTGACAAGGGGGAACTGGATGGGGGAATGGAGGCACAATGGAAAAGGATAAAGGAGGGAACAACTAATGCAACGGCAAGCTATTTGAAGGAAATAAGCAAGAGTAAGAGAAGGATGTGGCTGCTATGGTTCTCAAAGGAGGCAATTAAGGCAGTAAGGGAGAAAAAAAACAGCTTTTAGAAAGCACAAGGAGACCCAGATGAAGGGGGACATGGATGTATATCTAGATAAACAAAGGAAGGCAGGAAGGAGGGTGAGGGCATCTAAGGCAAAAACAGAGAAGAGGGTTGCCAAAGAGGTCAGAAAGGGTATATGAATTTCTTCAGGTACATGAGTTAAAAGAGGAAAGCAAGGGATGGGACAGTGAGTAACAGGAGAGGGGGGGGGACTGAGCAGAAGAAGACCAAGAAAAAGCAAAAATTTCAAATGAGTACTTCTACTCAGTCCTCACAGAGGAGGGGGAGGGGACGCACCAATATGTACCAACAGGAATAGGTGATACAAGTCCATTTTTGGAGAAGAGAATCTGAAGGAGATTGAAATTCCTTAAAGGACAACAATGTGATGGGGTCAGACGGGACCCATCCAAGGGTGCTAAAAGAACTGAGCATGATGCTAGTCATTCCTCTGACAACACTAATCATCACCCCATTGCAGACAGGGGTAGTTCCAGAGGACTGGAGGAGGAACGATGTTGTCCCTCTGTACAAGAGTGACAGCAGGGAAGAGGATAGCAATTACAAACCAGTCAGTCTCACATCAGTTTTGGGAAAATTATTGGAAACCCTGCAGATGGAATACCTGGAGGCAAGTGAGCTACAGAACCACTGGCAGTACGGTTTCACAGGAGGAGGCCATGTGAAACAAATCTGATAGAGTTCTTTGACTGGATGACTAGGCAGGTGGATCAAGGGATGGAGATGGGCCAAAGTTATATTTTGTGAGCAAAATTCCTGTGAAATCGGAAATTTTGCTGTGCGAAATATTTTGCCAAATGCAAGTGTTCTGTGAAATTTTCGCGGGAGCGAATTGCGGTCACCTGCCTCATAGTGTATTAAAAAAAAACTCATGGCTTGCGGTCCCTCCCCTCACCCAAACAATCCCTCCCTCATATCTAGTACTGCCTGACCCCCATCCCTTTTCCCCATATACTAAATCATATTTTCCGTGGTGGTCTAGTGAACCCCTATCCCTCCACTCACCCAGTGACTGGCTCGCCACAGGTGTATAATAAAAAAAAAAGTTGCCAACCATGTCCCTGGTGGCTAGCACCCCACCCCATAGTGAATGTGGCTCACGGTCCCTCCCCCAACCCAAATAACACCCTCCATATCCAGTACTGCCTAACCCCCCATCTGTTTCCCCCATATAGTAAATTATATTTTCCTTGGTGATTGAGTGAACCTCCCTCACTATCCCGATCGATTCCCTTCCCCACCCAGTATGTAATTTTGTTTTACATATTCCCTGGTGGTCTAGTGGCTTACCCCCCACCCCAGCAGCTTGTGTCCCACCCGCTCCTCCCCATCCCAAAACAAAATGGGCCACTGACACAGCCTCCACTCTCCTCCATGGCTGGCATCCCGCTGAGATGTGAATGACTGAGCGTGTGCACACATGCGTGCTCATTCATTCACATTTCAGTTGGCTGCTGGCCATGGAAGAGAGTGGAGGGCTGTGCCAGCGGCCCACTCAGTTTCGGGATGGAAGAGGGAGTGGGGTGGGACATTAGCTGCCAGGGTCGGGGCAGGGGGCCACTAGACCACCATGGAATATGTAAAAAAGAAATACATATTGGGTGGGGAAGGGGCTTGATCAGAGATAGGGAGGGAGGGCTGTTCTACTAGATCACCAGAGAAAAATATAATTTACTATATGGGGAAAGGGATGGGGGGTCAGGCAGTACTGAACATGGGGGGTTGTTTGTGAAGGACCGCAAACACATTCACTATGGGGCAGGTGGATCTGGGGGCCGCCAGACATCAGGGACATGGTTAGCAACTTTTTTTTCCCATTATATACCTGGGGTAGGCCAGTCATTGGGTGGGGGTGTGAATGGGGTTCACTAGCCCACCAGGTAAAATATGATTTACTATATAGGGTAAAGGGATGGGGGGGTCAGACAGTACTAGACATGGGGAGAGGTTGTTTGGTTGGGGGGAGGAATCACAAGCCACCAGAGTTGTTTTTTAATTCACTATAGGGTTGGTGATCACTGGGGGAAGGGGGTGCTAGCTATGAGGGACATGGTTGGCAACTTATTATTTTTATACACCTGGGGCGGGCCAGTCACTGGGTGATGGGAGGGACCACTAGCCACCAGGGAGTAATTTAATGTACACATGGAATTCTGCCATTCGTAGGTGAAACTCCCCCATTTTCGTGTGAAACTTCACATTTCTGTTTTCTGGTGTAATTTCGCATTTTGCTTCTGTGAAAAATTTTACATAGTGCATGAATTTTTGCTAACTTTTTCACAGAATGAAAAATGTCAACTTCGTCAATCTCTATTAGAGGAATGCTGTGGATGCGGCCTATGTGGACTTCAGTAAGTCCTTTGACACTGCACCACAAAGGAGACTGATTAAGAAGCTTGGCAACCCGGAGGTTGGAAAGAAGTTGGTAAGCTGGGTATCAAACTGGTTGAAGTATGGAGGCAGAGTGTGGTGGTAAATGGCAGTCTGTCGGGGAACAGGAGAGTAACCAGTGGACTGCCACAGGATCAGTACTGGCTCCTATCCTCTTCAATTTTTTCATAAGTGACATTCCTGAGGAACTGGAGAGGTGTGCCTCTTTGTAATGACACAAATCTCTGTAACATAGTGGATACCCAGTAAGGGGTGGAGAGAATGCAAAGGGATGTGCAGAAACTTGAGCAGTGGTCAAAGGTGTATGACAGCTGGGTTTCAGTGCCAAAAAGGGCAGTCATGCACCTGTGGTAAGGAAACCCGGAGGCTGTTTATAACATGGGAGGAGGAACGTACAGTCATCAAGCAAGTGATGGACCTTTGGGTAATCATATCTGATGGTCTCAAGGTGTCAGGGCACTGCAACAAGGCAAGGCTAGCCAGATGCAGAGGTACATAGAGATGATGATTTCTACTGGGAGAAGGGAGGTGGTTTTGCCACTGTGTCACTCATTATTGAGACCCCGCATAGAGTACTGTGTACAGTTCTGGAGGCTGCACCTCTGCAAGAATATTGACAGGGTAGAAGTGTTCCAAATGAGGGCCACCAAAATGGTACAGGGTTTACACAAGGAACCATACAAGGAGAGGCTGCAGGAGTTCAACATGAATTCCCTGGAGGAGGGGAAAGTGAGAGAGGACATGATTGAGACCTATAGTACCTCATGGGTGTTAAAAAGGTGCAGGAGGGAAATATCTTTCAGATGAGGAGGAGCACCTGAACACAAGGGCATGCTATGAAACTTGAGTGGAAAATTATAAGAGGGATGTGAGGAATTTCTTCTTCACAGAAAGAATGGTGGACACCTGAAAGAGCCTTCCAGAAGAGATGGTGGGGGGGAAAACAGAGGGGAGCTGTTAGCATGTGTGTGATAGGCACATGGGCATAATAAGTAGAAGAAAGAGAGGTAGGATGGACATCTGTGACCAAATAGGGTCCAGGGTATAGTAATCGGCAAGGAAAATGGAGCAGATCAGATGGGCCAACCTGTGGTACTGTGTGGAATTTTCAAATTCCAGCAGAATGAAATTTTATGGAATTTTTGAAATTCCACCAAAATTTCACAGGATACAGAATAGTGGAATTCCATGGCAGAAAAATGTGGAATAAGTTTTTCTGCACCATTTCCAGTTCATTTTTTTCTGTGGATCTCGTATTTTCCGCAGAAATGGTTGCAGAATGATTTTCCACAGAAAAAATGCGGTTCTGCAGAATATTATTCCTCAGATTGCAATAGGCAGAATTCCACAGAAGAACCAATGAAATTCCAGAAGAAATTATGCCAGCAGAATGGTTATTCTGTGCTAATTTCACCAGTGGAATTCTGCATTCTGTACAACACTACCTACCAGTTGTTTGTTGCCAACAAATTCTATATTCCATGTATCTATGTTACTATGTGTGTGGGAACTGATTAGTAGAATGGCTGCTACTTGATGTTTATAGTCACTTCACTGCCAGTCTATATTATGGCTTGTGAAGCATTTTGGGCTACAATATGCACGAAAAGTATTACTGTATATAAATGCAAATTCTTTTTCTACTTTTCGTTGTTTAAACAGGATAATCCCCTTTCAGAGCAAATAATGTGTCTAATATCCTAAGCCAAATGTCTACAGGACAGTTTCTTAAAGGACAGTTTCTGTCATCAGATAGGCAATATTTTTTTAACACTTTTTGCAAACTGGCACCACTAGTTTTATAAAGGACCATAAGGAATTTTGTGTAAAGGCTAATGCAAGAGCTCTATAGGACCAAACAGATGTTACTTTCCAGGTCCCAAATATTTAGCTCTTGTAGTTACATCTTTATGTCTGCTTGTGCGCAGCGCAAGAAACATATTGCAGCAGCTGGGTGCCAAAGCAGGTTCTGGAGGTGCAGCACTGTTGTGGACAATACCGGCACAGCATTTTGGGGCATGTCTGATGTCCACCAACAATGGGGGACACAGCCGGTGACACTAGTTTGGAACGTTGCCACCAACTTAAAAGAAAAGAGCTGCGGCCGGATGCACCCCCCCACACACACGCATGCACGCATATTGTGTGCTAATGCACCCCCCACACACACACACTGTATGGCTGATGGGGGTGCCCAGTCCCCATCAACTCCAATGTCCCCCAACAGAGCGTTCATGCTGGGAGCCCACCCCAGCATGGCAACAGTCTGAATGGCTGACGGGGTCCCAATCCCCATCAGCTCCACTGCCCCCTCCCAAACAGCCTTGCAGCTGCCACGCTGAGCTCACCCCAGCGTGGCAAAACTCCCACATCATCCAAGAAAAAAGAAACCTGAAAGAGAAAACCTTCTTTCTCTGACTGTCCTGACCCCGCTCCCCAACCCGCACTCAACCTCTGTGCACCCTGCCTCCCACACCCCCCACACCCCATTCTTACCTCCGGAGTCCGATACAACGATCTTTAGTGGACCGGGAACACGTCTGCACTCTTCAAAACCGACCGCGAACTGAGGAAATGCCGGTAAGCTGTATAATGTAATAAATAGGGTTTTTTCAACTTTGATGCAAATCTCAGGCGTTTTGGGGAATTGTTTCACCAAATTTTCAACATGGAGTTTTTGGGACCCCATATGTCACTGTCATTTTGTTAATCGGCCCCGAAAGGTGATTTCACGATCATTGCACGGAACCACCTTTCGGGATTGATTTATGAAATGACAGTGTTACAGTTCATGAGGTAGGCCCCCACAAACCCTATGTTGAAAATTTGGCATGTTGCACACAATTGCACAGTCGGCGTGCAAAATCAATGTTCGGGACAGTTTAAGAAAATCACAGTGACACTGTTCATGAGCAGAGGTGCTACGATGGCTATGTTAAAAATTTGGTGAAAAAAGTCCATAAAATAACTGTGTTATGAGCGACCATTGCGGAGTTTCCTCGCACTCTCGTAAGTTCATGGATTTCTAATATTTTCAGTCCAGATTTTTACCACTGGCATTTTTCCACACTTCCTTATGGAACAGTACAGCTGTCATTTTTCACACCATGGTCCAAATGTGTTTTCGCACTTCCAGCGCAGAAATGCGTGGTCGCTATGGGAAATCACTGTTATGGACAGATTAAGAAAATCACAGTGACACTGTTCATGAGTGGAGATGCCAAAATCCCTGTGTTGACAATCTGCTGTAAAAAATCCCCAAACTAATTGCATTATGGGTGTGCGTTGCGCAGTTTCTACACACGCTAGTGACTTCACCAGTTTTTAATATTTTCACTGCAGATTTTCAACATTGCCATTTTTCCACCTCCCCATGAACAATACAGCTGTCATTTTTCACATTCTGTTCGAAATGTGTTTTCGCACTTGTGGTGCCAAATGGCGTAGTCGCTGTGCAAAATCAGCTTTCGGCTAACAAACTGATATTGCCACTGTTCAGAAGGAGGGGGTCACAAAAATCCATGTTGAAAATTTGGAGTGAAAACATCAACAAACGCCTGAGACATTAGGGTTTCCGACCATAACGCCCCACCCTGTAGAGACTGACAGGCATTAGGGGTGTGACTTGGGATTCTCGCCTGTAATGCTCATACCATTCCATACCCTGCAGCCAGTGAGAGGTATCGAGGTGTGCCTTGGACTCTTCGGCCCCAAAGTTCACCCCATTCTCCTATACAGCACCCATTTCACCATATTTCCTGATGGAGTGGGTGAGCATAAGGGCCAAAAGACCCCAAGGCACACCGTACATTTTGTCGGTGTCTGCAGGGTAGGGTGTGGTAAAATGGCGTGGCCGTTATGCCTGATGACCCAAAGGCACACCCCAAAGCCTGTCAGTCTCTGCAGGGTGGTGGCGGGGTTGGCTTCTGTTCAATACTTCACTGCCATTCTTATTATACTTACATACTAAAATGCCAGCAGAATAGGCCTAACGGTCTTTTGTGTCTGCTTGTTTGGTCAGCCCCCACCCTGGGAGCTGACCTTGCTGCCCCCCTCACCTTCTCTGGCTTCTGCCTTCCCAGTTCCAGATATTTTCGCTGCATTGGATTTTGCTTCCAGAACCCTTCCGCTGTACCTGTCCCACCCTCCTCTTGAACCCCTCCACCATCTCTGCCTCCACCAGCCCCCTAGGCAGAGCATTCCATGACTCCACCACCCTCTCAGTGAAGTAGCACCTCCTCCTTTCTCCCCTGAATCTTCCCCCCTCCAGCTTCCACCCATGCCGTCTAGTGGCCCCCTCCTCCTTCCTTCGAAGCACCCTGACTGTTACTCCCCTATTTACCCTCTTCATGTACCTGAAACATAGAAACATAGAATCTGATGGCAGATAAGGACTGCTTGGCCCACCCAGTTGGCCCGTTTCCCTACATATTGGATAAGCTGCAGATTCTAGTTAACCAACAGCCTACTTCCTGCAACCCCCCTATAATTGCCTTATGACTGTCTCATGCATGCATGCTTGAATTCCACCACTGTTTTTGACTCCACAACCTCCTCCGGAAGGCCATTCCATGCATACACAACCTCCTTTGTGAAAAAATACTTCCTTAAATTACCTCTGAGCCGCCCCCCCATCTTCAAATTGTGCCCCCTTGTTCTTGCACACCTCTTTTTTTGAAAGATGCTACCCTCTTGGACTTTGTTGATTCCCTTGAGGTACTTGAAAGTTTCTGTCATGTCCCCCCTCTCCCTCCTTTCCTCAAGGCCATACATATTAAGCTCCTTAAGTCTCTCTTCATATGACTTCTGGTGCAGACCCTGCACCATTTTAGTTGCCCTCCTCTGGACAGCTTTTATCCTGTCTATGTCTTTGCGGAGATTGGGTCTCCAGAACTGCACGCAGTTCTCCAGAAGGGGTCTCACCAGCTGTCTGTACAGAGGGATAATAACTTCCTGTTTTCTACTGGTGATGCCTCTCCCTGTGCATCCCAGTATCTCCCCAGCCCTCCTTGCTGCCCTCTCACATTGCTTGCCCACCTTTAGGTCATCTGTTATGACTACCCCCAGGTCCCTTTCCATTTTTGTTGTTGTTAGTATCTCACCCCCCATTGTGTAATCTTCCTCTGGGTTTTTGTTTCCCAGGTGCATTACCTTGCACTTCTTAGCATTGAATCTAAGCTGCCACACATGTGACCATTCCTCTAACCTTGCCAAGTCCCTTCTCATCCTTTCCACCCCACCTTGTGCATCAACTCTGTTGCAGATCTTTGTGACATCTGGAAAGAGACATACTTTTCCTTCCAGTCCCTCTGCAATGTCGCTTATAAAGACATTGAAGAGGACCGGTCCTAATACTGAACCCTGGGGTACCCCACTAGTAGCCCCCCTTTCTTCAGAGTGGACTCCATTTACTATTACTCTCTGTGTCCTATTCTCCAGCCAATTCTTTACCCAGGCTATCATCTTGGGACCCACTCCTAGGCTGGCTAACTTGTATATTAATCTTTTGTGTGGGACTGCATCAAATGCCTTGCTAAAGTCTAGGTAGGCCATGTCCACAGCCCCTCCCTGATCTACTACTTTGGTCACCCAGTCAAAGAAATCTATCAGATTTGTCTGGCATGATCTTCCCGCTGTGAAGCCATGCTGCCTTGGGTCCTGTGCCCCTCAGGCCTCTGGATACTCGACAGTTCTTTCCTTCAGAAGTGATTCCATCATTTTCCCTACCACTGAGGTTAAACCAACAGGTCTGTAGTTTCCTGCTTCTGCCTTGCTCCCACTTTTGTGAAGGGGAATCACATCTGCCCTCCTCCAGTCCTCGAGTACCACCCCATCCTCCCATGATTTGTTAAAGAGGGTAGTCAGTGGTGTCACTAGTTCTACCCTTAGTTCTTCTAGAATTCTGGGATGAATCCCATCAGGCCCCATTGCTTTGTCCACCTTCACTTTTAAGAATTCTTTCAGAATCCTTTCTTCTGTAAATGGACTGGTAAGAGTGTTTCTACTGTTTGTTTTAGGTACCTCCCTCTTCCTTTGTAAATACTGAGCAAAATATTTGTTTAGTATCTCTGCCTTTCACTGTCACCCTCTGCCCACCCTCCCTCCCTTCATTAAGCTTCACTATCCTCCCTTGGTCTTTCTTCGCTCCCTGAGGTACCTAAAGGTTTTATCCCCTTCTTAACTGAGTTGGCTATCTTTTCCTCGGTTTGGGCCTTTGCTGTTCTGACTGCCTTCCCAGCTTCTTTTGCTTTAACTGACAGTTCTCTGTCCTGCTCCTTCTGTGATTCCTTGCACTTCCTGAATACTTTTTTCTCTTGAACCTTCACTGCCACTTCCTTTGAGAACCATAGTGGTTTCTTACATTGTTTCGGTTTGTTTATTTGCTTCACACAAAGGCTTGTTACCTCTGTGATGGCAGTTTTTATTATTCCCCATTGTTCATCCACCCCTCCTTCCTGCCCATTTGCTAGTGCATTCCTTAGGCACTCACCCATTTTGGTAAAGTCAGCCCTCCTAAAGTCCAGTACTTTTGCCTTTGTATGGCTTGACTCTATTACTGTGTTTATTGTGAACCATACTGTTCGATGGTCACTAGTTCCCAGATGGCTACCCACTTCTACATCTGTGATCCTCTCTTCATCTCCATTTGAGAGAACCAGGTCTAAGATTGCTCCCTCTCAAGTGGGCTCCAATACTAGTTGTCTAAGGCATGCACCCTGTAGGCCATCTAGAATAACCCCACTCTTCGGAAGTAGCTGCCGCAACTGCACTCCAGTTAACATCTGGCATATTCAGATCACCCATCAGCAATATCCCCCCTTTTTCTGCCATTCTAAGTATACTTTCTATCATTTCCTTGTCCATTTCCTCCCCTTGAGAAGGGGGTCTGTATACAACCCCCTGTGCAGATTGTGGTGCCATTGCAGGTCTCCAAATTTAACCACAGTGCTTCTTCTCCTCCCTGTTTACCCTTTTGTTCTGTTGCTTTGATTCCTTCCCTTATGTAAAGAGCTACTCCTCCTCCTCCTCTTTTACCCTCCCTGTCCCTCCTGTAGATAGTGTAGCCTGGTATGTTTACATCCCAGTCATGGTTTTGTGTGTACCATGTTTCTGTGACTGCCATGATATCCAGATGTTCCTCCTCCATCAAGGCCACTAATTCAGGAAGCTTGTTACTCAGACTACGGGCATTGGTACTCATTGCTCTCCATTTTTTGATGGCTTTACCTTCTGTTGCAGCATCCCCCACTGACCTTTCTACCTCGGTCTTTTTCTCATTTAGTACCCTGTTTTGTAGGGAGAGGCTGGGATTTTTCTGCTGCTTATCAGTGCCTCCCCCCCTTGACTAGTTTAAAAGCTTGCCAATGAAGCATTTAAACCGATTGCTCAAAAGACTTGTTCCTTCCTGGACAGATGCAGACCATCCTGCCAGTATAGGCTGGTGTCCCTCCAGGTGGAATCCCAGTCCCCAATGAAGCCAAACCCCTGTGCTCCACACCATTTTTTCAACCATTCATTAAACTGCATGGTGCAAAGTACCCTCGCCTCACTGATGCCATTGACAGGCAGCACCTCTGAGAAGGATACTGTGTGTGCTACTTGTCTTAGGCCCCTCCTCAATTCTACAAAGTCCTTCTGCACTGCTCTAATCTCATGATGAGCCTAGTCATTTGTCACTAGGTGGACAATGACGTCCAGCTCAGACTCCCATGCAGCTGTTCTCGTGATCCTGAGGATGTGTTTCCTGTCCCTCCAAGCCATGGCACCAGGCAGGCACCTTACTTCAGTTTTCCCTGCTCCCCCCAGTTCTATCCCCCTAATAATTGAGTCCCTCACCAGGAGTTGCTTCCTTTCCTTGTGATGTCCTCTGCCTCCTTCCTGTGGGCCTCCCTTGTGACAGTTGTCCTCAGTCTCCTTAGTCTCCTTTGTGGGTGCTTCCATAGGGGAGCTATGCTCCTCCAGAATGGTGTATGGATTGTGGAGTGGAACAACTGACTGGATGTGCCTCTGTTCCACCATTCTTACCCTCCCTGAGCCCACTGTAGTCCAACTGCTGTGCTTTCTTCTCAACCTCTGAGGTAGAGGTGGTGGCTCTGGTGCTCCCTGGATGGGGGAGGTTCCCTTCCTACCATCCAGTGTGGCCTGGGGGTAGGTTCCCTTACTACTGTCCAGTGTGGCCTGAAGATGGGTAGTTTCCTCCCTCAGGGCAGAGAGTTGTCTGCAAATAGGGTAACATCTCAGCCTCCAGAAAGACTCCTGGAAGACTGCTTCCCCACAGCCATTGCATTGTACTACTCCCCACATGTTTATCTACTTTTTTTTGTGTGTGTGTGTGTGATTGGTTTGTTATATAGAAATATATATATTATACAATGTGTATGCCTACATTGTCAGTGCAGTGTGCTAGAGAGGATATGACAGTGATATGCACCTTGCATTCTTGAGGAAATGATGTCAGAACCCCAGGTATAAAGGAACTATTTCCAGGGGTGGGTGGGGTGAGGGGTGGGAAGGGGTTGGGCCTAAACTGTGCCCTCACAAAACAATCAGCTAAAAGCTCTGACCCACCGCTGCGATGAGTGCCTTCCTGTCAGCAAGATGCCCTACACAACAATTTGACAGAGAAAATACCCAGCTAATCAAACAGAGAAAAATCCAGACATCCAAGTCAGACACAGGTAAAGCTCCCCAGCCCCAAAACAGCCTGGTGGTTTATGGTCTGAAAGCAGTCAGCCCCAAAATAAGTCAGCTGTGCTTTAAACTCTTCCTGCACTGAAAATCTTAAGAATTGCAACAAAAGTAAAGCTAGATCCACCTCCCTCTGTTGCTTGAAAGACTGTCTTTTCCTGATAATTCTAAGTTCCTTATTTCACCTTTCAGTTAGAAGTAGCCTCCACCTGCAGAATATCTGCTACAAACCAAAGACAATTGTAAGGTTCACCTCCCTCTGTTGTGAAGACCTCTATCTTGTCCCCCCGGTCCCTTCTTTCTTCCAATATATACATATTTAGCTCTTCGAGCCTCTCCTCATAGGTCCTGTCCCCCAAGCCCCAAATAATTTTGGTTGTCCTCCTCTGGGCCCTCTCCAGGAGTTTAATGTCCCTCTTTAAGTGTGGCCTCCAAAACTGCATGCAGTACTCAAGGTGTGGCCTCATCAAGCAGTTATACAGAGGGAGTATCACTTCCCTCCTTCTGGAGGTGATCCCCCTAGCAATGCATCCCAGCGTCCTGTTGGCCTTGGCTGCTGCCCTCCTACAAGTCTCAGAGTTGTTCATCTTGACATCCACCACCACCCCGAGGTCCCTCTCAGCCATCGAGACTTGTAGCATTTCCCCCCCAGGGTGTATACTTGTCTCAGGTTTCTGGCCCCCAGGTGCAGTACCTTGCATTTCCCTGCATTATGCAGCTCTCTGACTCCTACACTACCAATGCCAATGCCAGCAAGCAAACATTCAGCATTGGCAAATGCTTGTTTTTATTCCTATTAGGGTTAAAATGCAGATACTTTATAAAGTGATACATTGTGCATGAAAGGGACTATGTAAAACCAAAATGCATTCATTCATTCATGGACAAGTGGTTGATGCCCGATGTGAATTTGGCTAGCTACAATTTGGATCCTCATCCATTTTCACTTCACCATACCCCTGAGCTACAGCTGGCAAGACATTATTTATTTATTTATTTATTTCAATCTAGGATTACAATACCTTTGAACCGAGGCTCTTTTACAAAGGTTCCACCTCAGTGTGTGCAACAGTCATCATTTTTAATTACAAACATATAGTCATTGACTTACAGACATGTAATAACCAGTACAAAGACCTGAGCTATGAGCAAGACAAGGAAAGAGGGTGGGTGGTGATGGAAGTGAGGGTAGGAGATTAAGGAGGGGAAGGAGGTGCAGGGGGTAAGGGGGAGTACGGGAGGTGGTTGGGGCAGAGGCAGGAGTGGAGATACGGGGGGGAGGTGGGCAAGGGTGGGAGACAGTGTAACCAGGAGGCCTTGTCGAGGGAATATGACAGGTAAGGTGCTAGGGGTGCAGAGACTGATTGTAAGTGCTGGGTGCTGGGGCATTTGCAGCTGAAACGGTGGAAATGTTAAGATGGGCAATCGCAGGATACAAGCAGTGAGAGGCTCAGCTTGGATTTGAAGAGGCTGAATGTTGGAGCGGTTGCTATGTCGCTGCCAAGAGAGTTGAGCCAGTTGGATGCCTGATAGGTGAATGATCTTTGTCCTTGGGTCATGCGACATTGTGGGATATGTAGTAGGTGGGAATTGGATCTCCTTGTAGTGACGTTCCTATGTCTAGGCTTAAGGAGGCAACAGGCACCAGGCGGGGCCAGACCCATTATAATTTTCTTGGCCATGATGCAGATTTGGTATTTTATGCATTTTTCCAGTTGAAGCCATCCAGACTGGCAATAAAGGTCACATGTATGGGTACGGCGATATGAGCCATTGATGAGACGACAGGCCTTATTCAGGAAGGTTGTGATACGTTTGAGAGCAGAGGTAGTTGCAGACCCATATATGATAAGACCATAGTCTATGATGCTGACGATGGGGCTTTGACAGCCACTGCCAGTGCTTCTGCACTGCACTTAATATGTAAACTTATCAAAACAAATAGGTAAATGGAAATAGGATAACAAACTGGCTAAGGGATAAGAGACAGAGGGTGGTGGGAAATTGAGTTCACTGCAGGAAGTGAGGGTGATCAGTGGGGTGCCAAAGGGCTCAGTATTAGGACCAGGTCTCTTTAATGTCTTCATAAGTGAAATTGCAGATGAGATGGTAGTGAAGGTCTGCTTCTTTGCAAATGTCACCAAAATCTGCAATAGGGTGGACACTACTGTACAGAGGGGGTGGAAAGAATGCGTAGAGACCTGAGAAAACTTGAGGAATAGTCAAGGGCATGACAGCTGTGTTCCAATGCAAAAAAGTGCAAAATCAGGCACTTAGGGCTAGAAACCTGGATGCAAAGTACAGTATGGGAGAAAAGGTATTTCACTAAACAGGAAAGGGACCTAGGAGTAATCACATCTGAAGATCTCAACGAAGCAAGACAGTGTGACAAAGCAGTGGGTGGAGCCAGTGGGATGTTTGGTGCCAGAGGGAGAGCTATGACAAACAGAAAGAGGGAGGGGAAGTTGCTGCTGTATAGATCTCTGGAAAAAAACCCACCTGGAGTACAGTGACCAGTTCTGGAGACCACATCTCAGGAAAGACATAGACAGAGGCAGTCCAAAGGAGGGTAACTAACAGTGGTGCAGGGTCTGCATCAGAAGCTCTATGAGGAGATGCTGAAAGACCTCAGTATGTACACCCTGGAAGAGAGAGAAGAGTGAGGCAGATATGATAGACAAAGAACCTCTGTGCGCAAACACTGAGGCAAGGGTTACCCCAAAGGGCATTTGGCTGGGAAGCCAAGTTTCAAGAAAATACAAAAATCACACATGCCCCCACAATGCAAAGCATCATGGGCTGCATATGCAAATCACCACAGAATGTTATGCTGGTCCAACTTTAAGCAGAACTGCATGGTGCCGAAAGGCCTCTCACACAGTTTGCAAGGGGTGCTAACAGAGACATAGACCATGTGTTTAGTCACATTAGGACTCCTCAGTATTTCTTGTCTGCTTTGACACCCCAGTGGAATGGACCAGCTACACTTTACGCAGTGTTTGGCACACTGCCTTCAGGGTAGCTGTCCATTCCACTGGGGTGTCAAACAGACAAGGCATACTGAGGAGTCCTGGTAGGACAAAACACGTGTCTATGTCTTCTGTTAGCACCCTTTGCAAACTGTGTGAGAGGCCTTTCGGCACCATGCAGTTCTGCTTAAAGTTGGACCAGCATAACATTCTGTGGTGATTTGCATATGCAGCCCATGATGCTTTGCATTGTGGGGGCATGTGTGATTTTTGTATTTTGTAGATATGATAGAGACTGATAAATACCTTTTATGGGCAAGGATGACACAGGAAACTACAGATCAGTCAGTCTGACCTCAATCATGTGAAAGCTCATGGAGACCAGACTTAAGGAAAGGTTGGTAGAGTATCTGGATGATTATAGTCTCCACAATGGGAGGCAGCACGAGTTTATGAGAGGGAGGTTGTTTCAGACAAATCTGATTGACTTCTGTAACCCACCCCCTCCTCACATGTCATGGGGCCGATGTTTCCGAAGAGCTGGGCTACAGCATAGAATCCCATTTCCCAGCTCCCAAAACAGACTCGTAAATCAAAATAGAAATCATAACACTTATCAGGCAGATGCAGGATCTTAGCACTGCCAAATGTCCAGAAAGGAAAACCAAATAGTTCATTAAGGTGTTCATGCACAGTTCCCTCTGGAACTACGTTCCTGGACTCTGGAAAGCTTCTCAAATGCCCTGGGGATAAAGGCTCTTGGATTATCTAGAACTAAGAAGTCAGTTAATTTGAGATTTAAATAAACTATATCACACTCAGGCCAACTCTCAAAGCCAACCAAAATATATTCTTGGCCAACAATGATCCAGGGAGGCCCAGGGGTCCTGTAGCTTACAATGTTACAAAACAGAAGCTCCATGGTGCTAAACTTTGTACATTTTCAAGGGGAGAGACATAAGGCAGGGAGCAACAGGCAGAAGATACTTATCACTAATACAGCAACACCATTCTAAGGTCAGCACTCAGTTCTCCAGAAGCGAGGTGCTCCCAAACTCCCTGGCATGGGTAAGTACCAGCCCAACCAGTTCTCATTTTCAATGGTCCTTTTCTCAAAAAGAAGCAAGGAGCTTCTCTCACACCTGGTCCCTGATTCACATAACCATTCCCTTCCCAGGGACTCAGGACACTGCAGCTCACAAAAAACCCAACAGCTGCACCTTTACCTTCACTACAGTGGGCACCTCAAAACTGACCTGACCACATGGGAAACAGAAAAACTGATGACCCCTGTGCCCTTCTTACTTGCAGAACCCAAGTCCCCCCAGCAGCAATGATCACCATACACAGTTCTGCAGCCTCAGGAGCAGCCCCTTCCAAACCTTCCTGTGCTCAAGCAGAGCAAACTGGCACAGAGAAGTAAACCTCAAGGGCACTGCATGGCCCACTCAGCAAATCTGGCAGCCCCAGGGCCTGTCCCACCAAACAGGCCCTTAAATGGGTAGAAGCTCCCCCTGGCACCATTCTCAGTCTTACTGGGCTGCCCTGCCATGCGGAAAAGAATGGCTGCTGCCACCAGCCCCCCTACTGTGGAAGCCCTGTCACTGCCCCCACAGCCCTGACAGCCCAGCAACAATTCACTCCTTCCCGGGGCCCCTACATGCCATAGGGCCTAGCCCTCTATATCCCTATGTGACTGGGTCTTCTCACCCCTCAGCCCCCAGGATACCCAGGGCACCCAGATGTCGCAAAACTAAAGCTGTCTACTGCCACCCAAGGAGGAACCCACTCCAATCCCAGTGCGTTGCCACTGTATGGCCACCCTATCTGGTGAAAGAGGGGGTTCCCCCTTACACTGCCCTAGTGGACCCCCCAACGGCCTCCTGTTCTCCTGCCTAGGTTCCTATCTCCACCTCTCTTCCTTTTCATTCTGTCCTCCCTACTTATATCCTTTTGCCCTCTGCTGCCCAAGTGTTGATCAGCATAAATGGCATTTCCTCATGGCACCTACCCAGAAATCTAAACACTGGGGAGAAAATAAAGGAAGGAGGACCCTAAAGTGAGCAATAAGTCAGTCTCAAATGAGATGGGACTTACACTTCTTTGACTGAGCAACAGTATGAGAGGCAGCATGGGTTTATGGGTGGGAGGTTGTGTCAGACAAATCTGATTAACTTCCTTGTCCTGGTCACTAAAACAGTAGACAGGGGCCAAGTGGTGGACATCTTTTACAAGGCCTTTGAATCAGTACCCCGCAAGAGGTTGATCAGGAAGTTTGTGGATCTCGGTGTTGGAGAGAAGTTGACCAGATGGGTGGAAAATTGGTTCAGGGGCAGGAACCAAAATGTGGTGGTGGGAGGGTGAGTTATCTAGCACCAGGGAGATTACCAGTGGGTCCCACAGGGCTTGGTGATCTGACTGGTGCTGTTTAATGTCTTCATCAATGATCTTAGGGATGGCATTTAGAGCAAAATGTTCCTGTTCATAGACAACACCAAGCTCTGTGGGAGGGTGGATACAGTAAAAGGGATACAAGATATAAGAGAGGCTCTGGAAAAACTAGAGAGGTGGTCTGAGATCTGGCAGCTTGGTTTCAATGCAAAGAAATGCACAGTTATGAGCATTGGAACCAAGAACTTGAGGACTGAGTACAGCCTGGGAGGGGTCCAGGTATCTGAATCAGAGGAGGAGAAGGATCTGGGAATGATGATCACTAGTGACCTGAGGCACTTCACATAATGTAGGAGAACAGCAGCAATAGGAAATAAGATGTTGGACTGAATTTCGAGAGGGATCAGGAGCAGGCAGGAGGAAGTAATACTGTCCTTGTGCAGGTCATTAGTGAGGCCGCATCTGGAGTACAGTAACAGTACTGGTGCCTATACCTTAAAAAGGGCATTAACCTGCTGGAGACTGTCCAAGGGAGGGCAATGTGGGTGATAATAGGCCAGTAGGGTAGGATGTATGAGGAGAGGTTAAACTCCCAGAACATGTATTCCCTGAGGGAAAGGAAAGAGAAAAGAGACGTGACTGAGTCCTTTAAGTATTTGAAAGGAATAATTAGGGTGAATAAAGAGTCTCTTCAACCTTACTGGAAAACCAAAACATGAGGGGGACACAGTCCAAAATTGGAGGGGTGAGATTTAGGAGAGAGGCTGGGAGGCACTATTTCATGGAGAGGGTGGTGGTGAGTTGGAATGTGTTTCCAGAAGAGGTGGTTTTGTTGAAGATAGTGAGTAGGTCCAAGAGAGGCTGGGTTAGAGTTAAGTGGAAAATAAGCATCAGGGAAGGGGCAGACATAGGGGAAGTGTGGACTGGGGAGCCAGGGTCATTAGCTGAAGCTGAGGACCCTGCAGTACAAGCAGACTAGATAGACCAAATGGCCTTACTCTGCTGGCTTCTTTGTATGTTTGTATGTAAATAATGTACAAGAGGGGAGTATTTTTCAGAGGAAAAGATGTTCAAGAGCAAGTGGACAAGTAATGAAGCTGGAAGGTGGAAATTTAAGAGAGATATGAGGAAGTACTTCTTCACTAAAAGTAGTGGATGCCCATAACAGTCTTCCAATAGAGGTGGTGGGGGCAAAAACAGTGTTGGGCTTCAAACATGCATGGGATAGACACAAGGTAATCTTAATGGGAAGCAAGGGGGAAGGGTGCCAGAGATCAAGTAGGTTCTTCAGTGACAGTGTAGGCATGCAAAAAATGGGCACACTGGGTGGGTCATGTGGTCCTTATCAGCCATGAAAGTCTATCTTTCTATGAATGCATTAATGGATTGGCAGTGGGCTATGGAACATTGTAAGTCTAATTAATTATTCATGACCTCATCTAGCTCACTGATTGGCTACTGTGCTGGTCTGAAATCTCTTAGAAGTGACTGGCATGGCAGCAGCTCTGCTGTTCCTTCTACCCGGCACGCGCAGCGCCACAGAAACGGCATCACAAAAACAATTTTAAAAATAAAAGAAACAGCATCATTATTGCAAATTAGACTTTAGATCACAATAATGACTCGAGGTTGGTTATTTTCTCGAATAACGACCGGCTGTAGGGGTGGCACTCAGCTGTGCTTCGGGGCACAATTCCTCCCCCAGCCGGTCGTTAATCTCTAGGAAATGACCGTCTCTTTAGTCATTATTGCTTAATTTCACTTCAAGGGCATTGCTTTGAATCTAGCCTAGGTTGGTAGTGGTTGAAAGACCTTTCTGATGGTTGTCTGGTCGCCTAAGTGTTGAGGTCCCCATCCAGTTTTTAGTAGACTGATTTCCACATGACAAAACCACCATCATAACTGACACCTTTGTTACCAGTATCACATGAGACTCCAAGAGCTGAATTGGTAGAGCCTAAATGACTCTTTCATACTTTACTGGTGGCTTCATCATGATGGAGCTGAGCCAAATTGGTAGGGTAGTGTAGAGAAGGTTGCACTGTAGTAACCTGTATAGAACATGTTGTTTGGATTAACAGAGGACTTCAGCCTCCAGTGCTGTCAATCTCAAACCTTCTGCAAGCACTAAAATTCTCAAAGCAATTTCTGACATTCTGTTGACATTTCTCTCATTAGTCAGGAATGGCATGAAAAGACTTCATAGAGATCTGTCAGTTTTACGCCCACCCTAAGTGTTTTGTTAGATTGATTCTTCTGCTATTGGTGGTCGCTAGGACTCTTTTTTTTTCAGTATTTTTCTCACTACAGTACTTGTGATTTTCTTGATGGGCCTGACAATACATAAATGAAGATGCTGCTGTATCTATAATTTTCAGTCGTAGCCTGATTTGTCAGTCAATTGCTGAATGACTTAAAAACACCATTAGAATACATAAAGCACTCTGCTACAGGGGACATACAGCAGCTGGAGCCAGGACTCAGTAGGTTTCCAGACCTTAATGCCTTGGGGCAATGTGGAATGGGGTTAATCCTTGCAGAGTTGATTTCTATACAGGTACAGACAATTAGGCAAAAGCATATTAACAATGCCAGTCTGTTGAGGTTCCTAGCTACAGAAATGAAAATGTAAGTTTCCTCGCCTGGTAAAGATGATTGTATGAACATCTCTTTACAGCGCTTCCACATTCCTCCAGTTGCTACATAACCCTAACTGAACTAAAGAGACAGTCTTTTCCTATAGAAGCCATGTTTGCTGATGTTCATATGGAGCCCTGTTCCAAAATTATGGATCACGCTACAGAGGCACATGCACAATGTGGAAAATTGTGCAGCTGGGCCATGACCAATATGGCATAGCCTGCTAGTGCTCTGATGTGAATGTCAGTAACCATGACTCCCACAGGGAAAGACCATCTCTTCTGTTCAGTTGGGGGCAGGTAAGAACTGAGGGACTATGGAAGTGTGTCAAAGGGATGTGATTTATAATAATAAGTTCATATCCATATTATACTTGTAATGCATTCCTAGTTGCTGCAGTATGTGCAAATCAAGCTACAATCAGTATACCTGAAACTATTTATGTTGTTCAACAAGATACACATTCAACAAGCATTTGTCAATGCCGAATGTTTGCTTGCTGGCATTGGCAGTGGTAGTATAGAAGTTACAGAGCTGCGTAATAGGAATGGCAGTGAAGTACTGAACTGAAGCCAACCCCACCGCCACCATACAGAGAGTGACAGGCATTGGGGTGTGCCTTTGGGTTGTCAGGCATAACGGACACGCCATTTCACCACACCCCATCCTGCAGACACTGACAAGTGTCACGGTGTTCCTTAGGGTCTATGGCTCTTATGCACACCCCATTTCATTAGGAAATACGGTGAGATGGGTGCAATATAGGAGAATGGGGTGAACTTTGGGGCTGAAGAGTCCAAGGCATACCTCGATGCCTCTCACTGGCTGCAGGGTGTGGAATGGTATGAGCATTACAGGCAAAAATCCCAAGTGACACCCCTGATGCCTGTCATTCTCTACAGGGTTGGGCGTTATGGTTGGAAACTCTAATACCTCAGGCATTCGTTGGTATTTTCACTCCAAATTTTCAACATGGTTTTTGTGACCCCACCCCATGAACAGTGGCAATATCAGTTTGTTAGCCGAAAGCTGCTTATGCACAGCGACTACATTTAGAAAGACCACATATGGTGCAAAACATTCGAATAGGATGTAAAATTGACAGCTGTACTGTTCATGGGAGGTAAAAATGGCAATGTTGCAAATCTGCAGTAAAATACAAAAAAAACTGGTGAAGCCATGAGCGCATATAGAAACCGCAGTAACGACAATCTGTAATATAATTAGGTTGGGATTTTACAGCAGATTGTCAACTCAGGCATTTTGGTGCCTCCGATCATGAACAGTGTCACTGTGATTTTCTTTATCTGTCCCGAACAATGATTTCCCACAGCGACCATGCATCTCTGTACTGAAAGTGTGAAAACACACTTCGGTCATGTTGTGAAAAATGACAGCTGTACTGTTCATAAGGAAGTGTGGAAAAATGCCACTGGTGAAAATCTGGACTGAAAATATTACAAAGTCATGAACTTACGAGGGTGCGTGGAAACTGCGCAATGCTCACTCGTAACACAGTCATTTTAGGACTTTTGTCACCAAATTTTCAACATAGCCATTTAAGACCTCAGCTCATGAACAGTGTAACTGTGATTTTAGTAATCTGTCCCAAACATTGCTAACACAACAGCACCATTGTGTGCTACATATGTAAAACATTTTAAGGCGATATATGAAAATGGCAGCTGTACTGTTCATAAGGAAGTGTAATAAAATGGCAATGTTGAAAATCTGGAGTGAAAATATTGAAAATTGCAAACTTACGAGCGTGCATAGGAACTGTGCAATGCACGCTTGTAAAACAGTCATTTTCAGGAATTTTTTCACCAAATTTTCAACATCGCCATTTTAAGACCTCTGCTCATGAACAGTGTCACTGTGATTTTCTTAATGTGTCCCATACATTGATTTCGCACATCGACTGCGCCATTGTGCGCTACATGGGCGGAAACACGTTTTGGGCAAGATGTGAAAAATGACAGCTGTACTGCTCATAAGGAGGTGTGGTAAAATGGCAATGTTGAAAATCTGGAATGAAAATATTGAAAATTCGCGAACTTACATAGGAACTGTGCAACGCACGCTCATAAAACAGTCATTTTTAGGAATTTTTTCACCAAATTTT